>CM077674.1:291073152-293473152 GCA_039707655.1 Elymus sibiricus
ATTGTGTTAGGCCCCACATGTGAGTAGTGCACATTTGTTTATGTCTCTTCTTGCTGGATCGTCGTGTGGAGAAGAGTGTATTTATTTATTGTGAAGGTTGTTGGACCCACATGTGAACTCACCACCAACTCTAATCTTTATAAGTAGGAAAATATTGCTATACAAACTGATACTACGGCAAGGTGTGTTTGCCACGGGATAGTGTTGGCCATTATAAATCGAAAGTGCTCTTCTGCTCCCGAGCTCACATGAGCTCGGGTGAACAGTAAAATCGAAAAAAATAGTAAAAAAAATCAAAAAAATCTGATTTTTTTGTGAGAAACATTGATGTTTTCCCCACATGCCTGCAAAATTTCATCACCAGATGACATTCGAGGAAAATGTGGCAAAAAAAAAATCGATGCTCCAAAAAGTTTGTTTTTTGTAGCATTTTGGAGCATCCATTTTGTTTTTTTTTGCCACATTTTCCACGAATGTCATCTGGTGATGAAATTTTGTAAGCATGTGGGGAAAACATCAATGTTTCTCACAAAAAAATTTCAGATTTTTTTGATTTTTTTTCTATTTTTTTTGATTTTACTGTTCACCCGAGCTCATGTGAGCTCGGGAGCAGAACAGCTGCGTCCATTATAAATGCAACATTGTGCAAAATAGTATTGCAGACAACATCTAGGTTAAGCTAGTTGAAGTAGAGTATACCTTTATGGATTTATGTATTTCTCAACGGAGTTTACACCGATTGTTACTCATAGGCCTGGGGCAACAACCATCTTTACTTTAGGATTGTCTCTGTCCTTGATTGCAACAATAGCGAGGTAATAGTGCAACATTGAAGTCTAGTCCAAGGGAGGCGGCATGTCCCCAATACATGAAAACCACTCTGTGAAGTCAACGTTTAATTGGTGGAACACACCCCCACAATGTTAATTTGAAGTACCCGTAAAAAAGTTAATTTGAAAAATAAAATTACCCGTCAATAAATATAATGCTTTGGTAAGAAGGATGACTTGATCATATCTAAGGCATTTTAGCCAATTCATTATTATTTTTGGTTCGCAATGCATGGAAAAAGGATGTACTCCTACCTGACCAGTTGTGCTTTCTTTGTTGCAATGATTGAACGTAGTGCAACGATCCAAGCACTGATGTTCTTTCTTCTTGTAGAAATCACTGTTGTTTCTTTACTTTAGTTAAATAACTAACTTCATTTAGTTATGATAACGAATTAGTATTATTTTCCTTGCAATAGCCACTTGTGAAATATGGAATTACAAATTGCAACTGTACAAATATGGAGCCATTGACTAATGACTAGTCTTAAAGGAGCGGACTAGCATGCGTGACACATGTAACCATCTTTGTCACCATGATCTCAAGCGTGGTGCAACAAAATGTGATCGGAGCTGCGTCATAGGCGCGAATGTTCACGCCACATATTTCTCATACATGACAAACAACCAATACTCCATACCACAAATAGCACATCTCGAAATCATGTAAGAAATGTTATAAATCAATTCTGATTCTGCAAGGATCACGCCAATACAATATACAGTTTCCAATTTTACAAATCACATGTTCTCAAACAGGAGCAAATTTTGAAGTTCTAAGGACCATATTCGAAACAAAGGCACACCCTTTAACTTAGCTATACGAAGTACATTATTTTGACCAGTAATTGCCAAAGAATTTACATGACATAAGTATTTCACATATTCTGGCTACGTGACATTCAAGTTATGCATTTCCACTTTCAATATCTGGTCTGAACAATATAAATAGCTTCAATCCTATAAATAGTAATATGTTTTGTGCTCGATGTCTCCTTTTATGTAACACAACGAAGCTGTGATAATTAAACATGCATGCATGTACACCACTTAATCAACTACGTACCTCCTTTTTATCTACCTTGTGGCGTGTAGTCGTCAACATCGATCGAATGACGAGTTGAGAAAGTGAACGTGCATGTAGCAAATTAAATTAAATCCATTCCGCACATGCATGCGCGGGTGCACCTTCTTCCAAAGGAATTATCTGCAGCCGGCGGCGGCGAAGCCGATCCTGTTGCTCTTGACGTCGTAGACGACGCTGAACGTCTGCTGCTGGGTGTTGCCGATGATGGCGGCGCTCCTCGCGGGCGCGAACGCGAGGCACGTCGTGGAGCTGTCCACGTCGACGAGCAGGTTCTGCGCCGACAGCTTGAGCGCCGCGCCGCCGGAGAAGGCCATGCTGACCGCGGGGACGCGCAGGCTCGACGCCTGGCCCACGAAGCACGTGTCGAGGATGGAGTAGGCGTCCGCGCGCTTGGTCCCCTTCATGGCCCCCGCCACCGCCTTGCTGAGGGCGTCGTAGACGGTGGTGGGCAGGCGCGTGATGACCGTGCCGGAGTCGATGATGGTGGGCAGGCTGGAGTACTCGGAGGACGAGATGGCCAGCGGCTTCCCGGCGACGGTCATCCCGGACAGCTTGATGAAGTAGAGCGAGTTGTCGAGCGTGCTGGACACCATGGGCGTGTAGGAGTACTGGCCCGGGTTGTAGGAGCCGATGGAGAGGTAGCCGGAGGAGGATGATGACGGGAGGCAGTAGGAGAAGGAGTAGCCGAGGCTGGGCGCGAGCTGGTACAGCAGCGAGAGCTTGTTGCGGGCCAGGCCCATGAGCCCGGCGGAGCGGCCGAAGAGGCCCTCGTTGTCCTGCCCGCACCCGTAGTAGAAGTTGGGCACGCTGTTGGAGCCGAAGGAGACGGTGTCCTTGCTGAGGTAGCCAACGGAGAAGGAGCTGTCGCCGTAGCTGGCCTGGTAGATGCAGACGTCGGAGGAGGAGCAGGCCGCCGGGTTGAGCGTGGCGGTGGAGAGGTCGTTGCACTGCGGCGTGGAGCAGGAGACGGCGGCGTAGGAGCTGGACGTCTTGGGGTCGAACACCGGGCCGGACTGGCGGTGGCACGACACCCGGCAGGGGGAGCACTGGAGCCAGGTGAGGGAGGAGCCCGTGTCGACCACCATGATGTACGGCTTAGCCGGGGTGCCGAGGCCCATGCGGGTCACGTAGTTGCCCACGCCGTACGACGTGCCCGGCGTGAGCGGCACGGACGCGAGGGAGCCTGCCACGGCGTCGTCGTCGTTCGCCCGGTAGAGCGAGGCTACCGTGACCGTGGGGCGCGCCGAGGACGACGACGGCGCCTTGGCGAGGCGCCTGGCGAGGGACGCGATGCGGGCGTCGTCGTGGGTGAGCACCGCCGTGAACGGGAGGTCCGACGGGGCCGACACCGGCGAGCAGGGCCCCCGCGAGTGGTGCAGCGGGAGGTGCATGGCGGAGCTGTTCAGGTGCTCGAAATCTGCAGCTGTCGAGCAACACACAGTTCTTAGAATTTATCTTACCTACACGTAGCTCACCTACTTACTCCAATGTTACCGCAACGAATCAAACCTGACAGAATTCACTATTGGTACGGTACGAATAAGTTTGCTGCTGACAAGCAAGAGCGCGAGACCTTTCTTAGTACGTTCAGTGCATCGTCGGCAACCACTGAACCTACCGCACCGGGCAGGTAGCTCGACCAATCATACGTACCGCTAGCAGTCTTGTGATCTGAGAGTGGCCGATGTACGATAATGCTTCGATGCCTCACCCGACATGGCAACGATGCATGCAGTGCCACGTACTACCACCAGTGGCACTGTGGCTACTGAGCACATGTCATATGTCATCAGATTTGGAGGTGTCTGTCAGGGTTTCAGAGTAAAGAAACCTGACACCAGATTATTCCTGTCCGTCATTTCCTTTCCCGATGGGCCTCCGAGTTTGGATCGTTCACATATGTATGGCCCAAACCAAACCAACACATGCAAGGGTGGTTGTATGCATGCAAGTGGCGATCATGTCGATGAGAAGATAAAGGTTTTGCGCACGAGAATGGCAGCTCTCATGACCACCTTCCAGGGCGCATCAACTGGCCATAACCGTATTAAATTAAATCGCGCCCGATATGGTGTTAGTGGTAGTAGTAGGTGGCAGAGAGGCTACTGCAACGTGTGAGAGCATAAAGCGAGTCAAAAACGGCATATAGTGTGGCAAAAGTATTTAGTAGCACCATGTTTATTTTTACTCTTATTTGGGGAATCAATACTGTCACATATATATTCACATGTGGGGTGGAACTTGCACATTTCATCTAGAGTTGCACAAGTTTTGCACAATTGCATATATATAGTCACCTATTATTTTGAAATCCTTGTTCGCAGACACTGAAAAGTGAGTTTTTTTTTTGTCACGTTGAAAAGTCCAACAGGAATGAGCACACGTCGGCAAGGAAGTGAGCCGTACGCTTTTGGTTGGCAGCTAGCTAGGTACTGTTAACAGTACTCACCATGATATAATGGATGATTGGGGTGGTTGCCATGATTAAGGGCCACCAGTCAGTTCAACACGCCTTGCATGACTTTAGTGCCTTAATCAGCACACAGGGCTACCATAACATGGCACACCAGTACAGGATATGTACCATATATTCTTATTATTATTCAGGCAAAAGGTTGCAAAAGGTGAAAGGTGACCACTAGGAACACCCGGCCGGAGATATTTTTCTCATGGAGAGGAGAACTAGCGCCAAGACTGTACTCCCGGAGTACCGCCACTGCACTGCATTAATTGGATGATTGGGGATGGACAACCACTCTGCTAATCAGACAAGCTAAGTTAGTGTTCAAGATGGACCTACAGCCCCAGCCAGATATGGCTACACACGCGAATCGTCCCACTCTCCAACATGGCCGCGTTCCCGGCGTGGGCGCGCGCACAAGCACAAAAGGCGAAGCGAAATTGGCGTCCTTGGTCCGTTGGTCGATCGACCAGACACCACCCAAATTGTACCGGCGACGTTCAGCATCTGCCGCCCGCCCATGCATTTCCACGGCCATCCCGCCGTGTCGCGCTAGATACGGTGGTTGGCGGTGGGGGGCGTACGGCCCATTGATGGACCGATCGATGGACGTCACGGGCGGCCGAAGTACCATCGATCGGCCACTAACTTACTGGCCATCAATTCGATATCGATCGGGGCCATGTGAGGGATCAATGGGTGAGACAGGAGTGGCGTTAATTAATTAAGCGGCGATTAGCGGGGTATGATTGGCGTAAAGCTGCTGTGATGAGGCGCCGATTGGGCGTGGACGAATACGTGCACCGAACCGAGGCGCTTTCCGTCCTGGCGGTGCCATGGAATTCCGGAAAGTATGCGTAATCTATCGGTCATTATGCACCTAACGACATGGTGGTTATACTACCATTATTTTCTTCCTGGTGGAGAAAAGAATTGGCAAAAGGGAGGGGCTACTGGGAGGAGATTCTGTCTGGATTGCCCTTTTGAAGTTTTGGCTCCGGCCATGGCTGTCGACTCTCAGACAGTTACTATCCTGGACACTGTAGGTTGGAGTATTTTTTTTACAGCGTGATACATACGCTGAACTTAAAAATTGACCTCTCTCAGCCTACCATGTGTGTCACAGTGTTACTGCGATTCAGGTTCAGGAGTCGGGGCAACAGTACTTCTCTACCTTCTGGGCTGGCCACTTCAGCAAGGACACATCTTCAGATTAACCCAACCTAAGAAATTGTTCTACACCTACCCTTCTAAATTTTCGATCACAGGATAATCTGAAGATACAAACAGTCTCCACTTCACTCTTCAAATTCTCTAGTCAAGCTCTTTAAAACTCATACCCTTTTCTATTCCTACTGAACAATCTAATACTCTGTCAAGTCATCATCTACTAGTACTGTTTTTAGTAAGTCAGCAAGACAGTTATCTTTGATCCAGTTGCATAAGCAAGACATAACCAACGGCAAAGCAATTATGTACACACAAGAAACACTATCAAGAAATCTAGCCAGACGAGGAGGAGGGAAGGAAGGAATTATATATACCCTGCACTTGCGAGGAGCAGGCGTCAGTGACGTCCCTGATCGGAGTCGCCACCGCGAAGAGCAGGGAGAAGGCGGCGACGAGCAGGGGCAGCGGCGCCGGCGCCATCTCGTCTGAACTGAAACCTTCTCACCCTCTCTCCCCCTCTTCTTCCTTGCGGTGGCTGGCTCAGTGCAGGCTATGGGTGGATAGATAGCACCAAGCTCAGCACCCGTGTGGCCTTTTATAGAGTTTCCCCGCCGCATTGGCGCGCGCCCTTCGCGCCTGGGAGTCCCACGCACGGGTAGCTTTCAGCAACTTTGAACCATCTTTCATCCATGGCAACTCCAACCACCGGATTACCACAATGATATGTGACCGACGCCGCACGTTTGGGTACTGCTGCCGCTGGCTACTTCCAGCCGTGCCTGTTCAGACTCTGCCGTGCGCTCAGCCCGGGCATCCGAATATATTCTGCACTGACTGCCGGCGTCTTGTTTTTTCAGCTATATGCTTTCTTCGGCTACACAAGCCATGCGTGTATTGCCGCCTTGGAAATTAGTATCTGTACTGTGACGGGTCGAAGGCAAGGCATATGGTAGGCAAAAGCTGCTTTGGTGTGTAGCCCAACAAAGTCGGGTTCGATCGGTGCGCACATTCATGAAGTCGATCGGCTGAATCAAGTTGGCAGTTAAGCGCAACCATCGCCAAATTGAAGCCGATCTTACGGGTAATGCGCGCGTCCATCGCAGTGATGGTGCCGATTTTGACGAGGCGTACTACACCGCGGTGGTTAGCGAGCGAGGGAGCTCGAGCCACCACCATCGGAATAATTATGTGCCATGGGCCATGGCACTTGGCGTCTGATGCATGGCAACTTCGGTCCGGGCGGGCTCTAGCCACCGTGCAACTGGACCTTCACACGACTCTAACTCTATGGTGGCTAGCAATCAGTGGCGGTACAGTGCAGTGTAGTCTTGCTTGATAATCATGGAAAAGGGAGGAGAGTGACTTGCTAGCTAACCGAGATTAGACCCATTTTTTTTTTTTTGATAAAGAGAGCTCCTGCTCTCCGATTTCATTTAAGAGAAATCACAGAGTCTTACATCACGACGCGACTAAAACGCTAGCGCTACAGCTTGAGAAGGAGCCATCCCTCCCTCCAACCCACAGCTCAAGCAACATGGAAGAGAACCTTCAACAGCAAAATGAACTCTACACACCCTACTGGAAGTTCAGCAAGTTTTTGCGCAAGGCACAAACACATACATATTACAAGTACGGACGATATAAGGCGATCTAAAACCAGAAGAAACAGAAATCTGCAGCGAAGAAGATACTGGAGCTCCATTTTTCCTTGGATCGTCAGGTGGCCGTCAGTCTTGGCACTCCGGCTCTCCATCCATGCGCCGCTCTGAATATTCCCCTCGCTATCTGCTCAACCAGTCTTACGCCCTCCGTCATTCGTCTTGTTTTTTCTTGATTTCTCTGCAACACATTCCAGTCATGTAAATTTTTGATTATCAGATTCACAGGAACACATGGATCCACAATTTTATCATTATCAAACACCACCCTATTCCTGAGCTTCCACAAAGTCCAGAAAATAGCAGAGATGCCTACTATCAAAAGATCTCTATCATTTTTATCAAACTTTTTGATCCACACCCCAAACATTTGTTCAACAGTAGAAGGTGTATCCCGCAACCCAAAAGAACATTTCATAATCATCCACAAAATTCTCGCAATAGAGCAACGAAAGAAAAGATGATTAATATCCTCTTTATCCCCACAGAAAGAGCAATTACAATCTCCACGCCACCCTCTACGAATCAGGTTATCCTTAGTGAGAATACCCCCCCTAAGTACTAACCACAAAAAAACTTTAACCCATGGAGGTATCTTAACTTTCCAAAGAAACTTATGTGGATATTTGACCCCTGTTTGTATCAAATGTCTATATAAAGACTTGACAATATAAATACCATTCCCTGTTAAAGACCAAGCAATTTTGTCTTTTTATCTGTGAGGGTCATCCCTCCACATGCTTCCTTAATATGATCCCATAACTCCAGTGATTCCCCATACAAGGACCTTCTAAATTTCACATTATCCACACTCCCTGCTATAATCGCTACTACAGACTTGTTTTTATCAAAGCAAATATTATAAAGTCTAGGATAACTGTCTTTCAAAGATTTTGGCACTATCCACCAATCTTCCCAAAACCTGGTATTCACACCATTTTCAATCTTAAATTTGCACAAAGAGAAAAAAAAAGCTCTTTATGTTTTAACAACTCACCCCAAAATTGTGAGTCCCCCACCTTATGTTTCACACTGGTAATGCAGGATTTTTTAATGTATTTCTTTTTCAACACTTCCTGCCACATTCCATCTGTATTATAAAGTTTCCACCACCATTTGCACAATAAAGCTTTGTTCATGAGAGCCAAGTTCTGTATCCCCAAACCCCCCATGTCTTTAGGTTTACAAACCTCAGACCATCTAACTAAATGATATTTTTTCTTATCGATGCTTTCCTGCCAAAGCAGTCTAGCCCTAAAAAAGTCCATTCTTTTATTAACCCCAATGGGTAGACCATAAAAAGACATCATATGATATGGTATACCAGTCAGGGAGGCCTGTATCAGGGTGATCCTCCCAGCACTAGCTAACAGTCTCCCCTGCCAAGTTCCACATTTTTTTCTCCATTTTTTCCTCTGGACTCTTCCAATTTTTATTTCTGATTCTTTTTTAATCAATAGGAAGACCCAAATATTTCAGGGGAAGTTCCTCTACTGGACATGTGAAATTTTTGGAGTATTCTTGTCTTTTGTTAGCAGCTTCACCAAACAGAAACAATTCACTCTTACGAAAATTAATTTTCAATCCAGACATTTGTTCAAAAAGACACAAAATAAATTTCAAGTTGTGAGCACTCTCTAAATCATCTTGCATGAGAAAAATTGTGTCATCTGCATATTGTAACATATTAATCCCCCCTTCCACATTATCACTTAATAAGCCTTTTATTAAACCAGCTTTTCTAGCATTGTCCATCAACATTGCCAAAGCATCAGCTGCAATGTTAAACATTAGGGGGGACATGGAGTCCCCCTGCCTCAGTCCTTTGTAAGTATGGAAATAGGGACCATATGTGTCATTGACCTTAACACAAACGTGCCCACCCCTAATAGTCTCCATTACCCAGTCAATCCACTTATCAGGAAACCCTTTAATCTTCATCATCTGATGAACAAAAGGCCATTTAATCTTGTCATAAGCTTTTTTCAAAATCCACCTTAAACAACAATGCATTTTGTTTTTTATGCAACACTAGAACTCCTCCCATAATGTATCTGCCTTTAATGAAAGCAGTTTGGATTGGAGATACTATCTTTCCAGCCACCAAATTAATTTTTTTTTTCGAGATTAGACCCATGTCATGATCATATTATCATGTTCCCATTGGAGCAAGTTCGCTTACTGCCGGAGAAACGGAATCTGTGGTACGGTATGAATTCTACTTAATTTGCTCTTTTTTATTAGTTTTGATTGGTTTCCAAAGCTGGTATAGATTATCGAAGTCCAGGCCTCTTTAGGCTGAGCTAGCAGCCACCATGCAAAGCCTCACTCGATCACTTCCTAAGAAATAAGAAAGTGACCTCCATTCCGTGCTAAGATCGATGGAGATCGATCGTGGCTTTCTGACCGACAATCATACGATCGTCTTTCTCCTCGGTGCAAAATCGGTGGTTACTACTGGTGGGGAGACGGAATCTTGCACTGCTGCTCGTGCGTGATTAGCCGATGAATCTTTAGAGAAGCTTCGGCTTGAAGCCTTGGATGGGGGCACCGCAACTGCTGCCGATAAAGGAGAAGGGACGGGGGCCGGAATAACGGAGAGCTTGTCAGGCCACGGCGCCTGGCTATGCAAGCTAGCTGCATCTGCATGGGCGGAGGCACCAAACGGAGAGTCTGATCCAACCGACGACACGGTCACCAGCAAGAAAACGACCGTCTTACCGACCACGTGAGCTGTCCCGGCCGGCCGGCCGGCCCTCACTAAATCGCGCGCCGCCTAGAAATAATCCCCTCATCAAGGCGGGCGGTTTTTCTTCGTCACGACGCGACGGTCGACGGAGAAGACGACGACGACGGGCGGGAGTGGTGCGTACTGTGTACGGCATACGTTGTGGAGACAGATACTGGTATATGCTACAATGGCGCGGCTAATTAGGGGTGTATGCTCGCGATTGTCTCGTTGGGGAGAGTTGTAGCGCATCTGGCATCTCGTCTTCTTGGTCTTGGATTGATCGGCGAAGGCGCTGAGGAGGAGGTAGTAGTGGGAGCAACTCGCCCATGACGCCATTAATCGCCCAAAGTTTCATGGCAAGCGTGGAGCGCCAAAGACTTTTTTGGCATGGTCCCGAAGAAGCATATATAGTCGTGCCTCCGAAGTAACCGCTTGTACGTAACGTACGTCTCCGTCTTTTATTGAACAGCTAGTTCAAAGAGCATCTCTAGCCTTTCCCAGTACTCCCTCCATTCCACAGTGTAGTGCGTCCGCGCTTCCCGAGATCTAAATTTATGGTCAAACTTAGATCTCGGGAAGCGCGGGCGCACTACATTGTGGAATGGAGGGAGTAATTTAATTCCGCAAACAATCCTTTAAAGTTTAGCTTCTTAATTTTTGAGGAGTTGAAATTTTGCGCATCTAAGAGCATCTACAGCCGCGATGGGCAAATCCGATCCCTCAAACGCCCGCGGACGCGCCCACTGACCGAACACGCCTTATATTTTGTCTTCCACACTCGCGTCCCTCGTATCCGAAACCTCAAAACCATGCAATTCATGCAACGCTACGTAAAACACATGATCAAAGCGCAGTTCATCGGATCAGCCGAACAAAAAGAACATAATTCATCAGAGTTCAACGGCGGACAGTGCAAATCCATACTACAAACTACTTAAACATGGATAAAATATAAACAGAACGAGAAAGGGCGGAGGAAATCACCATTTTCTCGCCGGCCCTTTCCCCTTCCGGTCGTCGGCGCGGCTGTGCCCCTCCTCCGTGTAGGCGTCGGTGTGCGGAGGCGCGTCGTCGTCGGAGCTGGAGGTGGAGCCGTCCGTCATATCCGAGTCGGATCTGCACCTCATGCCCGACAGCCCGCCTTCGCCGCCGCCTCCTTTATTGCCTTGCGCTCCGACAACTCGATGGCGAGTCGGAGCGCCTTGGCATTCTTGCGGCGGAGGCGCCGCGCATCCGTCTCCGCCGTCGTGAGAGAGCGGCGAAGGACAGACGCGAGGAGCGCTGCCTCAGGATCGACTGGCGCGCGGACATCGACTCGGACGCCGCTGCCCTCTCCCCCGCCCGCTGCCGCTGGCGCTGATGACCCACAAGTATAGGGGATCAATCGTAGTCCTTTCGATAAGTAAGAGTGTCGAACCCAACGAGGAGCAGAAGGAAATGACAAGCGGTTTTCAGTAAGGTATTCTCTGCAAGTACTGAAAGTAGCGGTAACAGATAGTTTTGATAGTAAGATAATTCGTAACGAGTAACAACTAACAAGTGTAAGAAAAGTGCACCAAGGTGGCCCAATCCTTTTTATAGCAAAGGACAAGTCAGAACGAACTCTATAGTAAGCAAAGCGTTCTTGAGGACACATGGAAATTTCATCTAGTCACTTTCATCATATTTGTTTGATTCGCGTTCGCTACTTTGAAAATTTGTTATGTGGGTGGACCGGTGCTTGGGTGCTGCTCTTTCTTGAACAAGCCTCCCACTTATGATTACCCCCTCTCGCAAGCATCCGCAACTACGAAAGAAGAATTAAGATAACTCTAACCATAGCATGAAACATATGGATCCAAATCAGCCCCTTACGGAATAGCGCATAAACTAGGGTTTAAGCTTCTGTCACTCTAGCAACCCATCATCTAATTACTACTCCACAATGCATTCCCTTAGCCCCAAAGATGGTGAAGTATCATGTAGTCGACGTTCACACGACACCACTAAAGGAAGCACAACATACATAGCATCAAAATATCGAACGAATACCAAATTCACATGATTAGTTATGACAAGACTTCTCCCATGTCCTCAAGAACAAAAGTAACTACTCACAAATCATATTTATGTTCAAAATCAGAGGGGTATTGAATAGCATTAAGGATCTGAACATATAATCTTCCATCAAATAAACCAACTAGCATCAACTACAAGATGTAATCAACACTACTAGCAACCCACAGGTACCAATCTGAGGTTTTGAGACAAAGATTGAATACAAGAGATGAAATAGGGTTTGAGATGAGATGGTGCTGGTGAAGATGTTGATGAAGATTGGTCCTCCCACGATGAGAGGATCGTTGGTGATGTCGATGGCTTCGATTTTCCCATCCCGGAGGGAAGTATCCCCGGCGGAATCGCTCCGCCAGAGAGCAAAATAACTCCTGCCCAGGTTCCGCCTCGAGACGGCGGCGCTTCATCCCGAAAGTCTTCTTCTGATTTTTTCTAGGGCAAATGGCTTCATATAGCAGAAGGAGGGGGCCAGAGGCCTGCCAGGGGCCCCACAAGCCAGGGGGCGCGCCCCCCAGGCTTGTGGCTTCCTGGTGGGCCCCCTTCTGTTGATTCTTTCGCTAGTATTTTTTATATATTCCAAAACAATTCTCCGTAAATTTTCAGATCATTTGGAGTTGTGCAGAATAGCTATCTCTGTTTCACCCCTTTCCGGTCCAAAATTCCAGCTACCGGCATTCTCCCTCTTCATGTGAATCTTGCAAAATAAGAGAGAAAAGGCATAAGAATTGTACCATAAAGTGAAATAATGATCAAAAACATAATAATTATTAGTATGAAATCATGATGCAAATTGGACGTATCAGGCGCCGAGCGGGAAGGGCCGGCGACGTCGCCGGCGCTGCGTCGACGGGCGCCGGGTGCTGACGAAGTGGATCCGCCGCTGCCGGATCCGCCTTGGTCCATGACCGAATGCCTCAATGCGATGCGGAGGGCGACCTCCTCCACATCGTCGGGCTCAGCTTCGCGCAGCAGGCTAGCCCAGTCGTCGTCGGAGCCGGAGTCCCCACCGGAGGCAGCGCTGCTTCGGTCGCTGGCCATCGGATGCGTTGGAGGGGATCGGAAGTGGAGTGGACGGAGAGGGGAGTGAAGTGGATTTGGGATTGACTGCGGTCTAGGGTTTTCCGGACAACGATATTTGTGGGGCAGGCGTGGTCCAGGCTAGGCCAAGCCGACGTGGCGGGCGTGCCCGGACCGCCCCATATTTGGGCTGGATATGAGGGGTGCCGGTCAGTCCGGGCGTTTGAGGCCCGTTTGAGGCGCCCGGCTGGGTCGATTTTTTGTGACCCGTCATCCCGGCCGGGCGTTTGACACGGATTTGAGGCGCCCGACTGTAGATGCTCTAACCCTTCTCATATAATTTAGCTCTGTAGATCTTTCTACACCAATGACACATGGGGTTCCCACCATCTATCTATCTCTCTTCTCCCTCCACGAGCGTCCTAGTGCCGCGTTGAACCCTTTGAGGTACGTAGCCGGCGGCGGGATCGCGCGCCACCACCGAGGAGGTCACGGTCGGCAACGTCAGCCACATCACCGCACTCATCATCAGCGGTCACGCCAGGTGATACGTCTCCAACGTATCTATATTTTTGATTGTTCCATGCTATTATATTATCAATCTTGGATGTTTTTATATACATTTATAGCAATTATATATCATTTTTTGGGACTAACCTATTAACTTAGTGCCCAGTGCCAGTTGCTGTTTTTTTGCCTGTTTTTGGTTTCCCAGAATATCAGTACCAAACGAAGTCCAAATGCCACGAAACTTTTTGGATTTTTTTTTCTGGACATAACAAACACTAGAAGCTTCGGGAGGAGACGAGAAGATGAAGCAGTGGCCCACGAGGCACCACGGCGCGCCCCAGGGAGGGCGCCCTGGTGGCTCGTGGGGTCCACACAGCTCCGTTTGACCTAACTCCTCCACTATAAATTCTCTAAAATCGGGAAACCAACAGAGGAGTCCACGAAATACCTTTTCCGCCGCCGCAAGCTTCTGTTCTCGAGAGATCCCATCTGGGGGCCTTTTTCGGCACTCCGCCGGAGGGGGATTCAATCACGGAGGTGCTCTACATCAACCTTGCTGCCCTTCCGATGATGCGTGAGTAGTTTACCACAGACCTTCGGGTCCATAGTTAGTAGCTAGATGGCTTCTTCTCTTTTTTGATCTTCAATACAATGTTCTCCTCGATGTTCTTGGAGTTCTATCCGATGTAATCACTTTTTGCGGTGTGTTTGTTGGGATCCGATGAATTGTGAGTTTATGATCAGATTATCCATGAATATTATTTGAGTCTTCTCTGAACTCTTTTATGCATGATTATTATAGCTTCGTATTTCTCTTCGATCTATTGATTTGGTTTGGCCAACTAGATTGATTTATCTTGCAATGGGAGAGGTGCTTTGTAATGGGTTCGATCTTGCGGTGCTCAATCATCCCACTGACAGAAAGGGACATGACACGTATGTATCGTTGCTATTAAGGGTAAAAAGAAGGGGTTTATTCATACGTGAGTTTACTTTGTCTACATCATGTCATCTTGCTTAAGGCGTTACTCCGTTCTTTATGGACTTAATACATTAGATGCATTCTGGATAGCGGTCGATATGTGGAGTAATAGTAGTAGATGCAGGCAGGAGTCGGTCTACTTGTCTCGGACGTGATGCCTATATACATGATCATTGCCTTGGATATCGTCATGATTATTTGCTTTTCTATCAATTGCCCAACAGTAATTTGTTTACCCACCGTATGCTATTTTCATGAGAGAAGCCTCTTGTGAAAACTATGCCCCCCGGGTCTACTTCTATCATATATTAAAAATCCTAAAAATACCTTGCTACACTTTTACTTTATTTATTTTATTTTGTATTTTTGTTCGATATATTTATCTATCACCATACAATTTAATCTTGCAATTAACCGCCAAGGGATTGTTATTGTGTTGGGTGCAAGGATTTGTTATTTTGTGTGCAGGTACTGCTAACGAGGTGTTGCGTGATTCTCCTACTGGATTGATAACTTTGGTTTCATAACTGAGGGAAATACTTATCTCTACTGTACTGCATCTCCCTTCCTCTTCAGGGAATTACCAACGCAGCTCACAAGTAGCAGGAAGAATTTCTGGCGCCGTTGCCAAGGAGACATCATCAACATATATCAAGTATCTACGCATAAACTTTCATCTCCTTGCATTTATTTTATTTTCCTTTGCCTCTCGTTTTCATCTCCCCCACTTCTAAAAAGTTTTTACAAAAATACAAAAATATTTTTCGTTTGCCTTTTTCTTGTTTGCTTGCTTGTTACCTTGTTTGCGTAGCCACGATGTCTCAAGAAAATACAAAATTGTGTGATTTTTCTAATACTAATAATAATGATTTTATTAGTACTCCAATTGCTCCTCCCGCCGCTAGTGCGGAGAGTTGTGACATTAATGCCGCTTTGCTAAATCTTGTTATGAAAGAACAATTTTCTGGTAGTCCTAATGAAAATGCTGCATCCCATCTTAACACTTTCGTAGAATTGTGTGATATGCAAAAGAAAAAATATGTGGATAATGATATTATGAAATTAAAATTATTTCCATTCTCATTGCGGGATCGTGCAAAAATTTGATTTTCATCTTTACCACGAAATAGTATCGATTCTTGGGATAGGTGTAAAGATGCTTTTATTACCAAGTATTTTCCTCCCGCGAAAATTATTTCTCTTAGAAATCAAATTATGAATTTTAAGCAACTTGATCATGAACATGTTGCCCAATCTTGGGAACAGATGAAATTAATGATAAGAAATTGCCCTACTCATGGTTTAAATTTATGGATGATCATACAAAAAATTTATGCGGGATTGAATTTTGTTTCTAGAAATCTTTTCGATTCCGCCGCGGGTGGTACTTTTATGGAGATTACATTGGGGAAAGCTACTAAATTGTTTGATAATATTATGGCAAATTATTCACAATGGCATACTGAAAGAGTTCCTACTAGTAAAAAAGTGAATTCTGTTGAAGAAATTAGTACTTTGAGTAATAAAGTTGATGCGCTTATGAAATTGGTTGCTAGCAAAAATACTCCTATTGATCCTAATGATGTGCCTTTATCCACTTTTATTGAGCAAAATAATGATCCTGTAGATGTGAATTTTGTCTCGCGAAACAATTTTAATAATAATGCTTATAGAGGTAATTTTAATCCTAGGCCATTTCCTGGAAATTCCTCTAATAATTATGGCAATTCTTATGGTAATCCTTATAATAATAATAATAGGATGCCTTCTGATCTTAAAAGTAATATTAAAGAATTTATTAATGCTCAAAAAGTTTTCAACACTACGATAGAAGAAAAATTAAGTAAACTTGATGACATGTCTAGGAGCATTGATATAATTATTCATGATGTGGAAAATCTTAAGACTAAAATTATGCCACCCAAAATTGATATTAATGAATCAATTAAAGCTTTATATGTCTCCATGGATGAGAGTAAGAAAAGAACCGCTATGCTAAAAGTTAAACGAGAATTTTTAGAAAAAGCGATTCCTCCCGGTTTTTATCGTAGTAATGATGAGGATATTAAAATGATTGGTGTTTCATCTATTGATTCTTTGTTTAGCAATATAAAACTTGATGAAAAGGGGACTGAAGAAGAGTCAACTTTAGCTAGTAGGCGTTCCCATAATTCGGAGGGTGGAAATCTTGATAAAAAAGTTGATAAAAGTGGGTTTGGAGAGATAAAAACTTTAACTAGTGATGTGCCCACTCTCTTGGATTACAAAGACTTTAATTATGATAGTTGTTCTTTGATTGAATGTATTTCTTTGTTACAATCCATGTTAAATTCACCCAACGCTTATGAGCAAAACAAGGCTTTTACTAAACACATCGTAGAAGCAATAATGAAAGCGTTAGAAGAAAAGCTAGAACTAGAAATTTCAATTCCTAGAAAATTATATGATGAATGGGAACCCACCATTAAAGTTAAAATTAAAAATTATGAGTGCAATGCTTTATGTGATTTGGGTGCTAGCGTTTTCACAATTCCAAAATCTCTATGTGATGTGCTAGGCTTTACCAATATAGATGAATGTTCTCTTAATTTGCATCTTGCAGATTCCACTATTAAAAAGCCTTTGGGTAGAATTAATGATGTTCTTATTCTTGCAAATAGGAACTATGTGACCGTTGATTTTATTGTACTTGACATTGAATGCAATCCTTCTTGCCCCATAATACTTGGTAGACCGTTCTTACGAACCATAGGTGTCGTTATTTACATGAAAGAAGGGAATATAAAATTTCAGTTTCCATTAAAGAAGGGTATGGAACATTTCCCTAGGAAGAAAATTAAAGCACCATATGAATCCATTATGAGGGCCACTTATGGAATTAATTTGAAAGATGACAATACTTGAAACTATGCATTATGCCTAGCTAGGGGCATAAAACAATAGCGCTTGTTCGAAGGCAACCCAATAAATAAAATAAATTCTTGTGTGTTTTCACAATTATTCTACTGTTATGATTGAGTTTTTATGTTTTAATTAGTGTTTGTGTGAAGTAAAGTCTTTGGGGTGATTTGAAAGATAGTATAATTGATGCTGTTTGGAAAACAGAAAGTTTTGCGTCCAGTTCTGGAATTTTGGTTCTGTACTGGAGCGTCAGAAAAATCTGAAATTTTTAAACAGTATTTGTATATGAATTTTCCATGTTTTCCTAATTTTTCAGAATTTTTGGAGTTACAGAAGTATAGCTTTTAAATAGATCTCTATAGACTATTCAGTTTTTGATGCATTGGTTGCTTGTTTTGATGAAACTATGGATTGTATCGGGGGTATAAGCCATGGAGAAGTTAGAATACAGTAGGTATAATGCAAAAATAAAATATGAATGGGTTTGCAATAGTACTTAAAGTAGTGATTTGTTTTGTTATACTAACGGATCTCACGAAGGTTTTGTTGAGTTTTGTGTGATTGAAGTTTTCAAGTTTTGGGTGAGATCACGATGGATGAAGGAATAAGGAGTGGCAAGAGCCTAAGCTTGGGGATGCCCAAGGCACCCCAAGGTAATATTCAAGGAAGACTCAAGCGTCTAAGCTTGGGGATGCCCCGGAAGGCATCACCTCTTTCTTCTACCAACCATCGGTAATGTTACTTGGAGCTATATTTTTATTCGTCACATGATATGTGTTTTGCTTGGAGCGTCGTGTATTATATGAGTCTCTGCTTTGTTTGCTTTTTAGTTTGTCACAATCATCCTTGCTAGACACACCAATTTGAGAGAGGCACACGTTTATCATGATTTGTTAGAATACTCTATGTGCTTCACTTAATTTTTTTGAGCTAGGCAGTTGCTCTAGTGCTTCACTTAAATCTTTTTGAGCACGGCGGTGGCTATATTTTAAAGAAATATTTGCACTCTCATGCTTCACTTATATCTTTTTGAGAGTTGATAATAGTAATGGTAATTTGCACAAGATATGAATTTGGTCCCAAAGTGATGAATATTCAAGAGGGATATAATAAAAACTTTCATATAGATCATTGGATATGATAAGTGTGATTCCTTGCAATAGTTTTGCGATATGGAGATGATAATATGTGAGTCATGTTAGTGAGTAATTGTGATTTAGTAAGAATATTAGTGTTAAGGTTTGTGATTCCCTATGCATGCACATTAAGTCAATAGTTATGCAAAGAAATTATATCCTACTTATGGTGCATTATTCGGTGTTAGTTATGTTCAATGCATGTTTATGACCGTTTTTGCTTTTTGGTTGGTTGCTTCTCAATCTATTTGCTAGCCTTCATTTGTACTAAGCAGGAATACTGCTTGTGCATCCAAACTCCTTAAACCCAAGTTGTGCCAAATGAGTCCACCATACCTACCTATATGCGGTATTTCTATGCCGTTCCAAGTAAATTTGCGTGTGCCAACTCTAATTTTTAAAATAATTTTTCCGTTTTGTGTGCCCGTACCGCTCATGAAGCGGCAGGGGCCGGCCAATATTCTCCATGCTAGGTGTGTTATTCTCACGATGAGTGTTTATTCACTTGTCATTGCACGAGAGAGTGGCAGGTAATAGGGATGCCCAGTCCCACAATGAATCAAACATTAATAATAACAAAATTCCTTGGAAAGTGTTGGTATGGAGGGCACCCGTGGATACGGCTAGCCATGGATTGTGAAATAATGGTGGAAAGGAAATAAACTTTACTTTCTGTTTGGGAACCGCCTATGATGTGTCTAGCATGGAAAATATTGGGAATTCTCGGTCGTTTTCGTTGACAGGAAAAGCATGCCTCTCAAAATAATTTTATCTCTCTAATTTAAGCTTTGACCTCTGGCACATTTGCAAATCTCTGCTTCCCTCTGCGAAGGGCCTATCTATTTACTTTTATGCAATTTTTATTTTTATTTTTGAGTCTCCATCTTCTCTTATAAAGCACCAACTAGAGAACACTATTGTCATACTTGTGCATTGTGTGTAGCTAATATTGAGTGTGTTTCATGAATGGATCAATGATTGAGCATAATGGGTTAGGGATAACTTTCTTTAGCGTTGATATTTTGAAAGACATGATTGCTTGTTAGTATGCTTGAGTATTTATATCTTCATGTCAAACTATAGACTATTGCTTTGAATCATTCAAGTCCAAATATCCATGCTACAAAGAAAAGAATATATGATGAATATGATAGGTAGCATTCCACATCAAAAATTTTGTTTTTATCATTTATCTACTCGAGGACGAGTAGGAATTAAGCTTGGGGATGTTGATACGTCTCCAACGTATCTATAATTTTTGATTGTTCCATGCTATTATATCATCAATCTTGGATGTTTTTATATACATTTATAGCAATTATATATCATTTTTTGGGACTAACCTATTAAGTTAGTGCCCAGTGCCAGTTGCTGTTTTTGGTTTTCCAGAATATCAGTACCAAACGAAGTCCAAATGCCACGAAACTTTTTGGAGATTTTTTTCTGGACATAACAAACACTAGAAGCTTCGGGAGGAGACGAGAAGATGAAGCAGTGGCCCAGGAGGCACCACGGCGCGCCCGGGGGAGGGGGCGCGCCCTGGTGGCTCGTGGGGCCCACACAGCTCCGTTTGACTTAATTTCTCCACTATAAATTCTCTAAAATTGGGAAACCAACAGAGGAGTCCACGAAATACTTTTTCCACCACCGCAAGGTTCTATTCTCGAGAGATCCCATCTGGGGGCCTTTTCCGGCACTCTGTCGGAGGGGGATTCAATCACGGAGGGGCTCTACATCAACCTTGTTGCCCTTCCGATGATGCGTGAGTAGTTTACCACAGACCTTCGGGTCCATAGTTAGTAGCTAGATGGCTTCTTCTCTTTTTTTGATCTTCAATACAATGTTCTCCTCGATGTTCTTGGAGTTCTATCCGATGTAATCACTTTTTGCGGTGTGTTTGTTGGGATCCGATGAATTGTGGGTTTATGATCAGATTATCCATGAATATTATTTGAGTCTTCTCTGAACCCTTTTATGCATGATTATTATAGCTTCGTATTTCTCTCCAATCTATTGATTTGGTTTGGTCAACTAGATTGATTTATCTTGCAATGGGAGAGGTGCTTTGTAATGGGTTCGATCTTGCGGTGCTCAATCCCAGTGACAGAAAGGGACATGACACGTATGTATCATTGCTATGAAGGGTAAAAAGATGGGGTTTATTCATACGTGAGTTTACTTTGTCTACATCATGTCATCTTGCTTAAGGCGTTACTTCGTTCTTTATGGACTTAATACACTAGATGCATGCTGGATAGCGGTCGATGTGTGGAGTAATAGTAGTAGATGCAGGCAGGAGTCGGTCTACTTGTCTCGGACGTGATGCCTATGTACATGATCATTGCCTTGGATATCGTCATGATTATTTGCTTTTCTATCAATTGCCCAACAGTAATTTGTTTACCCACCGTATGCTATTTTCATGAGAGAAGCCTCTAGTAAAAACTATGGCCCCCGGGTCTACTTCTATCATATATTAAAAATTCTAAAAATAACTTGCCGCACTTTTACTTTATTTATTTTATTTTGTATTTTTGTTCGATCTATTTATCTATCACCATACAATTTAATCTTGTAATTAACCGCCGAGGGATTGACAACCCCTTGTTTGCGTTGGGTGCAAGGATTTGTTATTTTGTGTGCAGGTACTGCTAACGAGGTGTTGCGTGATTCTCCTACTGGATTGATAACTTTGGTTTCATAACTGAGGGAAATACTTATCTCTACTGTACTGCATCTCCCTTCCTCTTCAGGGAATTACCAACGCAGCTCACAAGTAGCACTAGGCTGTGCTCCCGGGGCCCCGACGTGCAACCTCGTGGCGGATGAGGGCGCCCATGCCCGCATCTTCGTCGACCTCGACACCATATTGGCCACCGTAGCCAACAACTTGGTCCTCGTGTTGCCGCTTGACTTCTCCAGTGGCAGTTGTAGCATCATTGTATGCGACAATGGAGTCGGGGCCGAGATGGGTGGTGGGGATGGGGGTGGGGAGGAGATGTGGGGATCCATTCTCGAATGACGCCAACGGATACACTAGAATTTGATGATTTAAACTAGGTGCTCCTCAAATGTGAGGAGGAATGGGTTCTTCATTTTGAGTAACTTGTCAAATTTTTAAGTAGTTAAAATATTTCAGAGAAGGGCTAGTTAGGTTTAACTCCTCAAACTAAATTTTTAGGGCAAACCAACCTGTGGTTGGATGGTTAGGAGGATAATGGTATTCTCTGCCCACCAGAGTTCAAGTCCCAGACATGACATTGGTGCTTGCATTTTGCTGGATTTATTCCAGGCCTTCGGAGGATGTGCGTTCAGTGGGAAGAAGCGTTCTTGTCGACTACGAAGGTGTTTGTGACGACTTTGTCAATCTGGAGATGATGTGCCGGCTCAGTCTCTTGGATGTGCTCATAGGGGTAGGGTGTGCGTGCGTGTTCATATGGATGAGTGTATGTGCGTATTTATGAGTGTCTGCGTTTGTACTGTGTTAAAAAAACCTAAACTTTTCGGGAGTTAAAAGTTTCTGGGCAAAATGCTCATGCCAGCCTATATGCGCTGAAAGTGGAGCGAGCTATTTGCGTTTTTTATTTTTGTGGGACCCTTCAACACATTTTCTTGAGGGAGTCTGTTAAAAATTTGAAAAGATATTTAATAAAAGATAAATAATGTTAAAACAGCTATTCCCTTCGATTCATATTACTTGTCGCTCAAATGGATGTATCTAGACGTATTTCAATACTAAATACGTCCATTTAAGCGATGAATCAGAAGGAGTATAAATATTTTGAGGGAGCGCCAAAGATTTTTTTTTTGACATGGTCCCGAAGAAAAATATATAGTCGTGTCGCCGAGTAACCACGTGTACGTGATGTACGTCTCCACTTTTTATTGAACAGCGAGTCAAAGAGTACTCAAATAATCCTTTAAAGCTTAACTTCTTAAATATTCCGTAGAAAGAAACTTCTTAAATTTTGAGGAGTTAAAAGTCTGTGCATCTAAGAGCATCTACAGCCGCATATGGTAAATCCGGCCCCTCAAACGCACACAGACGCACGGACGCGTCCACGGGCACTGACCGGGCACGCCTCATATCTTGCCTTCCACACCCACGTCCTTCATATCCGAAACCTCAAACCCATGCAATCCATGCAACACTACGTATAAGTATAAACGCGATCAAACTAGCCGGATCATCATTGCATCGCCGGACAAAAGCACAGAGTTCATCGAAGGTTCATCGGCGGACACGGCAAATTCATACTTCAATCAACTTAAACATAGTTAAACTATAAACAGAATGGGGAAGGGCGGAGGAAATCGCCATTTCCTCGCCGGCCCCTTCCCCTTCCGGTCGTCGGCGCGGCTGTACCCCTCCTCCGTGTAGGCGTCGACGTGCAGAGGCGTGTCGTCGTCGGAGCTGGAGCTGGAGCTGTCGGTGGAGCCGTCCGTCAGGTCGGAGTCGGAGCTGCACGTCATGCCCGACAGCCTGCGGAGCAGGCGGTCCGGCTCCTTGGCATGGCGAGTCGGAGCCGCCTCCTTGTTCGCCTCGCGCTCTGACAACTCGATGGCGAGTCGGAGCGCCTTGGCATTCTTGCGGCGGACGTGCCGCGCATCCATCTCCGCCGTCGTGAGAGAGCGGCGGAGGACCGGCGCGAGGAGCGCGGCCTCGGGATCGACCGGCGCGCTCGGGCGCGAACGGCACGCGGACATCGCCTCCCCCCTCTCCCTCGCCCGCTGCCGCTCTGCACGTGCCTCGGACTCTGGCGTCCTCATGCGCGCCGGCCCCGGAGCGGGCACGAGGACCCACCGATGGCCGGGTACCACTTCCGGACCAGAGGGTGGTGGAGGTGGGCGGCGTACCTGGCGGAGCGGAGCGGAGCTGCCGAAGTGTAGCGAAGCGGAAGTGGCGGAGCTGCGCGCCGGGCGAGAAGGGCCGGCCACGTCGCCGGCGCTGCGTCGACGGACGACGGGTGCTGAGGAAGAAGATCCGCCCCATATTTGGGCTGGATATGAGGAGTGCCGGTCAGCCCGGACGTTTGAGGCCCGTTTGAGACGCCTGGGTCACATTTTCGTGACCGGTCAGTGACCGGACAGGCCGCCCGGGCGTTTGGGGCGGTTTAGGGCGCCTGGCTGTATATGCTCTAACCCTTTCAACACCCCATGACACGTGGGGTTCCCATCTATTTTGTTAGAATAATTCGAGGAGCATGTCGATCCATCAAGGTCAAGCAATCAAACGAGCACGACACCAATATTTGTTAACGAGATTCACCAACATGGCTACAAACCTACAACCTCGGGGCATGACTACGGGCGATCCTCCCATGCACCAAATCACATGATACAATCGATGATAACCCCGTCAAGGCCGTCAGACAGCGCTTTGACCACCACGCCACGGCCTGTCTGGCCACCCCTGCACGGGCACTCGGACCGTCTCTCTCCTGATCTCTGTCTAGCCTACAAACTTATGTCTAGTCTATTTGGCTACGTTGTGGTGCTCTTGTATAATAGGTCCGGGTTACACATGTCCAATGCAAACACCTAACACACCCTTAATTACAAGTCCAACTATAGCACAACTCGTTCAGGTATATTTGACACATATATTTGAACATATTTCTCCCAGGACCTTGTATATTAAGTATCACATGACCTTGCACACACACACCCATACAGAAAGATAAAATTACATTCAAATTCTTGGGGGTGTTGAAGTCTTCTTCCTCCAGCATCCACCGGCGGCGCGCCGTGAGCATAGCTCGATGCCGCCTCTAGGCCTCCACCTTGGCGGAGTAAACTGTTTTAAACCCAGGAGCTTGTAGAAGCAGCGGCCGGGAAATCGTCGATGCAGACCAGGAGAAGCTTGCGGTCACGACCTATGATGCAAAATGCTGCCCCGGAGAAGAAAACGTCGATAAGAGCCTATAGAAACTCCAAAGACCATGAACGCCAGCCGAATCCAGATAGATCAGCCGAAAAACTAAACCGACCGGATCTCGGGAGACCCGTCGGAGAGACGGCTCCACACGCCCTCCGCCGGTGATGACCATGCCAACGAAACGGGGAAAGAGCGGGGAGAACATTATTCCTAGATGGGGATAGTGTCGCCGCCTCGCTTCCCCAAAGCAAACTCGGAGACTCCCTAAAGAAAACCTGAAAAAAAAACAACCATGCCGCTGCACGACAGGTCTGAGTATGTGTGACGCCCCCGGCCCGACCGTGCACTAATCATACACGCACATGCGCACGATCAAGCCCAGGGACTCACGGGAAGATATCACAACATAACTCTAGACATAAAATAAAATAATACAAGCTTTATATTACAAGCCAGGGGCCTCGAGGGCTCGAATACATAAGCTCGAGTTACACAGGCGTCAGCGAAAGCAACAATGTCTGAGTACAGACATAATTAGACAAGGTTGCCTTAAGAAGGCTGAGCAAAACAACGACATCTAGATCGAAAGGCGCAGGCCTCCTGCCTGGGAGCCTCCTAAACTACTCCTAGCCGTATTTCTCCACGTAGTAGTAGGCTCCGCCGGGGTAGTAGTAGTCATCAACGGAATCAGCTGGCTCCGGGGCTCCGTCATCTGGTCGCAGCAATCGGGTATGGGGAAAAAGAGGTAGCAAAGCAACCGTGAGTACTCATCCAAAGTACTCGCAAGACTTACATCAGAACTATGCTAAGTATGCATCGGTATCAGGGGGAAGGGGCTGTATCTATGGACTAAACTGCAGAAATGCCAGAATAGAGGGGAAAGCCTAGCCTATCGAAGACTGGCATCTTGCAGCATGTTGCAGCATTAGAAGAGTGCAGGTTAGGAGCATAACATAAAGTAACAAGCATGTAATAGCAAAGCCTAGAGATCCTTCCTCGACTCCCTGCGAGAAAGCGATCCCGGAGCTTACAATTAAAGTATCATGTATCCAGTTCAAGTTGTAGTAGATCGGGATACAACACTGAGCGTCCTGTTACCGTGGACACGGCTATTTGAATAGATAACTTCCCTGCAGGGGTGCACTACTGTTACCCAACACGCTCGATTAACTCTGGCCGTACACACTTTTCTCGGTCATGCCCGGCCTCGGCTGATCGACACGACGTAGTCCTACCTAGGCTCCGCAGAGAGGTCCCCGCCGGTCTACATCCTAAGCGCTCAGGGGTCTTGGGCCCATCGCCCTTTGCACTCCGGGTCGTTATGCGACGAGCCGGGACGAGCACCACCTCATCCTGAATGGCACTGGCCCGACAGGCCCACAATGCTGAACTGGACATTTGACAGAGCTTTCGGCTGATACATACGGTGCCGAGGGCCCCATTAAACTATTATCCCGCGTGGTGGTAGTGCGTATAGGCCAGTGGCCAACTCAGATAAAATACCCAAATCCGTTAGTGAATTATTAGGAGCTCGCGGTGACGATTAGTACTCCTGTCGCCCCGTCTCGAGGAAGTGCAACAAGAGTCAGGCCCATCCCTCTCTAGGGCGGTCTCTGCTTGCCCGGCCGCGCCTCGTAATTATCTCGCGGGTACCCTCCAGGTCAACCCGACTCTCAAGAGACTGTCGGGAACTCAGGTCCACCTCTACCGGGGTGGTACCGCCTGTCCCTTCAGTCCCGCAATAACAGTACATGGGGGCAACAGTTAAAGGTAACCGTGTGTCCGTAACATCAAGAGGGTAATCCGAGGAATCACCCTCGATGGATTCCACTCGATGCTATCGTCAAGGTGAACCCGAAGGAATCACCCTCGATGGATTCACACTTGAGGAGTTGCACGACAGAGGCGTCATCGGAGGTGGTGAAAGAGGAATCACCCTCGGTAACCCACAACCGACTGGCTACGCTACAGAGATATCACCAAGAGTGAGGTAGGAGGTTTCACCCTCGACACTCGATAGTAGCTCTGTAGAGTCGTACAACTAAGGGGGTGTGCTGTGCTGTGTCGGTTTCGGCACGTCGATCACATTGATCGAGTCATCGGCAATAAAGCGGGGTAACACAGACAAGGGTGTAGGGCCACTGATGGATCGCTAACCAGCCTATACTAAGCATTTAGGACAACAGGTAAAGTATCAACAGCAGGTTACAACATCAGGCCATGCATCAGAATAGGAGCAATCAATTACAGTAGCAAAATCTAATGCAAGCATGGGGAAGAAGGAATATGTGATATAGGAATGATCAAGGGAGTTTTGCTTGCCTGGAAGATCTGCTGAAAAGGAAGAAGGGTCGTCGGTGACGTAGTCGATCACGGGGGCATCGTCAGTCTCGGGTCTACCGGAGAGAAGAGGGGGAAGAAACAGTAAATATAAAGCACACAGACGTAACACAGATGCACGACATGCCGGTAGGTTAAGCTAGGGGTGCCCTAATGTAGTGCTAGGTATTTTAAACGGAGCGAGAAAATATCCAGGAATATTTTCCCAGCTCCGAACACTATTCATTTAGCGGTTTCGGTAGCAAATGTTCAACGTTCAGTATGTTAGAGGCATGTGACAGGTATGTGGAGGGCATATTCGGATTCTTCATATTTTTCTGATCATTTTTCATATATAAATTATTTTCATCCGAGTTACGGTTTATTTTATATGATTTTTCAAACTTTTAATCATTTTCTGGAATTTCTGGATTTAATTTAATTCGAAAATTATTTAAATATTAATTGCTATGGGTACACAGAAGTGTACCCAGAAATGTGCATTAGAGGCTGACAGTGGGTCCCAGTTGACTGCCCAGTCAGCAGTCAACTGTGACCGTTGACTGGTCAACAGGGTCAAAGGGGACCCACCTGTCATTGACTGGGGCCAGCCCAGTCAGCAGTTGACTGGGTCAAGGATCCAGTCAGCAGAGGCTGACTGGTGGGCCCTCTGCTGAGTCAGCGCTGACATCAGCAGAGCCTTATCCAGAAGAACAGTAACGGGGCCCCACATGTCAGTGACAGTGGGGTTAAACTAGTTATAATTAAACTAACAGGGATTAATTAGGTGGGTAGGGCCCCTTGTCAGTGACAGTGTAGATGGTTAAATTAGTGTTTTAATCTAACCCGAGTTAATTAGCGAGCGGAGCCCACTTGTCAGTCTCACAGAGGGAGTACTTAGCGCCTAATCGCGCAGCCACGTCGGATTCGCCGGAAAAGTCGCCGGCGACCACAAACAGTGGCGGAGATACGCCGGAGTTGGCCGGAACCGCGGCACAGACGTCCATTCGGGACGCGGCCGGGTGTTTTCGAACGAGCGTCGCTGCGCGCATCGTCCTGTGCCGTTAGTTCGTGCGGGGGTGCTCGGAAACGAGCAGAGCAACGGTGTCGGGCGGCGGCCGGAGCACGGTGAGCTCGGTTTCGGCGACAGGGGGCACGGGGAGAGGAGCTGGAGGGTTCGACGGCCTCCTGGCAGTGCCAGGAGCACGTTGGAGTGCTCGGACGTGAGCTATGGTGGCCCTAGCTACGGCGGCGATGGAGCAGGCGGCGGTGAGCTCACGGGTGTGGCGGGGCGCGCACGAGAGCTCAAGTTCGAGCTCGAGGGGGAGGCAGAGAGGAGGCGCGGCTCATAGCGAAGCTGAGAACGAGCTCGAGGAGGCCGCGGTTGGTCGGAGCAGTGCAGATCGGCCGATGATGCGCGGCGGCCGACGTTGATGAGGACGCCCGATGGCGGTGATGTGGTGCAGCTCTCGACGAACCCAGGTGCATGGCCGGGGCAGGAGAGGCATCAGCACCTCCTGGACATCAGCTGGTGGCTCTGGGAGGCTCCGGAGCACGTAGACGACGACGGCGCGGTGGCGGTCTCGGGCTTCGAAGAAAATGGAAGGGGGCGAGGCGAGGGAGAGGAACAGAGGGGTCTAGGGTTTCGCCAGGGGGTCGAGGGGATCTTGTAGGTCGCCGGGGATGCGGCGGATGGCTGCCTCGTGGCCGATCCGAGCCATGGACGTCGCACGGGCGTCCACCGCGCTCTGATGAACAGAGGTAGGAGAAGACGGGGGTGTTGGGCTGGGTTGAACTATAGCAGGTAGGCCTAAGTGCACAGTGAGGGTTTTTCCATTTTCCCTTTTTATTTTTCTGCTATTTGCAAAGCTACTGTTATACATTTATTTGGGGCACCAAACTATTTTTGTAAAAGTGTGTGACTTGCCACATAAATACTATGCAATATTATGCACTGCCACAAAAAGTTTGGGGCTTAAATGAATTCATTTGAATTTTATTTAAATACAAAAGGATTCAAAGTGGCTGTTTTGGGTACTGTTTTGGATGCTAGGGTCAACTTGGGTATTTTAATAATGTTGATTTTATTTTTATAATTGCTTTGGGATCATTTGCAATATTATGAACATTTTTGTTCTACTGTTTGGATAACTTTTAATTTTGACTTTATTTTAAATTTGAATCACAAGTTGGATTATTCTCTAAATGCAATTTATTTAGGATGATCATGATGACAAGGCTAATTAATTAGCTTAATGACAGGGTTAAGATCTGGGGATGTTACAGTATGATGTCGAACTCACCGTCGTCCAGGACCATGCACTGGCTCTCTCTTCTACGGTGACCTAGCCAGGTCGTGCCGCTATTGAAGATCGGCGTGCTGGATCACCAACGCAACCGTCGAGCATCGCCTGCTGACAGCAACAGTCCGGCCGCACATCACCGTCGTCGTCCCGTAGCAGCCAACCAAATCCTCTATACCGGACTCCCGATGAGCAACAGCCTCCCTGCTGTCGCCGACACCGCGCGGGTTTCTTCCGGCGACACAGTTCGGCGGCGATGAGAAGGATTGAATCACGTGGCGGCGTCTAGGGCTAGTTCGCCTGTGTCATTGGTTCTCTTCGATACGTATTATTACTGCGTCCTTTTTCTTGGTCTTAGATTGATCGACGAAGGCGCTGAGGAGGAGGTAAGAGCATCTACAGCCGCGATGGGCAAATCCGGCCCCTCAAACTCCCGCAGACGCGCCTGGGTGCGTCTGCGGACACTGACCGAGCACCCCTCAAATTTGCCTCTCTGCATCCGCGTCTCTCATATCCGGCACCTCATAACCATACTAAACATGCAACGTTGATCTACTCTACGTGATCAAACAACGGACAACAAAATCAAGCTCAAACGAACACAAGATCGGCTGCAAACGAACATTAACAAACGTTCCAACACCCAAAAGATCATCATAGTTCGTCACTTGACAAGTTCTTCAACTTCTACAACTAAAAACGATATAAACATAGAGGAGGGGGGCGGGATCACCACTTCCTCGTCGGGCCTTTGCCCTTCCGGTCGTCAGCGCAGCTGTAGGCGTTCGCGGCTGGTGGAGGGTCTTGGTCGTCCGAGGAGGAGGTGCAGCTGTGGCGGTCATCGTTGTCGTCATCGGAGTCAGAGAGGACGATGAGGCCCTTCATCCGACGGACCGCCCTGTCCTGCTCCCGCCTCAGCTCTGCGACCCGAGCCTTCTCCGCCGTTGCCTCCTTCGCCTCGTGCTCCAACTGCTCAATAGCTAGACGGAGCATCTTGGCGTTCTTCCGTCGGAGGCGGCGGGCGTCCGTCTCCGCCGTGGTGAGGGACCGGCGGTAGACCCACGCGAGGAGCCACGCATCCTCGTCGGGCTCCGCCTGCATCCCGCGGCGGCGGCGGCGCGCGGACTGCTCCGCCTCGTCCCTCTCCCGTGCACGCTGCCTCTCTGTAACACCCCAAAAATATAACCATATTTTTATTAAATAAAATTTGGCCAGAAATAAAATTTTGAATTATATTGGGTCTTTTATTATTTTCGGAGTCTTTTATGTTTTCTGTTTTCCAAAATTCTTCCCTCCATTTAGAATTTTTTGTAAAATATTGTGGGAATTGGTAGTTGTCTTAAATCAATTCAATTATATTTTATATAACAAAAGAAAATATTTTCATAATAAAATTTTGCCCAAGATAATAATTTTTATAGCATTTTCAATTCTTTAATTGCCTCTATTGCACTACAACTATTTTAAATAATCCTTTAAAAATTCCACAAAATTTATGAGGGGTCATGTGATGCCTAGAGATCACTTTTATGCAAAAACCCAACTTGGCGTTTTGAAAATTTTGAGTGAAACATCCTCATTTCATTTCTGTCCCATTACTAGGTTATAACTACAACCTCAATTTTTCTTGATCCAAAAATTCTGAAATTATTCCCACTTATAGTCCTTCCAACCAAACCCTTAAGTCCAGAAGATCAGCTCCAATTGCCTCATTTTGGTTCACCAAATAAATACTCCAAGTTTCTGTCCAGAACTGTATTCCTCCAAAACTTGCACTAACAAGTTCCTCTTTTTGCCCAACCCACTCCACCATCACCTCTACCATCTAATGAGACATCATTATGTCAATTTTCATAGCTAACAAAAATGCCTAGATAGCCTTGGCATTTTGTCAAGCAAGTTGTGAGCATGGCAGAATCTGGCAACATCCTAAAACTACAAATGGAACTAGCTCATCTGGCCAAACCAGAATGTCCAGTAACCTTGTCATCCTTCTAAGCATCACCCTACAAAAATTCAGCTCAATTGGACTATCATAGGATGCGCTGGCATTTTGTCGAGCACGTTTCGTGCATGCCCAGGGAGTGCCCGGAGCACGCCCACTGCATCCACTGGCATCGAGCTCCTGCTACTCTCTGCTGCTCCTCTCGCCGTCCTGATCCTCTCCTGGATCACCCGATCACTCCTGAACCTCGCCGACATCCCCTCTTGTTGCCTGGCGCCAACCACCCTCGACCACAGCGACCAAGACCGCCGCCCGACGAACACAACTCCGCGACGTCTCTGTCGGTGCCGTCCCGCGTTAACTGCGAGTAGATGGAGCTCGTCCGCTGCTTAACAATAGCACAACGGCCACGCTGACCTCGCCACCGCTCCTCACCGGCCATACCTACCTCCGCGGCGCAGTAATGGCCACCGCAGCCGTGCCATTCTCTGTAAGCCATGGCACCGCCTTACCCCGTCTATAAAGGGCCACTGTGAGCTCGCCCTCGATCATCACCACCTTCCCCTCTCCCTCTGTAAGCTCCCCGTGGAAGGAAAACGACCGGAGCAGTCGTCGTCTTCATCTCCGGCAACCACTACCACCACCACATCCGCGAAGAGTTCCACCTCTCCAGTACCTCCCCCTCTCCACTAGCTACACCAGGAGCCTCCTCACGGTCCCACATATCCATCCCGCGCTCCAATTGCTCCTCTCCGAGGCCGAATTGAGCTCGGCAAATCCCACCGTAGCCCTATCCCACCATGGATGATGTCCCACTCGAATCCGAGCTCTCCGGCGACCTTCTCTCCCTCCCACGGATGCGGCTCATCCTCAGGAACACGCCGGTGCGGCCAGATTTGTGAATGGAGGTCCCTGCCGCCGGGGATCACCGCCGGAGCCTCGACCCTGTCTCTGTCCAGACGCGCACGGGAGATGGGAGATGAACCCGACAAGTGGGACCCGCCCGTCAGCCACTCAAGCCGCGGGCCCCGCCGTGTAAGTGGAGACGGGCTCACCGAAGGCGTCTTCGCGCAGGGAAGACGTATTCCATTGATTACGTCTTTGACGTCTGCAGTCTCCCGCGCAGCCGTGCGACTAGGCCAGGCCCAGTGGCGCCATGCAACTAAATCGCGCTCAGGGTGCTTCTCTGCTCTTTTCCTTTTCTTTTTCAGCAGTATTCAGATAATTCTACAGAAATACTTTCAAATCCAAATTTGATGATTCAAATTTCTGAAGACTTCTAAAATCAAGCTCTATTAATCTAGCTAGGGTGAACATTTTTCATAAGTTTATCTCTGCTGGATTTATTAAATAAGTCCAATTCTTTATTTCTTTCATCTTAGAAATTCCCTAGATAAATCATATGAACTCCAAATAATTTGATTCTTTTTCTAAAATTCCTAATTTTTCATCTAGTTTATTTTAGTATTTATTTAAAAAAATTCCAAACAAATTTTTAATACTGTTTTAGCTCTATGTGGTAATTGCAATATTTTTGAAAATAGGAATAATGGAGGGAAGAGAATTTTCAAAACTTTTGGAGTGCACCCAATATTTCTGCATGCTCAAGGCAAGCATCTTGAACACTTGATATGGTGATTGCATGGTTAAATGTTTGCAAGAATAATTAAATCATGCATATGTTGAATTCAAATAAAATTTGCATGCATGTAGTGTTGGCATGTTTCCTCGTATTGTGCAATGTGTGCTCGTTATGACTAACTTGCAGGAGCAAGAGAATACTGTTACTGGCAGAAGGGTGATCACGTTGGAGCGTGATCATGCCTTGTTGGTTATGCATGTTGGGACATGCAAGGGCTGTGGCCCTGTCTTTGGTGTTACTATTGAAAGAACACATTATTGTGCTAACCACTGCAGGAAATACATAAGCCTCCTGAGTCGACCGTAGATCGAGTCTTGTTCCGGTAACCCCCATACTTGTTCGTGCTGCCACTTGTCCCTGCCGCAGGTAGGGTGCGGTTCAGTTAGTTGTTAACCCCTTTCCTGCACACACCGTTGGCCCATGGTAGGCATGTCACTTGGTCCGGGGGCATGGGTCTCTCCGGTTGTAGCCGGAGAGGGGTAGCACCCCTGTTTGCGCGCCGATATAAATATTATGATCCCATGCTATTGGAGGCCGTTGAATGAGGCCTTCCACTTAGAGTTTTACTTTATCATTGCCTTGGGTGATTCCTGGCTTTGGTGAGTTAAGCTGGTGTGTGCTAGTTAGGTGTGTTTTCAACCCAAAGACCGTAATGGGAATTAGTCAGCGTCTCGGTGCTGGCTAAAGAAATCCTTTACTTGTGGGTAAAGAGTACACCCTCTGCAGAGTTATACCTATTCGAATAGCCGTGTCCGCGGTTAAGGAGTACAGTCTGGGTTGATCAAGTGTCGGTTTTAGTGTCGGTCTCTGGAGGAAAATAATTAAAATTGAGCATGATTTATTTTGCAGGATAATTATTGTCGCCACTTACGCTATCATGAATATTATTGTTGTCATGAATATTATTGTTATTATTATGGACTAACCGTTTCTCTTATTTTTATTTTCTGAGTATCTCATGGACTGGCTAGACTACCCGGATACTCATTTCTTTTCAAGACCTCTCGTGGCGTCGCTTGAGTTCTCGGGCGGTCCTGTCTCGCCCGATTCTCTTTTAGACACCCGTTTGGCATTTCTTTTCAAGACCTCTCATGGCGTCGCTTGAGTTCTCGGGCGGTCCTGTCTCCCCGATTCTCTTTTAGACACCCGTTTGGCATTTCTTTTCAAGACCTCTCGTGGCGTCGCTTGAGTTCTCTGGTGGTCCTGTCTCGCCCGATTCTCTTTTAGACACCCGTTTGACATTTCTTTTCAAGACCTCTCGTGGCGTCGCTTGAGTTCTCGGGCGGTCCTGTCTCGCCCGATTCTCTTTTAGACACTCGTTTGGCATTTCTCTTGGATACTCGGGCGGTCTTCCTGTCTCGCCCGATTATCCACTTTTAACTTTCTTGGTTTGTCACTAACATTACATATTTATTCTTCAGCACCATACTAATATTTATCATGCCATAATTTAATTTCAGCCAACATATGCATCTCATTTAACCCATCGTGATCATATGCATTCAGTATATCTTTTGTTCATTATGTTTGCGAGTACATTCAAACGTACTCACTGGCTTGTCCCTGGCTATTTAATTAGCCAGGTCAGGATTTCGACAAGGAGTATTACCACGACGTCCATGCGGAGCCTAGGATAGCAGCCACGCGGGATAGGAATTATCCTGGTCAGCCGTTCCTGTGGGAATGGAGCCCCATCGGAGTTGGAGAGCCACGAGTCGCTTCCGTCACCCGTCACTAGAAATCATTGTTGTATCATTAGACCTTTATGGTCTTGTATCCAATTCTTGTAATTGCTTGGTAATCTGTAACAAGGACGTGTCCACCAGTAACAGGAATCCTGGGCTGGTGACGACATGAGGGGTTAATTTCTGGGATATCATGTCCCAGAAATCCGGCCCCGACACTCTCGCGGCGTGCGACGCGCGCCTCCGATTCCGGAGTGCGCGTGCGGGCCGGCGGCGCCGGCACTAGCACCCACCGCTGCCCGCGTGCAGGAGAGGCCGGCGGGGGAAGGAGACGGCACGGGGACGGTGCGGACTACGGTGTCCTGGCGGAGCTGCGCGCGGGCCGGGAAGGTCCAACTCCGGCGTCCGCGCTGCGCCAGCGCGGGAGCTGCGGCGACGCTCCAGATCCGGAGTTGCCGCCGGCGTCCACCTTGGACTACTCCAGCGCAATGCAGAGGGCCATCTCCTCCTCGTAGTCGAGGTCGGAGCCGGAGCCGCTGCCGGAGCTGGACATCGGAGTCGACGGAGTGGATGGGATCAGAAACGGAGAGGGAGCGCAGAGGACGGAGCGAGAGAGAGTGAGATAGGGTTCGTAGCGAGGTGCCCGGATTGGGGTTTTTTGTGGGGCAGCGGTGGGGTCGGTGGTGGGCCGGGCCTGTCAGGCGGACGCGCCCGGACTGCCCCATATACGCACTATATTTGGGCTGGATATGAGGGGTGCCGGTCAGCCCGGGTGTTTGAGCGCGGTTTGAGAGGTCCGGTTGGGTCGCTTTTTTTGACCGGTCAGTGACCAGACGGCCTGCCCGGGCGTTTGAGACATGCATGAGAGGTCCGGCTATAGATGCTCTAATTTGCCCTTGACACCGTTCATTGCCAAAATTTCATGGCAGGCGTGGAGCGCCAAAGATTATTTTGGCATGGTCCCAAAGTCGTGTCTCCGAAGTAACAGGTGTACGTCGTAACGTACGTCTCCATCTTTTATTCAACAGCAAGTTTTTATTTTTTAGTTGTATTGAACCGCAAGTTAAAGAGCGTCTCTAGCCCTTTCCCCAATTTAATTCCTCCAATAATCCTTTAATTAATGCTTAATGACTAATTATATTTTGGGGAGTCAAAAGTTTGTGCATCTAACCCTTCTCATATAATTTAGCTTCCTAGATCTTTCTACACCCTATGACACATGGGGTTCTCACCATCTATATATTTCTCTCTTCTCTCTCCATGAGCGCCCTAGTGCCCTGCTGAACCCTTTGAGGTACATGGCTGATTCAGTGGGCCCGAGTGGCTACGGCTCACGCGCCACCGCCGAGGAGGTCACGATCCACAACGTTAGCCACATCACCGCTAGCATCATTGGCGGCATATCGAGGATTGGTGCCGAGACGACGTGCATGCTGGCCAAGCATGACGCTAGGCTAGTGCTCCTGGCCCGTAGCCTCAAGGGAGCCGAGGACGCTCATGCCCGTATCCTCGTCGACCTCGGCACCATACATGCCATCTCAACATGGCAATGGGTACTCGCTACTCGCGAACCCGGTGTTTGGGAAAAATTAATACCCATGTATATAAATGGGAAAAAATTGTACCCATTGGGTAAGCCGGGTACGGGTACGGGAAGGCAATACCCATACCCGCGTACCCGCATACTCATATACTAATTCATTCTAACATAGGTTGGTCCCATGTGACATTCAATAAAGGAAAAAACTAGCCGCTTTACCGTAGGCTAACTGTCGTGGGTGCAAGCCTGACAGTAGTGTGTAGGGGTACGGATGAGAGGGCAGAGCCTAGCTACGGCGCAGGTGTTACACTCAGATTTACGAGTTCAGGCCCCTCAGCGGTGGAGGTAATAGCCCTACGTCTCGGTGCTCTGGAGCTGTATTGCTTGAGTGTATGATTACAACAGGTTGCGAACCCTTGGAATGGAGCAGGGGGCGGCTTATATAGCCTCTCCAGCCCTCCCATGCACGTCTGCCATTACCAGGGGTTAAGAGGGGTGTCAATGCGCCAGGTAACGGGCGCATTGATTACAATTAATATGAGAGAACGTGCCTCCCGACCGTTGCACTTCGGGAGTCTTCTGGTCTTCTCTGGTCGAGTGACTTTCGGGTGCTCCGAGTGAAACAAGTTTGTCGAGTGAACTCTTGCCTCCCGAGTGGTTTGATGAATTCCGAGTGAATGTCAGTCTGCGGAACTCTTGGTTGTTGATCTGGCCCTGGGGGCCCAGTCTAAGACGTGTGGTGTCCTAGGGTAGGGTTTATAGGTCAGGCCTATTACCCTATCCCTAGTACATGCCCTCGTCATTAGCCCCCGAATCGGTCGAGGTTAGGCGGGTCGAGTCAAGGCGGATTCCCAGGCGAGTTGAGCGCTACGGAGGCGCTCAAGAACTCTTGCTGGTCGTCAGGCGTCGTTGTCTTCGTGCGGCACCTTGACGGATTCTGGACCATATGACGTCCAAGTGGAATGAGCAGTCTCCATCCGAATGAGTAGCTTCCTGCCGAGTGAGTAGTTCTCATCCGAGTGAAATGAGTAGTCTTCATCCGAGTGGCGGAGCGGACCCGCGCGTTTACGGAATGTCTTCAAAGGCGAGTCATCGGATCGCTGGAATCCGGATCTTGCGGGATTTGAAATCGGCGACGAGCGCGCGCGAACGGTTATGGCGCGGTGAGTGGGGAAAGTGGGGCGTGACGCCTCGATTTTCGCCCCGCTTTCCGCCACGTACTGCTGGATCTTTGACGACGCGATTTGAGGAGATTTGCGGGCCCACGATTCAGCGGTGTGGATTGGGGAGCGGCGCGGGCGGCGATATAAGGGGCGGCCGTGGCGGAGAGGGAGATAGAGACAGATCCCCTATTCCCCAACTTCCTCAGTCCGCCCGATCCCTTCTCTCGCGACCCACTCCGCGCGAATCTTCCTCGGTGTTGGAGAGCTCGGCGACGATGGTGAAGGACAAGACGGCGAAGCTCGAGAAGGCGAATAAGGCGGCAAAGGGGAGGAAGGCATCGGGCTCGCGAGCTGTGCTTCCGCCTGGGTGGATCCAGGGCGACTGGATTCCGCCAACCACCACGGCCGACGACATTGGCGGGCTCGTCGTGGATGGGCTGATCCGCGACGGGACATGGAGGCTGCCGGAAGAGGGGGAGACCGAGCCTGTGCCGCGCCCCGGGGAGCGAGTGCTCCTCACCACGCACATCGAGCGAGGTTTCTCCATGCCACCCCACCCTTTTTTCCGCGGATTCTTGAACTTCTTCGGTGCTCAACTCCATCACCTGCCTCCAAATGCCATCATGTATCTTGCTGCATTTGTTTCTTTGTGCGAAAACTTTCTGGGTTGTCCGCCGCACTGGGGTTTGTTCAAACATATCTTCACGTGCCGGTCTCAATCGGTTAAGAAGGTTGACCCGAATGGAGAGAGGACACATGTGATCCAGATGTGCGGTGGCCTAGGTATTCAGATGAGGGGTAAGAGTGCATTCCCATCCATGTATTTTCCCGACTCGGTGAGGGGCTGGCAGTCGACCTGGTTTTACTGCAACGACCTGCCATGCTCGGGCTTGTCGACTGTCTTCCTGCTTATACGACCGAGAGGATTCAGTCTCCTCCTTCGCTGTCAGTTGATAAAAAGGAGAAGACGGATGTAGGGATCTTGATGACTACCGTGGTTAGTATGATTCAAGGTGGATTGACTGGCCTAGACCTTCTGGAGGTATTTCTCAGTCGGAGGATCCAGCCGCTGCAGGAGCGGGCTCACCCCATGTGGCTCTACACGGGACCCAGTGATCCGACCCGAGTGCATCCGGAAGACGTCGAGGAGAAAAACATGGAACAGTGGATCAAATGCATCACTGGCGCACGTGACAATCCGCGAGGGTCGAGACAGATCCCGCCCTACGACGCCAACAACCTGCCGTTGGAGGTATGACACGCATTTCCGAGTGAATCACTTATGCGCAAATTTTTTGAGTGAACTGAGTAATCTGACTGAACCGACTGTCTCTGATCTTTGTGTCTTGCAGGAATTCCAGAAGATGTTATCGCCTGTGCCGAATGGAGAACAACCTGTCGGAGGCGCGGAGAGCGAACATGGCAGCGTCGGGGGCAGATACGCGGAGGACAGTGAGGAGGAAAACGAGGACTCGGAGGGGAGCGACGACGTCGAGTCTTCTCTGTCTCCGGAGTTGTGCTTCGAACACGGGTCCAAGCGAGCTCAAGATCCGAGTGCTGACCCGGAGAAGGAGGTGGCTCCGAGTGCCAAGGCCCCGAAGCGCACTCGGACGTCATCGCCTGCGCCGACTGAGAAGGCTGCCAAGCAACCCAAGGTCACTTCTCCGAAGCCTCGGAAGGCTCTGCCCCGGATCAAGGTCGCTGTGCCTGTCGCCTCAACGTGAGTATTCTTCTCAGCTTTTCTTTTCTGTCTTTGCTAACTTTCGTGATTCTTCTAACCGAGTGCATCTTATGAACCAGTGATGCAACCTCGACGACGTCTCCCATGCAGATTGATGAGGACCGCACCGAAGCTGAGATGGCAGACACGGCCACTTCTCAAAGAGGTAACAATAACTTCATTTTTACTGCAACTTGTCATTCCACTGAATTGTCTTCGTTCGGTTGAATCGTGCATTGCGATTGATTGCGCCGAGTGAACGTAGTGCTTGCAGAGGTCATCCACGTCGGAGATGATGATGAAGAGCTATCGCGGAAGGACGCCGAGAAGGGAACTGCAGCCCCGACTGCTCCCCAGGCCACCATACAGAGGACGCCGCCGAGCGGAGCGCCTCAAGTTCCTCCCGCACCTGTCATGACCGAGCCTCTGGGGCAGGGTTCTTCTCAGGCCGGGGCTGGTTCTGTCGCGGCTCTGTCGATTGCCCTGGCTACGGTTCCGACTCCTCCTGTCAACATCTTCAGTCTATACAAGGTGCCGGAGGACCAGACTGGGGCCAGCAAGGAGGCAATGATCCAGGCGGAACTGATGACCCAAAGGCTCAAGGAGGTGTGCACAGCTAGCAAGCTGGCATACGATGCCAGTGCTGCCCTCCAGGAGAACGTTCGAGTAAGTGCTCTTGTAAGTCGATCTCCAAGTCGTTTTTCTTCAGTAGGAATTTCAGTCGGAAAATAACCGATACACCCACTGGGTTTTTTTGCTTTCGGCCATCACTCGGATCGGGCGGACCGTTCCGAGTGGATACCGCTCCAGTGGGGGCACGCTGAGTGCACCCACTGGGTGTAGTCCCTGAGACTACCGTCGACTGCGGGCAGTCGGCGGGAGTCTTAGTACTTAGACTTTGTTCTGTTGTTGCTGTTGTTTTTTTTGCTTTCGGCCATCACTCGGATCGGGCGGACCGTTCCGAGTGGATACCGCTCCAGTGGGGGCACGCTGAGTGCACCCACTGGGTGTAGTCCCCGAGACTACTGTCGACTGCGGGCAGTCGGCGGAAGTCTTAGAACTTAGGATCTGATACTGGTCAAGCTTGTTCCTTCTAGGAGTGTCGATCTCTGGGCACTCGGAACTTTTTGTCTTGTTGCTTTGTGTTTGGCCATCACTCAGATCGGGCGGGCCGTTCCGAGTGTATACCATTCCAGTGGGGGCACGCTGAGTGCACCCACTGGGTGTAGTCCCCGAGACTACCGTCGACTGTGGGCAGTCGGCGGAAGTCTTAGAACTTAGGATCTGATACTGGTCAAGCTTGTTCCTCCTTTGTCGAATGGTATTTCAGGATGCTTCTTGACATTAATTGTTCTCTCTTGTATTTCAGAGAACTTGCGAGCTTGGGGCTCAATATGTGGCATTGGAGAAGGAGACGGCTCAGCTCCGAGTTGATTTGGAGGTGGAGAAGAGGAACACGGCGCGCGCTCAGGCAGAACTCAGGACCATGGGAGTTAAGCTCCAATTACCGAGCATTTTGCTTCCATCTCTCACCGTTCCTTGAACCGAGTGACTTCACTCGACAGATGTGCGTAGTGAAAACCATCAACTCCAAGTGCGGCTCAGAACCTCTGTTTCTTTAGAAACTATGAAGCAGGCACTCGAGAGTAAAGACAACGAGCTGACGGGGGCTCAAAAAGTGGCGAAGGAAAAGACCAAGGCTGCCGAAGAGAAGCTGACCTCACTCGGGAAGCTTGAAGCAGAGAACACATCGCTGAAGAAGGAGGTGCTCGAGCTCAAGAAGCAGCAGACCGAGTGGGATGGCAAGCTCAAGGCCCAGGCGGAGGTCTATGAACAAGAGAAGAAGACCCTGAACGAGAAGGTCGCTCAGCTTATCGAGAAGAGGACTGCTTTGGAGAGATACATAGAGGAGTTCACGGAGGAGATGTACCATAAGCTTGCAGGTAACTTACAACCTCCGAGCGAACTTTTATCTGAGTGAACTTCATGCATGCTGGCCTTCAACTCTCCTCTTTTCTCGTCCGCAGAGTACTGCCGAAACTTCGAGCTGGAAACTGATCGAATCGAGAGGGATCTGAATCCTTCCCAATCGCTTGTCGGTGACAAGGACGCACTAGGAATCCTGCGGGTGGAATCTCGCATCGAAGACGTCCAAGGTTACATCATTCGTCTGCGGCGCGCACTCGGCAGAATCGACAAGGAGCTGTGGCCAGAAGATACCCTGGACACTGACCTAGAAGCCATGATGACTCGTCTCAATGACATTCCCAGCCGAGTGCAAGCGTGGAAGAAGTCAGCTGCTCACTGCGGGGCCGACGTGGTGCTCTCCCTGGTCCGAGTGCATTGCAAGGAGGCCAAGGAGGAGAAGCTGAAGGCACTCCAAGTTGCCAACACGAAGAAACTCCAGTTTGAGGACTTCATGGAGACATTCATCGAAGCGGCCACTTGGATTGCAGATGGCATCGACTTGGATGCTTTCGTTGGACCAGCCAGCCCTACAGGGGCGTGAAAAAACTTTAAGTCTTATCCATTAACGTCGGTATGACGAGTGGAATTGTAATCGTTAAACTCTTTCGGGCTTTGGGCCCGAGTACTCGTATTCGCCTTTGAACTTCTGGAGTTAATCGAATGCTTTCTTTCGAGTCTTTCGCATCTTTGGACTGAGTTTTGACTTGGGCGAAAGCTGGTACGCAGCCAAGCCCCCGAGTGAAAAGGTTGCTCTTCACTCGGAGTAGTTTTTAACTTGGGCGGAAGCTGGTCCGCAGCCAAGCCCCCGAGTGAGAGGGTTGCTCTTCACTCGGAGTAGTTTTTAACTTGGGCGGAAGCTGGTCCGCAGCCAAGCCCCCGAGTGAGAGGATTGCTCATCATTCGGAGTAGTTTTTAACTTGGGCGGAAGCTGGTCCGCAGCCAAGCCCCCGAGTGAGAGGGTTGCTCTTCACTCAGAGTAGTTTTTAACTTGGGCGGAAGCTGGTCCGCGGCCAAGCCCCCGAGTGAGAGGATTGCTCGTCACTCGGAGTAGGTTTTAACTTGGGCGGAAGCTGGTCCGCCGCCAAGCCCCCGAGTGAGAGGGTTGCTCGTCACTCGGAGTAGCATTTTAACTTGGGCGGAAGCTAGTCCGCAGCCAAGCCCCCGAGTGAGAGGGTTGCTCGTCACTGGGAGTAGCGTTTTAGACTTGGGCGAAAGCTGGTTCGCAGCCAAGCCCCCGAGTGAGAGGATTGCTCGTCACTCAGAGTAGTTTTTAACTTGGGCGGAAGCTGGTCCGCAGCCAAGCCCCCGAGTGAGAGGGTTGATCGTCACTCGGAGTAGCATTTTAGACTTGGGCGAAAGCTGGTTCGCAGCCAAGCCCCCGAGTGAGAGGATTGCTCGTCACTCGGAGTAGTTTTTAACTTGGGCGGAAGCTGGTCCGCAGCCAAGCCCCCGAGTGAGAGGGTTGCTCTTCACTCGGAGTATCGTTTTTTAACTTGGGCGAAAGCTGGTTCGCAGCCAAGCCTCCGAGTGAGAGGATTGCTCGTCACTCGGAGTAGTTTTTAACTTGGGCGGAAGCTGGTCCGCAGCCAAGCCCCCGAGTGAGAGGGTTGCCCTTCACTCGGAGTAATTTTTGACTTAGGCAAAAGCCGGTTTGCAGCTAAGTTGAAAAGCGTACACCCACTGGGGGTTGTAAGCTAGAAAATGCGTACGAGTGAGCTCAATGTGGAACTGGAAAAGTCATGCTTTTATTCATCGAATATCACTCGAGTGCTTTTATTACATCTCGCGATCAAGTATAGAATCATCGCAGTATATCTGCATTCCAAGCACGGGGCTCATCTGCTTCCTTCTGAAGGTTGTACAGGCGGTATGCTCCATTGTGCAGAACCTTTGACACGATAAAAGGGCCTTCCCACGCAGGAGCAAGCTTGTGAGGTCGCTGCTGATCCACTTGGAGCACAAGATCTCCTTCCTGAAAGGTCCGACTTCGGACGTGTCTGCTATGAAAACGTCTCAGATCTTGCCGATAAATGGCCGATCGGATCAGGGCCATCTCCCTTTCCTCCTCCAAGAGATCAATGCCGTCTTGTCGTGCTTGCTCTGCTTCAGCTTCAGAATACAGTTCCACTCGGGGTGAATTATGGAGCAAGTCACTCGGCAGGACGGCTTCAGCTCCGTACACCATAAAGAAGGGAGTGCGATTGGTAGACCGATTGGGGGACGTCCTCAAGCCCTAAAGAACTGATGGCAATTCGGTGACCCAAGCTCCAGCTGCGTGCTCCAAATCGTGCATGAGTCGTGGCTTTAAGCCCTGTAGAATCAGTCTGTTTGCTCTCTCAGCTTGTCCATTTGACTGCGGGTGCGCCACATATGCATAGTCGACTCGGGTGCCTTGCGCGGCACAGAAAGCTCTGAACTCTTCCGAGTCGAAGTTTGAACCGTTGTCAGTGATGATGCTGTGGGGCACACCGTATCTGAAGACTATCTCCTTCATGAACTTGATCGTTGTACGAGAGTTTAGCTTCTTGATGGGTTTGGCTTTGATCCACTTAGTGAACTTGTCGACTGCAACCAGCAAGTGAGTGAATCCACTCGCCCCTGTCCGGAGGGGCCCTACCATGTCGAGTCCCCAGACTGTGAACGGCCAGACGAGTGGAATTGTCTTCAGAGCAGACGCAGGCTTGTGGGATAACTTTGCATAGAACTGACACCCGACACAGTGTTGGACTATCTCCTGCGCAGCTTCATTGGCACGGGGCCAGAAGAAACCGGCTCGGTAGGCTTTAGCCACAATCGTCCGAGATGACGCGTGGTGCCCACAGGTTCCCGAGTGAATCTCCTCCAGGATCAGTCGACCTTCTTCCGGAGAAATGCAACGCTGAGTCACACCGGTGACGCTCTTTCTGTATAACTGATCGCCGACCACTTCAAAGGCTTTGGACCTGCGAACGATCTGGCGGGCCTCAGCTTCATCTTCTGGAAGTTCCTGTCTGAGCAGGTATGCAATATAAGGCACTGTCCACTCGGGTGTGATTGCCAGGACCTCCATTACCAAATCAATGACTGCCGGGACTTCGACCTCAGTCGGATCAGACGGACTGACCGCTTGCGGGGGCTCTTCCGTGAAGGGATCTTCTTTTACAATCGGAGAACGTAAATGCTCAAGGCAAACATTGCTGGGTATGGATTTCCGAGTGGACCCGATTTTTGCCAGATCGTCTGCCTCCTGATTCTTGGCTCGGGGAACGTGATACAGCTCCAGACCTTCAAATTTCTTTTCTAACTTTCTCACTGCGTTGCAGTATCCTGTCATAGCGGGGCTTCTGATGTCCCACTCCTTCATCACTTGGTTCACAACTAGATCCGAGTCTCCGTAGACCATCAGGCGCCGGACGCCGAGTGAGATGGCCATACGTAGACCATAAAGGAGCGCCTCATACTCGGCTTCGTTGTTGGAGGAATCAAAGTGAATCTGCAGAACATATCTGAGATGATCGCCCCTCGAAGATATCAGCACCACTCCAGCTCCTGAACCATTCAACATCTTGGAACCGTCGAAGAACATGGTCCAGTGTTCCGGGTGACTCTGAGTTGGTTGCTGCTGTTCAGTCCACTCGGCTAGGAAATCGGCCAATGCTTGGGACTTGATCGCCTTTTTCGCCTCGAACTTGATGTCCAGGGGTAGGAGCTCGATAGCCCACTTCGCCACTCGACCAGTCGCATCCCGATTGTTCATGATCTCAGACAGCGGGGCGTCACTGACGACTGACACAGTGTGCTCTTGGAAGTAATGGGCTACTTTCTTCGCAGTCAGGTAAATGCCGTAGACGAGCTTCTGGTAATGAGGATATCTCTGCTTGGACGGAGTCAGAACTTCAAAAATATAATAGACTAGGCGCTGAACTTTGTAAGCCTTGCCCTATTCTTCTCGCTCGACTGTGAGGACAGTGCTGACAACTTGACCAGTGGCCGCGATGTACAAGAGCAACGGCTCCTTTTCATTCGGAGCGGCAAGCACCGGCTGGGTGGAAAGCAGGGCTTTGAGCTCGACAAACGCTGCTTGTGCTTCAGCAGTCCACTCGAACGAATCAGATTTCTTCATCAATTGGTACAGGGGCAGTGCCTTCTCACCGAGACGGGAGATGAATCGGCTCAGAGCTGCAAGGCAACCCGTGAGCTTCTGTACATCATGAAGACGCTCTGGACGTTTCATTCATACAATCGCCCCGATCTTCTCAGGATTGGCATCTATCCCTCGTTCGGAAATGAGGAAACCGAGTAGTTTGCCCCCGGGAACTCCGAAAGTGCACTTTGCTGGATTCAGTTTGATGTCATACTTCCGCAGATTTGCGAAAGTTTCAGCTAAGTCAGCCAGCAGGTCGGAACCTTTTCTGGACTTGACCACGATATCATCCATATACGCCTCAATATTCCGACTGATCTATTTCTGCAAACACTTCTGGATCATGCGCATGAAAGTGGCACCGGCATTCTTGAGGCCGAATGGCATGGTGATATAGCAGAAACACCCGAATAGGGTGATGAAGGCTGTTTTTATTTCGTCCGGCCCATACAGTCGGATCTGGTGGTACCCGGAGTACGCATCCAGAAAAGACAGACGCTCACAACCCGCAGTGGAATCTATGATTTGATCTATGCGGGGGAGCGGGAAGTGATCCTTGGGGCAGACCCGATTGATGTGCTTGAAATAGATGCACATTTGGAGAGACTTGTCCTTCTTAGGGACCATGACGACGTTGGCGAGCCACTCGGAGTGGTACACCTCACGGATACACTCGGCTGCCAGGAGCCGAGCAACTTCTTCGTCAATGGCCTTCCTCTTCTGCGTAGCGGAGCGACGGAGATGCTCCTTCACAGGTTTCGCCTTTGGATCGACTCGCAAACGGTGCTCAGCCAGCTCCCTGGGCACACCTGGCATGTCGGACGGTTTCCATGCAAAGATGTCCCAGTTCTCATGGAGGAACTGGATGAGCGCTTCTTCCTATTTGCTGTCGAGTGTTGTTGATATGTTGGTGGGAACAGCATTGGGATCTTCCGGGTGAATGTGCACAGGCTTCGTGTCGCCGGCCGACTGAAATGCAGACTCTACAGCTGGCTTCTTGGAGCGCAGCAGATCACTCGGATCGGCATTCTTCTTATATTCCTCCAGTTCCACCATGGCCATCTGCTCATCGGCTATCTTGGACCCTTGCTGCAAACACTCTTCCGCGCGCTGTCGACTGCCAGTCACTGTGATTACACCTTTGGGGCCCGGCATCTTCAGCTTGAGATACACATAACATGGGCGGGCCATGAAACGTGCATACGCTGGCCGACCGAGGATGGCGTGATATGCGCTGCAGAAGTCGACCACTTCGAAGGTCAGCCTTTCCTTCCGAAAGTTCTTGTCGTCTCCAAAGACCACATCCAGGGCGATCTGCCCGAGTGACTTTGCTTTCTTGCCGGGGATCACTCCGTGGAACTGCATGCTGCTCTCGCTGAGTCGGGACATCGGAATGCCCATCGCTTGCAGAGTGTCAGCGTACAGTATGTTCAGTCCGCTTCCTCCATCCATGAGGACCTTGGGCAGTCGGACGCCTCCCACGACTGGATCGACCACCAGCGCCTGCCGCCCAGGGGTGGCAATATAGGCTGGGTGGTCCGACTGATCAAAGGTGATCGGAGTCTTCGACCAGTTCAGAAACTTTGTCGTCGCCGGCGCTGCCATGTTCACTTCTCGATTGATAACTTTCAATCGGCTCCTGCTCTCTACATCTGCAAAGATCATCAGGGTTGCGTTGACGCTGGGAAAAGGTTCATCTTTGTCTTCACCGTCAGCATCATCTGGGCTCTTCTCACTCGACGGGCCCTCTCGGAACTGCTGGATCAATGGTCTGCATTGTCGAGTGGTATGCTTGGGCAATATCAAATTGCCATCTTCATCCTTTCTGGTGTGAATGTGACACGGTAAATCGAGGACATCTTGGCCCGACTGATCTTTCTTTCTCTTCGGGGTCCATTTATCCTTGGCCTTCCCCTTGTTCTTGGCTTGACCGGCCAGAGCGGCAGCCTCGGCCTGAGCCAAACCATCGGCCTTGCGCTTCGGCTTCCGACTGGGATTACTGTTTCCGGGGTTGGGCTCACTGGTTTTCCCTTTGCCGTTACGGAGACGGTCTTCCTCTTCTCCGTTTGCGTACCGAGTGGCTATCTCCATCATTCGGCTCATGGTCAAAGATCCTGACCGACCAAATTTCAGGATGAGCTCACGATATCTGACTCCTGCCTTGAAGGCGCAGACGGCTTGATGCTCTGTGACATTCTCCACCACGTGATGCAAGGTTGTCCACCGCTGGATGTACTCCCTCAATGTTTCATTCGGTTTCTGCACACAATGTTGTAGCTCAGACAATCCAGCCGGGCGTTTGCATGTGCCCTCGAATGTTTTGATGAACACTCGGGTCAAATCTTCGCAGCAGTATATGCTGGCCGGAGCGAGCTGATTGAGCCAGGCGCGGGCGGACCCTTCTAGCATCAACGGCAAATGCTTCATAGCCACATAGTCATTTCCTCCTCCAATCTGCACAGCCACTCGGTAATCCTCTAAGCAAGTTTCTGGCTTGGACTCACCGGTGAACTTGCTTACTCCGGCTGCCAATCTGAAGTTTGGCGGAATATCGGCGGCCCTGATGGCTCTGCTGAAACACTCGGGCCCGGAGATGAAGGCACCACTTCCACTCGGACGATCTCTGTCCAAGTTCTCTCTCTGAGCTCTGCCTCTGTTGACCAAGTTCTGAGCGAGAACGGATCTCGCGTTGAACTACGGGTCACGGTGGTCGACTGGCACTCTCTAGCGATAACTGTCACCATGACGGGGAGGACTGGCCCTCCGATCGTTGCCGTAAGGACACCTGGCGTCATACGGCCGGGGCGCGTACGAGCCATCCCGCGGGGGGGCGACTGCATGCGGTGACGATCATCCTGATGCTGCGGGGGCGTGTTCCGACTGCGACCCTGCCCCGAGTGCTAATCTCGGTGGTGGTCTTGATCGTTTCGCCGTGGAGGCGAATGTCTATTTCTCCTTGGAGATACTGGGCTATGGGTCGACTGAACGGTGTCTGCCCGAACGGATCTGCTGTGAATCCGGTTGCGCGACTGCGATACTGCCGAATTTTGCACCTCTGCCGTAGACCCTCTCCCGCCTCGGATCGGGACGGCTCAATGGAATCTGCTATCCGAGTGGCCGCCGCCAGATTCTGGACAGGAGTGCGGAATACCTGGAAACTCTGCTATTGGTCATTTAAGAACAACTGCCGCTGCCGCCGACTGGAACTGGGCTGATGCTGTCTGTGGGCGCGATCGTCGAGTGACTTCTGGAGCGCTTCCAGACGATTGCGCTCTGCCAAGTTGGCCTGGCGCACGGCCTCCAAAGCCTGAGCCTCGGGGGTCGTCCCAACGATGGGCGTCTGGAGGGCCTGCTCGGTCCTGTGCTGCTGTTCCTCCCTCTACTGCCGAGTGAGAGGTTGGGGGATGTACTCGTCGTTATGCCGGTCCCTGCCGCCGCCAAGATCGGTGCGCGACGGGTCGCTATTCTCCGCGCCGCCGCGGCCGTATCCAGGCGGACTGGGCGGGGAATCGGCCATCAGCACCTCCGCAGCGGGGTCGCTGCTCTCGCACTCGGATACGCTTTCTGAGTGCACGTACACGGAGGCGAACAGATCGAAGACGGGTTCATCAGGCTCGATCGCCGCGATTTGCGGGGCCGCAGCCTGAAGGGCCACCGCGTGCCTGATCCACCGCCGAAGCCGCGAGCGTCCGGAGCGCTTGCGACGACGGCTGGTGGAGAGCGAAGAAGCCGACTGATAAGGGGTCAACGGTTGCTGGAGAAGGACGCCGAAGGAACTCGCGCAGAAGTGTGCCGCGCTGCGGACGGGCAACGCCTCGACATCCAGCGGGGCTTCCTGGAGCCACGCCGAATCGTCGGTGATGAAGCTGAGGACGCCGAAACGGATCTCGCCGCCCAGAGTCAGTCCGCCGCCGGAAACCATGGTGATGATCGAAAAAATGCAACTACGCCGAAAGTCGCTAGACGCCTGCCCCACGGTGGGCGCCAACTGTCGTGGGTGCAAGCCTGACAGTAGTGTGTAGGGGTACGGATGAGAGGGCAGAGCCTAGCTACGGCGCAGGTGTTACACTCGGATTTACGAGTTCAGGCCCCTCAGCGGTGGAGGTAATAGCCCTACGTCTCGGTGCTCTGGAGCTGTATTGCTTGAGTGTATGATTAGAACAGGTTGCGAACCCTTGGAATGGAGCAGGGGGCGGCTTATATAGCCTCGCCAGCCCTCCCATGCACGTCTGCCATTACCAGGGGTTAAGAGGGGTGTCAATGCACCAGGTAACGGGCGCATTGATTACAATTAATATGAGAGAACGTGCCTCCCGACCGTTGCACTTCGGGAGTCTTCTAGTCTTCTTTGGTCGAGTGATTTTCGGGTGCTCCGAGTGAAACAAGTTTGTCGAGTGAACTCTTGCCTCCCGAGTGGTTTGATGAACTCCGAGTGAATGTCAGTCTGCGGAACTCTCGGTTGTTGATCTGGCCCTGGGGGCCCAGTCTAAGACGTGTGGTGTCCTAGGGTAGGGTCTATAGGTCAGGCCTATTACCCTATCCCTAGTACATGCCCTCGTCACTAACACAGTCACCAGCCTCGACCTCCAAATTCCCTCCCCTTGCCCATGTGCATGATCTTATTTAAATGTATTGATCTTGTTTTGTGAACTCATGATTTTGTCTCTAATTTTGTTGATCTTATTATATAGTCTCCTTCATTTGCTCATTTCCAAACAGGGGCTGCAGAAATGTCTTCAATAAAAGAAAGATAGAGTTCCCTCTTGTTTGTCTTGTAATTAGAAAAAAGAAGAACTAATATATGTGGTTTTTTCTCTAAAATGATCACTTACGGCTACTCATCCAAGAATGTAATTGGACATTGTTTAGTGCCATCTAGTTCATGCTTATTGCTATCCACTTCTGAAAATTAATAGTCTACCATCCTTTTTATTCCATCGCACAACAAATCGTGATATATGTGCGAATTGTGTGTGTGTGTGTGTTGAAATGCTGAAATGTGGTATGTGTGTGCTGAAATGTTGAAGTATACATGCTGAAATGTTGTGTATGTATGCGAAAATGCTAAAAAATACATTGTGAGGTGTGAATTGGGTAAGGTGAACGAGATGGGTATTTTTACCCGTGGGTATTACCTGCACCCGGTCGGGTACGGGTATGGGAATAATTTGAAACCCGGGGTGCGGGTATGGGTACGGCTTTGGGAGAAAAATATAGACGTGTATGGGTTTGGACGACCATTACCCGCACCCGAACCCGGCGGGTGCCATGTTGAATGCCATCGCAACCAGCAACTTGATCATCGTGTTGCCGCTCGACTTCTCCAGTGGCGGTTGTAGTGTCACTCTATGCGACAACGGAGTCGGGGCCGAGATGGGTGGAAGGGGTGGGGGTGGGGAGGAGGCGTCTCGAAGGACGCTAACGGATACATGGGAATTTGAGGAGTTAAAATAGTTTCTCCTCAAATGCGAGCATTCTTTTGAGTAACCCGGGTGTAGTTAAAATATTTCATAGAAGGGTTAGGTAGGGTTTAACTCCTTAAATTCCAAGATGATGTGCCGGCTCAATCTCTCGGATGTGCTCATAAGGGTAGGGTGTGTGTCCGTGCGGTCATAGGAGTGAGAGTATATGCGTATGTATGAGCGTTTGCGTCTGTACTGTGTTACAAAACAGAATTTTTAGGGACTTCAAAGTTTCCGGGGGAAACGCTCACGCCAGCCTATATGGGTTGAAAGTGGATCGAGTCATTTATGTTTTTTTACTTATTTTATAGGAATCAATAAAAAAATGGAAAAATGTTTTATAAAAGCAAATAATGTTCCTGAAAAAGTATTACGAAAAATAGGAACAATGCTCACTATATATTTGAAAAATGTGCAAATTGTGTGTGTAAAATTTTCATCGTGTTTAAAAAATGTTCGTTGGGTATTTTAAAAGCATTCACCGTATAATGAAAAAAAGAATGCTAAGCTATTACTAAAAAAATATTTGACATGTAAATAAAAAGTACTCATCATATATTTTGAAAATGTTTATTTCATAAAAAAAGTATAAGAAAAGAAAAGGAGAATAAAAGAATAGAGAAAACCAGTTGGAAAACCACCTGGAGTAAGTCAAAAAAAAAAGAAAAAACAACTTAAACCGCAATAAAACCTATAAGTAAATTATGTTAAATCAACTATAAATATTGAAAAAGTATTACGAAAAAAGAAAGAAAAATGCACACTATATATTAAAAAAATGTGCAAATTGTGTGTGTAAAATGTTCACCGTGTGTTAAAAAATATTCATTGGATATTTTAAAAGCATTCATTGTGTGACAAAAACATTTAAACTACTATTAAGAAAATACTCAACGTGTATTAAAAAAGTATTCATCATATATTAAAAAAAATTATTTTATAACAAAAATGATAAGAAAAAAATAAAATGTAAAACCAGTTGAAAAAACCCCCAAAAATAGAGGAGGGTTAAAAAGAAATAAAATAAAAACAACAACCTAAAACCGCAATAAACCTAAAAAGGGAAATTACATATAATATAGGAAAAAAATTCAAAATAAGATTTAAGAAGACTATAAAAAATCTGAAGAAAATGGGATAGATCGTTGAACAAACCAAAAAACAAAACAAAACATACACAAATGGCAAATTCTATTTGACGCCCTTAGGAAATTTTCAAACACATGATGACCATTTAATTGAATACACGTGGAACATGTTTCGAATACACAACGGGCCTTTTTCAAAACAAGATAAACATTTTTTGGATTGTGAACATTCCATTATGTAATGCTCAAAAAATATATATAAAGAAACAAATAAAAGTTGGTAAGAAAAATAAAGGAGGAAAGGAAAAAAAATGAAAGTGGGGTGTTGTGGGCTCGCGTGTGCCGCCTACTGAATGGCGATGTCGGCCGTTTCCGCTCCTATATGATGCAACAAGAGTCATATATATATCGAAAGTGACCGGACCAATAACGAAAAGAAAATTGTTTCGAACAATAGAAAAATGTGCCAGCCCAGAACGAACGCCCTCGTGCGTTGCATCGGCCATTTGACTTAATCGAGATGCGGTTCTTCTTTTTTGCGGCTGAGACGCGGTTCTACATTTTGGCAGACGTGCAACGAGTCCCAGTTCCAATGGGCTGGGCGGTGACAGTGGGAGAGGATATGTCTCGCTTCTAGCACCAGGTATTGGGCCCTGCTCAACAGCGTGAGACCCGTGTGCTTCAGGCCATGTGTTGCACATTCGAACACTTCTAGATTCGTTCTTTTAATTTTTTAATTTTTTATCCATATTTTGCATATGAAAAATAATAATTTGAATATACTTTAAAAAAAATCATTGTACCTTTAAAAAATGTACATGTAGTGGTTCGCACAACTTATAAAAATGTTGATAGTGTAGGAGATATGCCCTAGAGGCAGTAATATCAGTTACTTTGTATCTCCGAGTTTGTAATGAATGTTTATGTTCCATGCTATAACTGCAATGATTCTCGAGTCTGCAATAACCACGAGGCTCGGAGGGAAACTCATGTGCACGTGTGGTATAATAAACAGTAAAATGTATTCCTAGTCTTGCCTCTAAGACTGGCTCAAGTATTGCATGATGATCCTGTTTTCCTGATCATGGGCATGTCTATGCCGGCAATTTTGAGGGCACAATGTTAGTAGAACACTTGTGTTGAATCGACCCGATTGATGTTATGCTATGAGATACATTCGTCATGAGTTAATGGTAAATAACACAGAGATAGTTAATGTTTGCATAATTCCTTAGACCATGAGAGTGTCGAGTTTCTTCATGCTTGCTTCATGAACTTTGGGGTTTGTTAAACGTCATCCGTAAATGGGTGGCTATTACGGCGGCTTACGGGTTCATGGAAAAGTATGCCAAGTAACTTGATAGCTCAAGATTGGGATTTGCTCCTCCGACGATGGAGAGATATTCTCGGGCCCTCTCGGTGTTACGGTATCCATCATCGTCTGGCCAGACACATTGTGATTTGATCACTGGGATGCCGGAACACGGAAACGGGTAAAGAGAACAAAACCGGTAACGAGGTAACTTGCATAGTGGACAAGTTGTTGATCCACGAGGATGCAATAAATCTCACCTCGGGTATTTGTAATATATCGTGAAGCAACAGGAATAGCACACGGCAACTCGAGGTTCACTCGAATATTCATTCGTGTGGGTATAGGGGTCAATATGGGTGTCCACGGCTCCGATGTTGATCATTGATCGGAAAGAGTTCCGGGTCATGTCTATACTTCACCGAACCTATAGGGTCACACGCTTAAGGGTCATCTATCTGCTGAATACTAGACGGGGAGTCTGAGAGAAAATCAGCGAAAAAGTTTCGGACGAAACGGAAACGTTCCGGAGAGAACACCGGAATAGTTCCGGTGAAACTGAAAAGTTGGTTCAGGGTATTCCATTGAGTCAAATTGGTTCCGGCACATGTCTGGAAATTCTTGGAGGGTGCCAGAATCGTTCCGGTAAATTCTGGAATTTTTCCGGAGAGAAAACCGAAAATGTTCCGGAGCAGCCGAAACCGCTATGATAGCTTTTCGCTGAAGAAAACATTGTTCCGAAATTGTTTCGGAACGCGTTCAAAATTGTTTGTGTGGGTACTGGAATTGTTCTAGGCACACAGAAATAATTTGGGATTTATCGGACGCAGAAAAATGTCTTCGTGAATAGTGAAAGTGCTTTTTGGATATTTTTTGGAAAGCACCTTTTGGGATATTTCCAAAAGGCTTTCTAGAAGGACTTGGGAGCCAAGGCACCCCCATGTGGGGGGGGGGGCTCAAGGTGGCCGGCCAAGCATGGTGGAGCTCCTTGGAGCTCCACATGGCACCCCTTTTATCTTTATTCTTTTATGAAAAGGCATAAAGTGGGGGTACTTTGGGGTTTTTTGTATGACATCTTTACCCCTTGGCTATCCTATAAATAGAGGAGAGTGGGCTGCCCCAAAACTCATCCTTGCTCTCATACACATGCCATAGACTTGTCTGGCTTCTCTCTCCCTCCCAGCGAAATAGTTTCGTAGAGCCGAAAGGCTGTCTGGGTTCCGGCAGGAACTAGTTCTGGACGGCGAAGCCCTGCCGGATAGCTGACACCGTATGTGTGCAACCCCGTAGAGAGATTGTAGTTTCGATCTTTTGCCCGAGGGGCTGTTTTCGAGTGTCCTCCCGAAGGGCTGTTCGAGTTACCGTTCGAGTTTCCGGCGTCCTCCCGAAGGGCTGTCCGGGTTACTGTTTGGGTTCCAAGGGTCCTCCCGAAGGGCTGTCCGCGACATCGTCCGGGGGACTGTCCGACCGCCTCCCGAAGGGCTGTCCGGAGTGGGAGTACATCCTTGCGGTTGGGAGGTTGTAAATCCTAGCTGCAGGGATCTACACCGACGATCTACACCGACTCTTCTTCCGCTACGCTTCGAGTCGGTACGGATCAGATCAAACCTTGTATGCAGTCTCCATAGTGATCCTGGGCGTGCTCGCTGTACCGAATTTTTTTGTTTTCTGTCGCGTTCCCCTACAGATAGCATTCAGAAAATGTTCTTCACAATTTAAAAATGTTCATGTTTTCCCAAAAAAAATGGTCGTGTTTTTTTTTAAAATTATACAATGTTTAAAACGTTCGCATAACTTAAAATAATGTTTCTTACCAATAATAAATGTTTTGTAATATTTTTGTAAAATGTTCATGTATTGCAAAAATATGTTTGAGACATTTAAAAAAAATTAAACAATGTAAAAATATTGGGATAGTTTGAAAAGGTTGTTTCATATCATCCCATAAAATGCTCAAAATTTATTTGAAAAATTGTTTTGAATCTATTCGAAAAAAATATCCAAACATGTATTTGAAAAATATATTAAACAATGTAAAAATATGTTTGCGTAATTTTTTCAAAATATTTTGTACCATTCAAAAAAAATGTTTCAATGTGTACTTGTTATCTATTTTACATTTATTTGAAAAAATGTTCAAAACTTATATTTGAAAAAAGATCGACATGTGTTAAAAAAAACTGTTCCATGTGTATACATGCGAAAAGTGTACAATGTGTATTGTACTAAGCAGTCATGTATTGAAAAAAGAAAAGGATAAAAGAAACCAAATAAAACCGATGGAAACCATTAAGAAAAACACTTAGAAAAAAAGTACCGAAGCATCTAAAACCGGACTGAACCGGTCCCAAAAAACCGTTCTTGCGAGGTACATTATTGGGGCAGCCTGCTAGCCTCGCGCCATCTGTGAGATGTTTCTCTCTGTACGCGCGAGATATTAGCCCCAGCGGGTGAGATGTATTCTCATAGTGAGCGATACAAACCGCATCGCTCACGTCGCCCCACTTGGTGGGCTAGCCCAGCTCAATTATACGCTTTCTGTGGTGCAAGTCTCCGAGAGGGTGCATGTTTTTTTTATTATTATTTACTTTATTTTTAAATTTCAGGTGGTTTTATTTAAAAATAAAAAATAGTTGAAAACATATTTGTGAATTTAAAATATGTTTAATAATTTTGAAAAAAAACGCTCATGAATTTTTAAAAGGTTCATGATTAAAAAAAGTTCATAAATTTGAAAAAACTTCATGAATATGAAAAATGTTGGCCAATCTGAAAAAATGTTCACAAATTATAAACGTTCACGAATTTGACAAAATATTTACATATTTTAATAAATGTTCAAAGATTATAAAAATAGATATAAAAATGTTTGAGTATTCAAAAAATGATGGATTTGAATTTTTTTTGCGGACAAAAAATATATTCACGAATTCAGAAAAATGTCCCCAAATTTGTTCAGGGTTTGGTTTTGTTTGGAACCTTGCGCTCTTTTGGGAGTTTGATATCTCTTTCTTTGATATCTTTTAATTGGTGTGTATGAATGGATATCTCATTCCTTGATGTATCTTTTAATTGATATCCTTCTAATGATAATTTCTTCATTTGGTATTTTATTTTCACTTGGTACCTTTTCTGTTGGTATCTTATCAATCATATATTGATCTGGTTCTTTGATATAATTTGGACAACCTTATGTGGTATCTTTTTTATGTGCCTTCTTGGTTTTGGTGTTTAGTCCAAATTGTATCTCCTTTTGGTTCTTGAAAGTCTTGAGCATGCATATTTACTATATGTACATTCTTTGGCATGCTTTCTTTCTTTGACCCAATATATAGGGGAAACTCCACCATGTCACAAATTGGATAATATGTGCATGAAATTCAATTTTATATTTATGTGGAGTTTGTCCTATGTATTGTTGTTTCTCTAACACCTTGGTCCCGATGAGTTTGGGTACCAGTTTGTTTGTGAATGGTGGTCTAGGAACAATGGAGATGCATTGGAGGCTTGTCTCATTCACAAGTAAGGTGTTGACACCATGTGCTTATTGGAGCCAAGCTAGTATGATCTATGAAACATTATCTACTACATCATTTCAATGCTATCTCGGTAACAAGTATCTACTTCATGCATACATTTCTTTCATTCAACCTTGTGTAGGTTGCATCATGGCATGAAAGTCATTCTTTCTTCCGAAACTTGTTTCCTTTCTCAAAGCATCCCAACAATGATCTCTTGTTGCTAGCTGTGATGTCTTTGATGTTTGTGTGTTTGGAGTTCATTAATATACAATAAGATAATATTAAGCCATGTGTCATGCTTTTAAGTAAAGATCTTATTGGTATATCTTTTGGCTTCCTTTTGGATATCGTTTTTTCTTTTCTTTTTGTAACTATTTCGTGTGTACATTCTTCTTTGTGGATATATATATCATCATGATTTTCATCTACCTAGAGTCTTATACACTTGAGAGAAGTTACATCTCTAGTTGGTATCCTTATTCTTTCACATCCACCTTTTCATTCTCTTATTGTTTTCTTGGTGGCTCCGTAAAAGAAGTTGTTGTATGAGTGCATGTATTATTTCTTTACATCTTAGTGCACTCATTGTGGTGAAGATTGTTGTCCTCATGCTTGTCTTGATGAGCCTATTATTTCCCATCTTCACCATGGGTTGTTGCAAGCTTTGGTTTTTAATTTGCATATTAGTGAGCTTGTGAACCCATTTGATAGTTGTTTGTGTGTGACCTTCTTAACTTCGTGTGTGCAGGAAGGACATGTCTTGGATTTTGTGTCTCACTTCTACAAGACTATGATGATGCCTAATGCTTATCCTTATATTAGTCTTATCAAGTGCTTTGCCATGACTCGCACACATCATTTTGGTTGAGCCAATTCTTAAGTTGCCTCTTTTACATGTTGCTCAACCATATGTTTGTTGCAAGTGCTACGATTTTTTTTCTTATCAATGCTTGCTTGCACTTGTTTTGTGTCTTTATTGATTTTGGGGGAGTGATGATCCCATTTTCGTGCACTTTGTATCCAATTATGAAAATTCTAAATAGTGCACAAATCATGGGGAGCTTCTCTATTTTCTTTAGAACACTCTTTTGCTCAAATCATAATATCTTTTGTTCTTTTGGCTTGTCGGATCTTTTGATTGCTTGCTTCACTTTTTGTTATGCCTTTGTGCCATATCATCCTTTAGTAATCTTTGTATCCTCAATGTAGTTTGTCTTCCTCTAACTATTTACCATTGGATATGTGTATTTCATTCCACTCACATTTTGAGAAATACACATTTTATGAAGGAACACATATTATATTGGCCCTCTAAGTTTTTCGCCCATTTTGGCAATGGATGCCAATGGGGGAGAAGTTTAGAGAGTTTAGAGGGCTTTGGTTTCATCATTTGGTTGTGTTCTTAAGCATCTGCATCTCATGCTCATGCATTATTGGTTGTTTCTTTGCATGGTTGTGCTTAATTCCTTATATAAACTCTCTTGAAAGTGATTGCCATCAGTTACCAAAAAGGGGGGGGGGATTGAAAGAGCATGGTGCCCCCATGTTTGGTTTTGGCAATTGATGACAATCCCTATGGACTAATGGTTGATTTGAGTTATACTTTAAGGTTTATCCATAGGCATTGCTTGAAGACCATATGTTGGGTTCAAGTTTAAAAGAAGGAGTTCATGTGTTGACCAAAGTGTTATTCATTGAGTTATCCAATGATTGGTCATGTGAGAGTTGAGCCTATTGTAAGCATGTCTTAAAGAACAAGATTGTGTGAACATTCATGTTTACCTTCAAGACATCATCTTAATGAAGAGAGAAGATAAGATTCAAGGTTGATCAAGACTAAGTACAAAGAGTGATTCAAGTTGATCAACACACAAAGCGTAGAAGATATAACGAGTGGGATCAAGTGATCTCATGGTATGGTAAACATTGTCCATTGTGCTTTGTGTACTAACCCATGATCTTTGTGAGGTTAGGTATGTTTTCATGTGCTTGCATCAAAAGGAAGATCTCATATAACCCATGGAGGACGACATCAAGTGGCGATCGTCATCAAGATTGTGTTGTGCAAGTTCAAGTGGAGCATCACAAAGAGATCACATGCTTGAAGTTTGCCGTCCACTGTGGTGACAATGGGATGTGCCTAAGAGAGGCTCACCCATAGTGGAGTATGGGGGAGCAATTCACTAGTCTTCATCAAGTCAGCGCAATCAAGAAAGGTGGTCCAACTTGAGAAGGTCAAGATTGTCATCATCTAGCTCAAGCGGATTATGCGCAAGGCAAAGGTTTGTCCTTGATAGGTTTTCTATTTTACCGGTCTCATGGTGTTAGTTGGGAGGCCAGGTTATAGGATCGATAGTCGTATTATCAAGGGGGGCTCTCAAGTGAGCAGTTTGATCGTATCATTCCTAGAGAGCTCAAATCATTGCATCCTTGGCATAATCTTTCTTGGTTCTTGTTTGGCTTTTCTCTTGTGAGTTTTGGAGCTTGTGGTCATCTTCATGGCAAGCTCAAGTTCATCGAAAACGGATTTCATATGCATCTTCTATTATGTTTTCGATGTTGGAGTTTTTGCCGGTTCTTCTCTTATGGAGGTTTCACACTTCTACATTGTTGACATATTACTCTTGCTTGTTCTGAAGTTTTCCAGTCATATTTTGACAGCTCTTGTCTTTAGCTTTCTATCAAGCTTGAGTTTGTCAAAATCGGAGTTCGTTTGTAGAAGTTATGGCTGTTCTGGCTGTGCTGCTATCTAATTAGAGGTAGTACCGCTTCCTTAAGAGGTAGTATCGCTTGTGCATAATTAGAGGTAGTACCGCTTCCTTAAGAGGTAGTACTTCCGCTGTTATGCCGTGCATACCACCGTGGGGTTTTCTGTTACCCACCAATAATTAGAGGTAGTACCGCTCCCTTAAGAGGTAATACCGCTTATGCATCATTAGAGGTAGTACCGCTTCCTTAAGAAGTAGTACTGCTTGTGCATAGTTAGAGGCAGTACCACTTGTGCGGTACTTCCGTTGTTGTGCCACGCATACTACCATGGGGTTTTCTGTTACCCACCAATATTTAGAGGTAGTACCGCTCCCTTAAGCACTCGAGCATTTCCAGAACATAACGGTTAGATTCGTGGGGGCCTATTTAAGGGGATCTTCTTGACGGGGTCCTGAACCGGGGGTGGCTAACGCCAAGGAGCCCGGCCTCGTCAACCACAAGAGGGCCCAACAGTCCCATGACACAGAGCAAACCCTAGGAGGCCAGACGATCTTCTTTACGCCCAAAACTAGAGGCCGACGGCGCCCCAGATGGCATCTGACATGTAAACCCTAGGCCTCTCCTGTCTATATAAAGGGAGGCCTAGGGTTCCTCTTGATCATCTATCCTCAGATAGGAAAACTCTCGGTAGCAGCATCATACACGATTGTAACCCCTTGCACGAGGTATCCCTCCATTATGAATAACCAAAACCAGCAGGACGTAGGGTATTACTCTCCGGAGGCCCGAACCTGGATAAACCCCTCGTGTGACCTCCGATCCATGACTTCTAGTTGCGCTATGAACCCTACCGAGGGATCTGACGGGAATTCGCTCCGTCAGTTGGTGCGCAGGGCACGGGTGGCGCCGGCTGGAGACCGATCATGGATTGGATCTTTTTCCACTTCCGGCAGCCTATCGCTGGGGAAGAGCCTAACCTTTGGCTCCCTCACGTTTGTTGCTAACGAGGCGGGCTGGGTCGACATCAACCCACCGGTCAACCTCGCCACCCTGGGACCTCCCGAAGGGCCTCGTGACGGTCGCACTCAATCTGGAAAACACACCACACCATCGACCCCGATGCGACCCACGAACTGCCTCCACACCGTCCACGAAAAGGAGGCCGCACCCGCAGTCCAGCTAGTTGCGATGGCCTACGGGGCCTGCCGCCTCAACCAGGCGTCATAAGATTGCCTCGTCGCCGACCAAGATGTCCATGGAGATGCTGACGCGGTACGCACCGCTTCGGCCTTGGACGATGAGAGGGACCATGCACCAATCTACCCCACCAATGAGGACGAGAACGCTGGCCTCCAACCCTTCCATGAGGTCACATACTCCGATCTTTGGGGAGAGGCAGGGTCGTCCACAGACTCAGGGACCGACGCCTCTTCTGAGCAAGAGACATCCTAGTCCGAGGCCCCGCAGACGATCTCCTTCCACCAAGTTATGATGACAGAGCCGACCACGAATGTGCTGCACACAACAGAGGCGATGGAGCTCGCAGCCTCAGGACCTCCGGCGGCAGGGCCTATACTGCCCATGACGCAACCGCAGATCGACCCCGTACTAATGCCCAACCACAAGTCAGCACGGACCTCCCCCTGAGCTCACCGGCAGGCTTCACCACAACCGCCGTGGCCCTATGAGGCACTACGTCAACGTTACCACCGGTAACAGAGTACTCCCTGAACTATCTTATGACACCCATTGCCGGGACCGACCCCGCTTCAAGGACGTTGGAGGCCATACGCGTTTCCCAGCTCAACGCACAGCTAGCGCTTCAGCAAAAGGCACTAGAGGTCTCTGCCCGCGAGGCCAGATGGAACGAGGCAATGACACGCGAGCATTTACGTCGCCCATGCCGCCAGCCGCGGAACCTACTTAATAACCTTGCCAACCGAGGCCGGGATCAAGGAGTCGGCTTCAGCGAGCCAGCGGCAGAGCCCGCAACGCTCCTGCCTCCGACCCCAGCCCGCAGCCTCCAGGCAGCGGCAGCATTGGTGGACCGGCTGCGAACTACACCAGGAGACCCTAAGCTCCCGGCCGACGTCACCCACATGCTCCACAGGATGGTGGAACTGCAGGATAACATCTCGCAATCAAGGGAAAAGCTGGCCGGCACTGAGAGCGTCCTATCCGCCGCCAACCACCCAGCCCGCGAGCCGGGTCAGGGATCCATCCTGCGACCAGAGGCCGCGCCGGCGGCCACGACTACACACCTACGACAGCCAATATCGGTTGTCGCCCTACAACAACGCGCGGCCCTGCCGGCCACAAACCTCGCACCGCCAGGACGACCTCACAACCAACATGTTGGATGGGGAGGAGCAAAATCAAATGGACTACACCCGGGGGCTCCCACACAGAGGTTTGCCTCACCCACCTCGAGCATCGCGCCAGCATGTTTTGGGCAGGAGGTCATATCCCACCTATTTCCCCAACCCTTCATCGTCCGGGGCGTCGAGAAATACTCAGGCGACACAAAACCAGAGCACTGGCTAAACGACTACCTAACGGCAGTCAAAATGGCCAACGACGACATTGACAATGCTCTCCGGCACATACCCCTGTGCCTAACAGGGCACGCACGCTCCTGGCTCAGCGGTGTTGGTACTAAAACCGGCAGATCTCGGGTAGGGAGGGCTGAGCTGTTGATCTCGGATCGATGGGTAACAGGGGATGAAGGAGACGATGTTTACCCAGGTTCAGGCCCTCTCGAGGAGGTAAAACCCTACGTCCTGCTTTGATTGTATTGATGATTGAATATCGAGTACAAGTCTTGATCTACCTCGAGATCGTATGTTGTGGTCTAGCCTAAGGTGAATAATGAATGAATCTAATGATCTGGAATATGATCTATCGAATAGCCTGGCCTCGGCTTATATAATGTACCGGAGGCCTAGTATAACAAGAGTCCTAGTCGGCTATGTAGGTGGAGAGGAGTCCTTGTCTTGATCACCAAGTCTTGAGGAATCTTCCTCGTATATGTCATGGGCTGCCCGAAGTGGCCCATTAGTGAACCGCCATAGGGGTCCTTGGCCCAACCCACTGGTCGGGAGCTGATGTGGTGAGTAACCCCTAGTCCAGGACACGTCAGTAGCCCCCTGAACCGGTCTTCAAGTGGGGGACGCTCCTTGATTCTTCCGTACTGTTCTTCGTCTTTGGTTGTTGGTCTTGAAAGCTGGTTCAACAAATCTTCCCATATCTGATCTTGAGGATCACCGAGGTGTATCCGACGAGTTCACACGTCGGGCATTCGAGGAGCCCCTTTAAGTTCTCGACCTTTATCCATGCCTTGTTATTTTTACGCCACACCTCGGGTTCAAAGTTTTTCCCGTGCGACGATGACTTTTTGCAGCCGAGCTCCAATGCCGGACTGCATCCAAGGAGTCATAGAGCACCTCAGCTTTGAAAAAGTTTGAAGGAGGTTATCCGAGCTTAACGCCAAAAAAGTTCTCTATGGAGCCGGCCACTCGCAGCCGAGCTTTATGCCGGACTGCTTCCGAGGTGGTGCACCACCTTGGTCTTGGGCTGATTTTTTGCAGAATTTATTTCCGATCGGTGCAATTTATTTACTGCCGAGATGTATAGCCAGTAACCCTCAATGTGCGTGTCGGCCTAAAATCCAGGATGCACCTAAAGGATAAAACAAAACCGCTAATCCCAGTAGCCCCTGAGACTCAGGTCGATTTGCGAAATCGGCCTAAGGATCAAGTCCTTGCTCGACAACATACTTAGGAACAGCAACGCAGTGCACAATAGCTCCCAAGACTCAGGTTGGGTGTGGCCGACCAACCTGAGGATCGAAATCTCCTCGGAAACTACTTTGCACTTTGATTTTTCTGCATTGGATCATCAATGCAGTAGCCCCCAAGACTTGGGTTTGGGCAACATGGCCGACCCTAGGATCGTATCTCCTCGGGAACTAGTTCAACTGTCATGTACGTTTTGAAAATGCCGAGGTGCAGCTCGGCAGGAAAGATGCCGAACTGCGGGTCGGAAAAAATTTCCTGAGCAAAACCATCACGCAGAACACCTCGATCAAGAGGATGTCCCGCCTTCTGAAAGGAAAACATAAAATAGGTTAAAGGTGTTATAAGTTTGAAAAACCAAAAAACTTATGTAAAAATTTCACGCCTGTATTAAATCAAGTTTTTTGGTGCCAATCCGAAATTGGTCTAAAATTTATTTGTGCTTCCGTCGTGCTTTAACATGATACATCCGATCTTCAGACTTCAAGCGGGTCAGCCTTCGGCTTCAACCTCCTATCCCGAAGACGAAGTGCTTCTCAGGCCAGTTTAGCGAACTAAACTCAAGCTGTTTAAAGAGAAACCAGGTCATCCTGCTATTGACCACACACTCGCATCGGAAAAAGGAGTAGTAGAAAAATACTTTGCAATTACTAAGAAGAAAACACTTATTATGAAACTACACATATAAATTTAAGAGCCCCCAGTTAACCTGGTTAAAGGAAATTGTTTTTAACAAACGACTTTTTTGTTTAACACAAATATAATGTTTGGTTGAACCAAACAAAAATTTAAACATTGAAAAAAATTGAGCATGAAAGTGACTTAGCTAGTTAATGTGCTCGGTGTTTGATGACGCGATCCAGGCTTGTGGCAAGACGAGGACGCCCAGCGAACTTTGACAAATCCGACATGGTGTGTAGTCCTCAACTTGACCGAGGTCCCAACCCCCAAGCCCGAGGTGACCGAGCGAGGAGCTCGGCTTGACAAAGTGGTGATGCAGCATAGTTGATGTGGCAAGGCGAAGCCCTCGGTCCAGCTAACGTGACGAAGCTGGTCAGCTGGTGACGCCGAAGTCCCCGGAGTAGGTTGATGAAGAGATGACAAAGCCCCCGGTCCAGCTGACGTGATGAAGCTGGTCGGCCGGTAACGCCGAAGTCTCCATGTCAGCCGACGTGTCAAAGCAGGTCGGTGTGTTGGATGTTGATTTAAAGAAGAGGCGGCACGGCGATGCCGACGCAAGTCAAATTTTGTGACGCGATCGATGCCGACTTGATGAAGTGACCGCGCGGCGATGCCGGTGTGCCCGCCTCGTGTAATCCATGGGGCGACGATATTGTCTTGACGATTATTTGGCCTTCGCGATGCCGAACTCTTGGTCGGCTTGCCGAGGTTTTGATCTGAGGTGGCTGTCATTGGTTCGGTGGAGCGAAGGCGCAATCAATGCTGACGCAGGTCGGAAGCCGAGGAGCAACGTGGTCGGGCCGGTTTGACATCGGTGCGACGGTGAAGATCGCCTCAGAAAAGACTCAAAATTTGTAGGCACGTGTTTGAGAACAACACACAATACCCTAGAAAAAAATTCCTCCAAAAAGGATGTTCAATATCCCGTTCATGAAGAAAGATGAATTCGGGTCGCATTCATTTTCACGCAGGAAACAGATCCGAAATTGATGCCCTCCTCGGACTCGTTCCGGAGTTTGAACAGTCAGATCGAGCTGAAATTTTGAGGGATGGTCGATATAGGAATTCCGCAGCCGATGAATGGTTGGATCTTCTAAAGGATGTCCGAGCTAACTGCTGGACTCCTCACCCCAAACTCATCCAGATTTTCGTCCAGATTCGACAGGGCTCCGGTACATCGGAGATTGCTAGAGATTCCTCCATCGGAACGCGATGAAATTTTACAGGGTTGTTGTAGACTCAATTCCGCACAATTCCACCAAAGCAATCGTCAAAGCGACGCTCGAGAAGGCAGGGACGGTGAACACGAATCCGTTATCCAGAAAAAATTGGACGATCGCATGAGGGCAATGTTGACGTTGAGCCCCCGAGCTGCATGGACGATTTATTCCATGATCTCGTTTGAGATTTGAGTTGATGATGAAGGCACCCATCCGATATTAACGATCCGTCGCGGAGCGTAGTCCTCGGTCCAGCGAAGGTTACCGGTCGAGCCGGCGACGAAGATGTCACCGCAGCCGATGTCGCAGTTGATCTACAGGCGAGCCATCAATCCTTTTTCGATCGAACAGCGGGGCTCTCAATGAAAGCACCAGTGTCGGTACTAAAACAGGCAAATCTCGGGTAGGGGGCCCCGAGCTGTCGATGTCGGATCAATGGGTAACAGGGGACGAAGGAGACGATGTTTACCCAGGTTCAGGCCCTCTCGAGGAGGTAAAACCCTACGTCCTGCTTTGATTGTATTGATGATTGATTATCGAGCAAAAGGCTTGATCTACCTCGAGATCGTATGTTGTGGTCTAGCCTAAGGTGAATAATGAATCAATCTAATGATTTGGAATATGATCTATCGACTAGCCTGGCCTCGGCTTATATCATATATCGGAGGCCTAGGATAACAAGAGTCCTAGTCGGCTACATAGGTGGAGAGGAGTCCTTGTGTTGATCACCAAGTCTTCTGGAATCTTCCTCGTATATGTCATGGGCTGCCCGAAGTGGCACATTAGTGAACCGCCATGGGGGTCCCCGGCCCGACCCACTGCCAGTGCCAGTTTATGTTTTTGGCTATTTTTTGTTTCGCAGGAAATCCATACCAAACGAAGTCCAAATGCCACAAAAATTTACGGTGATTTTTTATGGACAAGAAGTGACCCACAAAGCTTCGTAGAAGTACCAGAAGAGTTCCAGGAGAGTCATGAGCCTGGGTGCCCCCCCCAGGGCACGCCACCTGAGCTCGTGGGTCCCTCGGGACTCCCTCTGACGTGAAACCAACACTGAAAATTCTTATAAATAGGGAAACCTCCAGAAAGAAACCTAGAACTCCCACGCCGCCGCCGCAAGCCTATGTTCCGAAGCGATCTCATTTGGAGGCCTTTTTCGGCACCCTGCCGGAGGGGGAAATCATCACCGGAGGCCATCTTCATCATCCCGGCGGCCACCATGACGAGGAGGGAGTAGTTCACCCTCGGGGCTGAGGGTATGTACCAGTAGCTATGTATTTGATCTCTCTCTCTCTCTCTATCTCTCTCTCTCTCATGTTCTTGATTTGGCACGATCTTGATATACCACGAGCTTTGTTAATATAGTTGGATCATATGGTGTTCTTCCCTCTCTATCTTGTTGTGATGAATTGAATCTTTCCCTTTGAGGTTTCATTATTATCGGATTGAATATTTTGGATTTGAGAGCACTTGATGTATGTCCTGCATGTGGATACCCGTGGTGACAATGGGGTATTCTATTGAGTCACTTGATATATGTTTTGGTAATCAACTTGCGGGTTCCCGTGGAGACATTGGTGTAATCTAGGCACAGGGGTTGATACATGTTTTCATCCTACTTTCTCCGATAGAAACTTTGGGGGTAGTCTTTGAAGTTCTTTGTGTTGGATTGAATATTATGAATTTAATTTTTTTGATGCATATCGAATAATTAACTCACGGATACTTGTGGTGACATTGGAGTATCTAGGTGACATTAGAGTTGATTGATGCGTATCATATGGTGTTATTCTAGTATGAACTCTGGGGCTGTTTGTGACACTTATAGGGATGGCGCAATAGATTGATCGGAAAGATAACTTTGAGGTGGTTTGCTACCTACAACAATTTCATCTTATGTTCTCCGCTTTTGATAAGAACTTTGGAGTGATTCTTTGTCGCATGTTAAGGGATTGTTACATAATTCAATTATGTTAGCACTGTTGAGAGATTGCACTAGTGAAAGTATGAACCCTAGGCCTTGTTTCTAAGCATTGCAATACCGTTTGTGCTCACTTTTGTTACTTGCTACCTTGCTGTTTTTATTATTTCAGATTACAAAAACCTATATCTACTATCCATACTACACTTGTATCACCATCTCTTCGCCGAACTAGTGCACCTATACAATTTACCATTGTATTGGGTGTGTTGGGGACACAAGAGATTGTTTGTATTTGATTGCTAGGTTGTTTGAGAGAGATCACCTTCATCCTACACCTCCCACGGATTGATAAACCTTAGGTCATCCACTTGAGGGAAATTTGCTGCTGTCCTACAAAACTCTGCGCTTGGAGGCCCAACAGAGTCTACAAGAATAAAGTTGTGTAGTAGACATCAGCGCCACCCACGTCCGCACGATGTGACCTCCAGTCAGCCCACCTTTCTTCATGCGAGAAGTGGCCTCCGCAAGAACCTTGATTTCTGAGGTCGGTTTGGCTAGCGGAACCCACGAAAGAAGCTTCCGAGGAGGTTCATTCATGAAGGCCGACAGATCATCGCCAAGGCCCTCCATACAAAACCAGGACTTGTGCCACTCCCGGACAGACTTCGGGAGGTCGAAGGAAAAGAAGGTGGAATTGGGGCGGAGCTGCAAAATGGATCCCCCAAGGTCGCAGACGGCGCCTTCGTTCGATTGAACGCAGACCCGGAAGAAGTAGCAAAATAGATCAAAATGCGGGGCTATCCCAAGATAGCACTCGCAGAAGGTGATTAAGTTGGCTATATGCAGAACCCCGTTGGGCGGAAGATGGTGGAGTTGGCATCCGAGGAAGTGCGAGAGGCCACGGATGAAGGGGTGGATCGGGAAGCCAAGGCCCCGCCCAGGCGCAGCGCACCCTGGTTTCGCTCCTCCTTTGGGGGCGGCCCGTTTTCTCTTCCTGCCGGCGGAGCCGGATGGTGGCTCTAGACCAGAGACCTGCCTCCCTTTTTCGCTCCTCGTCTTGGCCATCGGCGGCGGGAGCACGAGAGCAAGGTGGTAAAAGTGGCGGCGCGACGAAGGGCTTGAGACAAGCAAAAGGGTGAAATGAGCCGAAATGGGGTAGGGTTTTGAAACCCTCCGTTTCCCTCTTATAAACGGCCGGACCCGTGGCGTCATCCGCCCAAGGCGGAGCGAGCGTTTCCTTTCTCTTCGCCCTGGAGAGTATTCTTTCCTTTTTTTTGCTGTAAACAAAGGCGATAGTCATGGCGGCGTCATCCCCTCAAGACCTGCGGCGGGATTAACGTCTGCATCGGGTCGGCACTCAAGCTAAAGGGGCGCCCGATCTTTTGGAGGAGTCGAACTCGGAAACTATTTGGGCTCTATGGAGACAAGTCAACAAAGGAGCCCACCGGAGGTCTCGCGACCTTCACTACAACCTCCGCCATGCTCGGGGGCTACTGACGGGGTCCTGAACCAAGGGTGGCTAAAAGGAGCCCGGCCTCGTCAACCACAAGAGGGCCTAGCAGGCCCATGACACAGAGCAAACCCTAGGAGGCCAGACGATCTTCTTGATGCCCAAGACTAGAGGGCGGCGGCGCCCCAGATGGCATCTGACATGTAAACCCTAGGCCTCTCCTGTCTATATAAAGGGAGGCCTAGGGTTCCTCTTGATCATCTATCCTCTGATAAGAAAACTCTCGATAGCAACATCATACACCATTGTAACCCCTCGCATGAGGTATCCCTCCATTATGAATAACCGAAACCAGCAGGACGTGGGGTATTACTCTCTGGAGGCCCGAACCTGGATAAACCCCTCGTGTGACCTCCGATCCATGACTTTCAGCTGCACTTGGACCCCTACCGAGGGATCTGACGGGAATTCGCTCCGTCACTTCTTCCCCATTGCCCCCAACGGTTCTTTGCAAGCTTTCTCCTCCATTGTTGACCTCCAAAAGCCTAGCTTTCTCTCTATTCCTCCCATGATTCTTGCATCTTTTTGAAGGAAAAGAGAGAGGAGATCTAGATCAAAATTTCCACCAATCCATCTCTCCTCTAAGTGAGGGGAACCCTTTGGATCTAGATCTTGGAGTTCTTTTGTGTTCTTCTTGTTCTTCCTCTCATATTCCTCCATAGCTTTCGTTGCTTTGGTGGGATTTGAGAGTGAGGGACTTGACCACTTCGCGTGTTCTTGCCATTGCATTGGTTGCATAGGTTTGAGTTCTCCACGGTGATACGTACAGTTTGACAAGCTTATTACTCTTGGGTGTTTGGGCACCCTAGAGCTTGTGCCTCTTGGGTGCTTGGGCGCCCTAGACGGTTGGTGGTGTCGCGGAGCTTAATCATTGTGGTGTAAAGCTCCGGGCAACCTTTTTGGGTCTCCAATTAAGTTGTGGAGATTGCCCCGAGCAATTTGTACGGGTTAGGTGACCGCCCTCAAGGGTTACCAATTGTACGGGTTCGGTGACCACCGCAAAGGTCACCATTTATACGGGTTTGGTGACCGCCCACAAGGGTCCCTTAGTGGAATCACGACTGTCGGTGTAAAAACCGGCAGACCTCGGGGTAGGGGGTCCCGAGCTGTGGATCTCGGATCGGTGGTAACAAGGACAAGGAAGACGATGTTTACCCAAGTTCGGGCCCTCTTGATGGAGGTAAAACCCTATGTCCTGCTTCTGTTTATATTAACGGAGATGTATCGAATACAGAGTTGATCTACCTCGAGATCGTAATGTGTGTCTAACTTCTAGGGCTAGGTGAATGATATTGTGTTCTTCTCCCCTCTACGGGCTAAATCCTCTGGCTTATATACACGCCAGGGAGGGTATCTAGGGTTACAAAGTCAGTATCTAGGAGAGAGGCGGCATGAGAGATCCTGGAGTATACGTCAAGTCATCGGTAGAGGCAGTCTCGATCACGCTTCCTGTGTACGGCCTCTGGAGTCCATCTTGATCACGAACAAGGGCCCCTCGGCCCATTCGAGGAGACGGGCCGGCTGGGCTACCACCCCCTAATCCAGGACACCGTCAGTAGCCCCCGAACTGGTCTTCTATGCCGAGGACGACCTTCTCGGCAGACACCACCTCGGATCCAGAGTCTTTGGCTTGACAGACGAGTTCCCCTTCATATTTCATCTTCTCTTAATGGAGTACTAACATCCGAGGTCTAGCCGGGCTTGCGTCCTGCCCAAAGGGGGTAGATATCTTTGCCTTGAAGGCTCGTTGCTCAGGTATGAATGGTCCAATCTGGCCTGACAACTTTATCGAAGAGGCTTGCCCCACGACAGGTCGAGCAGTTACTGCCTCCCCCCTTAAATCGCGGTTCGAGGCAGCCTTTTACTAGCACATCCCCTCGAGGCAGAGATCGTGCCTGTTTTCTTAGGGATATCATCAAGATTTTGTTTCCCCCCATATGCTCAACGACATTTTTGATGGGAATAGCAAGTTCATTGGCACAGCGAGGGGGACTCTTGGCCTTTTACAGGCTTTATAAGAGCAAAAAGGGAGGACAGCGCAATCGATCATGCTCTCATTCTCCCCTTCTACTGCTTCGTCTAGCTCCAGCACCCAGATCCATCTTGCCCGCTTTTCCCTTTCGCGAGCCCAACCTCCACCACCAGCCATTGGCCGATACCCTCAAGGGGCACTGGGGCGGCTCCGTTGTGATGGCCGCGACCATCTCAGAGCTGCGCAGCGCGGGGTACCTGTCCCCCACCACCGTCGCCCGTGCTATGGTGGCTGGGCAGCTGGTGCCCGCTCCCAACGCCGGGGAGCGGGTAGTCTTCGTCCCCCACCTCATCCGAGGTCTGGGGTTCCCGCTGCATCCCTTCGTGCGCAGAGTGATGTTCTACTATGGGCTGGACTTCCACCACATGGCCCCCAACTCCATCCTTCACCTCACCTCCTTCATCACGGTCTGCGAGGCCTTCCTCCGCTGCGAGCCGCACTTTGGTCTATGGCTGAAGCTCTTCGGGATCAAACCGAAGTCCAGCGGCTCGGATCTCACGGAGTGCGGAGGGGCCATGATCAGCAAGAACCAGGGGGCCACCTGGTTCAAAGGCACCTTCATCGAAACGGTGAAGGAGTGGCAGAAAGAGTGGTTTTACATCACTGAGCCGCTCGCCCCTGGCCAGACCGAGGTCCTAGCTTGCTCAGCCGGGCCTCCCAAGAAGCTCAAATCTTGGAAGGAGAAGGGCATCGTCTGGGGGAACCCAGAAGAGGTGGAGACCCTGATCGAGAGGATCCTGTGGTGGTCCACCACGGGGAAGGTTGAGCTTGCCGACATCATCAACGTCATGCTCAACCGCCGCATACTCCCTCTCCAACTTCGGGCTACCCCGATGTGGGCACAAAAGCCCGAGGACATGGACACCATCACCACCTTCTTCTGCTCCACCTTGGCCGCCATGTGGACGAGACTCATGAAGCTGGCCAAGGACAAGATCCCCCAGGAAGGGGAGGACCACGGCCTCGAACATGGCTATGAAGCACCCCCTGGTGAGTAGTTCTGCCCCTCCATCGTTATTCTTTGCCCATAGTACCGAGGAGTAAAGCTTTACTTGAATCGTCGTGTTTGATGTTTTGCAGAAGTGGTTGGCCTGGGTACAAGGAGTGCGATGCCCGGCCCCACTGCCTGGGGAGCCTCCGACCCCCTGCTCTCGGCGCTCCTAACCGAGGAGCCGCACGTGGTGGCCCCTAAAGGGACGAAGTCCCAGAGGGGTAGGTCAATTGCCCGGACTCGGGGGACTTCGGTCACCCGGTCCGAAGAGACCCACACCTCCGCCGCCCAAGACGGCGGTGCAGAGGAAGGTGAGGAGGAGGAGGTCCCCCCCCCCGAAGGGGAAGAGGTCGGCATTAGAAGACGCCAACATGGGCATGCCGCCGAAGGGCCCAAAGAGGCCGAGGCGAACCTCGTCCGGGGCTGCCAACAAGTTGTCGGAGAGAGCCGAACTCTTCGGTGACTCAGAAGAAGACCTCCTCGCTGTGGGGAGGAAGAAGCCGGCGCCCCGAGGGTAAGCCGTCGTCTTTGCATCCCGTCTTTTAATTTGACAAGTCATTTCTAGGCAAAGGGAAACTTATAAAGGCGTCTTTTCTTATGTAATCCACCGAGGGTAATCCCCAGTGGTTCCTCAAGCGGGTTGCCATCCGCCAGCGGGACTCCAGAGCCCGCTGATCCTCCCCCGACGCATGACGGGCTAGGGGAGGCAACATCCACCTTGGTCCCTGACGCTAACACGATGGGGGCCGATGAGGTGGCCATCATGGCCGAGGTCGACACCTCGGCCCAACAGGACCCGTGGGAGAGGTGCCCCGCGGTCATCGAAGAAGGGCTGGGCCAGTCATCGGCCCAGCCGATATCTACCTCGGCTCCGCCGCCCCAGGTGGAGGCTACCCGGATAGATGCATCCGAGGTCATCCCTCCCCCCAGCCAACTGTCCAAGGACAGGCTGGCGCGGGGTGGACCGAGGAGATGGAGGACGCCCTGAAGGACTCCTCCATCAAGGAAGAGCACCGTGCCCTGATAAGCGCGGCGCTACAGGGCTATCGGTCCGCAGGGGCCGGCCTGCACGAGGTTTTCAAGAACCTTGTAGCAGGTTTGGAGGTATGCTTTCTATCTGCGCATCTAGTCTAGTTGTTTATTTGGGCCTTTTTGAGTTATGAGTTTGTCCGAGGACATAAGAGTCCAGCCTGCTAAACGGCTTAGTGAGTGAGTAGCCCCCAAGCCCGAAGTCGGTTTCAAGAAACCGGCATTGGGGTTGTTTTGATTAAGTAGGAGCCCGTTAAGTAGTCCCCAGGGCGCTGCTTGAGGCAGCCGTCCTGGAAGCTTTTAGCGCTTTATCTGTTCCCTTTGTAATAAGGATTTTTTCGTGCCAGGTTTCGACCTCGGTTCCGGACTCCGTCGCCGAGGAGATGGCGGAGGTGAACCGGAAACTTGAGAGGTCCCAGGAAGATCTCAACCTGGCGAACCAGAAACTCGAGCAGTCTCAAGGTAAGCAAATTTAGACTGGCACTGTACTTTGTATGAAGGAGGTATGATGTGTTTTGTAAAAAACAACTAACGCCATACTATTTTGACAACAGCAGTGTTAGCGGAGCTGGAGACGCTAAAGGACGAGCTCGAAAGGCCTCGGCAGGAGGTGCGGCAGCAGGAGGCTGTTGCCGCCGAGGCCGAGAAGGCCCGGGCCGCCGAGAAGGCGGCCGGGGAGAAGCACCAAGCGCAGGTGTTGGAGGTTGAGGAGACCCTGAAGGGCGTGTTTGAAACGCGCGACAAGCTTCAGGAGGAGGGGCAACGAACAAAGGAGGAGCTCGAGAAGCTTCAACTTGCCCACTCCGAGCTCAAGACTTCGGCCCGAGCAAGTGGAGCAAATCGCCTCGGGTAAGCTATTTTTGCTGTAGTGTTCATTTGACAGCAAATGGTGTGTCGAGCTCACCCAGTTATGGCGTTCCGCAGAGGTCTTTGCGGATCTTCCGCAGAGCGCGGCGGATGCGGTGGGATACTTCGGCCAGCTAGCGGGCCACGAGGCGGAGAAGGCCTTCTGGGGGCAGTTCCCGGGGTCACCGTCCACACAGCTGCTGAATCATCGAGTGAAGCAGCTGGTGGAGTTGTTTCACATGATGAGACCAGTGTTGGGGAACGTTGCATGGAAAACAAAAAATTTCTACGCACATGCAAGATCTATCCATGGAGATGCATAGCTATGAGAGGGGGAGTGTGTCTACGTACCCTCGTAGACCGTAAGCGGAAGCTAGAGAACAACGCGGTTGATGTCGTCGAACAACTTCATGATCCAACCGACCGAGCACCGAACGTACGGCGCCTCCGCGTTCAGCACACGTTCAGCTCGGTGACGTCCTCAACTTCTTGATCCAGCAATACGACGAGGTAGTGGATGAGTTCCGGCAGCACGACGGCGTGGTGACGGTGATGGTGATGCTATCTCCGCAGGGCTTCGCCCAATCACTGCGAAAATATGACCGAGGACGGAACTGTGGAGGGGGGCGCCGCACACGGCTAAGACAATGTTGTGGCTTGTTTGGGGCGCCCCCTCTCCTCTATTTATATATGTGTAGGGACTTGGAGTAGAAGGAATAGTGACACGTGAACAGTACCACGTGAATAGTACCATGTGAACAGTACCACATGAATAGTACACACGTGGACTTGGACTCCAAAGTCCAATCCTATTCCTACTAGGACTCTCCTTTTTTCCTTCCCTTGCTGCGTGGGCTTTTGAGGACTTGGTGCGCCTGGCCCAATAAGGCCAGGGCGCCTCCCCTTAGCCCATGCCAGCCCTTGGGACGTGGTGGACCCACTTGTGGACTTCCGGACCCCTCCGGAACCTTCTGGAAGCTTCCCGGTACAATACCGAAAAAACTGCACCTTTTTCGGGAACCCAAAATATGACTTCCCATATATAAATCTTTACCTCTCTACCATTCCGAGACTCCTCGTGACGTCCGAGATCTCATCCGGGACTCCGAACAATATTCGGTTACCAATTCACATAACTCATATAACACTATATCGTCAACGAACGTTAAGCGTGCGGACCCTACGGGTTCGAGAATGATGTAGACATGACTGAGACGCCTCTCCGGTCAATAACCAATAGCGGAACCTGGATGATCATATTGGTTCCTACATATTCCACGAAGATCTTATCGGTCGAACCGCAATGACAACATACGTAATTCCCTTTGTCCGTCGGTATGTTACTTGCCCGAGATTCGATCGTCGGTATCTCCATACCTAGTTCAATCTCGTTACCGGCAAGTCTCTTTACTCATTCCGTAATACATCATCCCGTAACTAACTCCTTAGTCACTTTGCTTGCAAGCTTCTTATGATGTGCATTACCGAGAGGGCCCAGAGATACCTCTCCGAAACACGGAGTGACAAATCCCAGTCTCGATCCATGCCAACTCAACGGACACCTTCGGAGATACCTATAGAGCATCTTTATGATCACCCAGTTACGTTGTGACGTTTGATAGCACACAAGGTATTCCTCCGGTATCCGGGAGTTGCATGATCTCATGGTCTGAGGAACATGTATTTGACATTCAAGAAAGCAGTAGCAATAAACAGAACGATCATATGCTAAGCTAACAGATGGGTCTTGTCCATCACATCATTCTCCTAATGATGTGATCCCGTTATCAAATGACAACTCATGTCTATGGTTAGTTAACCTTAACCATCTTTGATCAACGAGCTAGTCTAGTAGAGGCTCACTAGGGACACGGTATTTGTTTATGTATTCACACATGTATTTAAGTTTCCGGTCAATACAATTCTAGCATGAATAATAAACCTTTATCATGAACAAGGAAATATAAAATAATAACAACTTTATTATTGCCTCTAGGGCATATTTCCATCAGTCTCCCACTTGCACTAGAGTCAATAATCTAGTCCACATCGCCATGTGATTAACACCCAAGAGTTCACAAGAGTCAATAATCTAGTTCACATCACCATGTGATTAACACTCAAAGAGTTCTAAGGTGTGATCATGTTTTGCTCGTGAGAGAGAATTTTAGTCAATGGGTCTGCAATATTCAGACCCATGTGTACTTTGCAAATCCTTATGTCATACTGTAGATGCTGCTATCACGCTTTACTTGGAGCTATTCCAAATGACTGCTCCATTATACGTATCCGGTTTGCTACTCAGAGATATCCAGATTGGTGTCAAAGCTTGCATCGACGTAACCCTTTACGACGAACTCTTTATCACCTCCATAATCGAGAAACATTTCCTTAGTCCTTTAGTTACTAAGGATAATTTTGACCGCTGTCCAGTGATCCACTCCTGGATCACTCTTGTACCCCCTTTGCCAGACACGTGGCAAGGCACACATTAGGTCTGGTACACAGCATGGCATACATAATAGAACCTATGGCTGAGGCATAGGGCATGACTTTCATTTTCTCTATATCTTCTGCCGTGGTCGGGCATTGAGTCTGACTCAACTTCACACCTTGCAAGACAGGCAAGAACCCTTTCTTTGACTGATCCATTTTGAACTTCTTCAAAACTTTGTCAAGGTATGTGCTTTGTGAAAGTCCTATCAAGCGTCTTGATCTATCCCTATAGATCTTGATGCCCAATATATAAGCAGCTTCACCGAGGTCTTTCATTGAAAAATTCTTATTCAAGTATCCCTTTATGCCATCCAGAAATTCTATATCATTTCCAATCAACAATATGTCATCCACATATAATATTAGAAATGCTACAGAGCTCCCACTCACTTTCTTGTAAATAAAGGCTTCACCGTAAGTCTGTAAAAAACCATATGCTTTGATCACCTCATCAAAGCGTATATTCCAACTCCGAGATGCTTGCACCAGTCCATAGATGGATCGCTGGAGCTTGCACACTTTGTTAGCACCCTTAGGATCGACAAAACCTTCTGGTTGCATCATATACAACTCTTCTTTGAGAAAACCATTAAGGAATGCAGTTTTGACATCCATTTGCAAGATCATAAAATGCGGCAATTGCTAACATGATTCGGACAGACTTAAGCATCGCTACGGGTGAGAAAGTCTCATCGTAGTCAACCCCTTGAACTTGTCGAAAACCTTTCACGACAAGTCGAGCTTTGTAGACAGTGATATTACCATCAGTGTTTGTCTTCCTCTTAAAAATCCATTTTATTCTCAATGGCTTGCCGATCATCGGGCAAGTCCACCAAAGTCCATACTTTGTTCTCATACATGGATCCTATCTCAGATTTCATGGCCTCAAGCCATTTGTCGGAATCTGGGCTCATCATAGCTTCTTCATAGTTCGTAGGTTCGCCGTTGTCTAACAATATGACTTCCAGAACAGGATTACCGTACCACTCTGGTGCGGAACGTACTCTGGTCGACCTACGAGGTTCAGTAGTAACTTGACCTGAAGTTTCATGATCTTCACCATTATCTTCCTCTCTTATTGGTGTAGGCATCACGGGAACGGTTTTCTCTGATGAGCTACTTTCCAATTCGAGAGAATGTACAATTACCTCATCAAGTTCTACTTTCCTCCCACTCACTTCTTTCGAGAGAAACTCCTTCTCTAGAAATGACCCATTCTTGGCAACAAAGACCTTGCCTTCGGATCTGTGGTAGAAGGTGTACCCAATTGTTTCTTTAGGGTATCCTATGAAGACGCACTTCTACGCTTTGGGTTCGAGCTTATCAGGTTGAAGCTTTTTCACATAAGCATCGCATCTCCAAACTTTAAAAAACGACAGCTTAGGTTTCTTGCCAAACCACAGTTCATACGGTGTCGTCTCAACGGATTTAGACGACGCCCTATTTAACGTGAATGCAGCTGTCTCTAATGCATAACCCCAAAACGATAGTGGCAAATCGGTAAGAGACATCATAGAACGCACCATATCCAATAAAGTACGGTTACGACGTTCAGACACACCATTACGCTGTGGTGTTCCAGGTGGCGTGAGTTGTGAAACAATTCCACATTTTCTTAAATGAAGGCCAAACTCGTAACTCAAATATTCGCCTCCGCGATCGGATCGTAGAAACTTTATTTTCTTGTTACGATGATTCTCTACTTCACTCTGAAATTCTTTGAACTTTTCAAATGTTTCAGACTTGTGTTTCATCAAGTAGATATACCCATACCTACTCAAATCATCTATGAAGGTTAGAAAATAACGATACCCGCCGCGTGCTTCAACATTCATCGGACCGCATACATCGGTATGTATTATTTCCAACAAATCAGTAGCTCGCTCCATTGTTCCGGAGAACGGAGTTTTAGTCATCTTGCCCATGAGGCATGGTTCGCAAGTATCAAATGATTCATAATCAAGAGATTCCAAAAGTCCATCCGCATGGAGTTTCTTCATGCGCTTTACACCAATATGACCTAAACGGCAGTGCCACAAGTATGTTGCACTATCATTATCAACTTTTCATCTTTTGGCATCAATATTATGAATATGTGTATCACTACGATCGAGATTCAACAAGAATAGACCATTCACAAAAGGTGCGTGACCATAAAAAATGTTACTCATATAAATAGAACAACCATTATTCTCTGACTTAAATGAATAACCGTCTCGCAATAAACAAGATCCTGATATAATGTTCATGCTCAACGCTGGCACCAAATAACAATTATTGAGGTCTAAAACTAATCCCGAAGGTAGATGTAGAGGTAGCGTGCTCACGGCGATCACATCAACCTTGGAACCATTCCCGACGCGCATCGTCACCTCGTCCTTAGCCAATCTTCGCTTATTCCGTAGCTCCTGTTTCGAGTTACAAATATGAGCAACCGAACCAGTATCAAATACCCAGGCGCTACTGCGAGCATTAGTGAGGAACACATCAATAACATGTATATCAAATATACCTTTGCTCACTTTGCCATCCTTCTCATCCGCCAAATACTTGGGGCAGTTCCGTTTCCAGTGACCAGTCCCTTTGCAGTAGAAGCACTCTGTTTTAGGCCTGGGTCCAGCTTTGGGTTTCTTCGTGGGAGCGGCAACTTGCTTGCCGTTCTTCTTGAAGTTCCCCTTCTTTCCCTTGCCCTTTTTCTTGAAACTAGTGGTTTTGTTAACCATCAACACTTGATGCTCCTTCTTGATTTCTACCTCCGCTGATTTCAGCATCGCGAAGAGCTCGGGAATTGTCTTCTCCATCCCTTGCATATTATAGTTCATCACGAAGCCTTTATAGCTTGGTGGCAGTGACTGAAGAACTCTGTCAATAACACTCTCAACCGGAAGATCAATTCCCAGCTGAGTCATGTGGTTGTGGTACCCAGACATTCTGAGTATGTGTTCACTGACAGAACTGTTCTCCTCCATCTTACATCTAAAGAACTTGTTGGAGACTTCATATCTCTCAACCCGCGCATTAGCTTGAAATATCAATTTCAGCTCTTGGAACATCTCATATGCTCCGTGGCGTTCAAAACGCTTTTGCAGTCCCGGTTCTAAGCCGTAGAGCATGGCACACTGAACTATCAAGTAGTCATCAGATCGAGCCTGCTAGGCGTTCACAACGTCTGAAGCAGCTCCTGCAGCAGGTCCATCACCTAGCAGTGCATCAAGGACATAATTCTTCTGTGCAGCAATGAGGATAATCCTCAAGTTACGGACCCAGTCCGTGTAGTTGCTACCATCATCTTTCAACTTAGCTTTCTCTAGGAACGCATTAAAATTCAACGGAATAGTAGCACGGGCCATTAATCTACAACATAGATATGCAAAGAAACCATCAAGACTAAGTTCATGATAAATTAAGTTCAATTAATCAAATTACTAATGAACTCCCACTTAAATTAACATCCCTCAAGTTAACTAAGTGATACATGATCCAAATCAACTAGCCCATGTCCGATCATCACGTGAGATGGGATAGTCATCAATGGTGAACATCTCCATGTAGATCATATCTACTATATGACTCATGTTCGACCTTTCGGTCTCCAGTGTTCCGAGACCATGTCTGTACATGCTAGGCTCATGAAGTTTAACCCAAGTATTCTGCTTGTGTAAAACTGGCTTACACCCGTTGTATGTGAACGTAGAATCTATCACACCCGATCATCACGAGGTGCTTCGAAACGACAAACTTTAGCAACGGTGCATACTCGGGGAGAACACTTTTATCTTGAAATTTAGTGAAGGGATCATCTTATAATGCTACCGTCATTCTAAGCAAAATAAGATGCATAAAGGATAAACATCACATGCAATCAAAATATGTGACATGATATGGCCATCATCATCTTGTGCTTTTGATCTCCATCTCCAAAGCATCGCCATGATCTCCATCGTCACCGGCTCGACACCTTGATCTCCATCGTTGCGTCATTGTCGTCTCGCCAACTATTGCTTCTACAACAATTGCTAACGCATAGCGATAAAGTAAAGCAATTACATGGCGCTTGCATTTCATACAATAAAGAGACAACCATAAGGCTCCTGCCGGTTGCCGATAAATTACAAAACATGATCATCTCATACAATAACGTATATCACATCATGTCTTGACCATATCACATCACAGCATACCCTGCAAAAACAAGTTAGACGTCCTCTACTTTGTTGTTGCAAGTTTTACGTGGCTGCTACGGGCTTCTAGCAAGAACCGTTCTTACCTACGGCACAAAACCACAACGGTGATTTATCAAGTTTGCTGTTTTAACCTTCAACAAGGACCGGCCGCAGTCAAATTCGATTCAACTAAAGTAGGAGAAACAGACACCCGCCAGCCACCTTTATGCAAAACAAGTTGCATGTCTGTCGGTGGAACCGGTCTCATGTACGTGGACATGTAAGGTTGGTCCGGGCCGCTTCATCTTACAATACCGCCGAATCAAAATAAGACGTTGGTGGTAAGCAGTATGACGATCACCGCCCACAACTCTTTGTGTTCTACTCGTGCATATCATCTACGCATAGACCTGGCTCATGATGCCACTGTTGGGGAACGTTGCATGGAAAACAAAAAATTTCTACGCACACGCAAGATCTATCCATGGAGATGCATAGTTACGAGAGGGGGAGTGTGTCTACGTACCCTCGTAGACCGTAAGCGGAAGCGTTAGAACAACGCGGTTGATGTCGTCGAACAACTTCACGATCCAACCGACCGAGCACCGAACGTACGGCACCTCCGCGTTCAGCACACGTTCAGCTCGGTGACGTCCTCGACTTCTTGATCCAGCAAGACGACGAGGTAGTGGATGAGTTCTGGCAGCACGACGGCGTGGTGACGGTGATGGTGATGCTATCTCCGCAGGGCTTCGCCCAAGCACTGCGAAAATATGACCGAGGGACGGAACTGTGGAGGGGGGCGCCGCACACGGCTAAGACAATGTTGTGGCTTGTTTGGGGCGCCCCCTCTCCTCTATTTATATATGTGTAGGGGCTTGGAGTAGAAGGAATAGTGCCACGTGAACAGTACCACGCGAATAGTACCACGTGAACAGTACCACGTGAATAGTACACACGTGGACTTGGACTCCAAAGTCCAATCCTATTCCTACTAGGACTCTCCTTTTTTCCTTCCCTAGCTGCGTGGGCTTTTGAGGACTTGGTGCGCCTGGCCCAATAAGGCCAGGGCGCCTCCCCTTAGCCCATGCCAGCCCTTGGGACGTGGTGGACCCACTTGTGGACCTCCGGACCCCTCCGGAATGCTCCGGAACCTCCTGGAAGCTTCCCGGTACAATACCGAAAAAACTGCACCTTTTTCCGAAACCCAAAATATGACTTCCCATATATAAATCTTTACCTCTCGACCATTCCGAGACTCCTCGTGACGTCCGAGATATCATTTGGGACTCCGAACAATATTCGGTTACCAATTCACATAACTCATATAACACTATATCGTCAACGAACGTTAAGCATGCGGACCCTACGGATTCGGGAATGATGTAGACATGACTGAGACGCCTCTCCGGTCAATAACCAATAGTGGAACCTGGATGCTCATATTGGTTCCTACATATTCCACGAAGATCTTATCGGTCGAACCACAATGACAACATACGTAATTCCCTTTGTCCGTCGGTATGTTACTTGCCCGAGATTCGATCGTCGGTATCTCCATACCTAGTTCAATCTCGTTACCAGCAAGTCTCTTTACTCGTTCCGTAATACATCATCTTGTAACTAACTCCTTAGTCACTTTGCTTGCAAGCTTCTTATGATGTGCATTACCGAGAGGGCCCAGAGATACCTCTCCGAAACACGGAGTGACAAATCCCAGTCTCGATCCATGCCAACTCAACGGACACCTTCGGAGATACCTGTAGAGCATCTTTATGATCACCCAGTTACGTTGTGATGTTTTATAGCACACAAGGTATTCCTCCGGTATCCGGGAGTTGCATGATCTCATGGTCTGAGGAACATGTATTTGACATTCAAGAAAGCAGTAGCAATAAACAGAACGATCATATGCTAAGCTAACAGATGGGTCTTGTCCATCACATCATTCTCCTAATGATGTGATCCCGTTATCAAATGACAACTCATGTCTATGGTTAGGAAACCGTAACCATCTTTGATCAACGAGCTAGTCTAGTAGAGGCTCACTAGGGACACGGTATTTGTTTATGTATTCACACATGTATTTAAGTTTCCGGTCAATACAATTCTAGCATGAATAATAAACCTTTATCATGAACAAGGAAATATAAAATAATAACAACTTTATTATTGTCTCTAGGGCATATTTCCATCAACCGGCACTCCAGGACCTCTGCATTGCATTGTGGCATGCCGAGGCCATGCCGAAGAGCCTCTTCGGCCTTACGGCCCGTCTCCGAGATGCCGTGCCCTGCCTGAACCGCTGGAAGAGGCCCGCGTGCTTTGAAGGGGCGCGGAGGGCGTACGCCTGCGTGAAGACGCACTTCCGAAAGGTTGATGCGGTGACATGTGCCGTGGGCCCTCCTGCCGACAAGCCGCGCACCGCCGAACAGTTCTTCGCCGAGGTGGAGGCGGGAGCTCGTACCACAGAAGCCATGTGTGCGAAGGACACTATGTATTTCTAGATAGTACTTCGGAATGCCGAAGTGTATGATGTATGAAACTTGATCTTTTGGTTGAATGAAGATGGCTTTAAATTCCATGAGTATTTCTCTATAATTAATTTCTCCTCCGATATGACTGTTTAAAATGAGAGTGGCCAGTCGTCGGCTTCAGCCCCAGTGTAGGTCATACAAAGGGTGTTCCTTAAGGCACACTTGACCCTTAGCCGACGTCTCGGTACCCGGAGGTGGTCGGTGCTTTATAGGAACTAGGCAATCAGACTATGGTGGCTTTATACCTTTCACTTAGTCATAGGAGTTTGACTATGGGGGCTGATGACCAGCCCCCGATATAGGAAGTGTTCGGCCAGATCGGCCGAGGTCTAGACCGTGACACACTTCGGCTAGGAATAAAAGCCCTTCGTTTAACACGGGTGATCTCTATTGTCACGTCGCTTGACACGGTCTACGGATGGTGGACCAGTTTACGCATACCTAGATAGTCAGTTTTCGGCTTTCTCCACTGAGGCGCTATGCCAATTGACCTGGCAGTGCAATAGCAGTGGTTCTCCCATTACGCCCTTAGCCGAATTCATCGGAAATGTAAGGGGTACGCATAGGATCCAGGCAACCCAACTATTGACCGAAATCTAGGTTCAAAACTAATGCATATAAGGCCAAAATCCGAGACGCCAAATACTTCGGACTTGTTATACAATTGTATCTTTTTTAGCGAACCTCTTCGTCCCACAGGGGCCATGCTGATAAAGAAATATGATAGAGACCTTAAAAGGGGCACAGTTTCTTTATTTCATAATTTCGAGCGTGTACATGCCCTAGCTGCGGCAAGAGGAGTTGAAAGAATACAATGTAAAAAGAAAAGGAAGAAAGGAAGAAACAGGGCGGATATTTGTTAACGGATTTTGAAGAATCCGGGCCGCTACCTGCCGCACGTCTGCGTTTCCGAGCTGTTGACCAGGTGCTCACCATCGATGGTGAGGAATTTGTGGAGGTTGATGCCCTTTTCGGCCCTTTATACGCTTCAAGCGTTTAATTGACTAAGCTCCTTTAGAGGAGACGTTGCCGAAGTCCATGCAGTGGTTGAAACCACATGGACGTTGGTCATGTTTGGTTGTTTCTTTTACAGAGACTTGTCTGAGCAGGGGCTCGAAGCCACGTCTTTGCTAGGTTGAACCGCGCCGATGTTTGAGTATATTCTTGGCTCCTCGATGGCCCAGGGAATCTTCAGTGCGAAATTATGCACCCTGGGGACGTAGTGCCCACTCCAGAGATGGCACGCGAGGAGCCCGCATCCCTATCGGGTGCGGGGGTACCTGGCCGAGGTCGATCTGTGCAGCCCGGGCACGTTTCAAAGAACGGGCGGCGCGTTTATCGCTGCGGGCAGCCTCCTCGAACGCCTGTACCTCAGCTGTGAAAGCCGCGGTCTGTTCCTCTGTCCGAAGTGAACGTTCAGTGTTACCATTGACTGTGATAACGCCGTTAGGTCCTGGCATTTTGAGCTTGAGGTAGGCATAATGCGGGACTGCGTTGAAGCATGCAAAGGCCATGCGCCCTAGGAGCGCGTGGTATCCACTTCGGAATGGGACAATATCGAAGATTAACTCCTCGCTTCTAAAGTTCTCGGGCGAGCCGAAGACTACCTCTAGGGTGAACGTTCCGGTACAGCGGGCTTCGACGCCCGGAATGACACCTTTAAAGGTGGTAGAGCTCGGCTTGATCCGAGATGAGTCGATGCCCATCTTCCGAGCTGTGTCCTCATAGATGAGGTTGAGGTTGTTTCCTCCATCCATTAGGATGCGTGTTAGATGATAACCATCAATAATAGGGTCCAGGACGAGTGCCACCGATCCGCCATGCCTGATGCTAGTCGGATGATCGTGCTTGTCAAACGTGATCGGGTAAGCCGACCACGGGTTATACTTCGGGGCGATGGGCTCCAGCGCGTATACATCCCGAAGCACACGCTTCCTCTCCCTTTTAGGAATGTGGGTGACATAGATCATATTGACCTCTGTGACCTCATCGGGAAACTTCTTTTGGCCTCCATTATTGGGCCACTGAGGTTCATTCTCGTCTTCACTGCGGTGTTGGGTTTTACTCTGACCCTCTGCCGCTATCTTGCCAGCTTGTTTAAAGACCCAGCAATTCTTGTTAGTGTGGGTTGTTGGTTTTTCCTGAGTGCCATGAATTCCACATGGGCGGTCTAGGAGCCTATCAAGCTGGCTAGGTCCATCTTTGTTCCCTTTAAAGGGTTTTCTTTTCTGCCCGGATTTAGGTCCGGTGAACCCTGCGTTTACCGCATCGTCTTCAGTGTCGCTTCCGCCATTTTTATACCTGTGCTTATTTTTGTTGCGCTTGGGTTTTCCATTGGCGTCGCGAGTTTCCGAGGTGCCCGCCTCGCCGTTATGAGTACTACGGGCAAGCCAGCTGTCTTCCCCCGCACAAAAGCGAGTCATCAATGAGGTCAGGGCCGCCATAGTCCTCGGCTTATCCTGGCCGAGTTGACGAGCCAACCATTCATCACGGATATTGTTTTTAAATGCGGCGATGGCCTTGGCTTCGGAGCAGTCTATGATCTGGTTCTTCTTGGTGAGGAACCTGTTCCAGAATTTCCAGGCTGATTCGCCTGGCTGCTGGGTGACACGGCTGAGGTCATCAGCGTCCGGAGGTTGGACATATGTGCCCTGGAAGTTTGCTCGAAAAGCATCTTCTAGGGCCTCCCAGCTGCCGATAGAGTGAGGAGGGAGACTGTTAAGCCAATGCCTCACCGGCCCCTTTAGCTTGAGCGGCAGATATGTAATGGCGTGGAGATCATCTCCGTTGGCCATGTGTATGTGTAGGAGGAAATCCTCGATCCAAACTGCTGGGTCCGTGGTGCCATCGTATGACTCTATATTGATGGGCTTAAATCCTTCCGGGACTTGATGTTCCATCACCCTGTCTATGAAGCAGATTGGGTGGGCCGGACCTCGGAACCGAGGAGCATCTCGTCAGAGGTCGGGGGAAAGCCGTGAGTAGGCTTGATCTTGGGCACGGCCATTCCTGTCCACCCAGGCATCGTAGCCGTCGGGCCCAGCGGGAGCGCATCCCCTTGATCCATAGATGGACCGAGGGGGAGCCCTATTTTCCTCAATGCGATGTCTTGCATCGTGAGGATCTAAGTAATCCACGGGGTCCTTGCCATAACGGCGTGGAGGTGGCCATTCACTAGGGTCTTCTCGTCTTGGCCTGTCCCGGCCTCTAGTGGGTCGGTCGAGGTCGTCAGCGAGCTCCTCATTGAACTCCGGCAAGAGACGCCGTCGTGGGTATGATTTCGGAGCACTATGGCACCGGTTCTCCATGTCTTGCTCGGCGGAGAGCACTTCGATCCACTTTTCATTTAGTGCATCGGTATCGGCCTGCAGCTACTGCTGCTTGCGTTTCATGCTCCGGGCGGTCGCAACAAGGCGCCACCAGAAGCGCTCTTGTTCAAAGGGGTCTTCAGGGACGATGTAGTCCTCGGTACCGAGGCTCTCATCCTCCACGGATTCTGGCATGTAGTTGTCGTCGGCCCCTTCGAAGAGGTCATCGGGATCCGAGTCCCTGAGAGGTCGGTCCGGTGTGCCGTTCCTTACTGGGGAGGCTTGAACGTCCTCTTCACGGTTGCCGGCATCGCTGTCCTCTGCGTCGCCGTTATTGGCTGTTGCGTCATTACCACTGGGTTCCCCATTAGGACCCCTTCAGTGTCTTCGCCGACGTCTTGGAGGGGATTTGGGGGTGTCCACCATGTAAACATCGTAGGTGGACGTGGTGGTCCACCTGCCCGCGTTTACCGGGGGCAAGGTGTTCTCGATAGGACCATCAGCGTCCTCCTCCATGTCTGAGGTGTCGCCATAGTCGAGCACGTCGGTTAAATCTTCCATCATGGCGACTAGGTGGGTGGTGGGTGGGATGTAAATTTCCCTCTCGTCAGCTTTAAGTCTGATCTGATTGTAAACCGAAGTCTTGCCGTCCGAGATGGACATGCTCCGGATGCGGTCAAGCATCTCATTAAGGTGAGATAACTCTTCGGGATTCATTGATGTGCCAAAGGCAGGGCTAATCCGAAATATGCCCGGCGTGTAACCGGATGCGTTGTCGGTGCGCAACGAATCCGAACATTGTTCCGAGTTCTGCGCCGAAGTCGGTTCTAGCACTGACGTAATTTCGGGAGTAGGAGTCGGATCTATCTCCGGACTGGCGATCGGAAGGAAACTGGCCGGAGTGGTGGCGTCAGGGGTCTCAAGAGGCGCCGCGATAGAGTTCGGTTCTGGAGTCGAGCCTCCAGAACCGGTCGAGCTCTCAATCCGGCCGGGAGTCCATCCCGATAGGATGAGTTCACCACAGGAATCCACAGTGTATTCGAGGCCACCAAAGGTCACGATCCGACCTGGGGCGTAGTTCTCGACAGAGGTCAGATGACCCGTCGAGTCGGCACAAAATACCATGCTGCTAAAGACAAAGACCTGGCTGGGGGCGTAAACGTCCCTGTGGCCGTTGGTGCAGTTGATCTGCAGGTGAGCCATCAATCCTTCTGGTGATCGCGCAGTGGACCTCTCAATGAAAGCACCAGTGTCGGTGTAAAAACCGGCAGACCTCGGGGTAGGGGGTCCCGAGCTGTGGATCTCGGATCAGTGGTAACAAGGACAAGGAAGACAATGTTTACCCAGGTTCGGGCCCTCTTGATGGAGGTGAAACCCTATGTCCTGCTTCTGTTTATATTAATGGAGATGTATCGAATATAGAGTTGATCTACCTCGAGATCGTAATGTGTGTCTAACTTCTAGGGCTAGGTGAATGATATTGTGTTCTTCTCCCCGCTACGGGCTAAATCCTCTAGCTATATACATGCCAGGGAGGGTATCTAGGGTTACAAAGTCGGTATCTAGGAGAGAGGCGGAAGGAGAGATCCTGGAGTATACGTCAAGTCTTCGGTAGAGGCAGTCTCGATCACGCTTCCTGTGTACGGCCTACAGAGTCCATCTTGATCACGAACGAGGGCCCCTCGGCCCATCCGAGGAGACGGGCTGGCTGGGCTAGCACCCCCTAATCCAGGACACCGTCAATGACTCCTTGCATTGTGCGAGGGCGTGAGGAGAATACTGTGGCAAAAGTGGCATTTTGGGGAGCATTGTGCCTCCACACCGCTCTAACGGAGATTAGCATCCGCAAGGGTGTGAACTTCGGGATACATCGTCATCTCCGCGTGCCTTGGTTATCTCTTACCCGAGCCCTTTACTTATGCACTTACTTTGTGATAGCCATAGTGATTCATGTTATATATCCTGCTATCACATAGTTGTTTATCTTGCTTAGAATAAGTTGTTGGTGCACATAGTTGAGCCTAATATATTTAGGTTTTGTGCTTGACAAATTAAACGGTAGTTTTATTCCGCATTTGTTCAAGCCTAAACCGTAATTGTTTTAAAGCGCCTATTCACCCCCCTCTAGGTGACATCCACGTCCTTTCAATTGGTATCAGAGTTAGGTCTCTCATTATTAGGCTTCACCGCCTAGAGAGTAAGGATGTCGACTAGGGGATTAGGATACATTGACACTCTTATATTCGATGGCACAAATTATGATGTTTGGGTAATTCGCATGCTTAATCTATTTCGGGTCATGGACCCAAATTTAGAGTGAATTGTAGATATGGGTTTTTCTCCTCCAAAGGATCCTCAAAACCTATCTTTAGAGGATGAGAAAAAATCATATCTCAATGCTCAAGCTTCTGATGTGCTTTTCGATGCTTTGAGAAATGTAGTTCTATTTCAACTCCTACCTTTCTGGGATGCTCATGAGTTGTGGATAAAGCTTCAAGATAAATATGGTGTGTCCAAGATTTGTGGGGATGATTGTTCTTCCTCCACCTTCGGTTGTGAAAAGCTCTCAACTTCTTCTACTTCACCAACATGTGGTTTGCCACGAGGTAATGAAATGGTGAGTAGTGTTAGTCATTGCAATGGTGATAGTGAGCTTAATTGTTGATGATCCCTCATCACTATCATATTGCAATGCGTCTTCTTTGGACATAAACACCTCAAGCACCCTAGATGTTTCACATTCTTGTGTTGATAGTCCATGTATATCATGTAGAAATTGCTTGACTAAATCTCATGATGATATGCTTGCCATGTCTTGTTGCCATGATCAAAATGCATGTATTTCTTCTAGTTGTTGTGCTAACAATGTAGAGGAAACCCAACACTCTTTGGGACAAGATATGGTCTTGAATGGTGCTTCAAGGGATTCTACATCATCATCTCTTGCTTCTCACTTTTGCCTTATGGCCTAGCAGTGGATGTGCAACTTCATCTGTTACCCCGACCAACTATGCCAACGAGGGTGTGCAACTTTGCGGCTGTGCATGTGCGACTATAATGTCGCGCGTGTGCAACTTCCACAATCATGATTGTGCGGCTGTGTCACCATGCGCGTGCAACTCCCGCAGACATGCATTAGCTACTATCCATCAAGAGTGTGCAACCCTGCAGTCCGTGTGTAAACAACTATGTTGACCGGCCGGGTGTGCATCTCTGTAGTCGCGCATGAGCCGTGTGTGAGCAACTATGCCGACCAGGGTGTGCAACTCCGCAGTCGCATGTGAGTAACTACTCCACCACGCGTGTGCAACTCCCGCAGCCCATGCGTGAGCAACTATGCTGACGAGAGTGTGCAACTCGCAGCCGTGCATGTGCGACTGTGTCGTGGACATGCAGTTTTCACTTATGGCACCTCCACCCAAACTACCCCCCTAACAGTGAGATGTACAACTTCGTCTGCTGCCACGACCAATGGCCTAGTAGTCCATGTGAAACTCCCCCCTTCCCGTGGATGTGCAGTTTTCACTGTTTGCTGCCTCGGCCAACTACCTAGCAGTGGATGTGCAACTTCGGATGCTGCCCCGGCCAACTGTCTAGTAGTCGATATGTAAGTTTTCCCCCTACCCGTGGACACCTCACCCCACCTACCCCTACCAGTAGGATGTGCAACTTTGACAACTGCCTGACAGTCGATATGAAACTTCAAAAGCATGGGTGTGCAACTTTGCACGACTTCCCGATGACGGCATCTCCTCCAGCTCCATCACCGAGAAAAAGGGGGGCACGATGAGGCGGTGGCACTGCTGCTCCAGCTCCGACCTGCTACCCCCGACCACAATGAATTTACCAGTTGCGCCCCGAGCACCGCTGCGGGCTCGGCTGTGGACACCGCCGCCCCAACAACCCTTCTAATAGGATGTGCAAGTTCTGTAGCTACCTCGACCAACTACCTGACAGTCGATGTGCAACTCCGAAAGTATGGTTGTGCAACTCTTCTTATGATCTTCAAAAAATCTGAGATGATAATTTACAGAACATACATGCGTTGAAGCAGTGTTAGCTGACCAAAATCAAGAGGCTGTAGAGGCCAAAGAGGCCACTCTACATCCATGCCATTTCGTTGGGAATTGAAGGGAAATACGTGGAAGAGAGATGGTCGATGAAGATGATACAAATTGAGAGAAAGGATGAGGAGGGCCACGTTCGGGGAATTCTTCTCAGTCAACAGCCGCATCCGTGTCGTGCGTGAGAAATTATGCCAACGAGAGTGTGCAACTCTACAGCTGGTAAAATGTTACGCAAATCCGCTAAAAATATTCTCAAAGAAAACATTGCCTGACATATGTCCGTGAAAACAGTCTAAAATGCCTACCGTGGGTGTATAAACTTGCATGAAAACAAAAACAAAACAGAATTATGTGAATTCCACTGAAAAAGCCTCTTTTTTTTCTCAAATGCGCACGAGTGTGCGTACTATATTATAAAGAAGGGAAAGGGGGTAAAGAGCCCCTCAACGTTAGTGTTACAAGCTATATGTACATGAACACCAACACCACCGTCCACCCTAATCTAGCACTAACTACTCGGTCTAGCCCACCCTTCCACATCTCGGAAGAAGTTGTTCATGTCACCATTTAGTAGTCCCGCTTGCTTCCATGCATGCCCTTCCTTGACAATGGTGAGGATGACATAGTTCTTGGATGGTGTGGCTCCATCAAAGATTATGGAGTTCCGGTGCTGTCGTGGTTTTGACACGGCAGATGTCCTTGTGAAAGGACTTAGAGATGAGGCCATCTCACGAAGGTGGAAGCTTAACGGGGTTGATCGGGAATGAGAAGACACGAGTTTACCCGGGTTCAGCCCCTCTTGGTGGAGGTAAAAGCCTACGTCATGCTTGATTGTATTGCTTTGGATCTCGATTACAAGGGTGCAGATTTGCTAACCTAGCTTACGAGAGATTGCAACTTAGTCTTTCTGCCCTAGGTGCTCCCCTTTATATAACAGGTCGAGCCCTAGGTTTACATGAGAGTCCGGGTCATAGTCTTAACCCGTATCCTACTCTTATTCTAATAATCTTGCTTTCCAAAGTGTCCTCGTCTGACCTTGCTTCCACGAGCCGGCCCATATGTTAAGCCGGCCCTTGCGCCGGGTCTCTGCCGAACCGGCCCACCATGAACCTTCAAGGCCCAGCAGTGGGATGACCCATTGAGACTTACAGCTCTATGGTCGGGTCATTTCCCTTCCGGGTCTTAGCACTGGGAAATATCCCCAACATTAGCCCTCAGTTTGTCCTGGATTCATCCATGTCAAACTCCATCCTGAAATATAGAATGAAGAAATTAATTGTGAATAGCCTTAATCTCCGGATCAGTTCCTGAGCTGCCTTTTTCATTCTCCTTCCAGATTCCATTCTTTGTCTTTAACATATTTTCCTGGGTTAATCGCTGTTGCCGGGTCATTTTGCGTCCTTCAACTTAACACCTTTCTCCTTCTGTACATGACGTCACGATCCACTCCCGCAATATCCGGCCATGACATCATAGCGAATCTTTGAGTGGGTTTGTATTATCTTGTCAGGCGTGAAAATCGAGGAGTCACTTTAGCCAAAATTTACTGTGCTGCCTGGGGCTCCGTGCCCGCCGTTTCGGGTTCCAGCACGCCTATAAATGGGCCAGCGCCTCTCCAGTGCTATTCTTTACCATTCTTACCCCTCATCTTCTTCCTCCGTTCTTCGACGCCACCAGCGCCCTTCTCGTGCTCGCCGCTGCCACCGGAGACAGCTCCAACTGGGTCCTCTCATCGTCGCCCGTCCAGCACCTCGCAGCTGCATGCACGACTCCTGAAGACTTCAAGTTTCTCTACTCAGATCCATAAGTTCCCTTTCTCCATTGCTGTCAGTTCTTCATAGTTCTTCGGTGTTCTTTGCAATGGCTGCCGTAGATCTAAAATGTCATTGATTCCTCACTCGCTAGACCGTAGGATGGCTCCGCAACATCTTCATGATCCTGTCGATCTGCTACATTGCTTCACTGAATTTTACTGCAACTTCTCCATTCCCACGAAGAACAAACTTAGATTTTAATCTTTCATTTAAAGCCATTTTTTAGATCCCGAACAATCTTACGGCCTGTTTGAAAACTGTTTGCCGACTTATAGCCCGGACCACTTATATCACTTGTAAAAATCCGTGACTTTAGGAATTACCAGCTTGACTTGTCCTGGAAGTCATGACCCGGGACTGTGCCAGCTTATCTTTCTGCTTTATGGCAACCTGGCAAGATTCTAAATTCTGCCGGCTTATATTACTTTCTTACTTTCTCTGCAGCTGAGTCCATGGGAAAACCAAGATTGTTAATTTGGCAAAGTCCAACATGTCAGAGCTCAGGTTGCAAGCCTTGGTAGAATCCGGGTTACTTCCATCCAAGGAAGAAATTGAATGGCGAGCCCCTAAAGAAGAAATCCATCCACAGCCGGCTCAAAACGAGATCATCTTATTTGCTGACCACTTGGACAGAGGTTTTCGTCCCCCGGGTTCTAAGTTTTTTCGGGACATACTACACTTCTTCGCTATCAGGCCACAAGATTTGGGCCCCAACTCTATTCACAACTTGAGCCAATTCCAAGTTTTCTGCGAAATTTATCTGCAAATCGAGCCATCCATCAGCTTGTTTCAAGAGTTCTTCTACTTGAACCACTAGACAGAACACAAAGGCGGACCCAGCCTAGAACTTGGTGGGGTCACCATTCAAAGGAGGAAAAACTCAGCCTTCCCAAAAGCCAAGCCGGCAAGCCACCCTAAAGGATGGTACAGAACTTGGTTCTATTGCAAGGACACCTCCCCAGATGAACAACACCAACTTCCGGGTTATAGGGCAAGCCGGCTTGATGCCACCATCGTCTTCCCGGGTTTCGCCTCCAAGGAAGAAAGAAAGGCTCTGGAACCGTTATATTCAAGGATAAATGCCTTAACTGCCCATGGCCTCACCAGTGTTGACCTGACCCGGACCTGGGTAAGCTGGCACATCCAACCTCTGGGCCTGAGGAACCGGCTCATGCACACCTACTCTGGTGAGCCAGAAGACCCGCTCCGATTTAGCCGGGTCGACCTCCAGCAGAAGGATGTCATAAAATTCGCCAAGAAGCTTCTTGGTGAGACAAAAGACTCCATTAAGCTCGTGGGACTCACTCCCTTTTATACAAACAACCCGGCACCTGTGGTAAGCCGCCCCTATTTTGTTCCTTCATCTTACCCATGATGTTTTACCTTTGTCATAAACTTGTTAGTCTGTCGCTATGCAGGAAGATGCTGACTGGTGGAAAGTTGAACCTCAAGATCCCACGCCTCCTCGGGAAGATGATGATGAAAACCCGGAAGATGAAGAACATCAAGAGGTAGAACTCGACTCCCTTGGTCGTCTATTTAACCAGCTTGCTGATGCCAACTCTTCACAGGAACAAGCTGAAACTAGTCATGCTGGCGAGCCAGAGGTAACCCTGATCTCCTTTGATTCTGACTCAACAATACCTGTCCAAACAAAAATCCGGGTTGCAGTCCCCAAAGTCCCGTTCTCACACCCAGATGCTCACTTAGATCCACACTTTGTTTTGAAAAAAAACTCAGCATGCTGGTACTTCAAAGCGGAAGACCCGGAGTAGCGAATGAGAATTGAGCGGCGGGTTAACAAGTGAGCCACCTGCGCGAAAGGCTCGGACAGAAGTGCCTCACAGCCCCACTCCCTCTCTTCCTCAAGCCGGCCACTTCAAAGAGCCGCTACCTTTGAACGACTCGGCTTATCAAACATCCCCTTCTTCGGATGAATCCAGTGCCACTCAGGCGCCGACTTTTAACATCAATCCTGGGTAAAAAATCTGACTACTTGCCTTTCATATTTAAAACTCTTGCCTTTATCCATTAACTGAACACTTCCTTACTTTGCGCAGCGCAAAGGCCATCAAGAAGAAAACTGCTACCGGGTGTTCAGACCCCGTCAGTCAGAAAGGCCCTTCTCAGGAAGTTGCAACAGATAACCCGGTCATTCCAGATGAGCCGGCCTTCCAAGACGATCCGCCACATGAATACACTACCGTGAGTCTGGCTCACGCTTCCCCTCCCCTTATCAATCAAGGGAAAGGAGATACGGAAGAAGAGCAGCCTACTGAAAAGGCTCAGGATGAAGTAGTAGTAACTGGTGAAAACCAGACCCTCCTGCCAGAAACCTCCACCGCCTTAACAAAAATCCTTGCTAAGGCTGAGTCGCCAATTAAAAATAAAGGGAAAGCGGCTCTTCATTTCCAGTCTTTTGAAGACCAAGACATCAACTCACTGCATCAGTCTGTCCTAACCCGGCTATCTAAGAGCCGGGACACTGAGATTGCCATGGCGACCTCTCTCAAACAGAAGTATGAGGTAATCCCTGTCACCTAGCTTTATATATATATATATATATATATATATATATATATATATATATAGCCCCCAAGGGTCGGGTCATTATGATATAATGATCCGGGACTTCCGAAAATGTATCTTCATTTAGAGCAACAAATGGTAGCCCCCGAGGGCCGGCTCATCATTGCATGATGAACCGGGTCTCTGCATGTAGTGATGAAAAATATATACATTAGCCCCCAAGTGTCGTGTCGAATGCCTGCATCTTCATGGGACTTGTTACACTTTAAGAGAGTTTTGATAGATGTAGCCCCCAAGTGCCGGGTCGACCATACGGCGGCTCGGGACTTTGTTTGTCTCGTGTAACCTTGTGAATCTGCCATGCAGGACATGTTGAATCAAGTGGAATCACAAGCAGCCGGCTTCCAGAAAGAAGCTAAAAAAGAGAAGAAACTTCGAGAAAGAGCTGAATGCTTATCTCCAGAGTTCCACAAATCGCTGCTCACGGCGAAGCGTCATTTGAGAAAGAGAAGGTTGTATTGACCAAATGCGCAGAAGAGGCCGAGGCAAAACTTGAGCCGGTGACTCAAGAACTAGCCACCTTAAAAGGCCATATTACCACAATGTGCAGCGCCATCTTCGGTAAGCCAGAAGGTTCACCAAATTCTTGGAATAAAACGACTTAATGCGTTGAGCCGGATTCCCTGACATCTCATTTGTAATTTGCAGGCCGTAGGACTCATAATCTCGGGGAGCTTCCCTTGGTGAAGCTGAAAGCTGTGTACTCATTCCTGGAACAATTATATGTTCGTGGCTCATGCTGCATTATGGCAGTCAAGAACACCAAGTCACCACCCCAGCTAATCGTGGACATGCTAAAAGAGCTGTCCATTGTGCCTCAATGGTTCCAAGAGTGGAAGAAGGCGGCTTGCCGTCATGGAGCGCTGACCGCCCTTGCCCGTGCCAAGGCTTATGCACCGGAGCTTGATCTGGCTCAACTGGTAGGCGGCTACTCGGAATTTAACACTGATGACACACCGTTTACCAAGAAAGATTTTCTGCAGTGCGTGAAAGAAACCCGGGTAGCTGCAACAGAATTCACGGAGGAGATAGATCTTACCAAATATCAAGCCGGATATTCTGAAGCCAACGAACGGATTGAGCCGCCTAACCCTCAACGAGTCGCCCTAACCCGTCCGCGTAAGCAAACTTTTGCCCCTGACGTCGACCCTTCATCTGTGATAACAGACAATGCAGTATTTGAAGCTTTGCGCTCAATCCAGTGGGTAGTCGGCGAGTCGGCAAGTCAGGAAGAGGCGGCGGATGACGACGAACATTAAGAGCCGGCTCATGATGATCCATCAGCCTCTGGTGCAAAGCTCAACCCGGAGGAGTAGATTGCCAGCTCACAATTCGTTGTAATTGAACGTGATGCAACATCTGGCTTGACCACAGCCCTGAGGTGGCTTGTAATAGTAATAGGTGTAAATTGCTGCTGGTTCAAGTGTCATTGGGCACTTGTTGTTTTTTGCCTGTATAAACTTATTTATCGTCTTTGTATGACAAGTCTTTCCTGGCAGAAATAATATCAGTGACCCAGCTGTGCCGGCATTGAACGTCGAACACCAGTGGTGGTGAAAAGATAAAAATATTAATGATAAAACAACCTAGCGGTTCTTAACACCGGCTTAATAAACAAGAAAACCTATAATACAAAATGTATGAAAGGACGTATGCATGCATGCAAAAGATATCAATAATGCAAGACATAAATTTAAAAACCGGCTTGCAAGGCATGACATAAAGACCGGCTTTCGAGGCACAAGTCTGATTCACTTCTGTGAAGCAAGCTTTGCGCCTCTTTTGATTTATCCTAGCTCTCTGAAAGCCGTCTCTCACATGACCAACTAGTGTTTTACCTCTGACGAATTCAGGGTCACCTATGTGATTGACTCATTAGGCGTACACCGGGTCACCTTTTTGGAGTAGCATCTTGCTAACAGGCAGGTTTAACCAAGAAAATTTTGGCGTTTTGCCGGGTTAAAAGGGATGTGAAAGCTAAACTCGATGAGTTGGAAGCCCCCAAGTAACCAATGATCAAAGAATAAAGACTCAACACACAATTTGAGGCGAAACGACAATCTCTCTTATACAGAGACGCCGGCTTTATTTCATTGATCATAATATGTATATACATGATGAAGGTATGTACAAAAGATACTGCCCAGTCTGTGACTTAGGTATAGTACGGCCGGAGATGCGCAATGTTCCAGGGTTGGCTGCCCTCCTCCTCAGAGGTACGTGACTGATCTGCCTCACGTATATCAACAAGGTAATATGACCCGTTGTTGAGATTCTTGCTTACGACGAAAGGTCCTTCCCAAGGCGGCGAAAGCTTATGCATGCTTGTCTGATCTTGTATCAGACGGAGCACTAAGTCACCCTCCTAAAAGGTACGGCTTCTAACTCTACGGCTGTGATAGCGTCGTAGGTCTTGTTGATAGATTGCTGATCTGGACGCAGCAAGTCCGCGTTCTTCTTCCAGAGCATCAAGAGCATCCCGACGAGCTTGCTCATTATCAGCCTCCACATAAGCTGCAACCCGGGGGGAGTCATCACGAATATCACTTGGAAGGACAGCCTCTGCACCATAGACCAGGAAAAACGGCGTGTAGCCTGTCGACCTATTGGGAGTTGTCCGTATACTCCAAAGTACCGCAGATAACTTCTCTTCCTAGCAACCGGGCATGCGTTGCAAAGGTACCATGAGCCGGGGTTTGATGCCACGCAACAACTCCTGATTAGCACGTCCCGCCTATCCATTGGACTGAGGATGCATGACAGATACTAAGTCCAGCCTGATGTGCTCCTGTTGACAGAACTGCTTCATGACTCCTTTGGAAAGATTAGTGCCATTATCTATAATAATGCTATGGGGGTAGCCAAAACGATAAATTATCTTTTTAAGGAATTTAACTGCTGTAGCAGCATCGCAACGGCTGACCGACTCAGCTTCAACCCACTTAGTGAATTTATCAACTGCCACTAATAAGTGAGTATGCTTATTTGTAGATCTCTTGAAGGGTCCAACCATGTCAAGTCCCCAGACTGCAAAAGGCCAAGTTATGAGAATCATCCGCAACTCCTGAGCTGGCACATGAGCTTGACGAGCAAATTTTTGACAACCATCACACTTGTGGACAATGTCCTCTGCATCTGCATGAGCAGTAAGCCAGTAAAAACATGCCGAAAAGCTTTCGCAACCAATGATCTTGAGTCGGCATGATGCCCAGAATCGCCAGAGTGGATTTCATTGAGATTGGCTCTACCTTCCTCAGGAGAAACACAACACTGAAAGACACCTGTGACGCTTCGTTTGTGCAACTCGCCGTTGACTATAGTCATGGACTTGAACCGCCTGATGATTTGTCGAGCGAGGATTTCCTCTGCTGGGAGCTCGCCACGGCTTAAATAAGCCTGGTAAGGTACTGTCCAATCTTGTATAGCATGAACAGCGTCCACTAGAGCCGCCTCTGGATCAGGAACAGCAAGGCCTTCCTCCGTCGGTAACTTGACTGACGGGTTGTGCAACACATCCAGAAAAACATTGGGTGGAATAGGCTTTTGCTGAGATCACAAACGAGACAATGCATCTGCCGCCTCGTTAAGCCAGTGATCAACATGATCCACCTGATATCCTGTGAAATACCCGACGATGTTTGTAACCTCGCGTCGATAAGCCGCCATGAGGGGATCCTTGGAATCCCAGGTGCTAGAAACTTGCTGAGCCACCAAATCTAAGTCGCCCAGGCACCTGACCCGGCTTAAATTCATCTCCTTTGCCATACGGAGCCCATGAAGCAAGGTCTCATATTCAGCTGCATTGTTAGTACAAGGAAACATAAGCCGTAAAACATAACAAAACTTGTCACCTCGTGGGGAAGTTATCACCACTCCAGCCCCCGAGCCTTCCAATTGCCTGGAACCGTCAAAGTGAATAGACCAATATGTGGTATCTGGCTTCTCCTCCGGAGCCTGTAATTCAGTCCAGTCATTGATGAAGTCCACCAAAGCTTGAGATTTAATAGCAGTTCGCGGCATATATTTGAGATGATGTGGCCCAAGCACAATTGCCCACTTGGCAACCCGGCCAATAGCTTCCCTGTTCTGAATGATGTCTCCAAGGGGTGCGGAACTGACCACAGTAATTGGGTGCTCGTGAAAATAGTGTTTCAATTTCCGGCTTGCCATGAATACACCATACACCAGCTTCTGCCAGTGCGGATACCGATGTTTGGACTCTGTTAAAACTTCACTGATATAATACACTGGGCGCTAAACTGGATACTCTTTGCCTGCTTCCTTTCGCTCCTCGACAACTGCAACACTGAGAGCTTTGCTGTTAGCTGCAATATATAACAACATGGGCTCCTTCTCCTGAGGGGCAGCAAGGATGGGCGGCTTAGACAACTACTTCTTGAGAGATTCAAAAGCCTGATCTGCAGCATCGCTCCAAACAAAATCATCTGACTTCCGGAGCATCTGGTAAAGTGGAATTGCCTTCTCTCCAAGCCGGCTTATGAACCGGCTCAACGCCGCCACCCGCCCGGCCAGCTTCTGGACGGCATTGAGATTTGCCGGCTTGGCCAAGGTCGTGATTGCCTTGATCTTTTCCAGGTTGGCCTCAATGCCGCACTCAGAAACTAGGAATCCTAGTAGTTTTCCCGCAGGAACACCGAAGACACACTTCTCCGGGTTGAGCTTCATCTGGTAAACTCGAAGGTTATCAAACATCTCCTTGAGATCATCCAACAAGGTTTCCTTTTTTTGAGATTTCACCACAATTTCATCAACATAATCATGAACATTACGCCCAATCTGCTTGTGGAAACAATTTTGGACACAGCGCTGATAAGTCGCCTGTGCGCATTTCAAACCAAACGGCATGGACGTATAACAGAAAGCTCCAAATGGTGTAATGAAAGCTGTCTTTTCTTGGTCCTCCTGCTTCATCTTGATTTGATGATAACCAGAATAAGCATCCAGAAAGCATAAAGACTCACAACCCGCCGTAGCATCAATGATCTGGTCAATACGGGGCAGAGCAAAAGGATCACTAGGACAAGCTTTATTTAGGTTCGTGTAATCAACACACATTCGCCAAGTCTCGTTTTTCTTCAGAACGAGAACCGGGTTAGCCAGCCATTCTGGATGAAAGAGCTCAACAATAAACCCGACAGCTAGGAGCCGAGCCACTTCTTCGCCAATAGCTTTCCGCCTCTCCTCATTGAAACGACGGAGATACTGACAAACAGGTTTAAACTTAGGATCCACATTAAGGGAGTGCTCAGCGAGTTCTCTCGGTACACCTGGCATGTCAGAAGGTTTCCATGCAAAAATGTCCTGGTTCTCACGGATGAACTCGATGTGCGCACTTTCCTATTTTGGATCCATATTCGCCCCGATGGTAAACTGCTTAGAAGAATTACCAGGGGTGAAATCCACTTGCTTGGTGTCTCTGGCAGACTTGAACTTGAGCAAAGAGTCAGACTCAGTCGTTGGCTTCTTCAGAGAGGTTCTGTTAGCCGGGTCAAAGTTGTCCTGGTAGTACTTCAGCTCTTCGGCTGCACAAGCCGACTTAGCATAAGCTGCATGTCGGGGCTGGATTTTCGGGACATAAAATCCCAGAAATAACCCCTCGTGTCATCACCAGCCCCAAGATCATTGTTACTGGTGGACACGTCCTTGTTACAGATTACCAAGCAATTACAAGAATTGGATACAAGACCATAAAGGTCTAATGATACAACAATGATTTCTAACAGCGGATGACGAAAGCGGGTAGCGGATCTCCATCTCTGGTGGGGCTCCATTCCCGCAGGAATGGCTATCCTGGATAATTCCTATCTCGTGTGGCTGCTATCTTAGGCTCCGCATGGACGTCGTTGTAGTACTCCTCATTGAAATCTTGACCTAGCCAATTAAATAGCCAAGGACAAGCCAGTGAGTACGTTGGAATGTACTTGCAAACATTATGAACAAAAGGTATACCGAATGCAATAGAGTGCATATGATCATGATGGATTAATTTATATGCATATGCTGACTAAAATTAAAGCATGGCATGATAATTACTAATACGGTGTGGATGAATGAATATATCATTTTAGTAATAAACCAAGAATATAATATGGAACGTTGGGCGTTGGACCGCCCGGGGAATTCCAAGAAAAATGCCAAACGGGTGTCTGAATGCGACGCCTCGAGACGTCTTGAAAAGAAATGCCAAATGGGTGTCTGAATGAGACGCCTCAAGAGGTCTTGAAAAGAAACGAGTATCTCAAGTGGCTTAACCATCCCAAGAGACACTCAGAAAAAAAAAAAACGAGTATCTCAGGTGGATTAACCATCCCAAGAAACACTCAGAAAAGAAAATAAAAATGAGTATCTCAGGTGGATTAACCATCCCAAGAGACACTCAGAAAAGAAAAGAAAAATGAGTATCTCTGGTGGATTAACCATCCCAAGAGATACTCAAGATTGCATATAAGAGAAAAAGGTTAGTCCACAGTAATATTCATGTTAACCATAATATCCATGATAGCATCAGTAGTGACAATAATCATACTGCAAAAGTGAATCATGCTCAATTTAATTATTTCCTCCGGAGACCGACACTAAGACCGACACTTGACCAACCCAGACTGTAGTCCTTAACCGCGGACACGGCTATTTGAATAGGTTATAAAACTCTGCGGAGGGTGTACTCTTTACCCACAAGTAAAGGATTTCTTTAGCCAACACCGAGACGCTGACTAATTCCCATTACGGCCTTTGGGTTGAAAACACACCTGACCAGCACACACCAGCTTAACCGTTCTGATGCCCGGAATCACCCAAGGTATCATTCTAGAAAAACTCTAAGACGGGGAGACCATCGTCTTGAATAGCATGAGGTCACTATTTATAACGCGCGGATTACAAGGGGTGCCCCCCTCTCGGCCCAGCCGGATACACCCACGCCCTCTGACCAGGTGACAAGCCTACCAGAGGCCTTTGGTATCTTTCACCATAGCCTCTCTGTACGGTGTGTGCAATGAAAGGGGTTAACAACTTACTGAACCGTACCTTACCTGTGGCAGGGACAAGTGGCAGCACGAAACAAGTATGGGGGTTACCGAAACAAGACTCGATCTACAGTCGACTCAGGAGGTTTAAGTTTTCCTGCAGTGGTTAGCACAATATATTTCCTTGGTAGTACCCAACAGGGTCACCATCTGGTATGTCCCAACATACCCTCACTGATTATTCTCGTCACGACGAGATCTCAGTCTCACAGTCACTTTTCTCTTGACTGATTCTTTCCTGCAGATTAGTCCGGACCAACATAGGCATATGTGACATGTGAAGATAACCATACTCACTCATAATTCATATTTAAATGAAGATGAAATATTATCAAGGGATCATGCATGTATAACTAGCAATATGCAAATTTTATTTGAATTCAACATATTCATGATTCAATTATTCTTGCAAACAATTAACCATGCATTCACCATATCAAGTGTTCAAGATGCTTGCCTTGAGCATGCAGAAATATTGGGTGCACTCCAAAACTTTGAAAATTTTATTTGCCCTCCATTTTCCTATTTTCAAAAATATTGCAATTACCACATAATTTGAAAACAGTACAATAAAGTTGTTTACATTTTTTGAAATAAATACTAAAATAGACTAGAGGAAAAATAAAGAATTCCAGAAAAAGAATTAATCAATTTGGAGTTCAGATGATTATCCAAGGGAATTTCTAAGCTGAAATAAATGAAGAAATGGACTATTAAATGGATCCAACAGAGACCAGGCTTAGGAAAAATGTTCACCCTAGCTGGATTAATAGAGCATGAATTTAGGAGTATGCAGAAATTTGAATCATCGAATTTGGTTTTGAAATGGCTACTGTGGAATTATTTGAAACCTACTGGAAAAGAAAAGGAGGAAAAACATCAACCTGATGGGCAGCAGCGCGCCCTGGGCGGGATTTAGCCATCTGGCGCCACTGGGCCAGGCCCTGTAACTCGGCCGCACGGGAGGTCTGCTGACGTCGAAGGCGTATTCGTGGGAATACGCTTTCCAGAGTTGAACACGTACTCCCAGGAATACGTCTCCACTTAACCACGCGCGCGTGACCCCCAGTCACTGACGGTGGGTCCCGCAGGCCCACCAGTCAGGTTTGACTGGTCCTCTACGCGCCTTCCCTCTCCTTCGACAGGAATAGAGGGCTCGCCGGTGGCGATTGCCGGAGATAGGCGGCACCTCTCGGGGATCCGAGGACACCCACGTGGTCAGGGGATCGTGGCGGTCCTTTCGGTGTGTGGCTTGGTCGGTGGAGGCCACGGGGTCACCGGTGGCGAGGATTCCCGAAAGACTCTAGTGGCGGCGATTTGGGGCCTTCGCCCACAGTAGCTCCCGAGCAAAATTGAGCGGGGAGCGGATTCGTGGGGTTGAGAGGAGGCTTCTGGTGAAGAAAGTGGAGAGGGGGAGGCTCAGGTGACGCCGGAATCAACCGGAGAGTGGTAGCGGGCGTCTCGGCCGGAGTCCAGGAAGACGACCCCGTCCGGTCGATTGGGTGCTTGGGGAAGCTCACAGGGGGAAGTAGGAGAGATGTGTGATGGATAGGTAGCCTCGGGTGGGAGTTTATAGGGAGGAGGAGGTCGGTTTGCGGCGCCCGAAGATAAGCACGGCGGCGGTGGCCATAACTGAGGCTGGTGAGGCCGTTGAGGCCGGTGGCCGTGGTCGGCGGGGTCAGTGAGGGCAGTGGCGGCCCGCAGTTAAGCTCGGAAGGTGTTGGTTGGCTCGGAGATGTTGGTTCTGAAATAATAAATGACTTCATATAATTCAAAATTTTATTTCTGGCCAAATTTTACTTATTAAAAATGTGGTTAAATTTTTGGGGTGTTACAAACTCTTCCCCCCTTAAGAAAATCTCGTCCTCGAGATTTATTAAGGTGGTCATTAAAATTAAACCCACTTTTCGAGGAGATTTTTCTGGGCTAAAAAAAATCTAAATAACCTAATTAGGCACAGTTGATGTGGGGTTACTGGTAATTGATGCAACTACAGTGGGGTACTGGTGCTGTGGTTTTACTGTACGACAAATTTGGAAAAAGATAAAATTTCAAATTCTAAATTTTGCTTGCCGTACTCTAGTGCATAGTGTTCTCTCTGGCTGACGGGTGGACCCAAGGCCCAGTGTCAGTCTCTTCTTCTTCCTCCGGCTCTTCTTCTCTTCTTTCTCTCGCGTGCTTTCTCGCACCTCCTCCTCCTGTGGTGTCTAGCGCGTAGGGCATCTAGGGTCGTACCGCGGTAGTGCGCGGCGTGCTTGTCGCCGGTGCAGCGTGCACTCACCTCGCGGGCCAGTACCCTGTCGGCACTGCTCACGGATTCGCCTCCAGACACCGGCGATCGAGCGACGAGCGGCGCTTGTGGACTTTGCTCACCGTGCATCGAGCTCAAGCTATAAAAATGACCGCGGTTTCTCTTCCTTCGACCTCACACCTCGCCTCACTTATTCTTCTTCTTCTCCTTCTGGTTGCAGGGGCTCGAGACGAGGCATTAATGGAGGACGTGGTTCCGGAGCTGATCACGATCCTCCTGGTTGGTCTGCTGGCGGCGTTGGTTGGGTTCTCGCTGCTGCTGTGTACGATGATCCTCGATGATCGCCGTGATGCCACTTCTCGAGTGGTGGCTCTCCGAGGCGGCAGTGATCATGAGGACTAGGCATCAGTATCAGTTGTGAGTGCGTGCTAGTACGTTTTGCAGCAGGCTTAGTAGAAATAAAAACCCATGAGTTTTCTCCGAGAAAGCTATGGTGTGGTGAGAGTGATCTGGTAGCAGTTAATTTGGTGCTAAGTGTGTGTGTGTGTGGTTTCTGCACTTAGTGCATGTGGTGGAGCGGATGTGGTTGTGAGTCGGATGCCGTGGTGGCACGCGAATTAAATTTATGCTGGGAATAATTTTGTGATAATGGTCCTTAAGAAATTTTCTCCCCTAAGTGTGGATGAACTAAATGCCGATCACCACAATCAAATATTTGTAGACAAACTGCAATCATATTAATGCATTCATGACATATGCCCTAAAATACATTGCAAAGATTGCATCATGTAAACAAGTGATAGACATAGTAACAACCATACTTATGACCGTCTATGGTTCGAAGGTGAGATCTACAGGGTCTTGTGGAAAGGTTCCTGGTACTGGAGCACATTCTTCTTCTTCCGGAGGAAGTGGAGGAAGCAGACGAAGAACATGTCCTTCCTGGGTTGGCAGAGGTGGTCCGTCAATGGCGATCCGAGGATTTAGGACAGCAACATAATGGAGATACTCCATTAGTTGCTAGGTGAAATGCTCCTGGGCCATCACATACTAGATGAGATAGACCAGAGCTGGATCTCTTTCTATATGTTCACAGCGGAACGTAGCTTCTGCCCCAAAAGCTACGCGGCTCGGAAAATAACAGTATTCCCTTTCGCTGGAACAGGGTACTGCAAATCGAAGATGGGTTATTGCTTCGTAAGCAGCAGCCTCAATGGCCATGCCTGAGGTTGGCATGGATCTCCCGATGAAGACAACATACGGAGGGCCTTGGTTTAAATCCGCTGGTGGAATTTGCACAACTGCCCAGTATTTTGAGGAATCAGAGGTGATCCCCATCTTGTACAACTCATATTGGGGTGGGTGGATGGAACCAAGAGTATTGCGGGTAAAATCCCACAAAACCTTAACAAAACTACCAGGGCTTGCATCAGGGGTTCTTAGGTAGGCTCCGGAGTGAAACATGGAGTGATGGAGTGATGGATGCGGTGCTCAAGGTTGATGGTTGCTGGTGTAGAGTGGAATATGGCTGCTTATAAGGTACCTGGGTTAGGAAACATGAGGCGGTGCCAGTACGACTTGTGTATTGGCTCTGGCGTGGGGTTGTCTGAGTCAAAATGCCAGACCTCGATCCCCACAAGGAATGTGACATATTACTGTGCATGTCGGTTAGGGGGTTCGGCGGTCATGTCGAGAATTTACTCAGCCACTGCACGCCAACAATTTACGCTAGATTACGCATACCACTATTAAGACAAGGCACACGAGTAATTTACAAACTTACCATGCCATACAATTGCTACTACGAAAATACAGGAAAACCAGGCCACTAAGGCTCGACAACAATTCTGGTGGACTCAGTCCACCTCATTGACATCTAGCCGGGCGTGTCCCGCAGATGTCAAGGCTTCTCCGTGTACTTCAGTGTCGGAGCTGACCAGGGTCGGATGGGGAGCTACAGGGCTGGGGTAGCGGTGGTGCCCTTCGCGGGGTATCGTGGTCACAGTCCCGTTGGAGTAGGACTCCAAGAGACGACGTTGTTCCCCTGGGGAGGCGAAGGCATTGCCCGGGTAGATAACAGGAGCAGACCTTCTGGGCTCAACTGGCCTCCCAAGCAGCACTATTGGGGTGTCGGTGGTGGTTGCAGCTTCTCTCCTCACCGGAGTCAGGAGAGCAAGTGTCCTGCGGGTCGCAATCAGATCAAGGGTGACCTGATCGAATAGTGCCTCTTGCGCTCTCAGGTAGCGCACCAGATGCACTAGAGCAGGATCTATCTCATGGTCTCCGTTGGCGACTTGGGTCGGGCTACCATAGCCTTCACGACTAGGGTATTAGTAGAAAGGGCGGATGTTAACCCTCGGCGACAAATGCCGGAGATTAACTACAGCTTCTCAGGCTGCAAGTTGGATGGCTTGGGGCTCGTCGGAGGTCGTCCTCCCGGTGAACCGGTAGGGGCATTCTGATGGGGTACCCCTCCCGTAGATGTGCACCGTGGCCCAGAAGTGGTGGATGGCATCACTCGTGAGCTCCTGGTATACCACATACTCCGGGGGCTCTTCTATGCCAAAAGCTCGGTGGGTGAGATTGGCGAGAATGACTACAAAGTCTCCAAGCTCAGCTGCGGTGGTCTCGTTATGAACGATGGGACCAGGCATCTTGGTGAGTGGATATCGAACTGAGAGTGGGGCTGTGATGTGCTGAGTTGGGGCAAGGATTCCTTTATAGGCCAGTGGAGTCTTTCATCACACGCTTGTGGATGGGACAACTCAGGTGTCAGCCACAGGCACACGGCCTATGGACATGCTGATAGGTTGGGCACCGACTGTCAAAAGATGTCGGCTGGCCACTGTGCAGGCTATGGGCTTGTCTACGAACAAGAAAGGTTTTAGATGGTGTGGAAACCTAGGGATAGCGACCAGGCTAAGATAGGATTAGCAAATGGTCAACCTGGGCTCTGATACCAAGGCTGTCGGGGCCGGATTTCCGGGACCTAAAATCCCAGAAATAACCCCCCGTGTCATCACCAGCCCCAAGATCATTGTTACTGGTGGACACGTCCTTGTTACAGATTACCAAGCAATTACAAGAATTGGATACAAGACGATAAAGGTCTAATGATACAACAATGATTTCTAACAGCGGATGACGGAAGCGGGCAGCGGATCTCCATCTCTGGTGGGGCTCCATTCCCACAGGAACGGTTGACCTGGATAATTCCTATCTCGCGTGGCTGCTATCTTAGGCTCCGCATGGACGTCGTTGTAGTACTCCTCATTGAAATCCTGACCTGGCCAATTAAATAGCCAGGGACAAGCCAGTGAGTACATTGGAATGTACTCGCAAACATTATGAACAAAAGGTATACCGAATGCAATAGAGTGCATATGATCATGATGGATTAATTTATATGCATATGCTGACTGAAATTAAAGCATGGCATGATAATTACTAATACGGTGTGGATGAATGAATATATCATTTTAGTAATAAACCAAGAATATAATATGGAACGTCGGGCGTTGGACCGCCCGGGGAATTCCAAGAAAAATGCCAAACGGGTGTCTGAATGCGACGCCTCGAGAGGTCTTGAAAAGAAATGCCAAACAGGTGTCTGAATGCGACTCCTCGAGAGGTCTTGAAAAGAAATGAGTATCTCAGGTGGATTAACCATCCCAAGAGACACTCAGAAAAGAAAATAAAAACGAGTATCTCAGGTGGATTAACCATCCCAAGAGACACTCAGAAAAGAAAATAAAAATGAGTATCTCAGGTGGATTAACCATCGTAAGAGACACTCAGAAAAGAAAATAAAAATGAGTATCTCAGGTGGATTAACCATCCCAAGAGATACTCAAGATTGCATATAAGAGAAAAAGGTTAGTCCACAGTAATATTCATGTTAACCATAATATTCATGATAGCATAAGTAGTGACAATAATCATCCTGCAAAAGTGAATCATGCTCAATTTAATTATTTCCTCCAGAGACCGACACTTGACCAACCCAGACTGTAGTCCTTAACCGCGGACACGACTATTCGAATAGGTTATAAAACTCTGCAGAGGGTGCACTCTTTACCTACAAGTAAAGGATTTCTTTAGCCAACACCGAGACGCTGGCTAATTTCCATTACATCCCTTGGGTTGAAAACACACCTGACCAGCACACAGGAGCGCGGCAGCAGCTCGATGCCAATGGCTGCAATACACACGCTCTGGCCGCGCTCTGAACACGCACACCATGTGCTTGACCAAATGCTAGGGGTACCTAGAGAGTTCTGATGCTAGTGCCACTATATAGAGTTACGATCTAGGGTATGATAGGGCTAATGGACATGGTGGTTTCGTTAGATGAGTAAGTTTGTAATGCAAGTTCAGGAGAATCCATGTTTCTGCCATGCTCACAAACTGTTTGATAAAATGCTAGGGCTATCTAGGAATCTTTGTTGGCTGTGAAAATTAGCAGGATCATGCTTCATTGCATGATAGATGGGATGGTGGAGTTGGATGGATCAGAGGAGAAACTTGCAAGTGCAAGTTTGAATGAAATTTAGTTCTGAATTGAAAATATAGAGAATTATTTGGTGGACCTAAATGATGCAAATGGGGGTGATCTTCTGGACTTAAGGGTTTGGTTGGAAGGACTATAAGTGGGAAAAATTTCAGAATTGTTTGATGAAGAAAAATTAGGGTTGCAGTTATAACCTAAGAATGGAACAGAATTGAAAAGAGGATGTTTTGCTCAAAATTTACAAAAGGCCTAGTTGGGTTTTTGCATAAAAGTGATCTATAGGCATCACACGACCCCTCATAATTTTTGTGGAATTTTAGGAGAATTATTTAAAGTAGTTGTAGTGCAATAGAAGCATTTCAATTATTGAAAATGCTATTAAAAGAATTATTTTGGGGCAGATTTTATTATGAAAATATTTCCTACTGTTATTAAAATGTAAATGAAAATATTTCAGGAAACTACCAAAGTCCACAATATTTTCCCAAAATTTTCTATATGGAGGGAAGAATTTTGGAAAACAGAAAACAGAAAAGATTCTGAAATAATAAATGACTTCATATAATTCAAAATTTTATTTCTGGCCAAATTTTACTTAATAAAAATGTGGTTTAATTTTTGGGGTGTTACACTGCATCTCCTTCCTCGCATTCCAGTGCAACCCGCCGGTTGCCCTCAACAGAAATGGTGCCCTTTGGACCCGGCATTTTTAATTTCAGATAAACATAGCACAGCCGCGCCATGAACCGCGCGTAAGCCGGCCTACCGAAGAGGGCATGATAGGGGCTTTTAAGCTTCATCACTTCAAAAGACAAAAACTCCAATCGGTAATTAAATTCGTCGCCAAAGGTCACCTCCAGAGAAATCCTGCCAATGGGGTAAGCCGACTTGCCAGGAACGATGCCATGAAAAACTGTAGTTGAAGAGGTGAGCTGTTTCTCGGACAAGTTCATCCGTCTGAAAGTATCATAGTAAAGGATATTGATGCTGCTGCCGCCATCCATGAGCACTTTTGTCAATGTATATCCACCAACTTATGGCGCCACCACCAAGGCCAGATGGCCGGGGTGGTCAATAAACTCTAGATGATCCGCACGACTCCAGGTGACCGGCTGCTCCGACCAGGTGAGGTAATATGGGACTGCCGGTTCAACCAAGTGGGTGGCTCTCCGCTGAACCTTCCGATCACGCTTGCAGGTACTGGTGGTAAAAACATGATACTGACCACTGTTCAATTGCTTCGGATTACTCTGGAACCCAGACTGACCACCTTGATTCTGATTTCCTTGGCTACACTGATTATTGCTTCCAGTATTGCCAGCCCCCTGAAACCCGACATTGTGACCGTGGTTCCCCTAGAACCTAGGGCCTGCGAAGGGCCCTTGTGAGCCGGCTCCCTGATTGCCGGGTCCGGGGTTGCCATGGTGTCCTCCGGTGTCGCCTCCGTTGTGATGATTCTAGAATACCCGCTTGGAGAACTCTTGCATAATATAGCAGTTTTCCCATGAATGGGCAGACGACTTCCCATTAACACTATGTTTGGGACATGGACCCTTGAGAGCCTCTTCAAAGCTATGAGGGCGATTACTGGAAAAAGGCTTCCTGGAACCATTACTCTGGCGCTGATTATTCCCACCAGTATTGGTATTAACAACCAGATCAGAGTTTCCTTCATAATTCTTGCGCTTGTTGCTATTATTGGCCTGCCCATTGCTATTGTTCTGCTGGTGAACCTTGCCACCATTTTTCTTGCTCTTGCCTGACTTGTCATCATCAGACGTGGGATCCTTTGTGCTATCTGACTCAGCATACCGGGTTAAAACATCCATGAGATCACCCATGTCCTGGACTTTCCGCTTGAGCCGCCCTAGCTTCTGAACCAGGGGCTGGAATTTGCAATTTCGCTCCAGAACAAGCACTACCTGCTGGGCTGTTATACTATCTGAAGAATGGATAACCTCTTCAACCCGGTGAGACCAATGATGTGCCGACTCATCCTCACGCTGAACACAATGCTTGAGATCAACAATTGTGGTCGGAAGCTTGCAAGTCCCTTGGAAATTCTTGATGAAGTGCTCCTTCAACTTCTGCCAGGTGTTAATGGAATTTACCAGCAAGTTTTTCAACCAAGTACGTGCTAGACCTTCCAACATAAGCGACAGATAATGCGCGCAAACTGCTTCGCTAGCCTCCATCAGATCCATGGCTAACTCATAGCTCTCTATCCACTCAGCCGGCTCGAGATCAGCTGTGTAATTAGGCACCTTGCGGGGACCCTTAAAATCTGGCGGCATCCGTGCATCTCGCAACGTTGGGACTAAACAGGGAGTTCCAACTATCCGACTTGACAGACCACCTGTACGGGCAGCTGTTGGGGTTGCAATGAGAGGGTTTTGCGCCGTGGGCTGATTATACACTGCACGTGCGTTTTCCTCTTCCAATGCTCGGAGAGCCCGAGTGGTGTCAACAATCTCTTGGGCATTAGGGATCCTGGGCTGTTGCTGATTCATGAGCGGTTGTGCTCCCCTCCTGCGCTGCTCACTGCTGGAAACTGCCAGCGACTCCGGATGCCGGCTCCTGGTGCGACTCTGGTGAGGAGTTGAATGAAGCCGGTGCTGACTATGAGAATAGTTTGCCTGCTGCGTTACCGCTATTTTGAGCATCTCAATGGCGTTTCTAGCCTCCACCTGAGCCGGACCATCTCCTTCGATCAGGATTGCTGCCAAGTTATGTGTCGCCACTAATACATTGTCCACCGGGTTGGAATAGTGTCCAATTGGGGTCTGGAACCGGTGTGGCGGCAGTTGCTGCTGTGGAACTGGCGTCTGATGCTGAGTCGTCTCCCTCTGTTGAGCCGGCTGCCGCGGCGGTGGCCCTCCTAGGGACATAACACCAGCCCCCGGGTTTACCGGAGCCCGCGGATCATTCGGCGTGGTAAACAGCTGAGTTGGCTCGATCTGGGCCGGAAGCCGGCTTTGAAGCCGCCTCCGATGGACGAATTCTGACTCAGCCTACCGGCGGCTTAGATAGAGGGCTTCGTCCTCCAAGCGCTTTGTCTCCTCGACAAGCCGGGCTTGTGTCTCCGCCATGCGGGTATTTTCTGCATTGACATCCTCTTGGATCTTGGTCAACTGCTCACGACACTTCGTAATCTCTGCATTGCGTGCGGCCGCATTTTCTGCAATCACTGGCTCAGCCAATAGAGTCGCCAGAGTATTCATCATCTCCGCAAGCGCCTGTGCCGCCGTCCTTTGTGAGCCGGCAGCGACCGTGCCGGCTCCGCCTGAGCCGACGAGGGTGAGATTCTGCCCTGCCGCTGGATCTGCCGGGTCGTGAAGGGGAGGTGGATCTTGCCTGCCTACCATGTAAACCGCAGTGAACCGAGGTGGCTCGAGGGTTTCAGGAAAAACTTCATGTGTGCATCCTCGGAGCCTCCCGTCATACAACGGACGGATTGACTCGGTTTCTCCCATCGATGACTCGCCATCAGATTGCACGAGGGTCTCGTCTCCAGACATCGAATTTTCTTACAAGGTCACCCCCTGGGTGAAGCCCACGAAGGCATGCGTCCGACCGACTCTCAGCGGGCCGGGTTTTGCCTGGGGGGAACTGGCGCGGCGGGCCGACTCGGTGTTGGCAATGGCATCCAACCCGGCGGCTGACTCACCGACAACGCCGATGAAGACATGGATCTTGCCGAAGGGAACCCGGTACCCGTACTCGATTGAGCCAGCCTCGGGGCCCCAGCTTGAATCATCGATGTAGAGCTTTTCGCGGCGGCTCTTCATCATCTGGCCGATCGCGTACTTCTCGAACCCTGGGAGGGCTCCCGCCAAGAACTCAACTCCATGATACGTCTCCAACATATCTATAATTTTTGATTGTTCCATGCTATTATATTATCAATCTTGGATGTTTTTATATACATTTACAGCAATTATATATCATTTTTTGGGACTAACCTATTAACTTAGTGCCTAGTGCCAGTTGCTGTTTTTTGCCTGTTTTTGGTTTTCCAGAATATCAGTACCAAACGAAGTCCAAATGCCACGAAAATTTTTGGAGATTTTTTTCTGGACATAACAAACACTAGAAGCTTCGGGAGGAGACGAGAAGATGAAGCAGTGGCTCGTGGGGCCCACACAGCTCCGTTTGACCTAATTCCTCCACTATACATTCTCTAAAATTGGGAAACCAACAGAGGAGTCCAAGAAATACTTTTTACGCTGCCGCAAGCTTCTGTTCTCGAGAGATCCCATCTGGAGGCCTTTTCCGGCACTCCGCCGGAGGGGGATTCGATCGCGGAGGGGCTCTACATCAACCTTGCTGCCCTTCCGATGATGCGTGAGTAGTTTACCACAGACCTTCGGGTCCATAGTTAGTAGCTAGATGGCTTCTTCTCTCTTTTTGATCTTCAATACAATGTTCTCCTCGATGTTCTTGGATTTCTATCCGATGTAATCACTTTTTGCGGTGTGTTTGTTGGGATCCGATGAATTGTGAGTTTATGATCAGATTATCCATGAATATTATTTCAGTCTTCTCTGAACTCTTTTTATGCATGATTATTATAGCTTCGTATTTCTCTCCGATCTATTGATTTGGTTTGGCCAACTAGATTGATTTATCTTGTAATGGAAGAGGTGCTTTGTAATGGGTTCGATCATGCGGTGCTCAATCCCAGTGATAGAAAGGGACATGACACGTATGTATCATTGCTATTAAGGGTAAAAAGATGGGGTTTATTCATGTGTGAGTTTACTTTGTCTACATCATGTCATCTTGCTTAAGGCGTTACTCCGTTCTTTATGGACTTAATACACTAGATGCATACTGGATAGCGGTCGATGTGTGGAGTAATAGTAGTAGATGGAGGCAGGAGTCGGTCTACTTGTCTTGGACGTGATGCCTATATACATGATCATTGCCTTGGATATCGTCATGATTATTTGCTTTTCTATCAATTGCCCAACAGTAATTTGTTTACCCACCGTATGCTATTTTTATGAGAGAAGCCTCTAGTGAAAACTATGGCCCCCGGGTCTACTTCTATCATATATTAAAAATCCGAAAAATACCTTGCTGCACTTTTACTTTATTTATTTTATTTTGTATTTTTGTTCGATCTATTTATCTATCACCATACAATTTAATCTTGCAATTAACCGCCGAGGGATTGACAACCCCTTGTTTGCGTTTGGTGCAAGGATTTGTTATTTTGTGTGCAGGTACTGCTAACGAGGTGCTGCGTGATTCTCCTATTGGATTGATAACCTTGGTTTCATAACTGAGGGAAATACTTATCTCTAATTTACTGCATCTCCCTTCCTCTTCAGGGAATTACCAACGCAGCTCACAAGTAGCACTCCACCATGCGTAGGCCCCACGGTGGGCGCCAACTGTCGTGGTTTTGACACGGCAGATGTCCTTGTGAAAGGATTTAGAGATGAGACCGGGAACGAGAAGACACGAGTTTACCCAGGTTCAGCCCCTCTCGGTGGAGGTCAAAACCTACGTCCTGCTTGATTGTATTGCTTTGGATCTTGATTACAAGGGTGCGGATTCGCTAACCTAGCTTACGAGAGATTGCAACTTAGTCTTTCTGCCCTAGGTGCTCCCCTTTATATAACGGGTCAAGCCCCAGGCTTACATGAGAGTCCGGATCATAGTCTTAACCCGTATCCTACTCTTATTCTAATAATCTTGCTTTCCAAAGTGTCCTCGTCTGACCTTGCTTCCATGAGTTGGCCCATATGTTAAGCTGGCCCTTGCGCCGGGTCTCTGCCGAACCGGCCCACCATGAACCTTCAAGGCCCAGCAGTGGGATGACCCATTGAGACTTACAGCTCTATGGCCGGGTCATTTCCCTGCCGGGTCTTAGCACTGGGAAATATCCCCAACAGGTGCTTCCACAATTGCCACATAACTAGGATCATAATCGCATTTATGTTCCTCTTAGCATGGCCTTGGCCTCCCTTGTAGGCTTACCTCCACCGTCGGCACCCACTCTGGTTTTCCCAGGGAGTGCAGGATCGCCGTCCACACCTCGCGAGTGAATACACAGTGAAGTAGGATATGATCTATGCTCTCTTCCTCTTGGCTGCAAAGTGGGCATCTGTCCTGGTGATCGAGTCCTCTCCGAGCCAACCGATCCGACGTCCAGCACCTATTTTGTATTGCAAGCCACGTAAAAAAAGGGCACTGGAGTGGCGCTTTAGATCTCCAAGTAAAGTTGGCCGTTGGGATGATTTGTCTGCCCCAAAACATGGCGACATAGGCTGTCCTCATCGAGAAACATCCGGTCGCTTCCCAGGACCAGGCTACGGTATCCTGTTGCGCCTGGTCTAGCTCCACTCTCTCAATCGCAGTCCACAAGGTCAGGTACTCGTGTAGTATGGCTGCTGTTACCTCAGGCCCAATGTCTCTTGCCCACACTGCGCCCTGCACCGCCTGTGAGACCGTGCATGTGGCTCTCACTCTTCTTCTGACTCGGGCATCTATAGATGGTGCTAGCTCCTCAATCATGTATCCATCCAACCATCTATCCTCCCAAAAGAGGGTCATCTGTCCATTGCCTATCATCGAGCGTGTTGCCGCTATGAAGAGATGTCATGACGCTTTCGGAACTTGAATTTGAAACTCAGCCCAAGGTCTCGATCTGTCCAATCGTTGTAACCAAGGCCAATGTGCCTGCATCGCGATGTTTAGCCACTTTAGGATGGGAATTCCAAGTCCACCGGCCCACTTGGGAGTGCAAACGGCTTCCCATGCCACAACACAGTGCCCACCCAACGAATGTGTTTCCACGCACCACAGGAAGGTCGAGCGCCATCATCGCGTGCAATGGGATTGCACATAGAACTGATTGGATCACCAACATTCTGCCACACTTCGGCATCTTGGCCGCTTTCCATCTAGGTAGCGCCGCGGCAAGTTGGTCCACCAGACCGGATAGCTGAGCATGTGATTGCTTCCTTAAGGTGAGTGGCAGTCCCAGGTACTTGCACGGGAAGGCTCCACTCGGGCAGCCGAGAGCTTGCTCCACTCTTGCCATGATCTCGGTGGAGCAACGTATTGGGTATGCCGCACTCTTGAAAAGATTGACTCTCAGTCCCGATGCCTCACCGAATAGCTTTAATAGAGATGCAAATGCATGTAGATCCAGCTCATTTGGTTTGACAAAGATCATCACATTGTCAGCGAACATTGATAGGCGGTGCTTCAGTCCAGCTCTTGCTAATGGAGCTAGTAGTCCCCTCGTTGTTGCTAGCTCGAACATGCGTTGCAATGGCTCCGTGATCATGATGAATATCATTGGAGAGAGAGGAGCGCCTTGCCATAGCCCAATGCAATTGTATATTGGCCTTCCTGGTGTTCCGTTGATCATGATTCTAGTTGATGAGCTTGCCAGTAGCCCACATATCCACGCGAGCCAACGATTTCCAAAGCCCACTGTTCGGAGAACTTCAAGGAGAAAAGGCCATTGTACCGAATCGAAGGCCTTCGAGATGTCTAGCTTGAGCATAATTGCCGTGTCCCATAGGGCATGGAGTCTTCGTGCGGTGCATTGCACGAGCATGAAGTTATTGTGTATAGATCGGCCCTTGGTGAACGTGCTTTGTTGTTTTCCCATTATAGAAGGAAAATCCTCCACAAGCCTTGTTGATAATGTCTTGTCAAATATCTTGATCGCTCCATGCACTAGGCTCACCGGCTGAAAATCTCTGATATCCACCGCACCGTCCTTCTTTGGAAGGAGTATCACAATTGCCTTGTTAATGGCTGGTAGTCCCCTCATGTGGCCCTGGTAGAAGGCTTGAAGTGCTCTCATAAGATCACCTTTTATGATATGCCAACACGATGCATAGAACCGTCTTGTGAATCCATCGGGCCCCGGTGCCTTGTCCATTGGCATTGCCTTCACAATTTTCTCAACCTCCTCCTCGGTGAAAGGAGCTTCAAGATGGGTCAGATTCATAGCTGGCATTTGGAGCAAACTTAGGTCAATCGCATGAGCTCTCATAGGCGCTTCACCAAGCACATTGGTATAGTAGTTGTCCACTTCATTGGCCATCTCATCATGCCCAGTTGCTATTGTCTCTCCATGTCAAATGGTGGTGATCATGTTCCACCTCTGCTTGTGACATGCATGTTGGTGGAAGAAACTAGTGTCGGCATCACCCTCATGGAGGGAGAGGATCCTTGATCGTTGCCGCACGATTGTTCTCTCCAAAGAACACAACCCAAGTAGTTTTTGTTTGAGTAGTCGTCGTAGGCCATTCTCCTGATTAGATAGCGCCCGTGTATCCATAGCTTTGTCCAGCCGAAAGATGACCTCCATAGCAATCCTGATTTGGAGTTTAACGTTTCCTATACACCGGTCGCTCCATTTCTTGAGGCTCTTTGCTGTGGCCCTTAGCTTCAAGTCAAGAACTACATAAGGGTTGACCTCTTGAGGGACGGAGCCCCACAGTTTGCAAGAAGCCTTCCGCTTTTGTCCAAAATGATTCAAATTTGAATCGTCTGCCCATGCATAGCTCTGCATCCAAGTTTAGGAGTAGCGGACAATGGTCCGATACCGATGAGCCAAGTATCGTTAGGTGACATGTTGGGTAAATCTCCTCCCAAGATGAAGTGCTAAAAATATGATCAATTTTCTCCATGGTTACTTGAGCCCTCTCATTAGACCAAGTGTACCTCCGCCCATTCAAGTAGATCTCCTTTAGCTCCAAAATGTTTAGCTTTGCACGAAACCGCGCCATCATCCATCTGTTTATAAGCGAATTACTCTCGTCCTCCGGGTTGACCAACAAGTTGAAGTCACCAACAACTGTCCATGGTCTGGCAATCAACTCTCGAATGTCCACTAACTCCTGCATGAATTCAATCTTCTCGTGGTCATGTTGTGGTCTGTGGTCATGTTGTGGGCCGTAGACTCCGGTTATCCACCATTGTGAGCCCCCAATATGCTTAACTAGCACCGTGAGTGCATTACTTGTGTAATGTGGGTGAGATAATGCCACAACCGAGGCATCCCACGCAAGGAGGATGCCTCCCCTCGTGCCCACCGCGGGCAAATAGTAGAAGTTTTCGAATTTATTTCCAAGACAATGAGCCACCACCTCGGGTGATACAATATCCATTTTTGTCTCTTGGAGGCATACAATGCTCGGGTTTGCCGCACTAACCACCTGAAAGATTGCATTCCGCCGTGCCGGGTTGTTAAGACCACGTATGTTCCACACTAGCATTTTGAAGGGAGACACATTCATTTTAACGGCCCGTAGGAAGAACCACCACGATCGGTACTGGTTCCGATCGTCCACGACGCCCTCTTGTTCCTAGAGCAGCAGTACCGATGCATCCCGGCCAAACAGCGCGAGAATGGCCTTGATGTTGCCATCCAAAAATGGCTGGTCAAACAGCTGCACGTACAACTATAACGCCTCATCACTGATGGTTTCAGCTTCGTTTGCGAGGCAAAGCTTTAATGCGTTCGATCCACATCTGACTCCTCTAGCCAGCCTCACACTCCTCCTCGGGTTCGAGATAGGGGCTCTCTTTTGTCTTGTGCGCCTCTTCGTCGCTGCATTGGCCTTGTTTGGTGGGTCCATCAGGATAGGTGAGAGCGATTTCCTAAGCTGAGCACATAATTCATCCACTGGGCTGTTACGGTTTGCTAACATGCATGGGTTGCATGGCATCCCACCAATCTGGGGCGGACAGGTGGGGGTGTCCGCTTCGGCAGAGAGGCCCACACAGAATGTGTCCCCCACATGCATGCGGTGCGGCGTGATTGGATCCACATTATCGCCCGAGCACCCACTGCATGGTAGAGCATCCTCGAATGTCGCACCTACCCAATCCTCATCTGGTGACATCTTGTCGTGATCCTGGTCCTGTACGTGGTCGCTAGCCTCCTCCGGTTGGGCGCTAGTGGCCCCGACAATCTCGCAATTGGTCTTGTCCACCATTCATTCCATGGACCCCACCTGTACCCTTCGGGCTTTGTAGACGTTGTCCACATTCTCCTCATTCTGCCTCGGATCCCCAGCCTCTGGCCTCCCGGTCGTATCCAGGCCAAAATCACTGTTCTGACCTTATCAGCAATCTTTGTCACAAATTGAACTCGACATGAAAGTATTTCACGATCTGACCCTTTTAGCAACGCCACAGCCCGCGGCGTTTCTGCCCAACTTAGAAACGCCGAGCTAGCTCACGTTGCTGCTCCACATGAAAACGCCGAGGTAGCTCGCATTGGTACTCCACATAGAAACGCCAAGGGCTTTGGCGTTTCTGCCCTATACGGAAACACCATTGGTTTTGGCGTTTCATACGTGGTAGTACTCCACGGCTCGATCGGCAGGAGCATGTATTGATTAGCGCAGGTCGACCGGCGCCCTGCTGGATAAATAAAACTAGAGTAGATAGTAAAGCTGACGGCCGGAGGGAGCAGTATCTTATGCGCCCGGCCACAACTTTGTCGACTCACACGAGCAGATCCAGTTGATTCTGCTGCTATCATCCAAACGAACACTACAAATCAAGTGCTTGTCCCACCAGGAGGTGTCTTTCTGGTGCTATTAGTACAGCATGCCCCTTACTGTTACGTGAGCTGGGTGTGGGTAAATGCTCGATCGGAGGTGTCTTTCTGGTGCTATTAACTGGTTGGCCATGGTCGGTGCACCGAGCTGTTCTTACTGCTATGTGAGCTCGGTGTAGGTAAATGCTCCACGGGGGGCAAATGTATGTGAAGTCTCCACGGGCAAATGTATGGGAAATACTAGAAAACAGGCACTGTAGCTGGCTGCCCATGCGTCATTGTCAGTGGCTCAGTGCGCAGTCAAAAGGCAGAAGAAGGTAGGAGCAGCGGTGGCTGGCTGCCCATGCGTCTGAGACCTGGTGAGCTAATTGAGTAGTACGACACGCTACATCTGCGGTACCGTATGACACTACAGAATGCCAACTATAGCGAGCATGCTAGTGCTGTGGACCTGTGATACAGTACATTTGCCTTTTCTATGCGATGGAGCTGAACTCGTTACATTGTTTTTCTTCCCAACAAGCACACGCTGTATATATATTCCCAAAAATCTGCTACAGTAACCGTTGTCAAAAATCTGCTACAACGGACATGCACCAGTAAGAACAACTCGGTGCACCGACCACAGCCAACTAGTTAATAGCACCAGAAAGACACCTCTGATCGAGCATTTACCCACACCCAGCTCACGTAACAGTAAGGGGCATGCTGTACTAATAGCACCAGAAAAACACCTCCTGGTGGGACATGCACTTGATTTGTAGCGTTCATTTGGATGATAGCAGCAGAATCAACTGGATCTGCTTGTGTGAGTCGACAAAGTTGTGGCCGGGCGCATAAGATACCGCTCCCTCCGACCGTCAGCTTTACTATCTACTCTAGTTTTATTTATCCAGCAAGGCGTCGGTCGGTCTGCGCTAATCAATACATGCTCCTGCCGATCGAGCTGTGGAGTACTACCACGTATGAAACGCCAAAACCAATGGCGTTTCCGTATAGGGCAGAAGTGCCAAAGCCCTTGGCGTTTCTATGTGGAGAACCAACGCGAGCTACCTCGGCGTTTTCATGTGGAGCAGCAACGTGAGCTAGCTCGGCGTTTTTAAGTTGGGCAGAAACGTCGCGGGCCGTGGCGTTGCTAAAAGGGTCAGATCGTGAAATACTTTCATGTCGAGTTCAATTTGTGACAAAGATTGCTAATAAGGTCAGAACAGTGATTTCGGCCTCGTATCCACTCCCTGGTTGGCCTGGCAGGCTTGCAAGGCCTTCCATCTGGCAGGCAGACTGACAGTGGGGTCGTAGGGATATTCGAGGGATCTCCCATGCAGCCGAGCTTGGATGCTGCCTAATTTGAACCGCAAGACGACACAGCGACAGCAGATTCGAGCATGCAAACCACGCTTTGGGCAGAGGACCCTGCCGGTGGACCGGTCAAGGGAGCCGCATGCCCGATTGTGGCCGGCTCGTCCCCATCCTGGGCCAAAGCAGCCGCTCCAGTCTCAGAGTTGCCCCTGACGACTGCACAACGGTTGCGTGATCCTGCTGACGCATGGACAGCAGGAGTGGGCCTGCCGCCCACTTGGATTGGCACTCTCGTCGCCGGTGGTGCCGCTGGCGGCAGCGCCGCCGCGGAGCCTTGTTATTCGCTGGCCGCACCCAGGGCAACGTCCTGTCCCGCGCTCCCCGAGTTCCTACCACGTTCCTGGTCTTGAGAATCATCGTCTGACGGCGGCGACGGTAGTGGCGGCGGTGGCGGTGCTCCATCCACGTCAAATTCGTCTCTGACTGGCGGTGCCATCTTGAAAATCTGGATGGGGTACCACAGCGCATCCGGCGCTGCGTCTACATGGCCAAGGTCGTTGGCGTCGCCTGTTGCTGGCTCTGGGACGAACAGCATCCGGCGGCTAGGAATCTTGGAAGGATCCGCCGTCTTGAGCCACACCTGGAACCCTGACATGTCATGGCACCTCGCCGTGTGCTCTGCCACTTGAACAAAGACTAAGCCTCGCAGTATGACCTCTGCCATCCGCCGCATCCACGCATGGGCCGGCACACCCACAAGCTTGAGAGGCACCAGGAACAGCAAGGACGTGCCCGTTGCTTGCGCCTGCCGCATCCATGGCCGCAAGGCCAGAGTAAATCCATGACCTGGGGCATGGCCCCGATCCACCATCAGCTGCCATATGATCTGGTGCTCGCATAAGACAAGAAAATCCTCACGATGATAGGGGCAAATTGACATGTCATTCGGCCCAATGCCGAACTTGGCGTGCAACGCCTCCGCTGCCGCGTCCAGGTCGACGTGCGGCCTTGTGCCCATGATGGTCACCACGACTGCATGGGAGAGGTCCGCCTCCATGCGCCACAAATCCTCAGAAGCTTCTAGAAAGCAGCTATCCACTTGGTCCACCGGCTCAGCCGCCATCATCGCCACCGCACCCTCGCTCTCGAAAGGCACCGAGAACTCCGGCCCTGCCACACTCGCAACCGAGGACGCCTGCGCAACCTGGCTCCAAGATCGCGGAAAGTGGACTGTGCCAGGGGAAGGCGGCCCTGGCGGGGGCGGCGGGAGCGTCGAAGCCACGCGGGGTTGAGATTCCTGGTGAAAGATCGTGGATGTCGCCTAGAGGGGGGGTGAATAAGCACTTTAAAATAATTACAGTTTAGGCTTGAACAAATGCCGAATAAAACTAGCGGTTAATTTGTCAAGCGCAAAACCTACAACAACTAGGCTCACCTAAGTGCACCAACAACTTATGCTAAGCAAGATAAACAACTAAGTGATAGCAAGATATATAACATGAAACACTATGGCTATCACAAAGTAAAGTGCATAAGTAAAGGGCTCGGGTAATAGATAACCGAGGCACGCGGAGACAACGATGTATCCCTAAGTTCACACCCTTGCGGATGCTAATCTCTGTTTGGAGCGCTGTGGAGGCACAGTGCTCCCCAAGAAGCCACTAGGGCCACCGTAATCTCCTCACGCCCTCGCACAATGCAAGATGCCGTGATTCCACTAAGGGACCCTTGAGGGCGGTCACCGAACCCGTACAAATGGCAACCTTTGGGGGCGGTCACCGAACCCGTACACTTTGGCAACTGATACGTCTCCAACGTATCTATAATTTATGAAGTATTCATGCCATGTTTATTATAGTTTTGTATGATTTTGGTGCACTTTTATATGGCTTTTATATGATTTTCATGGACTAACATATTGACCTAGTGCCCAGTGCCAGTTGTTGTTTTCTGCTTGTTTTTGGTTTTCCAGAAAATCCATATCAAACGAAGTCCAAATGCAGCGAAACTTTTTGACAATTTTTTCTGGAAGGAAACAGACCCAGGAAGCTTCGGAAGAGCAGCAGAAGAGCCACAGGGGCCCCACGAGCCACCTGGCGCGCCTGCCCCCCCCCCCCCAGGCGCGCCCTGGTGCCTCGTGGGCCCCCTGTGGCACCTCTTCGCGTGATTCCAATGCCAAAAAGCATATATATATTCAGAAACCCCCGAAAGTTAACCTAGATGAGTTTTTACGCCGCCGCAAGCCTCTGGACCAAGGAGATCCCATCTAGAGCCCTTTTCCGGCACCCTGCCGGAGGGGGGAATCATCACCGGAGGCCATCTTCATCATCTCGGCGGTCTCCATGACGAGGAGGGAGTAGTTCATCCTCGGGGCTGAGGGTATGTACTAGTAGCTATGTGTTTGATCTCTCTCTCTCTCTCGTGTTCTTGATATGGCATGATCTTGATGTATCGCGAGCTTTGTTAATATAGTTGGATCATATGGTGTTTCTTCCCTCTCTATCTTTGTTATGATGAATCGAATCTTTTCCCTTTGAGGTTTTCGTTATTGTCGGATTGAATATTCATATTTGAGAACACTTGATGTATGTCTTGCATATGAATACCCGTGGTGACAATGGGGTATTATATTGATTCCCTTGATGTATGTTTTGGCACTCAACTCGCGGATTCCCGAGGTGACATTGGGGTAATCTATGCACAGGGGTTGATGCATGTTTTCATTATCTTTTCTCCGATAGAAACTTTGGGGTGCTCCTTGAAGTTCTTTGTGTGGATTGAATATTATGATCTAAAGTTGTTTGATGCATATCGAATAATCAACTCACGGATACTTGTGGTGACATTGGAGTATCTAGGTGACATTAGGGTTGGTTGATGTGTTTCATATGGTGTTATTTTAGTACGAACTCTAGGGCTGTTCTCGACACTTATAGGGATGGCTCAATAGATTGATCGGAAAGAATAACTTTGAGGTGGTTTCGTACCCTACAACAATTTCTATCTTATGTTCTCCGCTAATAGGAACTTTGGAGTGATTCTTTGTCACACGTTGAGGGATTGTTATATGATCCAATTATATTAGCATTGTTGAGAGATTGCACTAGTGAAAGTATGAACCCTAGGCCTTGTTTTCTAACATTGCAATACCGTTTGTGCTCACTTTTGTTACTTGCTACCTTGCTGTTTTTTATTGTTCGCACTACAAAAACCTATATCTACTATCCAAACTACACTTGTATCACCATCTCTTCGCCGAACTAGTGCACCTATACAATTTACCATTGTATTGGGTGTGTTGGGGACACAAGAGACTCTTTGTTATTTGGTTGCAGGGTTGTTTGAGAGAGACCATCTTCATCCTACGCCTCCCACGGATTGATAAACCTTAGGTCATCCACTTGAGGGAAAATTGCTACTGTCCTACAAAACTCTGCGCTTGGAGGCCCAACACGAGTATACAAGAATAAGTTGTGTAGTAGACATCAGCAAGCCTTGGGGGCGGTCACCGATACCCGTGAAATTGCTCGGGGCGATCTCCACAACCTAATTGGGGACCCCGACGCTTGCCTGGAGCTTTACACCACAATGATTGAGCTCCGACAACACCAACCGTCTAGGGCACCAAGGCACCCAAGAGGAACAAGCTCTAGGGTGCCCAAACACCCAAGAGTAACAAGCTTCTCAACTTCACTTCCACGTATCACCGTGGAGAACTCAAACCGATGCACCAAATGCAATGGCAAGGGCACACAGAGTGCCCAAGTCCTTCTCTCCCAAATCCTACCAAAGCAACTAATGCTAGGGATGAAAATGAGACGAAGAACGAAGAAGAGAACACGAAGAACTCCAAGATCTAGATCCAAGGGGTTCCCATCACATAGAGGAGAAAGTGATTGGTGGAAATGTGGATCTAGATCTCCTCTCTCTCTTCCCTCAAAAACTAGCAAGAATCCATGGAGGGATTGAGAGAAAGCAAGCTCGTAGAAGGTCAACAATGGGGGAAGAAATCGAGCTCGAAGGATTAGAACCATTGGGGAAGAAGGCCCCCTTAAATAGGCACCCCCGAATCCAACCGTTATGCCCACAAGTCGTGCTCAAGCGGTACTACCGCTCGGGGGAGCGGTACTACCGCTTAGCACGATCAAAACAGCCCAACGAGATAGAAAAACACGAGCAGTAGTTCTGCCAGAGAGGTAGTACCGCTTGGGGGAGCAGTACTACCACTTGAGCAGTACTGCCGCTTGGGGGAGCAGTACTACCGCTTGAGCAGTACTACCGCTCCCTACTACCGCTCTACTACCGCTCGAGCAGATTGGACAACAGAAGCATAAAAATAAGCGGAAGTGGTTGCGGTAGAAGGAAGCGGAAGTACCGCACAAGCGGTACTCCCGCTCGGGGGAGTAGTACTACCGCTTAGAGCAGTACTACCGCTCTCTACTACCGCTCGAGCAGAAAAACTACCCAAGCAAAACAGAAGGAAACTCCAAAACTGAAACTGCTATAACTCCTGCAAACGGACTCCGAAATCAGCAAACTCAAGCTTGTTGGATAGAAGACGACAAGTACTATCCAACAGCGATGGGATATTAAGAACTAGCAATGGAGAAGAAATGCCAATATGATAAGGAAGAGGACCTTCCCACAATATGAACCGGCAAACTCTCCAACATCGAAAATGCAAAGATGATGCATACGAACTCCGTTTTCGATGAGCTTGAGTTTGACAAGAAGACGAACACAAACTCTAAAACCTCACCAAGAGAAGATCCAAATAAGAACCAAGAAATATGATGCAAGGATGCAATGGTTTGAACTCTCTACGAACGATACAATCATGCTACTTACTTGAGAGCCCCCCTTGATAGTACGGTAATCGATCCTATAACCCGGTCTCCCAACTACCACCATGAGACCGGTAAAGTAGAAAATCTATCATGGGCAAACCTTTGCCTTGCACATAGTCCACTTGAGCTAGATGATGACGATCTTCTCCTCCTCAAGTTGAACCACCTTTCTTGATTGCGTTGGCTCGGTGAAGACTAGTTGATTGCTCCCCCATACTCGACTATGGGTGAGCCACTCTTAGGCACATCTTCACAAGTCCATTGTCACGACAATGGAGGACAAGCTTCAAGCATGATCTCTTCGTGATGCTCCACTTGAACTTGCACACCACAAACTTGATGACGATCACCACTTGATGTCATCCTCCCTGGGTTGTATGATATCTTCCTTTCGATGCATGGCCATGGAAACATACCTAACCCCACAAACAACTCTCACATAGAACATGGGTTAGTACACAAAGCGTAATGGACAATGCTTACCATACCATAAGATCACTTGATTCCACTCGGTACATCTTCTACGCTTTGTGTGTTGATCAACTTGAATCACTCTTTGTACTTAGTCTTGATCAACCTTGAATCTTTCCAACTCTCTTCATTAGGATGATGTCTTGAAGGTAAACATGAATGTTCATACAATCTTCTTCTTCAAGACATGCTTGCAATAGGCTCAGCACTCACATGACCAATCTTTGGATAAATCCTTGAATAGCACCTTGGTCATCACATAATCTCCTTGAAACCAACAAATGGACTTCAAGAAATGCCTATGGACGAACCCTTCAAATATAGCTCAAGGCAACCATTAGTCCATAGGGATTGTCATCAATTACCAAAACCAAACATGGGGGCACCACATGTGCTTTCAATGTCCCCCATTTTGGTAATTGACGACAATCACTTTCAAGAGAGTTTATATAAGAGAAATTAAGCAACACCATGCAAAGTAACAACTAATAATGCATGAGCATGAGATGCAAATGCTTAGGAACAAAACCAAAGCATGATACCAAAAACCCTCTAAGCTCTCCAAACTAAACTCTCTAAACTTCTCCCCCATTGGCATCGATTGCCAAAATGGGTGAAAAACTTAGAAGGCCAATATAATATGTGTTCCTCCATAAAGTGTGTATTCCTCAAAATATGAGTGGAATTTTATACACATATCCAAAGATACGCAAAAGGAGGAAGACAAACTATATTGAGGATCCAAAGATTGCAAAAGGATGATATGGCATAAAGACATACCAAGAGAGAAGCAAGCAATCTAAAGATACCAATTGAACCAATCAATAAAATGATCCGACGAGCCACACGAATAAAAGATATTATGATATGGGCAAAGGAGTGTTCTAAGGAAACTAGAGAAGCTCCCCATGATTTGTGCCCTATTTAGTTTTGTATTTGGATACAACATGTACAAAATAGGATCATCACTCCCCCAAAATCAATAGAAACTCACAACAAGTGCAAGTGAGCATATAGGAAACTAAGCCTAGCACTTGCAACAAACACATGGTTGAGCAACATGAAAGAGAGGCAACTTAGGAATAGGCTCAACCAAAATGATGTGTGTGAGTCATGGCAAAGCACTTGAGAAGACTAATATAAGGATGAGCATTAAGAATCAACATAGTCTTGAATAAACGAGATACAAGGTGCACCACACGTCCTTCCCACACACAACAAGCAAATGGGTTCACAAGCTCACTAATATGCGAATTAACTACAAAGCTTGTGACAACCCACGGTGAAGATAGAAAAAGATAGCCTCATTAAGAGGAGGGATACCAAAAGAAATGGCAAAAGCCTCGTCAAGACAAGCAAGTGGAAAACAATCTTTACCACAAAAGAGTGCAACAAGATGCAAGGATATAAGATCCGCACTCAAGACAAATCCTTTCACGGAACCACCAAGGAAATAAAAAGGAATGAAAAGGTGGACGTGAAAGAATAAGGATATCCACTAAAGATGTAACTTCTCTCAAGTGTATAAGATTCTAGGTAGATGAAAATCATGATGATATCAATCCACAAAGAAGGATGTACACACGAAATGGTTACACAAGGAAAGAATAAGATATATAAACGGGAGTCATAAAATATACCAATAAGATCTTTGCTTGAAAAGCATAGCACACGGCTCAATATTATCTCATTGTATATCAATGAACTCCAACTACACGAACATCAAAGACATCACAACTAGCAACAAGAGATCATTGTTGGGATGCTTTGAGAAAGAAAACAAGTATCACAAGAACTAATCAAGAAATTCATGCCATGATGCAACCTACACAAGGTTGAATGCAAGAAATGTATGCATGAATAGATACTTGTTACTGAGATAGCATTGGAAGGATGTAGTAGATAGTAGTTGATTGATCATCCTAGCTTGACTCCAATAAGCACATGGTGACACCACCTTCCTTGTGAATGAGTTGAGCATCCAATGCATCTCCAATTGTTCCTAGAACAACATCACAAACAACATGGTACCCAAACTCATTGGGACCAAAGAGTTAGAGAACCACCAATACATAGGACAAACTCCACATAAATATGTGCATATAGATGTGAAATTGAATTTCATGCACATCTTAGCCAATTTGAGACTTGGTGGAGTTTTCCCTATATATTGGGTCAAAGAAAGAAAGCATGCGAAAGAATGTACATAAAGTAAATATGCATGCTCTAGACTTTCAAGAATCAAATCAACACATGATTGATAAGATATCAAAAGAAAAGATACCAAGTGAAAACTAAGATGCCAAAAGAAGGACTTATCACTTGAAGGATATCAACAAAGATACATCATGGAGTGAGATATCCATTGATACATACTAATTGAAAGATATCAAACTCCCGAAAGAGAGGAAGGTTCCAAACAAACCAAACCCTCTACAAAGTTTCATGATGGCACAAAGTACCAAAAAGAAATGACTTGCCTTCCACCAACACACACTTGATAAGGATCACAAGATGAGTGTTCTAAACAAAATAGGATAGCTCCCCCAATAGTTGTGCATTATAGAGAATTTGAATTTGAATACAAAATACACAGAGATGGGATCACCATTTTCACTATATCTAGAGAAACACTAGGCAAGATCAAGAAATTAATAAGATCCACAAGTGGCACGGAAGCCAATGGGAGTTGACACATTCCTTGGCAAGTAATAAGGCAATAAAAACACAAGCCAATGTAAAGATGATCAATAATTTCTACCACATAAGTGAGTACCAATTATCAAAAGACAAGAAGTATTTGGAAATAATTCCCGGTGGTAGATAGCAAAGATATTCAACATCATCTTCATACCAAGCACATAAAAAAACGACTCTTGTAGAGCTAACATGCCACCTAGGAACAAGATAATTTATAATATCAACTCTAAGTGGCAATACCTCAAATGTACACATTTCTAGGCTTGTATATACACATAGCATATTACTCCCCCATAATGTGATACCCCAAAAATCTTAACAAGAGGCAAATAAGATCCAACAAGAGATAATTAATGGATTATTTAGAATTTGAATTTCTCATGAGAAGACATACCACATAGAGACTAGATAATCTTGTAATATCAATACTAGGTGGTATTCCTCATGTACTCACATTTATAGGATCGTGAAGTGCACAAAGCACATCACTCCCCCAAAATGGGATGTTCCATTAATCTCTCACAAGAGCCAACTAAGATACAAACAAGATGCAAAAAAGGCTCAACACAAGACACACACGTACATGATGTGCAAACTAACATACACATACTTGATTTCTCAAGATACGCAAATTGAAAGCACAACATATACATACACATGCAAGGTACAAAACCAAACATGCAAAGGGGCAAGTAACTTTCAATGTAAACAATTTAAGTACAAGTTACCGCAAGGAGGCACATTGGATATAAGATAGAAACTCGATAATCCAAATGACTTGGCTTGAGACAATATGAATGATGAAGATCCCTTAAGTCTTCATGACGTAGCCAAGTCTCCAATGCCCTCCAACAACACCTATTGATCAAGTTTGAGCTTGTTGGTCCCCAATCAAGTTGGGTCCTAAGAGGTTAGTCACAATAGGCTTGGCTACCCAAATGGTTCTTTTCTTGACACCACTTTGAGTACCAACAAACTTGGCAAACACATTGCCAACCTTATCCTTCGCAAGAGAATAGATACCATCAATTATAATAGGGTTGGATAAGGTATCATTCGTGCATGAAGAAGCGACGTGACCTTTCTCACGACATGTGTAGCAACGTCTATTCTTCACTTTCTTCTCACTTGATTTCTCAACTTGAGAAGCATTAACTTGAGTCTTCTTGGGAAGTGGCCTTTCTTCAACTTGTGGTCGAGCATGAGATTGAACTTGTGGTCGCTTCCCTTGTTGCTTGTCGCTATGAGGCTTCTTCTTCAACGGGAAAGATATAACATGATGCCCTTCAATCTTGTACTTGAAGCAAACATCTTGGCCGAATTCTTGACTTGTTCTTGGCCCTTCTTCTTGCTGATCTTGGACTTCTTCTTCTTATTGGAGTTGAATCCAAGTCCACCTTTGTCATTGGGGGATTTTTGCACACTTAAGATATTGTTGACTGTGGACTTCCCTTCATGACACTTTTGCAAGTCTTTCTTCAGTGAAGTGACTTGGGCCTTGAGCTCTTTGATTTCCTCTACATGGTTAGTATCAACACAAGTACTAGAGGAAGTATAAGCATCATTGTTTGAGCAACAAGGCAAGGAAAGTAATTCATCACAAGATGTAGCAACATTATGAGCAGAAGAATTACAAGGACTAGCACATGGCACAATAACATTTTGACTTGAAGTAGTGCTAGTATCCACATGAGGCTCACTAGATGTTACCTTAGTAATCATAGCCTCATGAGCTATCTTTAGCACATTATGGGATACTAGAAGATCATCATGAGAGCCTGTGAGCTTTACATGACTTTCTTCCAATTTCACATAATTGCTAGATAGCAACTCAAGTTGAGCCTTTAGCTCAACATTCCCCTTTAAAATGGATGCTTCACAAGAAATAGAGTTAGTAGCACAAGCATCATTATTAACAACAAGAGGAGAAGGCCCTTTGGCAAGCTCTTATAAATATGAAGCTTTAAGTTGAGCATGAGACTCGGTGAGTTCCATGAGCTCACTCTTAATGGCCCTTGAGCCATTTTCGAGGTGCTCAAAGTCCTCAAGGAGTTTAGCATGAGCAACTTCAAGCTGGTCATTTTTAGTTTCAAAATCATTGGCCACCTCAAGAGCTCTATCATGGGATTCCCTCACTCTAGATAATTCTAGAGTAAAAGTCTTGTGGCGCCTCGCCTGAATACCTCTGTAGTCAGACGGTCGCCGCACACACCAGCCCAGGAAATCACTCTGGCGTGCGCGTTTACAACAAGTATCATGAACACAGGCATTTCTATTAATGGATATATAAGTCTTACATGATATTTTACAAGGGTGATGGCAGCGGAAAAGCTCTATCTAAGGCATCATAGTCTTGGTGTGGCTCCAATCCACAGGGATCTGTCTGGGTTACTCTTCTAGCCTATGAACGTTCCTGCTCCTCGCTGGATCCTTCGCTAAACCTGGCCACATTGAAGGCCACTGAGTACTTTTGAATGTACTCGCAAGCAAACCAAATAACATATACACCAAGCAAAGCAATCCATGGCATTCAAGCATGTATCAATACTTTTAGCATTGTTAATTAATATGGTTTAGCTATCTAGCATTATTATCATGTTATAACATGATCATCTAGCAACATAACTACCAAAATGAAGACAATAAGTTAAAACATAACAGTAAATGCAATTAATCAGGTTCATTCGCATGATCCCTCTGGATCCAAGTTCTTACGGTCATCCGACCATCTCCTTCATAGCCAACCCCATGGCTAACATCTCAATTCCCTGACAACATCCAATGTCCAGGCATCTGTGCTTAACAAAGCTTACCTTATCTGGTTCGTTCTTAGCAATCATCCGGTTAACTCCTCCAGGTCTATTGCTTGGCACTCTTACGGTCCCACCGACAATCATACCCCTTCCGGGTCATGCCCTGGGTGGCCCCCGTGTCACTCCTGACACCTGCCACCGTCGTGGCCCAACAAAACTGTCCCAAACGGGGACCCACGCGCAAATAACCTGGGCTCACAAGGTTATCGCCGCCTACCAGGCCAGGGTAGCACGCACGCATAACCTTCCCTCTTTGGAGGTACCGATAAGAGGCAAGACAATAGACCAAGTTAGGGCCTCCCCATAAAGGCAAATGTGGCTGCACTGATGAGCTTGGTTCGGTGGCACTATGACTCGATCCAGCCGACGGAGGAGGTTGTCATTATTAAGTCACATTCCTTATCATTGCAATAACAGTAATAGTACATCATGAAAACATAACAACCTATCTCCACATTATGTCACATATGAGTCACTAGCAAAACAATGTTTAAATAGAAAGTTTATCACCTTACAAGTTTTAGCTGTAGGTTACGACCATCCGAACCCTTGCATAAAACCGGCAAATAAACCAGTAGCCACCAGAATGGTCTTTACAACTCAGATCTGGGATGTTACTGGAATAACTCAACCACTGCTCAAGACGGCTAAAAAGCAGCTCAGAGCATGAGACAATGTTGATAAAAAGAATGTAGCGGTTCCCTAAGACGGCCGAAGAACAGCTCAGAGCATGGGGTCACCGCTACAAAAAGAAACTCAACGGCTGCCCAAGACGGTCGAAAAGCAGCTCAGAAGATGGGACAGTTGTTGAAAAGAGAAATATAAAGTTGGCATCCACCGCGGACGGCTGAAAGCAGCTCAGAACACAGGCTTGGTGTCGCCACCAAAGAAAGGGGCAAGCAAGTGTTCATCAGAATCGCATACCGCCTACTTTTATGCACTCGAACATATTCATATTCATTAATTAAACACACAAGAATAACACAGAAGCAATGCTTTAGGGCATATATCAGATGGTCGGCTTGCCTGGGGGTCGATGGATTCACCGGAGAGAAGTGCGATGACCTCGCGGAAGAATTCGCTGGAAAGGTTTCTCTCTAGGAAAGGCTGGATATAGGGCAAGGGTAAAATGGGTATTTTCAGAATGTGTCAACATTGTGAAAATGTTACCATCAGGACGGGCTCGACAAATAAAGATCGTGTGCTTTGGAATCACCTGAATTGGAGTTACGAACAAAAAGTTAGGGAGGTTGGACTGCCAGGGACTGATCTGCAAAAGAAATAATTGCATCTGGGTCCCTGATAGCACTGCGGCTGGCGCCTTCTCTGCGAATACGTTTTCCAGTAGAGAAAACGTATTCCAACCAGAGTACACTTTCTCCGATTGAAAACGCTTCACAGCCGAGTACGCTTTTCTCAACCGAAAACGTAATCGGCTGGGGCGCCTCCACTTAAACAGTGGGGCCCGCGGCTTGTGTGGCTGTCATGCGGGGCTCGCACTCCCTCTCTCTTCTCCCCACTCCTTCTCTTCTTCCTCCCAACAGAGAGAGACTGAGGCACCGGCCGGCGTGATTCCCGGCGAGGCGGGGCACGGCGAGCTCGGCCGGTGGTTGAGGATGGACTCCTGGCGTCGTCCCGTGCCTGTGGGTGGCCGAGGCGGAGGCGGGGGCGACCTGCGGTAGCCGGACGATGGTGACAGCGGACGGCGGTAGGGGTGAGCTCGGGGCCGAGGCTATGGCCTGCCCCGGGGAAAAATGGAGGCGGGGACGACCTCTAGGTGGTGGTGGTGGCCGAGTGAGGGGTTGAGGTGGAGCGGGGACGGCTTGGGTGCCGTGAATTTGGGCGGCGGCCAGCGATGGCCATGATGGCAATGACGGGCGGGGAGTGGCTCCGGCGAGGGATTGAGGGGTCCAGGAGAGAGCTGGGAGGGAGGAGAGGAGCTTGGTGAGCTCGAGGGACGCGGGGGTGGGCTATTTATAGCCGGACGGGGCGAGCGGATGAGCTCAGCCGCCGTGGCGTCCTCATCACCGCACTAGAGCTAGGGGACACGCGGAGGGAGGGGCGATGTCGGCAGGGTCTCCAGGAGAGTGGAGAAGCCGGCAGTGGCTTCGGGAGAGCTCCGGTTGGAGTTATACGGCGGCGACCACATGCGAATAGTGGCGGTACGGCGGCCGTTGTCGCGGTGCGGCGAGGAAGGGAACGGAGGGGGAACCTGCTGGAGAGGGGGCACGCGGCCGTTGCGGAGCCATTGGACATGTTTGGACAAGCCGGAGCTGGCCGGGGCGAGCTACCCGACGAGGTCAGTGCGCAGAGCGCCGCTTCTGCCTGCTGTCCGCATGGTCACCACGCGTACTGCGCGTTCTGGCATGCTCCTGCTCATCACACCTTGTCAACTAGACCCCTCACTGCTCAAATAGATGAGATATGGCACTGGAGAGACCAGGAAGGGTCTAGGTTGGTCGAGGGGATCCAGAACAGCTTCTGGATAGAAACTTGGATAGGATGTTGTGGTCAAACAGATGTGCCAATGAGCTGTCCAGGTTGTCACAGGGGAATGAAATAAGAAGGAGCACCTGCTGAAGAGATTTGAAGCAAATTGGACCAAGTTGGATCATAGTTCCTTCACAACTGCCAAATTGGTCCAGAAACAAGGTTTTGATGTTGTGCTCAATTAGTTTGATGAAATGAGCTGAATTTTGGTGTAGAGAGGTGATTTGGACATGAGAATGCACTGGTAAAATTTCATACCATTTGGATGCTCCTACATGGTACTTCCTTCACAGTGCTTGAATCTGGACAGAAACTAGATTGAATTTCTGGGAGAAAATGGCTAGTTAAAATGATATGAATTTTTGCATGCTCACATCATATAGGGAATGTGAGGTCCTGGATTAATTTCAAGAATCGTGGACCAATATAACATATAGTTGCTTCACAACCTCAAAATAAATCCAGAAACAAGAATTGGATGATGTGCTCAAAATTTGAATTATGGAACTTGGTTTCTTGATGGAAATGGTGAAGATATGGGTAGGAGATGCTCCACAAATTATTTGGGATTTTTCCTGGCTACCAAAATGGTTTCTCCTTTGGAAAGTGCCCAAAATGCAATATTGGCTTTAAATAGGAAAATGCAATTTCCCTTACTTAATTATGGCCAATATTTTTATGAGAGATCAATATGATCACAAAGAGTATCTCCACAAGTTTTCATGAACTTTGGAGATGGGTAGATATTTTTCTGGATTTAATTCCTTTAAACAGCAGAAAAAGGAATTAATTTTAAATGAAAAATATTGCAAATGACTTGGCAATATTTTTGCATATACAGGGTTTACAGAGATAGGATGATCAGTGGGAAAAGTTTGGGAGGTAATAGATCAAAGGATATTGGGATTCCTTTGTAATGGAAGGAATTAGGGTTTCCCTTCCGATAACTCGGAAGGTAGGGTTTCGGCGGCAAAATCCTGAGAATATATCTTGGGTGGCAAGGTTGAACTGGAGAGAATCTCTGGTTGGATATGAAAGGCAAGGCTAAATGACCACCTTCATATACCCAAGAGCGAGAGAAAATCCGATAACACCGAAAAAAAAGACGGGAGTCCAATCCCGCGAAGGAAAAAAAAACAAGGAGCGAAAACCAGGGTGTCACAAACCTACCCCCCTTAAGAAAATCTCGTCCACGAGATTTCCGGACTTACCTCCCAGTGAAGGGGGACTTACCCGTGTGCGACTGGGATCCATCAGCTGTCTTGTCTTCGTCGGTTCACTGGCCTTTTAACTGCCTCTCCTGATGGCTCAGGTGTTGTGTTTTCACACAGCTACCTTGAATCCTTCTCTTTCCTGTCAGGTGTACCTTTTGTCCTGGTAGTGGTGTTGCTGGGTGGGGTAGCGGGTAATACCAACAAACAGCTTCTTGGTCCTGTCATAACTTACTCTTGCATATCTCGTAGGGATTGCTGCGTTCATATCCTTCTTTGAAATATGGGTCCAATGTTTTTCCAAACACTGTCATTCTCGTGTATGAGTGGCTCATATGAACTGATCGACTAGTCTGCATGCTCACACTTATGCAAGGGTAGGATAAATCCTTTCATGAGCAGTGAATTCTGAGGCAGACGTGTATTCGGACTAGTTCGTACTTCTGACAAGATTGTTGTGGGCACAATGGCATGTTGAAGAAGGCTGATTTCCTTACGCTCGAAGCTTTTGCCAAGGTAACGTGCCAAAGAAGGCTGGGTATCATACCTCAGAAACTTTTCCTCATGTTGCTTACTGAGGAAGATCGAGTGCCTTATGCCGGAAGCTTTCCGTGGTAGCGGGCTGAGGAAGATTGGAGTACCGTATCCCAAAAGATTTTCCTCCTAGTGACGTAGCGAGGAAGATTGAGAGTCTTGCATCGTAAGCTCTTCTCGATAGCTTGCGGAGGAAGGCTAGGTTTCTTACACCCGAATCCTTTCACTGTGTATGCAGTCGGATCTATGGCCGATTTTGGCTTCCTTCCGAAGTATCCGGAATTTACCCATAGCGAAGCCAAAACTTGGTATAAGCCATACCTTGTCGGAAGACATCCTGTTGGTCATGCACACCGCTAGTCCTTCTGCTGGTCTGATCATTGTTGTTATAAAGGTTGCACAACTGATGCAGACTTCGTGTTGATAATTAATCTGGGATACCCGATGTTGCCGGTAGTAAACGGTTGATGAATAATTCCACTCGGTTTGGCTGAGCTTCCAGGTGTTTGGAATTCTCATTGATTCTGGATAGCCATGGACTTATCCATATGTCTCACAAACCTTGTTCACGGTGCCCGGAAGTTTTGTGTATGCACTGGTGAATTCAAGAATATCCTAACATACCAGAGTTTTGTGGCTGCTCTCGGCATGTTCACATACTTGAAATATGTCTTCTATGGGTAATAAATGATTCTTGAGTCCATTGAGAAAAGACTCAAGGTTCACCCCACTGACTGAAATAATCCTTGTGTTGGGGACGGAATAATTTGTCCCTGTTGGTGTCCATTCCTGATAGCTTATCTGGCTATTCCTTAGGTATGATTTGTTCTGAGGCAAACTCTCTCAGGTATATTCTGGCCTTGTCTGTTGCACACAGATTCTGCTTCTGACCCATTCTTTATTCTTAGCAGATCCAGTGATAATGTTCTGAATATTGGGCAGTTGGCTTGGCTTGACTCTTACTGAATTTGGATTATTGGGTATTATCCAAGTTGTATGTTGGTCTTCTTTGGTAGCTCTTGCGGATGGATCCAATCGAGGCAAAAGAACGGAATTTGACAAAAGTGGCAAGAACCGCGAAAAATCAAAAATACCAAGAAACAAATAAAGCCCAAATTTTGTGGACTTTACATACGTGGCCAAAGATTCACTAGTATAACTAGCCTAGCGCACTCGATGCACCCCTAAGGACTTAGAAGCAAAACCACACAATGCTCCTGGTAGCAATTGGTGTCGAGCTCCTACTACTTCCTTAGGGAACATCCAACTCGACGCATGACCATAGCCAAAGTGGCTTGGTCAACGATCCTCGGGTTGTCTGGGAAAGATGGAATTTATAGGCGTTTCTCAAAGGAAACTAGATTTAAGGAGAGAAATGCCATGGCTAGCAAGCAGGGTAAGGATATCTGGCTCACCTAGGGTTTCAGGGCTCACGGGTCAATGCCTGGTACGGACTTTTCCCACCGAAGGCAAAGGCCACGAGAGTTGGGGTCTGATGGGGGCAAAAATCTATGGGATTGCCTTTTGACCAATAGTAGTCATGCCGGTTTGGCAAAGATGGCTGAAATCCATCTGGGCTTTCTACTGAGCAAGCAGCAATGAAGTCTGGCTAGGGTAACCTACAGTCAGCCTGGTTGCTCTGATACCATCCGTAGTGGCGCCTCGCGTGAATACCTCTATAGTCAGACGGTCGCCACACACACCAGCCCAGGAAATCACTCTGGCGTGCGCGTTTACAACAAGTATCATGAACACAGGCATTTCTATTAATGGATATATAAGTCTTACATGATATTTTACAAGGGTGATGGCAGCGGAAAAGCTCTATCTAAGGCATCATAGTCTTGGTGCGGCTCCAATCCACAGGGATCTGACTGGGTTATTCTTCTAGCCTACGAACGTTCCTGCTCCTCGCTGGATCCTTAGCTGAACCTGGCCACGTTGAAGGCCGCTGAGTACTTTTGAATGTACTCGCAAGCAAACCAAATAACATATACACCAAGCAAAGCAATCCATGGCATTCAAGCATGTATCAATACTTTTAGCATTGTTAATTAATATGGTTTAGCTATCTAGCATTATTATCATGTTATAACAGGATTATCTAGCAACATAACTACCAAAATGAAGACAATAAGTTAAAACATAACAGTAAATGTAATTAATCAGGTTCATTCGCATGATCCCTCTGGATCCAAGTTCTTACGGTCATCCGACCATCTCCTTCATAGCCAACCCCATGGCTAACATCTCAATTCCCTGACATCATCCAATGTCCAGGCATCTGTGCTTGACAAAGCTTACCTTATCTGGTTCGTTCTTAGCAATCATCCGGTTAACTCCTCCAAACTCGACGCAGACCAAATAGTGTGACCTCGTACGAACTGTGTCCCTAGACCGAGGACGCGGCTATTCGAATAGATTTACACTCTGCAGAGGTTGCGCACTTTACCCACACTATGGAGCTCCCGGCCTCGTACTTTAGTACATGTTCCCATTCGGGTGGACTGGTGCTGCTCCAACAAAATGTGTCTATTGCTTGGCACTCTTACGGTCCCACTGACAATCATACCCCTTCCGGGTCATGCCTTGGGTGGCCCCTGTGTCACTCCTGACACTTGCCACCGTCGTGGCCCAACAAAACTGTCCCAAACGGGGACCCACGCGCAAATAACCTAGGATCACAAGGTTATCGCCGCCTACCAGGCCAGGGTAGCATGCACGCATAACCTTCCCTCTTTGGAGGTACCGATAAGAGGCAAGACAATAGACCAAGTTAGGGCCTCCCCATAAAGGCAAATGTGGCTGCACTGATGAGCTTGGTTCGGTGGCACTATGACTCGATTCAGCCGACGGAGGAGGTTGTCATTATTAAGTCACATTCCTTATCATTGCAATAACAGTAATAGTACATGATGAAAACATAACAACCTATCTCCACATTATGTCACATATGAGTCACTAGCGAAACAATGTTTAAATAGCAAGTTTATCACCTTAAAAGTTTTAGCTGTAGGTTCGACCATCCGAACCCTTGCACAAAACCGGCAAATAAACCAGTAGCCACCAGAACGGTCTTTACAACTCAGATCTGGGACATTATGGGAATAACTCAACCACTGCTCAAGACGGCTGAAATGCAGCTCAGAGCATGAGACAGTGTTGATAAAAAGAATGTAGCGGTTCCCTAAGACGGCCGAAGAACAGCTCAGAGCATGGGGTCACCGCTACAAAAAGAAACTCAACAGCTGCCCGAGATGGCCGAAAAGCAGCTCAGAACAGAGGACAGTTGTTGAAAAGAGAAATATAAAGTTGGCATCCACCCCGGACGGCTGAAAGCAGCTCAGAACACAGGCGTGGTGCCGCCACCAAAGAAAGGGGCAAGCAAGGGTTCATCAGAATCGCATACCGCCTACTTTTATGCACTCGAACATATTCACATTCATTAATTAAACACACAAGAATAACACAGAAGCAATGCTTTAGGGCATATATCAGATGGCCGGCTTGCCTGGGGGTCGATGGATTCACCGCAGAGAAGTGCGATCACCTCACGGAAGAATTCGTCGGAAAGGTTTCTCTCTAGGAAAGGCTGGATATAGGGCAAGGGTAAAATGGGTATTTTTAGAATGTGTCAACATTGTGAAAATGTTACCATCGGGACGGGCTCGATGAATAAAGATTGTGGGCTTTGGAATCACCTGAATCAAAGTTACGAGCAAAAAGTTAGGGAGGTTTGACTGCCAGGGACTGATCTGCAAAAGAAATAATTGCATCTGGGTCCCTGACAGCACTGCGGCTGGCGCCTTCTCTGCGAATACGTTTTCCAGTAGAGAAAACATATTCTGACCCGAGTACGCTTTCTCTGATTGAAAACACTTCACAGCCGAGTACGTTTTTCTCAACCGAAAACATAATCGGCTGGGGCGCCTCCACTTAAACAGCGGGGCCCGCGGCTTGTGTGGCGGTCGTGCGGGGCCCGCACTCCCTCTCCCTCCTCCCCACTCCTTCTCTTCTTCCTCCCGACAGAGAGAGACAGAGGCACCGGCCAGCATGATCCCCGATGAGGCGGGGCACGACGAGCTCGGCCGATGGGTAAGGATGGACTCCCGGCGTCGTCCCATGCCTGTTGGTGGCCGAGGCGGAGGCGGGGGCGACCTGTGGCAGCCGGACGATGGTGAAGGCGGACGGCGGTAGGGGTGAGCTCGGGGCTGAGGCTATGGCCTGCCCCAGGGAAAAATGGAGGCGGGGAGGACCTCTCGGTGGTGGTGGTGGCCGAGTGAGGGGTTGAGGTGGAGCGGGGACGGCTTGGGTGCCGTGAATTTGGGCGGCGGCCGGCGATGGCCATGACGGCAATGACGGGCAGGGAGTGGCTCCGGCGAGGGATTGAGGGGTCCGGGAGAGAGCTGGGAGGGAGGAGAGGAGTTTGGTGAGCTCGAGGGACGCAGGGGTGGGCTATTTATAGCCGGACGGGGCGAGCGGATGAGCTCGGACGCCGTGGCGTCCTCATCACCGCACTAGAGCTAGGGGACACGCGGAGGGAGGGGGCGATGTCGGCAGGGTCTCTGGGAGAGTGGAGAAGCCGGCAGTGGCTTCGGGAGAGCTCCGGTTGGAGTTATACGGCGGCGACCACGTGTGAACAGTGGCAGTACAGCGGCCGTTGTTGCGGCGCGGCAAGGAAGGGAATGGAGGGGGAACCTGCTGGAGAGGGGGCACGCGGCCGTTGCGGAGCCATTGGACATGTTTGGACAAGCCGGAGCTGGCCAGGGCGAGCTACCCGACGAGGTCAGTGCGCAGAGCGCCGCTTCTGCCTGCTGTCCGCGTGGTCACCACGCGTACTGCGTGTTCTGGCACGCTCCTGCTCGTCACACCTTGTCAACTAGACCCCTCACTACTCAAATAGATGAGATATGGCACTGGAGAAACCAGGAAGGGTCTAGGTTGGTCGAGGGGATCCAGAACAGCTTCTGGATAGAAACTTGGACAGGATGTTGTGGTCAAACAGATGTGCCAATGAGCTTTCCAGGTTGTCACAGGGGAATGAGATAAGAAGGAGCACCTGCTAGAGAAATTTGAAGCAAATTGGACCAAGTTGGATCATAGTTCCTTCACAACTGCCAAATTGGTCCAAAAACTAGGTTTTCATGCTGTGCTCAATTAGTTTGATGAAATGAGCTGAATTTTGGTGTAGAGAGGTGATTTGGACATGAGAATGCACTGGTAAAATTTCATACCATTTGGATGCTCCTACATGGTACTTCCTTCACAATGCTTGAATCTGGACAGAAACTAGATTGAATTTCTGGGAGAAAATGGCTAGTCAAAATGATATGAATTTTTTTCATGCTCACATCATATAGGGAATGTGAGGTCCTGGATTAATTTCAAGAATCATGGAGCAATATAAAATATAGTTGCTTCACAACCTCAAAATAAATCCAGAAACAAGAATTGGATGATGTGCTCCAAATTTGAACTATGGAACTTGGGTTCTTGATGTAAATGGTGAAGATATGTGTAGGAGATGCTCCACAAATTATTTGGGATTTTTCTTGGCTACCAAAATGGTAGCTCCTTTGGAAATTGCCCAAAATGCAATATTGGCTTTAAATAGGAAAATGCAATTTCCCTTATTTAATTATGGCCAATATTTTTATGAGAGATCAATATGATCACAAATAGTATCTCCACAAGTTTTCATGAACTTTGGAGATGGATAGATATTTTTCTGGATTTAATTCCTTTAAACAGCAGAAAAAGGAATTAATTTTAAATGAAAAATATTGCAAATGACTTTGCAATATTTTTGCATATCCAGGGTTTACAGAGATAGGATGATCAGTGGGAAAACTTTGGGAGGCAACAGATCAAAGGAAATTGGGGTTCCTTTGTAATGGAAGGAATTAGGGTTTCCCTTCCGATAACTCGGAAGGTAGGGTTTCGGCGGCAAAATCCTGAGAATATATCTTGGGTGGCAAGGTTGAACTGGAGAGAATCTCTGGTTGGATAGGAAAGGCAAGGCTAAATGACCACCTTCATATACCCAAGAGCGAGAGAAAATCTGATAACATCGAGAAAAAAAGATGGGAGTCCAATCCCGCGAAGGAAAAAAAAACAAGAAGCAAAACCCAAGGTGTCACAAGTCTCCTCAAGAGGTTCCTTGGTGGTTTGTTGAAGTTCAAGAGCTTGAGATAGCTCCGCGATCTCATTAGCATAATCACGCTCATGACCTTCCATTTTCTCAATGGTGACTTCATGCTCCTCAGGATTAGGTTCCAACTCCTGAATGTATTTCTTGCCCTCAATGGCAATAGACATGATTTCCATGAAGTTGGACCGAGCAATTTTATTCTTATGAAGAGCTTTAAAAATCATTTCCCCCTTAATTTTTAAGGAAGCAATATTATCATTCTCTTCATCATTATCTTCATCCTCATTAGCATCAACATCATCATCAAGAGACATATTGGGGTTCAAAGTAGGAGATACCTTTGAAGCCTTAGCCATAAGGCAAAAAGCAATAGATGATGATGTAGGATCCCTTGAGGCACCATTCAATACCATATCTTGTTCCATAGACCGATGGTTTTCCTCTACATTGTTAGCACAATAACTAGAGGAAATAGAGGCATTTTTATCATGGCAACAAGACATAGCAAGCATATCATCATGAGATTTGGTCAAGCAATTTCTACATGATATGCAAGGACTATCAACACAAGCATGTGAACCATCTAGGGTGCTCGAAGTGTTAAAGTCCAAAGATAGTGATGAAGGATCATCAATAATAAGCCCACTATCATCATTGCAATGACCAACACTACTCACCATATCATTACCTTGTGGCAAACCACATGTAGGTGAAGTATAAGAAGTTGAGAACACAACACGGCCGGAGGTGGAGGGAGAACAAACATCCCCACAAATCTTGGACACACCATATTTGTCTTGAAGCTTTGTCCACAACTCATGAGCATCCCGAAACGGCATGAGTTGAAATATAACTACATTGCTCAAAGCATCTAAAAGCACATTAGAAGCTTGAGCATTGAGATAAGAGTTTTTCTCATCCTCTATAGATAATCTTTGAGGATCCTTTGGAGGAGAAAAACCCATATCTACAATTCGCTCTAAACACGGGTCAATGGCCAGAAAATGATTAAGCATGCGAATTACCCAAACATCAAAATTTATGCCATCGAAACTAAGAGTGTCAAAGAATCCTAATCCCCTAGTCGACATCTTTACTCTCTAGGCGGTTAAGCCTAATAATGAGAGACGACGCTCTGGTACCAATTGAAAGATCGTGGATGTCACCAAGAGGGGGGGGTGAATAGGCGCTTTAAAATAATTATGGTTTAGGCTTGAACAAATGCGGAATAAAACTAGCGGTTAATTTGTCAAGCACAAAACCTACAACAACTAGGCTCGCCTAAGTGCACCAACAACTTATGCTAAGCAAGATAAACAACTAAGTGATAGCAAGATATATAACATGAAACACTATGGCTATCACAAAGTAAAGTGCATAAGTGAAAGGCTTGGGTAAGAGATAACCGAGGCACGCAGAGACGATGATGTATCCTGAAGTTCACACCCTTGCGGATGCTAATCTCCGTTTGGAGTGGTGTGGAGGCACAATGCTCCCCAAGAAGCCACTAGGGCCACCGTAATCTACTCACGCCCTCGCACAGTGCAAGATGCCGTGATTCCACTAGGGGACCCTTGAGGGCGGTCACCGAACCCGTACAAATGGCAACCCTTGGGGGCGTTCACCAAACCCGTACACTTTGGCAACCCTTGGGGGCGTTCACTGGTACCCGTCAAATTGCTCATGGCGATCTCCACAACCTAATTGGAGACCCCGACGCTTGCCTGGAGCTTTACACCACAATGATTGAGCTCCGACAACACCAACCGTCTAGGGCACCAAGGCACCCAAGAGGAACAAGCTTTAGGGTGCCCAAACACCCAAGAGTAACAAGCTTCTCAACTTCACTTCCACGTATCATCGTGGAGAACTCAAAACGATGCACCAAATGCAATGGCAAGGGCACACAGAGTGCCCAAGTCCTTCTCTCCCAAATCCTACCAAAGCAACTAATGCTAGGGAGGAAAATGAGAGGAAGAACGAAGAAGAGAACACGAAGAACTCCAAGATCTAGATCCAAGGGGTTCCCCTCACATAGAGGAGAAAGTGATTGGTGGAAATGTAGATCTAGATCTCCTTTCTCTTTTCCCTCGAAAACTAGCAAGAATCCATGGAGGGATTGAGAGAAAGCAAGCTCGAAGAAGGTCAACAATGGGGGAAGAACGCGAGCTCGAAGGATTAGGACCATTGGGGAAGAAGGCCCCCTTAAATAGGCACCCCCGAATCCAACCGTTATGCCCACAAGTCATGCTCAAGCGGTACTACCGCTCGGGGGAGTGGTACTACCGCTTAGCACGATCAAAACATTCCAATGAGATAGAAAAACACGAGCAGTAGTTCTGCTAGAGAGGTAGTACCGCTCGGGGGAGCAGTACTACCACTTGAGCAGTACTACCGCTCTACTACCGCTCGAGCAGATTGGACAACAGAAGCATAAAAATAAGCAGAAGTGGTTGCGGTAGAAGGAAGCGGAAGTACCGCGCAAGCGGTACTACCGCTCGGGGGAGTAGTACTACCGCTTAGAGCAGTACTACCGCTCTCTACTACCGCTCTACTACCGCTCGAGCAGAAAAACTACCCAAGCAAAATAGAAGGAAACTCCAGAACTGAAACTGCTGTAACTCCTGCAAACGGACTCCAAAATCAGCAAACTCAAGCTTGTTGGATAGAAGATAACAATTACTATCCAACAGCGACGGGATATTAAGAACTAGTAATGGAGAAGAAATGCCAATATGATAAGGAAGAGGACCTTCCCACAATATGAACCGGCAAACTCTCCAACATAAAAAATGCAAAGATGATGCATACGAACTCCGTTTTTGATGAGCTTGAGTTTGACAAGAAGACGAACACAAACTCTAAAACCTCACCAAGAGAAGAGTGCCAAATAAGAATCAAGAAAGATGATGCAAGGATGCAACGGTTTGAGCTCTCTACGAACGATATGATCAAGCTACTTACTTGAGAGCCCCCCTTGATAGTACGGCAATCGATCCTATAACCCGGTCTCCCAACTACAACCATGAGACCGGTAAAGTAGAAAACCTATCAAGGGCAAACCTTTGCCTTGCACATAGTCCACTTGAGCTAGATGATGACGATCTTGTCCTCCTCAAGTTGAACCACCTTTCTTGATTGCGTTGGCTCGGTGAAGACTAGTTGATTGCTCCCCCATACTCGACTATGGGTGAGCCACTCTTAGGCACATCTTCACAAGTCCATTGTCACGACAATGGAGGACAAGCTTCAAGCATGATCTCTTCGTGATGCTCCACTTGAACTTGCACACCGCAAACTTGATGACGATCACCCCTTGATGTCATCCTCCCTGGGTTGTATGATATCTTCCTTTCGATGCATGGCCATGGAAACATACCTAACCCCACAAACAACTCTCACATAGAACATGGGTTAGTACACAAAGCGTAATGACAATGCTTACCATACCATGAGATCACTTGATCCCACTCGGTACATCTTCTACGCTCTGTGTGTTGATCAACTTGAATCACTCTTTGTACTTAGTCTTGATCAACCTTGAGTCTTTCCAACTCTCTTCATTAGGATGATGTCTTGAAGGTAAACATGAATGTTCACACAATCTTCTTCTTCAAGACATGCTTGCAATAGGCTCAACACTCACATGACCAATATTTGGATAAATCCTTGAATAGCACCTTGGTCATCACATAATCTCCTTGAAACCAACAAATGGACTTCAAGAAATGCCTATGGATGAACCCTTCAAATATAGCTCAAGGCAACCATTAGTCCATAAGGATTATCATCAATTACCAAAACCAAACATGGGGGCACCACATGTGCTTTCACCCGGCGCGGGGGCGCCACATGGCATCGCGGCGAGGCCGGAGAGATGGCCCGTGCCTGGCATGAAGCAGGCGGAGACGGTTGCCGAGGGGCGACAAGCGGATGCCCCGTCAATGGGCGGGAGTCCGACCGCGACCTCTCCACCGACGAGGTGCGGCGAGGGGACTGGCAGTCCCGGTCGATGTCCCCCCCCCCCCCGCACCTCACGCACTTCGTCTTCTTCCAGCACTCGGCGGAGATGTGTCTTGCATCCCCATAGTTGTAGCAGCAACCATAGAGCTCGTCCGAGATGTTGGACCTTGGCGGCCTCGTGGAGGGTAGGGTGAAGCCGTGGCGGCGGCCTTGCGCAAGCGAGGGCTGCGGCTTGGAGGTGGGGCTCCGGGGACTGCGGCCAGTCTTGGTCTGCCACTCCGGCCTTGCCGCCGGGGGACGGGAAGGACCGGCGGCCGTGCCGTGGGTAATCGGCCCAAAGCGGGTGCCCAGCACGTCGGGGCCAGGGACGACGACGATGGAGCGGATGTGGTGGTGGGGGTGGGGGCGGCGAGCTCGAGGAGGATGAGGATGGCTATTGGCACCCAACTTCTCTCAGCACGTCCATCTTGAAAAAGCCTCTAGTATATCCATCTTGAAAATGCAAAATGTTGTAACTACTACAACAGTAATTACATCAGTAACCCAGGAGGCACATAGTACGCAATGATTATCTATGCCAATACATATGATCGGGTATCGTCCCAAGTCCAAGTTTGTTCCAAAAACACCAAGCATAAAAGCACGCTACGATAGCCTCCACAATGTAGCATGGTCAAGTAGTAGCATGCAATCCATCCCACACCATACCAAGTTCACCGTCTACACCATCATAATACATGAACATTGGTGATACGTCTCCGTCGTATCTACTTTTCCAAACACTTTTGCTCTTGTTTTGGACTCTAATTTGCATGATTTGAATGAAACTAACCCAGACTGGCGTTGTTTTCAGCAAAACTACCATGGTGTTGTTTTTGTGTAGAAATCAAAGTTCTCAAAATTGGACGAAACTTTTTGGACAATTTTTATGGAATATATAAAAATTATTGGCGCAAGAATCAACAGAAGAGGGGCCACCTGTTGCCCACAAGGCAACAGGGCACGACCCCTCCTAGGGCACGCCCTGATGCCTTGTGGGGCCCACAGGCGGCCGTCTGACCTAATTCCAACGCTATAAATTCTCTTTCCCCGAGAAAAAAAATAAGATAAGAAGTTTCATCGATTTTTACGACACGGAACCGCCGCCACCTCCTGTTCTTCATCGGGAGGGCTGATCTGGAGTCCGTCCGGGGCTCCGGAGAGGGGGATTCGACGTCGTCGTCATCATCAACCATCCTCCATCACCAATTTCATGATGCTCACCACCGTGTGTGAGTAATTTCTCCGTAGGCTTGCTAAACAGTGATGGGTTGGATGAGATTTATCATGTAATTGAGTCAATTTGTTAGGGCTTTGATCCCTAGTATCCACTATGTTCTGAGATTGATGTTGCTATGACTTTGCTATGCTTAATGCTTGTCACTAGGGCCCGAGTGCCATGATTTCAGATCTGAACCCTTTATGTTTTCATGAATATATTTGTGTTCTTGATCCTATCTTGCAAGCTGTATGCACCTATTACGTGTTATGATCCGCATACCCCAAGGTGACAATAATTGGGATTCTTTCCGGTGATTACCGTTATTTGAGGAGTTCATGTATTCACTATGTGCTAATGCTTTGTTTCGGTTCTCTATTAAAAGGAGGCCTTAATATCCCTTAGATTTCCTTATGGGCCCCGCTGCCACAGGAGGGTAGGACAAAAGATGTCATGCAAGTTCTTACTATAAGCACATATGACTATATACGGAATACATGCCTACATTACATTGATGAATTGGAGCTATTGTGTATCGCCCTAGGTTGTGACTATTATATGATGAATGTCATCCAACATAATTACCCATCACCGATCCAATGCCTACGCTTTTTGCATATTGATCTCTGCTAAGTTACTTTCGTTGCTGCTGCTGTTACAATCACTACAAAACTGCTTTTGTTACTGTTTCTGTTACTATTGCTACTGTCACTACTGTGCTACTAAACACTTTGCTGCAGATATTTAGTTTTCCAGGTGTGGTTGAATTGACAACTCAACTGCTAATACTCGCAAATATTCTTTGGCTCCCCTTGTGTCGAATCAATAAATTTGGGTGAAATACTACCCTCGAAAATTGTTGCGATCCCCTATACTTGTGGGTTATCAAGACCATTTTCTGGCGCCGTTGCCGGGGAGCATAACTCTATTTATTGAGTCACTTGGGATTTATATCTGTTGATCACTATGAAGAATCTGAAAGATGGTAAGACCAAGATCGTTCCCTCTAAGACGAGGGGAGGTAAGGAACTGCCGTCTAGCTCCACACTTGATTCACCTTCTGTTTTCAGTAGGCTTGCGACACCACCACCTGCTATTCATTTTGATATGTCACAAGTAATTGATGATACAACTTCTGCTATGAATGAAACCATTGATGATGGTAGTACTATGCTTGATGATACTGTGCCACTAGGTGAATTTCTTGATGAACAAATTGCTAAATCTAAAGAAATTGAAAATGTTGGAACTCTTGAAAATTATGATTCACCTATTATGCCTAGTCCTCCTACTAGAATTGAAATGCCTAAGATACCTGATGGTTATGTTTTTGATAGAGAGACTGCTAGGGCAATTCTTGCTTGTAATGATAGAGATGATGTTAGAAAATTGCTTGCTGAGTTGAAAGAAAAATCTATGAGGGAGAGAATGAAATATGATCCTAAGTTTGCTACCTCTCCCATATTTGTTACCGATAAGGATTATGAATTCTCTGTCGATCCTAAGTTAATTACTTTGGTTGAATTTGATCCTTTTCATGGTTATGAAACTGAAACTGTTGTGGCACGCCTTACTAAATTAAATGATATTGCCATCCTATTTGCTCACGAGGAAAAAATTCGCTACTATTATATTCTTAAGTTGTTTCCTTTCTCATTAAAGGGTGATGCTAAGAGATGGTTTAATACTCTTGCTCATGGTTGTGTGCGTAGTCCCTAGGATATGATATATTACTTCTCTGAAAAATATTTTCTTGCTCATAAGAAACAAGCTGCCTTACAGGAAATATTTAACTTTGTTCAAATTGAAGAAGAGAATCTCCCTCAAGCTTGGGGGAGGCTTCTCCAATTACTTAATGCTTTGCCTGATCATCCACTTAAGAAGAATGAAATACTTGATATCTTTTATAATGGACTAACTGATGCTTCTAGGGACTACCTAGATAGTTGTGATGGTTGTGTTTTCAGGGAACAAACTGTTGGACAGGCTGAAGAACTATTGAATAATATATTGAGAAATGCCGATGATTGGACACTTCCTGAACCTCCACCTAAGCTAACTCCAAAGAAAAGAGGTATTCTATTCCTCAGTCCTGAAGATATGCAAGAAGCCAAGAAATCTATGAAGGAAAAAGGTATTAAAGCTGAAGATGTTAAGAATCTACAACCTATTGAAGAAATACATGGTCTTGATATCCCGACACAGGTAGTAGAGGTAAATTCTCTTCGTAGATTCAATGAAAGTGATATTCCCTATAATGAATCTGCTAGTCAATGCTTGGATGAATTTGATAATTACATTTTAAGCAAGAGAATTTCAATATATATGTTAGCAATCAATTAAAACGAAATGCCATCATGATTGATTGCTTGAGTGATTTGATGTTTAGAACTGCTAATGATGTTAAATGCGTGAGTAAACATGCTTCTATGGTTCAGACTCAGTTAGAACAAATAGCTAAGTCACAAAATGATTTGCTTGATGAGATGAATAATAAAATGAATGATCATGTTGTTAGAGTTGTCACTAGAGGAGGTAGAATGACTCAGGAGCCTCTGTATCCTGAAGGTCATCCTAAAAGAATTGAACAAGATTCTCAAAGAGTTAATATTGACATACCCAGTTCATCTAAGAAGAAAAAGAAAAAGAAAAATGATAGGACTCTGCATACTTCTAGTGAACCTGCGATAGAAAAACCTCCTGAGAATCATAATGATGTTTCTATTTCTGATGCTGAGACACAATCTGGTAATGAACATCCACCTAGTGATAATGATAATGATAATGATAATGAAGATGTTCATGTTGATGCTCAACCAGATAATGATGTAGAAATAGAACCTGCTGTTGATCTTGATAAACCACCTCCTAAGAATAAAAGATATGACAAAAGAGACTTTGTTGCTAGAAAACATGGAAAGGAAAGAGAACCATGGGTTCAAAAACCTATGCCTTTTCCTTCTAAACCATCTAAAAACAAGGATGAGCTTTGTTGAAATGCTTAGACCTGTCTTTTTGCGCACTCGCTTGATTGATATGTTGAAAATGTCTCCCTATGCTAAATACATGAAAGATATTGTCACTAATAAAAGGAAGATACCTGAAGCTGAAATTTCCACCATGCTTGCAAATTATTCTTTTAAGGGTGGAGTACCTAAAAATTTAGGAGATCCTGGAATACCTAGTATACCATGCTCCATTAAAAGAAGTTATGTTAAAACTGCTCTATGTGATTTGGGAGCCGGTGTTAGTGTTATGCCCTTCTCTTTATATAAAAGACTTGATTTGAATAAGCTCACACCTACTGAAATATCTTTGCAAATGGCTGATAAATCAACCGCTATACCTATTGGAATTTGCGAGGATGTGCCTGTTGTTGTTGCAAATGTTACTATCTTAACAGACTTTGTTATACTTGATATGCCCGACGACGACAACATGTCGATTATCCTTGGAAGACCCTTTTTTAATACTGCAGGGGCTGCTATTGATTGCAATAAAAGCAAGGTCACTTTTCATGTCAATGGTAATGAGCATACGGTTTATTTCCCGAAGAAACAAACTTCAGTGAATGGTATCAATTGTATTGAAAAGGTTTCGACAATCACTATTGGAGGATTCAAATTTCCTCTTCCTACTGTCAAAAAGAAATATGAAATTCTTATTATTGAGGTAACTTAGTGTTATACGAAAATTCTTCGGTTTCATGTCACTCAGAAATAGTTTGTTAATAAGACTTGATCAACCTTATTAATGGATTCTTTTTTAGGGGCATGTGGTCGATGAATTTAGTAAGCACAACTTTCTGTAATCTTAGTTTGCTCTCTGTTATTTATAGTTTAATAAAATAAAATACCATGATTATCTTGTTTTCTGAATTATCCATGCAATAAAAAATGGCCCACAAATAAAAGTGCTCAGAATGCAATAAAATTTTAACATGATTTTTTCTGGAATATATAAGAATTTTTGGCACTGAAAACAACCTAGGGGGTGCACCTGTTGCCCACAAGGCAACAAGGCGCAACCACCCCCCAGGGCGCGCCAAGATGCCTTGTGGGTCCCACAGGGACCCACTCACTTATCCATTCAGCCCACTTCATCTCCTACCTCCAGAAAAAATCATGGTAGCTCTCTCTCTCGTGTTCTTGATCCCAAACCTGAGATTTTTGATCTCTTTGCTCGGAGCTCCGTTTCCGAAACTGTTTTGAGGGATTGCTCCTTGGTATGTGACTCTCCCATTGCTCCAATTAGTTTTTGCTTTAGTGGATTATATTTTGCATAAATTGCTGCTCTTGGTGCTACTGAAAATGAGCTTGCATGTTGAATTCTTTGAGTTCTGAGTAGTTTGAATGCTTGATATAGCCTCTAGGCACTTGTATGAGCAGTTGCTATCAATCTTGTGAAGTTTTGTTAACATCTTTTTGTGGTCCAAATTTTTTCAGAAATTTGTTCTTAGGGAAATGAACTTCCTTCGGAGAGGTTCTTTGAGCCGGAGCTCCAAGGGTGTCCTTGGGGATGCCTATGACCATGACCTCAACATTCCGCGCAGGACGGAGGTCTGACCGTGCGAGTGGCCGCACAACACCTTCATGAACGAAGTCGGGTTCCATCAAGAGTTCACACAATTTGTTGCGAACGCCAGGCTGACCGACTTCCTCACAGATGAGTGTGACCAGCACCATATCCTTACAAACTCCTTTGTGCAAAAAATTTATTTCATGCCTAGGCTCGATATCCCCATGGTACGTTTTGATTTATATGCTGAACATCATGAGTTAACGCTAGATGAGTTTTGTGAGATATGCTTGATCCCTTCTGATGGGGAATTGAGGGAGCCTTGGCCTGAGGAGTTTGAGGACTTCCTTCGCACTTTGACTGTGGGGGGATTTAGGGGCGTGTCGAAAGCCTGTGTTACTAGCTTGCATTTTCCTGCTGTGCACTACTTTGCTTTATTCATAGGGAAATGCTTGACTGCCAGGGAGGAAGGTGGTACGCTCAGTGCCCCTGACCTCACCATCTTGCGTCGTGCTATTCATGACGATCACACTTTTAGCTTGGGAGCTATCATTGCACGTCGCCTTCACACCAACAGGACTAAGGGTAAAGTCCATGGTGGTATTTATGCTTCGCGTCTTGCGAAATGTTTTAATGTTGCTATCCGCCTAACGGTGTCCTGGATTAGGTGGTGCCAACCTAGCCGGCCCGTCTTCTCGGATGGGCCGATATGCCCCCGTATGTGATCAAGATGGACTCCGGAGGTCGCACATGGAAGACGTAATCGAGACTATATCTACCGAAGACTTGCAGTATACTTCAAGTTTATTCCAGCCGCCTTACTCCAAGATACCAACCTTGTAACCCTAGATACCCTCCCTGGCGTGTATATAAGCCATAGGGTTTAGCCCGTAGGGGACATTAGCGCAACATCGAACACCTAGCTATAGTAGTTAGACACATATTACGATCTCGAGGTAGATCAACTCTGTACTCGATACACCTCCATTAATATAAACAGAAGCAGGACGTAGGGTTTTACCTCCATCAAGAGGGCCCGAACCTGGGTAAAACATCGTCTCCCTTTGTCTCTGTTACCATCGATCCGAGATCCGCAGCTCAGGACCCCCTACCCCAAGGTCTGCCGGTTTTTACACTGACACTGGTGCTTTCATTGAGAGTTCCGCTGCGTGATCACCAGAAGGATTGATGGTTCATCTGCAGATCAAATGCATCAATGGCTGTGGGGACGTCTATGCCCCAGGACAGCTTTTCGTCTTCGGCAGCATGGTATTTTGCGCCGACTCGACGGGTCATCTGACCTCGGTCGAGAATTACGCCCCTGGTCGGATCGTGACCTTTGGCGGCCTCGAGTACACTGCGGACTTCCGTGGCGAGCTCATTTTATCGGGATGGACTCCCGGCCGGATCGAAGGCTTGGCCGGTTCTGGAGGCTCGACTCCGGAGCCGGACTCCGTCACGGTGCCCCTTGAGACTCCGGACGCCGCCGCTCCGGCGAGTCCCTCCCCGATTATCGATCCGGAGATAGATCCGGCGCCCACTCCTGAAATTACGCTAGCACCAGAATCGATCCCGGCGCAGAAATCGGATCTATGCTCGGATTCCCCTCACACCGGAAACACGTCCGGTTACACACCGGGGTTGCTTCAAATCAGCCCTGCCTACGGCGCATCCATGGATCCTGAGGAGCTATCTCAGCTCGACGAGATGCTCGACCGTATCCGGAGCATGTCCATCTCGGACGGCAAGACTTCGGTTTATAATCAGATCGGACTTAAAGCCGACAACAGGGAAATTTATACCCCACCCACCACCCACTTAGTCGCCACGGTCCATGATTTAACCGACGTGTTGGACTACGGCAAACCTTCCGACATGGAGGAAGATGCTGATGGCCCCCTTGAGGACACCTTCGCCCCGGTCAACACTGGCAGGTGGACGGCCACATCCACCTATGATGTCTACATGGTGGATACCCCCAAGTCCCCTCCAAGACGTCGGCGAAGACGCTGACGGGGAAATAATGGAGAACCCAGTGGCAACGACGCGACAGCCACTAACAATGACGCGGAGGATGGTGATGCCAAGGACCACGAGGAGGACATTCAAGCCTCCCCCGCAAGGGACGGCACACCGGATCGACCTCTCGTGGACTCTGATCCCGACGACCTCTTCGAAGGGGCCGACGATAATTACATGCCGGAGTCCGAGGAGGACGACAGCCTCGGTATCGAGGACTTCATCGTCCCCGAGGACCCCTTCGAACAAGAACGCTTCCGGCGACGCCTCATTGCGACGGCCCGGAGCTTAAAACACAAGCAGCAGCTGCTACAGGAAAATACTGACGCGCTAAATGACAAGTGGGTTGAAGTGCTCTCTGCCGAGCAAGATATGGAAAACCGACGCTATAGCGCGCCGAAGTCCTACCCACGCAGGCGCCTATTACCAGAATTTGACAAGGAGCTCGCTGATGACCTCGATCGGCCCCCTAGAGGCCGGGACGGGCCAAGACGAGAAGACCACGGCGATAGGCCACCTCCACGCCGTCATGGTAAAGACCCCGTGGATCACCTGGATCCTCGCGACGCTCGACATCGCATTGAAGAAAATAGGGCTCCTCCTCGGTCCATCTACGGATCAAGGGGACGTGCGCCCGCTGGGCCCAACGGCCTTATTTTGAGGAGACTTCCAAGCCAAAACAAGACAATGGGCAGTCACCAGATCTTCTTTATGGAGATGGGACCGGGGACCTCCTCAGCAAGATCGATGTACAGAATGCTTGCGCACAGTGGCTATAATGCCTGGATGGACAGGAACGATCGTGCCCGAAATCAAGCTTACTCATGGCTCTCTCCCGAGACCCGACGAGATCCTCCTCGGTCCCGAGGTCCAGCTCACCCAATCTGCTTTACAGACGGAGTGATGGAGCATCAATTCCCGGAGGGGTTTAAACCCATCAATATAGAGTCATATGACGGTACCACGGACCCAGCAGTTTGGATCGAGGATTTCCTCCTGCACATACACATGGCAAACGGAGATGATCTCCATGCCATTAAATATCTGCCGCTCAAACTAAAGGGGCCGGCAAGACACTGGCTTAACAGTCTACCTCCTCATTCTATCGGCAGCTGGGAGGCCCTAGAAGACGCCTTTCGAGCAAACTTCCAGGGCACGTATGTCCGCCCTCCGGATGCTGATGACCTCAGCCGTGTCACCCAGCAGCCAGCGAATCTGCCCGCAAGTTCTGGAACAGGTTCCTCACTAAGAAGAACCAGATTATAGACTGCTCCGACGCCGAAGCCATCGCCGCTTTCAAGAACAATATCCGAGATGAATGGTTGGCTCGACAGCTCGGACAGGATAAACTGAGAACCATGGCAGCCCTGACTTCACTGATGACTTGCTTCTGCGCGGGAGAAGATAGCTAGCTCGCCCGAAGTACCAACAACAGCGAGGCAAGCACCTCAAAAATCCGCGACGCCAATGGAAAACCAAAGCGCAATAAAAATAAGCGCAGGTATAAAAATGGCGGAAGCGACACTGAAGACGCCGCGGTAAACGCAGATTTCACCGGACCTAAATCCGGGCAGAAAAGAAAACCCTATAAAGGGAACAAAGACGGACCTAGCCAGCTCGACAGACTCCTGGACCGCCCATGTGGGATTCACGGTACCCAGGAAAAACCAGCAACCCACACTAACAGAAACTGCTGGGTGTTTAAGCAAGCCGGGAAGATAGCGGCAGAGGGGCAAAATAAAACCCAACCCCGCAGCGACGATGAGGATGAACCTCGGCAGCCCACTAATGGAGGGCAGAAGAAGTTTCCAAACGAGGTAACAGAGGTCAATATGATCTACGTCACCCACATCCCCAAGAGGGAGCGGAAACGTGCACTTCGGGACGTATACGCGCTGGAGCCAGTCGCCCCGAAGTATAACCCGTGGTCGGCTTACCCGATCACTTTCGATAAGCATGACCATCCGACCAGCATTAGGCATGGCGGATCGGCGACGCTCATCCTGGACCCCATTGTTGATGGTTATCATCTAACACGCGTCCTAATGGATGGGGGAAGCAGCCTTAACCTCATTTACGAGGATACAGTTTGGAAGATGGGCATCGACTCATCTCGGATCAAGCCGAGCTCCACCACCTTTAAAGGTGTCATCCCGGGCGTCGAAGCCCGTTGTACGGGCACAATTACCCTAGAGGTAGTCTTCGGTTCGCCCGAGAACTTCAGAAGCGAGGAGTTAATCTTCGACATCGTACCCTTCCGGAGTGGGTACCACGCGCTCCTAGGGCGCACAGCCTTTGCTCGCTTTAATGCAGTTCCGCATTATGCCTATCTCAAGCTCAAAATGTCGGGACCCAAGGGCGTCATCACTGTCAATGGTAACACAGAACGCTCACTCCGGACAGAGGAACAAACCGCGGCTTTCGCAGCCGAGGTTCAAGCGTCCGAGGAGGCAGCCCGCAGCAGTAAACGCGCTGCCCGCTCTTTGAAGCGCATCAAGGCTGCACAAGTCGACCTCAACCAGTTATCCCCACACCCGAAATAGGGGTGCGGGCTCCTCGGGTGCCCTCTCTATGGGCACTACATCCCTCGGGTGCATAATTTTGCACTCAAGATCACCTGGGACGCCGAGGAGCCAAAGCAATTCTGAAGCGTCATGCGCGGGTTAACCACGCAATGGCGAGGCTTAGAGCCCCAGCACAGACAGGCATATGTAAAAGAAGCAGCCAAACTATGCATACGTCTAGGTGGCCTTAACCACAGAGTGACTTCGGCCACACTTCCACTCAAGGAGCTCGGTCAATCAAACACTTAGAGTGTATAAAGGGCCAGCAGGGGATCGACCTTCGCAAATTCTTCGTCTTCAATCAGACGATCTAGTCAACAGTTCGGGAACGCAGACGTGCGGCAGGCTTCGGTCCGGATCCTTTAAAATCCGTTAGCAATTACCCGACCTGTTTTTCCTCCTCCTTCTTTACTGTTTACATTGTATTCTTTCCATTACTCTCGTCCACAGAGCATGTACACGCTTGATATTATGAAATAAAGAAACATGCCCTTTCAAGGTCCCTATTGTATTTCTTTATCAGTCTAGCTCTGGAACGATGAAGTTCTCTAAAAACGATGCAATTGTATCACAAAAGTCCGATGTGTTCGGAATCACGGATTTTGGCCTTATATGCATCAGTTTCGAACCTAGATTTCGGTCAATAGTTGGGTTGCCCGGCTCCTATGTGTACCCCTTACGTTTCCGATGAATTCGGCTAAGGGCGTAACGGGAGAACCACTGCGATTGTGCCGCCAGGTCAATTGGCGTGGCGCCTCAGTGGAGAAAGCCGAAAACTGACTATCTAGGTAAGCGTAAACTGGTCCGCCATCCGCAGACCGCGTCAAGCGATGTGGTCATAGAGATCCCCCGTGTTAAACGAAGGGCTTTTATTTTCTAGCCGGAGTGTGTTATGGCCTTGACCTCGGCCAATTACGGCCGAACACTTCCAACACCGGGGGTTGGTCATCACCCCCACAGTCAAACTCCTATGGCTAAGTGAAAGACATCAAGCCACTATAGTCCGATTGCCTAGTTCCTCTAAGTCCTCGACCGCCCATGGGTACCGAGACATCGGCTAAGGGTCAAGAATGGCTTAGGGAACACCCTTTGTATGACCTACACGGGGGCTAAGGCCGACGACTGGCCACTCTCACTTTAAAAATTCATATCGGAGGAATAATCAAATTAATAAAATATGGACCTTCAAGCCATTTTCATTTCAAACGATAAAGTTTTTACATCATACACCCCGGCATTCCGGAGTACCTAAAAATACATCGTGTCCTTAGGGCACATGGCCTCGGTGGTCCAAGCTCCCGCCTCCATCTCAGAAAAGAACTGCTCGGCGGTCTGCGGCTTATCGGCAGGAGGGCCAGCACAAGTTTCCACATCAACTTTGTGGAAGTGCGTCTTCACGCACGCGTATGCCCTCCGAGCCCCTTCGAAGCACGCCGACCTCTTCCAGCGGTCAACACAGGGCACGGCATCCCGAAGACGCGCCGTTAGGCTGAAGAGACTCCTCGACATGGCTTCGGCCGGCCACAGAGCAACGCAGAGATCCTGGAGTGCTGGCCTGGTCATACGGAACAGCTCGACCAGCTGCTTCACTCGATGATTTAGCAGCTGTGCGGATGGGGACCCTGGGAATTGACCCCAGAAGGCTTTCTCCGCCTCATGACCCGCCAGCTGGCCGAAATAAGCCACCGCATCCTCTGCACTCTGGGGGAGATCCTCGAAGACCTCTGCGGAACGCCATAACTGGGTGAGCTCGACACACCCTTTGCTACCAAATGCACACTGCAGCAAAAATATCTTACCCGAAGCGATTTGTTCCACTTGCTGGAGCACCTCGTGGTCCGCACGAGCCGAGGTGTGGAGTTCGGAGTGGGCTCGTTGAAGCTTCTCGAGTTCCTCTTTCATGCACCGCCCCTCCTCCTGAAGCTTGTCGCGTGCTTCAAACACGCCCTTCAGGGTCTCCTCGACCTCCAGCACCCGTGCCTGGTGCTTCTCTCCAGCAGCCTTCTCGGCGGCCCTCGCCTTCTCGGCTGTGGCGACAGCTGCTTTCTGCTGCCGCACTTCCTTCCGAGCACTCTTAAGCTCGGCTTTGAGCGTCTCCAGCTCCGCTGTCAACATATTTAAGTCTTAGTTGTTTTCCTCAACATACAACACACAACGCAAGTTTCACCTTGTTTACCTTGAGATCGCTCAAGACTCCTGTTCATCTCTTCGGAGACAGAGTCCGGAACCAAGGTCGATACCTATAATATAACAACATCATCGTTAAATGGAAAATGGCCTAGACCATCAACAAGCTCCAGGACAGCTACTTTGGGTAGCGTCCTGGGGGCTCATCAACAGGCACCTACTTACTCAAGCGACCCCGATGCTGGTTTCTTGAAACCGACTTCGGGCTCGGGGGCTACTCACTCATTACGCCGTTTAGCAGGCTACATTTTTTATGTCCTTGGACAAATTTCATAAAGACAAAACAAACCGAACGCGCAGAAGACGTACCTCGAAACCTGCTACAAGGTTTTTGAAGACCTCGTGCAGGTCGGCCTGTGCGGACCGGTAGCCTTCTAGCGCCGTGCCTATCAAGGCGCGGTGCTCCTCCTTAAGGGAGCAGCCCTTGAGGGCCTCCTCCACTTCTTCGGCCCACCCCGCGCCGGTCCGTCCTCGGACAGCAGGCTGGGGTGGAGGGATGACCTCGGATGGATCCACCCGAGGAGCCCCCGTCTGTGACGGCGGTGCCAAGGTAGACTTCTGCTGGGCCGATATCTGGCCCAGCCCTTCTTCGATGACCTCGGGGCGCTTCGACCCCTGGTCTTGTTGGGTCGAGGTTCCAACCTCGGCCATGACCACCGCATCATCGGCCCCCGCCGTGTTGACCTCGGGGGCCAGGGTGGATGTTGCCTCCCCCAGACCGACTTGCATCGGGGGAGAAGCAGCGGGCTCTAGAGTCCCGCTGGCAGACGGCAGCCCGTTTGAGGAGTCACTGGGAATCACCTTCGGCGGACTGTGTATGAAAAGTTGCTTCTGTGAAAATTTCCCTTGATGAAACAATGACTCAAGCAAGGGAGACAAGGATAAGGGCTTACCCTCAAGGCGCCGGCTTCTTCCTCCCCGTTTTGAGGGGGTCTTCCTCTGAGTCACCGGAGAGCTCGGCTCTCTCCGATGACTTGTTGGCGGCCTCGAATGAGGCTCGCCTCAACCACTTTTGGCCCTTGGGCGGCATGCCCACGTCGGCGTCTTCTGACACCGACCTCTTCCCCTTCGGGGGGAGGGGGGAATCTCCTCCTCACCCTCCTCGGCACCGCCGTCTTGAGCGGTGGAGGTATGGGTCTCCTCTGATCGGGTGACCGAAGTCCCCCGGGTCCAAGCACTGGACCTCCCCGGTTGGGTCTTCGTCCCTTTGGAGGCCACCACATGTGGCTCCTCGGTCAGAAGCGCCGAGAGCAGGGGAGTTTGGGGTTGTTCCGGCAATGGGGCTGGGCATTGTACCCCCTTTACCCATGCCGACCACTTCTGCAAAATGTCAAAACACGACGTCTCAAATAAAGACTTTACTCCTCGGAGCGATAAGCAAAGAATGAAAGATTGAAGGACGGAACCACTCACCGGGGGGGGCCTCATAGCCGTGTTTGAGGCCGCGGTCCTCTCCCTCCTTGGGAATCTTGTCCTTGGCCAGCTTCATAAGCTTTGTCCACATAGTGGCCAAGGTGGAGCGGAAGAAGGTGTTGATGGTGTCCATATCCTCGGGCTTCTGTGCCCACATTGGGGTGGCCCGAAGTTGGCGAGGAAGGATGCGGCGGTTGAGCATCACGTTGATGACATCGGCTAGCTCAGCCTTCCCCGTGGTGGTCCACCACACGATCCTCTCGACTAGGGTCTCTACCTCTTCGGGCTTCCCCAAGGAGACGCCCTTTTCCTTCCAAGACTTGAGTTTCTTGGGAGGCCCGGCCGAGAAGGCCGGGACCTCGGTTTGACCAGCGGCAAGGGGTTCGGTGATATAGAACCACTCCTTTTGCCACTCCTTCACCATTTCGATGAAGGTGCCCTTGAACCAGGTGCCCCCCTGGTTCTTGCTGATCATAGCCCCTCCGCACTCTGCAAGTTTGGAGCCGCTTGACTTCGGTTTAATCCCGAAGAGCTTCAGCCACAGGCCGAAGTGTGGCTCACAGCGGAGGAAGGCCTCGCAGACTGTTATGAAAGCGGCGAGGTGGAGAATGGAGTTGGGGGCTAGATGATGGAAATCTAACCCGTAGTAAAACATGATCCCACGCGATTTGAGAGGAGGCAGTAACTGCTCAACCTGTCGTGGGGCGGGCCTCTCCGATAAAGCTGTCAGGCCGGATTGGATTGTTCATACCGGCACTGCAAGCCTTCGAGGCTAAGATACTTGCTCACCTCGGATAGGGTACGAGCTCGGTTGGACCACGGATGTTGGTGCTCTATTAATAGGATTCGAAATGTAAGGTGGAACTCGTCTGTCAAGCCGAAGACTCCGGATCTGAAGTGATGGTTCAAAATTGTTCTCGGCGTAGAAGACCAGTTCGGGGGCTACTGACGGTGTCCTGGATTAGGGGGTGCCAACCTAGCCGGCCCGTCTTCTCGGATGGGCCGATATGCCCCCGTATGTGATCAAGATGGACTCCGGAGGTCGCACATGGAAGACGTAATCGAGACTACATCTACCGAAGACTTGCAGTACACTTCAAGATTATTCCAGCCGCCTTACTCCAAGATACCGACCTTGTAACCCTAGATACCCTCCCTGGCGTGTATATAAGCCATAGGGTTTAGCCCGTAGGGGACATTAGCGCAACATCGAACACCTAGCTATAGTAGTTAGACACATATTATGATCTCGAGGTAGATCAACTCTGTACTTGATACACCTCCATTAATATAAACAGAAGCAGGACGTAGGGTTTTACCTCCATCAAGAGGGCCCGAACCTGGGTAAAACATCGTCTCCCTTTGTCTTTGTTACCATCGATCCGAGATCCGCAGCTCGGGACCCCCTACCTCGAGGTCTGCCGGTTTTTACACCGACACCGCCCAAATGACTATTTGCTGCCTAAGGTTTATTTAGACCAACAGTGCATGATCGATCCCTGATACGCCTCCAACGTATCTATAATTTATGAGGTATTCATGCCATGTTTTTTATAGTTTTGTATGATTTTGGTGCACTTTTATATGGATTTTATATGATTTTCATGGACTAACATATTTACCTAGTGCCCAGTGCCAGTTGTTGTTTTCTGCTTGTTTTTGGTTTTCCAGAAAATCCATATCAAATGAAGTCCAAATGCAGCGAAACTTTTTGACGATTTTTTCTGGAAGGAAACAAACCCAGGCAGCTTTGGGGGAGCAGCAGAAGACCCACAGGGGCCCCACAAGCCACCTGGGCACGCCATCCCCCCAGGCACGCCCTGGTGCCTCGTGGGCCCCCTGTGGCCCTTCTTCGCGTGATTCCAACACCAAAAATTCATATAAATACCAAAACCCCCAGAAATAACCCTAGAACTCTGACTCCGCCGCCGCAAGCCTCTGTACCTCCACGATCTCATCTACAGCCCTTTTCTGGCACCCTGCGGGAGGGGGGGAATCATCACCGGAGGCCATCTTTATCATCCCGGCGGTCTCCATGACGAGGAGGGAGTAGTTCACCCTCGGGGCTGAGGGTATGTACTAGTAGCTATGTGTTTGATCTCTCTCTCTCTCTCATGTTCTTGATTTGGCACGATCTTGATGTACCGCAAGCTTTGTTAATATAGTTGGATCATATGGTGTTTCTACCTCTCTATCTTGTTGTGATGAATTGAGTTTTTACCTTTGAGGTTTCACTATTATGGATTTGAGAACACTTGATGTATGTCTTGCATATGACTACCCGTGGTGCCAATGGGGTATTATATTGATTCACTTGATGTATGTTTCGGCACTCAACTCGCGGATTCCCGAGGTGACATTGGGGTAATCTATGCATAGGGGTTGATGCACGTTTTCATCCTACTTTCTCTGGTAGAAATCTTGGGGCATTCTTTGAAGTTCTTTGTGTGGATTGAATATTATGAATCTGAAGTTGTTTGATGCATATCGAATAATCAACTCACGGATACTTGTGGTGACATTGGAGTATCTAGGTGACATTAGAGTTGGTTGATGCGTATCATATGGTGTTATTTTAGTATGAACTCTAGGGCTGTTCGTGACACTTATAGGGATGGCTCAATAGATTGATCGGAAAGGATAACTTTGAGGTGGTTTCGTACCCTACAACAATTTCTTATGTTCTCCGCTAATAGGAACTTTGAAGTGATTCTTTGTCGCACGTTGAGGGATTGTTATATGATTCAACTATGTTAGCACTGTTGAGAGATTGCACTAGTGAAAGTATGAACCCTAGGCCTTGTTTCTAAGCATTGCAATACTGTTTGTGCTCCGTTTTACTATTTGTTAACTTGCTTTTTTTTATTTTCAGATTACAAAAACCTATATCTACTATCCATACTACACTTGTATCACATCTCTTCGCCGAACTAGTGCACCTATACAATTTACCATTGTATTGGGTGTGTTGGCGACACAAGAGATTTCTTGTATTTGGTTGCAGGGTTGTTTGAGAGAGACCATCTTCATCCTACGCCCCCCACGGATTGATAAACCTTAGGTCATCCACTTGAGGGAAAATTGCTACTGTCCTACAAAACTCTGCGCTTGGAGGCCCAACACGAGTCTACAAGAATAAGTTGTGTAGTAGACATCAAGCTCTTTTCTGACGCCGTTGCCGGGGAGGTGAGTGCTTGAAGGTATATCTTTAGATCTTGCAATTGAATCTTTTAGTTTCTTGTTTTATCACTAGTTTGGTTTATAAAAGAAAACTACAAAAAAAATGGAATTGAGGTTGCCTCATATTATTCATCTTTATAATGTCTTTCTTGAAAATGATGGAGCGGAAAATTGTGCTCAATTGATAGAAGAAGAATTCAATAAAATGTTTGGCCTAAAATCTTTGAATGATAAGCATGATTGCAATGTTGCTAGCATGAATTCTTTGAATATCCATGATGCTAGTGATATGAAAAGCCATAAGCTTGGGGATGCTATGTTTGATGAAGATGATATTTTTAGTCCCCCAAGTTTTGATGAGCAAATTTATTATGATGATTGCATGCCTCCTATTTATGATGATTATAATTATAAAAATGGATTTGGAGAGGTCATGACTTTATTTAATGATGATTCCACTATTTTGGAAGAGGTTTCAATTGATTATGACAACAAAGTTGCTATATATGATGATTATTGTGATGACATGTATGCTATAAAGAATAATGATAACTCTGAAACTTGTCATCATGATTTTAATTTTCAATTGGATTATGCCAATCAAGTATCACATGATAGTTATTTCATTGAATTTGCTCCCACTATTATGAATGAGAAAGAAATTGCTTATGTGGAGAGTAATAAAATTTCTATGCTTGTAGGTCATGAAAAGAATGTTTTATGTGATAGTTATATTGTTGAATTCATTCATGATGCTACTGAAAATTATTATGAGAGAGAATCATATGCTTGTAGGTGTTGCAATAATATCAAGTTTCCTCTCTATGTGTTGAAAGTTTTGAAGTCATGCTTGTTTTGCCTTCCTATGCTAGTTGATTCTTGCTCCCATAAACTATTTGATCACAAAATACCTATGCATAGGAAGTGGGTTAGGCTTAAATGTGCTTGTCATATAATTCATGATGCTCTCTTTGTGTTTCAGTTCTTTACTTTTATGCGAGCATCATTGAAATCATCATGCCTAGCTAAAAAGGCATTAAAGAAAAGCGCTTGTTGGGAGACAACCCAATACTTATACCTTTTGTTTTTGTGTGTTCACATGATTAAGCTACTGTGTTAATCATGTTTTATATGTTTTATTTCAATAATGTGCCAAGTAAAGCCTTTGGGATAGTGTGGATACTTGTTGATTCGATTCTGTGCAAAAACAGAAACTTTTGCGTCCAGTTCTGGATTTTCTATTCTGTACTGGAGCGTGAGAAAATTCTGAAATTTTTACAGAGCATTGGGTTACAAATTTTTTACGTTGTCCTAATTTTTCAGAATTTTTGAAGGTACATAAGTATGGTTTTTAAATCGCTCACTACATGCTATTCTGTTTTTAACAGATTCTGTTTTCAATGCATAGTTTGCTTGTTTTAGTGTTTCCATAGCTTATATTGAGTAATATAAATAGTGGAAATGATGGAGTACAGTAGGCATTATGTGAGAACAATTATGAATCTTGTCTTGACAGTACCTAAGTGGATGATTTATTTCTATCATACTAACCTATCTCACAAGATCCGATAAGTTTTATGTGATTGAAGTTTTCAAGTTTTGGGTGAGATATCGATATGAGGAGAATAAGGAGTGGCAAGACCCTAAGCTTGGGGATGCCCAAGGCACCCCAAGGTAATATTCAAGGAAGACCCAAGCAACTAAGCTTGGGGATGCCCCGGAAGGCATCCCCTCTTTCGTCTTCAACATTATCGGTAACCTTACTTGGAGCTATATTTTTATTCGTCACATGATATGTGTTTTGCTTGGAGCGTCATTTTATTTTGTTGAGATTTGGTTGCTGTTATCAATAATCATGTTATGTATAGAATATTCCTGAATAGTTAGAACATGATAAAAATCTGAAATTTTTACACAGTAAGCATGCATGAGTTCTCTGTCACGTGGTAATTTTTCAGAATTTTTGGAGTTAGGGAAGTATGAATTTTAAATCCCCCTTTACAGACTGTTCTGTTTTGGCAGATTGCGGTTATAGTTGCATTGTTTGCATATGTTGCTTGTTTAATGTTTCTATTTGAGGATAGGAGTATTAAATATGCAGAGGCATTTAGTATGCAATGATTAATTATAATTTTAGTGATTTGCTACGGTAGAGAATGTTAAGGTTTTGAGTTGATTTATACTAACTTATCTCACGAATTCTTGTTGAGTTTTGTGTGGATGAAGTTTTTAAAGATTTAGGGAAACCATGATATGAGAGGAATTAAGGAGACACAAGAGCTCAAGCTTGGGGATTTCCAAGGCATCCCAAATTAATATTTCAAGAAGTCTCAAGCATCTAAGCTTGGGAATGCCCCGGTAGGCATCCCACCTTTCTTCATCAATAATTATCGGTTAGTTTCGGTAGAGCCTAAGTTTTTGCTTCTTCACTTGAGTTGTGCTATTCTTGGTGTGTCCTTTTATTTTCATTTTGCTTGCTGTTTGAATAAAATCCTTGGATCTGAAATCTTTAATTGGAGAGAGTCCTCACATAGCTACCTATTTACTTAACTACTCATTCGATCTTCACTTATATCTTTTTAGAGTAGTTTGTCATTTACTCTTGTGCTTCACTTATATCCTATGAGTAAATTGTTGAATGAATTGAATATCATAAAGTTAAAATTATATGTGCTTCATATACTAGTCTCATATCTTGTAGTAGCTTCACATTGGGTTTAGAAAGCAAAATCTATTGAAGTTTGACAATCACAATATTAGTCATACAAGCAATTCATGAATGATTAGTATAAGGAAGAGAACATTCACATATAAATATATTACCTTGGACATCTTTTATGATTGTGAATACCCATTAATTATTTTCAAACTTGAGCAAATTAGTTGAAGTTGGACAAGGAAGACAACATAATGAGTTATGTTTGGGTATATTTGCATAGAAGTTATATTGTTATGGATCCTCCAACATGTGGTGCTTGCTTAGGATCTTTTGCTAGCCAAAAAATCGTACTAAGTAGAGATACTACTTGTGCATCCAAAAACCCTTAACCCCAGTTTCTTCCCGTGAGTGTCCACCATATCTACCTATGGATTGATAAGATCCTTCAAGTAAGTTGTCATCGGTGCAAAAAGCAAAAAAAATTGTTCCTAAAAAATGTATGATCTTTTATTGCAAGGGAAAATAAGTGTTGTACAAACTTGTGATGGTAAAGAAATAAAAGCGATGGACTGCATAATAAAGGTTGCTATCACAAGGGGCAATATAATGTGACGTTCCTTTGCATTAAGGGCTTGCACATCCAAAAATCAAAAGCGCATGACAACCTCTGCTTCCCTCTGCGAAGGGCCTATCTTTTACTTTATGTATTTATTTTTATCCAAGAGTCAATAGTATCCCTTCTCATTTCAACCTCAATTATTCTTTAGTTGGCAAGCATCATGTGGTGGGGAAAGATCCAGGCACATATGGCCAGTCAAATATATTTGATCATGAACTATTATTGTTGACAATTATCTCTATGATAAATAAGTTGGGAGGCGAAACATTAAGCCCCTATCTTTCTCTGTGTTCGATGGATGCTATTTGTTCTAAAAATATACTTTGAGTACTAGCAATCATAGAAGACTATATGATAATTGAGTATGTGGAGCTCTTACTTAGACTTTGTTGAAAATAAGTTGAATTGCAATTGTTTGGTGAGTAAGAACATAGGTTGTTAAGTTTCAAGAGAATGCACTGTTTAAACCATAACATGTGACTTGATTGCTACTTTATCATGATGAGTTTTATGAGAAAGAGTTGCTGTTATGATGCTAGGAAAAGTGATTGAAACTATCATTGATCAAACTTATGCACTATGCTAGCATTCACACTTCATAAATTATTTCTTTTATCATTTACCTACTAGAGGACAAGCAGGAATTAAGCTTGGGGATGCTGATACGTCTCCAACGTATCTATAATTTATGAAGTATTCATGCCATGTTTATTATAGTTTTGTATGATTTTGGTGCACTTTTATATGGATTTTATATGATTTTCATGGACTAACATATTGACCTAGTGCCCAGTGCCAGTTGCCGTTTTCTGCTTGTTTTTGGTTTTCCAGAAAATCCATATCAAATGAAGTCCAAATGCAGCAAAACTTTTTGCCGATTTTTTCTAGAAGGAAACAGACCCAGGAAGCTTCGGGGGAGCAGCAGAAGACCCACAGGGGCCCCACAAGCCACCTGGGAGCGCCAACCCTCCCCCCCCCAGGCGCGCCCTGGTGCCTCATGGGCCCCCTGTGGCCCTTCTTCGCGTGGTCCCAACGCCAAAAATTCATATAAATACCAAAACCCCCAGAAATAACCCTAGAACTCTAACTCCGCCGCCGCAAGCCTCTGTACCTCCACGATCTCATCTACAGCCCTTTTTCGGCACGCTACCGGAGGGGGGGAATCATCACCGGAGGCCATCTTCATCATCCCGGTGGTCTCCATGACGAGGAGGGAGTAGTTCACCCTCGGGGCTGAGGGTATGTACTAGTAGCTATGTGTTTGATCTCTCTCTCTCTCTCGTGTTCTTGATTTGGCACGATCTTGATGTACCACGAGCTTTGTTAATATAGTTGGATCATTGCTACTTGTAGCTTGCGTTGGTATTTCCCCGAAGAGGAAGGGATGATGCAGCACAGTAGAGATAAGTATTTCCCTTAGTTATGAAACCAAGGTTATAAAACCAGTAGGAGAATCATGCAATACCTCATTAGCAGCACCTGCACACAAACAACAAATCCTTGCACCCAACGCAAACGAGAGGTTGTCAATCTCTTGGCGGTCAATTGCAAGATTAAATTGTATGTAATAGATAGATAGATTGAAACAAAAATACAAAATAAAATAAATAAAAGAAAATGGCAGCAATATTTTTAGGGTTTTAGTAATATGATTTAGATAGACCCGGGGGGCATAGGTTTCACTAGAGGCTTCTCTCACGAAAATAGCATACGGTGGGTAGACAAATTACTGTTGGGCACTTGATAGAAAAGCAAATAATCATGACGATATCCAAGGCAATGATCATGTATATAGTCATCACGTCCGAGACAAGTAGACCGACTCCTGCCTGCATCTACTACTATTACTCCACACATCGACCGCTATCCAGCATGCATCTAGTCTATTAAGTCCATAAAGAACGGAGTAACGCCTTAAGAACGATGACATGATGTAGACAAGATAAACTCACGCATGAATAAACCCCATCTTTTTACCCTTAATAGCAACGATACATACGTGTCATGTCCCTTTCTGTCACTGGGATGGAGCACCGCAAGATCGAACCCATTACAAAGCACCTCTTCCCATGGCAAGATAAATCGATCTAGTTGGCCAAACCAAATCAATAGATCGGAGAAGAAATACGAGGCTATAATAATCATGCATAAAAGAGATCCGAAAAAACTCAAATATTTTCATGGATAATCTGATCATAAACTCACAATTCATCGGATCCCAACAAACACACCGCAAAAAGTGATTACATCGGATAGAACTCCAAGAACATCAAGGAGAACATTCTATTGAAGATCAAAAAGAGAGAAGAAGCCATCTAGCTACTGCATATGGACCCGAAGGTCTGTGGTAAACTACTCACGCATCATCGGAAGGGCAACAAGGTTGATGTAGAGCCCCTCCGTGATCGATTCCCCCTCCGACGGAGTACCGAAGAAGGCCTCCAGATGGGATCTCTCTGGAACAGAAACTTGCGGCGGTGGAAAAAGTATTTCGTGGACTCTCCTCAGGGTTTCTGGTTTTTCCTGAATTTATAGTGGTGGAATTAGGTCAAACGGAGCAAAGGGGGGCCCACGAGGCACCAGGGCGCGCCTGCCCCCCCCCCAGGCGCGCCCTGGTGGCTCGTGGCCACCTCCTGGGTCTTCTGGCCCTCTCCCGAAGCTTCTAGTGTTTATCTTGTCGAGAAAAAAATCTCCAAAAAGTTTCGTGGCATTTGGACTTCGTTTGGTATTGATTTTATGTAAAACAAAAACAGGGCAGAAAACAGCAACTGGCACTGGGCACTAAGTTAATAGGTTAGTCTCCAAAAATGATATATAATTGCTGTAAATGATTATAAAAACGTCCAAGATTGATAATATAACAGCATGGAACAATCAAAAATTATAGATACGTTGGAGACATATCAGCATCCCCAAGCTTAATTCATGCTCGTCCTCGAGTAGGTAAATGATAAAAACTGAATTTTTGATGTGGAATGATGCCTAACATATTCATCACATATTCTTTTCTTTTGTAGCATGGACATTGGACTTGAATGATTCAAAGCAATAGTCTATAATTTGACATGAAAATATAAATACTCAAGCATGCTAACAAGCAACCATGTCTTTCAAAATATCAACGCTAAAGAAAGTTATCCCTAGCCCATTATGCTCAATCATTGATCCATTCATGAAACACACTCAAATATTAGCTACACACAATGCACAAGTATGACAATAGTGCTCTCTAGTTGGTGCTTTTGTAAGAGAAGATGGAGACTCAAGTAAAAATAAAAATTGCATAAAAGTAAATAGATAGGCCCTTCGCAGAGGGAAGCAGAGATTTGTCAAATGTGCCAGAGCTCAAAGCTGAAATTAAGGAGATAAAATATTTTGAGAGGCATGCTTTTCCTGTCAATGAAAACGACCAAGAATTCCCAATATTTTCCATGCTAGACACATCATAGGTGGTTCCCAAACAGAAAGTAAAGTTTATGTCCTTTCCACCATTCTTTCACAATCCATGGCTAGCCGTATCCACGGGTGCCCTCCATACCAACACTTTCCAAGGAATTTTGTTCTTATTAATTTTGATTTCATTGTGGGACTGGGCATCCCTATTACCAACCATTCTCTCGTGCAATGACAAGTGAATAAACACTCATCGTGAGAATAACACACCTAGCATGGAAAATAATGGCCACCCCCTGCCGCTTCATGAGCGGTACGGGCACACAAAACGGAAAAATTATTTTGAAAATTTGTCGGGGGGATGACCCCCAGGTAGGCAACGGAGCCCGGATCCTCCTTCTTTTCAAAACATTGGGGCAGGACGAGCCCCTCAGCCCGGTTAGCCTGCGAGCCGGCTCCCCAGCGCGAGCCGGCTCGGCGTGGCGATCCGGCTGGCCGGCTGGCCACTAGAGAGCAAATCCTCACGACAAGACAAGGCAACAGCGCCCCCTCCTTTACACCGGCCCCGGCGGGCGTGGCAACAGCTTTCCCTGTGCCCCCGCCCGGGGCGGGCGGTGCCCGGGCGGCGCGATCCTGTTGCTAGGCGGCGCCGACCGCCCTGACGAACGACAAGACCTGCCACAGTGCCGCGCTGCCGACCGAGCCCGTGCCCGGCGGACCCGGTGCACCCGGTGGACGCGGCGAACCCGGCGCACCCGGCCCCGCTCCCGTGCATCTTTACTCATGTAACCCTAGGGGTCGGACAATTCTGTAGCAACACACACAGATACAGCTCCAGGAGCAACCATGTAGCCCGTGTGCTTCCCATACACCATTCGGCAGGACTAGGGGTGTTACCTCTCCGGAGGGCCCCGAACCTGGGTACGTCTCGTGTCTCACACTTGCGCGTGCTAACCTCGCCTCCGAAACCCACCGGCGTCCTCTCGTAACCCCACCTCTTTAGCCATCTTATGGCATCTGCCGTGAGAACACCACGACAGTTGGCGCCCACCGTGGGGCAGCTCGCGGCGCCGGCCGGAGTCAAGTTCCGGACGAGGCCCTTCACCAGCTCCGGCGAGCGCATCGTGCACGGTTTGGTCCGTGCGCCTCGCACGGCCAACCTGGCCGGCTGCAGCGCTGCGCCGAGCACGGACATCGCCTGCCCCGCAGGCTGCCTCGTCGTCCCCTTCGGCGCGCTGCGCGTCTCCGTCGCGCTTGTCCCCGACGTGTTTCCCAGCGAGGTGCACAGCTGCACCGACTCGCCTGTCCCCGTTGGCTGCGCCGTCTCCGACGACGTCGCCGCTCTCTGCGTCCGCGCGGAGGTGCTGACCAGCGGCGCCAGCTCCGGCTCCCCGCGCGCCAAGGAGAAGGCTGCCACGGCTGCGGCTCCCCCTCGCCGGGCCGACCCGCTCCACGATACGATCCGGAGTCTGCAAGCCCCCATCACGCCCGACGCCGACACGGCTGCTGCTGCGGCTCAGCTCAACGAGGACCGCCAGCATCTGCTGCTCGAGGCCACGGAGCTCGCCGCAGCCCGGCGCCGGCTGGAGTCCGCCCAGCGAGAATACGACAGCGCCCATGGCTTCACGTCGGCCGCCGCCGAGCCCAGCCGGGTCGCGGAGGTGCGGATCCGTGGGGGCGCAATCGGCCGTGCGCTAGGCGCAGGCCGGCCCGTCTACGACACCCCCGTCAAGAACATGCGCGCGGCGCAAGCGGCCATGGCGGATCTCGAATTCCTGGAGGGCGAGGAGCTGCTGCAGCAGCAGCAGCGAATCCGCGACCTCATCGCCGCGGCGAATGAGCAACAGCAACGCTTCGACCCGGCCCAGCCATCCGCCTCCGCCTCAGGAAAGACCGGAGACCCGGGGAGGGCTCTCCGGGACGCGCGGCAGACGTCTTCGCACGCCACTAGCGCGAGCCGCTCTGGCCGGCACCGGACCGGTCGGAGCCGGCACAACCGTGCCACCACCGCTGGAGACGGCAACGCTGGCGAGACGGCCGGCGACGGCTGGGTTCAGCAGCCGAAGCCCCCCGTGCGGCCGGCTCGGCGGCCCAAGCCGGCCCCGGAAGCTCCTACTCCCCGCGGTCCCGTGGCCGACCGAATCGGTCCCCGCGGTCCCGTGGCCGACCGAATCGGCCCCCGCGGTCCCGTGGCCGACCGAATCGGTCCCCGCGGTCCCGTGGCCGACCGACTCGGCCCCCGCGAGCCCTACGACGAAAGCGATGCCCGTCACCGCATCGACCGGCTGGCGCGCTCCACGGCCCTGGAGGAGGAGAGCTCTGTCGGCCCGACATGTTTCGGCCCCCGCATTCACGAGGAGCCCTTCCCCAAAGGCTTCTCGCTGCCCCGCGACTCCCCAAAGTACACCGACGCCACCAAGCCGGAGGACTGGCTGACCGACTACACCACAGCTGTCGGCATAGCCGGCGGCAACCGGCGTGTGGCCGTGCGGTGCGTCCCCCTCATGCTGCTCGGCTCGGCCCGGACGTGGCTTAACAGCCTCCGAGCCGGCAGTGTGAACTCCTGGCTGGATTTCGAAGATGCGTTCATTCGCAACTTCACCAGCACCTACAAGCGTCCCGGCAAGCCTCGTCAGCTCTCCATGTGAGTCCAGAAGCCGGGCGAGCCCCTGCGCGATTTCCTCACGCGGTGGACGGAGCTCCGCAACTCCTACGAGGGCGTTCACGAGGTCCAAGCCATCCAGTACTTCATGGACGGGTGCCTAGACGGCACTCTGGTCAAGCACCGGCTGGTGTGCGATGAGCCGGAGACCCTGGCGGAGCTCATGGCCGTGGCGGACAAGTACGCTACGGCCGACTCCGCGATGAATGTGAAGATCACGATCGACGCAGACGGCAAGCTCCTCCCGGCCCATCCGGCTGGCGACAACAATCAGCGCCGGCAAGACAGCAACAACAACAACAACAACAACAACAACAACAACAACAACAACAACAACAACAACAACAACAACAACAACAACAACAACAACAACAACAACAACAACAACAACAACAACAACAACAACAACAACAACAACAACAACAACAACAACAACAACAACAACAACAACAACAACAACAACAACAACAACAACAACAACAACAACAACAACAACAACAACAACAACAACAACAACAACAACAACAACAACAACAACAACAACAACAACAACAACAACAACAACGGCAAGCGTCGGAACGACCAGCAAGCGCCCAGCTACGACAACCGGCAAGTCGCCACGGTGGAAGGGGGGCAGCCGGCTGAGCAAGGCTCCAGCCAGCGCCCGCGCACCGGCAAGGCCATCTGGCAGCCCAAGCTGACTTTCGAGTAGATGCTCGACGCCCCCTGCAAGAACCACAGCGGCGCGAAGCCGTCGACGCACACGCTCCGGCAGTGCAGTTTCACCCAGCGCCTGCTGAAGGGCAACCTTCCACCCCCACCACCCGGAGCCGGCCCGCAGCAGCCGCCACTCCCGGCGCCTCCACCGCCACCCGGCGCCCTCGCCGACAACCCTTTCCCGAGCCCGGACGCGTCCTACGTCGTCTTCACCAGCGAGGGGGATGACAAGCACGCCAAGCGCAAGCACATGGCCGAGGTGAATGCCGTCGTCCCCCCGGTTCCCCAGTACATGCACTGGTCCTACCGGCCGGTCAGCTGGACCCGGGAGGACCACCCGGCCGTCATGCCCACGCCGGGCGGCTACGCCCTCGTGCTCGACCCCACCCTCGTCTCCGAGAAACGCACCTGCCGCTTTTCGCGGGTGCTGATCGACGGAGGTAGCAGCATCAACATCCTGTACCGCGACACCATGACCAAGCTCGGCATCGAGACGCGACAGCTGGAGCCGACCCGGACAGTGTTCCACGGCATCGTGTCGGGTCTCTCCTGCTCTCCGGCCGGCCGGATCCGGCTTGACGTCCTGTTCGGCTCTAGCAGCCATTTCCGCCGTGAGCCGATTTGGTTCGAGGTGGTTGACCTGGCCAGCCCCTACCACGCGCTGCTGGGCCGGCCCGCGATGGCCAAGTTCATGGCGGTCCCCCACTACGCCTACCTGAAGTTGAAGATGCCGGGTCCCAAGGGCCTCATCACCATCGTCGGCGACTACAAGAAGTCCCTCGAGTGCGCCAAAGCCGGCTCCCAGCTGGCCGAGTCGCTGGTCATCGCCGAGGAGAGGCGCCAGCTCGACCGGATCGAGGCGCTGGCCAACGCGCAGTCGGCCGTGCCGGCTCCGCCCAAGCCGGCCGACGAAGCCTCCTTCAAGCCGGCCAAAGACACGAAGAAGGTCCCGTCAACCCGGCCGACCCCAGCTCCAGCAAGTACTTCGTTGTGGGCACCGGCCTCGACAGCAAATAGGAAGGCGAGCTCGTCGATTTCCTCCGTGAGAATCAGGATATCTTTGCATGGTCCCCCAAAGACATGCCGGGTGTCCCGAGGGAATTCGCCGAGCACAAACTTCACGTCCGCAAGGACGCCAAGCCTGTCCGACAGCCGCTACGCCGCTTCTCCGAGGAGAAGTGAAGAACCATCGGTGAAGAGATCGCCCGGCTGCTCAAAGCCGGGTTCATCATGGAAGTGTTCCATCCCGAGTGGCTGGCCAATCCAGTCCTCGTCCTGAAGAAAAATGGCATCTGGCGCATGTGCATCGACTACACCAGCCTGAACAAGGCATGCCCCAAAGACCCGTTCGCTGTGCCCTGGATCGACCAAGTCATCGACTCCACAGCCGGCTGCGAGCTCCTGTCCTTCCTGGACGCCTACTCCGGCTACCACCAGATCAAGCTGGACCCGGCCGACGCCCTCAAGACGTCCTTCATCATGCCCTTTGGGGCCTATTGCTACATCACCATGTCGTTCGGCTTGAAGAATGCCGGCGCCACCTTCCAACGCTGCATGCAGAAATGCCTGCTGCCCCAGCTCGGCAGAAATGCGCACGTCTACGTCGACGACATCGTGGTGAAGACCAAGCAGCACCTCACGCTCCTGGCCGACCTCAAAGAAACCTTCGCCAATCTGCGCCGGTTCCGGATCAAGCTCAACCCGGAGAAATGCGTCTTCGGCGTGCCGGCTGGCCAGCTCCTCAGTTTCCTCGTCTCGGCACGCAGCATCGAAGCCAACCCGGAGAAGATCAAGGCAATCGAGCGCATGCGCAAGCCGACCCGGCTACGCGACGTCCAGAAGTTCACCGGCTGCTTGGCCTCTCTCAGCCGGTTCATCAGCCGACTGGGGGAGAGGGCCCTGCCCCTGTATCAGCTGATGAAGAAGACGATGGCTTTCGAGTGGAGCAACCAGGCGGACGAAGCTTTTCGCGACCTCAAGCGCATGCTATCCACCGCACCCGTCCTGGCCGCGCCGGCTGAGAAAGAGCCACTCCTGCTGTACATTGCCACCACCTCCCGCGCGGTCAGCACGGTGCTGGTCGTCGAGCGCCCTGAGGAGGGCAAGGTGCAGCCGGTCCAGCGACCAGTGTATTTCCTGAGCGAGGTGCTCTCCGCCTCCAAGCAGAACTACCCCCACTACTAGAAGATGTGCTATGGCGTGTACTTCGCCGCCAAGAAGCTGAGGCAATACTTCCAGGAGCATGCCATTACTGTGGTGAGCACGGCCCCCATCGACGAGATCATGGGCTGCCGGGATGCCTCTGGCCGGGTGGCCAAGTGGGCCATCGAGCTAGCCGGCCACACAATCCTCTACGAGCCGCGCACCACCATCAAGTCCCAAGCGCTGGCCGACTTCCTCGTCGACTGGACCGAGACCCAGTACCTGCCGCCGGCGCCCGAGTCAACTCACTGGCGCATGCACTTCGACGGCTCCAAGATGCGCAACGGCTTGGGAGCCGGCATTGTGTTGTCCTCCCCCAAGAACGACCGGCTGCGGTACGTGCTGCAGATCCACTTCGCCGCCTCCAACAACGTGGCCGAGTACGAAGCTCTCGTGCACGGTCTTCGGCTGGCCAGGGAGATCGGCATCCGGCGCATCCGGCGCATCCTCTGCCAGACCAAAGAAAAAATAGCACTTACGGGCGAAGGTCTCGTCAAGATGTTGCGCCTCGCCCAGCATCCCGTTCTCTCGGATGGCCGACGCGCGAGCATGGGCCTCGAGATCCTTCTCGAGCTGGGCGATCCTCCTGCCAGCGTCCGCCAGCTCCTCGGCCGCCTTGCCGTGCTCCTCCGCCAGCCGGCCCAGTTCCGCCTGGTGGGCATCCTCCGCCTTGGCCTTCTCGGCCACCAGTCGGTCCACCTCGGACTGGAGCCGTTCGCGGTCGCCGGCGGCGCGATCGCGCTGCTCGCCGGCTTTGGCAAGCTGGCCTCGGAGGCCTGGCAACTCGGCGGCGGCGGCTGCGCAGCAGGTTTCCCGGTCAGATGACCGGAAGCAAAGATTAGAAGAAAAAGACAAAGCTATAAGATTCGACCCGACTGCTCCGCAGTCCGGCCCGAATCTCAGCGGCTACACCCAGTGGGTGCGCTGGCGCGCACCCACTGAAGGCATGCAAGACGTACCTTGGACCCGGCGCAGCTCCTCTTCCTTGGCCGCAAGCTGGGTTTTGGCCTCGTGGTACCGCTCCCGGAGCCGGTTGTACGCGCTGGCCCGGAGGTCGTACAGATGCTGCGCGAAGACAAGAGTTAGAATGCAAAGGACAAGCTATAAGATTCGACCCGGCTGCTCCGCAGCCTGGCCGAACCTCGGGGGCTACACCCAGTGGGTGCGCTGGCACGCCCCCACTGATTCAGCAACCAAGACAAGCAAAGAAGAAAAACTCACCATGATCGCCTGCTCCAGCTGCCGCGCCCGGCCCTGCTCCTCCCGGACGAAGGCCTGCAGGCGCTCGCTCCGACCGCGAAGCTGCGAGCACAAGGCATCCGCCGCGTCGTCCTCCCGGGTTTGCGGCCCGACCACGACTTCATCGGAGCTCGCCCATGGCTGCTGGATCGCAGCCCCGGCGCCGGATCCGCTTCCACCCGGCCGCTCGGGGTTCGTAGCGGCTTGGGGCGGCACGACCACCAAGGTACCGGCGTCCCCGGTCGCGGCCTCCGGGGCCGGCGTCGGCTGCGCTTGGCCGGATGGCGCGGAGTCCGCCTCGCGCCTCTCTCCGCCGCCCTCACCTCCCTCCGCCGGGTCGGCCCGGGGCGGCGTGTCCACGACGATGTTCTCATCGACGTTCGACTCGCCGCCGGCCGGCTTCGCCCGCTCCCTCCGGCTGCGGCTCGATGATCGTCGCCACCGGCGCCGAGCCCCTCTCCATCTCCGGCCAGGCCGGATCCGCGGCGGGCCTGGCCCGCTTCGCGGAGGCCCTCTCCCACGCCTGGACCGAGGCCTCCTGCATTGCTTTCTCGGCCTCGTCCCGGTCCCGCCAGGCGGCGCGCGTCGCCGCGTCAAGATCTTGGCCGAACTGGCGGGCCTCGAGGTCCTCCTCCGCGGTCCGGCCCGGCTCGCGGTCGATGGCGCTGCTCCGGGTCTTCCTCCAGACGGCATCGCCCGCTGCGGCCTCTGTCGCCGCCACCGCCAAGTCAAGGGCCGACCTGTACACGGCAGATTTGTCACGGCGAAGACATAAGCAAGAAAAAGACAAGCCATAAGATTCGACCCGGCTGCTCGCAGCCCGGCCAAACCTCGGGGGCTACACCCAGTGGGTGCACTGGCGCGCCCCCACTGATTCAACAAGCAAGGATCAGAAATAAGACGAGAGACACTTACCCAATAACCGACGGGACCTCCCGCCTCGGCCCCACAGACGGGGCGAGCCGGCGCTTCTTCTTGACGACGGCCCTCTCGCGCACCGGCCCCGCTGTCGGGCGCTTCGCGGCCTGCCTCGCCTCGACCGCCTCCTTCCCATGCGGCCGGCTGACAGACGCCGCCGCACGAGCCGGCCCGCTGCCGGCCGCCTTCCGCAGCCACCTTGGGGGGTCGACGCTGGCATCCTCCCCAGCCGAGGGCGCTGCACCGTGGGCACCGGTCAGGCCCTCCTCATCGTTGTCCGGCCAGTCGCGAAGAGGATCCGAGGGCGGAGACTTACCCGCATGTCGCGACCCGCCGGCCGCGGCGTCGGCCAGGCGCGCCTCGACCGCCCCCTCCTCCGCCTCGGCGCCGGCGTCCTCCACGTCCGAGTCGGGCAGGTCGGCCAGCAGAAGCTGGGGATTCGGCCCGTCGTGGTTCCGCTGGCTGGCGAATAGCTGCGGCCCTCCCGTCGCGTCAGGACACAAGAATAGCGTTAAAGCAGCAAAAAACAAAGACCAGGGACTCACCGCCGGCGTCTGGTTCTCCCGGCGATAGGGCTCCTTCCCGAAGTTCCACCCCTCCTCCTTCAACCCGGCCTTGGAGATGTAGTTCACCCTCTGGACGATCCCAGCCGGCGTCAGCTCCTTGGTCGACATCCGGGTCGGGTCGTGCCGGCCGCTCATGTCGCAGATCCAGTGTGCCCGGCACTGCAGCGGCAGAACCCGGCGAGCGATGAAGGCCGCGATGAGGTCAACCGGCTTTAGCCCCTCGCGATCCGTCATCTCCCCGACCCGGCTGTAGATGTTCACCATCTCCTGCGACGGCTTCTTGGGGCAGTAACCCCAGTTCGGCTTCTCGAGCGGCGGCGCATCGACGAACGGCGGAAGGTTGATGACGTCCACCGCCGGGTCGGCGTTCCGGACGTAGAAGAATGTCGTCTGCCACTTCTTGGCCGAGTCCTCAAGCGGCAGCTTGGGAAACGACCCGTTCACCCGGCCGGTAACCACCGCTGCGCCGCAGTCGGACATCACGCCAGCTGACGCCCCCTGTTGCTTGAGGAAGAACGTCTTCGCCCACAGATCCATAGTCGGCAGCATGCCGAGATAGCCTTCGCAGAGCGTGGTGAAGCCAGCGACCTGCAGCACGGCGTTGGCGCCGAGGTGATGCGGCTGCAGCCCGAAGAAGTCGAGCCACGCGCGGAAGAAGAGACTCGCGGGGAGGCCGAACGCGCGTGAGCAGCGCCTCCGCCGGCGGCAGCCGCCTCGTGCGACGAAGATACCGGATGTTCTACTCGGTCGTGATGGAGCCCTCCCAAGAACCTTTTGGCAGCGCCATTGAAGGGCTCTACGGGCGTCGAGATGCGGCGATGAAGAAGAAGAGGGAGAAAGGCAGCGCGCTGCGGGCTTCGGGCGCGGTGCGCAGCGGCAGGCATGGGCGAGGCGCGCGACGGCGGCAGCACTTCGCTCGGGCGACGGAGAAGAAGCAGGGGTAGAGGAGGAGCAAGGGGCGGGGGTGCGTGCGGAAGCGTCACCGTCGCACTCCCCCCTTTGCCTCATTTATAACCACGGGAGATCGTGGGGGAGTGGGATCGTCTGCGCCCACGATCCCCACTCCCCCGCACCGCGCGCGCACGTTCCCCACGCACATTAACTGCGCGGGGAAGCGCAATCGCCAACGGCCACCGCAGTAAATCCCTCGCGCGCGGGCCGAGGGCGCGTCGTGGCGGGCCCGGTCCGCAGTCACGTCCCGTCACACGCGTGGGCTGGCAGGCCTCGCCCGCCGCGAGGCAGCACGTGGTGGCCTGTCACGCTACGGCGGGCGCGAATCATCGCGCGAGGCAAGACTCGTCTGGCGGACGTTTCCGTTTCCCGCCCAGGCCGGGGTGCCGCCGCCCGGCTTCCGGAAGCCGGCTCCCAGCGGGTGTTCCCGGCGTCCGCTGCCACGTTGCCGGCACGCGGCCAGGCGAAGCCGCCCGGCCGGACTCTGGCACTTCATCAACAAACCGGCTACTCAGGGGGGTAAGCTGCGAAGGCCCCCCTGCCTGAAGCCGGCGAACCTTCACAGCTTCGGGGACTACTGTCGAGGGGATGACCCCCGGGTAGGCAACGGAGCCCGGATCCTCCCTCTTTTCAAAACATCAGGGCAGGCCGAGCCCCTCAGCCCGGCTAGCCTGTGAGCCGGCTCCCCAGCGCGAGCCGGCTCGGCGTGGCGACCCGGCTGGCCGGCTGGCCCAGGCCGGCTGGCCACTAGAGAGCAAATCCTCACGACAAGACAAGGCAACAGCGCCCCCTCCTTTACACCGGCCCCGGCGGGCGTGGTGACAGCTTTCCCTGTGCCCTCGCCCGGGGCGAGCGGTGTCCCGGCGGCGCGATCCTGTTGCTAGGCGGCGCCGACCACCCTGACGAACGACAAGACCTGCCACAGTACCGCGCTGCCGACCGAGCCCGTGCCTGGTGAACCCGGCGCACCCGGCGGACGCGGCGTACCCGGCGCACCCGACGTACCCGGCAGACCGGGCGGACCCGGCGGCCCCCACCGCCGGCTCCTAGACAATGACACCCGGGCCCCGCTCCCATGCATCTTTACTCATGTAACCCTGGGGGTCGGCCTATAAGACCTCCCGGGAGCCCTCCATGCAGGGGGTCGGACAATTCAGTAGCAACACACACAGATACAGCTCCAGGAGGAACCTTGTAGCCCGTGTACTTCCCATACACCATTCGGCGGGACTAGGGGTGTTACCTCTCCGGAGGGCCCGGAACCTGGGTACGTCTCGTGTCTCACACTTGCGCGTGCTAACCTCGCCTCCGGAACCCACCGGCGTCCTCTCATAACCCCACCTCTTTAGCCATCTTATGGCATCTGCCGTGAGAACACCACGACAAAATTAGAGTTGGCACACGCAAATTTACTTGGAACGGCATTGAAATACCGCATATAGGTAGATATAGTAGACTCATTTGGCACAACTTGGGTTTAAGCATTTTGGATGCACAAGCAATATTTCCGCTTAGTACAAATGAAGGCTAGCAAAAGATTGAGAAGCAACCAACCAAAAAACGAAAATGGTCATAAACATGCATTGAACATAACTAACACCGAATAATGCACCATAAGTAGGATATAATTTCATTGCATAACTATTGACTTAATGTGCATGCATAGGGAATCACAAGCCTTAACACTAATATTCTTACTAAATCACAATTACTCACTAACATGACTCACATATTATCATTTCCATATCGCAAAACTATTGCAAGGAATCACACTCATCATATCCAATGATCTATATGAAAGTTTTTATTTATATCCCTCTTGAATATTCATCACTTTGGGACCAAATTCATATCTTGTGCAAATTACCGTTACTATCATCAACTCTCAAAAAGATTTAAGTGAAGCATGAGAGTGCAAATATTTCTTCAAAATTTCAATCTTATCAATTCTCAAAATAATATAAGTGAAGCATGAGAATTCATTTCTCCAAAATTTTAACCAACTCTCAAAATAATATAAGTGAAGCATGAGAGTTTATTTCTTCAAAATATAGCCACCACCGTGCTAAAAAAGATTTAAGTGAAGCACTAGAGCAACTGCCTAGCTCAAAAAATTTAAGTGAAGCACATAGAGTATTCCAACAAATGATGATAAACGTGTGGCTCTCTCAAGATAGGTGTGTTCAGCAAAGATGATTGTGACAAACTAAAAAGCAAACAAAGAAAAGACTCATATAATACAAGACGCTCCAAGCAAAACACATATCATGTGACGAATAAAAATATAGCTCCAAGTAAAATTACGGATGGTTGGTAGAAGAAAGTGGGGATGCCTTCCGGGGCATCCCCAAGCTTAGATGCTTGAGTCTTCCTAGAATATTACCTTGGGGTGCCTCGGGCATCCCCAAGCTTAGGCTTTTGCTACTCCTCATTCCTTCATCTATCGTGATCTCACCCAAAACTTGAAAACTTCAATCACACAAAACTCAACAAAACCTTCGTGAGATCCGTTAGTATAACAAAATAAATCACTACTTTAAGTACTATTGCAAACCCATTCATATTTTATTTTTGCATTATACCTACTGTACTCTAACTTCACCACAGCTTATACCCCCCGATATATGTGGCACCCCGGCTCAGAGAACCGGTTTACCAGTGTTTCCAACCCAGAGATCATGTCTTCTGGAAACACACAACAACTTGGAATAGAACTGAACTGAACTTTATTGAAATATCTCGAGTACAAGCTCATAAATTACATGATAGCGAGGCCAGAAGCACTGCACGTGCTATGACAATATCTACATTATTTATGGAACATATCAGGGCCTCGATACTACTGGGTAGAACTACGGCGTTGCGGAACATAGCGCGGAAACTCCATCCACAGGGACACTGCTGTGGACAAGGCCTAGTTAGCGTAGCATGAACCATCGGGACCTCCGTCCTCGGCTTCTACTGCATCTGGCATGACACACCAGGTGAGTACTTGGAATGTACTCGCAAGCTCATGACAACCAAGACAATGCAGCAAACAATAGCATGGCAATAACAGATTAAGATATTAGGTTGCTCACTTACTGGTACCCAGTATCAACTTACTCTCCTCTGGGTTGTCCCACAACCCTCGGAATGCTCACAATCCACAGAGCACTTCCGAAAATAAGACAAGTTCTTCCATCATTATTATCATTACGGTTGACCATCCTAGAGAGGCCTAAACGGACTGTCCAATACCGTATACGCGGCTATTCGAATAGGTTTTACACTCTGCAGAGGTTGCACACTTTACCCACACTATGGAGTACCTGGCCTCGTGATCCCATTCGGGTGGACCGGTGGTGCTCCAACGAAACCTGCGTGACCCGTGACCCCTCTATCGTACCCCCGACAATCATACCCTCCCAGGGTCATGTCCTGGGTGGCCCCTGTGTCAGCCCGTGACACCTGCCACCGTTGTGGCCACTAACTGTCCCAGACGGGGACGCCGGCAAAATAACTCAACTGGGCTCACAGGATTATCGTCGTCTACCTGATCAGGGCAGCACGCACGCATAACCCTCCCTAGTTTGGTGGTACCGATAAAAGAGCACAAAGCCAGACCAAGTCAAGGCCGTCCCATACCGGCAAATGTGGCTGCACAGAAAAGTCCGGGTAGGTGGCTCTTGATCAACCAACTAAGTTCAGTGTTGTCAAGAATTTAACCAGTATGGGTATTTAATTGCAAGTAAATTAACATGGCAATAGCTATGCAGTTAAATAAATTACTATGGATTATCACATATTAAAATAATGCATGAAATTCAATTAAATATCAAACACTATTGAAATGCTTCATGCAATGGATGACATGGCTTGCCTTGCTCTGTTGGGTTGTCCACAAACTCCTGGGCTTCAAATCCAAAAGTAATTTCCTCTGAAAATATTTTTAAAATGCAATTGAAAATGTCACATATTACTGTTCTGTTCACCAGAAATTCTGGGAACAAGAGAAAAATACCAAAATTTGCCAGAAAATAGAGGAGCTCAAGATAAACCAGATGCAAAAAGAATCAATTGATTTGGACTTATGGCTTAAAAGTTATTAAGGGTCAAAGTTTTGGTCAAATCTGGAAATTATCAGAAAAATAGAAAATCCACAGCGGGCCACATCGAAGGTGTAATCTGCCTGGGCACCTCCACTTACCGCTTCGGTAAGCCGCTGACGAGCGGGCCCCGCTATAGGATTTAAAAGGAGGGGAGGAGGGAAACAGAGAGCGGCGGGGTTCCGGCGACGCTCGCCGGTGATGCGGACGGCGGCGAGGTTCGGCGACCGCGGGAATCGAACGAGCGCTTCGAGATGAACACGCACGTACCCGTGGGTTGGCGAACGGTGGCCGGACGACGTCGTCCCCTTCCTCTCCGGCGGCGGTGGCGCTTGGGTGTTGTCGGAGACGGCGGTTCCGGCAGCGATTCGACCGGGCAAGGGCTTGGGCAGGGGCAGTGGAGCGAGGTGAACTCGCGGGTGCAGTCGGTGGAGCTCGGGGAGGAGCGAGTCGGCGGGGAGGCAGAGCTCGGGTGGCGGCGGTGCTCCGGCGAGATGCAAGGCCAGAGGGCCTCTCGGCCGTGGCTCGGTGCTCGGGGGCTCAATAGGAGGCGGAGGGAGTGGTGTGAGGTGCTCGGGAGAGGCCGGGGAGGCCTTTATATAGGAGGGGGAGGAGTTCTCTGGAACGGCGGAGCTCGGGTCATGTCGCCGGCGTCGCGACGTTGAGCTGGCTGGCAGGGAGCGGGCTACGAGATGGGAGAGGGCAGAGGAGAGCTCAGAGGAGTTAAGGCGGTCGGTGGCGGCTCGCGGGGAAGAAGACGCGTCGCACAGCCACTGTGCCTGCACGGGCGGCACAGTGCGCGTGTGTCGTGGCGGCCACCGGGGACGTTTCCGGCGAGGGGAAGGATCAGGAGAGGGGTACGTGGACGGCAACGACGAAGTCGGCACCTCAGGACATCAAATGGCAGCACGAGGCCTCTGGAATGACCTCGGCCGTCGCCGGCGAGATGCAGAGCATGCATACTGGCATGCCAGTAACGTGCTCACCACTGGAAGTGATGTCTCGAGGCTATCCAAGTCCAGCGCACCATGTCTGGGGTGTTCTCCCTTGGTCATTTAGCTCCTCTGTGCACTTGGTTTGGCTAGATACAGACTGAGTTAAAGTGTAGCTTCAGCTACAGTTTCTGGCAGAGAACTTGAGAGGGATCTGGAGAAGAGGTGAGCTGGAGATGGAGCCAATGGAGATGTCTGGGGTGATCTACTTTGGAAGGACTATGAGCTGGCCAAGTTTGAAAGAATTTCATCAAGATTTGAGGGTAGTTCATGTACAACTGTTGTACTGAACTAGAAACCTAGATGAGCTTGTAGCACTATCTGGGTGATCTTCTGGAGCTGAATTTTGGTGTGGCAGGGTTATTTGGTGAGGAGAAGATGCCATAAAAATTTCAGCTCAATTGGATACCTCTAGCTGGTACTTCCTTCACAGAGGTTCCAATTGGACAGAAACTTGGCAGAATATTGCTGGTGAAAATTTGTACTGGACCAGATGATATTTTTGGATATTTTGGAAAGATAGGTTCCCTAATATCTCAGGGAATTTTCTGCGGATTTACTGAGTTGGGAAAATATGGGTTGCTTCACAAATGGCCAGTGCTGTTCAGAGAGCAAAGGGGGTTTTCTGGACAAAATTTTATACTGGACCATGAAATGTTTTTGAAGATTGTGGGAGTAGATGATGACAAGAAGGTCTGGGATTAATTTGGGATTTTTCTGATCACCAGAACTATAGGTTGCTTTGTAACCCATAGTGATGACATATTTTCCCAAAGGAAGAACATGAATATTTGGGAAAGATAAAGAATTGGAAATTGATCCAGATGGTGTGTGACAAGATTATGGCAAGATGCTGAGGGCTTTGGATCAATCAGAGGAATTCATAAGTCCAAAGTCAACTGAAAAGTTTCAAAATCCAACCAAATTGCAAATAAAGCCAGAAAGATTTTAAAAAGAAAAAGTTGCCAAAAACCAGGGTGTCACAAACCTACCCCCCTTAGAATGAATCTCGTCCTCGAGATTCGGTTGCTCAGGGAACAAGTGTGGATATGCTAATCTCAGAAAATCCTCTCTTTTCCAGGTAGCCTCTTCCTCAGTATGATGATCCCACACTACCTTGTAAAATTTAATTGTCTTACTCCTGGTAGTTCTTTCCATCTCATCCAATATTCTGACAGGTCTTTCCTCGTAGGTCAAATCTTTAGTCAATTCCAGCTCACTCATATCTACTTGTTTGATCGGGGGTGCAATGCACTTCCTCAACTGGGATATGTGGAAGACGTCGTGAACGTCAGCCAACTCTGGTGGTAACTCTAGCTGATATGCCACTCTGCCTCTTCGGGCCATAACCGGAAAGGGTCTGATATACCTCGGTGCAAGCTTTCCTCGGGTATGAAACCTCTTTATTCCTTTCATGGGGGTAACTCGGAGATAGGCATAGTCTCCGGGTTCAAAAGATACTTCCCGATGCTTCGGGTCATAGTAGCTCTTTTGATGGGACTTGGCTGCTTGAAGATGCTCCTGGATATCCTTGACTTGTTTCTCAGCCTCGAGCATCAAATCTGTGCCGAAGATACGGCTGTCTCCTGTCTGGGACCAATTTAAAGGAGTGCGGCATTTCCGTCCGTACAAAGCCTCGAATGGTGACATCTTGAGACTTGACTGATAACTGTTATTGTAGGAGAATTCTGCTTAGGGTAGGCTATCCTCCCATTTGGGTCCATGGGCGAGAGCACAGGACCGAAGCATATCTTCCAAAATCCGATTCACACGTTCGGTCTGTCCATCTGTCTGTGGATGGTATGCCGTACTATGTTTTAGCACAATTCTCAGGGCTTGATGCAGTCGCAGCCAGAATGCTGAGGTGAACAGGGAGCCTCTATCCGATGTGATAGACTTGGGTACTCCATGAAGGCTGACTATCCGGGACATGTAGAGCTGTGCCAGCTGGTGAGCGTTGAAAGTGGTCTTTACCGGAAGAAAGTGAGCCACTTTTGTAAGTATGTCTACGATGACCCAGATAGCATCATGGCCTCTTGTTGACTTGGGTAGTCCAACAATGAAGTCCATGCATATGTCATCCCACTTCCACCGGGGTACTGGTAAAGGTTGCAGTAGTCCAGCGGGTTTCTGATGTTCCGCCTTGACTCTGTTGCAGATGTCACAACAGGCAACATAATATGCAATATCCCTTCGCATTCCTGACCACCAAAAGGTTTCTCATAAGTCCTGGTACATTTTTGTTCCTCCCGGGTGGATAGAGTATGCAGATTCATGTGCTTCTCTGAGTATCTACTGTCTCTAGTTTTCTTGGTCAGGCACACATATTCGGTTCTCAAACCATAAGGTGCCTTGGTCATCAATACGGAAGGACTTAGCCTTTCCTAGCGGAATATTCTCCCTGATCTCTTGAATTTCTTTATCTGATTTCTGAGCTGCCTTAATCTCTTCCATTAGCGTTGGAGTAATTTCCATTGTATCCGGGCTCATTGGGCCACATAATACCATATTTAGCTTGGCGAACTCTTCTCGCAACTTCGGATGCATTCCCTCCATTATTGCATTTAGGGTACCTTGCTTTCTGCTGAGGGCATCGGCGACCACATTGGCTTTTCCCGGATGATAATTTATCCCAAGGTCATAATCCTTGACCATTCAAGCCATCTTCTCTGCCTGAGATTCAGATCAGGTTGTGTGAAAATATACTTGAGGCTCTTGTGGTCCATGTATATTTCACATCGCTACCCAATGAGATAATGCCTCCAAATTTTTAATGCATGAACCACGGCTGCCAATTCCAAGTCATGAGTGGGATAATTCTCTTCATGAGGTCGTAGCTGTCTGGATGCATAGGCTACAACCTTTCCCTCTTGCATTAGGACGCAGCCGATTCCATGCCTGGAAGCATCACAATATATGTCGAAGCTCTTGTGAATGTCTGGAAGAACTAAGACAGGGGCGGTGGTTAGCCTCGTCTTTAGCTTCATGAAACTGCTATCACATTCTTCCGTCCAGGCAAATTTGTGGTTCTTTTTCAACAGTTCTGTCAATGGCTTGGCTATTTTTGAGAAGCCTTCGATGAAGCGACGGTAATAGCCTGCCAATCCCAGAAAGCTACGGACTTCCGTTACTGTGGCTGGGGTCTTCCAGTTTAATACAGCAGTCACTTTACTGGGGTCGACAGCCACACCTTGCTCTGACAGAATATGTCCCAGAAATCCCACCTCTCTTAGCCAAAATTCGCATTTACTGAATTTGGCATACAAGCGATGGGTCCTTAGTCTTTCCAGGACAGTACGGAGATGTTGTGTGTGCTCCTCTTTATCTCTAGAGTAGATGAGAATGTCATCGATGAATACTACCACAAATTTGTCCAGAAAGTCCATGAAGACCTTATTCATCATGCTCATGAAATGTGCTGGAGCATTTGTCAGCCCGAATGACATGACGGTAAACTCATACAGACCATATCTGGTAGTAAAGGCTGTCTTGGGGATATCCTCTTTTCTGATTTTTAGCTGATGATACCCCGTTCGGAGGTCAATCTTGGAAAATACCCGGGCTCCGTTCAACTGGTCAAACAGATCATCAATGCGGGGGAGCGAATATTTATTTTTGATGGTGACCTCATTCAGTTGGCGATAGTCTACGCACATTCGTAGGCTGCCATCCTTCTTCTTGACAAACAACACGGGCGATCCCCACGGTGAAGTGCTTGGACGAATATACCCTTTCTGTAATAATTCATCCAACTATTTCTTCAATTCCACCAGCTCTGGGGAAGGCATGCGGTAGTACTTCTTGTATATTGGAGCAGTTCCGGGAACAACCTCAATAGCAAACTCTAGTTCCCAATCAGGTGGCATTCCCGGTATCTCTTCTGGAAATACGTCCGGAAATTCACTGACTACCGGAATCAGACTTATGTCTGTAGCTGTGGCTTTGAATGCCATTCCCTTCTTTGGCATCACTCTGCTAGCAGTGAATTGCACTGTTTGGCCTGCCGGGTTAACCAGTGTCACCCTCCTGGTGGCACAGTTGATACACACCTGGTGTGGTACCAACCAATCCATTCCCAGTATTATATCCAGTCCAGGGGATTCAATGGCAACGAGCGTGGCTGGAAACTTCACATCGTGTATCAAGATTTCTAGATTCTTGTATATCACATTTGTTCTGAGCATGGAGCCAGGGGATTGTACCACCATGATTTTGTCCAAAAGAGAAGGAGAAAATTTGTGCAGGGTGACAAAACTCCGTGAAATAAACGAACGAGAAGCCCAGAGTCAAATAAAATTATTGCAGGTATGTTGTTAACAGAAAACATACCAAGGACCACATCTGGTGCTTCGTGGGCTTCCTCAGCGGAGATATGGTGGACTTGGCTGCGGTAGAAATTCGCATTGGGGCGGCGTCCAACACTGTTGACTTGTGGCTTGAAGTCGGATGGTGGCTTCCCATTTCTTGCGGGGCACTGCTTGGAATAATGCCCGCTCTGGCCACAAGTGAAGCATGTGTTGTTGCGACGGCAGTCCTCCAGTACTGGCTGTTTGCCGAAGGTCTTGTCCTGGCTGACAGGCTTGTTGTTGTTGTTGCCATTGTTCCAGGCAGGCTTGTATTCATATGTCCCTGGTTGCCAAATACGTGGCTTCTGCACAAACTGCTCACGGTTGTCCTTCTTGGGTTCAAACTTCCGCTTGCGATCATCATAGCCTGACTTATGCTCTCGTTCAGCTATGAAGGCCTTGTTTACCAGAGTCTGGAAGTCAGGAAAGTCCAGCATACAGAGTTGACAGCGGAGGGTATGATTCAGCCCTCCGAGGAATCGGTCGATCTTCCTTTCTTCTGTGGACACGTCGTGAGTAGAGTACCGTGCCAGATTATTAAACTTGTTCAGGTACTCACCCACTGACATGTTCCCTTGAGTAAGGGCCAAGAATTCCCTCTGCTTCACCTTCATTATGCCAGTAGGAATATGATACTTGCGGAATGCCTCTTTGAATTTTTCCCAAGAAATATCCTCTCCAGAAGGCCATAATATTTTTGTATTGTCCCACCATATGGCTACTGGTCCCTCCGGGTAGTGAGTGACAAAAGGAACCTTATCTGCCTCATCACAGCGGGCTATGTCCAGTTTCTTTTCCATAGTCCTTAGCCAGTCATCAGCTTCCATCGGATCCACAGCCTGGCCAAAACTGGGTGGCTTTGTCCGCTGAAAATCAGACAGCTTAGAGTGTGTCCCATTGTGGTTGTTCTGACCCACCACAGTCTGCATACTTTTCAGAAATTCCATGAAATCTTGGTTTCTTTTCTCTTCGAACATTCTCATGATCTGATCAGTGGTAGGTGACTGTGGTGGTGGAGGTGGCAAATCTTCTGGTGGCTGTCCTGCCTGTCGGGCGGATTGACGAACGGGAGTTCCATCGCCACCTTGGTTACTACACCTCTTCATCCTAAATTTGTTCCCATTGCAAAATGCCGAATCGATGAGCAACATCCATAAGGGAAAGCAGGGTAGTATGACACCAGAAAATAAGCCAAATAAAAAGAGGAAAAAGCAAACCAAAATAATTATACAAGGCAACCCAACATCATACATGACAAGCTAGTAGGGGGATGAGCATGACTAGACTGCTCATACGGTAGTTGACATATGCAAGGATGCAGGATGCATACACCGATACTCAAGCCTCCACTCTAGTGGCGTCAGTGGCACAAACACTGGTACACTGAAGACTCCTCGTCGTCTGACCCTGACTCGGAATCTGAGCTGATGATGTGTACCTCGGCCTCCGGATCAATGGAAACACGACGACGCTGACGGGAAGGTTCCCCCTCGGAAGAAGAAGAAGCACGACGCTGCAGCATCGGAGCGGCTGGAGTGGCTAGGAGTGAGGCCCACTCTGCCGGGGTCTCATGTCGGCTACCAGACAAAAATCCTGGCGGTCCGAATGAACTACAAGGAGTGTCGGAAGGTGGAATGGGTGGAGTATATACTGGTGAAAACAGAGGTGGAGGAGGAGACTGTGCTGCCGCAACAGCAGCAAGTGCCTCGCGGGCAGAAGTCAGCTCCTCGGCTAGAGAAGTGATCATACGGTAACTGGCGTTCAGATAACGAGGTAAAACACCAGTAGCACGATCACTCGCCGGATCAACAGGTGCGAAAAGGACTCGCCCTGTCGTAGGCGACAGGGTGGGGTAGTGAAAGAAACATGGATGAGTCTGCATTTCGACCTCGTGGAAGCGCAAGTCAGTGAGAGCCTCCATCGCAGCAAACTGGATCGCCAACTCTGGAGTAGAAGCAGTTCCGCCCTTGGAAGAACGGGAGTAGCTTCCAATATCTGAACTCGTAGTCAGAAAGGCCTCCGCATGATACTCAAATACTGAACCAGCAAGCTTCTCTCGGAACACCTGGAACACTGGGTCTTCGCCGTTGGGATACAGCCGAAGCCAGATGCTATGAAGCAGTACTGGAAAAGTGAACGGTGCCGACTCATGATTGTAGTGGTACAGAACTGGTGCCATCTACACTCATCAAACCAGCGGTTAGCACAAAAAAACTATATGCATGCCATGCAATGCAGCAATCAGATGCAACAAGCAAGACACTCCAAGACTCTCTAACTACTCGCGGCTCTAGCGCAGGGTTAACTAGGGTGTCCTACAGTCAGCGCGGCTCTGATACCAAGCGTTGTGGCACCCCGGATCAGAGAACTGGTTTACCAGTGTTTCCAACCCAGAGATCATGTCTTCTGGAAACACACAACAACTTGGAACAGAACTGAACTGAACTTTATTGAAATATCTTGAGTACAAGCTCATAAATTACATGATAGTGAGGCCAGAAGCACTGCACGTGCTATGACAATATCTACATTATTTATGGAACATATCAGGGCCTCGATACTACTGGGTAGAACTACGGCGTAGCGGAACATAGCGCGGAAACTCCATCCACAGGGACACTGCTATGGACATGGCCTAGTTAGCGTAGCACGAACCATCGGGACCTCCGTCCTCGGCTTCTCCTGCATCTCGCATGACACGCCAGGTGAGTACTTGGAATGTACTCGCAAGCTCATGACAACCAAGACAATGCAACAAACAATAGCATGGCAATAACAGATTAAGAGATTAGGTTGCTCACTTACTGGTACCCAGTATCAACTTACTCTCCTCTGGGTTGTCCCACAACCCTCGGAATGCTCACAATCCATAGAGCACTTCCAAAAATAAGACAAGTTCTTCCATCATTATTATCATTACGGTTGACCATCCTAGAGAGGCCTAAACGGACTGTCCAATACCGTGGACGCGGCTATTCGAATAGGTTTTACACTCTGCACAGGTTGCGCACTTTACCCACACTATGGAGTACCTGGCCTCGTGATCCCATTCGGGTGGACCGGTGGTGCTCCAACGAAACCTGCGTGACCCGTGACGCCTCTATCGTACCACCGACAATCATACCCTCCCAGGGTCATGTCCTGGGTGGCCCCTGTGTCACCCTGTGACACCTGCCACCGTCGTGGCCATTAACTGTCCCAGACGGGGACGCCGGCAAAATAACTCAACTGGGCTCATAGGATTATCACCGTCTACCTGATCAGGGCAGCACGCACGCATAACCCTCCCTAGTTTGGTGGTACCGATAAAAGAGCACAAAGCCAGACCAAGTCAAGGCCGTCCCATACCGACAAATGTGGCTGCACGGAAAAGTCCGGGTAGGTGGCTCTTGATCAACCAACTAAGTTTAGTGTTGTCAAGAATTTAACCAGTATGGGTATTTAATTGCAAGTAAATTAACATGGAAATAGCTATGCAGTTAAATAAATTACTATGGATTATCACATATTAAAATAATGCATGAAATTCAATTAAATATCAAACACTATTGAAATGCTTCATGCAATGGATGACATGGCTTGCCTTGCTCTGTTGGGTTGTCCACAAACTCCTGGGCTTCAAATCCAAAAGTATTTCCCTCTGAAAATATTTTTAAAATGCAATTGAAAATGTCACATATTACTGTTCTGTTCACCAGAAATTCTGGGAACAAGAGAAAAATACCAAAATTTTCCAGAAAATAGAGGAGCTCAAGACAAACCAGATGCAAAAAGAATCAATTGATTTGGATTTATGGCTTAAAAGTTATTAAGGGTCAAAGTTTTGGTCAAATCTGGAAATTATCAGAAAAACAGAAAATCCACAGCGGGCCACGTCGAAGGCGTAATCTGCCTGGGCGCCTCCACTTACTGCTTCGGTAAGCCGCTGACGAGCGGGCCCCGTAGTCGGATTTAAAAGGAGGGGAGGAGGGAAACAGAGAGCGGCGGGGTTCCGGCGACGCTCGCCGGCGATGCGGACGGCGGCGAGGTCCGGCGACCACGGGAATCGAACGAGCGCTTCGAGATGAACACGCACGTACCCGTGGGTTGGCGAACGGTGGCCGGACGACGTCGTCCCCTTCCTCTCCGGTGGCGGTGGCGCTCGGGTGTTGTCAGAGACGGCAGTTCCGGCAGCGATTCGACCGGGCAAGGGCTTGGGCAGGGGCAGTGGAGCGAGGTGAACTCGCGGGTGCAGTCGATGGAGCTCGGGGAGGAGCGAGTCGGCGGGGAGGCAGAGCTCGGGTGGCGGCGGTGCTCCGGCGAGATGCGAGGCCAGAGGGCCTCTCGGCCGTGGCTCGGTGCTCGGGGGCTCAATAGGAGGCGGAGGGAGTGGGGTGAGGTGCTCGGGAGAGGCCGGGGAGGCCTTTATATAGGAGGGGGAGGAGTTCTCTGGAACGGCGGAGCTCGGGTCTTGTCGCCGGCATCGCGACGTTGAGCTGGCTGACAGGGAGCGGGCGACGAGACGGGAGAGGGCAGAGGAGAGCTCAGAGGAGTTAAGGCGGTCGGTGGCGGCTAGCGGGGAAGAAGACGCGCCGCACAGCCACTGTGCCCGCACGGGCGGCACAGTGCGCGTGTGTCGTGGCGGCCGCCGGGGACGTTTCCGGCGAGGGGAAGGATCGGGAGAGGGGTACATGGACGGCAGCGACGAAGTCGGCACCTCAGGACATCAAATGGCAGCACGAGGCCTCTGGAATGACCTCGGCCGTCACCGGCGAGATGCAGAGCATGCATACTGGCATGCCAGTACCGTGCTCACCACGAGAAGTGATGTCTCGAGGCTGTCCAAGTCCAGTGCACCATGTCTGGGGTGTTCTCCCTTGGTCATTTAGCTCCTCTGTGCACTTGGTTTGGCTAGATACAGACTGAGTTGAAGTGTAGCTTCAGCTACAGTTTCTGGCAGAGAACTTGAGAGGGATCTAGAGAAGAGGTGAGCTGGAGATGGAGCCAATGAAGATGTCTAGGGTGATCTACTTTGGAAGGACTATGAGCTGGCCAAGTTTGAAAGAATTTCATCAAGATTTGAGGGTAGTTCATGTACAACTGCTGTAGTGAACCAGAAACCTAGATGAGCTTGTAGCACTCATCTGGGTGATCTTCTGGAGCTGAATTTTGGTGTGGCAGGGTTATTTGGTGAGGAGAAGATGCCATAAAAATTTCAGCTCAATTGGATACCTCTAGCTGGTACTTCCTTCACAGAGGTTCCAATTGGACAGAAACTTGGCAGAATATTGCTGGTGAAAATTTGTACTGGACCAGATGATATTTTTGGATATTGTGGAAAGATAGGTTCCCTAATATCTCAGGGAATTTTCTGGGGATTTACTGAGTTTGGAAAATATGGGTTGCTTCACAAATGGCCAGTGTTGTCCAGAGAGCAAAGGGGGTTTTTTGGACAAAATTTTATACTGGACCATGAAATGTTTTTGAAGATTGTGGGAGTAGATGATGACAAGAAGGTCTAGGATTAATTTGGGATTTTTCTGATCACCAGAACTATAGGTTGCTTTGTAACCCATAGTGATGACAGATTTTTCCAAAGGAAGAACATGAATATTTGGGAAAGATAAAGAATTGGAAATTGATCCAGATGGTGTGTGACAAGATTATGGCAAGATGCTGAGGGCTTTGGATCAATCAGAGGAATTCATAAGTCCAAAGTCAACTGAAAAGGTTCAAAATCCAACCAAATTGCAAATAAAAGCCAGAAAGATTTTGAAAAGAAAAAGTTGCCAAAAACCAGGGTGTCACAATACAATCCATAGATTCATCAAAACAAGCAAGTAGTGCATCAAAAACAGAATCTGTCAAAAACAGAACAGTCTGTAGCAATATATTTAAAAGCCATACTTCTGTAACTCCAAAAATTCTGAAAAATTAGGACAACGTGGGAAATTCAAATACCAATACTTTGTAAAAATTTCAGATTTTTCTGAAGCTCCAGTACAGAAACAAAATTCAGGCACTGGACGCAAAACTTTCTGTTTTCCAAACAGCATCAATTATACTATCTTCCAAATCATCCCAAAGGCTTTACTTGGCACAAACACTAATTAAAAACACAAAAACACATTCATACCAGTAGCATGAAAGTAAAAACACACAATACCAGAAAAATTTATTTTATTCATTGGGTTGCCTCCCAAGAAGCTCTTTCTTTATAGCCATTAAGATAGGCTTTCAGATTTCAATGATGCTCACATGAAAGATAAGAATTGAAGCACAAAGAGAGCATCATAATACATGTGACAAACACATTTAAGTCAAACATACTTCCTATGCATAGGCATTTTATATGCAAACAAATTATCAAGACGAGAAATATCTAGCATATGCAAAGGAGAGGAGTAAAACATTGACAATCTCAACATAATGAGAGGTAATTTAGTAACATGAAAATTTCTACAACCATATTTTCCTCTCTCATAATAATTACATGTAGGATCATAATCAAATTCAACAATATAGCTATAATGTAAAATATTATCTTCATGATCCGCATGCATAAAAAAATTATAATCTTTCAAGATAGTGGGATTATTATTACCTAAAGTTGACGCTCTTCCAAACCCACTTTTAATAGTATTGCAAACATTATTATCAATAACATATTCATCATGAGGCTTAAGTAAATTCTCAAGATCATAAGAAGCATTATGACCCCAATCATGATCATTGCAATAAGTAGTGGTCATAACAAAATTATTATCCCCAAGCTTGTAGTTTTGCATATTATTAGCACAATTGACATTAATAGAATTTATAATAACATTATTGCAATCATGCTTTTCATTGAAGGAGCTATCATGAATCACTTTATAAATTTCTTCTTTCAACACTTCATCACAATTTTCCGGTTCATGATTTTCAAGCAAAACTTCATAGAGATAATCAATTGCACTCAACTCACTAGAAATTGGTTCATCATAACTGGGTCTCTTGAAAAGATTAGCAAGTGGATGAGGATCCATATCAATAGATTTTTAGCAAGCGAAGATGCAAGCAAATAGAAGGCACATGGCAACACAAGCAAAGATAGCAAACAAGCAAAAAGGCAAATGGAAAATATTTTTGTATTTTTTTAAAAACTTTTTAGAAGTGGGGAAGATGAAAACGAGAGGCAAATAAAATAAATGCAAGGAGATGAGAGTTTATGCAAAGGTACTTGATAGATGTTGATGATGTCTCCCCGGCAACGGTGCCAGAAATTCTTCCTGCTACTTGTAGCTTGCATTGGTATTTCCCCGAAGAGGAAGGGATGATGCAGCACAGTAGAGATAAGTATTTCCCTCAGTTATGAAACCAAGGTTATCGAACCAGTAGGAGAATCACGCAACACCTCGTTAGCAGCACCTGCAAACAAACAACAAATCCTTGCACCCAACGCAAACGAGAGGTTGTCAATCTCTCGGCGGTCAATTGCAAGATTAAATTGTATGTAATAGATAGATTGATTGAAACAAAAATACAAAATAAAATGAATAAAAGAAAATGGCAGCAATATTTTTAGGGTTTTAGTAATATGATTTAGATAGACCCGGGGGCCATAGGTTTCACTAGAGGCTTCTCTCAAGAAAATAGCATACGGTGGGTAGACAAATTACTGTTGGGCAATTCATAGAAAAGCAAATAATCATGACGATATCCAAGGCAATGATCATGTATATAGGCATCACGTCCGAGACAAGTAGACCGACTCCTACCTGCATCTACTACTATTACTCCACACATCGACCGCTATCCAGCATGCATCTAGTGTATTAAGTCCATAAAGAACAGAGTAACGCCTTAAGAACGATGACATGATGTAGACAAGGTAAACTCACGCATGAATAAACCTCATCTTTTTACCCTTAATAGCAACGATACATACGTGTCATGTCCCTTTCTGTCACTGGGATTGAGCACCGCAAGATCGAACCCATTACAAAGCACCTCTTCCCATGGCAAGATAAATCAATCTAGTTGGCCAAACCAAATCAATAGATTGGAGAAGAAATATGAGGCTATAATAATCATGCATAAAAGAGATCAGAAAAGACTCAAATATTTTCATGGATAATCTGATCATAAACTCACAATTCATCGGATCCCAACAAACACACCGCAAAAAGTGATTACATCGGATAGAACTCGAAGAGCATCGAGGAGAACATTGTATTGAAGATCAAAAAGAGAGAAGAAGCCATCTAGCTACTGCCTATGGACCCGAAGGTCTGTGGTAAACTACTCACGCATCATCGGAAGGGCAGCATGGTTGATGTAGAGCCCCTCCGTGATCGATTCCCCCTCCGGCGGAGTACCGGAGAAGGCCTCCAGATGGGATCTCTCTGGAACAGAAACTTGCGGTAGCGGAAAAAGTATTTCGTGGACTCTCCTCAGGGTTTCTGATTTTTCCTGAATTTATAGTGATGGAATTAGGTCAAACGGAGCAAAGGGGGGCCCACGAGGCACCAGGGCGCGCCTCCCCCCCCAGGCGCACCCTGGTAGCTCGTGGCCACCTCCTGGGTCTTCTGGCCCTCTCCCGAAGCTTCTAGTGTTTATCTTGTCTAGAAAAAAATCTCCAAAAAGTTTCATGGCATTTGTACTTCGTTTGGTATTGATTTTCTGTAAAACAAAAACAGGGCAGAAAACAGCAACTGGCACTTGGCACTAAGTTAATAGGTTAGAATCCAAAAATGATATATAATTGTTGTAAATGATTATAAAAACATCCAAGATTGATAATATAATAGCATGGAACAATCAAAAATTATAGATACGTTGGACACGTATCAATCATATGGTGTTTCTCCCTCTCTATCTTGTTGTGATGAATTGAGTTTTTACCTTTGAGGTTTCACTATTATCGGATTGAATATTTTTATGGATTTGAGAACACTTGATGTATGTCTTGCATATGAATACCCGTGGTGACAATGGGGTATTATATTGATTGACTTGATGTATGTTTTGGCACTCAACTCGCGGATTCCCGAGGTGACATTGGGGTAATCTATGCATAGGGGTTGATGCACGTTTTCGTCTGACTTTCTCCGGTAGAAATCTTGGGGCACTCTTTGAAGTTCTTTGTGTGGATTGAATATTATGAATCTGAAGTTGTTTGATGCATATCGAATAATCAACTCACAGATACTTGTGGTGACATTAGAGTTGGTTGATGCGTATCATATGGTGTTATTTTAGTACGAACTCTAGGGCTGTTCGTGACACTTATAGGGATGGCTCAATAGATTGATCGGAAAGGATAACTTTGAGGTGGTTTCGTACCCTACAACAATTTCTTTCTTATGTTCTCCGCTAATAGGAACTTTGGAGTGATTCTTTGTCACACGTTGAGGGATTGTTATATGATTCAACTATGTTAGCACTGTTGAGAGATTGCACTAGTGAAAGTATGAACCCTAGGCCTTGTTTCTAAGCATTGCAATACCGTTTGTGCTCCGTTTTACTATTTGTTACCTTGCTGTTTTTTATTTTCAGATTACAAAAACCTATATCTACTATCCATACTACACTTGTATTACCATCTCTTCACCGAACTAGTGCACCTATACAATTTACCATTGTATTGGGTGTGTTGGGGACACAAGAGATTTCTTGTATTTGGTTGCAGGGTTGTTTGAGAGAGACCATCTGCATCCTACGCCTCCCACGGATTCATAAACCTTAGGTCATCCACTTGAGGGAAAATTGCTACTCTCCTACAAAACTCTGCGCTTGGAGGCCCAACACGAGTCTACAAGAATAATTTGTGTAGTAGACATCAATCACCACTTTATTGATGAACCTGAACCTCCTCAATACATTCGTTATAACCTGATTTTCAGCGAGAGAACTCACGATATTATTCCGTTGCCTGCACCCTCTTTGTTTGACTCTCATGCCTAGAACGGATACACCATCATGCCGGTAGACATCACAGCTTACAGGAACGAGCTGGCCGCAGCGGAGAACAAGGTCCAGCAGTGGGACGCTCAAGTGCCTCCGCCGCAGTACTATCCACCCGGTCCTGATGGATACTATGGGTGGTGATTACCAAGCTAGGCCGAAAGCCTAAGCTTGGGGGAGTACGTATCTCTCACCGACATTACATTCATGTTCACACATTCATTCCAGTTGTCGGTGTTCATCCTTTTTCATTGTATATCCATGTTAGTTTTATTTTCGCTCTCTTCTTGTGTGTTTGAAAATTTTCAAAAGCCCAAAAATATTTCTCGCTTCTTTTCGGTTTTTCTTCTTGTTTGTTAGTTTGTAGTATTAAAAGAAAACCCCAAAAGATTTCTTGTTTCTTCTTTTGCTTGTTGGGAGCTCTCCCGTGTAAATAGTTTTTCTCGCTTTTCGTTTTTCTTCTTTAATTTGCTTTCTTCAGAAAAACTAAAAACTCCAAAAATATTTCAGTGTGTTTCTCTGAATTTCTTTTCTGTTCGTTGAGTCGTCGTAGGGAGAAGACCACGATGAGAATGTTGAGTGGCTCCCATATGCTTTACAGTTGATCTAGCGAAGAGCCAATATTACCCTGTCTTCTCCCTTGAATAAAATGTTTGCAGATTCTAGCTTGGTCCACGGCACACTTGCACTATTATTATTCTCACATCATTCGGTTGTGCAAGTGAAAGGCAATAATGACGATGATTTGATGAAGTGACCGTGGAAAGGAAAAGCTGGTATGAACTCTTCTTGTTTTTGTTTTTGTAAATATATTTAACTCGGGATCCATGATTCAGCATATTATGAATAAACATGCTTGTGATGACAATTAGAGATTATAGTTGCTCATGCCATGCTTAATTAGCTAGGAGTGGATAATGATTTATCTTGGATGTCAACATGCATTAAAATGGTTATGATGTAGTATGTTAATATGGTATCCTCCTCTGAATGTTTCAAGTGGCTTGACTTGGCACATGTTCATACATGTAGCTGATTCAAAACCAACATAGCCTCTACGATATTTATGTTCAGGGTGTCTATATCCTACTCATGCTAGTATTCAATGTTAATTATTCTCAATGCATGATCATGACCGTTTTCGCTCTCTAGTTGGTCGCTTCTCAGTCTATTTGCTAGCCTTCGCCTGTACTAAGCGGGAATACTGCTTGTGCATCCAAAATCCTTAAACCAAAGTTGTTCCAGATGAGTCCACTATATCTACCTATATGCGGTATTACTCTGCCGTTCCAAGTAAATTTGCATGCGCCACCTCTAATCATTCAAATAAACATCTGTTTTGTGTGCCCGTACCGCTCATGGAGTGACAGGGGGCGGTCAGTATCTTCCATGCTAAGTGGGTTATTCTCGAGATGAGTGTTTATTCACTTGTCATTGCACGAGAGAGGCTGGTATTTGGGATGCCCAGTCCTATGCTCAAAATGAAAACACATAATGCAAACAAATTCCCCCGGAAAGTTGCTGGTATGGAGGGCACCCGAGGATTCGGCTAGCCATGGCTTGTGTAGGTATGGTGGAGGGGAAGTAAACTTTACCTTTCCGCTTGGGAACCGCCTATAATGTGTTTAGCATGGAAGATATTGAAAATTCTCGGTCGTGACGTTGACAGGAAAAGTACACCTCCCAAAATTGTTTTCATCTCTGATTTAAGCTTCGAGCTCTGGCACCGCTGCAAATCCCTGCTTCCCTCTGCGAAGGGCCTATCTATTTACTTTTATGTTATTTTACTTTTATTGTTGAGTCTCACCTTCTCATTATAAGCACCAATCCTGAGAGCACTATTGTCATCCTTATGCATTGAGTATAGTTAATGTTGGGTAAATCATGACTGGATCTCTTCTAACCTGAATTACAATGTTTAGTCGCTGCTTGAACTTTGGAGGTGCTCTGCATTTATATTTTGCAGTCTCAGAAAGGGCTAGCGAGATACCATGTTATCATATTATATCATGATTGTTTTGACAAATTGTTGGCATTTGAGATATGTTATTATTGCTCACTAGTTGATTATGCCATTGATATGAGTAAATATAACTCCTAAGTGTTATTATGAGCATGGTTAGTTCATGATCTTTGCTGAAAACTTGGGCTCTATTTAAGCTTATATACGGATACAAGAACAAAAGAGATCGTAAAAGTTTTTCTTTATCACTTTCAGTTTATCAACTGAATTGCTTGAGGACAAGCAATGAGTTAAGCTTGGGGGAGTTGATACATCTCCATCGTATCTACTTTTCCAAACACTTTTGCTCTTGTTTTGGACTCTAATTTGCATGATTTGAATGAAATTAACTTGGACTGACGCTGTTTTCAGCAGAACTACCAAGGTGTTGTTTTTGTGCAGAAATCAAAGTTCTCGGAATTGGACGAAACTTTTTGGAGAATTTTTATGGAATATATAAAAATTATTAGCGCAAGAATCAACAGAAGAGGGGCCACCTGTTACCCACAAGGCAACAGGGCACGACCCCCCTAGGGCGCGCCCTAATGCCTTGTGGGGCGCACAGGCGGCCGTCTGACCTAATTCCAACGCTATAAATTCTCTTTCCTCGAGAAGAAAATAAGAGAAGAAGTTTCATCGTGTTTTACGATACGGAGCCGCCGCCACCACCTGTTCTTCATCGGGAGGCCTGATCTGGAGTCCGTTCGGGGCTCCGGAGAGGGGGATTCGACGCCGTCGTCATCATCAACCAGCCTCCATCACCAATTTCATGATGCTCACCACCGTGTGTGAGTAATTTCTCCATAGGCTTGCTGGACGGTGATGGGTTGGATGAGATTTATCATGTAATCGAGTCAATTTGTTAGGGCTTTGATCCCTAGTATCCACTATGTTCTGAGATTGATGTTGCTATGACTTTGCTATGCTTAATGCTTGTCGCTAGGGCCCGAGTGCCATGATTTCAGATCTGAACCCTTTATGTTTTCATGAATATAGTTGTGTTATTGATCCTATCTTGCAAGTTGTATGCACCTATTACGTGTTATGATCCGCATACCCCAAGGTGACAATAATTGGGATTTTTTCCGGTGATTACCGTAGTTTGAGGAGTTCATGTATTCACTATGTGCTAATGCTTTGTTCCGGTTCTCTATTAAAAGGAGGCCTTAATATCCCTTAGATTTCCTTATGGACCCCACTGCCACGGGAGGGTAGGACAAAAGATGTCATGAAAGTTCTTACTATAAGCACGTATGACTATATATGGAATACATGCCTACATTACATTCATGAATTGAAGCTATTGTGTATCGCCCTAGGTTGTGACTGTTATATGATGAATGTCATCCAACATAATTATCCATCACCGATCCAATGCCTACGCTTTTTGCATATTGATCTCTGCTAAGTTACTTTCGTTGCTGCTGCTGTTACAATCACTACAAAACTGCTTTTGTTACTGTTTCTGTTACTATTGCTACTGTCACTACTGTGCTACTAAACACTTTGCTGCAGATATTTAGTTTTCCAGGTGTGGTTGAATTGACAACTCAATTTCTAATACTCACAAATATTCTTTGGCTCCCCTTGTGTCGAATCAATAAATTTGGGTGAAATACTACCCTCGAAAACTGTTGCAATCCCCTATACTTGTGGGTTATCAATTGGTTCTAGATTCGTGACATTTGAACCAGCAGAAGCAAGAAATATATAGAGCACCTCGACCTATTCGTGGAGTTGACCTCGAACAGCAACCCTCCAGGGTCCATGAGCGCTCACCTGTCCAATGTAGAGCCACATCAACTTCTCTGATGCCATGCCGATCCATCTCTGCCCAGATTATGCGCTAGGGCCATCGGCGCCCTTCTTACATCGACTTCTTGTCTTCTCCATAGTCATCGCCCTCGTGTGTCGGGACACTGACCATCCAGGGACGTCGTGCCATGCTTTTCCACATCAGGCGCCATGTCGAAACACAGCTCTGCCCCTGCACACATTGAGCACCATAGTACGTCTCCTCCGCATTGATACGCTGCTCCACTCACATCGGATGACATGTTCGCAGCACTGCCACCACCGCTAGCCACTGGGTGCTGGACATGGAAGATTGGAAGTATGGGAAGAGAGGAAGGAGACTGATACGTCTTCAACATATCTATAATTTTTTATTGTTCCATGCTATTATAGTATCAATCTTGGATGTTTTATATGCAATTATATATCATTTTTTGGGACTAACCTATTAACCTAGTGCCCAGTGCCATTTGTTGTTTTTTGCCTGTTTTTGCCTATTCAGAAAATCATTATCAAACGGAGTCCAAACGAAGAAAAAACTTTGGATTAATTTTTTCTGGACCAGAAGGGACCCTAGAAGCTTCGGGAGAAGACCAGAAGAGTCACGAGGGAGCGACAAGCCCGGAGGGCTCGCCCAGGGGGTAGGCGCCCCCCAGGCTTGTGGGCCCCTCGTGGCACCTCTTGACCTAATTCCAGTGCTATAAATTCTCAAAATATTCCCAATATACCAGGAGACAGAAGAGAAAAACCTTTCCGCCGCCGCAAGCCTATGTTCTTCCGCGATCCCATCTGGAGGCCTTTTCCGGTACTCTGCCGGAGGGGGAATCGATCACGGATGGCTTCTTCATCAACCTTGCTGCCCTTCCGATGATGTGTGAGTAGTTTACCATAGACCTACGGGTCCATAGCTAGTAGCTAGATGGCTTCTTCTCTCTCTTTGATCTTCAGTACCATGTTCTCCTCGATGTTCTTGGAGTTCTATCCAATGTAATCTTCTTTTGCGGTGTGTTTGTTGGGCTCCGATGAATTATGGGTTTATGATCAGATTATTCATGAGAAATATTTGAGTCTTCTCTGAACTCTTTCATGCATGATTGAGATTTGTATTTCTCTCCGATCTATCCGTTTGGTTTGGTCAACTAGATTGATTTATCTTGCAATGGGAGAGGTGTTTTGTGATGGGTTCAATCTTGCGGTGTTCTATATCCCAGTGACAGAAAGGGACAAGACACATATTTGTATTGTTGCCATTAAGGATAAAAAGATGGGGTTTAATCATATTGTTTGAGTTTACTTTGTCTACATCTTGTCATCTTTGATGACCCACAAGTATAGGGGATCAATCGTAGTCCTTTCGATAAGTAAGGATGTCAAACCCAACGAGGAGCAGAAGGAAATGACAAGCTGTTTTCAGCAAGGTATTTTCTGCAAGCACTGAAATTATCGGTAACGAGTAGTTTGATAGCAAGATAATTTGTAACAAGTGACAAGTAGCAATAGTAACTAAAGTGCAGCAAGGTAGCCCAATCCTTTTGTTGCAAAGGACAGGCCGGAACAATCTCTTATAATAAGCAAAGCATTCTCGAGGACACATGGGAATTTCATCTAGTCACTTTCATCATGTTTGTTTGATTCGCGTTCGCTACTTTGATAATTTGATATGTGGGTGGACCGGTGCTTGGGTGCTGTTCTTACTTGAACAAGCCTCCCACTTATGATTAACCCCTCTCGCAAGCATCCGCAACTACGAAAGAAGAATTAAGATAAATCTAACCATAGCATTAAACATATGGATCCAAATCAGCCCCTTACGGAATAGCGCATAAACTAGGGTTTAAGCTTCTATCACTCTAGCAACCCATCATCTAATTACTACTCCACAATGCATTCCCTTAGGCCCAAAGATGGTGAAGTGTCATGTAGTCGACGTTCACATGACACCACTAAGAGAATCAACAACATACATATCATCAAAATATCGAACGAATACCAAATTCACATGATTACTTACGACAAGACTTCTCCCATGTCCTCAAGAACAAAAGTAACTACTCACACATCATATTCATGTCCAAGATCAGAGGGGCATTGAATAGCATAATGGATCTGAACATATAATCTTCCACCAAATAAACCAACTAGCATCAACTACAAGATGTAATCAACACTACTAGCAACCCACAGGTACCAATCTGAGGTTTTGAGACAAAGATTGAATACAAGAGATGACCTAGGGTTTGAGATGAGATGGTGCTGGTGAAGATGTTGATCAAGATTGGTCCTCCCACGATGAGAGGATCGTTGGTGATGTCGATGGCTTTGATTTCCGCCTCCCGGAGGGAAGTATCCTTGGTGGAATCGCTCCGCTGGAGAGCAAAAGTGCTCCTACCCAAGTTCCGCCTCGAGTCGGCGGCGCTCCGTCCCAAAAGTCTTCTCCTTATTTTTTCTAGGGCAAATGGGCTTATATACCAGAAAATGGGCACCGGAGGCTGGCCAGGGGCCCCACGAGCCACCAGGGCGCGCCTGGGGGGGGGGGGGGGTGGCGCGCCCTGGTGCCTCGTGGGTACCTGGGTGGCCCCCTCTGGTACTTCTTTTCTCCAGTATTTTTTATTTATTCCAAAATAAATCTCCGTGAAATTTCAGCTCATTTGGAGATGTGCAGAATAGGTATCTCTGACATAGCTTTTTCAGGTCCAGAATTCCAGCTGCCGGCAATCTCCCTCCTTATGTAAATCTTGCATATTAAGAGAGAAAATGCATTAGAATTGCTCCACAAAGTGTTATATTGATTAAAAACACTATAAATAACAGTAGGAAAACATGATGCAAAATGGACGTATCAACTCGCCCAAGCTTAGACCTCGCTTGTCCTCAAGCGAAAGCCGATATCGATAATCATGTCCACATGTTTAGAAAGAGAGGTGTCGATAAAAACAAAATACGGACATAGTAGCATCATGATCATTATTATAACAACAATATTCATTATCATAGAACTTCTCATGAGCAAGTAACAATTCATCACAACAACGAAGTATAAGACATAAACTTTCTTGAAAACTAACAAACTATGTTCTCAGTCAACAATGCAATTGCAATTCATCATATTTTCAGGAGGGGTCTCATGTAGGAGCTTTTTAGCAAGTCCACATACTCAACCATCATTTAGTCTTCTATGATTGCTAACACTCACAACATATATATGGAACAAAAAGTTTCAGCCAGACACATAGAAAGATAGGGGCTTATAATTTCGCCTCCCAACTTATTCACCTCAAGGGTGATGTCAACAATAATAACTCATGATCACTCATATCCAACTGGATATATGTGCCTAGATCTTTCCCCACCACATGATGCTTGCAAAAGAGAAAAATAAAAAGGAATAGAGTAGAACACTATTGACTCTTGCATAAAAAGTAAATACATAAAAGTAAAAGATAGGCCCTTCGCCGAGGGAAGCAGAGGTTGTCATGCGCTTTTTGTTGTTGGATGCACAAGCTCTTAATGCAAAGGAACGTCACTTTATATTGCCCCTTGTGATAGCAAACTTTATTATGCAGTCCGTCGCTTTTATTTCTTTACCATCACAAGTTCATACAAAGCTTATTTTCCCTTACAATAAAAGTTCATACATATTTAGAGGCAATTTTTATTGCTTTATGCACCGATGACAACTTACTTGAAGGATCTTATTCAATCCATAGGGAGATATAGTGGACTCTCACGACATGAAACTGGGTTTAAGGGTTTTGGATGCACAAGTAGTATCTCTACTTGGTGCGGATTTTTAGCTAGCAAAGATATTGAGCAAGCACCACATGTTGGAGGATCTATGACAATATAACTTCTATGTGAATATAAGCAAACATAATTCATTACGTTGTCTTCCTTGTCCAACGTCAACAATTTGACATAAAATACTTAATGGGAGCTCACAATCATAAAAGATGTCCAAGATAGTGTATTTGCATGTGAATCTTCTCTTCCCTTCTTAATTTTTTCATGAATTGCATCATTGACCAATACTATGCTTGTTAACTTTCAATAAATTTTACCACTTATACTTTTCCTTATGTAATGTGATTACTTTCCATAAGATCAGCATATGATCTTTTTTATTATTTTCATTGCTAGGATTGAAGAAAAAGTAAAGAAGCAAAAACTCAAACTACTCTTTATTATATAACTCTCAAATCAATTACATAGATAGATAGATCACGAAACTAGCACTCGAAAATAGATCATACTAAACTTTTATTCAACTAAATCACGAAATAACTAAGGATCGAACTAAAAATAGGTAAAGATAATAAAAGTGATGGTGATACGATACCGGGGCGTCTCCCCCAAGCTTGGCACAAGCCAAGGGGAGTGCCCATACCCATGTACTCAAGTTTCTTTCTTCGGTGATGATGGTGATGATGAGGTGGTGGGCTTGTCCTTCAGCTTTAGCAGATACTCCAATTTACGGTTGATGCTCCGAAGGGCGATGTTTTGCTCTTCCAACAAAATAACTTCACGAGTGAGAGATGTGTTCTGAGCAGAAACTGTTTCAAAGACTCTTAGGGCTTCAATTACAGATGGGGGAAGATGATCATAGAGGGGTTGAAGGATATCTCCCTTCTCTGCGGTTTCCTCCATGGGAATGGCTTGCTCTCCTTCTGGAGCCTGGGTTCCCGTAACTTCCTCGACCTTGTCCTCCTTGCCATTGTCTTCCTCTCCCGACGACCACTCGTAGTAAACCTCGCTGTAGGGGTGTTTGGCCGGCGATGGTTGCACAATACGGTGCTTGGTACGGAGCTTTTGGGGAGCCATGGCGATCTAGATCTGTCAGAAAAATAGCACGAAACAAGAACAGAGGAGAATCTTGTGATACGATGGTCAAAAAGTCTGGGAGTATATATAAAGAATTTTTATCTTGCAAAACAAGTATTCCAGAAGAAAACGTAGTCGGGAAGGCTCATGAGGGGCCCATGAGCCACCAGGGCGTGCCTGGGGGGGGGGGGGTGGCGCGCCCTGGTGCCTCGTGTGCACCTCTTGGGTCCCCTCGGCTGTTTCTTATTTTTGTATTTTTTCTAATATTCCAAAACTGACAGAAAGTATTTTTATGGAATTTTTGGAGTTGGTTTACTTACCGTATCATGTACCTCTTCCTTTTCAGGGTTCTGGAGTGTTCTGGAAGGTCTCTCTTATGTATTCCTCCGGTGTCATAGTTTGAATAATATTAGTCTCAACATTAATAGGTGTACCTGAGATGTAATGCTGAATTCTTTGCCCATTGACCACCTTCGGATTAGTGCCTTCGGCGTTATTGATCTTAATGGCTCCAGAGCGATAAACTTCCTCAATGATATACGGTCCTTCCCATTTAGAGAGAAGTTTTCCTGCAAAAAATCTAAAACGACAATTGTACAATAGAACATACTCACCCACTTTGAATTCCCGTTTTTGAATTCTTTTATCATGCCATCTTTTAACTTTTTCTTTAAACAATTTGGCATTTTCATAAGCTTGGGTTCTCCATTCATCTAGTGAACTAATATCAAATAACCTCTTTTCACCAACAAGTTTAAAATCATAATTGAGTTCTTTAATTGCCCAATATGCTTTATGTTCTAACTCAAGAGGTAAATGACATGCTTTTCCATAAACCATTTTATAAGGAGACATACCCATAGGATTTTTATAAGCAGTTCTATAAGCCCATAATGCATCGTTAAGTTTCTTAGACCAATTCTTTTTAGATCTATTGACGGTTTTTTGCAAAATTAACTTTATTTCTCTATTGCTCAATTCAACTTGACCACTAGATTGAGGGTGATAGGGAGATGCAATTCTATGGTTGACATCATATTTAGCAAGCAGTTTACGGAATGCACCATGAATAAAATGTGAACCACCATCAGTCATTAAATATCTAGGGACTCCGAACCTCGGGAAAATAACTTCTTTAAGCATTTTAATAGAAGTGTTATGATCAGCACTACTAGTTGGAATAGCTTCTAACCACTTAGTAACATAATCAACAACAACTAAAATATGTGTATACCTGTTAGAGGAAGGAAAAAGGTCCCATATAATCAAATCCCCAAACATCAAATGGTTCGATAACAAGTGAATAATTCATAGGCATTTCCTGACGTCTACTGATATTACCTATTCTTTGACATTCATCACAAGATAAGACGAACTTACGAGCATCCTTGAATTAATATGAAGGATGGCAATACTTGAAACAATGCATTATTGTAGGATCGAAAGTATGTCTAGAGGGGCGGGGGGGGGGGTGATTAGACTACTTGACCAAATAAAACCTAACCTTTTCCCAATTTTAGTTGTAGGCAGATTTTAGCAATAGTACATGTCAAGCATCACCCTACACATGCAATTCTAAGAGTATAGCAGCGGAAAGTAAACAATTGCATATGTATGTAAAGGAGGGAATAGGAGATATCAAACGCAATGAAAACACGGTGGTTTTTGGCCTGGTTCCGATAGGTGGTGCTATCGTACGTCCACGTTGATGGAGACTTCAACCCACGAAGGGTAACGGCTGCGCGAGTCCACGGAGGGCTCCACCCACGAAGGGTCCACGAAGAAGCAACCTTGTCTATTCCACCATGGCTTACGTCCACGAAGGACTAGCCTCACTCGGGGTAGATCTTCACGAAGTAGGCGATCTCCTTGCCCTTACAAACTCCTTGGTTCAACTCCACATCATGTCGGAGGCTCCCAAGTGACACCTAACCAATCTAGGAGACACCACTCTCCAAAAGGTAATAGACGGTGTGTTGTTGATGAACTCCTTGCTCTTGTGCTTCAAATGATAGTCTTCCCAGCACTCAAACAACTCCTCACAGATTTGGCTATGGTGGAAGAAGGATTTGAGTGGAAAGCAACTTGGGAAAGGCTAGAGATCAAGGTTCAAATGGTAGGAGTGGAATATCTTGATCTCAACACATGAGTAGGTGGTTCTCTCTCAGAAAATGTATGGTGGAAGTGTAGGCACGTTCTAATGGCTCTCCTTACAGAGAAGAATGTGGTGGAGGGGTATATATAGCCTCCACACAAAATCCAACCGTTACACACTTTTGACCCAACTCGGTGGCACCGATTCAGAAGACTCGGTGGCACCAAACTGTGTAAAAGATATGAACGTTAGGCATCTCGGTGGGACCGATACGGACAACTCGGATGGACCGAAGTGCAATGGCTTAGGGCAAACCTCATCTCGGTGGCACCGATTGCATCAACTCGGTTGGACCGAAGTGAAGCAATAAGGCAACAGAGACTTGGCAAGCCATCTCGGTGAGACCGATTTGCAAAACTCGGTGAGACCGAAGTGAATGCAACCGATTACAGAGAGTTGGCAAGGCCATCTCGGTGGGACCGAGATCCATTTCGGTGGATCCGATTTGTTAGGGTTTTGGCAGTGGCTAAGTCCAAATGAACTCGGTGGCTCCGGATAGAGAATTTCGGTGGGGCCGAGTCGGAATGTTGGTTTTGGACATATTTGGAAATGAGAGAGTGGTTGAGGGTTCAGGAATACTGTCACTAATCACTTGAGCAAAAAGACCATTAAGCAACACCTCGTCCCCTTTTAATAGTATTGGCTTTCCTATGGACTCAATGTGATCTTGGATCACTAAACCAAAAATGTAGAGTCTTGACCTTTTGCCAATCCTTGTCCTTAGCATTTTGAGGGGTCCACATCTCTAGTCCATGCCATGCCAATCATTGAACATCCTGAAATCTTAATCTTGAATGGACATTAGTTCAATGAGATATATGTTGTTATGAATTACCAAAACCACCAAGGGAGCAAATGTGCTTTCAATTATGCCTAGCTAGGGGCATAAAACAATAGCGCTTGTTGGGAGGCAACCCAATGTGTATCTTAAATTTTTGTTTTACTTTCTGTTTTTGTGTGTTTACACAATTGTAGCCTATATTATGATTGTGTTTTTTATCTTTTAGTTAGTGTTTGTGCCAAATAATGCCTTTGGGATGATTTGGATGATAGTATAATTGATGTTGTTTGAAAACAGAAACTTTTGCGCTTAGTTCTGGAATTTTCATTCTGTACTGGAGTGTGATAAAATTCTGAATTTTTTACACAATATTGATATATGAATTTCCCACGTTGTTCTAATTTTTCAGAATTTTTGGAGTTACATAAGTATGACTTTAATTCAGATCTTTACAGACTGTTCTGTTTTAGACAGATTCTGTTTTTGTTGCATAGTTTGCTTATTTTGATGAATCTATGGATCGTATCGGGGGGTATGAGCCATGGGGAAGTTGGAGTACAGTATCATTATGCCAATATTAAATATGAATCAATTTACAACAGCACCTAAAGTTTAAGATTTATTTGTTATACTAACGGATCTCACGAGGTTTCTGTTGAGTTTTGTGTGCTGAAGTTTTCAAGTTTTGGGTGAGACTACGATGGATAAAGGAATAAGGAGAGGCAAGAGCCTAAGCTTGGGGATGCCCAAGGCACCCCAAGGTAATATTCAAGGAAGACTCAAGCGTCTAAGCTTGGGGATGCCCCGGATGGCATCCCCTCTTTCGTCTACAATCTATCGGTATATCACTTGGAGCTATATGTTTATTCATCACATGATATGTGTTTTACTTGGAGCGTCTTGTGCTATAGTTTGCTTGTTTTTGTTTACTTTTTAGTTTGCCACAATCATCTTTGCTGAACACACCTTTTTCAGAGGGACACACATTATTCGTGATTTGTTAGAATACTCTATGTGCTTCACTTATATCTTTTGAGCTAGGCAGTTGCTCTAGTGCTTCACTTATATCTTTTAGAGCACGGTGTTGGTTATATTTTAAAGAAATAGTTGCACTCTCATGCTTCACTTATATATTTTTGAGAGTCTAATAAATAGCAATGGTAATATGCACGGGTTATGAATTTGGTCCTAATATGATAGGTATTCAAGAGGGATATAATAAAAACTTTCATTTAGATCACTGAATATGATAAGTTTGATTCCTTACAGTAGTTTTGCGATATTAAGATGGTAATATGTGGGTGGTGCTAGTAGATAATTGTGGTTTAGTAAGAATATTGGTGTTAAGGTTTGTGATTCCCGAAGCATGCACGTATGATCTGTCGTTATGCTAAGAAGTTGGAGCATGATTTATTCTTGATTGTCTACCTTATGAGTGGCGGTCGGGGACGAGCTATGGTCTTTTCCTACCAATCTATCCCCCTAGGGGCATGCGTAGTAGTACTTTGCTTTGAGGGCTAATAAACTTTCGCAATAAGTATGTGAGTTCTTTATGACTAATGTGAGTCCATGGATTATACGCACTCTCACCTTTCCGTAATTTGCTAGCCTCTTCGGTACCGTGCATTACCCTTTCTCACCTTGAGAGTTGGTGCAAACTTCACCGGTGCATCCAAACTCCGTGATATCATACGCTCTATCACACATAAGCCTCCTTATATCTTCCTCAAAATAGCCACCATACCTACCTATTATGGCATTTCCATAGCCATTCCGAGATATATTGCCATGCAACTTCCACCGTTCTTTTTATATGACACACATTATCATTGTCATATTGCTTTGCATGATCATATAGCTGACATAGTATTTGTGGCTCAGCCACCGTTCATCATTTTTCATACATGTTACGCTAGTATCATTGCACATCCTGGTACACCGCCAGAGGCATTCATATAGAGTCATATTTGTTCTAGTATCGAGTTGTAATTTTTGAGTTGTAAGTAAATAGAAGTATGATGATCATCATTATTAGAGAATTGTCCAGTCACGAAATAAATAAAAATAAAGAAAAAAAGGCCAAAAAGAGCCCACGAAAAAAAGAGAAAAAAAAGAAGAAAGGAAAAAAAAGAAGAAAAAAATGAGAGAAAAAGAGAGAAGGGGCAGTGTTACTATCTTTTTCCATACTTGTGCTTCAAAGTAGCACCATATTTTGCATATAGAGAGTCTCCTATTTTGTCACTTTCATATACTAGTGGGAATTTTCTTTATAGAACTTGGCTTGTATATTACGATGATGAGCTTTCTCAAATGCCCGAGGTCTTCATGAGCAAGCAAGTTGGATGCACACCCACTTAGTTTTTATTTTGAGCTTTCATACACTTTCTCTTAGTGCATCTGTTGCATGGCAATCCCTACTCCTCGCATTGACATCAATTGATGGGCATCTCCATAGCCCGTTGATTAGCCGCGTCGATGTGAGACTATCTTCTTCTTTTTGATTTCCCCTTATTAATCTCTACCACCACATTCTATTCCACCCATAGTGTTATATCCATGGCTTGCACTCATGTATTGCGTGGGGGTTGAAAAAGCTGAAGCGCGTTAAAAAGTATGAACCAATTGCTCGGCTTGTCATCGGGGTAGTGCATGATAAATACTTTGTGTTAAGAAGATGGAGCATGACAGGATTATATGATTTTGTAGGGATAACTTTCTTTAGCATTTTTATTTTGAAAGACATGATTGTTTGTTAGTATGCCTGAGTATTGATGTCTTTATATCAAATTATAGACGATTGCTTTGAATCATTCGGATCTTAATATTCATACCGTAAAAAAGAATTACATGATGAAACATGTTAGGTAGCATTCCACATCAAAAATTCTATTTTTATCATTTACCTACTCGAGGACGAGCATGGATTAAGCTTGGGGATGCTTGATACGTCTCCAACGTATCTATAATTTTTTATTGTTCCATGCTATTATGGAACCAATCTTGGATGTTTTATATGTAATTATATGCAATTATATATCATTTTTTGGGACTAACCTATTAACCTAGTGCCCAGTGCCAGTTGCTGTTTTTTGCCTGTTTAGAAAATCATTATCAAACGGAGTCCAAACGAAAAAAAACTTTGGATTATTTTTTTCTGAACCAGAAGGGACCCTGGAAGCTTCGGGAGAAGACCAGAAGAGTCACGAGGGAGCGACAAGCCCGAAGGGCGCGCCTAGGGGGGTAGGCGCGCCCCCAGGCTTGTGGGCCCCTCGTGGCACCTCTTGACCTAATTCCAGCGCTATAAATTCTCAAATATTCCCAATATACCAGGAGACAGAAAAGAAAAACCTTTCCGCCGCCGCAAGCCTCTGTTCTTCTGTGATCCCATCTGGAGGCCTTTTCCGGTACTCTGCCGGAGGGGGAATCGATCACGGAGGGCTTCTTCATCAACCTTGCTGCCCTTCCGATGATGTGTGAGTAGTTTACCACAGACCTACGGGTCGATAGCTAGTAGATAGATGGCTTCTTCTCTCTCTTTGATCTTCAGTACCATGTTCTCCTTGATGTTCTTGGAGTTCTATCCGATGTAATCTTCTTTTGCGGTGTGTTTGTTGGGATCCGATGAATTATGGGTTTATGATCAGATTATTCATGAGAAATATTTGAGTCTTCTATGAACTCTTTCATGCATGATTGTTATAGCTTTGTATTTCTCTCCGATCTATCCGTTTGGTTTGGCCAAATAGATTGATTTATCTTGCAGTGGGAGAGGTGCTTTGTGATGGGTTCAATCTTGCGGTGTTCTATATCCCAGTGACAGAAAGGGACAAGATACATATTTGTATTGTTGCCATTAAGAATAAAAAGATGGGGTTTAATCATATTGTTTGAGTTTACTTTATCTATATCATGTCATCTTGCTTAAGGCGTTACTCTGTATTATACTTAATACTCTAGATGCATGCTGGATAGCGGTCGATGAGTGGAGTAATAGTAGTAGATGCAGGCAGGAGTCGGTCTACTTGTCTCGGACGTGATGCCTATATACATGATCATTGCCTTGAATATCGTCATAACTATGTGATTTTCTATCCATTGCTCAACAGTAATTTATTTACCCACCGTATGTTATGTGTTCGAGAGAGAAGCCTCTAGTGAAAACTATGGCCCCGGGGTCTACTTTTATCATATATTAAAATCCAAAAATATCTTGATGCAATTTATTTACTTTTTTTTTTGCAATTTACTTTTCTATCTATCACTATCAGAATTAATCCTTACAAATAACCGCTAAGGGGATTGACAATCCTCTTATTTGCGTTGGATGCAAGTGTTTGCTTTTGTGTGTGTAGGTGCTGCTAACGAGGTTCTGTGTGGTTCTCTTACTGGATTGATAACCTTGGTTCTTAACTGAGGGAAATACTTATCTCTACTGTACTGCATCATCCTCTTCTCTTCGGCGAAATCCCAACACAGTTCACAAGTAGCAGAGGCCGAATTGAGAAGATTACATGAAGGGGATCAATCTCAAAAAAGAATGGAAAGAGGAGAGAGACGACAAAACTGAAGAATCCACCGCTCGCTCGCGTGTCCCCACGTGCCCCGGTCCACTCGTGCGAGATAACCAATCCGACGGTTTCTGTGCGGCCGCTCGATCGCGCAGAATAGTGCTAGCGCACGAATTAGATTTTAGGCCAAAACAATATCTCATTTAGATTAGTTATTATAGACACTCCTACAAACTATAGATACTACTTCATTTTGAGGGAATAGTTTCGGAGATGCTTAAAAGGTCACTGCTTAACTTTAGCGTAAAGTCGTCAACCCTTTCACCAAACACGACAAGGAAATCAAAGTACATCTAAGCACTTGGATATGCCAATCCACTCACTGACTCACCATTTATCATCACTAACTTGCCACCACTCACTCCAAGTGACGAACTCAGAACATCATTTATTAGAAAAAAATGTAACCTGTCACGACTCGTCGTCCGGAGCCCGCGGAGATCCGGCCACCTTGCAGATCCAGTCACCTGCACTGCCCCGCGAGTGCGCAACCTGTCGGTCGACTCGCGCGGATCCCACCCCATGTCGCGGCCTCGTGCGTCCTTCTCCTGGCGGTCTCCCCTCCTTCCCGCGTCGCCTCCCATAAGAAGAAGCACCGCCGTCCCCGCTCGTCAACCTCGCCGCTTTGCCGCCCTCGCCAGCATTCCGCCCCGCCCCGGCCCGCGGATCTCGATGCGGCCGCCCTCCTGACGCCACCATGTCCGCCTGCGACGACGACCACGCCTCGCTCCTCAGATCCCACCCGGCCGCCGTCGCCGGAGGGGCTGGCGCCTCGTCGTCGTCGCTGTCGTGCCCCTCGCCGCGCGCTGCCGCCGGCCACCGCCACGTCGACGTCGAGGCGGCCGGCGAGGCCGCCTCCCCGAGGCGCGCCGGGGGCGTGCGCGGCCTCCTGCGCCACCTCGACCGCCGCATCTACGCCCGTGGATCTGCGCGCCGGCAGCTCGATCGCTCCGCCGCGTTCCCCGAGCAGCCGCCTGCCGCGCCGTCGCAGCCGCAGAGGGAGAGGGCGGGGGAGGAGCTCGGGGATGGGGCGCCCCCCGAGTGGGCGCTGCTGCTCATTGGCTGCCTCCTTGGGCTCGCCACCGGCATTTGTGTTGCCGCGTTCAACCGCGGGGTGAGTGCTTCAGCTGGTTGGCGCTTGCTGCATTGTGTAGTACCTGACTGGCATTGATGTTCTATATACTTCTATAGGACGTAAAGCATTTTTGAACGTGTTACTGCTTTGCCTACACAAATGCTTTGGAAGAAACAAAACCAGTAGTTGCAATCCCTGCCATGTTGCAAATTTGGTTCAGTTTTCTGCATGATAGCACTACTGATCTCGCTACATTGTGGGTTTCTTGTTTTTGCATATCCATGTATTCCTAAATTGCCTGTGATTTTCTTAAACCTCAGCCACATTTCTAAGTCGATCATCCAACCATCCTCATCCGCAATCCAGTCCATATGAATATAATCTAGACTAATAATTGCAGCAAAGTATTTTTGCTACCAAAATTGCACACTTCTTTTGACTGAAATTTTAGGCTTAGTACTGGTGCAATTTGAGGAGGTGACTAAGATTTATGAAAATCACAGGTAGCTGAGAATCACTAAGACACTAAAACTAAGTGTGCATATTATGTGAGATTGAAGTGGTGAATGCCAAAACACAACAAATTTCATGAAAGCGTGCCACATTATGTCAATGCGGCTTTTTAATGGACATGTAGAGTTTCTGTTGGTACAGTGTTACCTGTAATCTAGCCACTATAATTTGAAATAAATGCTGAAGTTCTGTGCTTGCATCACATGACTGATTCTATATACAGCTCCTGTTATTCATTTGCTAGGTTCATGTCATCCATGATTGGGCGTGGGCAGGTACTCCCAACGAAGGTGCAGCTTGGCTCCGTCTGCAGAGGCTATCTGATACTTGGCACAGGATACTGCTGATCCCTGTGACAGGAGGTGTAATCGTAGGGATGATGCACGGGTTGCTTGAGATATTTGAGCAGCTCAAACTTGCGAAACAACCACAGAACCAAGGAATCAGTTTACTTGCGGCCATCTTTCCGACTGTAAAGGCTGTACAGGCTGCCGTGACTCTTGGGACCGGTTGCTCATTGGGGCCTGAAGGTCCCAGCGTTGATATTGGTAAATCATGTGCACTTGGGTGCTCAGAAATGATGGAGAACAATCGCGAAAGACGGATCGCTCTTGTGGCTGCTGGGGCTGCTGCTGGAATTGCTTCAGGTATAATATTGATATTAGATACCCTTCTGTTTATTTAGCACAAAATGACAACACCATGTTAGTTAGATATGGTATTAGGGGTCAGATTTTGTTGACATGTCTACATCACTACTTTCTATCACTGGAAGTAGTACTATTTGGTATTTGAAGAATTAATCTGTATACCTTTCTAAAATAACCTGAAATGTCATAATTAATGACAACCAACTTGCTGCCTCTGTGCCCCTAACTTCTAACTCCTAAGTTGTGTTGTTACCCTTTTGATATGGCTTTTGCTAATAAAGTGTTTCTTATGTGTGGGGTTTCAGGCTTTAATGCAGCAGTTGCTGGGTGTTTCTTTGCCATTGAGACTGTATTGAGGCCCCTTAAAGCAGAAAATGCACCTCCTTTTACAACTGCTATGATAATATTGGCATCAGTTATATCATCTACTGTATCAAACGTTTTGCTTGGAGAAAGGCCAGCTTTTACAGTGCCAGCATATGAGCTGAAATCTGCTGCTGGTACATGCCCTGATTCTTTTAATCTTTAACTGTAAGAGCGGAGATTCATCTATTCATTACAGTTTGGATATATTACCATAACCATCTTTTTCAATCATGTTGTGGGACGCATCTTGCATAATTTAGCGTGGCATCTATTGTAATTCATCAAAGCCAAGTACACAATTTTACGTTTTTGTTGAGACATTGGTTGCGAGATGTGGGTTTCAGCTCTAGCCGACCCCAACTTGTTTGGGACTAAAGGTTTTGTTGTTGTTGTTGAGACATTGGTTACAAGGTCGAAATCCAACTTTGTCACAAAATTTAGTACTTGGCCTATTCTGTATAGACTTCGAGTTCCTCACAGAAGCCTAGTTTTTCTAATATGTTGACATGGGTTCTTTTTTTTTTTTGACGCGTCAACGGCGGGCTTACGCCTGCCTGAACCATATATTACCAAGACATAACAATTACAGGGAGTATCAGAGGGTTACAGGGGGGGTTGTTTAGACAAAGGGAATTTAGAGGAAAAACTCAGCAATAGTTTTCTCCTTTCGTATTGCAATGTCTGAACAGGGCGTAGTTCTGAAGGTTAGCATTGCCTCCCTTTTTTTGTTTTGCAGAGCTACCTCTATACCTCATCTTAGGAATGCTTTGTGGGGCAGTCAGTGTGGTATTTGGACGGTTGGTTGTATGGTTTTCAAGATTTTTTGCGTACATGAAAGAAAGGTTTGATTTTCCCATTGTAGTATACCCTGCTTTGGGTGGGCTTGGAGCTGGTCTCATAGCCCTCAAATATCCAGGGATTTTATACTGGGGTTTCACAAATGTTGAAGAAATATTGCATGCTGGGAAGAGTGCTTCTGCTCCTGGTATCTGGTTGTTAACTCAACTTGCAGCTGCGAAGGTAGTTGCGACCGCCCTTTGCAAGGGGTCTGGTCTTGTGGGTGGGCTATATGCTCCAAGCCTGATGATCGGGGCTGCTGTTGGAGCTACTTTTGGAGGGTCAGCTGCATACCTTATAAATGCAGCTATACCTGGTAGTGCTGCTGTTGCACAGCCACAAGCCTATGCTCTAGTAAGTTACTCAGCAGTTATGTCCTTATTGCTTAAAACAATAGTGTTTTATGAAACTAATTGACCGGACTGCAGGTTGGAATGGCTGCTACATTGGCTTCAGTCTGTTCAGTCCCGTTGACTTCCGTATTGCTTCTCTTTGAGCTGACAAAGGATTACAGGATTTTGCTACCTCTGATGGTAAGTATGATTGCCAGTGCGTGCCTCCCAACTCTTTGTTTGAATCTAGTCTTCTTTCTGCATTTTATGCGGAGTTGTTCATGTTATGTTTCCTATTTTGCTACTGCATTTTCTAACCTAATGCACATTCGTTTGTTTGGTTCTCTCTAACAGGGAGCAGTTGGACTGGCAATATGGGTTCCTTCTGTGGTAAACCAACCAAATGATGGTGAATCTTCAGGGTTTAGAGCACCCATGCGTGGTTATTCTTTAGTTCCACTACAAGATAAAAATAGTAATGGCTGGACGCGAAGTGATTCCGTAGATGATCTTGAGCTTACTATCTCACAAAGTGGTCTTCGTAACTTTGGTACCTACCAAGAGGAAGTGCTTCTAGATGATTTGAAGGTTTGGCAGCTTCTTTAATTCTGGCTTAGCCTATATAATAGCATGTTACAGTTGTATTAGCTCTCTAGAGAACCACATTGCAATTGTGCTGTTGTTACTTATCTTTGTTTGACACTTGGACTTTTTACTAGGTCTCCCAGGCCATGTCAAAGAGATATGTTAAAGTTCCACCATCTGCCACAGTGGCGGAAACTCTCAATCTATTGACTGATAAGCAGCAAATGTGTGCCCTTGTTGTGGATCATGAAGATTTTCTTGAGGGGCTTATTACATTAGGAGATATTAGCCGTATATTTGAACTGCACGGGGAAAGTTACTTAAGTGAAGACCAGCTCAAGTCTGATGTACGTGTACACGGTGAAGAACCTATCTTTAAATAACATGCATATATGTTAACAAGTACTCCCTCTGTAAAGAAATATAAGATTGTTTAGATCACTAAAGTAGTGATCTAAACGATCTTAAGCGATCTTATATTTCTTTACAGAGGGAGTAATTAGTGTATACCATTTTGACATTGAATAGGTTGGGTAATGATTTTCAAGACTATTCCTATTTAGGGCACAAACTGAAAAGAGACTCAAAATTTTACATCTAACGTAACAATCTTAATGTGCATGCACTTTGATTACTATAAGGTAAACATAGAGAGAGTTTTCATCTGCTGGGAAACATGTACTTATTCAAAGGAGATTTGCAGGAAGCCTATTCAACCATCTCGTCATGTCTCACTCGAGGATTCCAGTACCAGGGGAGTGAGCACGGATTGCTAACATGCTTTCCAGATACCGATTTGACCACTGCAAAAAACCTCATGGACGCCAGAGGGATAAAGCAGCTGCCTGTTGTTAAGCGTGGCGTCGGGCATAAAACCGAAAGAAGGCGCAAGCTTATTGCCCTTATCTATTATGATTCTATTGGTCACTGCTTACGGTTAGTCATAAGCTTCCATTGTTTCCTCTTTTGCCCAAGATTATATGTTTTGTCTCAACAATTGTACTTTTCTTGGTCATTTAATTTATCTAAACACTTCCTTCATTCCAAAATATTTGAAGTTCTAGGTTTGTTCTAGGTTTGACCAAATTTATAGAAAAATATAGCGACATCTACAATATCAAACTATATATAGGTATGGAAATATATTTATAATGAATCCAATGAAACCAAAATGATGTTGTAGATGTTGGCATATTTTTCCATAGACTTGGTTGAACTTAAAATGTTGACTTAGGACAAACCTATAACTTGGAACAGAGTCTATAACTTGGAACAGAGTGAGTAATTGAATTGGTTTGAGTGTATGCTAACATGGTGGTTCATTTGCTTCTCTAGGGAGGAGATTGAGAACTGGAAAGCTATATATCAAAGAAAAGAAGATTTCCACATTTTAGCAACTGGTCACACATTACAGTGACCTGTGATATACCCGAACCTGTATAGCTTGGAGGCTATCCTCCATTGATTGGACTCGAGCTGTCTTCTGAGGGGGTCTACGCAGGCAAAGCCTGACCAAATTTGCAATTGCGGTTTGTCAACAACCTTGCATTCCCTTGATGATGTACTATTGGGAACCATATATGACTGAACCAGTCATCTTTTGTTATTTGCGACGCTACTTCACACGGGAAAGGGGGATGGAGCATGCATGTTTGGGACTAAAAAGGGTTTGTTGTTGTTGTTGGTTGGAAGATCAGGGCTTCGACTGCTGTCCCCGAACACGTCTGGACTTGTCCATGGACATCTTGTGTCGTCCGTTTGATGATCCCGTTGGAGTTGCCCTTATGTCATAGCAGCATGGGATGGGTTGATCACACACGAGAGTATTGTGTAAAGCGTGCAGCAGAAATTTTGGGACGGCGATCGATGTTGTAATTTGTAACATCACATGCTTCCTAACATCCATTATTAGCACCTTCATTGTCTCCTCTTCATGGAAACATAGCCCGCACGGCATGGTGGTTGGTCTGATAACTTTATCTGATTTGCATGCCTGGAATTGAAGGCTGTCGCATTGACAGTCGTTGCGCCATCGCGTTGCCCCGATGGCAGCCTGCGACCCGTCGCGCGGTGGCTTGCACGGGCCATCGCTCGGGGCCGAAGCCGACGCCCTCCGTAGTCCGACGTGAAAAAGAAGGCAATCTGGCTGGCTGGTCCGCTGTCCGGACCGGCCGAACATTTCGTCAAGCACGAGTTGGTTCGGCCGGACGCACGGCGCAGGGATTCGCCGTGGAATTCCTGGCGGCACCGGTACAGTTCCATACTTCCATTCCACCTGCGGCCTCGCATGCGCAGCTTCCGAGCCTTTCTGATTGGTTATCCAGCAGGTCAATCATGCATGCATGCATCCTCACGGACGGGACGGGCCACAGACCGAAACGACGAGAGAAGAAGCTACGTGGAAGCGTCAGGTTGTCGTTCCCGATCACACACGCAACGCAACGCGCGGACGTCGCTTCCGGGACGCGCACGCGCCACAGCACGGGGCCTCGGCCGTTCACAGCTCTGGCGAGCTCGGCCAAGCGAGACAAAGGGCCAGCCAGCTCAGGCGAAAGCTCAGTGCGCAGCAAGCCGACGAGGCCGGGCGAAGAAGCCGAAGGCGGGGGAACATCAGGTAGTTATGCCGGTCTTGTACTTACCCGGGAGGAGTTCGGCTGCCTCCGTTGGCGGGCACTGCACGGAGGCGTCGTCGAGCGCGGAATGGACGGGGCCTAGTGGCGGAGACGAGACAGCAAAGGCGAGAGCGACCGTACGCGCTCTCCTGGTGTGGCTGTGTGCGTTGGTCCGACTGGCTGGAAGAGAGGCAGAGGAGAAAATAGTGGTCAAGGCTCGGGATGACTTGTTTACACCACGGCTCCGAGGGTCATCCATCTTTTTCCAAGATTTACTAGGGTTGAGTGTGAACCGATTGGTTGCAAAAACAGTACTACTTTGTTCAGGAATCTCCAAGAGCGTAGATGATGTCCCCCGTGGGTACGCCACTGGGAAACTCCAGCGGCTCTTGCGTATTCTAGATCTAGGGCTTCACAACTTCTTGATTTGGGTCCCAGCGACGTGTGTGGTGTGCATCCTTGGTTTGTACTCTCTCTATAACTTGTATGTATTTAAACTGTAAAAACGTCTTACATTAAATTACAGAGGTTGGGTTGTAGCTTGCAGAGTTTGAGTTTGTTTCCACTATATCGTGAAGGTCTTGTGTTCTCCTAGGTGAAATACCTAGACCCGACTTTGTTTGATCGAGTAACGCGATACCTTTGGCATTGCCCCTTCTGGGAGGCGCCAGCTTGGAAACCAAGACCTTCATCAGTGTCGCCTGTGGCCAGGGGTGGCAATTGGGGTGGTGTGGCGCCAATCGCGGACCTAAAATCTAAGTATTTGAATACGCCAGTACAAAATTTAGAAAACTTACACTAAAATAGTATATTATCCTAAATAGTCTAAAATAACACTAAATTGTTACACAATTAATATTAAGTATGCTATGCATATAATATTTTGCATATCTGTAGGGGGTGCCATGACACCCCCACTAGACTGGCCACCGGTGACAGCAACTATGATATTCTAGTAAAGTCGGAGCTACCATTTGGTGGTGGTGCAACATCGGTAATTCCATGTTGCGAGACTCATATTAGCTGTGCCGTTCATTCATATCCTACAACAATGTAGGTGGTTGTTAAGTTGGAGCTGCAAGTCTCAATGATATTTGGTGACGATACCAGTCAACTAGCAGATTCTAGAGATGGCTCGATAGTCTCTGGTGGCTTCGGCGCAATTCATGGGTGCAATGGTGACGACGATGATATTGAAGGTCTTTGTTAGTGGGCGGGTCTTCATGTCTGTGCATTTTGGTATTGATCAGATTGTTGCCTCGGTGCTCTAGGCCTACGTACTCTCACTAGGTAGTGAGCCTGCCACGGTCTTGAATTTAGTCAGGTTTTCCTCTAATTAACTGAGCAATGTAAAGTTTGGCCTTGTTTGTCATTAAAAATGAGGTACTTCTTCTTGTATTGCAATGTCAAGGCTCCTGTCCTAGTTATTGGTTTCGACAAAGAAAAGTATTTGAATGAGCAACTTGGCGTACACATTTCCACAACATAATAGGACAGTCTCATCGATATAACTAACTGCAACTAATGCAGGTGGTTGTACTCCCAACCCACCATAGATCAAACCTCCGGTTTGCTGCCATGCACACCTTGTAAAGGTGGATGGCCCTTTTAGAGTGGTAACCGCGAATGGTGACTTGTCGTTCTCCGTTGGTCCAGTTTTCGGCATCATACAAGGGCTTGCCTCTATGTTGTGCCCTGTGAGCACAAAAAGACCCAGCATGAAACTGTTGATTAGATCCACCAAACATTTTTTGTACTTTTTCTTACGGATTTGCTAAGGCACATCTAGATGTGATTTAAGTATTGCACATCTAAGTCATATACCATTGATTTTACGTCAAGATTTGTGCGGGCATTTTTCTGTTTTCCTTTTTCTTTTTCCTTTTTATGTTGATTGAGTCATTTAGATGTGTAATACTTAAGTCACATCTAGATGTGTCCTAGACAGACCCTCTTTTTCTTAATTTCAAACATGGTCTTAGATTTCTACTCATCTTTCGTATGAGACAAAAGGTTTTCAAAAATCTTGTGCTTTTTTACTACTTCAAGAAATCAATATCAGAATGCAGCTGGGTATACACATCCCAATATGGCAGGACACATACATCGATAGAGTCAACTATTGGTTACATAACTATTGGAGGTGGTTGTACTCCCAATCCACCATGGATCAAACCTCATGTGTGATGCCATGCATGCACATCTCATGGTGGCGGATGATCTCTTTTGAGTGCAAGCTCCGAACGGTGGCTTCATCGTTCTCCGCGACCCCAGTCTTCTATATGAGTGCTTGCGCCTATGTGCACTAAAAGGACCCTCTATGAAACCGGCGATTAGATCGGTCAAACTTTTTTGTACTTATCCTTGATTCCAAAATATGGTCTAAAATTTCCACTCATCTTTCCTACCACGCAAAATGTTTTCAAAAAATCATAAGCATTTTTATAACCTCAAGAAATCATATGTTTTTCCCCATGAAAATCCATTGTTCGAAGGGACCACCACCAGTGGCGAATCCACAAAAAAATGGAGGGGGGGCTGGGCTGCCTATGTGGTGCACACATGTGTTGGGTTAGGCTAGCAAATAGTTGGATTAGGCCTTGAGACTAGTAGTAAAAATATTTTTTGCAGCATTAGAGGGGGGGCTTAAGCCTGTTAAAGCCCCCCTAGTAGATTCGCCCCTGACCACCACTATATAGAAAGGCGAACACCTTCGAATGGTGCCCCTCGCTACAGGGACGGCCGAACTCTAAAACTGGCACTTTGCACCATGATTTTCCTTCTTTTTTCTCACTGAAAAGGACTTCCCGTCGTGATCAAGGCGGCAGTATTTCGTTTGGAAGAGACTGAGCCTTCCATTTGGCCACCATACCACGGCTGCCATGTTTACCGAGTCAACTACGAGTCTTCCAAGTTCCAATTTTCTGTGGTTGTGTTCGGAGATTCTTATATCTATATAAGTTCAGATTCTAGATGTTCGCCTCCCCCAACATCACCCCTGCGAAGCAAGTAACAGCCATGGCGTTCGTCTCGCAGCTGTTGCTCCTCCTGTCGTGCATTATCTGCCATGCTCTCATCGCCAGTGCAGCGGGTGAGCAGAGCTATAAGATACTCTCAACCAGCTCGCTCAAGCCTCAAGCCGTCTGCTCCGAGCCCAAAGGTACGTAGATAGATCAGTAGTGTGGATCAATGTCGTAGTTTTCTGCAACTTGTTTAATTATTCATTCTTGCGTTGATTTTGCAGTGATTCCATCGTCGTCCAGTGGAGCCACGGTTCCGTTGAACCACAGGCATGGCCCGTGCTCGACGGTGCCGTCCAAGAAGGAGCCTACCTTCGAGGAGCTGCTCCGCCGTGACACGCTCCGAGCCGGCTACGTCCAGCGGAAGTTCTCCAAGAACCACCGCGGCGGCGGGATCCAGCAGTCGTCGGTGGAGGTCAAGGTGCCGACCGAACTGGGTTCTTCCCAGGACACGCTGGAGTACGTCATAACTGTCGGCGTCGGCTCGACGGCGGTGCAGCAGATCATGACCATCGACACCGGGAGCGACGTGTCGTGGGTGCACTGCAACTCCAACTCCACGGCCGGCTCGGCGCTCTTTGACCCCGCCAAGTCGACCACGTACACCGCGTTCTCGTGCGGCGCCGCGACGTGCGCACAGCTCGGCGTGGAGGGCAACGGCTGCTCCAACTCGCAGTGCCAGTACCTGGTCCGGTATGGCGACGGCTCCAACACCACTGGCACGTACGGCTCCGACACGCTGGCGCTGGGCTCGGACACGGTCAAGGGTTTCCAGTTCGGCTGCAGCCGCGTCGAGGAGGGGTTCGGCGACAAGACCGACGGGCTCATGGGGCTCGGCGGCGACGCGCAGTCGCTCGTCTCGCAGACCGCGGCGACGTACGGCAAGGCCTTCTCCTACTGCCTACCGGCTTCCCCCGGCTCCAAGGGGTTCCTGACGCTCGGCGCGGAGACCAGCACGACGGGCTTCGCGACGACGGGGATGCTCCGAAGCGAACAGTCCCCGACGTTCTACGGCGTGCTCCTCCAGGGCATCAAGGTGGGCGGGAATCAGATCAGCGTGGCGCCCTCCGTCTTCTCCGCCGGGTCCGTGATGGACTCCGGGACCATCATCACGCGGCTGCCGCCCACGGCGTACACGGCGCTCAAGACGGCGTTCAAGGACGGCATGAAGCAGTACAATACGACGCAGCCGAGGAGCATCCTGGACACGTGCTTCGACTTCAGCGGCCAGGACAACGTCACCATACCCACCGTCGCTCTGGTGTTCGACGGCGGCGCGGTCGTCGACCTCGACGCGAACGGGATCATATTCGGCAGCTGCCTCGCGTTCACGGGCACCGACGACGACGAGAGCACCGGCATCGTCGGCAACGTGCAGCAGAGGACGCTCGAGGTGCTGTACGACGTAGGCCAGAGCGTCTTCGGGTTCAAGTCCAACGCGTGCTAGCGGCAAATCAGCGTGAGAGCTCAGCGCTCGCGCGCGGCACACGAGTGCACCACAATGGAAGGAAGGGTGGCTAGCTAGGCTGCTCTCATGTGGTAGTCTTGTTTGTAGTCGCGAGGTAAGGGACACGAAGTCGGCCAAAATCATCATCTAGTAGTAGACTATTTAATTTCTCTCTGGTAGCAGCGACATGATGCGACACACGTGTAATCTTTCAAATGAAACGATTAGGATAATTTCTTCTAAATTTTCATTCATATAAATAAATAAAGAAATTGATTAAATGAAGACTAAATTCCATTTTCACCCGTATTTTGCCGCTTTAATGGAATTACTCCATTTAAGACATTTTCATCCGTTTCACCATATTTAGAAAAAGTCAAGCCGCCTTTAATCCCTTTTTAAAAAATAGCACATTATGGCAAATCATCACACAATTGTCAACATACACATGGCGTGCCACTCGACAGGTTTTCCTCCACAGACAGTTTATTCCATGCGTTTGCTGGCCTGCCCCACAGGTTCAGCTCCAAGCATCAACAATTGTAGTGGCCAGAAGCTCTTGCATATCCCTTAGAGCATTATTTTTGGTCTTCCATATGTTCACGGACACGTTCGGACGTGTCAGCGGACAGGAGCCGACCGAACCCTATTTTTCTGTTCAGGCGACGACGTCCTCCATTTTCAAAACCCCAAATTCATGCATATCATGCACATAGACCATTCGATCAATATAACACACAACAATTCAACAAAAGCCAAAATGATCCACGATAAATAAAATCATAATTCATACATAGCGGACACACAAATGAATCAAGCGACTTTCCTGCGTTCGTTGATCTCCTTCTGGTTGGTTAACCACACTCCCGTTATCCATGAGGCTAGTGCCGGCCAACATGATCCTCGACTCCTCGGTGTTCCCCGTGAGCCTCACCTTTCTATCTCTCAATCTCAAATGCTCTCATATGCCTTCACCTTCTCAAGCTCCATTTGCTCTCATGCCTTCGTCTTCTCCATGTCCATCCTCTCCCTCTCAATTTGCAACCTCTCCCACACCAGCCGCCGGTTGAATTTCATCCTCTCCCTTTGCACGTCCAAGAAGAGCTTGTAGCTATCCTCCTTCTCTTCCCTTTTTTCAATCCCCCTTGTGCAGGGCCTCTGGCTAGGGAGAGGGCGTGGGTGTGGATGCCCGGATAGAAGTTGTCGCATGCCGGCATGGCCAGGGGTGGCCACAATTATCGATGGCGTCGTCGATGCTGCATTGAGAAATAGGCCAGCCGCCGCAAAGTGGATTAGGGGGGCAGGCGCGCACGCGGAGCTCTAGACTTTTGGGGAAATTTTCCACCAAGTCCAGCGTGCGAGCATGTGATATAGGAGGATTATCAGTGGCGTGAGTGAAGGACGCAATGCCACATCCTTTTAGGAGTGTTACGAGTGGCGTGGGAAAAATTGTCCACGTCACTGGTATGTTTTAGGGGTTTAGGGTCATATTTGGTTATATTTAGGGTTTTTGGTGTTATGGTAAAACTTTTTTCCCTTGAATTGTTTTTATCATTTAATATACATCATTACTAGGGCCATGCATTCTTTGCATTTTTAAGATCCATTTTCTATTTTTTATTCATAGGTATTTAATTTATATAATTCAAATTAAAAATACAAGTACATTCAAAATTACCCAAAAATTGATAGAACAATCATATTTAAGCTTTATTATATATTTAGGTATTGCGCAAGAATCTTAGGACAACTCAGACATATCTATGTGGAAAAATTCATAAAACTATACTTTGAGGTTAGGGTTTTTGGATTTTTTAAAAATGTTAATGAAGTCTAAAATTCTTGAAACCTGGCATGGTGTGTTGGTATGACCTTTATAGGCTGCGATTAACATTTGAGAGAGTTACATAAAGTTTGTGATGCACATTGCTTAGAAAATAATGCATCTCCAAGGAAGAATCATAGTTTCCAAAGAGAAAGTATGATGTTTGAATGCAAACGCATGGTTTTCTTTATCATTTGTACTTGAATTTAAATTTTGGTATTTTAGGGTTCAATTGCTATTTTTATGACATTCCGTTGATTTATAGGTATTTCATATACAATTCAATCTGAACTACATGTGCATTAAAAATTGCCAAAATCATATTTTAGCTATTTGGTATGCAGTTAGGTATTATGCAAGAATATTAGAAAAATTCAGGCATCTATGTGTGAGAAATTCAAACAAGGTTAAGGGTTTTTGAATTAAAAAAAATGTTAATTAAGTCTAATTTTTGTGAAACTTGGCATGGTGTGTTGGTATGACCTTTATAATATGTGGCTAAAATGTAGGGCCCCTTATATATTTTTGTAAATTGGTACACATTAATGGCGCGTTGCTGAATCTAGTCGCCACTAAACAGTAGTGCTCGCATGCGTGGAAGCTCACATGCCACTAGCATCTAGAAGGCACCGGACATCTGGGCCACCACTCCACTTCCATCATTCTCACTATCGCATGGGCCCGCCTCATCAGAAAATTCCTCCCGTCTGCAGTTAAATAGTCAACCCCCCTCTCAATCTCACTTTCTTATCCTCCCACTCACCACCCTTCGCTCCCTCTCCCCAAAAAACACCAATCCACGAGCGTCCGAGAAATCAACATCAACGAAACCCCATGGTCGGCCACCGCAACACCGACCACTGTCACTTGGCTCGCCTCACTCGGTGTCGCACGACGTAATATCTTCGTATGATCGATGGAGACTCGCCAGCAGCGCGCGTGCGTGAATGCAACCCGCATCCGGAGGTGTCGAACCCTCCGTTGTCCGCTCGGCACAAAGGGCGACAACGCCGATCCTTCCCGTCCCCGATCTCCACCGGGAGGCGAGGAGCAAGATCGACGTCATCGCCGTATCGACATCGAGCTCGCGCTCCACCCGCCACCTGCTCCCGTCGTCACCCGTTCTCGTGGCGACTCCGAGGAGATTGACTTGGGTGCTTGACTTTGCAGTGTGCTCAGGCTTTGATGAGGGGAGTTGTGAGTGCTTTCAGCGCTAATCCACACCGCAGCGCACACGCGTTGCGCGCATGGGCTAGCACAATAAAGCATGCTCTGGTTCGTGTGCTCGCTCTTTGTTTGTTTTTTTGTTCGCTCGCCTTTTTTTTCTTTCTAAAATTGTTGTGTTCTTGAAGAAAAAAATTAAAATTTCTCATTAATAAAAAATTGTTAAATAAATAAAAAATACATTCACAAATTTTAAAAATTTCATGAATTTTAATTTTTTTTAACAAATTTAAAAATGTTTGCGAAATTTAGAAAAGTTCAAAAAATTTATTAAATGTGTGTACATTTAATACAATTTATTTAAATTCCATTAAATGTTCATGAATTTTAAATAAGTTCATGAATTTGAAAAATATTTATGAATTAAAAATTTCATGAATCTGAAAAATATTTGTGAATTCAAAAAATGTTCATGAATTAAAAAATTGTTTGATTTGAAAAAAGTTTGCAGTTTTAGAAAATGGCACGTATTTTTTAAGAAAAGTTGGCGAATTTTGAAAAACGTACGTACCAATAACGCGGAATTCGGCGCTGAATAGATATTTGAGAGCTCCTCCCCAGCGCCTAAGGCGCCGTTTAGTCACTACAGCGACCGAATGAGGCTCTATGGCCCGACTCATGTAGCAAACTCGCTCGCTTTCCTTGCTCACTCGCTTTTTTTCTGTTTGTTATAGTGAAACAAACGTGCATCTATTTACAGGTTCAGAAGAAAATACCTGCTTTCAGTTTTTTTTATAAAATAAAAAAAACATACATTTTAAAAAAATGTTCATGAGATTGAAAATTTTCAAAAATTGAAAAAAGATTGTTCATGAATTCAATAAAGTTCCTGAATTTTAAAAAGTTTGTGAATTTGAATTTTCAGGATTTTTTTTTAAAATTGAATGTGAACAATGTTCACTAAGTTGAAAAAAGTTCACTAATTTGAAAAAGTTCAAGAATATGAAAGAATTCACGAATTTGAAACAATAAGAATTCTAAAAAAATCATGAATTTGAGAAAAGTTCATGAATATTTAAAAAGTTCGCATTTAAAAAAAATAGGAATTTGAAAAAGGTTTTCTTAATTCAAAAAAAATCACGCATTTGAAAAAAGGAAAAGAAAAGAAAAAACCGAGTAATACTGAACAAACCTGGTCTAGAAAACCGAAAAAATTGAAGCTTCCGGTAGCTTTCCAAAACCAAACTAAGTTAAAAAAAGTCTACTCCACCCGCAGATATTTTAAAATTCAATGTGGATGGGGCTCACAGGCCTGGGGATCAGCACAATGCATGGGGAGTGGTTGTAAGGGACAGCGAAGGTGCACTGCTGGCTGCGAGGGCGGGACGTGTGGAACATGTTGTTGATGCTTTTGGCACTGAATTACGCAATCGAAAAGGCCATGAATTTGGCGGCTGAGCTTGGTGTGGTTCGACTAATGATCGAGTGGTTGCTCTGCTGGTTGAGCAAGCTCTTAATAGGCATGCCCCTCATGTCTCTAAGGATGTTAGGTGATTGAAGACGTCAAGGTGCAGGCTAATCTATGGTTCTCTTCATGTGAGTTCGTCCACGCGAGGCAAACATGCCTGCTCACCACCTAGCTAAACTAGGTTTATCTCTCCCTGTTGGAGAAGTTCTTGTGCTTGATGACAATGTTCCAGCTTGTGTAGCTGACTCTGTTTTGGCAGATTTAGCTCAGATTGTTGCGTAATAAAGCTTTATGCTTTCCCTAAAAAAGGACTAGTGTAGAATGCACGCGGGTAAGTGAAGCGCCGATAGGGAATCGCTAGACGAAGTGCTAGCTCCACCTGTGTGGCCTGCTCATGCCTGCCAATTTCTGCAGCCCAGGTTCTTGCTTAAAGCGAAGTGGAAGGCAGCCTCGCCTGCAGGGGTCGGTGGTGGGCCGACCCAGTAGGAATGTGGGTTTGTCATGCTGATGTCACGAACACATCATGCTTACATCGCACTAATTTCTTGTTTTCCTTTTTTTTTACTTATATTTAAGTGAAATATTTTTAAAAACTTAAATTCATTTAAAAAACTAAAAACCAAAATAAAAACACAGTAAAATGTATATAGCTTTCAAAACAATCTTCATGACAATGAAAAATGTTTTTGCGTTTCAAAAATTGTACTTGAAATTTTTGAAAAATGTGTATACAATGTAAAAAAAATGTTTGCGTAATAGTATGAAACAAATGTTTTGTACCATAAAAAAAATGTATGCGACATTTTAAAGAAATATTCTCGTGTTTCAGAAAAATATTTGTGACATTAAAAAAATGTTTATATAGTGTAAAAAAATGTCTGCGTTGTTTTAGAAAAATCTTTATTACCATAAATAAAATCAACATGTATTTCACAAAATGTTGACCATGTATTCAAAAAAGTGTTCAAAACATGTATTAAAAGAAAAATGTACATCGTGTATTTGGAAAATGTTCAACATGTATCAAAAAATGTTTAACACATACAGTAATAATGTATATTGTGTATGGAAAACATTTAAAAAATGTTTATACCATGTAATTTTTTTTTCGTGTTGTTAAAAAAAAATATTATCATAAAAATGTTCAACGTATATTTGAAAAATATTGACCATGTATTCCAAAAAGTGTTCAAAACTTGTGTTAAAAGAAAAATGTACATCGTGTATTTGAAAAATGTTCAACATGTATCAAAAAATGATTCACTTGTACACTGAAAACATTTAAAAATGAGTATACAATGTAAAAAAAATCTCTTAATTAATTTGTTTTACCGTAAAAGAATTTCGACATGTATTTAAGAAAATGTTGACCATGTATTCAAAAAAGTGTTCAAAACATGTATTAAAAGAAAAATATACATCGTGTATTGAAAAATATGTTCAACGTGTATCAAAAAACTGTTTCACGTGTAGACTAAAAATTTATATTGTGTACTACAAAAAGTAGACATGTGTTGAACAAAAAAGAAACTAATGAAAATCGCCAAAGAAACAAAGAAAAACGAAGAAAACCAACAAAAATCAAAAAGGAAAAACAGAGAAAATAAAAAAGAACATGAAAACTGAAGAAAACCAATGCAAAAGAATAAAATCAGTGAGACCCGAGAGGGAAACAAACAAAACTTAGAAAAGAAAAAAATAAAAAACAAAGAAAGAAAGAAAAGAAAAAACAATGAAACCCATGAAAGAAACAAAGAAAAACGAAGAAAAAAAGGAAAGAAAAGAAAAATCCTGTAAAAACTATGAAAGAAACGAATAAAACCGGTGAAAAAACAAAGAATGTTAGAAATTACAATTTTTGTTCATGATTTAATTTTTTTTCAAAGAATGTTAGAAATTACAATTTTTTGTTCATGATTTGAAAAATTGTTCGCTTTTATCAAATTTTGTTCATCTTTAAAAAAAGTTCATCGTATTGAAAAAAATGTTCTTCATACATTGAAAAATGTTCACTTTTGTATAACAAATGTTCATCGTGTATATAAAAAAGTAAATTTGTTCTGCTTGTATTTTGAAAAAAGTTCAGCATACTTTTTTTTATAAATGTTCAGTGTGTATTTGAATAATGTTCACCATATACTAAGAAAATGTTCAGTATGTATTTTTTAATTCACTTTTTTGCAAAATTTGTTCACTTTTCAGAAAAATGTTCAGAATTCGAAATTTCTAAAATATTCACATTTTAGAAAAAAAATATGTTCATTCTTTTAAAATTTGTTCAAGTTTTTAAATTTTTATTTGCTTTTTAAAAAAAAAAATGGAATTGGAAATTTGCTCGCAATTTTGGAAAATGGTCACAATTTTTAAAATTCAAAAATGAAAACCGGGGTGCTACAGTACAGAGCTGGTACAGTGTTGTTTCTCTACATTACATGTTTTACCAGTTGAAATTAATCTGCGAATGCAAATGGGCCGGCCCAATAGGATCGCCCTCTGTGCGATGCCTAGACGCACACGAGCGGTGACTAGGGAGTCTCGCGAAATCACTAATTGAGAAGTACTCCTTTTAAAGATCACTCACACCTTCTTAGATTGCGACAAGTGGCGCACTGCATGCGCGCCAGTTGTCGCAACCTGGGAGTTTTTCCTTTTTTCGTACATCCGTTTATTCAAAACGTTTCATCTCTTAAACCGTGCGTCCAAATCTCGAACCGTTTTCATCATTGGATTCCTCGCATCGAGATCTTCAAAACTAGATCCTATATTGATAGGTTTTGACGAATTTTTTTTTTACGAAAAAACCGAACCGGGAACACTTTTTTCTCTTTCCGAAAGAGGCACGGCCGTACCTCTCGCGAAAGCAAAACTGTGCCTCTCGCTGAAGCATAACCGTGCCTCTCGCGGAAGGAAAAAAAACAGAAAACACTTTTTTTTTCGTTTCCGAAAGGCACGGCCGTGCCTCTCGCGAAAGCACAACCGTGCCTCTCGCGGAAGCAAAACCGTGCCTCTCGTGGAAGGAAAAAAATAATAGAAAACGCGTTTTTTTCCGTTTCCAAGAGGCACGGCCGTGCCTCTCGCGAAAGCAAAACCGTGCATCTCGCGGAAGGAAAAAAAATGTATTTTTTTGCGCAATTTTTATTTTTTAATATTTTTTTGTCCAAAAGCTAAGGAAGACCGGTGAAAAACCAAAAAGCCGAAAAACAACCCGAGAAAAAACCGTTTAAAAAGCAGAAAATGCATGCGAAAAAATAAAAAAAAACAAAATTCGAAGAAAACGCTCAAAGTGCGACACATGGCGATGGCTGAGAGCGCGCCAAGTGACGCGCTCTCAGCCCACCGCCAAGTGATCGTTACGAGGCTTTCGAAGAAGCGCTCGTCAACTAGTTGCTCTCGGAGTCTCGGGGTGCCCTTAGTTAGTACCTCAAAAAAGCTGTGCACATAAGCAACCGTGGCTTGCTAAGGCCCAAGCGATGGGAAGATGCATGTTTCAGCCCAAGAAAGTAGCAAAGTTGTGGTCTTCACGAACATGTCGCCATCCCAGTCACCATATTCGCAGTAGGGAGTCACCCAAGCTCATGTACACATCGGCATAGAGCCTAGGCACTTGCCCTAGGTGCAGGTACTGTTGGAATATTAGACAAATTCATAATTAATTTTGGTAAATAATTCATGACTAGAACATAAAGTATAGCATGCAACAATCTAGCATACTAGATGAATAGCAAAACATGCACCAGCAACATCGCACATGTAACAACAATTACAAATAGAGACATGAACAGATCACGATGAACGTATTGTTCGTTAATAGCCGGAGCTGCTGCAGTAGCGACGCTGTTGATGACGATGTTGGCGACGATCTGCTGCTGACAACGTTGGAGACGACGATGAGTAGCGCCGCCCGACTTGGACAGAAGACGACCCGTGATGACGAACTTGAGCAGTCGCGCAACACTTTTCAAAAACCTAATTCGTCCTCTCCCGGTGCAGGATCACAAAGACGAACGGTTCGGGAGACTTGCTCTCCTGCACACCGATGCACACCAGCGTTCGGGATAGAGTAGACTACGGCCGCGCAAGTTGCGAGATGATGTAAAACACTAAGTGTTTTTTATGTGTCTTTGGCCGTGGCCGATAGCAGTATATATAATAGGACCAGAGGATAAGAAATAATTAACTTGCCTGCAACATGCATCTTGCTGTGCGGCGCTGAGGCCGATAGCAGTATATTAAAGTGACTTGGTTTCTAAATCGTATACTTTATGGATAAGAAATAATTAACTTGCCTGCCAAGGAATCAAAAAATAAAACGGCAAAAGTAAGTTGTGCCCCTGCAAGGCACCTGACCGGATTTCGACGAACCATTCACGCACATGTCGCACGCGCGCGCTGCCTTAGCCCCGGCCCGAGCCCGACTAGGGCAGGCGAGGCGAGCGAGCGCGTGCGTGTGGTCTTCTATTTCTCTCCTTCACACATCACTAAGTGTGATGTAGAGAACCCATTATATAAAGAAGTCTCAGACCTCCTCAATTTCCGGGATGATACTAAACTTTAGAACCACCACTCGCCATTTATTCTTGGGCCTAGTTTGAGATTTTAGAAATACATGGGCTAGGCTCATTATTTCTAACAACCCCCCATCAGATCTCAAATACCCATTTAAAGATTTTCCTTTTCTCGCTACTTGTTTAATATACTAGTATTTCAGCAGAGATTGTTAAGTTGAACTTCTGCCTAGAGCTTTGAGTTGCATTCATCCACAAATTGACAATGGACAATGCTATGAATTGCTAGTTTTGTGAACAGATTTCACTCAAAGTCTTAACTAGTACCTGACTGCCACGTAGTTTGGAGCATATACGTTGTACTCCCTAGTCTCTTTGTGAGCTCAAAGGTTGGTTTACTACTATAGTGTAACATCTATAGGTCTCATACCCATCTCCCTCGAAGCATTATTTATCACATTTCGTGATAGTCCCTTTGTAAAGGAATCTTCCAAGTTTTTTTTGTTTGAATATACGTAACAGCTATTACTCCGGAGTTTCTCAACTTCCCAACAGACTTCAAACGTCTCTTCACGTATCTTGATGATTTCGCATTATCCTTAGAATTGTTCACTTTAGCGATAACCGTTTGGTTGCCACAATTCATAAGAATAGCCGGTACAGGTTTTTCAACCACAGACAAGTCCATCAAGAGCTCACGCAGCCATTGTGCCTCAACAGTGGCTGTGTCTAAAGCAGTAAGTTCTGCTTCCATAGTTGACGTCATCAATATGGTCTGTTTGCAAGACCTCCATGACACTGCGCCACCTCCATTAGTAAATACATACCCACTTGTGTCGTAGAGTACATCAACATCGGAGATCTAGTTCGAATCACTATATCCTTCTAGCACAACAACACTACTGCTGGAAGGTCGTAAGACGACACATGTATAAGAGACTATTCGACCAAACTGTGTGCAATGCATGAATCGCAAATGGTATGGTAATAAAACAGTCACCAATAAAACGAACTATTTACGATGGAGGATCCATCAAGCACGATTCAGTAAAGAGTTGCGTGTGCGATACGTGGCATACAGTTGATCCATACAAATTGTTTACGACGAGCAAAATAACGCAAATGGTTACCCATGTCGAGATGTGTGCGCTAGACGGCATACAGGTCACTCGAATGAACTGTTTGTGATGATCCAGAAGAACACAAACGATTCGGTTTAACAAGATGTGTGTGATACCTGACAAATAGGTCAGTAATCAGAATTATGCGAGAAGACCGATAATAAAACAGACGATTCCTACTAATAAGCTGTGTGTGTTGTGGGCAAATGCTTGCTGGTAAATAATTGTCTACGATTCTTGAAATCATCACCAACGAGTTTCTTAGTTTAATCGCTTGCGATGTGATTTGCTCAGTCTGCACAACATCTACGCTCTGTATACAGAACAATATATTCTTTAGTGAATTGTGTGCTCTATTGGGCACACGAGTATATCGATCACACTCGTGGGTAAGCAATGTGCACGCAAGCGTCGTGATAGCTCGTGCTTCCTTCTTTGCTAAGTTTTCCATTAATTGATGGCATTTTATGAACATGCCACCGTTTCCCGCCACCAGCGATTGCTCATAAGCCTAGGCGGCGCACGATACACGGAGGCACAAGCGCAGCCTATGGCCCCTCTACCTTTTCCAAGCATGCCAACCCACCGAAGCGCCGCCTCTGCCATCAACCTCCTCGACAAGGAAAACGAGCCGGCGCAGGCGCCATGGCACGTCAAGGCCGAGGGCGTCCCCGACAATGCGATGGACGACGTCGTGTTGCGCATCATCGCCAGGGTTGAGCAGACCCTTGGCACAGGGTGCGGCAGCGCCGCGGATCAAGATTGGCACATCAGCGCCGAGAGGCTGCAGCTCGCCGCACAACATGATCGGTGGTGCACCGTAGAGCAAGATAGGTGCGTCCGTGCCAATTGGCTGCGGCGCCGCACAGCAAGACCGATGGAGCGTCACAGAGCGAGAGGCGCGGCACGCCGCACAGTAAGAGCGGATCCATCGACGCTTGCCTGCTGTCGACAGGGCATTGCACCTTGGTACACGGCCCGTCAGCAGCTCGATTCCTCGCCAGGAGTGGGCAGAGGCCGTCTGCGCCATACTTGCATCAGAGGTCGGCCGCGCCGTACTTGCGCCAGACGCCGGCTGCACCGTTCGCATGGGTCATGCCATTCACCTTGTTCGCGGCCCGCTCGATGTCAATGCACTGGTCGCTAGGCTCGATCGCCTCCTTGGCCTAGGTGTCCACCAAGGCGCAGTAGAGGAACATGTCCTTCGTATCCTCGAGCTGGTGATCTCCGATGAAATAGCCAGCTTGGAGCTCGAGATCACGCTCCAGATGTACCGCGAGCGTGTCAACCGTTTGGACGACCGCCTGCACGAGTTCAGGCAGAGCCAAGAGCTTCCATAGGCAAGGGTGGTGGTCATGGACGCATTTTATTTTGTTGAGTCGTTTCGACGTTTATCGCCATGTCTTCACAACAATCATAATATTGCTCTGTTTCAATGTGTGTACTATGTTTTCCGTTCTTACATATTGTTCTGTTTAAATGTGTTTATGCTTTCCATTCTGTACATGTGGATGGTAACAGCTAGACATAAATTAGTACGAAAAAGATAGAAATATGAAATTCATAATATATATTAATTGTTCAGTAGTTCATCACAGATATATATAATATCATCACATATACGTGATGATACTTAACTACTACGTACAATGCATAAAAACTAAAAACGAACAATACTAAAACTAATAATCCCAACTTAGGGGGCCAGTATTCCGGCAACCCCTCGCCACCAGCTCCTTGGTGCGCGGCGGCTTCCCAGCATGGAGGGAGTTCTCCGCCACCTCCGCCTCGCAGTGCTCAACGTGCCGATTGACCTCTTGCTGGCGGACGCGCGCGACCGATCTTGCCATTTCATTGGGCGCCCACCGGAGCTCCTCAGCAGTAGCATGCTGGAGCTTATCAGCCCACCTTCACGCAGCGATGAGGCACCTAGCGCCTTTGTCCCTCCCGGTGTTGTACCAGCCGTCTTCGTACACCTCCTCCGCACGTCGACGCGCCCGCCGCCAAAGCTCCAGCTCCTCCTTTTCCCAGGCGGCCTCACAGGCATCACGGGCTGCCTGGTACCTGGCGCGCTCCTCCGCCAGCTTCTTCTTGAATGCCACTTGCCTGGCTGATAACCCACAAGTATAGGGGATTGCAACAGTTTTCACGGGTAGTATTTCACCCAGATTTATTGATTCGACACAAGGGGAGTGAGTGTGTCCCGGACTAGAGGGTACTCGGGCTGCCGGCCTATCTCTTGTAGGCCGGACTAGTGGGCCGCTCTTTACTCATCAAAGGAAGGCCGGATTGCGGGCGACTCCGTGCACCAGAAGGAAACCTCCGAAGACTTGGCGTCTCCTCCAAGAAATAATTAGTGGCATGTTTATCCCCTGATGGCAACCGACCATATGTAACCCTAGGTCCCTCTGGTGTCTATATAAACCAGAGGGTTTAGTCCGTAGAGGGGCAGAACCATCATCATCATACCCACCTAGGGTTTAGTTCATCCGATCTCGAGGTAAATCAACTCTGTAATTGTCATACTCTCACATCAATACAATCAAGCAGGACGTAGGGTTTTACCTCCTCTCGAGGGCCTGAACCTGGGTAAACACCGTCTCTACGCTCACTGTTACCCATTGACTCCAAGATCCACAGTTCGGACCCCCTACCCGAGATCTGCCGGTTTTGGTACCGACATTGGTGCTTTCATTGAGAGTTCTGCTGGTGGGTCACCAAGGATCAATGGCTTGCCTTGTCATCGGCGATGGCATCTGCAGCGGGGACATCTTCGTCCCCGGTCAGCTTTTCGCGTTCGGCAGCATCGTACTGCACGCCGACCCGACTGGTCACCTTGACCAGGTCGACAGCTTCGCCCCTGAGCAAGAAATCAGGTTCGGCAACCTAGAGTATGTCGCCGACTCCCGGGGAGATCTGGTCTTTACTGGGTTCTCAGCTTTACCTGAGGAGCCCAATAACCCCGAAGCCTTAACTTCGGATTCTCTCCTCGGCCCCACCTCCGGGCCGGTCCTCAGTTCGGATCTGGCCTCAAGTCTGGATCCGGTCTTGGCGCCAGAGAGCCGGAGGCCGCCCTTAGCCGAACATACTCCCAGCGCAGGCACACCGGAGTTCAACTCCGAAGGTTGCCCGAGGACGAATCCGGTGGACCTCTCGTTTTTAAGCGAGATGTTAGATCGGATCCAGAAGATGAGTATCGCGGATGGCCCGTCCTCGGTCCATGAGCAGATCGGACCTGAGGCCAACCGCGAGGAATTTTACGTCCCACCCGCCACCCACTTAGTAGCCACTGTCGAAGATTTAACCGACATGTTGGACTACGCCTCTGAGGAGGCTGACGACATGGACGAGGATATCGACGCCCCGCCTTATATGGCTCCCTCCCTCGCCACTTCCAACACCGGAAAGTGGACCGCCACCTCCACCTACGACGTTTATATGGTCGACACCCCCAAGAAGGATGGCGATGCGACCAAGAAGGACGGCGACGGCCCCACCGAGGAATCGCCCAAACGCCGACGAAGGCGATCCAGGGGGCGAGGAAAGGGCAAGGAAAACAACACAGACACAAACGGCACCGGAGATAATGACACTCCGGACAACATGGGGGAGCTCGGCGACAATACCACCCCCGAACAGCACCACGATGCCTCTGAAAGGCACGAGGACCAGGGTAACCCTGAGGACCCCGAGGACTCTGAGGATAGCAACTACCTCCCTCCTTCCGAAGAGGAGGATAGCCTCGGGCCCGAGGATTTCGTCGTCCCCGAGGACCCCTTGGACCAGGAAAGATTCAAGCAGCAGCTCATCGCCACTGCCCGAAGCTTGAAGAAGAAGCAGCAGCAGCTAAAGGCCGAACAAGACACCCTTAACGATAGATGGACGATGGTCTTAGCAGCCGAAGAGGGCTTCGACAATCAGCGCCAGGATCAATACATAAGTTACCCACGGCGGCGTTTGCTTCCGTCCTCTGAGGACGAGGCCCTTGAGCCCATACCTCCCAGACGAACTCAGACAAGCCAGCCCGACCACCCCCCTCGAGGACGGGACATGACGGTTGGAGAAACGGAATACCCACTCGCGCCCCTCGTCGGGCGGGCAAGGACCCGGTTCAGCCGGACGACCCATATGATCTGTGGCATGACCTAAACACCAGAGGGATACAATCAAGATCCATTTACGGGTCCAGAGGATACACGCCCGCTGGACGGGACGGATACCAAGCCTGGCGCGATAGGAACTATAGAGTTCGGGAGCAGCATCGTGCCCGGATGACGGCCGATCTCCGGCACGGCATGGCCCGGGTCAGGGGCGCCGCTCACCCCATGTGTTTTACAGACGAGGTGATGCAGCATCAGTTCCCCGAAGGGTTTAAACCCGTGAATATAGAGCAGTATGATGGGACAACCGACCCAACCGTGTGGATCAAAGATTTTCTTCTCCACATTCATATGGCCCGAGGAGACGACCTCCACGCCATTACATATCTACCATTAAAACTCAAAGGACCGGCAACGCACTGGTTGAACAGCCTACCCGAAAACTCCATCGGGATCTGGGACGATCTCGAGAATGCATTCCGAGCCAACTTTCAAGGCACCTATGTTCGGCCGCCGGATGCCACCGACCTGAGTCACGTCGTTCAGCAGCCCGGGGAGTCAGCCCGGCAATTCTGGAATCGGTTCTTGACTAAGAAGAACCAGATTATCGACTGTCCGGATGCCGAAGCAATCGCCACGTTCAAACACAGCATTCGGGACGAATGGCTCACTCGCCAGCTCGGCCAGGATAAGCCGAGAACAATGTCGGCCCTCACCTCCCTAATGACCGGCTTTTGCGCGGGTGAGGATAGTTGGTTAGCTCGTAGAAGCAACCACCCCGAAGACCCCGGCACTTCAGAGGCCCGGGACGGGAACGGGAAACCCCAGCGCAACAAGAATAACAAGTGCCGGCACACAAACAACGGTAGTGAAGCCGATGACGCAGCGGTAAACGCCGGGTTCCGCGTCTCGAAATCAGGACCGCGGAAGAAATCCGCTAAAGGGAACCGAGACGGCCTGACTGCATTGGACAGAATCCTAGACAGGCCCTGCCAGATCCACGGCACCCTGGACAAGCCCGCCAACCACACCAACCGTAACTGTTGGGTCATCAAACAGGCCGGCAAGATCACAACTGAGGAACAGAGCAAGGGCCCCCGCAGCGAGGATGACGACGAACCTCGCGGGCCGAACAATGGAGGCCAAAAGCAGTTCCCTCCCGAGGTAAAAACCGTGAACATGATTTACGTCACGCATATACCCAAGAAGGAGCGGAAACACGCACTTCGGGATGTCTACGTCTTAGAGCCGGTGGCCCCGAAATTCAACCCATGGTCGGCCTGCCCGATCACTTTCTACCGTCGAGACCATCCGACCAGTATCCGTCATGGAGGAACAGCGGCTCTGGTGCTTGACCCCATCGTGGATGGATATCACCTCACCAGAGTCCTTATGGACGGAGGCAGCAACCTCAACCTGATTTACTCAGATACAGTGAGGAAAATGGGGATCGACCCGTCAAGGATCAAACCCAGTAACACCACCTTTAAAGGTGTAATCCCAGGTGTCGAGGCACGTTGCTTGGGATCCGTGACATTGGAAGTAGTCTTTGGTTTGCCCGACAACTTTCGCAGCGAAGACTTAATCTTCGACATTGTTCCCTTCCGCAGCGGTTACCACGCACTCCTCGGCCAGACAGCGTTCGCCCGCTTTAATGACGTCCCGCACTACGCATATCTGAAGCTCAAGATGCCAGGACCGAAGGGTGTTATTACCGTTAATGGTAACACCGAGCGCTCGCTCCGAACAGAGGAGCACACAGTGGCTTTAGCCGCCGAAGTCCAGGCCGCCGAAGAAGCATCGCAGGCCCAGTCTACCACCAAGGCATCGGACGCACGCAAACGCGCCCGAGCTACGGCCTCGGTCCCGGAGCACTCCCGTGCTCACCCTAAATAGGGATACGCGCCCCCACAGCATGACCCACCCAGCCGCGAAATACGTGCCTCGAGTGCAGAACTTCGCGCTCAAGATTCCATGGGCAGCTGTGGGGGCAAAACAACCCCAGGGCCGAGAGCTCGGTTCGGCCAAGCCACGACCGAAGATGTTCTCGGAACACTATGAAATTACAGGCACCATCTAGAGCCTGATCAACGTTAAGCTGATACAGTGCGGCGACTTCTCAAAACCCTTCCCCAAGGGCTCGTCCGCCGAACATTACTACTTCCGCCGATCATACAGTCGACAACTACACTCACACGGAAGCTTCATAAAGAGCAAAGGCGCAGACGTGCGGCAGGGCGTAGTAGGGACGTCAAACCACTCATGAAGGCCCTGTGTAAACCTTTCCTCTAATGTATTTATTTCTTAAAGTATCTGTAAAAGTTACTTCGGCAGTTCGGATTGTACGGATAGACGTCACGAATTTAAAGGAAATAATGACCATTTTTTCCAGTCATACTGCGGTTAATTATGTTGCACTTTCCTTTCTGCTTTTCGGCCGAAGTAAACTATTATGATACGTTTCCTTTTTAGATGTGACCGGCTAATATACCGGGGGCTTGAACTTCAATCTAGCCCCAAACATCATTCCGGCACCAATTTTATTACATGTGACCGGCGTCACGGATATTGCATTATATGAATCAGTTCCAAATTATGTCTTTGGTCAATGGTTAGGTTTTTTTTGACAGAAAGACTGTAAGGGAGGCCCCTACAGTATAATTGATGCAACAAGCCCAAATTGCAAGTACCATGCCTTGAACCTGGGTGGGTGGGAAGGCATCAACCCCTTTCCACCACTAGGCTATGCCTTAGTCTGCGGTCAATGGTTAGGTTGCCCGGCTCCTGTGTTTGCCCTCCTACGTTCCGCTTCGTTCGGCTAGGAGGGTAAAGGGAGAACCACTGCGATTGTACTTCTAGCTAGCCTGGTTCAGTACCTCAGTGGAGAAAGCCAAAAACCGACCGTCATAATAAGCGAGAACTGGTCGGCGATCCGATGACAAGTGTCAAACTACAAATCGATGGAGGTTAATCCGTGTTAAACGAAGGGTTTGTTGTCACAGAAACCAGGTGATAATGGTATCAACCTCGGTACGTCCGGATATCACATACACTGGGGGCTAGTCCCCAGCCCCCGCAGTCAAGCTCCTATGGCTAAGTGAAAGCACTAAAGCCGCATAGTCTGATTGCCTCGTTTTCCTCACACACAACCGCCTCCGGGCACCGAGACGTCAGCTAAGGGTTAAGGTGTTAATATAAAACACCCCATGCAGTATCTGCAAGGGGGCTGAAGCCGACGACTGGTAACTTTTAGTTTAAAAACGGCCGCACAAGAGTCAAAATAAACATAACATGCATTATACTTACAGCCAACCATTTGCATTTCAACAAAACAAAAGTCTCAACTCCTCGGATACAAGGAAAATAAATGTACTCATAAATTACATCTTTTGAGCATTGGGCCTCTATTGCCCGAGCACCATCCATCACAATGGGAAAGTACTGCTCGGGGCGCCTGTGCTCCTTCCCAGGAGGCGGAGGTCCGGTGGCTACTTCGGCTGGCTTGATCTTTGGCCAGTGCACCATTGTCTCACCGAAGGCCATCCGAGCTCCCTCAATGCATACGGAGCGCTTCCAGGCATCGATCCGGGGTGTGGCGTCGTACAGCCTCTGCACCAAACCGAAATAGCTGCTCGGCAGTGGCTCCGAAGGCCACAGCTTGACACAGAGGTCCTTCATCGCCGGCTCCGCCATCCGATGCAACTCCATCAGCTGCTTCATCTAGTTGTTGAGGAGGGGAGGGTGTTCGGGTGCTTGAAATTGCGCCCAAAACAGCCTCTGCTCGGCATGACCCTCCTGGGCGGCGAGGAACCTAGCCGCATCAGCTGCACTCCTCGGGAGGTCCGCAAAGGCGCCTGGGGAACGCCACACTCGCGTGAGCAAAGCGAACCTGTTACCACCAAAGACACTTTGCAGCAAGTACGGCTTACCATCCGCAATGAGTTTAACTTGGCGAAGTTCTCTTGGTAGCCGCACGCCTCCGTCCGTGCTTCCTTAGCCACCGATCCCAATGAGGTTAGCTCGGCGGCCTGCTCTTTATTCTTCTGCTCAAGGGCCTCACATTTCGTGACGGCATCCTTGAGCTCTTGCTGCACTTCAGACACTCTGGCCTCGTGCTTCTGGCTAGCGGTCATCACCGTAGCTAGTTCGGCAGCTGCCTGTTCGGCTGCCGCCCTCTGCTCCGCCGCCTCCAGCTGAGCCTTCCTCAGCTCGGACTTGATGTTCTTGACCTCCGCGGCAGCAGCTGCAGTCATATCAGTTGACCCCGTTTAGGCTACTTACGGCAAACCTTACTTAACAAAAAAATTGTTGTATTAAACATTATAGTTCGGACTTGCCTTGCGCTTCGTCGAACCGCTTGTTCAGCAGGCCGAGGTCATCCTCGAAGCTCTTGAGCTTCCAATTCAGCTCGGCCAACTCCTCGGCGTTGGCGGCTGCCGCCGAGGATGACGCCTGCACATCACTCTACGCACATTAGGATCCGAGTTATCGATTTTCGATCCTCTGACCGGCTTTATTCAAGCCAGTCAGAGTCTCGGGGGCTACTGTGTATGAGGTTACGTATTCATATAAAAGAAATTTTCTAAGGGAAAAACATTACTTGGCCTACCTTGAAGCCTGTGAGAAGGCCACTGAAGGCCTCCTTCAGCCCGTTATCCACGGACCGAAGACTTTGCAACACTGCGCCCATAAGGGCACGGTGCTCTTCAGCGATAGAGGAGCTAGTTAAAGCGTCCTCCATCTCGTCCGGCCACCCAGTCGAAGCCCGCTCTGGGGCGGGTGGGGGCGGCGGGTGCACCTCGGCTCCTCCTTTTACGAAGACCGAAATGCTTGACTCCGGGTGCCTTGACGGCTCCGGAGCCGCTCTCGGGGAGAGCTCGGATTGTCCGGGCTCCCCCTCTTCGTTTACCAGAGGGGCCCTCCCCTCCTGGTCTTTGGTGGCCGAGGTATGTACCTCGGCCATAACAGTGTCGCCCCCTCCCCCTGTGTGCGGCACGGGAGGGGTCCTCCTCGACAGAACCTCCTCGGCCCCCTCGACGATCGGAGGAGGCGAGGCACGCGACTCGGTCCCGCTCTCCGCCAGTGCGGCCGGTGGAGAATCCCCCTCCGAGACGCGATCGGTGGGGAGGTCGCGCTGCGGGCTGCGATGTTAGAAGCAGAGGTGTGATCAATAAGCAAACTCAGTTTGGCCGAAAAGGCATGGGCGGATCTTAGAATACGTACCTTTGGGCCAGCGGCTTGACCCTGGGGGTCCTCCGAGGAACCTCTTCGGAGGCCTCGGAGTCCTCGGCAGAGGCCGAGCTGTTGCCGGACAAGGCCACCTTGGCCCTGCACGGTCTTTTGGGGGCGGGATGAGGCTGCTCTTCCTCGGCGTCCTCGGACGCCGCCCTCTTACTTGCCCGGGAGGAATCACTTTCCTCCTCGTCCTCTCCCTGCTCCTTCTCCTCCTCTTTTGCAGAGGGAGCATGGGTGTCCCCGGATCTAGTGTCTGGGGGTCCTCGGGAATGGAGGCCCTCTCTGGCGTCCTTCTTCTTGTCTTTCTTCTCTGGCGCCTCGTACGGCTCCTCGGCCAGCATGGCCGTCAGCAAGGCCGTCTGGGGGCCCTCGGGCAGCGGGGCCGGGCTGTCGATCCGCTCGGCCTTCTTCAGCCAGCTCTGTGGATGAGAAACAAGAAAGTTGAGTACCTCGTCAAAAGGGAATAATCCGAATACAAGAGTAAAACTTAACATACCTCCCGAGGGGGGTTTGCGGCGTCAAGGCCGATGTCTTCCTCGTCGGCCGGCCAGTCCTTCTGCGGCTTGAACAACACCTTCCACAGCTGAGCGTGGGAAGTGCGGTAGAAGCTGAGAACGGTGGCGGGGTCCTCGGGATTGTAGACCCAAATGGGGGAAGCCCGGTCCTGGAAGGGGAGGATACGGCGGCAGAGCATAATCTGGATCATGTTGGGCAGCTCACCCCCCCGCTCTATCATCTTGGCTATCCGGCTCTGCAGCAGCGCCACCTCCTTGTGTGACCCCCAGTCGAGGCCCTTCTTGGTCCATGAGACCAGCCTTGTAGGGGGTCCGGATCGGAAGGCGGGGATCGCCCCCCAATCCGCGCTCCTTGGCTCCGTGATGTAGAACCACTCCTTCTGCCAGATCTTGACAGTTTCGATGAAGGTGCCCTCTGGCCACTCAACCCGGGGAAGCTTGCTGACCATCGCTCCCCCGCAGTCCGCCTGCTGGCCGTCAACGATCTTCGGCTTGATGTTGAAAATCTTCAGCCACAGGCCGAAGTGTGGTCGGACCCAAAGAAAGGCCTCGCAGATGATGATGAAGGCCGAGATGTGCAGGAAGGAATTTGGGGCAAGATCATGAAAATCCAGCCCATAGAAAAACATCAGGCCACTCACGAAGGGGTGGAGGGGAAAACCTAGCCCCCGGATGAAATGAGGGAGGAACACCACCCTCTCACCCTGCCGCGACGTAGGGATGGCCTGGCCCGCCTCTGGGGCGTGGTGAGCGACATTGGCAGGAAGGTAGCCCGCGCTCTTCAGCTCCAAGATAGCGCTCTCGGTGACGATGGAGGCCTCCCACTTGCCCTTGGACCCGGAATCGGCCATTGCTGGATTGAATGGGTGGCTGGAGAGGTTCTTGGAAGGGAGAGCAGATCTAGGCGCGGGAGCTCGAGAGATGGGGAGGGCAACGGCGAAGGAAGAAGTGAGAGCGTGCAAAGGAAATGGTGGCCGCTCCCCTTTTATGGACTGCTGTGTAACCAGGGGTCCCTTTACTGCGCCGCAGGCTTTGCCGTTTCCCCATATAATCATGCCATTATGCGCTCGTGGGATAATGCAAATCATTGATCATCTCCCTTAAAAACAGGGCACAATCTCCATATCGATGGGACACGCCAATGGAGGAACCGCCTCGAACCGCGAATCGAGTTTTCATAAATCAACCCGTGGTCGTGGCGGGCTATGACCCTTCGGTAAAAGTTGTCAGATTGGGTCACTGTTCACACCAATGCGACTAGCCTTCGGGGCTAAGTTATCGGTACACCTCGGCGACCGAAGCATAGTTCGGGGAACGTGCAGCTAGGCAACACTTGAGAACTTGATTCAGAGGGGATGCAGGCTTAGCACAGGTATCACGGAAGAGAAGGAACTGGTCCACAAAGCCGATGGTGTTCGGCATATACCTCGGCTTCGAAGACTAGTTCGGGGGCTACTGAGGGTGTCCCGGACTAGAGGGTACTCGGGCTGCCGGCCTATCTCTCGTAGGCCGGACTAGTGGGCCGCTCTTTACTCATCAAAGGAAGGCCGGATTGCGGGCAACTCCGTGCACCAGAAGGAAACCTCCGAAGACTTGGCGTCTCCTCCAAGAAATAATTAGCGGCATGTTTATCCCCTGATGGCAACCGATCATATGTAACCCTAGGTCCCTCTGGTGTATATATAAACCAGAGGGTTTAGTCTGTAGAGGGGCAGAACCATCATCATCATACCCACCTAGGGTTTAGTTCATCCGATCTCGAGGTAGATCAACTCTGTAATTGTCATACTCTCACATCAATACAATCAAGTAGGACGTAGGGTTTTACCTCCTCTCGAGGGCCTGAACCTAGGTAAACAACGTCTCTACACTCCCTGTTACCCATTGACTCCAAGATCCATAGTTCGGACCCCCCTACCCGAGATCTGCCGGTTTTGGTACCGACAGGGAGCCAAAGAATATTTGCGAGCATTAGCAGTTGAGTTGTCAATTCAACCACACCCGGAGAACTAAATATCTGCAGCAAAGTGTTTAGTAGTACAGTAGTATGATAGTTTCAATAGCAGTAGTAACAGTAGCAATAGTAACAGTAGCAGTTTTGTAGTGATTGTAACAGCAGCAGTAACGAAAGTAACTTAGCAAAGATCAATATGCGAAAAGCGTAGGCATTGGATCGGTGGTGGATAATTATGTTGTATGACATTCATCATATAACAGTCACAACCTAGGGCGATACACAATAGCTCCAATTCATCAATGTAATGTAGACATGTATTCCGTATATAGTCATACGTGCTTATAGTAAGAACTTGCATGACATCTTTTGTCCTACCCTCCCGTGGCAGCGGGGTCCATAAGGAAATCTAAGGGATATTAAGGCCACCTTTTAATAGAGAACCAGAACAAAGCATTAACACATAGTGAATACATGAACTCCTCAAACTACGGTAATCACCGAAAAGAATCCCAATTATTGTCACCTTGGGGTATGCGGATCATAACACGTAATAGGTGCATATAACTTGCAAGATAGGATCAAGAACACAAATATATTCATGAAAACATAGAAGGTTCAGATCTGAAATCATGGCACTCGGGCCCTAGTGACAAGCATTAAGCATAGCAAAGTCATAGCAACATCAATCTCAGAACATAGTGGATACTAGGGATCAAAGCCCTAACAAATTGACTCGATTACATGATAAATCTCATCCAACCCATCACCGTCCAGCAAGCCTACAGAGAAATTACTCACACACGGTGGTGAGCATCATGTAATTGGTGATGGAGGATCATTGTTGATGACGATGGCGTCGAATCCCCCTCTCCGGAGCCCCGAACGGACTCCAGATCAGCGCTCCCGATGAAGAACAGGAGGTGGCGGCGGCTTCGTATCATAAAACGCGATGAAAATTCTTCTCTTATTTTTTTTCTTGGGGAAAGTGAATTTATAGCGTTGGAATTAGGTCAGACGGCCGCCTGTGGGCCCCACAAGGCATCAGGGCGCGCCCTAGGGGGGTCGCGCCCTGTTGCCTTGTGGGCAACAGGTGGCCCTTCTTCTGTTGATTCTTGCGCCAGTAATTTTTATTTATTCCATAAAAAATCTCCATAAAGTTTCGTCCAATTCCGAGAACTTTGATTTCTGCAAAAAAAAACAACACCATGGTAGTTCTGCTGAAAACAGCGTCAGTCTGGGTTAGTTTCATTCAAATCATGCAAATTAGAGTCCAAAACAAGAGCAAAAGTGTTTGGAAAAGTAGATACGACGGAGACGTATCAACTCCCCCAAGCTTAATTCATTGCTTGTCCTCAAGCAATTCAGTTGACAAACTGAAAGTGATAAAGAAAAACTTTTACGAACTCTTTTGTTCTTGTATCCGTGTATAAGCTTAAATAGTACCCAAGTTTTTAGCAAAGATCATGAACTAACCATGCTCATAATAACACTTAGAAATTATGTTTACTCATATCAATGTCATAATCAACTAGCGAGCAATAATAACATATCTCAAATGCCAACAATTTGTCAAAACAATCATGATAAAATATGATAACATGGTATCTCGCTAGCCCTTTCTGAGACCGCAAAACATAAATGCAGAGGACCTCCAAAGTTCAAGCAGCGACTAAACATTGTAATTCAGGGTAGAAGAGATCCATTCATGATGCACACAACATTAACTATACTCAATGCATAAGGATGACAATAGTGCTCTCAGGATTGGTGCTTATAATGAGAAGGTGAGACTCAACAATAAAAGTAAAATGACATAAAAGTAAATAGATAGACCCTTCGCAGAGGGAAGCATGGATTTGTAGAGGTGCCAGAGCTCGAAGCTTAAATCAGAGATGAAAAACAATTTTAGGAGGTGTACCTTTCCTGTCAACGTCACGACCGAGAATTTTCAATATCTTCCATGCTAAACACATTATAGGCAGTTCCCAAGCGGAAAGGTAAAGTTTACTCCCCTCCACCATACCAACACAAGCCATGGCTAGCCAAATCCTCGGGTGCCCTCCATACCAACAACTTTCCGGGGGAGTTTTGCATTATGTAATTTCGATTTTGAGCACAGGACTGGGCATCCCAATTACCAGCCTCTCTCGTGCAATGACAAGTGAATAAACACTCATATGAGAATAACCCGCTGTCGAGCCTGTTTCCGGAATAAATCCCGGAACAGCCTCAAGTCACACCAGCACCAAGATCAAAACAATTGGTGGACTCCCTTGATATAGATAACCAGTACATACATAATATTACACAAGGTTGAGCTAGAGTGCTCAACATTTATTACAGACTTGTCATTATATGACGGTGGAGGTATAAGACAGTGGTGTGGTGATATTACGACACTGATACAATAATGTAAAGCCAAGCATCGGTGTGAGGCTTGACTATTTTATTTGTGGGGCGGAAGCATTGCGGATGATACACGTGGTGGACTCCAAGACCACAAGTTGACTGACTGGGAACACCTCTAAGCATCGGGCTCGCTAGCGCACTCTTCCTCCACAAGATCATCTTCTTCCGGGTCTGGCCAAATTAACAAGCCAGGGACAAGCCAGTGAGTATGTTTGAATGTACTCGCACACATTATGAACAAAAGATATACCAAATGCATATGCTCATGATGGGCTAAATTATATGCATATGCTGACCGAAATTAAAGCGTGGCATGATCAATATTAATACGGTGTGGATGGCTAAATATATCATTTTAGTAATGAACCAAGAAAATAAAATGGAACATCGGGAGTTGGACCGCCCGAGGAATTCCAAGAAAAATGCCAAACGGGTGTCTGAATGCGACGCCTCGAGAGGTCTTGAAAAGAAATGCCAAACGGGTGTCTGAATGCGACGCCTCGAGAGGTCTTGAAAAGAAATGCCAAACGGGTGTCTGAATGCGACGCCTCGAGAGGTCTTGAAAAGAAATGAATATCCAGGTGGCATAACCATCCCAAGAGATACTCATTGTTGCACATAAGAGAAAAAGGTTAGTCCACAATAATATTCATGTTGACAATAATATTCATGATAGCATCAGTAGTGACAATAATCATCCTGCAAAAATGAATCATGCTCAATTTTAATTATTCCTCCGAAGACCGACACTGGGACCGATACTTGACCCCTCCCAGCTAACGTCCTTGACCGTGGACACGGCTATTCGAATAGGTTTAACTCTGCAGAGGTTGTACTCTTTACCCACAAGTATAGGATTTCTTTAGCCAACCTCGAAACGTTGACTAATTCCGATTATGGTCTTTGGGTTGAAAACACACCTGACCAGCACACACCAGATTAACTTTCCTGATGCCAGGAATCACCCAAAGCATCGTTCAAGAAAAACTCTAAGATGGGGAGACCGCTGTCTCGAATGGCATGGGATCACAATTTATATCGCGCGGAATACAAGGGGTGCCCCCCTCTCGGCCCAGCCGGATACACCCATGCCCCCTGACCCGATGACTGGCATTAGTCCATGGGCATGGAACCCTCATCATGGCCCCTCTATGTGGTGTGTATTTGGAAAGGGGTTAGCAACTTACTAAGCCGTACTCCCCTCGCGGGAAGACAAGTGGCAGCACTATTTTTAGCTAGGCATGACGGAACAAGACTCGGTCTAGGTCGACTCAGGAGGTGTTATTACCATGACTGGCGTGCTTCACATGCCAAAGTGACACCATCGTGTCATGATGTGACTCGTGCCCACCAGCACGACATAGACAGGGGTATACCCCTGATTTCTCACAACTTCTTCCAAGTTAGAATGATTCTTAAATGCATGCAAGAAATGCACAAAAGAAACATGACCACACAGGCACTTGCTATCCATGATATATTCGGTGATCATTTCGAACTTATGCAAACATGCATGCAAACACCATATCCCAAGTTCAAAAATTCTTGCCTTGATCAAAGTAGGCAGAAGGTGATCCCTCGAATTTTTTGGCAAAGTTTCCCTCCTCGTTTTCTATAAAATAAGAATTCAAATTCAAATCAAAATTTTGTGACAGCACAAAAAGTTGGCTCAAAATATTTTTAAATAAATACTAAAAATAACTAGAGTGAAAAATAAAATTTTCAGAACAAGAATCAATTGAAAAGGAGTTATGGTTAAAAAGTAATAAAGGTTTTAAAACCAGGGACCTTTCTGCAAATAAAATTTTGCCAGCGGGTCCCTGAGTAGTAAAATAGAAAGCGCCTCGGCAGGAATACGTTTTCCAGTTCAGAAAACGTACAGAGGCAGAATACACTTTCGAAATAAAACAGCAAAGAATAAAACGCTGACGGGTGGGCCCCACCCGTCAGGTTTGAAATTTGAACGCGCCTCGCGCGCGTATACAGAGAGGGTGCGGTGGTCACCGGCGGCGATCGCCGGCGTTTCAGGAGGCGGCGATGGTAGGGGTGTGCTCGGGGAAGTATTCCGCGTCGGTGGGTGGTGGAGTTGGTCGCCGGCGAGCACCGTGGTGACGGCGAGGTCAACTCCGGCGGACGGCGACGTCGGGTGGTGATGGATCTCATCGGGGAGGGCTCCAGACGTCAAATTGATGCGCGAAATGGATGAGGTGGAGTGATAGGAGGTGACTGGCGGGTTTTTAGGGGCGGAGGTGGACGAGCGGCGTCGTGGTGCTCGTGGTGACAGAGGCGGATCGGGCGGCCGGAGTCAGGGAAGAAGACCTCCCCGAGGTCGTCTGACTCCTCTGGGTGGCGATTGGGGATGGGTGGAGGTGGTGTGTGATACGTCTCCAACGTATCTATAATTTATGAAGTATTCATGTCATGTTTATTATAGTTTTGTATGATTTTGGTGCACTTTTATATGGCTTTTATATGATTTTCATGGACTAACATATTGACCTAGTGCCCAGTGCCAGTTGCTGTTTTTTGCCCTGCTTTTGTTTTACAGAAAATCAATACCAAACGAAGTCCAAATGCCACGAAACTTTTTGGAGATTTTTTATTGGACATAACAAGTACTAGAAGCTTCGGGAGGAGGCCAGAAGACCCACAGGGGCTCCACAAGCCACCAGGGCGCGCCACCACCCCAGGCGCGCCCTGGTGCCTCGTGGGCCCCCTGTGGCCCTTCTTCGGGTGATTCCAACGCCAAAAAATCATATATATTCAGAAACCCCCGAAAGTTAACCTAGATGAGTTTTTACGCCGCCGCAAGCCTCTGTACCAGAGAGATCCCATCTACAGCCCTTTTCCGGCACCCTGCCGGAGGAGGGGAAGGCATCACCGGAGGCCATCTTCATCATCCCAGCGGTCTCCATGACGAGGAGGGAGTAGTTCACCCTCGGGGCTGAGGGTTTGTACCAGTAGCTATGTGTTTGATCTCTCTCTCTCTCGTGTTCTTGACATGGCACGATCTTGATGTATTGCGAGCTTTGTTGATATAGATGAATCATATGGAGTTTTCCCCTCTCTATCTTCTTGTGATGAATTGAGTTTTCCCTTTGAAGTTTTCTTATCGGATTGAGTCTTTAAGGATTTGAGAACACTTGATGTATGTCTTGCATATGGATATCTGTGGTGACAATGGGATATTCACTTGAGTCACTTGATGTATGTTTTGGTGATCAACTTGCGGGTTCCATGACCTTGGGGATCTATGCATAAGGGTTGGCACACGTTTTCGTCTTGACTTTCCGGTAGAAACTTTGGGGCACTCTTTGAAGTTCTTTGTGTTGGTTTGAATAGATGAATCTGAGATTGTGTGATGCATACCGTATAATCAAACCCGTGGGTACTCGTGGTGACATTGGAGTGCCTAGGTGACATTAGGGTTTTGGTTGATGTGTATCTTAAGGTGTTATTCTAGTACGAACTCTAGGGCTGTTCGTGACAATTAATGGGGATGGCTCATAAGATTGATCGGGAAGGATAACTTTGAGGTGGTTTCGTACCCTACAACAATTTCTTCGTTTGTTCTCTGCTATTTGTGACTTTGGAGTGAACTCTTTGTCGCACGTGAGGGATTTACATATGATTCAACTATGTCAACAATGTTGGGAGATCGCACTAGTGAAAGTATGAACCCTAGGCCTTGTTTCTAAGCATTGCAATACCATTTTTATGTCCATTTACTTCTTGCTACCTTGCTGTTTTTATATTTTCAGATTACAAAAACCTATATCTACTATCCATACTACACTTTTATCACCATCTCTTCGCCGAACTAGTGCACCTATACACTTTACCATTGTATTGGGTGTGTTGGGGACACACGAGATTTCTTGTATTTGGTTGCAGGGTTGTTTGAGAGAAACCATCTTCAACCTACGCCTCCCACGGATTGATAAACCTTAGGTCATCCACTTGAGGGAAAATTGCTACTGTCCTACAAAACTCTGCGCTTGGAGGCCCAACACGAGTCTACAAGAATAAGTTGTGTAGTAGACATCAAGCTCTTTTGTGGCGCCGTTGCCGGGGAGGTGAGTGCTTGAAGGTATATCTTTAGATCTTGCAATCGAATCTTTTAGTTTCTTGTTTTATCACTAGTTTGGTTTATTAAAGAAAACTATAAAAAATGGAATTGAGGTTGCCTCATATTATTCGTCTTTATCATGTCTTTCTTGAAAATAAGGATTCCGATAATTGTGCTCAATTGATAGAAGAAGAATTCAATGAAATGTTTGGCATAAAATCTTTGAATGATGAGCATAATTGCAATGTTGTTAATATGAATTCTTTGAATACCCATGATGCTAATGATATGCAAAGCTACAAGCTTGGGGATGCTATGTGTGATGAAGATGATATTTTTAGTCCCCCAAGTTTTGATGAGAAAATCTATTATGATGATAACATGCCTCCTATTCATGATGATTATTGTGATGACTTGTATGCTATAAAGAATAATGATAACCATGAAACTTGTCATCATGATTTTAATGTTCAATTTGATTATGCCAATCAAGTATCTCATGATAATTATTTTTTTGCGTTTGCTCCCACTATTATGAATGAGAAGAAAATTGCTTATGTGGAGAGTAGTAAGATTTCTATGCTTATGTATCATGACAAGAATGCTTTGTGTGACGGATATATTTTTGAATTTCTTCATGATGCTACTGAAAATTATTTTGAGAGAGGAATATATGCTTCTACATATTTTAATAATATCAAGTTTCCTCTCTATGTGTTGAAAGTTTTGAAGTCATGCTTGTTTTGCCTTCCTATGCTAGTTGATTCTTGCTCCCATAAACTATTTACTCACAAAATCCCTATGCATAGGAAGTGGGTTAGGCTTAAATGTGTTTGATATATTTCTCATGATGCTCCCTTTACGTTTCAATTCTTTACTTCTATGTGAGCATCATTCAAAATTATCATGCCTAGCTAAAAGGCTTTAAAGAAAAGCGCTTGTTGGGAGACAACCCAATATTTATACCTATTGTTTTTGCGTTTTCACATGATTAAGCTACTGTAGTAATCATGTTTTATATGTTTTCTTTCAATAAAGTGCCAAGTAAAACCTTTAGGATAGTGTGGATACTTGTTGATTCAATTCTGTGCAAAAACAGAAACTTTTACCTCCAGTGTTTAATTTCCCAGATTTCACTGGAGCGTCAAAAAATTCTGAAATTTTTATACAGTATTTATATGCAAATTTTTGACGTTGTCCTAATTTTTCAGAATTTTTAGAGTTCCAGAAGTATGGTAGTTTCTCAGATCATTACAGACTGTTCTGTTTTTGACAGATTCTGTTTTCAATGCATAGTTTGCTTGTTTTAATGTTTCCATAGCTTATATTATGAGATATAAATTGTGGAAATGATAGAATACATTAGGCATTATATGGGAACAATTGTGAATCTTGTCTTGGACAGTACCTAAGTGATGGTTTATTCTTTATCATACTAACCGTTCTCACGAAGTTCCGTTAAGTTTTGTGTGATTGAAGTTTTCAAGTTTTGGGTGAGATATCTATATGAGGAGAATAAGGAGTGGCAAGACCCTAATCTTGGGGATGCCCAAGGCACCCCAAGGTAATATTCAAGGAAGACCCAAGCAACTAAGTTTGGGGATGCCCCGAAAGGCATCCCCTCTTTCGTCTTCAACATTATCGGTAACCTCACTTGGAGCTATATTTTTATTCGTCACATAATATGAGTTTTGCTTGGAGCGTCATTTTCTTCTGTTGATATTTGATTGGTGTTATAAATAATCATGTTTTTCATCTTTTAGTTCAATAAAATGCCAATTATAGCCTTTACCATGCTCAGATTGCAAGTTCATGTGTTGCAGTTTGAAAACAGAAAGTTTTCTGTTATGTCCAGAATATTCCTGAATAGTCAGACCATGACAAAAATCTGAAATTTTTACACAGTAAGCATGCATGAGTTCTCTGCCACGTGGTAGTTTTTTAGAATTTTTGGAGTTAGGGAAGTATGGATTCTTATTCACCTTTTACAGACTGTTCTGTTTTGGCAGATTGCTGTTATAGTTGCATTGTTTGCATATGTTTGCGTGTTTAATGTTTCTATTTGAGGATAGGAGTATTAAATATGCAGAGGAATTTAGTATGCAATGTTTAATTATAATTTTTGTGATCTGCTACAGTAGAGAATGTTAAGGTTTTGAGTTGATTTATACTAACATACCTCACGAGTTCTTGTTGAGTTTTGTGTGGATGAAGTTTTTAAGATTTATAGAAACCGTGATATGAGAGGAATTAAGGAGACACAAAAGCTCAAGCTTGGGGATGCCCAAGGCATCCCAAGTATTTATTCTAAGAAGTCTCAAGCAACTAAGCTTGGGGATGCCCCGGTGGGCATCCCACCTTTCTTCTTCAACAACTATCGGTCAGTTTTGGTTGAGCCTAAGTTTTTGCTTCTTCACATGATATGTGCTATCCTTGGAATGTAATTTTATTTTGTTTTATTTTCTGTTTGAATAAAATATCAAGATCTGAAACTTTTTAAATGAGAAAGAGTCCTTACATAGCTACTTAATTGTTTCACTACTCATTGATCTTCGCTTATATCTTTTTGGAGTAGTTTGTCATTTACTCTTGAGCTTCACTTATATCCTATGAATAAATTGTTGAAATGAATTGAATATCATAAAGTTGAAATATATATGCTTCATATGCTAATCTTATGGAAAGTAATGACATTACATAAAGAAAAGTATAAGTGGTAAAATTTATTGGAGGTTAACAAGCATAGCATTAGTCAATGATGCAATTCATGAAAAAGTTAATAAGGGAAGAGAAGATTCACATGCAAATATACTATCTTGGACATCTTTTATGATTGTGAGCCCCCATTAAGTATTTTATGTCAAAGTGTTGACGTTGGACAAGGAAGACAACGTAATGAATTATGTTTGTTCATATTCACATAGAAGTTATATTGTTATAGATCCTCCAACATGTGGTGCTTGCCCAATATCTTTGCTAGCCAAAAATCTGCACCAAGTAGAGATACTACTTGTGCATCCAAAACCCTTAAAACCAGTTTCTTCTCATGAGTGTCCACCATATCTACCTATGGATTGAATAAGATCCTTCAAGTAAGTTGTCATCGGTGCAAAAAGCAACAAAAATTGCTCCTAAAATATGTATGATCTTTTATTGTAAGGGAAATAAGCGTTGTACGAACTTGTGATGGTAAAGAAATAAAAGCGACGGACTGCATAATAAAGGTTGCTATCACAAGGGGCAATATAACGTGACGTTCCTTTGCATTAAGGGCTTGTGCATCCAAAAATAAAAAGCGCATGACAACTTCTGCTTCCCTTTGCGAGGGCCTATCTTTTACTCTTATGCATTTACTTTTATGTATTTACTTTTTATGCAAGAGTCAATATTGTTCTCCTCTACTTCCTTTTTATTTTTCTCTTTTGCAAGCATCATGTGGTTGGGAAAGATCTAGGCACATATATCCAATTGGATATGAGTGATCATGAGTTATTATTGTTGACATCACCCTAGAGGTCAATAAGTTGGGAGGCGAAATCACAAGCCCCTATCTTTCTATGTGTCTGGCTGAAACTTTTGCTCCATATATATGTCATGAGTGTTAGCAATCATAGAAGACTAAATGATGGTTGAGTATGTGGACTTGCTAAAAAGCTCCTACATGAGACCCTTCCTGAAAATATGATGAATTGCAATTGCATTGTTGACTAGAATAGTTTGTTAGTTTCCAAGAAAGTTTATGCCTTATACTTCATTGTTTTGATGAATTGTTACTTGCTCATGAGAAGTTTTATGATAATAAATATTGATGTTATAATAATGATCTTGCTTTGAATCATTCAAGTCCAATGTCCATGCTATAAAAGAAATGATTATATGATGATAATGATAGGTAGCATCCCACATCAAAATTTCTGTATTTAATTGCTACTTTATCATGATGACTTTTATGAGAGAAAGTTGCTGTTATGATGCTAGGAAAAGTGATTGAAATTATTATTGATCAAACTTATGCACTATGCTAGCATTCACACTTCATAAATTATTTCTTTTATCATTTACCTACTCGAGGATGAGCAGGAATTAAGCTTGGGGATGCTGATACGTCTCCAACGTATCTATAATTTATGAAGTATTCATGCCATGTTTATTATAGTTTTGTATGATTTTGGTGCACTTTTATATGGCTTTTATATGATTTTCATGGACTAAAATATTTACCTAGTGCCCAGTGCCAGTTGCTGTTTTTTGCCCTGTTTTTGTTTTACAGAAAATCAATACCAAACGAAGTCCAAATGCCACGAACTTTTTGGAGATTTTTTATTGGACATAACAAGTACTAGAACCTTCAGGAGGAGGCCAGAAGACCCACAGGGGCTCCACGAGCCACCAGGGCACGCCACCCCCCCAGGCGCTCCCTGGTGCCTCGTGGCCCCCCTGTGGCCCTTCTTCGCGTGATTCCAACGCCAAAAAATCATATATATTCAGAAACCCCCGAAAGTTAACCTAGATGAGTTTTTACGCCGCCGCAAGCCTCTGTACCAGAGAAATCCCATCTACAGCCCTTTTCCGGCACCCTCCCGGAGGGGGGGAAGGCATCACCGGAGGCCATCTTCATCATCCCGGCGGTCTCCATGACGAGGAGGGAGTAGTTCACCCTCGGGGCTGAGGGTTTGTACCAGTAGCTATGTGTTTGATCTCTCTCTCTCTCGTGTTCTTGAGATGGCACGATCTTGATGTATCGCGAGCTTTGTTGATATAGATGAATCATATGGAGTTTTCCCCTCTCTTTCTTCTTGTGATGAATTGAGTTTTCCCTTTGAAGTTTTCTTATCGGATTGAGTCTTTAAGGATTTGAGAACACTTGATGTATGTCTTGCATATGGATATCTGTGGTGACAATGGGATATTCACTTGAGTCACTTGATGTATGTTTTGGTGATCAACTTGCGGGTTCCGTGACCTTGGGGATCTATGCATAAGGGTTGGCACACGTTTTCGTCTTGACTTTCCGGTAGAAACTTTGGGGCACTCTTTGAAGTTCTTTGTGTTGGTTTGAATAGATGAATCTGAGATTGTGTGATGCATACCGTATAATCAAACCCGTGGGTACTCGTGGTGACATTGGAGTGCCTAGGTGACATTAGGGTTTTGGTTGATGTGTATCTTAAGGTGTTATTCTAGTACGAACTCTAGGGCTGTTCGTGACAATTAATGGGGATGGCTCATAAGATTGATCGGGAAGGATAACTTTGAGGTGGTTTCGTACCCTACAACAATTTCTTCGTTTGTTCTCCGCTATTTGTGACTTTGGAGTGAACTCTTTGTCGCACGTGAGGGATTTACATATGATTCAACTATGTCAACAATGTTGGGAGATCGCACTAGTGAAAGTATGAACCCTAGGCCTTGTTTCTAAGCATTGCAATACCGTTTTTATGTCCATTTACTTCTTGCTACCTTGTTGTTTTTATATTTTCAGATTAGAAAAACCTATATCTACTATCCATACTACACTTTTATCACCATCTCTTCGCCGAACTAGTGCACCTATACAATTTACCATTGTATTGGGTGTGTTGGGGACACAAGAGATTTCTTGTATTTGGTTGTAGGGTTGTTTGAGAGATACCATCTTCAACCTACGCCTCCCATAGATTGATAAACCTTAAGTTATCTACTTGAGGGAAAATTGCCACTGTCCTACAAAACTCTGCGCTTGGAGGCCCAACACGAGTCTACAAGAATAAGTTGTGTAGTAGACATCAGTGTGGGAGCAGAACGGGGTCGGGGTGCCCTTTTATAGGCGAGGCGGGGATGACCGAGGCGAGGCGGATCACGGTGGAGTAATTCTGGCCGGTGAGGTAGCTACGGTTGGTGGCTTGGGCGGTGAGCGTCGGTGTGGACGGTGGAAGCTCCTCGAAGCGCCAGCGCGATCATATTCGAGCTTCACCGACTCCTCCTCAGTGAGCTTCCCGTACGGCCATGGCGGGCAGTGGGAGCTCCGGCGACTGGCAGGTGGGGGTCGGGCGGCGTGGACAGTGGTTGGGCTTCGCGGAGAATACGCCATGTGGAGGAGAGGTAGGAGGTAGCGGTGAGGGGAGTGATGGTGGCTGTCGGTGGCCGTGCTGATCCTCTCGGCCGCCGTGGCCGAGAGCAGCGGCCGCTGCACCGGCTCATCATCGGCCTGTCGGCGATGAGAGGCTGGCGAGGGGGCCCCGAGGCGATGCATTGATGATCAGTAGCGATGTGGATGAGGGAGAGGGGGAGTGAAGTGCACTGCACGACATCGATGATCCAATGTTCTGAACTTTTGAATTTCTCTGAAATTTTCGACAGTGATGAACAGTGCACATCAAGTGTTTGATGAAATGCTAGATGGCCCTAGGCATTTTTGGAATTTTTAAAAAAATTTGTGGAGAGGCACTGATGCATAACAGAGGTGCTGGCAAAGTTTCAGAATTTTTGTAGTAGTTTAAATTAGGTTTTGAGCAGAGAGATTGAATCTGGTCCAAATTTCAATTGAATAAAATTTGAAAATTTTGAACTGTGGAACAGAATATTTTTGGTGAAATGGAGTGTGGGTACTGTCATGTAGTTGGGATAATTTTTGTGGGTACAGAAGAGCTAGGAAAAATATAGTTCCTTTGTAAATCAAAGAAACTAGGAAATAATGAATTTCTAGTTTTGGAATTTGCTAAATATGATAAAATTATTTTTGTGGAGAGGAGAAGTGTTGGGTATTGTCCTAGGGTGTGAGAATAACTTGGGTGCTATTTTTAAAATGACAGAATAATTGTTTTGAGAATTTTCTAAGTGTTTGAAAAAGATGAAATGGATTATTTCCTTGAAATAATTTAATTATCCAAACAGTTTTCTAAAAGAAAATATTTTTGGTCCTATAGAATATTTACCCAAGTAAGAAACCATTAATTCAAAAACCATTTTAAAATTTTACAATCCCAATTGAAAACTTAAAATGGTTTTCAAAACAGAAGAAAGAGAGAAATAGGGCCATAGTAATTCAAATCATTTTTCTTTTAAAGAAAAGATTTTGAAAATCAAAAGAAAATATTTTTGGGGTGTTACAACACCTACCCCCCTTAAGAAAAATCTCGTCCCCGAGATTTCAGCTGTCCCTCAAATAGGTACGGGTACTCAGTCCTTAGGTGATCCTCTCTTTCCCATGTTGCCTCTTCTTCGGTGTGATTTCTCCACTGGACCTTGTAAAACTTTATCACACTCCGACGGGTTCTCCGTTCTGACTCTTCCAAAAAATTTATAGGACGTTCCTTATATGTAAGGTCTGGTTGGATATCCAGGTCCTGATGTTGGACTTGTTTGTCCGGATTACTGACACATCTCCTCAGCTGTGACACGTGAAACACATCATGAACATCTGACAATTGTGCTGGTAGCTCCAGTTGGTTGGCAACCTTGCCTCTCCTTGCAATTATTCTAAATGGTCCAATAAATCGCGGTGCCAGTTTCCCTTTGACCTTGACTCTTTGTAGTCCCCTCATTGGGGATACCCTGAGATACACATATTCGTCGGGTTCAAAGCTGATCTGACGATGTTTCTGGTCATAATAGCTCTTCTGACGGCTCTGAGCTGCTTTCAGTCTATCTCGGATAAGTTTTACTTTTGTTTCTGCTTCTTTGAGAACTTCCGGGCCAAAGATTCGGCTATCTCCGGTTTCAGACCAATTCAGTGGGGTACGACACCTCCGTCCGTATAGGGCTTCGAAGGGTGACATTTTTAGACTGGCTTGATAACTGTTGTTATATGAAAATTCCGCATACGGCAAACTATCCTCCCAGCTGACTCCATAGGTAAGAACAGAAGCTCTCAGCATGTCGCCCAATATCTGATTTATCCATTCAGTCTGCCCTCCTGTCTGTGGGTGGTACGCCGTACTGAATACCAGTTGCGTCCCTAAGGCTTGCTGCAAGTGATCCCAAAACCTAGAGACAAACCGAGTGCCTCTATCAGAGACTATGGTCTTGGGTACTCCATGTAAGCAAACAATTCGGGAGAGGTATAACTTAGCAAGCTTCTGTGTTGAATATGTTGTTTTTACCGGAATGAAGTGTGCCACCTTGGTTCTTGGTTAATAAATCTGTGATAACCCAGATAGCATCATTCCCATGTCATGACCTTGGTAATCCAACAATAAAATCCATCCCTATCTCATCCCATTTCCATTTAGGCACTCTGAGTGGCTGCAACAATCCTGCTGGCCTCTGGTGTTCTGCTTTTATATGCTGACAAGAGTCGCAGCGTGCCACATATACGGCTGTATCCCTTTTCATCCCGTGACACCAAAATTTGTCCTAAAGATCTTTGTACATCTTGGTTCCTCCTGGGTGAATGGAGTATGGGGTGGTATGGGCTTCTGCCAAAATCTGTTGTTTTAGCTCTTCCTTATTGGGTACGCATAAACTTTTCCCGTACCATAGGATTCCTTGGGTGTCAATGGTAAATTCGGATGCCTTGCCTGAATTTACTTTCCTTTTAATTCCCTCGATACTGGGGTGTCCTTGCTGGGTTTCTTTGATCTGATCCTCCAATGTTGGTTTTACTTCTAGGCGAGCAATGGTTCCTTCCATGACTAGAACCATGTTAAGTTTGGCAAATTCTCGGTTGAACTCATGCTGTGAGAATTGCACACTGTCATTGTTGGTGCATGGATTTTGGCTGAGGGCGTCTGCCACAACATTTGTTTACCAGGATGGTAATGATTTCCCACATCATAATCCTTAATTAGCTCAAGCCAGTGACGTTGTCGTAGGTTTAGTTCTGGCTGGGTGAAGATATACTTAAGACTTTTATGATCTGTGTATATCTCACATCGATTACCAAGAAGGTAATGTCACCATTCCTTGAGTGCATGCACTACAACTGCTAATTCCAGGTCATGGGTAGGATAATTTTCTTTGTGTCGTCGTAGCTGTCTTGAAGCATATGCTATGACCTTTCCTTCCTGCATTAATACACATCCAAGGCCTTTCCTGGAAGCATCACAGTATATTTCAAAATTCTTGTGCACATCTGGCACGGTCAGAACAGGTGCCGTTGTTAACCTCTTTTTTAATTCTTGGAAACTTTTGTCACATGCTTCAGTCCATTCAAACCTTTTATCCTTCTTGAGTAACTGAGTCATGGGTTTGGCTATGGTGGAGAATCCTTCAATAAATCGTCGATAATAGCCAGCCAAACCAAGAAAACTCCTGATCTCAGTCATGTTGGTGGGTTGCTTCCATCCTAAGACATCCTTTACTTTACTTGGGTCCACTGCTATTCCATCCTTTGTCAGTACATGTCCCAGAAAACCAACTTCTCGTAACCAAAATTCACACTTACTGAATTTGGCATATAGTTGATTTTTCCGTAATTCTTCCAGGACTATTCGAAGATGTTGCTCATGTTTTTCTGGCGTCTTGGAATAGATGAGTATATCATCAATGAACACAACCACGAACTTGTCCAAATATTTCATGAAAACCTTGTTCATGAGATGTACAAAATAAGCAGGAGCATTGGTTAATCCGAAAGGCATCACAGTGAACTCATATAATCCGTATCTGGTGGTAAAAGCGGTCTTGAGTATGTCTGAGGATCGGATTCTTAACTGATGGTAGCCTGATCTCAAGTCTATTTTTGAGAAAACCTTGGCTTCTGCCAGTTGATTGAACAAGTCATTGATCCTTTGTAGTGGGTATTTATTTTTGATGGTAACCATATTGAGTGCCCTATAATCAATACATAACCTTAGGGTCCCATCCTTTTTCTTGGCAAATAAAACCGGTGATCCCCATGGTGATGAGCTGGGTCGGACATAACCCTTTTCTAGTAATTCCTTAATTTGTTTCTTCAGCTCAACCAATTCTGTCGGAGCCATTCGATAAGGCTTCTTGTAGATGGGTGCCGTTCCAGGTGCTAGTTCAATAATGAATTCAATTTCACGATCTGGTATCATGCCTGGTAGTTCCTCAGGGAATACATCGGGGTATTCGCATACCACAGGAACCTTGCTTAATTGTGTCATGTCCACTTGATTTAACTTTCCTTGCATGGTAGAAATCCCCCTTGTACCAAACTTTACTATCTTCCCTTGATAATTGGTGAGAGTCACTGTACGATTGTAGCAGTCTATAAAGCCTTTATTTGTGGTCAACCAGCCCATTCCCAAAATAACATCCAAATCAACTGCTTCCAATACAATAAGATTTGCTAAAAACTTCATTCCTTTTATTTCAATGTTCACATCCTGGCAGTACCATTGTGTGCTTTGTTTTGATCCCGGGGACTAAATAACCATCGAATTTTTCAAAGGCGAAAAAGAAAATTGATTCTTCGAGGCAAATCTTTTAGAGATGCACGAATGGGAAGCTCCAGAATCAAATAAAACTATAGCATTAATGGTGTTGACAGGGAACGTGCCAAACACGATGTCCGGTGCATTCTGTGCTTCCTCAAATGTCACGTGGTTAACCTGCCCCTTTCTTTGGTTGTTGTTGGTGTTGGGGTTGTTGTGTCGCGGAGCTGCACTAGTACTGCGGCCATTGTTGTTGGGTTTGGGGGCATTATTCCCCTGTTTTGGGCATTGCCTAGCATAATGCCCCTCTACTCCACAGGCATAACAAGTGATGCCAGGACAGTATACTGCTTCCTTGGCCCTATTGTTGTAGGAGTTGCGGTCGTGGTGTTGGAATTGCTGGTCAGGGTGCCACAGGCCTCGGAGATTCATTTTGGGGCCTGTTGTTACGAACCTGTACTGACTGGTTCATGCGGCGCTTGCGAATCTCATTCATGTTGCGGTGCTCATTTTCCAGGATAATAGCCTTGTCTACCAGTGTCTTGAAATCCGGAAAAGTATGGACTACCAGTTGTCACTTTAAAGATGGATTGAGCCCGTCAAGGAATTTCTCCATCCTTTTGCTTTCTGTCATATATTCATCGTTGGCATACCGGGCTAGCTGAGTAAACTGGTCGAGGTACTGAGTTACCGTTGTGCCCCGTTGCTTGAGATCCTCAAATTCTCTTTTCTTTAATTTCATGATGTTGTTGGGAATATGTGCTCCCCGGAAACTTTCCTTGAATTGCTCCCAGGTGATGTCTTCTCCATTGGGATGCGTGTGGCGTAGATTTTCCCACCATGATGCTGCTGTCCCAGAAAAATAATGTGGAGCGTATAGTACTTTTTCCTGGTCCGTACACTGGGCTATGACCAATTTTCTTTCAATATCATGCAGCTAGTCGTCTGCCTCCAAAGGTTTGTCTGTGTGAGAAAAGACAGTCGGGTTGGTCCTCTGAAGTTCAGATAATTTTGATCTGGGTTGATGTTGTCCTTGGTGGTTTCCCATATTTATCAAATGTTGCATCATTTCCTGGTGCTGCTGCTGACTTTGCTCATAAAGACGGCATACTTGTGAGAATGCTGAATCATTGCTTTGCTGACTTGTCTGTCCTGGTGTGAAGTTATTTCCCATCTGTGCAAAGTTGTCCTCTGGTGGACTGGGCATAGAACGAGTCCAGGGACGATGCATTTTATTTTTGGGGTATTTGCATAAACACCGATGAGAAAAGAAATTATAAAGGAAATTTTTTTAAGAGACTGAAAATAATTTCCCCCCAAAAACGTAAGTACATGAAGTAGCGAGTTACATTATACATGCAAGATTTAATTATACATGCAAGATTTAATTATACAATACTCTCGTCGTAGCTGTGATGCTTACATGAAAGCTTATTTAGACTAGTGCACTTCTCCATCCTCTTAGCATGCTGCGATCCACGGTCTACTACTCCCCATCTTACAAAGAAGAAAAGAAACATAAAATAAATATTTTACAGCTACACTCTCATAAAAGGCGACTGCGGTGCTGATGCCTAGTCTGCTATCACGGAGTGTCTGGAACGTCATAGGCCATGCTGAGGGTAAGTCCCAGACGGGGTGCTGAAGACTCGACCTCCTCCTCCTCGGGTATGGTCTCCAGTCGGGCAGCTGTCGATGCCATGCCTGCTCGCGGTGGTACTGTACTCATAGGCGGTGAAGCTCTAACTGGAGTGGGGGCAGCCAAGCGACTAGACTCGTCGCTCGGGGATGTGGGTCGAATTGCGGAACGGGTAGGAGGATCGTATGGTGGGGTCGGAATGCGAGGAGCACGTGGTGAAGGGGAACAGAACTCACTCCTGTGAGGAGCCCTCGCACGAGCCAAGTCTATCCGTGCGGCGAGATAGTCGTCCACCAATGAGGTGAAGACCGACTCTAGAGCCATGATGTACTGGACAAGGGGCTCAATCGCCTCGTCCCTTTCTTCCGCGGTGCAAGAGAAAGCATAGTGACTAGTGTATGGAACATGGAATGGAAGATAATGATAGGGACGTGTCTGCATGACTGGAAGAATGTCCCTAAGACGAGCGATGGCCTCTCGGGCAGCCATCTGGATAGCATGCCTCTCAGTAGGCATGACTCTCCCCACGAACCGATAGTTGCTATGACGCGCGGCATCTCCACCCCGAATATATACCGAGGCCTGGTACATAGTCAGGGTGTCTGAGATCCTGTCGGGAAAGACTGTGTATTCCGGACGGCTCGGAGATCCCATCGCGACCCTGGCGATGTAGACGAGAAGGCGGGAAAACCCCGCAGGTTCGTTGGAGAAAATCTAGGTCGGGCAGTTGCCGCCAGACATCTACAACAGTAGACAAAGAATCCAAATAGTCATATCATAAATATATAATGACCAAGAAAAATTTGTTACATTGCATGAGATGCTGCTAAAAAAATGTTAGGACTGACTCTACTACTAGTGATCGCACCTAGAGCTTCCTACAGTCAGACTGGCTCTGATACCAAGGTTTGTCAGGCCTGTTTCCGGAATAAATCCCGGAACAACCTCAAGTCACACCAGCCCCAAGATCGGAACAACTGGTGGACTCCCTTGATATAGATAACCAGTACATACATAATATTACACAAGGTTGAGCCAGAGTGCTCAACATTTATTACAGACTTGTCATTATATGACGGTGGTGGTATAAGACAGTGGTGTGGTGATATTACAACACTGATACAATAAAGTAAACCAAGTGTCAGTCTGAGGCTTGACTATTTTATTTGTGGGGCGGAAGCACTGCGGATGATACACGTGGTGGACTCCAAGACCACAAGTTAACTGACTGGGAACACCTCTAAGCGTCGGTCTCGCTAGCGCACTCTTCCTCCACAAGATCATCTTCTTCTGGGTCCCAGGGACAAGCCAGTGAGTACGTTTGAATGTACTCGCAAACATTATGAACAAAAGATATACCGAATGCATATGCTCATGATGGGCTAAATTATATGCATATGCTGACCGAAATTAAAGCGTGGCATGATAAATATCAATACAGTGTGGATGGCTAAATATATCATTTTAGTAATGAACCAAGAAAATAAAATGGAACATCGGGCGTTGGACCGCCCGAGGAATTCCAAGAAAAATGCCAAACGGGTATCTGAATGTGACGCCTCGAGAGGTCTTGAAAAGAAATGCCAAACGGGTGTCTGAATGCGACGCCTCGAGAGGTCTTGAAAAGAAATGCCAAACGGGTGTCTGAATGTGACGCCTTGAGAGGTCTTGAAAAGAAATGAGTACCCAGGTGGCATAACCATCCCAAGAGATACTCAGGAAAAAAATAGAAGTGAGTATCCAGGTGGCATAACCATCCCAAGAGATACTCAAAAAAATAAAATAGAAATGAGTATCCAGGTGGCATAACCATCCCAAGAGATACTCAGAAAAATAGAAATGAGTATCCAGGTGGCATAACCACCCCAAGAGATACTCAGAAAAATAGAAATGAATATTCAGGTGGCATAACCATCCCAAGAGATACTCATTGTTGCACATAAGAGAAAAAAGGTTAGTCCACAATAATATTCATGTTGACAATAATATTCATGATAGCATCAGTAGTGACAATAATCATCCTGCAAAAATGAATCATGCTCAATTTTAATTATTTCCTCCGAAGACCGACACCGGGACCAATACTTGACCCCTCCCAGCTAACGTCCTTGACCGTGGACACGGCTACTCAAATAGGTTTAACTCTGCAGAGGTTGTACTCTTTACCCACAAGTATAGGATTTCTTTAGCCAACCTCGAAACGTTGACTAATTCCGATTACGGTCTTTGGGTTGAAAACACACCCGACCAGCATACACCAGATTAACTTTCCTGATGCCAGGAATCACCCAAAGCATCGTTCAAGAAAAACTCTAAGACGGGGAGACCGCCGTCTCGAATGGCATGGGATCACAATTTATATCGCGCGGAATACAAGGGGTGCCCCCCTCTCGGCCCAGCCGGATACATCCATGCCCCCTGACCCGATGACTGGCAGTAGTCCATGGCCATGGAACCCTCATCATGGCCCCTCTATGTGGTGTGTACTTGGAAAGGGGTTAGCAACTTACTAAGCCGTACTCCCCTCGCGGGAAGACAAGTGGCAGCACTATTTTTAGCTAGTCATGACGGAACAAGACTCGGTCTAGGTCGACTCAGGAGGTGTTATTACCATGACTGGCGTGCTTCACATGCCAAAGTGACACCATCGTGTCATGATGTGACTCGTGCCCACCAGCACGACATAGACAGGGGTATACCCCTGATTTCTCACAACTTCTTCCAAGTTAGAATGATTCTTAAATGCATGCAAGAAATGCACAAAAGAAACATGACCACACAGGCACAAAAGAAAAATGACCAGTTCAGAAAACGTACAGAGGTAGAATACGCTTTCAAAATAAAACAAAAAAGAATAAAACGCTGACGGGTGGGCCCCACCCGTCAGGTTTGAAATTTGAACGCGCCTCACGCGCGTATACAGAGAGGGTGCGGTGGTCACCGGCGGCGATCGCCGGCGTTTCAGGAGGCAGCGATGGTAGGGGTGTGCTCGGGGAAGTATTCCGCGTCGGTAGGTGGTGGAGTTGGTCACCAGCGAGCACCGTGGTGACGGCGAGGTCAACTCCGGCGGACGGCGGCGTCGGGTGGTGATGGATCTCATTGGGGAGGGCTCCGGACGTCAAATTGACGCGCGGAATGGATGAGGTGGAGTGATAGGAGGTGACTGGCGGGTTTTTAGGGGCGGAGGTGGACGAGCGGCGTCGCGGTGCTCGTGGTGACAGAGGCGGATCGGGCGGCCGGAGTCAGGGAAGAAGACCTCCCCGAGGTCGTCTGACTCCTCTGGGTGGCGATTGGGGATGGGTGGAGGTGGTGTGGGAGCAGAATGGGGCTCGAGGTGCCGTTTTATAGGCGAGGCAGGGATGACCGATGTGGCACCCCGGCTCAGAGAACCGGTTTACCAGTGTTTCCAACCCAGAGATCATGTCTTCTGGAAACACACAACAACTTGGGACAGAACTGAACTGAACTTTATTGAAATATCTCGAGTACGAGCTCATAATTTACATCGATAGCGAGGCCAGAGCACTGCACGTGCTATGAAAATATCTACATTATTTATGGAACATAACAGGGCCTCAGTACTACTGGTGTAGAACTACGGCGTAGCGGAACATAGCGCGGAAACTCCATCCACAGGGACACTGCTGTGGACACGGCCTAGTTAGCGTAGCACGAACCTTCGGGACCTCCGTCCTCGGCTTCTCCTGCATCTGGCATGATACGCCAGGTGAGTACTTGGAATGTACTCGCAAGCTCATGGCAACCAAAACAATGCAGCAAACAATAGCATGGCAATAACAGATTAAGTGCTTTAGCTTGCTCACTTATTGGTACCCAGTACCAACTTACTCTCCTCTGGGTTGTCCCACAACCCTCGGAATGCTCACAGTCCCCTGAGCACTTCCGGGCATAAGACAAGTTCTTCCATCATTATTATCATTATTATGGTTGATCATCCCGTGGCCTAGTACGGACTGTCCAATACTGTGGACGCGGCTACTCGAATAGATTCTTACACTTTGCAGAGGTTGCACACTTTACCCACACTATGGAGCTCCTGGCCTCTTGCTCCCATTCGGGTGGACCGGGGCTGCTCCAACGAAACCTGCCTGACCCGTGACCCCTCTATCGTACCACCGACAATCATACCCTCCCAGGGTCATGTCCTGGGTGGCCCCTGTGTCACCCCGTGACACCGGCCACCGTCGTGGCCACTAACTGTCCCAAACGGGGACGCCGGCAAAATAACTCAACTGGGCTCACATGATTATCGTCGTCTACCTGATTAGGGCAGCACACACGCATAACCCTCCCTAGTTTGGTGGTACCGATAAAAGAGCACAAAGCCAGACCAAGTCAAGGCCGTCCCATACCGGCAAATGTGGCTGCACGGATAAGTCCGGATAGGTGACACTAGATCATCCAATTAGATTTAGTGTTGACAAGCATTTAACCAGTATGGGTAATTATCAGGAATAATTTAACATGGCAGTAGCTAGGCATCCAAATAATTTACTATGAATTATCACATATTAAAATAATGCACATAATTCAATTAAATAACCAACACTATTGAAATGCTTCATGCAATGGATGACATGGCTTGCCTTGCTCTGTTGGGTTGTCCACAAACTCCTGGGCTTCAAATCCAAAAGAATCTCCTTCTGAAAATATTTTAAAAGTGCAATTGAAAATGTCACATATTACTGTTCTGTTCACCAGAAATTCTGTGAACAATAGAAAAATACCAAAATTTGCCAGAAAATAGAGGAGCTCAAGACAAACCAGATGCAAAAAGAATCAATTGATTTGGACTTATGGATAAAAAGTTATGGCTGGTCAAAGTTTTGGTCAAAATCTGGAATTAAAACAGAAAATAGAAAATCCAGCGAAGGGCCACGTCAAAGGCGTAATCTGCCCGGGCGCCTCCACTTACCGCTTCGGTAAGCCACTGACGAGCGGGCCCCAGCAGTCAGATTTAAAAGGGGAAGGAGGGAACAGAGAGATGCGGGGTTCCGGCGGTCGTCGCCGGCGATACAGACGGCGGCGGAGTCCGGCGACTACGGGAATGGATCGAGCGCTTCGAGAGGAACACTCACGTACCCGCGGGTTGGCGAACGGTGGTCGGACGACGTCGTCCCCTTCCTCTCCGGTGGCGGCAGCTCTCGGGTGTCGCCAGAGATGGCGATTCCGGCGGAGATTCGAACGGGCAAGGGCTCAGGCGAGGTCAGTGGAGTGCGGTGAGTTCGCGTGTGCAGTCGATGGAGCTCGGGGAGGAGTGGAACGGCGAGGTGGCTGGGCTCGGGTGGCGGTGGATCTCCAGCGAGAAGCGAGGCCAGAGGGCCTCTTGGCCGTGGCTCGGGTCTCGGGAGCTCGATTAGGAGTAGGAGGAGTGGGTTGAGGAGCTCGGAGAGGCTGGGCATGGCCTATTTATAGGAGGAGGAGGAGCTCTCTGGAAGCGGCGGGACTCGGGCCACGTCGCCGGCGAAGGTACGCCGCGCTGGCTGGCTCGACGCGGGCGACACGATGGGAGAGGGCAGAGGAGTTAAGGCGGTCGGTGGCAGCTAGCGGAGGAAGAAGACGCGCCGCAAAGCCACTGTTCCCGCACGGGCGGCACAGTGCCCGCGTGTATGGCGGCCGGCGAGGGGCAAGCTCTAGGACGGCCAGGTGGATGAAGGAGAGTTAGTCAGCGCACTGGGACAAGCTACAATCGCGCGAGGCAGTCGGATGCGACGCCACAGACACGGGCGCGGTGCAGAGCGCACACATTGGCATGCCAATGTCGTGCTCACCATGGGTACTGATGTCTAGAGGCCTTGCGAGCCTGGCATTTCTTGTCTAGCACGTCGACCCTTGACCCCTTAGTCTCCCTATGCCTCTGGTTCGACTAGATACAGATTGGTTCGAAGTGTAGCCTCAGCTACAGTTTCTGACAGAAAACTTGAGAGGGATCTAGAGGAGAGGTGAGCTGGAGATGGAGCCAATGGAGATGTCTGGGATGATCAATCTTGGAAGGACTCCAAGCTGGCCAAGTTTGAGAAAATTTCATCAAGATTTGGATATGGTTCATTTACAAGTGTGGTTACTGGACCAGAAGAGAGATGAGCTTGTAGCACTCATCTGGCTGATTTGCTGGAGCTGAAAATTGGTTTGGCATGGTTATTTGGTGGATAGAAGATGCCATAAAAATTTCAGCTCAATTGGATACCTCTAGCTGGTACTTCCTTCACAGAGGTTCCAATTGAACAGAAATTTGGCAGAATATTGGTGATGAAAATTTGTACTGGACAAGATGATATTTTTGGATATTGTGGCAAGATAGGTTCCCTAGCAGCTCAGGGAATTTATTGTGAATTTACTGAGTAGGGAAAATATGACTTGCTTCACAAATGGCCAGTACTGTCCAGAGAGCAAATGGAGTTTTCTAGACAAAATTTTGTACCGGGCCATGAAATGTTTTTGAAGATTGTGGGAGTATATGATGACAAGAAGGTGTGGGATTAATTTGGGATTTTTCTGATCACCAGAACTATAGGTTGCTTTGTAACCCATAGTGATGACAGATTTTCCCAATGGAAGAAAATGAATAATTGGGAAAGATAAAGAATTAGAATTTGATCCAGAAGTTGAGGGACAAGGTTTTGGCAAGATGCTGAGGGCTTTGGATCATTGAGAGAGATTCATAAGTCCAAAGTCAACTGAAAAGATTCAAAATCCAACCAAATTGAAAATAAAGCCAGGAAGATTTTGAAAAGAAAAAATTGCCAAAAACCAGGGTGTCACAAACCTACCCCCCTTAGAATGAATCTCGTCCTCGAGATTCGGTTGCTCAGGGAACAAGTGTGGATAGACTGATCTCAGAAAATCCTCTCTTTCCCAGGTAGCTTCTTCCTCAGTATGATGATCCCACAACACCTTGTAAATCCTAATTGTCTTACTCCTGGTAGTTCTTTCCATCTCATCCAATATTCTAACAGGTCTTTCCTCGTAGGTCAAATCCTTGGTCAATTCTAGCTCACTCATATCTGCCTGTTTGATCGGAGGTGCAATGCACTTTCTCAACTGTGATATGTGGAAGACGTCGTGAACGTCAGACAACTCTGGTGGTAACTCTAGCTGATATGCCACTCTGCCTCTTCTAGCCATGACTGGAAAGGGACCGATATATCTCGGTGCAAGCTTTCCTCGGGTATGAAACCTCTTTATTCCTTTCATGGGGGTAACTCGGAGATAGGCATATTCTCCGGGCTCAAAAGTTACTTCCCGATGCTTCGGGTCATAGTAGCTCTTTTGACGGGACTTGGCTGCTCGAAGACGCTCCTGGATATCCTTGACTTATTTCTCAGCCTCGAGCATCAAATCTGTGCTGAAGATACGGCTGTCTCCTGTCTGAGACCAATTTAAAGGAGTGCGACATTTCCACCCATACAGAGCTTCGAAGGGTGACATCTTGAGACTTGACTGATAACTGTTATTGTAGGAGAATTCTGCATAGGGTAGACTGTCCTCCCATTTGGGTCCATAGGCGAGAGCACAGGACCGAAGCATATCTTCCAGTATCTGATTCACGCGTTCGGTCTGTCCATCTGTCTGTGGATGATATGCCATACTATGCTTTAGTACAGTGCCCAGGGCTTGGTGCAGTCGCAGCCAAAATGCTGAGGTGAATAGGGAGCCTCTATCCGATGTGATAGACTTGGGTACTCCATGAAGGCTGACTATCCGGGACATGTAGAGCTGTGCCAGTTGGTAAGCGTTGAAAGTGGTCTTTACCGGAAGGAAGTGAGCCACCTTCGTAAGTATGTCCAATATGACCCAGATAGCATCATGGCCTCTTGTTGACTTGGGTAAACCAACAATGAAGTCCATGCATATGTCATCCCATTTCCACTGGGGAACTGGTAAAGGTTGCAGTAGCCCAGCGGGTTTCTGGTGTTCAGCCTTGACTCTGTTGCAGATGTCACAACATGCGACATAGTATGCTATGTCCCTTCGCATTCCTGGCCACCAAAAGGTTTCTTGCAAGTCCTGGTACATTTTTGTCCCTCCCGGGTGGATAGAATATGCAGATTCATGTGCCTCTCTAAGTATTTGCTGTCTCAAGCTGTCTTGGTCGGGCACACATATTCAGTTCTCAAACCATACCGTGCCCTGGTCATCAATTCGGAAGGACTTGGCCTTTCCTAGCGGAATGCGCTCCTTGATTTCCTGTATGCCTTGATCTGATTTCTGAGCTGCCTTAATTTCTTCCATAAGTGTTGGAGTAATTTCCATTGTATCCGGGCTAGTTGGGCTGCATAACACCATATTCAGCTTGGCAAACTCTTCCTGTAGCCTCGGATGCATTCCCTCCATTAGTGCATTTAGGGTACCTTGTTTTCTGCTGAGGGCATCGGCGACCACATTGGCTTTTCCCGGATGATAGTTAATTCCAATGTCATAGTCTTTGACCAATTCAAGCCATCTTCTCTGCCTGAGATTCAGATCAGGTTGGGTGAAAATATACTTAAGACTCTTATGGTCCGTGTATATTTCACATCGCTGTCCAATGAGATAATGCCTCCAAATTTTTAATGCATGAATCACGGCTGCCAATTCCAAATCATGAGTGGGATAGTTCTCTTCATGAGGTCGAAGCTGTCTAGATGCATATGCTACAGCCTTTCCTTCCTGCATTAGAACGCAGCCGATTCCACGTCTGGAAGCATCACAATATATGTCAAAGCTCTTGTGGATGTCTGGAAGAACTAAGACAGGGGCGGTAGTCAGCCTCGTCTTTAGCTCCATGAAACTGCTATCACATTCTTCCGTCCAGGCAAATTTGTGGTTCTTTTTCAACAGTTCTGTCAATGGCTTGGCTATTTTTGAGAAGCCTTCGATGAAGCGACGGTAGTAGCCTGCCAATCCCAGAAAGCTACGGACTTCCGTTACTATGGCAGGGGTCTTCCAGTTCAATACATCGGTCACCTTGCTGGGGTCGACAGCCACCCCTTTTTCTGACAGAACATGTCCCAGAAATCCCACCTCTCTTAGCCAAAATTCACATTTACTGAATTTGGCGTACAAGCGATGGGTCCTTAGTCTTTCCAGGACAGTACGGAGGTGTTGCATGTGCTCCTCTTCATCTTTTGAATAGATGAGAATATCATCGATGAAGACTACCACAAATTTGTCCAAGAAGTCCATAAAACCTTTATTCATCATGCTGGAGCATTTGTCAGCCCGAATGACATGACTGTAAACTCATACAGACCATATCTGGTAGTAAAGGCTGTCTTGGGGATATCCTCCTTTCTGATTTTTAGCTGATGATACCCCGTTCGGAGGTCAATCTTGGAAAATACCTGGGCTCCGTTCAACTGGTCAAACAGATCATCAATGCGGGGGAGCGGATATTTATTCTTGATGGTGACCTCATTCAGCTGGCGGTAGTCCACGCACATTCGTAGGCTGCCATCCTTCTTCTTGACAAACAGCACCGGTGATCCCCACGGTGAAGTGCTTGGACGAATGTACCCTTTCTGTAATAATTCATCCAACTGTTTCTTCAATTCCACCAGCTCTGAGGAAGGCATGCGGTAGTACTTCTTGTATATTGGAGCAGTTCCGGGAACAACATCAATAGCGAACTCTAGTTCCCGATCAGGAGGCATTCCTGGTATCTCTTACGGAAATACGTCAGGAAATTCACTGACTACTGGGATCAGATTTATATCTGTAGCAGTGGTTTTGAATGCCATTCCTTTCTTTGACATCACTCTACAAGCAGTGAACTGTACTGATTGGCCTGCCGGGTTGACCAATGTCACCATCCTGGTGGCACAGTTGATACACACCTGGTGTGGTACCAACCAATCCATCCCCAGTATTATATCCAGTCCAGGGGACTCAATGGCCACAAGAGTGGCTGGAAACTTTACATCGTGTATCAAGATTTCCAGATTCTTGTATATCACATTTGTTCTGAGCATGGAGCCAGGGGATTGCACCACCATGATTTTGTCCAAAAGAGAAGGAGAAAATTTGTGCAAGGTGGCAAAACTCCGCGAAATAAACGAATGAGAAGCCCCAGAATCAAATAAAATTATTGCAGGTATGTTGTTAACAGAAAACATACCAAGGACCACATCTGGTGCTTCACGGGCTTCGTCAGCGGAGATATGATGGACTTGGCCGCGATAGAAGTTTGGATTGGGGCGGCGTCCAACACTGTTGACTTGTGGCTTGAAGTCGGATGGTGTCTTCCCATTTCTTGTGGGGCATTGCTTGGAGTAGTGCCCGCTCTGGATGCAAGTGAAGCATGTGTTGTTGCGGCGGCAGTCCTCCAGCACAGGCTGTTTGCCGAAGGTCTTGTCCTGGCTGACAGGCTTGTTGTTGTTGTTACCATTGTTCCAGGCAGGCTTATATTTAGACGGACCTGATTGCCAGATACGCGGCTTCTGCACAAACTGCTCACGGTTGTCCTTCTTGGGTTCAAACTTCCGCTTGCGATCATCATATCCTGACTTATGCTCTCGTTCAGCTATGAAGGCCTTGTTTACCAGAGTCTGGAAGTCAGGAAAGTCAAGCATACAAAGCTGACAACGGAGGGTATGATTCAGCCCTCCTAGGAATCGGTCAATCTTCCTTTCTTCGGTGGACACGTCATGGGTAGAGTATCGTGCCAGATTATTGAACTTGTTCAGATACTCACCCACTGACATGTTCCCTTGAGTAAGAGCCAGAAATTCCCTCTGCTTCACCTTCATTATGCCAATAGGAATATGATACTTGCGGAATACCTCTTTGAACTTTTCCCAAGAAATATCTTCTCCAGAAGGCCATAATATTTTTGTGTTGTCCCACCATATAGCTGCTGGTCCCTCCAGGTAGTGAGTAACAAAAGGAACCTTGTCTGCCTCATCACAGCGGGCTATATCCAGCTTCTTTTCCATAGTCCTTAGCCAGTCATCGGCTTCCATCGGATCCACAGCCTGGCCAAAACTGGGTGGCTTGGTACGCTGAAAATCAGACAACTTAGAGTGTGTCCCATTGTGGTTGTTCTGACCCACCATAGTCTGCATACTTTTCAGAAATTCCATGAGATCTTGGTTTCTCTTCTCTTCAAACATTCTCATAATCTGATCAGTGGTTGGTGACTGTGGTGGTGGAGGTGGCAAATCTTCTGGTGGCTGCCCTGCCTGTCTGGCGGATCGACGAACGGGAGTTCCATCGCCGCCTTGAGTACTACACCTCTTCATCCTAGATTTTGTTCCCATTGCAAATACCGAATCGATGAGCAACATCCATAAGGGAAAGCAGGGTAGTATGACACCAGCAAAAAGAAGAAGCCAAATAAAAAGAGCGAATAAAGAAAGCAACATAATTATACAAGGCAACCCAACATCATACATGACAAGCTAGTAGGGGAATGATCATGACTAGACTGCTCATACGGCAGTTGACATATGCAGGGATACTATGATGCATGCACTGAAACTCAAGCCGCCACTCTAGTGACGCCGGTGGCACGAACACTGGTAAACTGAAGAGTCCTCGTCGTCTGACTCCGTCTCGGAATCTGAGCTGATGATGTGCACCTCGGCCTCCGGATCAAAGGAAACACGACGACGCTGACGGGAAGGTTCTCCCTCTGAAGGAGAAGAAGCACGACGTCGCAGCATCGGAGCAGCTGGAGTAGCTAGGAGTGAGGCCCACTCTGCCGAGGTCTCACGTCGGCTACCAGACAAAAAGCCTGGCGGTCCAAACGAACTAGAAGGAGTGTCGGAAGGTGGAACGGGTGGAGTATACACAGGTGAAAACGGAGGTGGAGGAGGAGACTGTGCTGCCGTAACAGCCGCAAGTGCCTCGCGAGCAGAAATCAGCTCCTCGGCTAGAGAAGTGATCATACGGTAGCTGGCGTTCAGATAACGAGATAAAACACCAGTAGCACGATCACTCACCGGGTCAACAGGTGCGAAAAGGACTCGCCCTATCGTAGGCGACATGGTGGGGTAGTGAAAGAAACCTGGATGAGTCTGCATGTCGACCTCGTGGAAGCGCAAGTCAATGAGAGCCTCCATCGCAGCAAACTGGATCGCCAACTCCGGAGTAGAAGCGGTTCCGCCCTTGGAAGAACGGGAGTAGCTACCAATATCCGAACTCGCAGTAAGAAAGGCTTCCGCGTGATACTCGAATACTGAACCAGCAAGCTTCTCTCGGAACATCTGGTACACTGGGTGTTTGCCGTTGGGATACAGCCGAAGCCAGACACTACGAAGCAGTACTGGAAAAGTGAACGGTGCCGGCTCATGATTGTAGTGGTACGGAACTGGTGCCATCTACACTCATCAAACCAGCGGTTAGCACAATAAAAACTATATGCATGCCATGCAAGCAATCAGATGCAACAAGCAAGACACACCAAGACTCTAAACTAATCGCGGTTCTAGCGCAGGGTTAACTAGGGTGTCCTACAGTCATCGCGGCTCTGATACCAAGCGTTGTGGCACCCCGGCTCAGAGAACCGGTTTACCAGTGTTTCCAACCCAGAGATCATGTCTTCTGGAAACACACAACAACTTGGGACAGAACTGAACTGAACTTTATTGAAATATCTCGAGTACAAGCTCATAATATACATCGATAGCGAGGCCAGAGCACTGCATGTGCTATGACAATATCTACGTTATTTATGGAACATAACAGGGCCTCGGTACTACTGGGGTAGAACTACGGCGTAGCGGAACATAGCGCGAAAACTCCATCCACAGGGACACTGCTGTGGACACGGCCTAGTTAGCGTAGCACGAACCTTCGGGACCTCCGTCCTCGGCTTCTCCTGCATCTGGCATGATACGCCAGGTGAGTACTTGGAATGTACTCGCAAGCTCATGGCAACCAAAACAATGCAGCAAACAATAGCATGGCAATAACAGATTAAGTGCTTTAGCTTGCTCACTTACTGGTACCCAGTACCAACTTACTCTCCTCTGGGTTGTCCCACAACCCTCGGAATGCTCACAGTCCCCTGAGCACTTTCGGGCATAAGACAAGTTCTTCCATCATTATTATCATTATTACGGTTGATCATCCCGTGGCCTAGTACGGACTGTCCAATACCGTGGATGCGGCTATTCGATTAGATTCTTACACTCTGCAGAGGTTGCGCACTTTACCCACACTATGGAGCTCCTGGCCTCTTGCTCCCATTCGGGTGGACCGGGGCTGCTCCAACGAAACCTGCCTGACCCGTGACCCCTCTATCGTACCACCGACAATCATACCCTCCCAGGGTCCTATCCTGGGTGGCCCCTGTGTCACCTGCCACCGTCGTGGCCACTAACTGTCCCAAACGGGGACGCCGGCAAAATAACTCAACTGGGCTCACATGATTATCGTCGTCTACCTGATCAGGGCAGCACGCACGCATAACCCTCCCTAGTTTGGTGGTACCGATAAAAGAGCACAAAGCCAGACCAAGTCAAGGCCGTCCCATACCGGCAAATGTGGCTGCACGGATAAGTCCGGACAGGTGACACTAGATCAACCAATTAGATTTAGTGTTGACAAGCATTTAACCAGTATGGGTAATTATCAGGAATAATTCAACATGGCAGTAACTAGGCATCCAAATAATTTACTATGAATTATCACATATTAAAATAATGCACATAATTCAATTAAATAACCAACACTATTGAAATGCCTCATGCAATGGATGACATGGCTTGCCTTGCTCTGTTGGGTTGTCCACAAACTCCTGGGCTTCAAATCCAAAAGAATCTCCTTCTGAAAATATTTTAAAAGTGCAATTGAAAATGTCACATATTACTGTTCTGTTCACCAGAAATTCTATGAACAAGAGAAAAATACCAAAATTTGCCAGAAAATAGAGGAGCTCAAGACAAACCAGATGCAAAAAGAATCAATTGATTTGGACTTATGGATAAAAAGTTATGGCTGGTCAAAGTTTTTGTCAAAATCTGGAACTAAAACAGAAAATAGTAAATCCAGCGAAGGCCACGTCAAAGGCGTAATCTGCCCGGGCGCCTCCACTTACCGCTTTGGTAAGCCACTGACGAGCGGGCCCCAGCGGTCAGATTTAAAAGGGGAAGGAGGGAACAGAGAGATGCGGGGTTCCGGCGATCGTCGCCGGCGATACAGACGGCGGCGGAGTCCGGCGACTATGGGAATGGATCGAGCGCTTCGAGAGGAACACTCACGTACCCGTGGATTGGCGAACGGTGGCCGGACGACGTCGTCCCCTTCCTCTCCGGTGGCGACAGCTCTCGGGTGTCACCGGAGATGGCGATTCCGGCAGAGATTCGAACGGGCAAGGGCTCAGGCGAGGTCAGTGGAGTGCGGTGAGCTCGCGTGTGCAGTCGGTGGAGCTCGGGGAGGAGTGGAACAGCGAGGTGGCTGGGCTCGGGTGGCGGCGGATCTCCGGCGAGAAGCGAGGCCAGAGGGCCTCTCGGCCGTGGCTCGGGGCTCGGGAGCTCGATTAAGAGTAGGAGGAGTGGGTTGAGGAGCTCGGAGAGGCTGGGCATGGCCTATTTATAGGAGAAGGAGGAGCTCTCTGGAAGCGGCAGGACTCGGGCCACGTCGCCGGCGAAGGTACGCCACGCTGGCTGGCTCGACGCGGGCAACGCGATGGGAGAGGGCAGAGGAGTTAAGGCGGTTGGTGGCAGCTAGCGGAGGAAGAAGACGCGCCGCAAAGCCACTGTGCCCGCACGGGCGGCACTGTGGCCGCGTGCGTGGCGGCCGGCGAGGGGCAAGCTCCAGGATGGCCAGGTGGATGAAGAAGAGTTAGTCGGCGTACTGGGACAAGCTACAATCGCGCGAGGCAGTCGGATGCGATGCCACAGACACGGGCGCGGTGCAGAGCGCGCGCATTGGCATGCCAATGTCGTGCTCACCACGGGTACTGATGTCTAGAGGCCTCGCGAGCCTGGCATTTCTTGTCTAGCGCGTCGACCCTTGACCCCTTAGTCTCCCTATGCCTCTGGTTCGACTAGATACAGACTGGTTCGAAGTGTAGCCTCAGCTACAGTTTCTGACAGAAAACTTGAGAGGGATCTAGAGGAGAGGTGAGCTGGAGATGGAGCCAATGGAGATGTCTGGGATGATCAATCTTGGAAGGACTCCAAGCTGGCCAAGTTTGAGAAAATTTTATCAAGATTTGGATATGGTTCATGTACAAGTGTGGTTACTGGACCAGAAGAGAGATGAGCTTGTAGCACTCATCTGGCTGATTTGCTGGAGCTGAAAATTGGTTTGGCATGGTTATTTGGTGGATAGAAGATGCCAGAAAAATTTCAGCTCAATTGGATACCTCTAGCTGGTACTTCCTTCACAGAGGTTCCAATTGAACAGAAATTTGGCAGAATATTGGTGATGAAAATTTGTACTGGACAAGATGATATTTTTGGATATTGTGGCAAGATAGGTTCCCTAGCAGCTCAGGGATTTTATTGGGAATTTACTGAGTAGGGAAAATATGAGTTGCTTCACAAATGGCCAGTACTGTCCTGAGAGCAAATGGAGTTTTCTAGACAAAATTTTGTACTGGGCCATGAAATGTTTTTGAAGATTGTGGGAGTAGATGATGACAAGAAGGTGTGGGATTGATTTGGGATTTTTCTGATCACCAGAACTATAGGTTGCTTTGTAACCCATAGTGATGACATATTTTCCCAATGGAAGAAAATGAATAATTGGGAAAGATAAAGAATTAGAATTTGATCCAGAAGATGAGGGACAAGGTTTTGGCAAGATGCTGAGGGCTTTGGATCATTGAGAGAGATTCATAAGTCCAAAGTCAACTGAAAAGATTCAAAATCCAACCAAATTGCAAATAAAGCCAGGAAGCTTTTGAAAAGAAAAAGTTGCCAAAAACCAGGTTGTCACAACCGAGGCGAGGCGGATCACGGCGGAGTAATTCTGGCCAGTGAGGTAGCTATGGTCGGTGGCTTGGGCGGTGAGCGTCGGTGTGGACGGTGGAAGCTCCTCGAAGCGCCAGCACGATCATATTCGAGCTTCACCGACTCCTCCACAGTGAGCTTCCCGTACGGCCATGGTAGGCGGTGGGAGCTCCGGCGACTGGCAGGTTGGGGCCGGGCGGCGTGGATGGTGGTTGGGCTTCGCGGAGAAGATGCCGCATGGAGGAGAGGTAGGAGGGAGCGGTGAGGGGAGTGATGGTGGCTGTCAGTGGCCGTGCTGATCCTCTCGACCGCCGTGGCCGAGAGCAGCGGCCGCTGCACCGGCTCGCCACTGGCCTGTCGGCGATGAGAGGCTGGCGAGGGGGCCCCGAGGCGATGCATTGATGATCAGCAGCGATGTGAATGAGGAAGAGGGGGAGTGAAGTGCACTGCACGGCATCGATGATCCAATGTTCTGAACTTCTGATTTTCTCTGAAATTTTCGAGAGTGATGAACAGTGCACATCAAGTGTTCGATGAAATGCTAGATGGCCCTAGGCATTTTTGGAATTTCTGAATTTTTTTGTGGAGAGGTACTGATGCATAACAGAGGTGCTTGCAAAGTTTCAGAATTTTTGGAGTAGTTTAAATTAGGTTTTGAGCAGAGAGATTGAATCTGGTCCAAATTTCAATTGAATAAAATTTGAAAATTTTGAACTGTGGAACATAATATTTTTGGTGAAATGGAGTGTGGGTACTGTCATGTAGTTGGGATAATTTTTGTGGGTGCAGAAGAGCTAGGAAAAATATAGTTCCTTTGTAAATCAAAGAAACTAGGAAATAATGAATTTCTAGTTTTGGAATTTGCTAAATATGATAAAAATATTTTTGTGCAGAGGATAAGTGTTGGGTACTGTCCTAGGGTGTGAGAATAACTTGGGTTCTATTTTTAAAATGATAGAATACATTTTTTTGAGAATTTTCTAAGTGTTTGAAAAAGATGAAATGGATTATTTCCTTGAAATAATTTAATTATCCAAAAAGTTTTCTAAAAGAAAATATTTTTGGTCCTACAGAATATTTACCCAAGTAAGAAACCATTAATTCAAAAACCATTTTCAAATTTTACAAACCCAATTGAAAACTTAAAATGGTTTTCAAAACAGAAGAAAGAGAGAAATAGGGCCATAGTAATTCAAATCATTTTTATTTTAAAGAAAATATTTTGAAAATCAAAAGAAAATATTTTGGGGGTGTTACACCCGCTTAGCATGGAAGATACTGACCACCCCCTGTCACTCCATGAGCGGTACGGGCACACAAAATGGATGTTTATTTGAATGATTAGAGGTGGCACATGCAAATTTACTTGGAACGGCAGAGTAATACCGCATATAGGTAGATATAGTGGACTCATCTGGAACAACTTTGGTTTAAGGATTTTGGATGCACAAGCAGTATTCTCGCTTAGTACAGGCGAAGGCTAGCAAATAGATTGAGAAGCGTCCAACTAGAGAGCGAAAACGGTAATGATCATGCATTGAGAATAATTAACATTGAATACTAGCATGAGTAGGATATAGACACCCTGAACATAAATATCGTTGAGGCTATGTTGGTTTTGAATCAACTACATGCATGAACATGTGCCAAGTCAAGCCACTTGAAACATTCAGAGGAGGATACCATATTAACATACTGTATCATAACCATTTTAATGCATGTTGACATCCAAGATAAATCATTATACACTCCTAGCTACTTAAGCACGGCATGAACAACTATAATCTCTAATTGTCATCACAAACATGTTTACTCATAATATGCTGAATCATGGATACTGAGTTAAACATATTTACAAAAACAAAAACAAGAAGAGTTCATACCAGCTTTTCCTTGCCACAGTCACTTCATCAAATCATCGTCATTATTGCCTTTCACTTGCATGACCGAATGATGTGAAAATAATAATAGTGCAAGTGTGCCGTGGACCAAGCTGGAATCTGCAAACATTTTATTCAAGGGAAAAGACAAGGTAAAATTGGCTCTTCATTAGATCAACAATAATGCATATGAGAGCCACTCAACATTTTCATCGTGGTCTTCTCCCTACGACGACTCAACGAAAAGAAAAGAAATTCAGAGAAACACACTGAAATATTTTTGGTGTTTTTAGTTTTTCTGAAGGAAAGCAAATTAACGAAGAAAAACGAAAAGCGAGAAAAACTATTTACATAGGAGAACTCCCAACAAGAAACCTAACAAACAAGAAAGAAAAACTGAAAAGAAGCAAGGAATAATTTTGGATTTTCAAAGTTTTTCAAACACACAAGAAGAAAGTGGAAATAAAACTAACATGGATATACAATGAAAAAGGATGAACACCGACAACTGGAATGAATGTGTGAACATGAATTTAATATCAGTGAGAGATACGTACTCCCCCAAGCTTAGGCTTTTGGCCCAGCTTGGTAATCACCACCCGTAGTATCCATCAGGACCGGGCGGATACTACTGGGGCCGAGGCACTTGAGGGTCCCACTGCTGGAGCTCGTTCTTCGCTGCGGCCAGCTCGTTCCTGTAAGCTGTGATGTCCGCCGGCATGATGGTGTATCCGTTCCAGGCATGAGAGTCAAACAAAGAGGGTGCAGGCAACGGAATAATATCGCGAGTTCTCTCACTGAAAATCAGGTTATAATGAATGTATTGAGGAGGTTCAAGTTCATCAATAAAGTGGTGGTCGATCATGCACTATTGGTCTAAATAAATCTTAGGCAGCAAGTAGTCATTTGAGTGGATAGCAACATTAAAATGTTTCGCAAGACGCGAAGCATAAATACCGCCATGCACTTCACCCTTAGTCCTGTTGGTGTGCAGGTGGCGTGCAATGATAGATCCCAAGCTAAAAGTGTTATCGCCGTGAATAACACGACGCAAGATGGCGAGGTCAGGGGCACTGAGCGTACCACCTTCCTCCCTGGTAGTCAAGCATTTCCCTATAAATAAAGCAAAGTAGTGCACAGTAGAAAAATGCAGGCTATTAACACGGGCTTTCGACACGCCCCTAAATTCCCCCATAGTCAAAGTGCAAAGGAAGTCGTCGAACTCCTCAGGCCGAGGCTCCCTCAAATCCCCATCAGAAGGGATCAAGCATATCTCACAAAACTCATCTAGCGTTAACTCATGATGTTCAGCATATAAATCGAAACGCACCATGGGGATATCAAGCCTAGGCATGAAATAAAAATTTCGCACAAAGGAATTTGTAAGGATGTGGTGCTGGTCACACTCATCTGCGAGGAAGTCGGTCGGCCCAGCGTTCGCAACAAATTGTGTAAACTCTTGACGGAACCCGGTTTCGTTCATGAAGGTGTTGTGCGGCCACTCGCACGGTCGGACCTCCGTCCTGCGCGGAATGTTGAGGTCGTGGTCATAGGCATCCCCAAGGACACCCTTGGAGCTCCGGCTCGAAGAACCCCTTCGAAGAAAGTTCATTTTCCTAAGAACAAATTTTTGAAAAAATTTTGGACCACAAAAAGATGTTAACAAAACTTCACCAAGTTGATAGCAACTACTCATACAAGTGCCTAGAGGCTATATCAAGCATTAAAACTACTTAGAACTCAAAGAATTTAGCATGCAAGCTCATTTTCAGTAGCACCAATAGCAGCAATTTATGCAAAATATAATCCACTAAAGAAAAAACTAATTGGAGCCATGGGAGAGTCACATACCAAGGAGCAATCCCTCAAAACAGTTTCGGAAATGGAGCTCCGAGCAAAGAGATCGAAAATCTCAGGTTTGGGAGCAAGAACACGAGAGAGAGAGAGAGAGCTACCACGATTTTTTTCTGGAGGTAGGAGATGAAGAGGGCAGAATGGATAAGTGAGTGGGTCCCTGTGGGACCCACAAGGCATCTTGGCGCTCCCCTAGAGGGTGGCCACGCCCTGTTGCCTTGTGGGCAACAGGTGCACCCCTGGGTTGTTTTCAGTGCCAAAAATTCTTATATAATCCAGAAAAAATCATGTTAAAATTTTATTGCATTCAGAGCACTTTTATTTTTGGGCCATTTTTTATTGCACGGATAATTCAGAAAACAGGATAATCATGGCATTTTATTCTATTAAACTATAAATAATAGAGAGCAAACTAAGATTACAGAAAGTTGTGCTTACTAAATTCATTGACCACATGCCCTTCAAAAAGAATCCATTAATAAGGTTGATCAAGTCTTATTAACAAACTATTTTCGAGTGACATGAAACTGAAGAATTTTCGTATAACACTAAGTTACCTCAACGGGGATATGCATCTCCCCAACAATAAGAATTTCATATTTCTTTTTGACAGTTGGAAGAGGAAATTTGAATCCCCTGCTACTTGTAGTCTGCGTTGGTATTTCCTCGAAGAGGAGAGGATGATGCAGTACAGTAGAGATAAGTATTTCCCTCAGTTAAGAACCAAGGTTATCAATCCAGTAGGAGAACCAAGCAAAATTCCGTTAAGCACACCGGCACACATAAGAGCAAACACTTGCACCCAACGCAAATAAGAGGGTTGTCAATCCTCTTAGCGGATATTTGCAAGGATTAATTCTGACCCGTAGGTCTGTGGTAAACTACTCAAACATCATCGGAAGGGAAGCAAGGTTGATGTAGAAGCCCTCCGTGATCGATTCCCCCTCCGGCAGAGTACCGAAAAAGGCCTCCAGATGGGATCACAGAAGAACAGAGGCTTGCGGCGGCGGAAAGGTTTTCTCTTCTGGCTCTCTGATGGTTTCCCTGGGGCGCGCCCTGTTACCTTGTGAAGCCTCCGTGAGGCTTCTGGCATCCTCCCGAAGTTTCCAAGGTTTCTTTTGTCCAAAAAAAAATCTCCAAAAAGTTTCGTGGCATTTGGACTTCATTTGGTACTGTTTCTCTGAAAAGCCAAAAACAAGCAGAAAAAAGCAATTGGCACTGGGCACTAGGTTAATAGGTTAGGCCCAAAAAATGATATATAATTGCATATAAAAACATCCAAGATTGATACTCTAATAGCATGGAACAATCAAAAATTATAGATACGTTGGAGATGTATCAAGCATCCCCAAGCTTAATTCCTGCTCGTCCTCGAGTAGGTAAATGATAAAAACAGAATTTTTGATGTGGAATGCTACCTATCATGTTTCATCATGTAATCTTTCTCTTACAGTATGAATAATAAGATCCAAATGATTCAAAGCAATAGTCTATAATTTGATATAAAGACATCAATACTCAGGCATACTAACAAACAATCATGTCTTTCAAAATAAAAATGCTAAAGAACGTTATCCCTACAAAATCATATAATCCTATCATGCTCCATATTCTTCACACAAATTATTTATCATGCACTACCCCGATGACAAGCCGAGCAATTGGTTCATACTTTTTAACGCACTTCAGCTTTTTCAACTCCCACTCAATACATGAGCGCAAGCCATGGATATAGCACTATGGGTGGAATAGAGTATGGTGGTAGAGATAAATAGGAGAAATCAAAAAATGGAGAAAGTCTCACATCAGCGAGGCTAATCAACGGGATATGGAGATGCCCATCAATTGATGTCAATGCGAGGAGTAGGGATTGCCATGCAACGGATGCACTAAGAGCTATAAGTGTATGAAAGCTCAACCTGAAAACTAAGTGGGTGTGCATCCAACTTGCTTGCTCATGAAGACCTCGGGCATTTGAGGAAGCCCGTCATCGGAATATACAAGCCAATTTCTATAATGAAAAATTCCCACTAGTATATGAAAGTGACAAAATAGGAGACTCTCTATATGAAAAACATGGTGCTACTCTGAAGCACAAGTGTGGAAAAGGATAGTAACATTACCCCTTCTCTCTTTTTCTCTCATTTTTTTATGTATGACTCTTTTTTGCCCCCCTTTTTCTCTTTTTTTAGAACGATCTCATGGACCTCATCCCCACTTTTTCGAGGACTCATTAGTCTCCATCATTCTTACCTCACTGGGACAATGCTCTAATAATGATGATCATCACACCTCTATTTACTTACAACTCAACATTGCAACTCGACACTAGAATAAGATATGACTCTATATGAATGCCTCTGGCAGTGTACCAGGATGTGCAATGATGCTAGCGTAACATGTATAGCAATGATGAACGGTGGCTGAGCCACAAATACTATGTCAGCTATATAATCATGCAAAGCAATATGACAATGATGATGTATGTCATAAAAAAAAGAACGGTGGAAGTTGCATGGCAATATATCTCGGAATGGCTATGAAAATGCCATGATAGGTAGGTATGGTGGCTGTTTTGAATAAGATATAAGGAGGCTTATGTGTGATAGAGCGTATCATATCACGGGGTTTGGATGCACCGAAGAAGTTTGCACCAACTCTCGATGTGAGAAAGGGTAATGCACGGTACCGAAGAGGCTAGCAAATTGCGGAAGGGTAAGAGTGCGTATAATCCATGGACTCACATTAGTCATAAAGAACTCACATACTTATTGCGAAAGTTTATTAGCCCTCGAAGCAAAGTACTACTACGCATGCCTCTAGAGGGATAGATTGGTAGGACAAGGTCCATTGCTCGTCCTCGACCACCACTCATAAGGTAGACAATCAACAATAAATCATGCTCCAACTTCTTAGCATAACGACAGATCATACGTGCATGCTTCGGGAATCACAAACCTTAACACAATTATTCTTACAAAACCACAATTATCTACTAATACCTCCCCCATATTACCATCTTAATATCGCGAAACTATTGCAAGGAATCAAATTTATCGTATTCAGTGATCTACATGAAAGTTTTTATTATATCCCTCTTGAATACCTATCATATCAGGACCAAATTCATAACCCGTGCATATTACCATTGCTATCATGAGACTCTCAAAAATATATAAGTGAAGCATGAGAGTGCAACTATTTCTTTAAAATATAACCATCGCCGTGCTCTAAAAGATATAAGTGAAGCACTAGAGCAACTGCCTAGCTCAAAAGATATAAGTGAAGCACATAGAGTATTCTAACAAATCACGAATAATGTGTGTCCCTCTCAAAAAGGTATGTTCATCAAAGATGATTGTGACAAACTAGAAAGCAAACAAAAGCAAACAAACTATATCACAAGACGCTCCAAGTAAAAGACAATATCATGTGATGAATAAAAATATAGCTCCAAGTGAGTTACTGATAGATTGTAGATGAAAGAGGGGATGCCTTCCGGGGCATACCCAAGCTTAGACGCTTGAGTCTTCCTTGAATATTACCTTGGGGTGCCTTGGGCATCCCCAAGCTTAGGCTCTTGCCGCTCCTTATTCCTTTATCCATCGTAGTCTCACCCAAAACTTGAAAACTTCAGCACAAAAAACTCAACAGAAACCTCGTGAGATCCGTTAGTATAACAAACAAATCTTTAACTTTAGGTACTGTAGTAAATTGATTCATATTTAATATTGGCATAATGCTACTTTACTCCAACTTTTCCATGACTCATACCCCCCGATACGATCCATAGATTCATCAAAATAAGCAAACTATGCAACAAAAATAGAATATGTCTAAAACAGAACAGTCTGTAAAGATCTATTTAAAAGCCATACTTCTGTAGCTCCCAAAATTCTTAAAAATTAGGAAAACGTGGGAAATTCATATACCAATACTGTGTAAAAATTTCAGATTTTTCTGACTCTCCAGTACAGAACTAAATTCCAGCACTGGACGCAAAACTTTCTGTTTTCCAAACAACATCAATTATACTATCTTCCAAATCACCCCAAAGGCATTACTTGGCACAAACACTAATTAAAACATAAAAACACAATCATAACAGAAGATATAATTATGCAAACACTCAAAAATAGTAGGTAAAAGCAAAAATTTATTTTATTCATTGGGTTGCCTCCCAACAAGCGCTATTGTTTTATGCCCCTAGCTAGGCATAATGCATAGTTTCAAGTGTTGTCATCCTTGGTTTCCAACTCCTCAATCACACATCCATTTTTTCTAGTAGATTTAACATAGGAGTTTCTCATCATCACACTTCTAGGCACAAAATCAAGAATCTTATTTTTCTGGATAGGTTCCTTTATTATATCAATGAAATTAGGGTGCACGCTAATCATTTTAAGATCCTTGCTCCCTTTACTAGAAGTAACACCCTTGACCTTAGGAACATATATAAACTTGCAATTTTTATTTGGAGGAGTCCTATCAATGTTTTTAGTGCAGGAAAAAGCGGAACCCAAGTTGTTGATAATTTCTTCTAACTTATCAATTCTAGCGGAGCTTTGGTCTATCCTTTCGTTAATTATTGGTTCCTTTTCCTTTAAAGTATGATTGTGGACCTTTTTATCTAAATTTTCAAGATGTTCGATAGTAGGCATTTTATTTTCTATTGCTTCTAACCTTTGCATAACATGCTCCAAAGTCAATGCCGTTTCATTAATAATGATAGTGGGTGAACCCACTAAATTTCCCATAGCATTGAAAGCATCCAAAGTGGGACACATCAAGAAATTCCCTCCAGTAATAGTGTCAAGAACAAATCTATACCAAGTAGTGATTCCCACATAAAAATTTCGAAGAAAAATGGTAGTGGATTGCTTACGAGTTGATCTATTTTGAGCATCGCAAATCCTATAACAAGCATCTTTTAAATTCTCTTCTCCCCTTTGTTTAAAATTAAGTACTTCATTTTCAGGGGTAGTAGTAACGAGCGAAGAACTAGCCATACTGGTAAAGCAAGCAAGCAAACAAGCAAATAATTTTTTTTGTGTTTTTGTAAAAAAAAATTAGAAGTGGGGGAGATGAAAACGAGAGGCAAATGCAAATAAAGGGAAAATAAAATAAATGCAAGTGAATGATAGTTTGTGCGAAGGTACTTGGTAATTTTGATGGTGTCACCCCAGCAACGGCGCCAGAAATTGTTCCTGCTACTTGTAGTCTACATTGGTATTTCCCCGAAGAAGAGAGGATGATGCAGTACAGTAGAGATAAGTATTTTTTCTCAGTTAAGACCCAAGGTTATCAATCCAGTAGGAGAACCAAGCAAAATTCCGTTAAGCGCACTTGCACACACAAGAGCAAACACTTGCACCCAACGCAAATAAGAGGGTTGTCAATCCTCTTAGCGGCTATTTTCAAGGATTAAATCTTATCGAGGTAAATAAATAAACTAAAACACTAATTAAAATAAAAGTAAATAAATTGCAGCAAGGTATTTTTAGGTCTTTTATATGAGAAAGATAGACCCGGGGACCATAGTTTTCACTAGAGGCTTCTCTCTCGAGCACAGAAACATACGGTGGGTAAACAAATTACTGTTGGGCAATTGATAGAAAAGCAAATAATTATGACAGATGCATGGCAATGATCATGTATGTAGGCATCACGTCCGAGACAAGTAGACCGACTCCTGCCTGCATCTACTACTATTACTCCACTCATCGACCGCTATCCAGCATGCATCTAGAGTATTAAGTTAATAAAAACAGAGTAACGCCTTAAGCAAGATGACATGATGTAGAGAAGAAAATTCAAGCAATATGAATAAACCCCATCTTTTTATCCTTAATGGCAACAATACAAATATGTGTCATGTCCCCTTCTGTCACTGGGATTGAGCACCGCAAGATTGAACCCATCACAAATCACCTCTCACATTGCAAGATAAATCAATCTAGTAGGCCAAACCAAATCGATAGATCGGAGAGAAATACAAAGCTATAACAATCATGCATAAAAGAGTTCAGAGAAGACTCAAATATTTCTCATGAATAATCTGATCATAAACTCACAATTCATCGGATCCCAACAAACACACCGCAAAAGAAGATTACATCGGATAGAACGCCAAGAACATCGAGGAGAACATTGTATTGAAGATCAAAGAGAGAGAAGAAGCCATCTAGCTACTAACTATGGACCCATAGGTCTGTGGTAAACTACTCACACATCATCGGAAGGGCAGCAAGGTTGATGTAGAGGCCCTCCGTGATCGATTCCCCTCCGGCAGAGTACCGGAAAAGGCCTCCAGATGGGATCGCGGAAGAACATAGGCTTGCGGCAGTGGAAAGGTTTTCTGTTCTGGCTCTCTGATGGTTTCCCAATATTTGTGAATTTATAGAAGTGGAATTAGGTCAAACGAAGTCACGTGGGCCCCACAAGGCAACACGCCCCCCCTGGGGCGCGCCCTGTTGCCTTGTGAAGCCTCCGAGAGGCTTCTGGCCTCCTCCCGAAGCTTCCAATGTTTCTTTTGTCCAGAAAAAAATCTCCAAAAAGTTTCGTGGCATTTGGACTTCATTTGGTACTGTTTCTCTGAAAAGCCAAAAACAAGCAGAAAACAGCAACTGGCACTGGGCACTAGGTTAATAGGTTAGTCCCAAAAATGATATATAATTGCATATAAAAACATCCAAGATTGATACTATAATAGCATGGAACAATAAAAAATTATAGATACGTTGGACACGTATCATCCCCCAATAGTGATTGTCGAAACCTTTTCAATACAATTTATACCATTCACTGAAGTTTGTTTCTTCGGGAAATAAACTGTATGCTCATTACCATTGACATGAAAAGTAATCTTGCTTTTATTGCAATCAATAACAGCCCCTGCAGTATTGAAAAAGGGTCTTCCAAGGATAATCGACATGTTGTCGTCCTCGGGCATATCAAGTATAACAAGGTCTGTTAAGATAGTAACATTTGCAACAACAACAGGCACATCCTCACAAATTCCAATAGGTATAGCAGTTGATTTATCAGCCATTTGCAAAGATATTTCAGTAGGTGTGAGCTTATTCAAATCAAGTCTTCTATATAAAGAGAAAGGCATAACACTAACACCGGCTCCCAAATCACATAAGGCAGTTTTAACATAACTTCTTTTAATGGAGCATGGTATAGTAGGTATTCCCGGATCTCCTAATTTTTTTAGGAACTCCACCCTTAAAAGAATAATTTGCAAGCATGGTGGAAATTTCAGCTTCAGGTATCTTCCTTTTTTAGTGACAATATCTTTCATATATTTAGCATAGGGAGACATTTTCAACATATCAATCAAGCGAGTGCGCAAAAAGACAGGTCTAAGCATTTCAACAAAGCGCTCAAAATCTTCCTCATCCTTGTTTTTAGATGGTTTAGTAGGGAAAGGCATAGGTTTTTGAACCCATGGTTCTCTTTCCTTTCCATGTTTTTAGCAACAAAGTCTCTTTTATCATATCTTTTATTCTTAGGAGGTGGGTTATCAAGATCAACAACAGGTTCTATTTCTACATCATTATCTGGTTGAGCATCAACATGAACATCTTCATTATCATTATCATTATCACTAGGTGTATGTTCATTACTAGATTGTGTCTCAGCATCAGAAATAGAAACATCATTTTGATTCTTAGGAGGTTTTTCTATCTCAGGTTCACTAGAAGTATGCAAAGTCCAATCATTTTTCTTTTTCTTCTTAGATGGACTGGGCACATCAATATTATTTCTTTGAGAATCTTGTTCAATTCTTTTAGGATGACCTTCAGGATATAAAGGATCCTGAGTCATTCTACCTCCTCTAGTAACAACTCTAACAACATGATCATTCATTTTATTATTCATCTCATCAAGCAAATTATTTTGTGACTTAGCTATTTGTTCTAACTGAGTCTGAACCATAGAAGCATGTTTACTTAAGCATTTAACATCATTAGCAGTTCTAAACATCAAATCACTCAAGCGATCAATCATGATGGCATTTCATTTTAATTGGTTGCTAACATACATATTGAACTTCTCTTGCTTAACAATGTAGTTATCAAATTCATCCAAGCATTGACTAGCAGATTTATTATAAGAAATATCACTTTCATTGAATGTACGAAGAGAATTTACCTCTACTATCTGTGTCGGGATATCAAGTCCATGTATTTCTTCAATAGGTGGTAGATTCTTAACATTTTCAGCTTTAATACCTTTTTCCTTCATAGATTTCTTAGCTTCTTGCATATCTTCTGGACTGAGGAATAGAATACCTCTTTTCTTCGGAGTTGGCTTAGGTGGTGGTTCAGGAAGTGCCCAATCATTGGCATTTCTCAATATATTATTCAATAGTTCTTCAACCTATCCAACAGTTCGTTCCCCGAAAACACAACCAGCATAACTATTTAGGTAGTCCCTAGAAGCATCGGTTAGTCCATTATAGAAGATATCAAGTATTTCATTTTTATTAAGAGGATGATTAGGCAAAGCAATAAGTAATTGGAGAAGCCTCCCCCAAGCTTGAGGGAGATTCTCTACTTCAATTTGCACGAAGTTAAATATTTCCTGTAAGACTGCTTGTTTCTTATGAGTAGGAAAATATTTTTCAGAGAAGTAATATATCGTATCCTGGGGACTACACACACAACCAGGAGCAAGAGTATTAAACCATTTCTTAGCATCACCCTTTAATGAGAAAGGAAACAACTTAAGAATATAATAGTAGCGAATTTTTTCCTCATGAGCAAATAGGGTGGCAATATCATTCAACTTAGTAAGGTGTGCCACAACAGTTTCAGTTTCATAACCATGAAAAGGATCAGATTCAACCAAAGTAATTAACTCAGGATCGACAGCGAATTCATAATCCTTATCGGTAACAAATATGGGAGAGGTAGCAAACTTAGGATCATATTTCATTCTCTCCCTCATAGATTTTTCTTTCAACTCAGCAAGCAATTTTCTAACATCATCTCTATCATTACAAGCAAGAATTGACCTAGCTGTCTCTCTATCAAAAACATAACCATCAGGTATTTTAGGCATTTCAACTCTAGTAGGAGGACTAGGCATAATAGGTGAATCATAATTTTCAAGAGTTTCAACATTTTCAATTTCTTTAGCTTTAGCAATTTGTTCATCAAGAAATTCTCCTAGTGGCACAGTATCATCAAGCATAGTACTAGCATCATCAATAGTTTCATTCATAGTAGAAGTAGTATCATCAATTACTTGCGACATATCATAATGAATAGAAGGTGGTGGTGTCGCAAGCCTACTCAAAACAAAAGGTGAATCAAGTGCAGAGTGTGATGGCAGTTCCTTACCTCCTCTAGTCATAGAGGGGACGATCTTGGTCTTAGCATCTTTTAGATTCTTCATAGTGATCAACAGATATAAATCCCAAGTGACTCAACAAATAGAGCTATGCTCCCCGACAACGGCGCCAGAAAAAGGTCTTGATAACCCACAAGTATAGGGGATCGCAACAGTTCTCGCGGGTAGTATTTCACCCAGATTTATTGATTCGACACAAGAGGAGCCAAAGAATATTTGCGAGTATTAGCAGTTGAGTTGTCAATTCAACCACACCTGGAGAACTAAATATCTGCAGCAGAGTGTTTAGTAGCACAGTAGTATGATGGTTTCAATAGCAGTAGTAACAGTAGCAATAGTTACAGTAGCAGTTTTGTAGTGATTGTAACAGCAACAGTAACGAAAGTAACTTAGCAAAGATCAATATGCGAAAAGCATAGGCATTGGATCGGTGATGGATAATTATGGTGGATGGCATTCATCATATAACAGTCACAACATAGGGCGATACACAATAGCTCCAATTCATCAATGTAATGTAGGCATGTATTCCGTATATAGTCATACGTGCTTATAGTAAGAACTTGCATGCCATCTTTTGTCCTACCCTCCCGTGGCAGCGGGGTCCATAAGGAAATCTAAGGGATATTAAGGCATCATTTTAATAGAGAACCGGAACAAAGCATTAACACATAGTGAATACATGAACTCGTCAAACTACGGTAATCACCGGAAAGAATCCCAATTATTATCACCTTAGGGTATGCGGATCATACACGTAATAGGTGCATATAACTTGAAAGATAGGATCAAGAACACAAATATATTCATGAAAACATAGAGGGTTCAGATCTGAAATCATGGCACTCGGGCCCTAGTGACAAGCATTAAGCATAGCAAAGTCATAGCAACATCAATCTCAGAACATAGTGGATACCAGGGATCAAAGCCCTAACAAATTGACTCGATTACATGATAAATCTCATCCAACCCATCACCATCCAGAAAGCCTATGGAGAAATTACTCACACACGGTGGTGAGCATCATGAAATTGGTGATGGAGGATTGTTTTTGATGACGATGGCATCGAATCCCCCTCTCCGGAGCCCCGAACGGACTCCAGATCAGCCCTCCCGATGAAGAACAGGAGGTGGCGGCGGCTCCGTATCATAAAACACGATGAAACTTCTTCTCTTATTTTTTTCTCGGGGAAAGTGAATTTATAGTGTTGGAATTAGGTCAGACGACCGCCTGTGGGCCCCACAAGGCATCAGGGCGCGCCCTAGGGGGGGTCGCACCCTGTTGCCTTGTGGGCAACAGGTGGCCCCTCTTCTATTGATTCTTGCGCCAGTAATTTTTATTTATTCCATAAAAAATCTCCAAAAAGTTTCGTCCAATTTCGAGAACTTTGATTTCTGCACAAAAACAACACCATGGTAGTTCTGGTGAAAACAACGTCAGTCCGGGTTAGTTTCATTCAAATCATGCAAATTAGAGTGCAAAACAAGAGCAAAGGTGTTTGGAAAAGTAGATACGACGAAGATGTATCACTAGTTTTCTCAACCGGCGGCAACGCCTTCCATAGAGCCAGATTGTACTGGCCCCAAAACCACTCCAAAGTTGAGGGGTCCGGCGCAACCTAGTCTGGTGGCACGTAGGGGTCCTACTCGTCGTTGCTCTGCGCCTTGTGGTCCTTGCGGGGCGGTGCCTCCTCCTCGGCGCGTGGGCAGACCGGCGGCGCCATGTTAGAGTTTGGTGAGAGAGAGGGGGCGAGCAAGGAGAGAATTATATGAGAATGCAGGCGGGGCGACGTGGGTGGGGCAGTATTTATTGGCGGCCGGAATCTAGATCGACGGGAGTAGTACGCGCGCTGGTCGCCGGAATTTAGTAGTACTGTAGCTTGAATTACACACGATTCCCAAAGCAAAAGCCGTGTGTGACATGCATGGCTGACGGTTCCCAATACAGAACCGCGTGTGATTAATAACCCACGCCACTCACCTTCCAAACCTCGAGATACGAAATAGAGTGCCAATCATGTGGGGCCAGTTGTCTTGCCAGATATTTACATTTTCTTTCAAAATGTAATGCATGAATGCATATTTGTGTTACTATGATATTATTGTAAAATTTAATACATAAATAAATTTTCCAAACCGTGATGGTTTGTTGTTGCATGTACATGTATTTCAAATTTGAATTACGGCCATTATATGGCTAGAAACTCACTAAATGTCTTAAAAAGGTCAAATGAGCCCTGAAAATTTCCAAATTTTAACATGACAGTTGTATTCGTGCATGTTAACAGTAGAAAAAAAATTCAAGGCCATAAGAGGCAGCGACCGCCGGGTCGTCATCAAACATGCATTGTTCCCTCTCGGAACCACGAGTCTTCTCATGAGATGCTCCGATTTGTGATAGGTATGTGTCAAACCTTTCGTCAAACAGGCCAATTTTTTTACCACGTCATCTTGGTACCATGTCATGGCATCAAGCAAGGTTTTATGTATTTTGCATCATTTTTGAATTTTTTGGAATTTTAAAACCATGGTTCTCAATGTTTGTGTCGAAGCCATGACACCAATATGTTTGAAAATGCCTTCCAATTTACTGCACAGGGCATAAACTTGCACATAAGGACACAAATATAATTTTCCAAACCATTATGGTTTGCTGTTGCATGTACATGTAGTTCAAATTTGAATTACGGCCATTATATAGCTAGAAACTCACTTAATGTCTTAAAAAGGTCAAATGAGCCCTGAAAATTTCCAAATTTTAAAATGACAGTTGTATTCGTGCATGTTAACGGTAGAAAAAAAAATTCAAGGCCATAAGAGGCAGCGACCGTCGGTTCGTCATCAAACATGCATTGTTCCCTCTCGGAACCACGATTCTTCTCGTGAAATGTTCCGATTTGTGAGAGGTATGTGTCAGACCTTTCATCAAACAGGCCAATTTTTTACCACGGCATCTTGGTACCAAGTCATGGCATCAAGCAAGGTTGCATGTATTTCGGATCATTTTTGAATTTTTTGGAATTTTAAAACCATGGTTTTCAATGTTTGTGTCGAAGCCGTGACACCAATATGTGTGAAAATCCCTTCCAATTTACTGCATAGGGCATAAACATGCACACAAGGACACAAATGTGATTTTCCAAACCATGATGGTTTGCTATTGCATGTACATGTAGTTCAAATTTGAATTACGGCCATTATATAGCTAGAAACTCACTTAATGTCTTAAAAAGGTCAAATGAGCCCTGAAAATTTCCAAATATTAACATGACAGTTGTATTCGTGCATGTCAATGGTAGAAAAAAAATTCAAGGCTCTAAGAGGCAGCGACCGTCGGTTCGTCATCAAACATGCATTATTCCCTCTCGGAACCACGAGTCTTCTCATGAGATGCTCCGATTTGTGAGAGGTATGTGTCAAACCTTTCGTCAAATAGGCCAATTTTTTTACCACGGCATCTTGGTACCATGTCATGGCATCAAGTAAGGTTTCATGTATTTCAGATCATTTTTGAATTTTTTGGAATTTTAAAACCATGGTTCTTAATGTTTGTGTCCAAGCCGTGACACCAATATGTTTGAAAATCTCTTCCAATTTACTGCATAGGGCATAAACTTGCACACAGGGACACAAATATGATTTCCCAAACCATGATGGTTTGCTGTTGCATGTACATGTAGTTCAAATTTGAATTACGGCCATTATATAGCTAGAAACTCACTTAATGTCTTAAAAAGATCAAATGAGCCCTGGAAATTTTCAAATTTTAACATGACAGTTGTATTCATGCATGTTAATGGTACAAAAAAATTCTGACAATTAAAACACCATCCGTTGCCACTTTACCCGAAATTAGTCTTTCAAAGCTAATACAAAAAATCAAGTACACCACACATAGTTGGTTATAGGAACCGTTTGCGATGAAAATTTGTGGGTCTATTTATGTCTTCCTCCATAAGCTTCGCCGGTGTAGGATCGAGAAGATAGGTCTAGAGGGGGGGGGGGTGGGTGAATAGACACTTAACAAGCTAAAGATGCAGTTTTTAGTTTTCTTGAAGTTTAGGCAGATTTTAGCACAAGTTAAGATAGAACCAATACTTTCTACACATGCAATTCTAGAAATAGGGCAGCGGAAATAGTACAACATGCAAGTGTGCGGGAAGTAATGGGATAGAGATGGAAGATCAAACGCAATGAAGACACGGAGATTTTTGGCATGGTTCCGATAGGTGGTGCTATCCTACGTCCATGTTGATGGAGACTTCAACCCACGGAGGGTAACGGCTGCGTGAGTCCACGGAGGGCTCCACCCATGAAGGGTCCATGAAGAAGCAACCTTGTCTATTCCACCTTGGCTTACGTCCACGAAGGACTAGCCTCACTCGGGTAGATCTTCATGAAGTAGGCGATCTCCTTGCCCTTACAAACTCCTTGTTTCAACTCCACATGATCTTGGAGGCTCCCAAGTGATACCTAACCAATCTAGGAGACACCACTCTCCAAAAGGTAATAGACGGTGTTGTTGATGATGAACTCCTTGCTCTTGTGCTTCAAATGATAGTCTCCTCAACACTCAATCACTCTCTCACAGATTTGGCTTTGGTAGGAGAGGGGATTGAAGTGGAAAGCAACTTGGGGAGGCTAGAAATCAAGGTTCAAATGGTTGGATTGGAATGTCAACACATGAGAAGGTGGTTCTCTCTCAGAAATTGAATGGTGGAAGTGTGGGTTCGTTCTGATGGCTCTCTTAGAGAGTAGGTGGGTGTGGAGGGGTATATATAGCCTTCACCAAAAATCCAACCGTTACAAGCATTTGACTCAACTCGGTGACACCGAACAGAAATCTCGGTGACACCGACCTGTGTAAAAGACTTGACCGTTTGGCGTTTCGGCGAGACCGAATCAAGAATCTCGGTGGGACCGATATGTGATGACTCAAGCAAGACTTCATTTTGGTAATTCCAATTGTTTCACCTCGGTGATTCCGAAGTGAAACAACTGGTTTACAGAAACTTGGTCAGTGCAAATCAGTGTGACCGATCGTCATCTCGGTGAGACCGAAAGTCTAGGGTTTGGCTGTGGCAGTGTATAGGATCATCTCGGTGGGTCCGGATGGAAGTATTTCGGTGGGATCGAGATGGACTTTTAGGGTTTGGACATATATGAGTTGGACAAAATGGTTGAGGGTTTTTGGAGCTATATCATCAAGCACTCGAGCAATTAAGTCATGATCAAAACCTTATCCCCTTTTAATAGTATTGGCTTTCCTATGGACTCAATGTGATCTTGGATCACTTAACAAAAAATGTAGAGTCTTGAAGCTTTGCCAATCCATGTCCTTAGCATTTTGAAGGGGTCCACAATCTCATGTCCTTGCCATGCCAATGTTGAACTTTTCTGAAATATACTAGGTGAAAGTGTTAGTCCAACATGTATGTTGACATTAATTACCAAAACCACCAAGGGAGCAAATGTGCTTTCAGCCGACTTCGTCAGCTCAAGTGTCGTTCACCCCTAAATCCACGAATCCCCGATCCCCATCCCCCAACCCCTTCTTGCAAAGAATGACGCCATGGACACACTTCATGAGGGCCCATACGGTCGCCGCTTCCGCCTCGAGCGGCTCCGCCTCCGTCGAGAGCGCGGCCACATCCGCCGAGAGGGCGTCTGCGGCAGCCGTCAGGGCAGCTGTAGCAGCTACTGCGACGATGGCTGCAAACACCGAGAGCGCTTGAGCAGCCGTCCGTGCCGATGAGGTTGCCCTGGCCCGGTTCGAGGCCATGCACGCCCAGATCGAGGATGCCCATGCCAAGATATTCCAGGCCTCCTCGGAATCCAGCATGCACCCCACGTCCGAAGAGGCGGCGGAGATGCTTGCCCACGATGCGGCAGCGGAGGCCGTGGAGCCCCTTCCTCATGAGATTGCTGAGCGGGAGCTGGAAATGCAGGAGGTGGCGGAGAGCGACGAGCGCCGGGAGGAGGACTTGCGCGTGGCTAAGGAGGAGGTAGAGAAGCGCTTGTCCATCGAGGAATCGGCGGTGGAGTACCAACGAGAGCTCTGGCACCACCACTACTATGTGTACTACAATGTTGAGGGCGATGCCGAGGACGAGGACGACGCCGCGGTCGAGTTCAGCCTGGGGGACGCGGAGTCCACCAACGGCGGAATGTTGCCAGGACAAGTCATCGACATCTCATCTTACACCGGCGAGACATAGGGCGGCGCATCAGCAGCTTTGTTAAAATTATGCATACTTAGCCTTTGTTTAGAACGCTCGTCTTTTGTTAGAGCAATTTTTAGGTTAACTGGCTCTATTTAATTACTAAAATTGCTCGATTAAGTAACTATGGTCTGTGTGCTGTAGGCTCTTTTGTGTACCCAAATTAGCAAGTGATGTTAAATTATGCAATGACGTGGATGAGCACTGTACCCCGGGAAATTTGGACCAAAATTGGAATGCTCAAACTCATCGCATGCGCGTAAAGTGGAAGAATCATTTGCGATGCACACATTTGTTCAAAGTGAATCGTGTCCGATGACACTTTGCGCACCAAGTTTCCCTCCACCTTTCAAAATTTTTTGCCTACCGCCGAAATATCTAACTCTTCTCCCCCTCCCCACCCCCTTTTCTCCCCGACCACGAGCCATATTTCCCTTGTTTCCTCCTTCCTTCCTAAGCTATAGCCGCTTCCTCGCTTGCTTGCTCATTCTTGCCGTCTCGCATCCGACCGCCGCGGACGCCATGGTCTTCTTGAATGACCTCTCCAGTGGTTACTCCTTTGATGATGACTCTGTCACCAGCCATGTATGCCTTTCTCCTCTCTCTCACTCCCCTAGGCTTAGGGTTATGATTTGGAATTGAGGATTTTAGCCCGGCGGCCGATTTGAGCCATTTCTTCCTCTTGTAGCTCCATAGGACCATCACTTGCAAGGAATGGAGCGGGGTAGCTGAAAATCTACCTGCTCATTGTCAGCATCAGTCTCCATGTTTGAAGTTAGTGGCTTTTGAATCTGTGGACAGTGGGAGGAAGTTTCTGGCATGTGCAGAGAAGGTTAGCCCCACTTTTGTTGTTAGAAATCATTTGTTAGATGTGATTCAGACACTGTCACAATGCTATGTTATTCTGGATGTGATTAAGACACTGTCACAGTTCTACCTAGTATCTAAAAATGTTGCCATCTCATCAGTGGTGCGCTGAGAAAATTATTTGGCACTGCTTCAACAGTGTGTGTTTGCCACATCTAAAAAAATAGGACCCATGCATGCATAAAACACTACTGCAGGCGACTGCTAACGCGACACATGTTTCAGAGACCCTTCGACCAAATTGTGTGCGATGCATGAATCGCAAACGGTATCGTAATAAAACCATCACCAATAAGATGAACTATGTGCGATGGCGGAGACATCAAGCACGATTCAGATTAGAGACGCATGTGCGATACGTGGCATACAGTTCATCCATACGAACTGTTTGCGATGAGCCAGAACAACAGAAACGGGCAACCAGTTCGAGGTGTGTGCGATATACGGCATACAGTTCACTCGGATGAACTATTTGTGATTAGCCAACACAACAGAAACGGTCAGCCAGATCAAGGTGTGTGTGATAGACGGCATATAGTTCACTCGGATGAACTGTTTGTGATGAGCCAAAACAACAGAAACGGTTCAACTTAACAAGATGTGTGTGATACGCGGCAAACAGATCAGTAATCAAAAATGTGTGGGAAGACCGATAAGAACACAGACGATTCCTGCTAATAACCCGTGTGTGTTGTGGGCAAACGGTTGGTGGTAAATAATTGTCAGTGATTGATGAATTCATCACCGACGGGTTCTGTAGTTTAGTCCGTGTGTAATGTGATTTGCTCTGTCTGCACAACATCTATGCTCTGTCTACAGAACAACAACATATATACTTATAAGAACATGATTGCATAACCAAATTAAACCTCCAATTACATAACTGACTACAGATAGCATTTGCACATCTAAGTAAACAATTACGTGCATAATAAAGTAGGAGAAACGATCATCAAATCAACTACTACTTCTTGTTGTGACACTTGCCTCCAATGCTCTGCTTGTGGCTCGATCCCTCGTCATCTACAAGAAGGGGGCACTTCCTCATGTCAACGATCTACCTGTACATCTCGTAGCATGTGTACGCGTCCATGGCTGCGTACTTGCTACTTGTAGTCGGCGTTGGTATTTCCCCAAAGAGGAGAGGATGATGCAGTACAGTAGAGATAAGTATTTCCCTCAGTTAAGAACCAAGGTTATCAATCCAGTAGGAGAACCAACCAAAATTCCGTTAAGCGCACCTGCACACATAAGAGCAAACACTTGCACCCAACGCAAATAAGAGGGTTGTCAATCCTCTTAGCGGTTATTTGTAAGGATTAAATCTTATAGAGGTAGATAGATAAACTAAAATACTAATTAAAATAAAACTAAATAAATTGCAGCAAGGTATTTTTAAGTTTTTTTATATATGATAAAGTAGACCGGGGGCCATAGTTTTCACTAGAGGCTTCTCTCTCGAACACATAGCATACGGTGGGTAAACAAATTACTGTTGGGCAATTGATAGAAAAGTAAATAATTATGACGGATTCATGGCAATGATCATGTATATAGGCATCATGTCCGAGACAAGTAGACCGACTCCTGCCTGCATCTACTACTATTACTCCACCCATCGACCGCTATGCAGCATGCATCTAGGGTATTAAGTATGAAACAGAGTAACGCCTTAAGCAAGATGACATGATGTAGACAAAGTAAACTCAAGCAATATGATTAAACCCCATCTTTTTATCCGTAATGGCAACAATACAAATACGTGTCATGTCCCCTTCTGTCACTGGGATTGAGCACTGCAAGATTGAACCCATCACAAAGCACCTCTCCCATTGCAAGATAAATCAATCTAGTAGGCCAAACCAAATTGATAGATCGGAGAGAAATACAAAGCTATAATAATCAAGCATAAAAGAGTTCAGAGAAGACTCAAATATTTCTCATGAATAATCTGATCATAAACTCACAATTCATCGGATCCCAACAAACACGCTGCAAAAGAAGATTACATCGGATAGAACTCCAAGAACATCGAGGAGAACATGGTATTGAAGATCAAAGAGAGAGAAGAAGCCATCTAGGTACTAGCTATGGACTCGTAGGTCTGTGGTAAACTACTCACACATCATCGGAAGGGCAGCAAGGTTGATGTACAAGCCCTCCGTGATCGATTCCCCCCTCCGGCAGAGTACCGGAAAAGGCCTCCAGATGGGATCGTGGAAGAACAGAGGCTTGCGGCGGCGGAAAGGTTTTCTCTTGTGTCTCTCTGTTGGTTTGGGAATATTTGTGAATTTATAGCGAAGGAATTAGGTCAAGAGGTGCCATGAGGGGCCCACAAGCCTGGGGGGCGCGCCTACCCCCCTGGGCACGCCCTCCAGGCTTGTCGCCTCCTCGTGACTCTCCTGGTCTTCTCCCGAAGCTTGCTGTGTATCTTCTGGTCCAAAAAAATTTAATCCGAAGTTTTTTTCTCGTTTGGACACTTTTTGATAATGATTTTCTGAAAAGGCAAAAACAAGCAAAAAACAGCAACTGGCACTGGGCACTGAGTTAATAGGTTAGTCCCAAAAAATGATATATAATGGCATATAATTGCATATAAAACATCCAAGATTGATACTATAATAGCATGGAGCAATCACAAATTATAGATACGTTAGAGACGTATCAAGCATCCCCAAGCTTAATTCCTGCTCATCCTCGAGTAGGTAAATGATAAAAACAGAATTTTTGATGTGGAATGCTACCTATCATGTTTCATCATGTAATCTTTCTCTTACTGTATGGATAATAATATTCGAATGATTCAAGGCAAAAGTCTATAATTTGACATAAAAACATCAATACTCAGGCATGCTAATAAACAATCATGTCTTTCAAAATAAAAATGCTAAAGAACGTTATCCCTACAAAATCATACAATCCTGTCATGCTCCATCTTCTTAACACAAAGTATTTATCATGCACTACCCCGATGACAAGCCGAGCAATTGGTTCATACTTTTTAACGTGCTTCAGCTTTTACAACTCCCACGCAATACATGAGCGCAAGCCATGGATATAGCACTATGGGTGGAATAGATTGTGGTGGTAGAGATAAATAAGAGAAGTCAAAAATAAGAAGATAGTCTCACACCGACGAGGCTAATCAACGGGCTATGGAGATGCCCATCAATTGATGTCAATGCGAGGAGTAGGGATTGCCTGCAACAGATGCACTACGAGCTATAAGTGTATGAAAGCTCAACATGAAAACTAAGTGGGTGTGCATCCAACTTGCTTGCTCATGAAGACCTCGGGCATTTGAGGAAGCCCGTCATCGGAATATACAAGCCAAGTTCTATAATGAAAAATTCCCACTAGTATATGAAAGTGACAAAATAGGAGACTCTCTATACGAAAAACATGGTCCTACTCTGAAGCACAAGTGTGGAAAAAGGATAGTAACATTGCCCCTTCTCTCTTTTTCTCTCAATTTTTTTTCATGGCTCTTTTTCGCCTCTTTTTTTCGTCCGGAGTCTCATCCCGACTTGTGGGGGAATCATGGTCTCCATCATCCTGTCCTCACTGGGACAATGCTCTAATAATGATGATCATCACACTTTTATTTACTTACAACTCAATATTACAACTCGATTCTTGAACCAAAATATGACTCTATATGAATGCCTCTGGCAGTGTACCAGGATGTGCAATGATGCTAGCGTAACATGTATAAAAAATGATGAACGGTGGCTGAGCCACAAATACTATGTCAGCTATATGATCATACAAAGAAATATGACAATGATGATGTTTGTCATAAAAACGGAACGGTGGAAGTTGCATGGCAATATATCTCGGAATGGCTATGGAAATGCCATGATAGGTAGGTATGGTGGCTGTTTTGAGGAAGATATAAGGAGGCTTATGTGTGATAGAGCGTATCATATCACGGGGTTTGGATGCACCGACGAAGTTTGCACCAACTCTTGATGTGAGAAAGGGCAATGCACGGTAGCGAAGAGGCTAGCAAATTGCGGAAGGGTGAGAGTGCGTATAATCCATAGACTCACATTAGTCATAAAGAACTCACATACTTATTGCGAAAGTTTATTAGCCCTCGAAGCAAAGTACTACTATGCATGCCCCTAGAGGGATAGATTGGTAGGACAAGGTCCATCGCTCGTCCCCGACTGCCACTCATAAGGTAGACAATCAACAATAAATCATGCTCCAACTTCTTAGCATAACGACAGATCATACGTGCATGCTTCAGGAATCACAAACCTTAACACCAATATTCTTACTAAACCACAATCATCTACTAATACCTCCCACATATTACCATCTTAATATCGCAAAACTATTGCAAGGAATCAAACTTATCATATTCAGTGATCTACATGATTTTTTATTATTATATCCCTCTTGAATACCTATCATATCATGACCAAATTTATAACCCGTGCATACTACCATTGCTATTCATTAGACTCTCAAAAAAGATATAAGTGAAGCATGAGAGTGCAACTATTTCTTTAAAATATAACCACCGCCGTGCTCTAAAAGATATAAGTGAAGCACTAAAGCAACTGCCTAGCTCAGAAGATATAAGTGAAGCACATAGAGTATTCTAACAAATCACGAATAATGTGTGTCCCTCTCAAAAAGGTGTGTTAAGCAAAGATGATTGTGACAAACTAAAAAGCAAACAAAAGCAAACAAATTATATCACAAGACGCTCCAAGTAAAACACATATCATGTGATGAATCAAAATATAGCTCCAAGTGAGTTACCGATAAATTGTAGACGAAAGAGGGGATGCCTTCCGGGGCATCCCCAAGCTTAGACGCTTGAGTATTCCTTGAATATTACCTTGGGGTGCCTTGGGCATCCCCAAGCTTAGGCTCTTGCCGCTCCTTATTTCCTTGTCCATCGTAGTCTCACCCAAAACTTGAAAACTTCAGCACACAAGACTCAACAGAAACCTCGTGAGATCCGTTAGTATAACAAACAAATTTTAAACTTTAGGTACTGTTGTAAATTTATTCATATTTAATATTGGCATAATGCTACTGTACTCCAACTTCTCCATGACTCATACCCCCCGATACGATCCATAGATTCATCAAAATAAGCAAACTATGCAACAAAAACAGAATCTGTCTAAAACAGAACAGTTTGTAAAGACCTGAATTATCGTCATACTTCTGTAACTCCAATTTTTTTGAAAACTTAGGACAACGTTAGAAATTCATATTTCAATACTATGTAAAAAATTCAGGAGGTTCTGACACTCCAGAGAGAAAACAAAATTCCAGCATTGGACACAAAAGTTTCTGTTTTCCAACAGCATCTACCATACTATCTTCCAAATCATCCCAAAGGCATTACTTGGCACAAACACTAATTAAAACATAAAAATACAATCATAACAGAAGCCATAATTGTGTAAACACTCAAAAACAGAAATAAAAGTTTATTGGGTTGTCTCCCAACAAGCTCTTTCTTTATAGCCATTAAGATAGGCTTGAGATTTCAATGATGCTCTCATGAAAGATAATAGTTGGAACACAAAGAGAGCATCATATAGCATGTGAAAAACACATTTACGTCTAACATACTTCCTATGCATAGGCATTTTATAGGAAAATAAATTATCAAGGCAAGCAATATCTAGCTTATGCAAATAGGAAGAAGGGAGCATTAATGATTTTAGCACAAAGAAAGGTAATTTAGTGACATGAAAGTTTCTACAACCATATTTTCCTCTCTCATAATAATTAAATGTAGGATCATAATCAAATTCAACAATATAGCTATCATATAAAATATTCTCTTCATGATCCACAAGCATAAATGTTTTATAATCTTTCAAGATAGTGGGATTAACATCAACTAAAGTCATGACCTCTCCAAACCCACTTTGATCAAAAATTTCATAAGATTGAACACTCTCTGAATATGTGGGATTCTTTTCACCTAAAGTTGACACTCTTCCAAACCCACTTTCAATAATATTGCAAACATATTCATCACAAGGCTTAAATAAATTTTCAAGATCATATGAAGCATTATCACCCCAATCATGATCATTGCAATAAGTAGTGGACATAACAAAATCATCATCCCCAAGCTTGTAGTTTTGCATATTATTAACACAATTGGCATTAATAGAATTTATAGTAACATCATTGCAATCATGCTTTTCAATTAAGGAGCTATCATGAATCACTTTATAAATTTCTTCTTCTAGCACTTCATCACAATTTTCAGATTCATGATTTTCAAGCAAAACTTCATAGAGATAATCAAGTGCACTCAACTCACTAGCAATTGGTTCATTATAATTGGATCTTTTGAAAAGATTAGAAAGTGGATGAGGATCCATATCAATAGATTTTTAGCAAGCAAATAGGAAGCACATGGCAATACAAGCAAACAAGCGAAGAAAAATATTTTTGTGTTTTTATAAAAAAAAATAGAAGTGGGGAGATGAAAATGAGAGGCAAATGCAAATAAGAAGGCAAATAAATGCAAGTGGATGATAGTTTGTGTGAAGGTACTTGGTAATTTTGATGATGTCTCCCCGGCAACAGCGCCATAAATTCTTCCTGCTACTTATAGTCTGCGTTGGTATTTCCCCGAAGAAGAGAGGATGATGCAGTACAGTAGAGATAAGTATTTCCCTCAGTTAAGAACCAAGGTTATCAATCCAGTAGGAGAACCAAGCAAAATTCCGTTAAGCGCACCTGCACACACAAGAGCAAACACTTGCACCCAACGCAAATAAGAGGGTTGTCAATCCTCTTAGCGGTTATTTGCAAGGATTAAATCTTATAGAGGTAGATAGATAAACTAAAATACTAATTAAAATAAAAGTAAATAAATTATAGCAAGGTATTTTTAGGTTTTTTATATATGATAAAGTAGACCAGGGGCCATAGTTTTCACTAGATGCTTCTCTCTCGAACACATAGCATACGGTGGGTAAACAAATTACTGTTGGGCAATTGATAGAAAAGCAAATAATTATGACGGATTCATGGCAATGATCATGTATATAGGCATCACGTCCGAGACAAGTAGATCGACTCCTGCCTGCATCTACTACTATTACTCCACCCATCGACCGCTATCCAGCATGCATCTAGGGTATTAAGTATGAAACACAGTAACGCCTTAAGCAAGATGACATGATGTAGACAAAGTAAACTCAAGCAATATGATTAAACCCCATCTTTTTATCCTTAATGGCAATAATACAAATACGTGTCATGTCCCCTTCTGTTACTGGGATTGAGCACCGCAAGATTGAACCCATCACAAAGCACCTCTCCCATTGCAAGATAAATCAATCTAGTAGGCCAAACCAAATCGATAGATCGGAGAGAAATACAAAGCTATAATAATCAAGCATAAAAGAGTTCAGAGAAGACTCAAATATTTCTCATGAATAATCTGATCATAAACTCACAATTCATCGGACCCAACAAACGCACCGCAAAAGAAGATTACATCGGATAGAACTCCAAGAACATCGAGGAGAACATGGTATTGAAGATCAAAGAGAGAGAAGAAGCCATATAGCTACTAGCTATGGACCCGTAGGTCTGTGGTAAACTACTCACACATCATCGGAAGGGCAGCAAGGTTGATGTAGAAGCCCTCCGTGATCGATTCCCCCTCCGGCAGAGTACCGGAAAAGGCCTCCAGATGGGATCGCGGAAGAACAGAGGCTTGCGGTGGTGGAAAGGTTTTCTCTTGTGTCTCTCTGTTGGTTTGGGAATATTTGTGAATTTATAGCAAAGGAATTAGGTCAAGAGGTGCCACGAGGGGCCCACAAGCCTGGGGGGCGCGCCTACCCCCCCTGGGCGCGCCCTCCAGGCTTGTCGCCTCATCGTGACTCTTCTAGTCTTCTCCCGAAGCTTCCTGGGTCTCTTCTGGTCCAGAAAAAATTAATCCAAAGTTTTTTTTCTCGTTTGGACACTTTTTGATAATGATTTTCTGAAAAGGCAAAAACAAGCAAAAAACAGCAACTGGCACTGGGCATTGAGTTAATAGGTTAGTCCGAAAAAATGATATATATTGGCATATAAAACATCCAATATTGATACTATAATAGCATGGAACAATCAAAAATTATAGATACGTTGGACACGTATTAGTACTTGAGGTGATCTTCATCCAGTATCTGGCGGGGAAGGACGGCAGGTCACCTCGCCTAGGATGCATGCCCAGCGCCGCCGCTGCAGCAGGTTGGGCGATTTGGCTTCTTCTACCGCCCATCTGAACAGCCGCACCGGGTTCGTATACCATTCCACAGGCATGTGCGTTCTCTCCTTCGTAGTTGACTCCGTGAATATGATCTCTGCCATTAGCGCCAGCTCCAAGTCGACGCGACGCTGCCAGATGGTGACATCCCTCAGCATCTCTGCCCTGAGATCGACTTGCGCCTCCGCCTTGTGCTTCGCCATGCGCAGCTCCTTCGAACATGTCTCAAATCGATGACTCGCTTCCTCGATCCGATTTTCCCTTGCTTCCCACCACCTCCAACGCAGCCCCGGCATGTCCTCCGGTGCCACCGATCTGTGAGTCCAGAGCAATGGATCCCCTCTGATAGATACGTGGGTTTCGCTCAACGGCGGCAGTGCCGCGGGCCGCAGCGAGAGGGGAGCCTGCGGGATGCTGGGATCTAGGGGATTATCCATGGCGGAATCCGATGGGTGAGGCGGGGAGGTGAGCGCGAAAGGCCAGATTTGGGGGCTGCGAGAGGAAAGAGATGATAGAGAGCGAAGAGAGGATAGAGAGCAAAGGAGAACAAGCGCAACCAAGGTGAACAGGGAGTGGGCGAGGCTAAAAAATTGACCGCGCCAAATTGCCAATGAACACATCCCATTAATTAAGTTATTATAATTGCCAGAGTAGAATCACTGCCCACTTCCTTGTCGTTTTCCTCTTCCACCACGCATGCATGCAAACATAATTAAATTTTGGAGGTAGTTGGTTGGCTCATACGTGGGAGGGGAAAAACTAAAAACTAAAAACACTTTCAACGATGAGAAAGGCAGTCGGGCAATTGGTGCCAATTAAGAAAGGGCAACTAAAATTCTTGGAAAAATCTGAATTCTGTTAGGCGCCCTACGCTCGTGGACGGAGGGAGTACAGTTGTTTCGTGTGCGATTATGTGTGCACAAAAACCTTTGAAAATGCAAACGAGTTGTTTGCGATGGTAGGAGCATTGCACATGATGCGTGGTGCGAGTACTCGTGAGTGATGATTTGTAAGTTACACATACGTTTCCTTATGTTCACACATGTGTGATAACACGTGACACCGCATACGGTTGTGTGCTGGGAATTGTGTGCTCCACTTAGTCTTCCCGCGCTCCAGCGATGGCTTCCTGTGCAAGCGCCAGCCACAGGGGTAAATTGTAAATCCCCAATCCCACAACAATGGCCGGCGGTGACGACTCAGTACTGATCCCCTTGCTAGCTAGTTACCCACACATACCGGCATATACCCGTCCCCAACGGCCGACGACCGGATGGAGTTAGGCGATAGCGGAATCGGGGCTGCCGGCGCGATGGTCGGCTTTGTGGTCGACGGCCATGCCGCCGCCTCTCCCGACGACAGCCAGATGAGGCAGGAAATGTGGTACGAGCAAGCCACCAGGTTAGCCAGGGTCGTCCTAAAAGCGGCTAGGGATCGCCAGCGGGCGATACTGCGGGCTCGGCGCAGAGTGCGGCGGATGGTGCCGGTGGCGGAGCAGGAACCGCGACGACGCAAGGACAACTGCAGCAGTGGCGGCCGCCGCACAAGGCATAGGCTTATGTCCCAGATGGAGGAGGGCGCAGCGCCGGGCGTCGCCGGGGCAGGCCTAGGGGCAGTGACGGCAGCCCTGGTGAGAGCCAACGCCTCCTTGGCCGCCGGGATGATGTACGCAGAGCCGGCGGTCGCGGCAGCCCTGGTGAGAGTTGTGCCCGAGGCAGTACCGGCGATCACCGATGTCGAGGCTGCCCCAACCTCGATCGATCAAGGTGTAGGTCATCAACTTGGCGACCTCCTCTCCTCCTGAGCCCAGCAGGATAGACATGATGATGGATGATGGCAGCTGTGCGAGCTGGGTCCGCGTCAGGGGCAGTAGCTCTTTTGTGCGCGCATGGTTCGTTATATTGATGTAAATTAGGGAGCTAATAATGGTTTGTAAATTACTCCTCAAACTAGGCACTGGACCAATTTGAGCATATATATGCTCGATTGACTATTTGTTCATGCATGTCAAATATGTCAATTGTATGGGCTGGCCTATCTATATATTATCTCATTTTGCAATATGGAAAATTTAAGAACCTGAAAAACAGCATTTGAGTAACATATAGTGGTGACACTATTTAACAAAAGGTGATTCTAATACTTTCCATGAAAATCCCAGACTGGACAATTTTGACAACTATATGGTCCATATCTACATACTTAAGATAGGCCAACAACCACAACTATCCCCTGGAAGTAGCTTGATGACGGCGACTCGGCATCTCGTCAATGAAAAGGAAGATCCCACCTATGCCTTGGTAGAGCATGAGTATAACAGTGTCTTCGATTTTCAAATGTGGATGCATTGCCATGACAATCGAGAACCTATTAATTTGAATGGTTCCATTTGTGCGGGAAATGCAGTACCTTGCAATCACTTTGGCGTTCTTAGCAGGCACAAGTGTAATTCGACCATGCCGGGAAATCAATTTAGGAATAGCTGCAACGGGCAATTTCTGTTGCAATGAAGAATAAAAAGCAATTGTAATATATCATTGAAGCTATATATAGTTTATGAACAACAACATGCAAATAAGACTTTGTACCAGCATTTTGTTCACAGAATTGGTCTTGTTTAATGTGTGCACCAGTGGTAGATTTATTCCCATCCCAAATCTAGCGTTCATACGCTGTGCTAGGTCTTCCAGATTAGCAACAAATTGTATGACATGCTCCAACTCTTTCCAGTGAAATTTGGTATGCCGAGTAACATACAGTTTGTTAACTATGCATCCAGCATATCCTGCTTAAAAGGTGGAAAGGGATTATTTATTCGGAACATGGCAGAAGAATAGTGGGCATAAATTGGTAATTGGAAGTTGTTACTGGCTAGTAACAGAGTCAGAAAATGAAATCCCAGTTGGTTGTTCAAATAGTGATCATTTAGTCAGAACAATTACTTTAATTTTGCTAATAAGTAATAAGCCGACATGGAGAAAGTTGAAAGAACACTAACCTCGATCAGACTGTGGTTGGCTGATGACGCTGGGGAAGTAAACATCCATGTTTATTTGACCAGAATGTGGTGAACGCACTAGAATTTTATTGCTAGCTTTTAGTACATAAAACTTAGAAAATTTTCTCCAAAGGTCTGCATCAAAATAGGAGTGACCATCTTTATCAACTTTTACCCTAACTGTCATTGTAAATCCATGCTGCGTGGTCAATATGACATCCATGGAGTCATCAACAAAGTAAAGGCCAAGATTTTCTTGTACACGTCTTGCAAAGCAAGGGATGTATTGCGAGAAATGTAAATTAAGATCGTTACATGCAAATATGGGAATAATTGAGAGAACAGAACAATAGCTGAAAGCAAAGTACAAAAATATACAATTAAACAGATAATGTAACCAAGATTTCATGCAAACATGAGAGTAACTGAAAGAACAATACATCATTTTTAAGGGAACAAATACATCATTAATTTGCCTAATTTAGAAAAAAAATCCTCTTTGATGTCTATGGTGCATGTCGCACTTTTTATCCAAATATAGCAATATATGGTATATGTTCATAAAATTGGGGCATGCCAACCGTGGCAGGATGAGATTGAACATACCGTGCACTCCCTGAAGTCATCTTGTATGGTGAGATAGAACTTCTTGTCCGACTGGCCGCAACCATAGTGGCCTGATTTGTGCTTGCACTGTGGACACTAGAATGAAAAACCTCAAATCAGCTATAAGAAAAATGAATCCACGGCGATTTCCGCTGGGTGATTAACAGGGACAGATGGACTGCGATAAGAGATGAGCGAATATTTCGCTAAATTAATTACCATGTTCTCCATGAGAGAGAGAAAAAAAACCTGGCCCAAGCCCGCAGAAAATCCTGTAGAAAATAACAATCGACCAGAGTCGAGGAAGTCGGTGCTGATAGGCGTCGACGAGGGGAAGAAACAAAATGCGGTGGCGTTTGTTGGTGGCAGCCGGCTGCGAGGGGCGCCATCAAGATCAAAGATTTGGGCAAACATGTCAAGAACGAGCAACGACGACGTCTGCGCAAGTCAGTGTAGACAGACGGCGGCAAGCGGCATCGGCAAAATCCTGTGACGTTTGGCACAGGGCCGAATCCCGCTGGCGACAGTTGTTGAGCTAAGGGGTGGCCGCGGCGATAGAAGTTGACATGCAGATTTGCAGAGGAGTGCAGTGCGAGTGAGGAGTGGGGACGAAGGGGGAGGGGGGTAAGGGTTTTCTTTTCTTTATTGACGTGTTGGTGAGGGTTTTCTGCGCCAAAATAATGCGTTGCGGAGGCAACGTTTCGTAAACACAGCCCGTGTGTGACTGATGTTACCAAGATTGAAAGTGAATCCAAATTCCTTGGTCGTTCATCTTTGAGTTTTTTTTATATGACCAACATAGACCCTAGAATGCACCTTGTTCAAATTTGGCACTTTTCCGGGGTCATTTACTATATTTGGGCCATTATTTGCATTTTTTAGGCATTTATGCACATAATTCAAATTCGCACAATCGGTGCATGAAAAAGGTGCACAATAACGGTTTGAAAAATCAAGCTTGTGGTATTTAGTAAATTTCCATGCCTTTTACAATGGAATGGGGAGAGATTTCAATGATATGTGTGGCAAGAGTCAACTACAAACGTGTCGTTTATTGGTTTTTCAACTCTAGAAAAATGAAAAAACATGCCTAAAAAAGATGATACCTGCCATGGTGCCATGGTATGACCACAGCATGCCGTGGTAATTTTTTGAGAAGGTTTGGCTAATGTCGTTATACACGCTCTTCATAAATCGAACCATCACAAAGGAAGTTTTGTGGTTTCGAGAGGGAAATCACCAAATTTGAAGGGGGGGGGGGGTCCAAATTTCCTTCGTCGTTTGTCGTTGGTTTTTTTTTCTACGATCAACATACACCCTAGAATGCACCGTGTTCAAATTTAGCACTTTTCCGGGCTAATTTACTATATTTGGGCCGTTATGTGCATTTTCTAGGCATTAATGCACATAATTCAATTTCGCACAATCAGTCCATGAAAAAGTGCACAAAAACGGTTTGGAAAATCATGCTTGTGGTATTTAGTAAATTTTCATCCCTTTTACAAGGAATGGGGAGAGATTTCAAGGACATGTGTCACAAGAGTCAACCACAAACGTGTCGTTTAATGGTTTTTTCAACTCTAGAAAATTGAAAAACATGCCTCAAAAAGATGATACCTGGCATGGTGCCATGGTATGACCTCAGTATTCTGCGGTAAAAAAAGGCAAATTCTGGCACAAGTTGTAACGATAACTCCTTGAAAACGAGAGCATCTCACAGAAAGGATCACTATTTCCAAAATGATAAAATGGCAATTTGGACTTGAATTACGGTGATTTCATCATTTCGCATCCAAACTATTTGCACGGTGCGCAAGCACCATCAGCCGCTAGATTTGATTTTTTTTTTCCCGCATTTCAGGACTTGTTTGATATATTTAAGCACTTTATAGCATTTACCTGACATTTAGTGCTTATAAGTCAAATCCCAGCTACAGCTACACGGGTGTGATGGGAGGGACGTGGATTGCCGTTCGATCATGGTGCATCCTATGGTGCACACGCGCTATCCGCATGGCTGGGGGTACGGCCAATCAGAACATATCGCACAATAGAGTCAGCCCACATGGCTTTCATAAGCAGCGAAAATGAACCGTGTGCGATAATAAATCACCAGGATTTCAAGGGAATCCAAATTTCCTTGGTCGTCTGCCCTTGTTTTTTTCTATGATCTACATAGACCCTAGAATGCACCGTGTTCAAATTTGGCACTTTCCCGGGCTTATTTACTATATTTGGGCCATTATCTGCATTGTGTAGGCATTTATGCACATAATTCAAATTGGCACAATAGGTGCATGAAAATGTGCACAATAACAGTATGAAAAATCAAGCTTGTGATATTACTAAATTTCCATGCCTTTTACAAGGGAATGGGGAGAGATTTCGATGATATGTGTGGCAAGAGTCAACCACAAAGTGACATTTATTGGTTTTTCAACTCTAAAAAATTGAAAAAACATGCCTGAAAAAGAGGATACCTGGCATGGTGCCATGGTATGACCTCAGCAAACCATGGTAATTTTTTGAGAAGCTTCGGCTAATGTTGTTGTACACGCTCTTCATAAACCGAACCATCACAAAAAGAAGTTTCGTGGTTTCGAGAGGGAAATCACCAAGTTTGAAGGGGAATCCAAACTTTCTTCGTCGTTTATCCTTGAGTTTTTTTCTACGATCAACATACACCCTATAATGCACCGTTTTCAAATTTGGCACTTTTCCGGGCTAATTTACTATATTTGGGCCGTTATGTGCATTTTCTAGGCATTAATGCACATAATTCAATTTCGCACAATCGGTCCATGAAAAAGTGCACAAAAATGGTTTGGAAAATTATGCTTGTGGTGTTTACTAAATTTGCATGCCTTTTACGAGGAATGGGGAGAGATTTCGATGATATGTGTGGCAAGAGTCGACCACAAACGTGTAGTTTATTTGTTTTTCAACTCTAGAAAATTGAAAAACATGCCTGAAAAAGATGAAGCCTGGCATGGTGCCATGGTATGACCTCAGCAAAGCGTGGTAATTTTTTGAGAAGGTTCGGCTAATGTCGTTGTACACGCTCTTCATAAACCAAACCATCACAAAAGGAAGTTTCATGGTTTCGAGAGGGAAATCACCAAGTTTGAAGGGGAATCCAAACATCCTTCGTCGTTTGTCCTTGAGTTTTTTTCGACGATCAACACACACCCTATAATGCACCGTGTTCAAATTTGGCACTTTTCCGGGCTAATTTACTATATTTGGGACGTTATGTGCATTTTCTAGGCATTAATGCACATAATTCAATTTCGCACAATCGGTCCATGAAAAAGTGCAAAAAAATGGTTTGGAAAATCATGCTTGTGGTGTTTACTATATTTGCATGCCTTTTACGAGGAATGGGGAGAGATTTCAAGGACATGTGTCGCAAGAGTCAACCACAAACGTGTCGTTTATTGGTTTTTCAACTCTAGAAAATTGAAAAACATGCCTAAAAAAGATGAAGCCTGGCATGGCGCCATGTTATGACCTCAGCAAAGCGTGGTAATTTTTTGAGAAGGTTCGACTAATGTCGTTGTACACGCTCTTCATAAACCGAACCATCACAAAAGGAAGTTTTGTGGTTTCGAGAGAGAAATCACCAAGTTTGAAGGGGAATCCAAACTTCCTTCGTCGTTTGTCCTTGAGTTTTTTTCTACGATCAACATACACCCTATAATGCACCGTGTTCAAATTTGGCACTTTTCCGGGCTAATTTACTATATTTGGGACGTTATCTGCGTTTTCTAGGCATTAATGCACATAATTCAATTTCGCACAATCGGTCCATGAAAAAGTGCACATGGTTTGGAAAATCATGCTTGTGGTGTTTACTAAATTTGCATGCCTTTTACGAGGAATGGGGAGAGATTTCAAGGACATGTGTCGCATGAGTCAACCACAAACGTGTCGTTTATTCGTTTTTCAAGTCTAGAAATTAAAAAACATGCCTGAAAAAGATAATACCTGGCATGGTGCCATGGTATGACCTCAGTATTCTGTGGTAAAAATGGCAAATTCTGGCACAAGTTGTAACGATAACTCCTTGAAAACGAGAGCATCTCACAAGAAGAATCACTGTTTCCAAAATGATAAATGGCAATTTGGACTTGAATTTACGGTGACTTCATCGTTTCGCGTCCAAACTATTTACACGGTGCGCAAGCACCATCAGCCGCTAGATTTGATTTTTTTTGCGTATTTCAGGACTCGTTTGATATATTTAAGCACTTTATAGCATTTACCTAACATTTAGCGCATATAAGTCAAATCCCAGCTATAGCTACACAGGTGTGATGGGAGGGATGTGGATTGCCGTTCGATCATAGTGCATCCTATGGTGCACACGCGCGATCCGCGTGGCTGGGGTTCTGGCCAATTGGAGCACAACGCATAATAGGGTTAGCGCACACGGTTCTCATAGGTAATCAGATCTCGAGTGCTCTAAAAAAACCCCGCACTATACGCGGTTGTCCGGCCACTCCGTCCCAGAGCTCTCTCCAAGCGTCGCCGTCCATGCCACCGTGCCGCACACTAACTGGTAAGGAAGCGATGGCATCCCGACGCGCCGAGTTCATCGCCGCCCGCGACCGCACACTAACTGGTATGGAAGCGATGGCATCCCGCCGTGCTGAGTTCATCGCCGCCCATGACCGGACACTTATGTGGGCGGACTTTGAAGCTGCCATAGCCGAATGGGCGGTGGAGCAAGAGGATGCCAAAGCCGCACAGAAGGAGCGGAAAAGGCAGAAAGCACTCAAGAAAAGAGAGGCCTGCCGCCGCAAGAAAGAAGCGGCCGCACGCGCTGCTGAGGAGAGCCGGGCGGAGATTCAAGCACGGTGGGCTGCCGTCGACAAGGCCTGTAAGGAGTACGACGGCGTCTGGGTCTGTCCAGCATGCGAGAAGTAGATAGTGTGTGTGTGTCGCCCGTACGTTTGTTTAATTAATTATGAGCATCTACCAGTACTACTTACCACTTTTTTTAGAGCAAATTAGTGCCCAATCAAAAAAAGTTGACTCAACCGAGTCATAGCGGTCCAACCCGCAGCCACCCCGGAGCTCTTTCCTCTCTCATCTCTGCACAACGGAGTCGGAGATGAGCTCGATGGAGCTGGTTTTTAGTCCCACCTCGCCATGCGGGGCGGACGCGGACTGGCTTAAATAGCAGCGCCGACGGGAGGCAGCAAGCATCTCTCTTGTTGCATAGGTCGATCAATTCTCGCTATGTGAGCGAGGCATGTTGACACTTGATTGCATTTCATAAACTTATGATTGTTCATCGAGTGTCAACTTCGCCTCGTTCATGTACGTTGATAGCCCTACTACAATGAAAGAGATTTTTAAATTTGCAGGTTGCGGCTCTAGATGCTGATAGATATTTTAATTTTTAGAAGATCACAAAACACACAGTTGCTATGGCGTACCGTGTGCGTTAATGATCCATAAGTCAGTTAGAAAACATCGCACACGTACCATCACGACCGCCCGTGACTGATTTAATCAACTACATGTGTACAATTTTTTGAATACGGGATCCGCCAATTTTCTCTTTTCTCGCACATGAGTATATTATACGCTTTGTCTGCGTTGTGCGTTTCGCCCGCGTAAGTTTCGAGTTACGCAGTGAAATTTTTAGTAGGCGCGGGATTTCAGAATTATCCCCCCACCCCCATCCCTAACCGCCACATTTCTGCAGTATCTCCCCACCCTTTCCCCCTCCCGGTAGCTCAAATGGCCGCCGCCGCAACCACAGCTTCAACCATATCTACATTCTGGCCTTGTCGATCCAGTTAGGTAACCCACCGATCTCCATCATCGCCTTGGTGTGATTGCTTAGATGGCGCCTGCGAAATATCCTCATGCCTCCAAATCCCCACCCCCTACTCTAGAGCATCGCCGCGTAAGCGTAACCACATATCATGCGGGAGGTCGAGGAGCTAATGGCGGTCGATGGCACGGTGGCCGCTGTGCGTGTCAACCCGGAGGAACACCTCGCCTCCACCACCGCCGACTTGGTGCGGGCTTTGGCCCAGATGAAGTGCCCCAGCAACTACCCCTCAGGATTTCCAGTTCAATTTTACCAATACTAGTTGCAATGGCTATGTTTTGTATGGTTGATGTATTAAGCCTGTTGTAGTTAACACGCCTAACCATTCTTAGCTATTTGCCCAACCTTTTTATAGACAACTGGGACATTCTCTGCTCTAGCAGCACTTGCCTTGCGATGTTTAACTCTGTCAATTTCAATTTCATCAGTACCAGTTTCAATGGCTATATTAGGTTGTCTGTATTTAACACATGTCATGTTTATTTCAATAGTGTACACTGTCATGTTAAAGTATGAACCGCCCAGTTAAATTTCACCAATACCAGTTAGAAACTTACAATGCCTGACTTAGGTTGCTATTGAGCCTGTTGTAGCAAACAGTTCTATCCATTTTTTTAATCTATCCCTTTACTACCGTGCTACTCTTCACAATGAAGATATCACTAGATATGCTGTCGTTTTATTACCATTTTCTATTTTTGGTGGATGTTAACCATATTGTAGTTAACATGTCTTTCCATGTAGTTACACATGGCCACAATGGGAAATGTTGTTGTTTACCATCGAGGTTAGTTCCATCCCAATGTCTTATAGTATTTTACATCATTTGTGCAATTGCAGTTTAGCTTGTAGCATTTACTTGCTTCTTGTAGGTACACATGTCAGCGGCACTGATCCACGCTTCAACCTGGATGAACACCTCGCCTCCGCCGCCGCCGACTTGGGGCGGGCTCTGGCCCAGATGAAGTGCCACACCAACTACCCCTCGGGATTTACCAGGTAGGAACTGTCCAGTTCAGTTTTACCAATACCAGCTGCAATGGCTATGTTTTGTACGGTTGATGTATTAAGCCTGTTGTAGTAAACATGGCTAACCATTCTAACCATTCTTAGCTATTTTCCCTACCTTTTTATAGACAACTGGGCCATTCTCTGCTCTAGCAGCACTTGCCTTGCGATGTTTAACTGTCAATTTCAATTTCATCGGTACTAGTTTCAATGGCTATATTAGGTTGTCTGTACTTAACACATGCCTTGTTTATTTCTGTAATGTACACTGTCATGTTCAAATATGAACTGTCCAGTTCAATTTCACCAATACCAGCTAGAAACTTACAATGCCTGACTTAGGTTGCTATTAAGCTTGTTGTAGCAAACAGTTCTATCCATTTTTTAATCTGTCCCTTTACTACCGTACTACTCTTCGCAATGGAGATATCACTAGAGATGCCGTTGTTTTATTACCATTTGCTATTTTTGGTGGATGTAGTTAACATGTCTTTCCATGTACTTACGCAGGGCCGCAATGGGTGATGCTGTTGTTTGCCGTCGAGGTTAGTTGCATCCCATGTCTTATAGTTTTTTACATCATTTGTGCAATTTTTAGCTTCTAACATTTACTGGTTGCTTGTAGGTACATATATCAGCGGTACTGATCCACGCTTTGACCCCCTTTTTGCGTATGGGGCAATAAGATATTCATGAACAAGGGTCAAGTGAGGAAACTAAGAAAGATTGTTAGGCGGAAGAGACGGGTGATGGGAATTAAACTCTTTATTTACACTTTATCCAAGACAACAGTGAACTTTAGGATGGTAAGTAATCTGTTGCCTTTTCCCCCTACCCACAACGAGTTACTCTATTAGACATGAATTTATGAAAGTTTTCTCTTTTCAATGGTTTCCGAAGCAATTTACTCATGATTACCTTGCAAACTACATGACCAGAGTGGAGGCAACTAAGGTTAAAGTATATAATTCATACTACCATGATAATGGTCTAGAAGTCTTCCTGAAGGCGGTGAAGGATGGGAGGGCGATCGTCACAAGGGGTTGGACAAAAGTTGTGCGCGCCTTTGGCATGGAGGAGGGCATATTATGAGCATTCCACTTCCTCAACACTATCGGCAGCCAAAATGATTTACACTTCTCTCTTCACCTTTACCGCCTCTAAATATTGTGGTTCATCATAGTTAATCTGCTGCCTAATTCTATAATTACTGAACACATTGTACTGAGATTTTGATTTATGGATTGGTTGTTGAACCATTGTGATGAGAATATGAAATATTTAAATTTCACACTATTCAAAATTTGAAATTTTCCAATTTTAATAATAAATTACAGGAAAACATAAAATTAACCGGCAGGGATTAAAACACCGTACACACAATTAGAAAGAAAACAGTGTGTGTGATGGTAAAACAAAGAACACACGGTTCTTTCACGGAAAACGTATGCGATACTTAGCGGTCGAACACACGGTTTATTCTCATACATGTGTGGGATTGCCATAAGTATCACACATGTTTCCCAAGGACGTGCGTGTGCGATTCTTGGTCATACCACAAACGTTTCAAACCTGTATGCGTGTGTAATATCGGATAAAAAGAAGACAGTTCACATTTGGAGACCGTGTGTGATAAGTATACCTATCGCACACACTTATGAAAATGGACACGTTGGCGATAGTAGAGACACCGCACACATTTTATATTTTTGAACTGTGTGTGATAGTGTACGTATCGCAAACAGACCGATAGTAATAAATGTTTGTGATATCCACCTTTTGGGCACGTGGATATCTGCGAAATCATTTCGGATGTCTCGCGGATCACAAATGTAGTGCCCATCTCTAACGTGTGGGATAGTCCTCGACTTCGCATATGATTACTTTACGAAAATCGTCAGCAGCGGGTCACCCTATCGCAGACGTTTTCTAGGTCGTGTGGGATAGACCCCCCTATCGCACACACAGGCAACGCGACGGTTTAAAACTCTGTCGCAGAAAGGGGGTAAAAACCATTTGTATAGCACATAATGGTACCAGTGAAAGTAGTTTGTGTAGCCAACTCTTTGCTCCACACATCCGAGTAGCCAAGTAGTAAAATACTAATACTTTATGTCACGAAGGAACTGGGCATCGGAGCAACTAGGTGCTCCGTTTCCCTGATTTTTTCCTCTGGCATTGGCTCGGCAGTGCAGGGTACTGGTGCCAAATGTAGCAAAAGTTGATTTGGCACCGGTTTTGGCCTACATAGTAGAGGGCCTTAGTGCTATTAGTTCTATGTTATTAAATTTGTGCATGTACATACTTGTTAGTATTAATTTGATGTCATTCAAACACTGTCACTGTGTTGTTGCAGTTATATTTAGCTTCCTCATAAAATGGTCAATTTGTTATTATACATGACTAAGAACTTGTAGCGTTGTTGCAGTTAATTTTAGCTTGTGATGTTCCTGAATTTGGTTGTTATCTCAGTAGCAGTTAATTCATTTGCACATTGAACTTTTTAGAAGATATGTCATAATTAATGTGTTTCTTCAGTTTTTCAAAATATGTATGTGGTGATTTTCTAAGTTGCTAGAAACCCATTTTTTCATACAATTGTAACTGATTTAGTTTTAAATATTATAGGATGAACGAAAGTGTTCTTACCTGGAGTGGGTTGATCAAGAGTGGCCACAGTCTTTGAAGATGTGCCTAGCAAAGCTTTGGAGCATGCATGAGGAAGAAAATAGAGATAGGCTTAGAGAAAATGTTGTCAATGCTGAAGAATATTTCAAGATATGGGAAGAAAAGAGGAAGATGGAGAATGAGCTCAGATTTTTTTAAATTAGGCTTTGCTAAGATGGTGTTTGAGAAGGAGGAGGCACTTTCCTAGTTGGGCAGTGCAAAACAAGCTCTTACTGAACTGAAAGCAGAGCTGGAGAAGACAAATTTGGCCGATCATGCACGCATCCACCAACATACATCAGCCGATTAGGGAAATGAATATATTGTTCTAATATTGTGCTCAAGATACTTTGTGCTTATGAAGGTGAACTAGCTATATGGTGTACTGTTCTGTTGTGACGTAGCTATATGTACTGTGATGTTAAAATATATTTGTGTGCCCGATATGAAAGTGGTAAACAACAGTTCGATATGAAATCTGAATTTGCTTAATACTGGGATTATTAATAGTAAACTAATAAACCTGCTAAATGGGTCATGGCACTTTACAAACGTTTCTAGCAGTAAAAGCATGTTTGATGGATAGCCCAATGTCATACAGTTTTCTTCACCAAATCATGTGTGATATACTTGAATAACGCAAATGCTTAATTGAGGCAGAGCGTCTGTGATCGCTCCACCTATCACAGACAAGGCTATACAGCAAGCTATGTGTGATGCGGTCTGCCAACATAAATGTTTGTTCCATAATTACTGTGTGGGATGGCAAGACGATCTCACACGGTTTCTCCGACGAAATTGTATGGGTTAGCTCCCCCGATCGCACACGAGCATATGCTCTAAGCGTGTGTGACCAGAGGAGCTATCACAGATGATTTTCTGGGTCATGTGGGATGGACCCCCCACATCGCACACAGGCAAGGCAAAGGTTTAAAACTATGTCGCGGAAAGGGGGTAAAAACCGTTTGTATAGGACGTCGCTGCACCAATGTAGGATGCCCTGAATAGTGAATTCCATAACTCATAATACCTCTCAGATAGCGCAAGACCATTTCTAGTGCATGCCATTGATCATCACCCGGGTTGGATGTGAACCTGCTCAGTTTGCTCATAGCAAAAGAGATATCTGGCCTTGTTGCGCTAGCTAAGTACATGAGTGAACTGACAATTTGAGAGTATCTTAATTGATCTCTCATTTCTTTCTTATTATTTCTGAGTGTCACGCTGGGATCATAAGGTGTGGAGAACACTTGCTATCCATAAAGTCGAACCAGCTCAAGACCTTCTCAACATAGTGAGATCGTGTTAGAGTAATCCCACTCTCATCCTTAATAAGTTTGATGTTCAGAATCACATCGGCTTCTCCAAGATCTTTCATGTAAAAGCTCTTTGATAGAAAAGACTTGACCGCATTGATCGCATCAATGTTTGTGCCGAAGATTAGTATGTCATCCACATACAAACATAATATAACACTATTGCCCCCACCATGACGATAGTAAACACACCTATCAGCCTCATTAATGAATAATACTGTAGAAGTCAGAGTTCTTTCAAACTTCTCATGCCATTCCTTAGGTGCCTATTTCAAACCATACAACGATTTTTAAAACTTGCATACCTTTCTCTCTTCACCCTTCACCACAAACCCATCAGGCTGATCCATATAGATTTCTTCTTCCAACTCTCCATTCAGGAAAGCTGTCTTTACATCCATTTGATGAATGATAAGACCACAAGAGGCAGCCAAGGAAAGTAGCATCCGAATGGTTGTCATTCTAGCAACGAGTGAATAGGTGTCAAAGTAATCTTCGCCTTCTTTTTGAGTGTAGCCCTTGGCCACAAGTCACGCCTTATACTTATCAATAGTACCATCAGGCCTTAGCTTCTTTTTGAACACCCACTTACAACTCGCAGGTTTAAAATCATAGGGTCGTTCAGTTACCTCCCAAGTTCCATTAGAAAGAATTGAGTCCATCTCATTATGGACAACTTCTTTCCAATCATCTACATCCGGAGATGCATATGCCTCTACAATAGACTTGGGAGTGTCGTCCACAAGGTATACAATGAAATCGTTACCAAAGGATTTTGCAATCCTTTGTCTCTTGCCCCTCGCAGGAGCTTCATTGTTATCCTTCTCAAGGACTTCCTCAGGTGGTTGTTCGAAATGCTCATCAGATGTACTAGATTCAGAATTTATATCAGAAGAAAATCTAGCAATGTTATGCATATCTTTCGCAGGGAATATATTTAAAAAAAATGTTGCATCACGAGATTCCATTATAGTATCAACATGCATATCAGGTACCTCGGATTTAACCACTAAAAATCTATATGCAATGCTCCACTGAGCATAACCTAGAAAGACACAATCCACTGACTTTGGTCCAAGTTTGCATTTCTTAGGAATATGAATATTGACTTTTGTCAAGCATCCTCAAGTGCACAAATAAGAAAGTGATGGTTTTCTTCGAACCCACTCCTCATAAGGGCTTTTCTCTTTATTCTTGTTAGGATCTCTATTCAGGACATGACATGAAGTCAATAAAGCCTCTCCCACCATGCCTTAGATAAACCAGCAGTGTCTAACATGGCATTTACCAAGTCAGTTAGCGTGCGTTTTTTCCTCTCGGTAACCCCGTTTGATTGGGGCGAATAGGTAGGCGTCCTCTCATGAATAATACCGTGTTTCTCACAAAAATCATCAAATACTTTGGGAAAATACTCTCCACCATGATCCGACCTAAGACGTTTGATCATTCTCTCTAGTTGATTTTCAACTTCAGCTTTATAGATTTCAAACTAGTCTAAAACTTCATCTTTAGTTTGCAATAGATAAGCATAGCAAAATCTAGGCGCATCATCAGTCAATGTCATGAAATATCTCTTTCCACCTTTTGTTAAGACACCATTCATCTCACATAGATCAGATTGTATGAGTTCTAGAGGTAGTAGTCTTGTTCAGCTTCTTCTTCTTGAAGGTAGTAGTCTTTACATGCTTGTTGAAAACAGGCTTGTTCCTCCCTTTGTTCTTGTTCTATGGGTACCTCTGTACCATATTGACGGTAGGCTGAGCCTCACCTCCTTTCTCAGTACTGTCTTTAGCCTGAGCTTTCTCTTCAACATCAAGAGATGCAATCAGATTTTCAACTGATATATGATAACCCACAAGTATAAGGGATCGCGACAGTCTTCGAGGGTAGTATAACCCAAATTTATTGATTCGACACAAGGGGAGCCAAAGAATACTTATGAGCCTTAGCAGTTAAGTTGTCAATTCAACCACACCTGGAAAATAATATATCTCTGCAACAAAGTGTTTAGTAGCACACTAGTATGATGGTTTGATAGTAGCAGTAATAGTAACAATAGTAATGGGGACAATAACAGTAGCAGTTTGTAGTGATTGTAACATCAGCAGCAACAGTAGTAACTTAGCAAAAATCAATATGAGCAAAGCGTAGGCATTGGATCAGTGATGAATATTTGTGTTGGATAACATTCATCATGTAACAGTCACAACCTAGAGCGATACACAATAGCTCCAATTCATCAATTCAATGTAGGCATGTATTCCGTATATAGTCATACGTGCTTATAATAAGAACTTGCATGGCATCTTTTGTCCTACCCTCCCATGGCAGCGGGGTCCATAAGGAAATCTAAGGGATATTAAGGCCTCCTTTTAATAGAGAACTGGAACAAAGCATTAACACATGGTGAATACATGAACTCCTCAAATTACATTCATCCCCGGAGAGTATCCCAATTATTGTCACTTCGGGGTCTACGGTTCAGAACAATAACAAGTGCATACAACTAGCAGATAGGATCAAGAACAATATATTCATGAAAACATAGAGGGTTTAAATCTGAAATCATGGCACTCGGGCCCTAGTGACAAGCATTAAGCATAGCAAAGTCATAGCAACATCAATCTTAGAACACAGTGGATACTAGGGATCAAGCCCTAACAAATTAACTCAATTACATGATAAATCTCATCCAACTCCATCACAGTCCAGCAAGCCTACGCAGGGATTACTCACTCCCGGTGGTGAGCATCATGAAATTGTCGATGGAGGATGGTTGATGATGATGACAGCGACGATTCCCCCTCTCTGGAGCCCCAAACGGATTCCAGAACAGCCCTCCAGAGGAAGAACATGAGGTGGCGGTGGCTCCATATCGTAAAACGCGATGAAACTTATCCTCTCTTTTTTTCTCAGGGAAACAAAATTTATAGGCTTGGAATTAGGTCAGATGACCGCCTGTGGGACCCACAAGGCATCAGTGCGGGCTTTGGGGGGCTAGGCGCGCCCTGTTGCCTTGTGAGCAACTCATGGCCCCCTCCAGTGCATCTTCGTTCCAGTATTTTTTATTTATTCAATAAAAAATCTCCGCAAAGTTTCGTCCAATTCCGAGAACTTTTATTTCTGCACAAAAACAACACGATAAAAGTTCTCAGAAATAAAAATGAAAGCGAAAGTTCTCGGAAAAGTAGATACGATGGAGACATATGAGTTCTCGATAAAAGTTCTCGGAAATAAAACTTTTGCTCTTGTTTGGAAAAGTAGATACGATGGAGATGTATCAACTCCCCCAAGCTTAACTCATTGCTTGTCCTCCAGCAATTCAGTTGATAAACTAAAAGTGATAAAGAATTTTTTTACAAACTCTTTTGTTCTTGTATCCGTATATAAGTTTAAATAACAACCAAGTTTTCAGCAAAGATCATGAACTAACCATGTGAATGATGACACTTAGAGCTCACATTTAGTCATATCAATGGCATAATCAACTAGCGAGCAATAATAACATATCTCAGATGCCAACAATTTGTCAAAATAATCATGATATAATATGATAACATGGTATCTCGCTAGCCCTTTCTGAGACCGCAAAACATAAATGCAGAGCACCTCTGAAGTTCAAGCAGCGACTAAACATTGTAATTCAGGGTAAAGAGATCCAGTCATGCTCATTGCCAACATTAACTAGACTCAATGCATGTTAAACTAAGAATGAAAATTGTGCTCTCAGAGTTGGTGCTTGAATGAGAAGGTGATGACTCAACAATAAAAAGTAAATAACATGAAAGTAAACAGAAAGGCCCTTCGCAGAGGGAAGCAGAGATTTGCAGCGGTGCCAGAGCTCAAAGCTTAAAACAGAGATGAAAACAATTTTGAGTGATGTGCTTTTCCTGTCAACATCACGACAAAGGATTTTGATATCTTCCATGCTAAACACATTATCGGCGGTTCCCATGCAGAAAGGTAAAGGTTTTACTCCCCCTCAACCATACAAACACAAGCCATGGCTAGCCGAATCCTCAGGTGCCCTCCAAACAATCAACTTTCCAGGGGAGTTTTGTTTATTATATTTTTCTTTATTTTTGCTTAACAGGACTAGGCATCCCAATTACCAGCCTCTCTCGTGCGATGACAAGTGAATAAACACTCATCATGAGAGTAACCCACTTAGCATGGAATATATCGACCGCCCCATCGCTCCATGAGCGGTACGGGCACACAAAACATATGTTTATTTGAATGATTGGAGGTGGCACATGCAAATTTACTTGGAACGGCAGGGTAATATGGTATATAGGTAGATATGGTGGACTCTTTTGGAATAACTTCAGGTTTAAGGATTTTGGATGCACAAGCAGTATTCCTGCTTAGTACAGGCAAAGGCTAGCAAATATATTGAGAAGCGACCAACTAGAGAGCGACAACGGTCATAATCATGCATTGCGAATATTTAACATTGACTATGAGCATGAGTAGGATATAAACACCCTGAATATAAATATCATATAGGCTGCATTGGTTTTGAATCAACTACAGGTGTGAACATGTGCCAAGTCAAGCCACTTGAATTCTTCAGAGGAGGATACCATCCTAACATACTACATCATAATCATTTTAATGCATGTTGACACTCAAGATAATTCATTATTCACTCCTAGCTACTTGAGCATGGCATGAGCAACTATAATCTCTAATTGTCATCACAAACATGTTTACTCATAATATGCTGAATAAGGGATGCCGAGTTAAACATATTTACAAAAACAAAAACAAGAAGAGTTCATACCAGCCTTTCTCTGCCACAGTCATTTCATCAAATTTTCGTCATTATTGCCTTTCACTTGGACGACCGAATGATGTGGAAATAATAATAGTGCAAGCGTGTGCTACTTGTAGTCTGCGTTGGTATTTCCCCGAAGAGGAGAGGATGATGTAGTACAGTAGAGATAAGTATTTCCCTCAGTTAAGAACCAAGGTTATTAATCCAGTAGGAGAACCAAGCAAAATTCCGTTAAGCGCACCTGCACACAAAAGAGCAAACACTTGCACCCAACGCAAATAAGAGGGTTGTCAATCCTCTTAGCGGTTATTTGCAAGGATTAAATCTTATAGAGATAAATAGATAAACTAAAATACTAATTAAAATAAAAGTAAATAAATTGCAGCAAGGTATTTTTAGGTTTTTTTTATATATGATAAAGTAGACCCGGGGGCCATAGTTTTCACTAGAGGCTTCTCTCTCGAACACATAGCATAAGGTGCGTAGACTAATTACTGTTGGGCAATTGATAGAAAAACAAATAATTATGACGGATTCATGGCAATGATCATGTATATAGGCATCACGTCCGAGACAAGTAGACCAACTCCAGCCTGCATCTACTACTATTACTCCACCCATCGACCGCTATCCAGCATGCATCTAGGGTATTAAGTATAAAACAGAGTAACGCCTTAAGCAAGATGACATGATGTAGACAAAGTAAACTCAAGCAATATGATTAAACCCCATCTTTTTATCCTTAATGGCAACAATACAAATACGTGTCTTGTCCCTTTCTGTCACTGGGATTGAGCATCGCAAGATTGAACCCATCACAAAGCACCTCTCCCATTGCAAGACAAATCAATCTAGTAGGCCAAACCAAATCGATAGATCGGAGAGAAATAAAAAGCTATAATAATCATGCATAAAAGATTTTAGAGAAGACTCAAATATTTCTCATGAATAATCTGATCATAAACTCACAATTCATCGGATCCCAACAAACACACCGCAGAAGAAGATTACATCGGATAGAACTCCAAGAAAATCGAGGAGAACATGGTATTGAAGATCAAAGAGAGAGAAGAAGCCATCTAGCTACTAGCTATGGACCCGTAGGTCTGTGGTAAACTACTCACACATCATCGGAAGGGCAGCAAGGTTGATGAAGAAGCCCTCCGTGATCAATTCCCCCTCAGGCAGATTACCGGAAAAGGCCTCCAGATGGGATCACGGAAGAACAGAGGCTTGCGGCGGCGGAAAGGTTTTCTCTTCTAGCTCTCTGTTGGTTTTGGAATATTTGGGAATTTATAGCGTTGGAATTAGGTCAAGAGGTGCCACGAGGGGTCCATAAGTCTGGGTGGAGCGCCCTCCAGGCTTGTCGCCTCCTCGTGGCTCTTCTGGTCTTCTCCCGAAGTTTCTGGGTTTCTTCTGGTCCAAAAAAAATTAATCAAAAGTTTTTTTCTCGTTTGGACACTTTTTGATAATGATTTTCTGAAAAGGCAAAAACAAGTAGAAAACAGCAACTGGCACTGGGCACTGGGTTAATAAGTTAGTCCAAAAAAATGATATATAATGGCATATAATTGCATATAAAACATCCAAGATTGATACTATAATAGCATGGAACAATCAAAAATTATAGATACGTTGGAGACGTATCAAGCATCCCCAAGTTTAATTCCTGCTCAACCTCGAGTAGGTAAATGATAAAAACAGAATTTTTGATGTGGAATGCTACCTATCATGTTTCATTATGTAATCTCTCTTACGGTATGAATAATAAGATCTGAATGATTCAAAGCAATAGTCTATAATTTGATATAAAGACATCAATACTCAGGCATACTAATAAACAATAATGTCTTTCAAAATAAAAATGCTAAAGAACATTATCCCTACAAAATCATATAATCCTGTCATGCTCCATCTTCTTAACACAAAGTATTTATCATGCACTACCCCGATGACAAGCCGAGCAATTGGTTCATACTTTTTAACGCGCTTCAGATTTTTCAACTCCCACGCAATACATGAGCGCAAGCCATGGATATAGCACTATGTGTGGAATAGAGTGTGGTGGTAGAGATAAATAAGAGAAGTCAAAAATAAGAAGATAGTCTCACATCGACGTGGCTAATCAACGGGCTATGGAGATGCCCATCAATTGATGTCAATGCGAGGAGTAGGGATTGCCATGCAACAGATGCACTAAGAGCTATAAGTGTATGAAAGCTCAACATGAAAACTAAATGGGTGTGCATCCAATTTGCTTGATCATGAAGACCTCGGGCATTTGAGGAAGCCCATCATCGGAATATACAAGCCAAGTTCTATAATGAAAAATTCCCACTAGTATATGAAGTGACATAATAGGAGACTCTCTATATGAAAAACATGGTGCTACTCTGAAGCACAAGTGTGGAAAAAGGATAGTAACATTGCCCCTTCTCTCTTTTTCTCTCATATTTTTTCGTGGGCTCTTTTTGGCCTCTTTTTTTTCGTCCGGAGTCTCATCCCGACTTGTGGGGGAATCATGGTCTCCATCATCCTTTCCTCACTGGGACAATGCTCTAATAATGATGATCATCACACTTTTATTTACTTACAACTCAATATTACAACTCGATACTAGAACAAAAATATGACTTTATATAAATGCCTCTGGCAGTGTACCAGGATGTGCAATGATGCTAGCATAACATGTATAAAAAATGATGAACGGTGGCTGAGCCACAAATACTGTGTCAGCTATATGATCATGCAAAGCAATATGACAATGACGACGTGTGTCATAAAAACGTAACGGTGGAAGTTGCATGGCAATATATCTCGGAATGGCTATGGAAATGCCATGATAGGTAGGTATGGTGGCTGTTTTGAGGAAGATATAAAGAGGCTTATGTGTGATAGAGCGTATCATATCACGGGGTTTGGATGCACCGACGAAGTTTGCACCAACTCTCGATGTGCGAAAGGGCAATGCATGTTACCGAAGAGGCTAGCAAATTGCAAAAGGGTGAGAGTGCGTATAATCCATGGACTCACATTAGTCATAAAGAACTCACATACTTATTGCGAAAGTTTATTAGCCCTCGAAGCAAAGTACTACTACGCATGCCCCTAGAGGGATAGATTGGTAGGACAAGGTCCATCGCTCGTCCTCGACCACCACTCATAAGGTAGACAATCAACAATAAATCATGCTCCAATTTCTTAGCATAACGACAGATCATACGTGCATGCTTCGGGAATCACAAACCTTAACACCAATATTCTTACTAAACCACAATCATCTACTAATACCTCCCACATATTACCATCTTAATATCGCAAAACTATTGCAAGGAATCAAACTTATCATATTCAGTGATCTACATGAAAGTTTTTATTATATCCCTCTTGAATACCTATCATATCAGGACCAAATTCATAACCCTGTATATTACCATTGCTATTCATTAGACTCTCAAAAATATATAAGTGAAGCATGAGAGTGCAACTATTTCTTTAAAATATAACCACCACCGTGCTCTAAAAAATATAAGTGAAGCACTAGAGCAACTGCCTAGCTCAAAAAGATATAAGTGAAGCACATAGAGAATTCTAACAAATCACGAATAATGTGTGTCCATCTCAAAAAGGTGTGTTCAGCAAAGATAATTGTGACAAACTAAAAAGCAAAGAAACTATATCACAAGACGCTCCAAGTAAAACACATATCTTGTGATGAATAAAAATATAGCCCCAAGTGAGTTACCGATAGATTGTAGACGAAAGAGGGGATGCCTTCTGGGGCATCCCCAAGCTTAGACGCTTGAGTCTTCCTTGAATATTACCTTGGGGTGCCTTGGGCATCCCCAAGCTTAGGCTCTTGCCACTCCTTATTCCTTTATCCATCGTAGTCTCACCCAAAACTTGAAAACTTCAGCACACAAAACTCAACAGAAACCTCGTGAGATCCGTTAGTATAACAAACAAATCTTAAACTTTAGGTACTGTTGTAAATTGATTCATATTTAATATTGGCATATTTCTACTGTACTCCAACTTCTCCATGACTCATACCCCCCGATACGATCCATAGATTCATCAAAATAAGCAAACTATGCAACAAAAAACAGAATCTGTCTAAAACAGAACAGTCTGTAAAGATCTAAATTAACGTCATACTTATGTAACTCCAAAAATTCTTAAAATTTAGGACAGCGTGGGAAATTCATATATCAATATTGTGTAAAAAAATTCAGAAGGTTCTGACGCTCCAGAAAAAAAAATTCCAGCAGTGGACGCAAAAGTTTCTGTTTTCAAACTGCATCAATTATACTATCTTCCAAATCATCCCAAAGACATTACTTGGCACAAACACTAATTAAAACATAAAAATACAATCATAACAGAATCTATAATTGTGTAAACACTCAAGAACAGAAGGTAAAAGCAAAAATTTATTTTATTCATTGGGTTGCCTCCCAACAAGCGCTATTGTTTTATGCCCCTAGCTAGGCATAATGCATAGTTTCAAGTGTTGTCATCCTTCATGTTAATTCCATAAGTGGCCCTCATAATAGATTCATAAGGTGATTTAATTCTGTTTCTAGGGAAGTGTTCCATCCCTTTCTTTAATGGAGATTGAAATCTTATATTACCTTCTTTCATATCAATAATAGCACCAATTGTTCGTAGAAAAGGCCTACCATGTATTATGGGGCAAGAAGGATTGCATTCAATATCAAGAACAATAAAGTCCACAGGCACATAATTTCTATTTGCAAGAATAAGCACATCATTTATTCTAACCAATGGCTTTTTAATAGTTGAATCCGCAAGATGCAAATTAAGGGAACAAGGATCCGTGTCGGTGAGACCTAGCACATCACACAAAGACTTTGGTATAGTAGAAACGCTAGCACCAAGATCACAAAGAGCATTACATTAATAATCTTTAATTTTGACTTTAATAGTAGGTTCCCATTCATCTTGTAGTTTTCTAGGAATTGATACTTCAAACTCAAGTTTTTCTTCATGTGCTTTCATCATGGCTTCTACGATATGTTTAGTGAAAGCTTTATTTTGTTCATATGCATTTGGTGAATTAATCATGGATTGCAACAAGGAAATACACTCAATAAAAAGAACAACTATCATAATTAAAGTCCTTGTAATCCAAAGTAGTGGGTGCATTACTATTTAAAGTTTTGACCTCTCCAAACCCACTTTTTTCATTTTTATGATCAAGATTATCACCCTCCAAGCAAGTGGGACTCCTTCTATCTAAAGTTGACTCTTCTTCAGTCCCTTTTTCATCAAGTTTTATGTTACTAAATAATGATTCAATAGGAGTGACACCAATCATTTTAATATCTTCATCATTACTATGATAGAAACCGGGTGGAATCGCTTTTTCTAGAAATTCTCGCTTAGCTCTCAACCTAGCGGTCCTTTCTTTACTTTAATTAATGGAAACATAGATAGCTTTAATAGATTCATTTATATCATGCTTGGGTGGTAAAATTTTATTTTTGAGATTTTCCACATCATGAGCAATCCTATCCATGTTCCTAGCCAATTCATCAACTCTATTCAATTTTTCTTCTATCATAACATTGAAATTATTTTGTGAATTAATAAATTATTTAATATTACTTTCAAGATCAGTAGGTATCCTATTATTATTATTATAAGAATTACCATAAGGATTGCCATAGTTATTAGAGGAATTTCTAGGAAACTGTCTAGGATTGAAATTACCCCTATAAGCATTGTTGTTGAAATTATTTCTAGAGACAAAATTCACATCAATAGCATCATTATTTAGCTCAACCAAAGTAGACAATGGCACATCATTAGGATCAATATGAGCATTTTTACTAGCAACCAATTTCAATAAAGCATCCATCTTTTCACTCAAAGTATTAATTTCTTCAATAGAATTTACCTTCTTACCAGTTGGAGTTCGTTCAGTGTGCCATTAAGAGTAATTTGTCATAATATTATCAAGAAGTTTTGTAGCTTCTCCCAATGTAATTTCCATAAAAGTACCACCTGCGGCAGAGTCTAGCAAATTTCTAGAGACAAAGTTTAGTCCCGCATAATTTTTCTGTATGATCATCCATAAATTCAAGCCATGAGTTGGGCAATTTCTTATCATTAATTTCATTCTCTCCTAAGATTGTGCAACATGTTCATGCTCAAGTTGCTTAAAATTCATAATTTGGTTTCCTAGAGAAATAATCTTAGCGGGAGGAAAATACTTGGTAATAAAAGCATCCTTACACTTATCCCAAGAATCAATACTATTTCTAGGCAAGGATGAAAACCAAGTTTTAGCACGGTCTCGTAGTGAGAACAGAAATAATTTTAATTTGACAATATCATTATCCACATCTTTTTTTCTTTTGCATATCACAAAGCTCAACGAAAGTATTTAGATGGGATGCAACCTCTTCATTAGGACTACCAGAAAATTGTTCTTTCATAACAAGATTAAGCAAAGCAGCATTAATGTCACACGACTCCGCACTAGTGGCGGGAGGAGCAATAGGAGTACTAATAAAATCATTATTATTAGTATTGGAAAAGTCACACAATTTTGTATTTTCTTGAGACATCGCTGACGAGGACATGCACTAGGGATAGGGTAACAGGCCTGACCTACAGACCTTACCCTAGGATTCCACACGTCTTATACTCGGCCCTAGGGCCAGATAGGTAGTCAGGAGTTCTGCAACCTGGCGTTCACTCAGAGTTCAACGAAGCACTCGGGAGGCAGGAGTTCACTCGACAGTATTGTTTCACTCGGAGCATCTGACAGTCACTCGACCAGAGAAGACCAGGAGACTCCAGGAACGCAACGGTCAGGACGTGCGCTCGCCTGTATTAATTGTAATCAATGCGCCCGTTACCTGGCGCCCTTAAAACCCCTCTTTAACCCCTGGTAATGGCGGCATTCATGGGGGCTGGGCAGACCCTATATAAGCCACCCCTTAGCTCCATTCCAAGGTTCGCATTCTTTGTAACCTGTACACTCAATCAACAGCTCCAGAGCACCGAGACGTAGGGCTATTACCTCCACCGCTGAGGGGCCTGAACTCGTAAATCTGAGTGTAACAACTGCGCCGTAGCTAGGCTCTGCCCTCTCATCCGTACCCCTACACACTACAGTCAGACTTGCACCCACGACAGTTGGCGCCCACCATGGGGCAGGCGTCTAGCGACTTCCGGCGTAGTTGCATTTTTTCCCATCATCACCATGGTTTCCGGCGGCGGACTGACTCTGGGCGGCGAGATCCGTTTCAGCGTCCTCAGCTTCATCGCCGACGATTCGGCGTGGCTCCAGGAAGCCCCGCTGGATGTAGAGGCGTTGCCCATCCACGACGCGGCGCACTTCCGCGCGAGTACCTTCAGCGTTCTTCTTCGACAACCATCGACTCTGTACTTGTCGGCGCCTTCGATCTCAACCAGCCGTCGTCGCAAGCGTTTCGGGTGCTCACGGCTTCAGCGGTGGATCAAGCACGCGGTGGCATTTCTGGTCGGGGCCCTGCAGATCGCGGCAATCGAGCCCGATGAGCCCGTCTTTGATCTGTTCGCCTCCGAGCATGAGCACTCGGAAAAGCTTGTCCGAGTGCGAGAGCAGCGATCCCGCTGCAGAGGTGCTGATGGCCGATTCCCCGCCCAGTCAGCCTGGGTACGGCCACGGCGGCACGGATACCGGTGACCCGTCGCGCACTGATCTTGGTGGCGGCGGAGACCGTCACGATGACGAGTACTACCCCCGACCTCTCACTCGGCAGCAGAGGGAGGAGTTGCAGCGCAGAACCGAGCAGACCCTCCAGACGCCCATCGTTGGGACGACCCCCGAGGCTCAGGCTTTGGAGGCCGCGCGCCAGGCCAACTTGGCTGAGCGCAGTCGTCTGGAGGTGCTTCAGAAATCACTCGACGACCACACCCAGCGGCAACATCAGCCCAGTTCCAGTCGGCGACAGAGGCAGTTGTTCTCGAATGGTCAGCAGCCCGTTTAGAATTTGGCGGTGGCCACTCGGATAGCAGATTCCATTGAGCCATCCTGATCCGAGGCGGGAGAGGGTCTACGACAGATCCGGGCCCTGCTCAAGGCGGCTGAAGAGCAGAATTCAGCGGTGTCCCAGTCGCGCAATAGGATTCACAGCAGATCCGTCAGGGCTGACACTGTCCGGTCGGCCCACAGCCTGGTGTCCCCGAGGAGAAACAGACACTCGCCTCCGCGGCGAAACAACCGAGACCCCCACTGAGACCAGTACTCGGGGCAGGGTCGCAGTCGGAATACGCCTCCACGGCGTCAAGACGATCATCGTCGTATGCAGTTGCCCCCTCCGCGGGATGGCTCGTACGCTCCCCGGCCGTACGATGCCAGGCGTCCTTACGGCAATGATCGGAGGGCCAGCCCTCCCCGCCATGGTGACGGTTATCGCCAGAGAGAGCCAGTCGACTATCGTGACCTGCAGTTCAATGCGAGATCTGTTCTCGCTCAGAACTTGGTCGACAGAGGCAGAGCTCTGAGAGAGAACTTGGACAGAGATCGTCCGAGTGGAAGTGGAGCATTCATCTCTGGGCCCGAGTGTTTCAGCAGAGCAATCAGGGCCGCCGAGATTCCGCCTAACTTCAGATTGGCAGCTAGAGTAAGCAAGTTCACCGGTGAGTCCAAGCCAGAAACTTGGCTAGAAGATTACCGAGTGGCTGTGCAGATCGGAGGAGGTAATGACTATGTGTATATGAAGCATTTGCCCTTGATGCTAGAAGGGTCCGCCCGTACCTGGCTCAATCAGCTCACTCCGGCCAGCATATACTGCTGGGAAGACATGGCCTGAGTGTTCATCAAAACATTCGAGGGCACGTGCAAACGCCCAGCCGGATTGACTGAGTTGCAGCATTGTGTGCAGAAACCGAATGAAACTTTGAGAGAGTACATCCAGCGCTGGATGACCCTGCATCATGTGGTTGAGAATGTCACAGAGCACCAAGCCGTCTGTGCCTTCAAGGCAGGGGTTAGATATCGAGAGCTCATCCTGAAGTTTGGTCGGTCGGGATCCTTGACCATGAGCCGAATGATGGAGATCGCCACTCGGTATGCTAACGGAGAAGAAGAAGACCGTCTCCGTAACGGCAAGGGGAAAACCAGTGAGCCGAACCCCGGAAACAATAATCCCAGTCAGAAGCCGAAGCGCAAGGTTGACGGTTCGGCTCAGGCCGAGGCTGCCGCACTGGTCGGTCAAGCCAAGAACAAGGGGAAAGCTAAGGAAAAGTGGATACCCAGGAAAAAGAAAGATCAGTCGGGCCAAGATGTCCTCGATTTGCCGTATCACATCCACACCAGAAAAGATGAAGAGGGCAATCTGATATTGCCCAAGCATACCACTCGATAGTGCAGACTGTTGATACAGCAGTTCTGAGAGGGCCAGTCGAGTGAGAAGAGCCCAGAAGATGCTGATGATGGACACAAAGATGAACCTTTTCCCAGTGTCAACGCAACCCTGATGATCTTTGCAGATGTAGAGAGCAAGAGCCGATTGAAGGTTATCAACCGAGAAGTGAACATGGCTATGCCGGTGACGACAAAGTTTCTGAACTGGTCGAAGACTCCGATCACCTTTGATCAGTTGGACCACCCGGCCTACATTGCTACCCTCGGGCGGCAGGCACTGGGGGTCGATCCAGTCATGGGAGGCGTTCAGTTGCGAAAGGTCCTCATGGATGGTGGAAGCGGATTGAACATACTCTACGCTGATACTCTGAAGGCGATGGGCATTCTGATGTCCCGTCTCAATGAGAGCAGCATGCAGTTCCACGGAGTGATCCCTGGCAAGAAAGCGAAGTCACTCGGGTAGATTGCCCTGGATGTAGTCTTCGGAGACGACAAGAACTTCAGGAAGGAAAGGCTTACCTTCGAAGTGGTCGACTTCCGTAGCGCCTATCATGCCATCCTTGGTCGGCCAGCCTATGCACGTTTCATGGCCCGCCCATGTTATGTGTACCTTAAGCTGAAGATGCCTGTCCCCAAAGGCATGATCACAGTCACTGGCAGTCGGCAGCGTGCGGAAGAATGTTTGCAGCAGGGGTCTAAGATTGCTGATGAGCAAATGGCTATGGTGGAGCTGGAGGAGTACAAGAAAAATGCTGATCTAAGTGATCTGCTGCGCTCCAAGAAACCAGCTGCCGAGTCTGCGTTCCAGTCGGCTGGCGAGACGAAGCCGGTGCACATTCATCCAGAGGATCCCAATGCAGCACCCACCAACATCTCAAGGACACTCGACAACAAATAGGAAGAAGCGCTCATCCAGTTCCTCCGTGAGAACTGGGACATCTTCGCATGAAAACCATCCGACATGCCGGGTGTACCCATGGAGCTAGCTGAGCACCATTTGCGAGTCGACCCGAAAGCAAAACCTGTGAAGGAGCACCTTCGTTGCTCTGCAACACAGAAGAGGAAGGCCATTGGCGAAGAAGCTGCTCGGCTCCTAGCAGCCGAGTTCATCCGTGAGGTGTACCACTCTGAGTGGCTCGCCAACGTTGTCATGGTTCCTAAGAAGGATAAGTCTCTCCGAATGTGCATCGATTTCAAGCACATCAATCGGGTCTGCCCCAAGGATCATTTCCCGCTCCCCCGCATAGATCAAATCGTAGATTCCACCGCGGGTTGTGAGCGACTGTCTATTCTAGATGTGTACCTCGCGTACCACCAGATCCGACTGTATGGGCCAGATGAAATAAAAACAGCTTTTATCACCCCATTCGGGTGTTTCTGCTATATCACCATGCCATTCGGTCTTAAAAATGCTAGTGCCACTTTCATGCGCATGGTGCAGAAGTGTTTGCATACACAAATCAGTCGGAACATCGAAGCATACATGGATGATATTGTGGTCAAGTCCAGAAAAGGTTCCGACCTGCTGGCTGGTTGAAACTTTCACAAACCTGCGGAGGTATGATATCAAGCTGAATCCGGCGAAATGCACTTTCGGAGTTCCTGGGGGCAAGTTACTTGGTTTTCTCGTTTCCGAACAAGGGATAGATGCCAATCCTGAGAAGATCGGGGCGATTGTACGAATGAAACATCCAGAATGGCTTCATGATGTACAGAAGCTCACGGGTTGCCTTGCAGCTCTGAGCCGATTCATCTCCCGTCTCAGTGAGAAGGCACTGCCCCTGTACCGATTGATGAAGTCTGATTCATTCGAGTGGACTGCTGAAGCACAAGCAGCGTTTGTTGAGCTCAAAGTCCCACTTTCCACCCAGCCAGTGCTCGCCGCTCCAAACAGTAACGAGCCGTTGCTCATGTACATTGCGGCCACTGGTCAGGTTGTCAGTACCGTCCTCACCGTCGAGCGAGAAGAACAGGGCAAGACTTACAAAGTTCAGCGCCCAGTCTATTAAATTTTTGAAGTCCTGACTCCGTCCAAGCAGAGATATCCTCATTATCAGAAGCTCGTCTATGGCATCTATCTGACTGCAAAGAAAGTAGCCCATTACTTCCAAGAGCATGTCGTATCAGTCGTCAGCGACGCCCCGCTGTCTAAGATCATGAACAATTGGGATGCGACTGGTTGAGTGGCGAAGTGGGCTATCGAGCTCCTGCCTCTGGACATCAAGTTCGAGGCAAAAAAGGCAATCAAGTCCCAAGCATTAGCTGATTTTTTAGCCGAATGGACTGAACAGCAGCAGCCGACTCAGAGTCACCCGGAACACTGGACCATGTTCTTTGATGGCTCCAAGATGCTGAATGGTTCAGGAGCCGGAGTTGTGTTGGTGTCTCCAAAAGGCGATCGGCTCAGTTATGTTCTGCAGATTCACTTTGATTCCTCCAACAATGAGGCCGAGTACGAAGCGCTCCTTTATGGTCTACGTATGGCCATCTCACTCGGCGTCCGACGCCTGATGGTTTACGAAGACTCAGATCTAGTTGTGAATCAAGTGATGAAGGAATGGGACATCAGGAGACCTGCTATGACAGGATACTGCAATGCAGTGAGAAAGTTGGAGAAGAAATTTGAAGGACTAGAGCTCCACCACATTCCCCGAGCCAAGAATCAAGCGGCGGATGATCTGGCGAAAATCGGGTCCACTCGGAAACTTATACCCAGTAATGTGTTCCTTGAGCACCTGCATTCCCCAACAGTGAAAGAAGATCCCTTCACGGAACAGCCCCCGCAAGTGGTCGGTCCGTCCGATCCGACTGAAGTCGAGGTCCCCACAGTCATTGATTTGGTCATGGAGATCCTAGCAATCACGCCCGAGTGGACGGTGCCTTACATTGCATACCTGCTCAGACAGGAACTTCCAGAATATGAAGCCGAGGCCCGCCAGATTGTTCGTAGGTCCAAGGCCTTTACAGTGATGGGCGATCAGTTGTACAGAAAGAGCGTCACCGGTGTGACTCAGCGCTGCATCTCTCCGGAGGAAGGTCGATTGATCCTGCAGGAGATTCACTCGGGAACTTGTGGTCACCATGCGTCCTCTCGGACAATTGTGGCTAAAGCTTACCGAGCCGGCTTCTTCTGGCCAAGTGCCAATGAAGCTGCACAGGAGATAGTCCAACACTGCGCCGGGTGCCAGTTCTATGCTAACTTGTCGCACAAGCCTGCGTCTTCTCTAAAGACAATTCCACTCGTCTGGCTGTTTGCGATCTGGGGACTTGACATGGTGGGACCCCTCCGGACAGGGGCGAGTGGATTCACCCACTTGCTGGTTGCAGTCGACAAGTTCACTAAGTGGATCGAAGCCAAACCCATCAAGAAGCTAGACTCTCGTATAGTGATCAAGTTTATGAAGGAGATAGTCTTCAGATATGGCGTGCCCCACAGCATTATCACTGACAACGGCTCAAACTTCGACTCAGAAGAGTTCAGGGCGTTCTGTGCCGCTCAAGGCACCCGAGTCGACTATGCATCTGTGGCGCACTCGCAGTCGAATGGACAAGCTGAGAGAGCAAATGGACTGATCCTTCAAGGGTTAAAGCTGCGACTCATGCGCGATTTGGAGCACGCGTCTGGGGCCTGGGTCACCGAGTTGCCATCAGTTCTTTGGGGCTTGAGGACGACCCCCAATCGGTCTACCAATCGTACTCCCTTCTTCATGGTGTATGGAGCTGAAGCTGTCTTGCCGAGTGACCTGCTCCACAATTCGCCCCAAGTGGAACTATACTCTGAAGCTGAAGCGGAGCAGGCGCGGCAAGACACAGTTGATCTCCTAGAAGAGGAGAGAGAGATGGCTCTTATCCGTTCAGCCACCTATCAGCAAGACCTGCGACGTTTTCATGACAGGCACATCAGGGGTCGGGCCTTTCAGGAAGGTGATCTTGTGCTCCGTGTAGATCAGCAACGACCTCACAAGCTTGCTCCTGCGTGGGAAGGTCCTTTTGTCATTTCAAAGGTTCTGCACAACGAGGCGTATCACCTGTACAACCTTCTAAAGCAAGCAGACGAGCCTCGCGCTTGGAATGCAGACTTGCTTCGACGTTTTTATACTTGATGTTGAGATGTAATAAAAGTACTCGAGTGATGTTTGATGAATAAAAGCATGACTTTTACAGCTCCACATTGAGTTCACTCATACGCATGCTCTGGCTTACAACCCCCAGTGGGTGTACACCCTTCAACTTAGCTACAAACTAGTTTTTGCCTAAGTTAAAAACCTACTCCGAGTGAAGAGCATCCCTCTCACTTGGGGGCTTGGCTGCGAACCAGCTTTCGCCCAAGTTAAAAACCTACTCCGAGTGAAGAGCATCCCTCTCACTCAGGGGCTTGGCTGCGAACCAGCTTTCACCCAAGTTAAAAACCTACTCCGAGTGAAGGGCATCCCTCTCGCTCGGGGGCTTGGCTACGAACCAGCTTTCACCCAAGTTAAAAAACATACTCCGAGTGAAGAGCATCCCTCTCACTCGGGGGTTGGCTTCGAACCAGCTTTCGCCCAAGTGAATGCACATTTGCTCCCTTGGTGGTTTTGGTAATTCATAACAACATATATCTCATTGAACTAATATCCATTCAAGATTAAAATTTCAGGATGTTCAATGATTGGCATGGCATGGACTAGAGATGTGGACCCCTCAAAATGCTAAGGACAAGAATTGGCAAAGATCAAGACTCTACATTTTTGGTTTAGTGATCCAAGATCACATTGAGTCCATAGGAAAGCCAATACTATTAAAAGGGGATGAGGTGTTGCTTAATGGTCTTTTTGCTCAAGTGCTTAGTGACAGAATTCCTAAACCCTCAACCACTCACTCTACCCAAATATGTCCAAAACCCAAAGTCCAACTCGGCCCCACCGAAATTTCCAATCCGGCCCCACCGAGTTCATCCAAGACTTAGCCACTGCCAAACCCTAACAAATCGGATCCACCGAAATGGATCTCGGTCCCACCGAGATGGCCTTGCCAACTCTCTGTAATCGTTTGCATTTACTTCGGTCTCACCGAGTTTGCAAATCGGTCTCACCGAGATGGCTTGCCAACTCTCTGTTGCCTTATTGCTTCACTTCGGTCCTACCGAGTTGATGCAATCGGTGCCACCGAGATGAGGATTGCCCTAGGCCATTGCACTTTGGTCCATCCGAGTTGTTCGTATCGGTCCCACCGAGATTCCTAAAGTTCATATCTTTTACATAGTTCGGTGCTACCGAGATTATCGGTTCAGTGCCACCGAGTTGGGTCAAAAGTGAGTAACGGTTGGATTTTGTGTGGAGGCTATATATACCCCTCCACCCCATCCTTCTCAGTAAGGAGAGCCAACAGAACATGCCTACACTTCCACCATTCATTTTCTGAGAGAGAACCACCTACTCATGTGTTGAGATCAAGATATTCCACTCCTACCATTTGAACCTTGATCTCTAGCCTTTCCCAAGTTGCTTTCCACTCAAATCCTTTTTCCACCATAGCCTCTGTGAGGAGTGTTTGAGTGCTGGGAAGACTATCATTTGAAGCACAAGATCAAGGAGTTCATCAACAACACACCGTCTATTACCTTTTGGAGAGTGGTGTCTCCTAGATTGGTTAGGTGTCGCTTGGGAGCCTCCAACCAGATGTGGAGTTGAACCAAGAAGTTTGTAAGGGCAAGGAGATCGCCTACTTCGTGAAGATCTACCCCGAGTGAGGCTAGTCCTTCGTGGACATAAGCCATGGTGGAATAGGCAAGGTTGCTTATTCGTGGACCCTTCGTGGGTGGATCCCTCCGTGGACTCGCGCAGCCGTTACCCTTCGTGGGTTGAAGCCTCCATCAACGTGGACGTACGATAGCACCACCTATCGGAACCACGCCAAAAACCGCTGTGTCTTCATTGCGTTTGAAATCTCCTACCCCCTCTCTACATACATATGCAATTGCTTACATTCCGCTGCTATACTCTTAGAATTGCATGTGTAGGGTGATGCTTGACATGTACTATTGCTAAAATCTGCCCACGATTAAAATCTGGGAAAAGGTTAGGTTTTATTTGGTCAAGTAGTCTAATCACCCCCCCTCTAGACATACTTTCGATCCTACAAGTGGTATCAGAGCTTTGGTCTCCGTAAGCCTTGATTTCCATAGCTTTGGTGACCATAGCCTTGGTTTCACAACCTTGGAGAGTATGGCGTCTAGTGAGGGTAACTATCACCGTAGAGGTCCATATTTTGATGGTACAAACTTTGCTAGTTGGAAACATAAGATGAAAATGCATATTCTTGGTCATAACCCTGCCGTTTGGGCTATTGTTCGTGTTGGCTTGCAAGGTGACTTCTTTGAGGATGGCAAGGAACCGGATCGTGAAGCAACCCCGGAAGAATTGAAGATGTTGCAATACAATGCTCAAGCTTGTGACATTCTATTCAACGGTCTTTGTCCCGAGGAATTCAACAAAATCAGCCGCCTCGAGAATGCAAAGGAAATTTGGGATACTTTGGTTGATATGCATGAGGGTACCGAGTCCGTCAAGGAATCTAAGTTGGATGTGCTCCAAAGTCAACTTGATAAGTTCAAGATGAAGGATGGTGAAGGAGTCGCAGAGATGTACTCTAGGCTTGCTCTCATCACAAATGAGATTGCCGGCTTAGGAAGTGAAGAGATGACCGACAAATTCATCATCAAGAAGATACTTAGAGCTTTAGATGGAAAATATGATACCGTCTTCACATTGATCCAAATGATGCCAAATTACAAAGATCTCAAGCCCACGGAAGTCATTGGAAGGATTGTCGCTCATGAAATGTCGCTCAAGGACAAAGAGGAGCTGCACAACAAGTCTAGTGGTGCTTACAAAGCCTCAACCGATGCTCCAACAACTTCAAGTGACCAGCTAGTATCCAATGAAGAGATAAGCCTAATGGTGAAAAGGTTCAACAAGTTCTACAAGAACAAAGGAAAAGAAACAATCTCTAGCTCAAGACATTATGAGAGAAGATCATCAAGTCGTGACCGTAATTGCTACAATTGTGGAAAGCCCGGACACTACTCAAATGAGTGTACGGCTCCCTACAAGAAAAGAGACGAATCACCAAGAGGAAGACACAGAAGAGATGAATCACCTCGTAAAGAGAGAAGGAGTAGGGGTGATTATTATGAATGAAGACACTCTCGAAGAAGCAAGGATTCGGAGAGGAAGGACAAGTCATCAAGGAGCTACACAAGAAGAAGACATCAAGCTCATGTTGGTGAATGGGTTTCCGGCTCCGACTCCGACAACCACTCCGAGAGAAGTTATCACTCCAACTCCGACTATAGTCAAGATGAAGGTGTTGCAGGACTTGCACTTGTGTCATCCAACTCCTACGATCTATTTGACTCACCAAATGAAGGAATTGGAAGATGCTTCATGGCAAAAGTCCCTAAGGTATCACACCCCGAGTATCTTGATTTTAATAGTGATGAAGATGATTTGCTTGGTGATGATGATTTACTTATTGATAGGGCTAGTGATGTGAGCTATAATGAAAATGCTAGTAATCATGATAGTCAAGAGGAAACGAGTGACAATGCTATGAAGGAGATTGAGCGCCTAACTAAAGAACTAAATGCTCTTAAGTTAGCTCATGAAACAACTCAAGAGGATCATAGAGAACTTCTAAGAACTCATGAGAAGCTACGCTTCGAGAAGCTAAATTTAGAGCAAGAGCATGAGTTTATTAAAGCTATCAATGACGATCTTCGAAAGAAGAGTTCTTCATATCTTGCCAAACATTTACTCTTGTCTACCTTTATGCCACAAGTTAAACCTAAGCAAACTAGCAACAAGGGTAAAAATGGTTCTACCTCTAGTAGTAACAATAACAATGCTAAATCCAATATTGTTGCTTCTAGTAGTTCTATTGATTCCACTAACGATTCTCTTAGCCAAGTTACACTTGAGCAAGAAAATATGCTATTGAAAGGAATTATAGAAAAAGGTGTCTACAAGAGTCTTGCCGGGAGTAAACAATTTGAGGAAATTGTACGCAAGCAAGGAAGGCATCGGAAGAACCAAGGTGTTGGTTTTGAACGAAAGTTCAATGCCGATGGAGTTGAGTGGGAAGAAGGTCAATATGAGAAGTATGACCCTACTTCCTTCAAGGGAACACAAGCTCAAGAAGACCTTCCACCACAAGACCACAAGCTAAAAGGCAAGGACAAGCTTCAAGAAGAGATTGATTCATTTGAAAAAGCTCCTCAAGCCATGGTCAAGTGGGTCCCCAAGACTTCATCAAGTTCTACTTCATCAAGTGCTACTACAACTCCAAGGATTCCCATCAAGTTGATGTGGATCCAAAAGAAGAAGAACTAGAGAGTTCTTGAGGGTGACTCCGCCAGCAAACTTCACTCATATTCTTTATGGCAAGGACTTGTGCAACCAACTTCCACATTTTGCACTAGTTCATGGAGTCACAAACCCTCTTGTTGGTAAGGCAAGGGACAAGGTAGTCAATGCATTCATGGACATCGTCATATGTGTATTTCACTCTATGTCTATGGATATCCTTGTGTGGGACTAACCCATGTAGGTATTGAAAGCACATAACTCCAAAGGATTGCTCCCAACTCTTGATGGTCTACATCAACATTGAGCATCCACATCTTCAACATCTACATGAAGTCATCATCGACAAAACCCAAGGTTAGTTCAACCCTCTTAGGGGGATATCACATCTAAGGGGAGCTTTGCTCTAAACAATTGAGCTAAAGCAACTCTAATGGTGTGAACACATTAATGCTTTATGTAAAAGTGGTAACCCCACTTGTGCTTAAACGATGAGTATGACCTATGATCAAATGTTGTCATTTGGCTCCTAAGTCAATATACTCATATATAGATGACCTAGTCATCGCCATTGCTTGATAGATGCTAGAATTGGTTGTGCATGTTTGACACATATTTCATTTGCTATCTTATTGTGTGAGCATGTTGATTTGCATGTTTTCATCATTCGAGGACATCCATTTGTTGTTTTGATTGTCTTGGTTTTTCTGGCCAAGTGGATGTACAAGAATGCCTAAGAACCTTCTCTAGCTATCTATGCTTTCTTGTCTCAAATTCTATTCTTGCTGCATCACAAAAATTGAACAAGTCATTTTCGGACCCTCCGGGTGAGGAGCACTCGGAGCCACCGATCTGAAAGGGTTGAACCTCCAAAACCTTCTAATTGATTTCGGTCAGACCAACCCACTCAAACTCGGTCGAACCGAAAGCATTTAGATTGATCTAGGTTTTCATCTCGGTGCTACCGATTAGACCAACTCGGTCGGACCGAGTTGCTGTAACTGCAAGCAGTTGCACGTCTCGGTGCTACCGATTTGTTCCACTCGGTGCCACCGACAGCGAATGGGTATATATTCCCAGCGAACCGTGCGGTTGAAAATTTCTTCAAACGTCACGTGCCCGCGCCCCATTGCTGCCGCCCCTTTGGTCTCCGGATCGTCGCCGTCGTCGCCTGTGCGCCCTCGCCGCAGGACTCTGTGGCCGTCAACGGTAATCTCCACCGCCATTGCTGCCGTAGAGGAACTCCACCGAGTTAGGGTGAGTTTCGATCCCTTTCGTGCTTCCCTTTTCTGATTCAATGCACGATTGGATTGCCTGTAATCTTGCCACGAATGCAATTCACTTTCCACCAGATTAGTTCGTTTGAACGAGATTCGAGCAAAAAATTTAGGGTTAGGTTTCCGCCGAATGCATCTCGGACCGACCGAATAGGAATTTTCGGTCCCACCGATTTGGCCCTGGCCATAGCACAAGTACATCTCGGTGCCACCGAGTTGTGCGACTCGGTAAGACCGAAAGTAACGTCTCAGTGAAACCCTAGCATCTTGGAGCCACTGAAACCCATCTCGGTCTGACCGAAATGGCGTGCCATGTCTCTGTAGTGTGCTTAGGTGTCACCGAGATTACCAACTCGGTCCATCCGAACTGCATTCTGTGAAAACCTAGAACTAAAGTTTGAACTCATTTTTATGAAAAACAATCTGCTTTTTGTGATGACTCATCTACTCTACCCATACCTATCTATTCACAGGGTCAGCTCAGCACAATGTCAGATGTCAGTGATAGTCAGAACAGGTCAGAGCAGCAGGAAGAACAAAGTGAAGTATCAAGCCATAATGAAAGTTACTATGAGGGAGAGAGAAGCTCTCCAGATCTTCCTAAAGCAGCAACCAGAACACGGAAGAAGAAAACCTCAGACAGTGAGGATGAGGACTTTGTTGCAAGTGAAACTGCAGAAAAGAAGAAGAGAGTAGTGCTAGCTAAGGAGTACAGCACAAAGCCTACTTCTGTCAAGGAAAGAACAACTGTGAGGAAAGTGCCTCAGAAGACTATGCAAGAGCCTAGTGAGGCAGCTGAAGGTGCCAAGAAGAAAAGAGTAAGGAAATCTTTTGCCCGGGTGATTGGCAGACCTACTATGATGATTGATGAGGAAGAAGAAGAGGAGGAAGAGCCAGCTGCTGCACCCCCTGCAAAAGCACAGAAGCTCATGTCTGATGCTATCAAGACTGCTGCACCTCCCAAGTCAAAGCCTAAGGCACCAGCACCCAAGAGATCAACTAGAAACATATCTGCTGCAAAGAAGAACAAGGCCCCAGTGCCTGAATCAACTGTTGATTCAGAGCCTCTAGTGCTTAGAAAATTGAAGCCTAAGATACCAGTCTACCATCTCTGAGTGGGCAAATCTTCTTGGTGCACCCAAGGAAGAAGATGATGATTATGATGTTTATGCCAAGCTCAAGTTTGATCACAATTCCATGAAGAACATGTACACTGCTATTCCCCAGGAGGATCTTGAGACTCACAAGCTTGGATCAGTAAAGCATTTGCTCCCAGGTCTGGCCACCTCAAACACTATACTGCGGTACACTCTGCTACCCAAGTCAGGAGATGATAAGATGATTCGTGGCCACTCCATCAACTTGCTGCATTTATTTGATACTCCTTAGAAATTCAAGGTGATGAGCCTGATAGTAGAGACTATCAAGAGGACAGCAGCAGATCAGAAGAGATCGTGTGGTTATGCTCCACATATTCAGTTGTTGATCAATTCCAAGGTTGGAACCATCACGTATCTTCTTGATCGCGAGCATTTGCCACTCCGTCCAGACTTTGAGGACATTGTCATAGTGATGGATCCCTCGCATCCCACTTCTGCCCAAGCTCAAGAGGAAATCCGCAAAGCACAAGAAGCTAAAGCAGCTCAGGAAGCAGTAGCTCCCAATGCTCCAATAGCGAATCTCAAAACACCAAAAGACCAAATGCAATATCTGCTTGAAGCCAATCTGAGGATTGAGCGAAGTCTGGCCAACCTCACCCAGACCCAGGCTAGTTTTGAGCGGATCATTGAGACAAAGTTTCATGACTTGGATGTCAAAGTGACTGAGATTCAGACTTCAGTGGAACAGCTGCAAGGAGATGTCGATGCTGTCAAGCTTGCCAGATCAGATGATAGTGAAGATGAGAGACCGACTACAGAGCAGTTTCAGTCAGTGCCTAGGGCTGCCAGGTCAGCTGTGATACCAGTTGTGGATCCACGGACCACAGTATCTGCACCAGCCGCCACAGCCACAGTTCCACAGCAGGTCTCAACTCCACCAGTCCAGCAGTCGTCAGCCGAAGCATTCGCGGACGCTCTCATCTCAACGCCGTCTACGCACAGTGGAGCCGCCAGCAGGAGATCGCCTTTGGAGGATCGTGCCTAGAGAGCCGACTAGTGCTATACGATTCGAACTTTTTGGTACTTGTTGCCAAAGGGGGAGGATTTGTATAGATCATAGGCTTCGAGAGAGAGAGTTTCTTGTTTTTGATTTGCTTCGAGAGTTTCTTTTGCTACTTGTTTGATCGTTTATTGATACTCCTTGTTATGTGTGTGCTTGCTACAATATTCTGTCGTTTATACTTGTGAGATACGATGTTGATTGATCATATTATGCCCATTGTGATATTCCATGTTTATCTCTACTATTATCTTTTATGATCAATTACTTATGTTGGTGATGCATGCCTATTATTCCAATCATATCATTTTGCGCGTTCCACCAAGATGTATGTGACATGGAAGAGTAACCCATGAGCCTAATCGATTGTGCATTTGCATTCAAATGCAAACTTTTAATAATGCACAAATTTAGGGGGAGCTCTTGCTTATCACATACTTCTCAAAGCGACGATGTATTTCATTTACTTAATCATCTGTCGAAGCTTTGATCTATATGTTGTCATCAATTACCAAAAAGGGGGAGATTGAAAGCACATTTGCTCCCTTGGTGGTTTTGGTAATTCATAACAACATATATCTCATTGAACTAATATCCATTCAAGATTAAGATTTCAGGATGTTCAATGATTGGCATGGCATGGACTAGAGATGTGGACCCCTTAAAATGCTAAGGACAAGAATTGGCAAAGATCAAGACTCTACATTTTTGGTTTAGTGATCCAAGATCACATTGAGTCCATAGGAAAGCCAATACTATTAAAAGGGGATGCGGTGTTGCTTAATGGTCTTTTTGCTCAAGTGCTTAGTGACAGCATTCCTAAACCCTCAACCACTTACTCTACCCAAATATGTCCAAAACCCAAAGTCCAACTCGACCCCACCGAAATTTCCAATCCGGCCCCACCGAGTTCATCCTAGACTTAGCCACTGCCAAACCCTAACAAATCGGATCCACCGAAATGGATCTCGGTCCCACCGAGATGGCCTTGCCAACTCTCTGTAATCGTTTGCATTTACTTCGGTCTCACCGAGTTTGCAAATCGGTCTCACCGAGATGGCTTGCCAACTCTCTGTTGCCTTATTGCTTCACTTTGGTCCTACCGAGTTGATGCAATCAGTGCCACCGAGATGAGGATTGCCCTAAGCCATTGCACTTCGGTCCATCCGAGTTGTTCGTATCGGTCCCACCGAGATTCCTAAAGTTCATATCTTTTACACAGTTCGGTGCTACCGAGATTATCATTTCGGTGCCACCGAGTTGGGTCAAAAGTGTGTAACGGTTGGATTTTGTGTGGAGGCTATATATACCCCTCCACCCCATCCTTCTCAGTAAGGAGAGCCATCAGAACGTGCCTACACTTCCACCATTCATTTTCTGAGAGAGAACCACCTACTCATGTGTTGAGATCAAGATATTCCACTCCTACCATTTGAACCTTGATCTCTAGCCTTTCCCAAGTTGCTTTCCACTCAAATCCTTCTTCCACCATAGCCAAATCTGTGAGGAGTGTTTGAGTGCTGGGAAGACTATCATTTGAAGCACAAGTGCAAGGAGTTCATGAACAACACACCGTCTATTACGTTTTGGAGAGTGGTGTCTCCTAGATTGGTTAGGTGTCGCTTGGGAGCCTCCAACCAGATGTGGAGTTGAACCAAGAAGTTTGTAAGGGCAAGGAGATCGCCTACTTCGTGAAGATCTACCCCGAGTGAGGCTAGTCCTTCGTGGACGTAAGCCATGGTGGAATAGGCAAGGTTGCTTCTTCGTGGACCCTTCGTGGGTGGAGCCCTCCATGGACTCGCGCAGCCGTTACCCTTCGTGGGTTGAAGCCTCCATCAACGTGGACGTACGATAGCACCACCTATCGGAACCACGCCAAAAACCGCCGTGTCTTCATTGCGTTTGAAATCTCCTACCCCCTCCCTACATACATGTGCAATTGCTTACATTCCACTGCTATACTCTTAGAATTGCATGTGTAGGGTGATGCTTGACATGTACTATTGCTAAAATCTGCCCACAATTAAAATCTAGGAAAAGGTTAGGTTTTATTTGGTCAAGTAGTCTAATCACCCCCTTCTAAACATACTTTCGATCCTACACCAAGTTAAAAAACATATTCCGAGTGAAGAGCATCCCTCTCACTCGGGGGCTTGGCTGCGAACCAGCTTTCGCCAAAGTTAAAAAATATACTCCGAGTGAAAACCATCCCTCCGACTCGGAGGCTTGGCTGCAAACCAGCTTTCGCCCAAGTTAAAAACCTACTCCGAGTGAAGAGCATCCCTCTCACTCGGGGGCTTGGCTGCGAACCAGCTTTCGCCCAAGTTAAAAACCTACTCGGAGTGGAGAGCATCCCTCTCACTAGGGGGCTTGGCTGCGAACCAGCTTTCGCCCAAGTTAAAAACCTACTCCGAGTGAAGAGCATCCCTCTCACTCGGGGGCTTGGCTGCGAACCAGCTTTCGCCCAAGTTAAAAGCCTACTCCGAGTGAAGAGCATCCCTCTCCCTCGGGGGCTTGGCTGTGAACCAGCTTTCGCCCAAGTGAAAAACCTACTCCGAGTGAAGAGCATCCCTCTCGCTCGGGGGCTTGGCTGAGAACCAACTTTCGCCCATGTTAAAAAACATACTCCGAGTGAAGAGCATCCCTCTCACTCGGGGGCTTTGCTGCGAGCCAGATTTCGCCCAAGTTAAAACACTACTCCGAGTGAAGAGCGTCCCTCTCACTTAGAGGCTTGGCCGCGAACCAGTTTTCGCCCAAGTTAAAACACTACTCCGAGTGAAGAGCGTCCCTCTCACTCAGGGGCTTGGCTGCGAACCAGCTTTCGCCCAAGTTAAAACACTACTCCGAGTGAAGAGCGTCCCTCTCACTCGGGGGCTTAGCTGCGAACTAGCTTTCGCCTAAGTTAAAACCCACTCCAAAGACTCAAAAAACTCGAAGGAAAGCATTCGAATAACTCCAGAAGTTCATAAGTAAACGCGAGTACTCGAGCCCGAGGCCCGAAAGAGTTTAACGGATACATGTCCACTCGGCATACCAAGGCAAATGGGTAAAACTTAAAGTTTTTTTTCTCACGCCCCAGTGGGGCTGGCCGGTTCAATGAAGGAGTCCAGGTCGATGCCGTCTGCGATCCGAGTGGCTGCTCCAATGAACGTCTCCATGAAGTCCTCAAACTTGAGTTTCTTCGTGTTGGCGACTTGGAGAGACTTCAGCTTCTCTTCCTTGGCGTCCTTGCAGTGCACGCGGACGAGAGAGAGCGCCATGTCGGCTCCGCAGCTAGCAACCGACTTCTTCCACGCTTGCACTCGGCTGGGAATCTCGTTGAGACGAGTCATCATTGCTTCCAGATCGGTGTCGAGTGTGTCTTCTGGCCACAGCTCCTTGTCGATCCTTCCGAGTGCCCCCCGCAGGCGGATGATGTACCCCTGAAGATCTTCATTGCGAGATTCAAGCCGCAAGACGCCTAGGGTAGCCTTTTCGCCGACGAGTGACCGAGAAGGATCCAGATCCCTCTCGATTCTGTCAGCCTCGAGATCGAAGTCTCGGCAGTACTCTGTGAACAAGAAAAGAGGAAGGTTGAAGATCAGCATGCACGAAGTTCACTCGGAAAAAAATCAAAATTCACTCGGGTGTTACGAGTTACCTGCAAGCTTGGTGTACATCTCCTCCACGAAGTCCTCTATGTACTTTTCCAGAGCATTCTTCTTTTCGAGGAGCTGGGTGATCTTCTCGTTTAGAGTCTTCTTTTCTTGCTCAAAATCATTCGCCTGAGCCTTGAGCTTGCCGTCCCACTCGGCCTTCTGCTTCTTGAGCTCAGCCGCCTCCTTCTTCGCCTCCTTGACGGTGGTTTTCAGCGACGTGTTCTCTTGTTCAAGCTTCTCGATTGAGGCCAGCTTCTCTTCGGCGGCCTTGGTCTTTTCCATCGCCACTTTCTGCGCTCCCGCCAGTTCATTATATTTGTTCTCGAGTGCCTGCTTCATAGTTTCTAAAGAGACAGAGGTTCTGAGCCGCACTTGGAGTTGATGGTTTTCACTACGCACATCTGTTCGAGTGAAGTCACTCGGTTCAAAGAATGGAAAAAGGTGAAGGCAGAATGCTCAGTAATTGGGGCTTACCTCCCATGGCCTTGAGCTCCGCTTGGGCACGCACTGTGTTCCTCTTTTCCACCTCCAGGTCCAGTCAGAGCTGGGCCGTCTCCTTCTCCAATGTCACGTACTGAGTCCCAAGTTCACAAGTTTTCTGAAACATAAGAGAGAACAGACCAGTTAATATTCCGAGTGCCCAGAGACCAGCACTCCTGGGAGGAACAAGCTTGACCAGTACCAGGTCCTGAAGTACCCTTGATCAGGGAGGAACAAGCTTGACCAGTATCAGATCCTGAAGTACCCTCTAAAACAGGTTATAAGTTCTAAGACTCCCGCCGACTGCCTGCAGTCGACGGCAGTCTCGGGGACTACACCCAGTGGGTGCACTCAGTGTGCCCCCATTGGAATGGTATCCACTCGGAGCGGTCCGCCCGATCCGAGTGACGGCCAAGCAAAAAAAAAAGAGCTCTAAGACTCCCGCCGACTGCCCGCAGTCGACGGCAGTCTTGGGGACTACACCCAGTGGGTGCACTCAGCGTGCCCCCACTGGAATGGTATCCACTCGGAGCGGTCCGCCTGATCCGAGTGACGGCCAAGCAAAAAAAAACAACAGAACAGGTTCTAAACTCTAAGACTCCCGCCGACTGCCCGTAGTCGACGGCAGTCTCGGGGACTACACCCAGTGGGTGCACTCAGTGTGCCCCCACCGAAATGGTATCCACTCGGAGTGGTCCGCCCGATCCGAGTGACGGCCAAGCAAAAAAAAACACCCAATGGGTGTACCGAATATTTTCCGACTGAAATTCCTACTGAGGAAAAATGACTTGGAGATCAACTTACAAGGGCACTTACTCAAACGTTTTCCTGGAGGGCAGCACTGGCATCGTATGCCAGCTTGCCAGCTGCACACATCTCCTTCAGTCGCTGGGTCATCAGCTCTGCCTGGATCATTGCCTCCTTGCTGGCCCCAGTTTGGTCCTCTGGCACCTTGTACAGACTGAAGATGTTGACGGGAGGAGTTGGGGCCGAGGTCAAAGCAGTCGATGGTTCTGTGACCGGGCCAGCACCGGCCTGAGAGGAACCTTGCGCCAGGGGCACGATCACGGGCTACGTAGGAGGAACTGGAGGCGCCTGGCTTGGAGGTGCCTTCGGTGTGGTGGTCTGGGAAGCAGTTGGAGCTGCGGTCCCCTTCTCGGCGTCCTTCCGCGGCGGCCCCTCATCGTCGTTGACATGGATGACCTCTCCAAGTGCTGCATTCACTCAACATGATCAGCCTCAGTACGCAATTCAGTCGGATGAGGACAATTCAATCGGATCATAGATCAAAGAAAAAATGAAATCATTGTTACCTTTCTGAGAAGTGGCCGCGTCTGCCGACTCGGCTTCGATACGATCTCCGTCGATCTGCATGGGAGACGTCGTCGAGGTTGCAGCTCTGGTTCATAAGATTCACTCGGTCAGAAGAGTCTGAAAGTTGATAAAGACAGAAAAGAAAAGCCGACAAAGACACTCACGTTGAGGCGACAGGCACAATGACCTTGATCCTGGGCAGAGCCTTCAGAGGCTTGGAGGAAGCAACCTTGGGCTGCTTGGCGGTCTTCTTAGTCGGCTCTGGCGACGATGTCCGAGTGCGCTTCGGAGCCTTAGCACTCGGAACGACCGCTTTCTCCGGGCCAGCACTCGGATCATGAGTTTGCTTAGAGCGGCGCTCAGAGCGCAGCTCCGGAGACTGGGAAGACTCGACCTCGTCGCTCTCTTCCGAGTCGTCACTTTCCTCCTCACTGTCCTCCACGTAGCTACCCTCGACGCTGCCATGTTCGCTCTCCACGTCTCCGACGAGGTGTTCTCCATTCGGCACAGGCGAAAGCATCTTCTGGAACTCCTGCCAGACACGAAGAGCAGAGACAGTCAGACCATTCAGCTCACTCGGATAATTTGCACATAAGTAATTCACTCAGAAATGCGTGTCATACCTCCAATGGTTGGTTATTGGCATCGTAGGGCGGGATCCGTCTCGACCCTCGCGGATTGTCGCGTGCGCCGGTGATACCCTTGAGCCACTCTTTCACGGTCTTCTCGTCGATGTCCTTCGGGTGCACTCGAGTCAAGTCATCAGCGCCAGTATACTGCCACGTCGGGTGAGCTCGCTCCTGCAGTGGCTGGATTCACCGACTGAGGAAGACCTCCAGCAAATCCAGACCCATCAACCCGCCTTGGACGAGGCTGACTACCGCAGTTACCAAGATCCCCACGTCGGTCTTCTCCTCCTTGTCCACCGTCAGCGATGGAGGCACATTGACCCTCTCGGATGTATAAGGGGGGAGACCAGTCGACGAGCCAACACAAGGGACGTCGTTGCAGTAAAACCAAGTCGACTGCCAGCCCCTAACCAAATCGGGAAAGGTCATCGCGGGAAAAGCACTCCTACCCCGCATCTGAATGCCCAAGCCGCCGCACAGCTGGGTCACATGGGTTCTCTCCCCCTCGGGGTTGGCCTTTTTGACCGACTGAGAACGGCACGTGAAGATGTGCTTGAATAACCCCCAATGCGGCGGACAACCCAAGAAATTTTCACACAGGGAAACAAATGCGGCAAAGTACGCGATAGCATTCGGAGGGAGGTGATGGAGCTGGGCACCGAAAAAGTTTAGAAAACCGCGGAGAAAGGGATGGGGCGGCATGGGGATACCTCTTTCCACATGGGTGACAAGGAGCACTCGTTCCCCCGGCCGCGGCGCAGGCTCGATTTCCCCCTCCTCCAGCAGCCTCCAGCTACCCTCCCGCACCAGTCCGTCGATGACGATCCCGCCGATGTATTTGGCGGTGGTGGTCGGCGGGAGCCAATCTCCCTGGATTCATCCCCGTGGCGGAGCGGCGCGAGAGCTCGACGCTTTCTTCACCTTATTCGCTCGCTCCAGCTTCGCCATCTTGTCCTTCGCCATCGCCGCGGGGTGCTCCGCCGCCGGGGTGGATTCGTGCAGAGTGGGAAGCGGGAGAGAAGATTGGAGGACTGGAAGAGGCAGGGAAGAGGGGATCTGGCTCTCTCTCTCCCTCTCCAATGCGGCGGCTTCTTATATCGCCGCCCGCTCCGCTCCCCAATCCACGCCACTGATTCATGGGCCCGCAGATCCCCTCAAATCTCGCTGGCGGAGTTGCAGCTGTACGTGGCAAAAAAGTGGGGCGAAAATCGAGGCGTCACGCCCCACTTTCCCCACTCACCGCGCCACAGTCGTTCGCACGCGCTCTTATCTGATTTCAAATCCCACAAGATCCGGATCCCAGCGATCCGATTGCTCGCCTTCAAAGACATTCCATAAACGCTCAGATCCGTTCCGTCACTCGGATGAAGACTACTCGTTTCACTCGGATGGGGACTACTCGTTTCATTCGGATGGAGACTTTCACTCAGACGTCATATGGTCCAGAATCCGTCAAGGTGCCGTGTGAAGACAAGGCCGTCTAAAGACCAGTAAGAGTTCTTGAGCACCCCCATAGCGCTCAACTCACCTGGGAATTCGCCTTGACTCTACCTGCTTAACCTCGACCGATTCAGGGGCTAATGACGAGGACATGCACTAGGGATAGGGTAACATGCCTGACCTACAGACCCTACCCTAGGATTCCACACATCTTATACTGGGCCCCAGGGCCAGATCGGCAGTCAGGAGTTCTGCAACCTGGCGTTCACTCGGAGCTCAACGAAGCACTCGGGAGGCAGGAGTTCACTCGACAGTATTGTTTCACTCGGAGCATCCGACAGTCACTCGACCAGAGAAGACCAGGAGACTCCAGGAACGCAACGGTCAGGACGTGCGCTCGCCTGTATTAATTGTAATCAAAGCGCCCGTTACCTGGCGCCCTTAAACCCCCTCTTTAACCCCTGGTAATTGTGACACCCTGGTTTTTGGCAACTTTTTCTTTTCGAAATCTTTCTGGCTTTATTTGCATTTGGATGGATTTTGAACCTTTTCAGTTGACTTTGGACTTATGAATTCCTCTCAGTGATCCAAAGCCCTCACCATCTTGCCAAAATCTTGTCACTCACCTTCTGGATCTATTTCTAATTCTTTATCTTTCCCAAATATTCATTTTCCTCCTTTGGGAAAATCTGTCATCACTATGGGTTACAAAGCAACCTACAGTTCTGGTGATCAGAAAAATCCCAAATTAATCCCACACCTTCTTGTCATCATCTACTCCCACAATCTTCAAAAACATTTCATGGTCCAGTACAAAGTTTAGTCCAGAAAACTCCATTTGCTCTCTGGACAATACTGGTCATTTGTGAAGCAACTCATATTTTCCCTACTCAGTTAATTCCCAGAAAATTCCCTGAGATATTAGGGAACCTATCTTTCCACAATATCCAAAAATATCATCTGGTCCAGTACAAATTTTCATCACCAATATTCTGCCAAGTTTCTGCTCAATTGGAACCTCTGTGAAGGAAGTACCAGCTAGAGGTATCCAATTGATCTGAAATTTTTATGGCATCTTCTCCTCACCAAATAACCCTGCCACACCAAAATTCAGCTCCAGAAGATCAACCAGATGAGTGCTACAAGCTCATCTAGGTTTCTGGTTCAATACAGCAGTTGTACATGAACTATATTCAAATCTTGATGAAACTTTCTCAAACTTGGCCAGCTTGGAGTCCTTCCAAGATAGATCACCCCAGACATCTCCTTTGGCTCCATCTCCAGCTCACGTCTCCTCTAGATCTCTCTCAAGTTCTCTGTCAGAAATTGTAGCTGAAGCTACACTTCAACTCAGTCTGTATCTAGCCAAACCAAGTGCACAGAGGAGCTAAATGACCAAGGGAGAACACCCCAGACATGGTGCGTTGGACTTGGACAGCCTCGAGACATCACTTCCCGTGGTGAGCACGGTACTGGCATGCCAGTATGCGTGCTCTGTATCTTGCCGGCACTGGCCGAGGTCATTCCAGAGGCCTCGTGCTGCCATTTGATGTCCTGGGGTGCCGACTTCGCTGCTGCCATCCACGTACCCCTCTCCCGACCCCTCCCCTCGCCAGAGAAGCCCTCGCCGGCCGCCACGGCACACGCGCACTATGCCGCCCGTGCAGGCACAGTGGCTGTGCGGCGCGGCATCTTCCTCCGCTACCAGCCACTGCCCGCCATTACTCCTCCTGCCCTCCTCCGTCCCGTCTCCGCTCCCAGCCAGCCAGCGCATCGTCCTCGCGCCGGCGACGTGTCCCGATTCCGCCATTTCCAGAGAGCTCGCCCGAGCTCCTCCCCTGCTATAAATAGCCCTCCCCGGCCTCTCCCGAGCACCTCACCCCACTCCCTCCGCCTCCTATTGAGCCCCCGAGCAGCGAGCCACGGCCGAGAGTCCCTCTGGTCTCGAACCTCGCCGGAGATCCGCCACCACCCGAGCTCTGCCGCCTCGCCGTTCCACTCTTCCTCGAGCTCAACCGACTGCACCATTGAGCTCAGCTCATCCTCCTGGTCGCACCCAACCGCTTGCCCGAGCGAATCGCTGCCGGAACCGCCGTCTCCGACGACACCCGAGCGCCGCCGCCGCCGGAGAGGAAGGGGACGACGTCGTCCGGCCACCCCTCGTCGATCTGCGGGTATGTGCGTGACCGCCTCGGTGAGCTCGTTCCATCCCCACTCTCACGTGACCTCGCCGTTGTCCACATCGCCGGCGACCGTCGCCGGAGTCCCGCTCTTCTCTGTTCTCTCTCTCTCTCGTTTAAACCCAGCTGCGGGGCCCGCTCGTCAGCGGCTCAGCCGCGCGCGTGCGAAGCGGTAAGTGGAGACGCCTCTCCACTTTACGCCTTCGACGTGGCCCCCTGTCAGTTTTTCTATTTTCTATTTTATTTCCAGAGTTGACCAGAAACTTTGACCGTTCATAACTTTTTAACCATAAGTCCAAATCAATTGATTCTTTTTGCTCTGAGTTTGTCTTGAGCTCCTCTATTTTCTGGCAAATTTTGGTATTTTTCCCATGCTCACAGAATTTCTGGTGCACAAAACAGTAGTATGTGACATTTTCAATTGCTTTTTAAAAATATTTTTAGAGGAAAATACTTTTGGATTTGAAGCCCAGGAGTTTGTGGACAACCCAACAGAGCAAGGCAAGCCATGTCACCCATTGCATGAAGCATTTCAATAGTCTTGGTTATTTAATTGAATTTCATGCATTATTTTTAATATGTGCTAATTCCTAGTAAATTATTTAATTGCCTTGCTACTGCCATATTAAATTATTCCTGATAAATACCCATACTTGTTAAATGCTTGACAACACTAAACTTAGTTGGTTGATCAAGAGCCACCTACCCGGACTTATCCGTGCAGCCACATTTGCCGGTATGGGACGGCCTTGACTTGGTCTGGCTTTGTGCTCTTTTATCGGTACCACCAAACTAGGGAGGGTTATGCGTGCGTGCTGCCCTGATCAGGTAGACGACGATAATCCTGTGAGCCCAGTTGAGTTATTTTGCCGGCGTCCCCGTTTGGGACAGTTAGTGGCCACGACGGTGGCAGGTGTCACGGGGTGACACAGGGGCCACCCAGGACATGACCCTGGGAGGGTATGATTGTCGGCGGTACGATAGAGGGGTCACGGGTCAGGCAGGTTTCGTTGGAGCACCACCGGTCCACCCGAATGGGATCACGAGGCCTGGTACTCCATAGTGTGGGTAAAGTGCGCAACCTCTACAGAGTGTAAAAACCTATTCGAATAGCCGCGTCCACGGTATTGGACAGTCCGTTTAGGCCTCTCTAGGATGGTCAACCGTGATAAAGATGATAATGATGGAAGAACTTGTCTTATGTTCGGAAGTGCTCGGTGGATTGTGAGCATTCCGAGGGTTGTGGGACAACCCAGATGAGAGTAAGTTGGTACTGGGTACCAGTAAGTGAGCAATCTAAGCACTTAATCTGTTATTGCCATGTTATTGTTTGCTGCATTGTTTTGGTTGCCATGAGCTTGCGAGTACATTCCAAGTACTCACCTGGCATATCATGCCAGATGCAGGAGAAGCCGAGGACGGAGGTCCCGAAGGTTCGTGCTATGCTAACTAGGCCGTGTCCACAGCAGTGTTCCTGTGGATGGAGTTTTCCCGCGCTATGTTCCGCTAAGCCATAGTTCTACCCAGTAGTATCGAGGCCCTGCTATGTTCCATAAATAATGTAGATATTGTCATAGCACGTGCAGTGCTTCTGGCCTCGCTATCATGTAAATTATGAGCTTGTACTCGAGATATTTCAATAAAGTTCAGTTCTGTTCTGTTCCAAGTTGTTGTGTGTTTCCAGAAGACATGATCTCTAGGTTGGAAACACTGGTAAACCGGTTCTCTGAGCCGGGGTGCCACAACGCTTGGTATCAAAGTCGTGCTGACTGTAGGACACCCTAGTTAACCCTGCGCTAGAACCGCGAGTAGTTTAGAGTCTTGGTGTGTCTTGCTTGCTGCATCTGATTGTTGCATCTGATTGCTTGCATCGCATGGCATGCATATAGTTTTATTGTGCTAACCGCTGGTTTGATGAGTGTAGATGGCTCCAGTTCCGTACCACTACAATCATGAGCCGACACTGTTCACTTTTCCAGTATTGCTTCGTAACGTCTGGCTTCGGCTGTATCCCAACGGCGAAGACCCAGTGTACCAGGTGTTCCGTGAGAAGCTTGCTGGGTCCGTGTTTGAGTATCACGCGGAAGCCTTTCTGACTACGAGTTCGAATATTGGCAGCTACTCCCGTTCTTCCAAGGGCGGAACTGCTTCTACTCTGGAGTTGGCGATCCAATTTGCTGCGATGGAGGCTCTCACTGACTTGCGCTTCCACGAGGTCGAGATGCAGACTCATCCAGGTTTCTTTCACTACCCCACCCTGTCGCCTACGACTGGGCGAGTCCTTTTCGCACCTGTTGATCCGGCGAGTGATCGTGCTACTGGTGTTTTATCTCGTTATCTGAATGCCAGTTACCGTATGATCACTTCTCTAGCCGAGGAGCTGACTTCTGCCCGCGAGGCACTTGCTGCTGTTGCGGCAGCACAGTCTCCTCCTCCACCTCCGTTTTCACCGGTGTACACCCCACCCATTCCACCTTCCGACACTCCTTCTAGTTCGTTCGGACCGCCAGGCTTTTCGTCTGGTAGCCGACGTGAGACCCCGTCAGAGTGGGCCTCACTCCTAGCTACTCCAGTTGCTCCGATGCTGCGACGTCGTGCTTCTTCTCCTCCAGAGCACCGAGACGTAGGGCTATTACCTCCACCGCTGGGGTGCGTGAACTCGTAAATCCGAGTGTAACAACTGCGCCGTAGCTAGGCTCGGCCCTCTCATCCGTACCCCTACACACTATAGTCAGACTTGCACCCACGACAATCGCGACAAAGCAAGCAAACTAACAAATAAAAATATTTTTGTGTTTTTGTAAAAAAAAATAGAAGTGGGGGAGATGAAAATGAGAGGCAAATGCAAAAAAGGGCAAATAAAATAAATGCAAGTGGATGATAGTTTGTGCGAAGGTACTTGGTAATTTTGATGATGTCTCCCCGGCAACGGCGCCAGAAATTCTTCCTGCTACTTGTAGTCTGCGTCGGTATTTCCCCGAAGAGGAGAGGATGATGCAGTATAGTAGAGATAAGTATTTCCCTTAGTTAAGAACCAAGGTTATCAATCCAGTAGGAGAACCAAGCAAAATTCCGTTAAGCGCACCTGCACACAAAAGAGCAAACACTTGCACCCAACGCAAATAAGAGGGTTGTCAATCCTCTTAGCAGTTATTTGCAAGGATTAAATCTTATATTGATAAATAGATAAACTAAAATACTAATTAAAATAAAAGTAAATAAATTGCAGCAAGGTATTTTTAGGTTTTTTATATATGATAAAGTAGACCCGGGGGCCATAGTTTTCACTAGAGGCTTCTCTCTCGAACACATAGCATACGGTGGGTAGACAAATTACTGTTGGGCAATTGATAGAAAAGCAAATAATTATGATGGATTCATGGCAATGATCATGTATATAGGCATCACATCCGAGACAAGTAGACCGACTCCTGCCTGCATCTACTACTATTACTCCACCCATCGACCGCTATCCAGCATGCATCTAGGGTATTAAGTATAAAACAGAGTAACGCCTTAAGCAAGATGACATGATGTAGACAAAGTAAACTCAAGCAATATGATTAAACCCCATCTTTTTATCCTTAATGGCAAAAATACAAATATGTGTTATGTCCCCTTCTATCACTGGGATTGAGCACCGCAAGATTGAACCCATCACAAAGCACCTCTCCCATTGCAAGACAAATCAATCTAGTAGGCCAAACCAAATTGATAGATCAGAGAGAAATACAAAGCTATAATAATCATGCATAAAAGATTTCAGAGAAGACTCAAATATTTCTCATGAATAATCTGATCATAAACTCACAATTCATCGGATCCCAACAAACATACCGCAAAACAAGATTACATCGGATAGAACTCCAAGAAGATCGAGAAGAACATGGTATTGAAGATCAAAGAGGGAGAAGAAGCCATCTAGCTACTAGCTATGGACCCGTAGGTCTGTGGTAAACTACTCACACATCATCAGAAGGGTAGCAAGGTTGATGTAGAAGCCCTCCGTGATCGATTCCCCCTCCGGCAAATTACTGGAAAAGGCCTCCATATGGGATCACAGAAGAACAGAGGCTTGCGGCGGCAGAAAGGTTTTCTCTTCTGGATCTCTGTTGGTTTTGGAATATTTCGGAATTTATAGCATTGGAATTAGGTCAAGAGGTGCCATGAGGGGCCCACAAGCCTGGGGGGCATGCCCTACCCCCCCTGGGCACGCCCTCCAGGCTTGCCGCCTCCTCCTCGTGGCTCTTCTGGTCTTCTCCCGAAGCTTCCTGGGTTTCTTCTGGTCCAAAAAAGTTAATCCAAAGTTTTTTTTCTCGTTTGGACACTTTTTGATAATGATTTTCTGAAAAGCCAAAAACAAGCAGAAAACAGCAACTGGCACTGGGCACTGGGTTAACAAGTTAGTCCCAAAAAATGATATATAATGGCATATAATTGCATATAAAACATCCAAGATTGATACTATAATAGCATGGAACAATAAAAAATTATAGATACGTTGGAGACGTATCAGCGTGCCGTGGACTAAGCTGAAGTCTGCAAACAATTTACTCAAAGGAGAAGACAATGTAATATTGGCCCTTCGTTAGATCAACAACAAAGCATATGAGAGCCACTAAACAATTCTATCATGGTCTTCTCCATGCGATGACTCAAAGAAAAGAAATTCAGAGAAACACACTGAAATATTTTTGGAGTTTTAAGTTTTTCTGAAGAAAGCGAATAAACGAAAGAAGAAAAATGGAAAGCGAGGAAAACTATTTACACGGGAGAACTCCCAACAAGCAAAAAGAAGAAGCGAGAAATCTTTTTGGTTTTTATTTTAATACCACGAACTAACTAAGAAAGAAAAACCAAAAAGAAGCGAGAAATATTTTTGGGATTTTCAAAGTTTTTCAAACACACAAAAGAAAAGCAAAATAAAGAAAAACATGGATATTCAATGAAAACGATGAACACTGACAAGTGGAATGAATGTGTGATACATGAATGCAATGTCGGTGAGAATACGTACTCCCCCAAGCTTAGGCTTTTGGCCTAACTTGGCGATCACCACTCGTAGAATCCCTCAGAACCATAAGAGAACTGGGTCGGCGGCTGCACTTGAGCGTCCCAAACTGGGCCTCGTTCTCCGCCGCGGCCAGCTCGTTCTTGTAAGAAATGATGTCATTGGGCATGATAGCATATCCATGCCTGGCATTAGACACGCCCCTTGTTTCTCCCACAGTTAAAGAGAGAAGGAAATCCTTGAACTCCTCAGGTCGAGGTTCCCTCAACTCCCCCTCAGAGGGAATCAAGCATATCTCACAGAATTGCACAAATGTGATCTCAAAGTGTTGAGCATAAGTCAAAGCGAACCATGGGGACATCCAGTCTATGCATGAAATAGAAACTTTGCACAAAGGAATTTGTGAGGAGTTGGTATTGGTCACACTCATCTGCGAGGAAGTTGGTCAAATCGGTATTTGCCACAAATTGTGCAAATTCATGTTGGAAACCGGCTTCGCTCATGAAGGCATTGCGTGGCCATTCGCACAGCCTCACCTCCACCTAGCGAGGGAGATGGAGGTCCGCAGCACCACCGGCAATTCCCTTAGGACTCCGGCTCGAAGAACCCCTCCTAAAGAAGTTCATTTTCCTGAAAGAAAATTTCTGAAATTTTTGGACCACAAAAAGATGTTAACAAAACTTAACAAGATTGATATCAACTACTCATATAAGTGTCTAGAGGCTATATCAAACATTCAAACTACTTAGAACCAAATAAATTCAACATGCAAGTTCATTTCAGTGGCACCAAGAGTAGCAAAATAAGCAAAATATAATCCACTAAAACAAAAACTAATTGGTCCAATGGAGAAGTCACATACCAAGGAGCAATCCCCCAAAATAGATTCGGAAATGGAGCTCCGAGCAAAGAGATCGAAAATCTCAGTTTTGGAGGCAAGAACACGAGAACAAGAGCTACCACGATTTTTTCTGGAGGAAGAAGAAGAAGTGGGCACGTGGACTAAGTGAGTGGGTCTCTGTGGGACCCACAAGGCATCATGGCGCGCCCTGTTGCCTTGTGAGCAACAGGTGCACCCCCCTGGGGTGTGTTCAGTGCCAAAAATTCTTAAATATTCCAAAAAAATCGTGTAAATTTTTTATGACAATCTGAGCACTTTTATTTTTGGGTCATTTTTTATTGCACGGATAATAATGGCATTTTCCTTTATTAAACTATAAATAACAGAGAGTAAACTGTGGGTACAGTATGTTGTGCATACTGAATTCATCGACCACATACCCCTCAAAAAGAATCCATTAATAAGGTTGATCAAGTCTTATTAACAAACTTTTTTTGAGTAACATGAAACCGAAGAATTTTCGTATAACACTAAGTTACCTCAACCGGGATACGCATTGTCCCAACAATAAGAGTTTGATATTTCTTTTCAGGTACCGAAAGAGGGAATTCAAAACCTCCAATAGTGATCGTCATAACCTTTTCAATAGAGTTGATACTATTCACTTTGTTTTGTTTCTTCGGAAAATATACCATATGCTCATTATTGTTGACATGAAAAGTAACCTTGCAAATGTTGCAATCAATAACAGCCTCTGTAGTATTCAAAAAGGGTCTACCAAGGATGATCAACATGCTGTCGTCCTCGGGCATATCAAGAATAACAAAGTCCGTTAAGATAGTAACATTATCAACAACAACAGGAACATCCTCACAAATACCGATGGGTGAAGCTGTTGATTTATCAACCATTTGCAAAGAAATTTCAGTAGGTGTCAACTTGTTCAAGTCAAGTCTTCTATATAGAGAAAAAGGCATAACACTGACACCAGCTCCTAAATCACACAAGGCAGTTCGAACATAATTGTTTTTGATAGAGCATGGTATAGTAGGTATTCCTGGATCTCCTAACTTCTAAGGTACTTTTCCTTCAAATGAATAATTTGCAAGCATAGTAGAAATTCCAGTCTCAGGTATTTTTCTTCTATTAGTGACAATGTCTTTCATGTATTTTGCATATGGAGGTATTTTCATAATTTCAGTAAAAGTTGTTCTCAAATACAAAGTGTTAGCAATTCAACAAAGCGATTAAAAGCCTCTTCATCTCTATATTTCACAGCCTTACTAGAAAATGGCATTGGTTTTTGAACCCATGGTTCTCTTTCTTTACCATGTTTCCTAGCAACAAAGTCTTTTTTATCATGGTTATCAAGCTCAACTTCAAGTTCTATTTCTACATCATTATCAGATTCTTTGTTATTGTCTGGTGGAGCATCAATATGATCATCATTAGCATCATCATTATCATTATCAATAGGTGTATGCTCATTACCAGATTGTGTCTCAGCATCAGAAATAGAAATATCATTCGGATTCTCAGGGTTTTTTTCTACAACAGGTTCACTAGAAGCATGCAAAGTTCTATCCTTTTTCTCTTTCTTTTTCTTAGATGAACTAGGTACTTCATCATTAATTCTCTAAGAATCCTGTTCAATTCTTTTAGGATGGCCTTCAGGATATAGAGGATCCTGAGTCATTTTACCACCTCTAGTAACCACTCTAATAGCATGATCATTCATTTTACTATTCATTTCATTAAGCAAATCATTTTGTGATTTAGAAACTTGTTCTAACTGAGTTTGAACCATAGAAGCATGTTTACATAAGCCCGTGATATCATTAGCAATTCTAACCATCATATCACCCAAACATTCAATCATGATAGCATTATGTTTCAATTGATCACTAGTTTGCATATTGAAGTTTTCTTGCTTAACAATGAAATTATCAAATTCATCCAAACACTGGCTAGGAGACTTATTATATGGAATAACACCTTCATCAAATTTACAAAGAGAATTTACCTCCACTACCTGTGTCGGGATGTCAAGTCCATGCATTTCTTCAATAGGCGGTAAATTTTTAACATCTTCAGCTTTAATACTTTTTTCTTTCATAGATTTCTTTGCTTCTTGCATATCTTCTGGACTGAGGAATAGAATACCTCTCTTCTTCGGAGTTGGTTTAGGTGGTGGTTTAGGGAGTGTCCAATCATCGACATTCCTTAATATATTATCCAGTAATTCTTGAGCCAGTTCAACAGTTCGTTCCCTGAAAACATAGCCAGCACAACTATCTAGGTAGTCCCTAGAAGCATCGGTTAGTCCATTATAAAAGATATCAAGTATTTCATTCTTCTTAAGAGGATGATTAGGCAAATCATTTAATAGGTTGAGAAGCCTCCCCCAAGCTTGAGGGAGATGTTCTTTCTCAAATTGCACAAAGTTATATATTTCCTGTAAGACAACTTGTTTCTTATGAGCAGGAAAATATTTTTAGTGAAGTAATATATCATATCCTGGGGACTACACACACAACCAGGAGCAAGAGTACTAAACCATTCTTTAGCATCACCCTTTAATGAGAAAGGAAACAACTTAAGGATATAGTAGTACTGAATCTTTTCCTCTTGAGGAAATAGGTTGGCATTGTCATTTAACTTAGTAAGATGTGGCACAACAGTTTCAGTTTCATAACCATGAAAAGGATCTGATTCTACCAAAGTAATAAGTTCAGGATCAACAGAGAATTCATAATCCTTATCAGTAACAAAGATGGGAGAGGTTACAAATTTTGGATCATATTTCATTTTCTCTATCATAGCTTTTTCTTTTAGCTTACACAATAATTTCTTAAGATCCTCTCTATCATTACAAGCAAGAAAATCTCTAGCAATCTCCCCATCCATAACATATCCCTCAGGTATATTAGGCAATTCATATCCAGGAGAGCTAGAAATAGTAGGTGAATCATAATTTTCATTAGTTTCAGCATTCTCAAGTTACTTAGATTTAGCAATTTGTTCATCAAGAAATTCATCTAGTGGCACAGTTTTATCAAGCAAAGTACTAGCATCATCACAAGTATCATTTATAACAGAAGCAGTATCATCAATCACTTGTGACATATCAGATTGAATAACAGGTGGCGGTGTCAGAAGTCTACTTAAAATAGAAGGTGAATCAAGTGCGGAGCTAGATGGCAATTCCTTACCTCCCCTCATCTTAGAGGGTACGAGCTTGGTCTTAGAGTCTTTCAGATTCTTCATAGTGATCAGCAGATATATAATTCCCAAGTGAACTCAATAAATAAAGTTATGCTCCCCAGCAACGGCGCCAGAAAAAGGTCATGATAACCCACAAGTATAGGGGATCACGACAGTCTTTGAGGGTAGCATAACCCAAATTTATTGATTCGACACAAGGGGAGCCAAAGAATATTTATGAGCCTTAGCAGTTGAGTTGTCAATTCAACCACTGTGATGGCCTGGCTTAATGGGGATTCTAGACTACTCATATCAATAAGGAATTTCTTCTTTTTCGGGAGCCCATTCGGAAAGAACTCCAAAGTTAAGCATGCTCAGCTTGGAGTAATTTTAGGATGGGTGACCGACCGGGAAGTTGGTCCCGGGTGCGCACGAGTGAGGACAAAGTGCGCAGGAAAGACTAGTATTGATCTGTGGGGCCAGTCTAGATCTTGCCAGGAGTAACGACCGCCGGCGAGTGTGTCCGAGGCGTTACAAGTTGGTATCAGAGCCAACCCGCGTGGTTACACGGATGTTTGCGGACAGGTGCGCGGCCATGTTGTGCATGACGTTTGTGACCCGTTGTGGCACACGGCATGCTACATGTGCCGGACTGGATGCACAGATGTATGTGCCAAGAGGGAACGTTCCTGTGGCCCGACGAGGACATCGGTTCCTCTGAGTGGGGGTGTATGTGATGGCCTGGCTTAATAGGGATTCTAGACTACTCATATCAATAAGGAATTTCTTCTTTTCCGGGAGCCCATTCGGAAAGAACTCCAAAGTTAAGCATGCTCAGCTTGGAGTAATTTTAGGATGGGTGACCGACCGGGAAGTTGGTCCCAGGTGCGCACGAGTGAGGACAAAGTGCGCAGGAAAGACTAGTATTGATCTGTGGGGCCAGTCTAGATCTCGCCAGGAGTAACGACCGCCGGCGAGTGTGTCCGGGGCGTTACAACCACACCTGGAAAATAATATCTCTGCAGCAAAGTGTTTAGTAGCACAGTAGTATGATGGTTTGATAGTAGCAGTAACAGTAACAATAGTACCGGGGACAGTAATAGTAGCAGTTTGTAGTGATTGTAATAGCAGCAGCAGGAACAGTAGTAACTTAGCAAAGATCAATATGAGCAAAGCGTAGGCATTGGATCAGTAATGGATATTTGTGTTGGATAACATTCATCATGTAACAGTCACAACCTAGAGCGATACACAATAGCTCCAATTCATCAATCCAATGTAGGCATGTATTCCGTATATAGTCATACGTGCTTATAATAAGAACTTGCATGACATCTTTTGTCCTACCCTCCCGTGGCAGCGGGGTCCATAAGGAAATCTAAGGGATATTAAGGCCTCCTTTTAATAGAGAACCGGAACAAAGCATTAACACATGGTGAATACATGAACTCTTCGAATTACAGTCATCCTCGTAGAGTATCCCAATTATTGTCACTTTGGGGTCTATGGTTCAGAACAATAACAAGTGCATACAACTAGCAGATAGGATCAAGAACTCAAATATATTCATGGAAATATAGAGGGTTCAGATTTGAAATCATGGCACTCGGGCCCTAGTGACAAGCATTAAGCATATCAAAGTCATGGAAACATCAATCTCAGAACATAGTGTATACTAGGGATCAAGCCCTAACAAATTGACTCGATTACATGATAAATCTCATCCAACTCCATCACCGTCCAGCAAGCCTACAAAGGGATTACTCACTCCCGGTGGTAAGCATCATGAAATTGTCGATGGAGGATGGTTGATGATGATGACGACGATGATTCCCCCTCTCCGGAGCCCCGAACGGACTCCAGAACAGCCCTCCTGAGGAAGAACAGGAGGTGGCAGTGGCCCCATATCGTAAAACATGATAAAATTGTTCCTCTTATTTTTTTCTCGGGGAAACGGAATTTATAGGATTGGAATTAGGTCAGACGGCCGCCTGTGGGACCCACAAGGCATCAATGCGCGCCTTGTTGCCTTGTGAGCAACTGGTGGCCCCCCTCCAGTGGATCTTCATTCCAGTATTTTTTATTTATTCAATAAAAAATCTCCGCAAAGTTTCGTCCGATTCCGAGAACTTTTATTTCTGCACAAAAACAACACCATGGTAGTTCTGCTGAAAATTGCGTTAGCCTGGGTTAGTTTCACTCAAATCATGCAAATTAGAGGTCAAAACAAGAGCAAAAGTGTTTGGAAAAGTAGATACGATGGAGATGTATCAATATCTCATGTCTCTTATGTTTCAGAGTAGTGGTGAAATTCCTCCATGAAGGATGCAACTTTGCAATCTTGCACCCAGCCGCAAATTTATCGGGTAGAACAGACTTAAGGAGTTCCACTTCCTTCACAATGCACTATATCTCATGAGCTTGTTCAACAATAGAATGGTTATTCACCATCTTGTAGTCATGGAACCTCTCCATGATGTATAGTTCACTGCCTGCAACTGTTGCACCGAATTTAGCATCCAGTGCATCCCACAGTGTCTTTCCGTCTTGTATGTGCACATACACATCACATAGATGGCCAGCCAGAACATGCAGAATGCATCCGACAAATACAGTATTGGCTTCCTGGAACTTCCTCTGATCTTCTTCAGAAGTTCCCTCAGGCATGCCAGCACTAACATGGAAAACTTTCAGAGGAGTAAGCCAGAGCGTGGATTTCATCTGCCACCTCTTAAAGCGCACACCGGTAAACTTATCCGGCCTCATTGCATCAGTGAATCCAACCATAGTTAACTCTGAAAATTGCCTACAATTAGGTTTTTGGATTGTTGGAATATTAGGCAAATTCATGATTAATTCCAGTAAATAATTTATGACTAGAACATAAAGTAGCATGCAACAATCTAGTATACTAGATGAATAGGAAAACATGCACAACAACATCGCACATGTAACAACAACTACAAATAGCGACATGAGCAGATCATGATGAACGTACTGCTCGTTAATAGCCGGAGCTGCTGCGGGAGCGACGTTGCCGATGACGATGTTGGCGACGATCTGCTACTGACGGCGTTGGAGACGATGATGAGTAGCGCCACCCGACTTGGACGGAAGACGACCCGTGATGACGAACTTGAGCAGTCATGCAGAGCGCTTCCCAAAAACCTAATTCGTCCTCTCCCGGTGCAGGATTGCAAGGACAAACGGTGCCGGAGACCTGCTCTCCCGCACGCCAATGCACGCCGGCGTTCGGGATGGAGCAGACTACGGTGGTGGCGCAAGTTGCGAGATGAGGCAAAACCCTAGGTGTTTTCGATGTGTCTTTGGCCGCGGCTGGTAGCAGCATATATAATAGGACCAGAGACAGTATCGTGTCACAAGCACGATCTCAAACCGACTTAGTTTCTAAGTCGTATACTTTTTGTACAAGAAATAATTAACTTGCCCCCAAGTTATCAAAAAATAAAACGGCAAAAGGAAGTTGTGCCCCTGCAAGGCACCGAACCAGATTTCGGCAAACCATTCAAGAACATGCGCCCCGCCCTGCGAGCGCACATATGGGCTTCTATTTCTCTCCTTCACACACCACTAAGTGTGGTGTAGAGAACCCACTATATAAAGAGTTCTCAAACCTCCTCAACTTCCGGGGTGATACTAAACTTTAGAACCACCACTTGCCATTTATTCTTGGGCCTAGTTTGAGATTTCAGAAATTCTACATGGGATAGGCCCATTATTTCTAACAGGTACGGTAAATCGCCACTGCTGAGAACCATTCCATTAAACGTTGAGATTTTTGCAAGTCAAAAAAATGATGAAAATATTTTGATAATCTCATAATGGGAGTAACATAGGTAGTAAATGATGTGGCAAGTACTCTCTCCGATCCATAATAAGTGTCACAATATTGAATTAAGCTTAGTTTAAAACTACGACACTTATTTTGGATCGGAGGGAGTAATTAAAAAGGAGTAGACAAATATGTTACCATCACATAACGCTTTCCAATGAAAAATAACTCTACAAAGTAATAATGAATATCTCTATGTTATCACACATATGACACTACAAACTATGAAAGTAGTAATATAGATTAGTAACATATGCATTTACTAGTCTAATTACTCACCACTATGACCAGCCAGGGCTAGTTCTTTTGCAGCTTCTAGCAGCTTATTGTCAAAATAAGCCAAAAGCTCAAAAGAACTCGTTTTAGAGTAACTTATTTCCATTCCCCTCTCCTTCACATTGAAAAAAGCTGAGTGAGAGTGGCTTCCCATAGCTTCTCACTTAAAACCGAAGGGGTATAGCGAAGTGGCCCTATTGTTTGGTCATATTTACAGATAACTGCCACTACGCCTAGGCCCGCGTCCAACCAGCCCCGAAACGCTGACCCACTCGCACTCGCGACGGCTCGATCTTTCCACTCGATCCCCTTTCCTCTTGCTCCCGACACAAAAGCTAGGGTTCCTCCCAACCGCCGGCGCCGTAGGTCCCCGGCTCCTCTGCTCCTCGGTGCGGCTACTCCGGCGATATGACCGGTGGGTAGGGTCCCATCTCCCTCCATCGCTCCTCCCTCTGGTGCCCCCCTCCCGCCCCGGTCTCCAGCAGCAGCGCCGGTCCAGCCGAACACCACCCCACTCCGACGATATGACCGGTGGGTAGGGTCCCATCTCCCTCCGCCGCTCCTCCCTCTGGTGCCCCCCTCCCGCCCCGGTCTCCAGCAGCAGCGCCGGTCCGGCCATACACCACCCCACTCCGGCCGCCGCTGATGGGGTCACCTACCACTGGTAGGGACAAGGACCTGACATCTAGGGCCCACCTAAGGCCCACACCATTATTCAGAGACCCGAGGGTCACAAGTGCAATCGGATGCACACCATGAAGGATTCACTCGGACCTTGCACCGACAACACTCGGACGTCCACCCTTCCAGTTGGCTAGTCACTACCACTCAGGAAAAGGAGACGTAGAGAAAGCATGGGATCTGCAACGGTCGAGTAGTCTTCATCTAGGCTTTAAACATAGTTATGGATACCATTACCTGTAACTGCCATAGTCATAGCCATGTTAAACACTCTTAACTGCTGTAGTTATTACCATCAATGCCCTAGCAACGTGGAGGTAAAGAGGCTGCAGCGCACTCCTATATAAGCCACCCTCTCCCTCCGTCGCAGGGTTCAGCTTCCCCTGTAATTACATACCCCAAGAGAAAACAAGCCCCCGGGCAATGAGACGTAGGGCTGTTACCTTCTCCGAGAGGGGCCCGGACTCGTAAAAACCGAGTGCCACACCTATACTGTAGCTAGGCTCTGCTCCTCCTTCAGACCCCCAGTACTTACTGTCAGACTAATAACCACGACAGTTGGCGCCCACCGTGGCGCGGTGCGTCTAGCGACTTTTAGCAGTGCAGGTGGAATCCCATCATCACCATGTTAGTCAGCGGCGAAATCCGTTTCGGGGCTCTCAGCTTCATCGCCGACGAGTCAGCGTGGCTCCCGGAGGCCCCGCTAGACGTGGAGTCACTGCCCATCCGTGGCGCGGCGCACTTCCGCTCATCTTCATACGGAGTCCTCCTTCGACAGCCATCGGTTCCGTACCGAGTGGTTTCTATCCTTCCCGCTGGACGTCGTCGCAAGCGCTTCGGGCGCTCACGGCTCCAGCGATGGATCAAGCACGCGGTGGTCGTTCAGGCCGCGGCGGGGCACGTGGCGACTCTTGAGCCTGACGAGTCCGCCCTTGACCTTTTCACTGAGGTCCACGAGGATTCCGTCAGCGAGTCCGAGTGCGAGAGCGTAGAGTCCACCGCCGAGGTCCTCATGGCCGACACAGAGCCGTGCGGCCCTCCGGGTTATTCCGGTGCCCGTGACGGGCATGTGGGAACTTCACGCAAGAATGACAGCGACAACCATGGGAACGACCGTTCGCCTCTCCATGATCCTTACATCCCGTAAGCTCTCACTCGGGAGCAGAGTGACGAGCTCCGGCGGATAAACGAGCAAGCTTTGCACACTCCCGTCACCGGGACAACTCCTGAGGCCCTGGCCATGGAGTCGGTGCGTTTGGCCACTTTTGCCGAACGGGACCGCCTAGAGCGGCTGCAGAGGGAGTTCGACGATCGCACTCGCCAACAACCTGTTGGGGAACTTTTCATGCAAATCAAAATATTTCCTACGAACACCCAAGATCTAATCTAGGAGATGCATAGCAACGAGAGGGGAGTGTGTCTACATACCCTTGTAGACCGAAAGTGTTAGCATCGTAATGCGGTTGATGTAGTCATACTCTTCACGATCCAATCGCGATCCAATCCGATCTAGTGCCGAACGGACAACACCTCCGAGATTAGCACACGTTCAGCTCGATGGCATCCTCTCCTTCTTGATCCAGCAAGAGAGAGGGAGGAGGTAGATGAGATCGGAACCAGCACGACGGCGTGGTGGTGGTGGTGGCAGCGGAATTCTGGCAGGGCTTCGCCAAGCGCTGACGGAACGTGGAGGAGGAGTAACGGGAGGGAGACGGGGCAAGCGTGGAAGGGGTGGCTGCGCCATGCGCCTCCCCACTATATATAGGAGTGAGGGAGGGGCATGCCAGCCCTAGCCCCCCTCCCAAGGCAGGGGGCGGCGGCCAAGGGGGGAGGAATGCCCTCCAAGCCAAGTGGAGGGCCCTCCCCCTTAGGGTTTCGCTTCCCCTAGGCGCATGGGCCAAGTAGGGGCTAGTGCGCCTGGCCCAATAAGGCCAGGACGCCCCCCCTACAGCCCATGCTACTTCTTGGGATGTGGTGGAACCCTCCGAGGACTTCTGGACCCCTCCGGAACCCTTTGGAACCTTCCGGTGACTTCCCGGTACAATACCGAAAAAACCGAACTTTTTCCGTAAACCTGAAAACAACTTTCCATATATAAATCTTTACCTCCGGACTATTCCGGAGCTCCTTGTGATGTCCCGGATCCCACCCGGGACTCCGAACAACCTTTGAACTTTCCTCTATTAATATCTCAATACTACCCTAGTGCTATCGAACGTTAAGCGTGCGACCCTACGGGTTCGAGAACATGTAGACATGACCGAGACTCCTTTATGGTCAATAACCAATAGCGGGACCTAGATGCCCATATTGATTCCTACATATTCAACGCAGATCTTTATCAGTTGAACCACGATGTCGAGGATTCAGTTAATCCCGTATGCAATTCCCTTTGTCCGGTGATATGTTACTTGCCCGAGATTCGATCGTTGGTATCTCCATACCTAGTTCAATCTCGTTTCTGGCAAGTCTCTTTACTTGTTTCGTAATACAAGATCCCATGACTAACTCATTAGCCACATTGCTTGCAAGCTCTTTACGATGTTGTATTACCAAGAGGGCCCAGAGATATCTCTTCGTCATACGGAGTGACAAATCCCAGTCTCGATCCTTGAACCCAACAGACACCTTCGGAGATACCTGTAGAGCACCTTTATGATCACCCAGTTACAAAGTGACGTTTGATAGCACACAAGGCATTCCTCTGGTATCTGGGAGTGACATGATCTCATGGTCTAAGGAATAGATACTTGACATGAAGAAAGTTGTAGCAAATAACTAAACGATCTGATGCTAAGCTTACAGTTGGGTCTTGTCCATCACATCATTCTCCTAATGATGTGATCCCGTTATCAAATGACAACTCATGTCTATGGTTAGGAAACCTTAACCATCTTTGATCAACGAGCTAGTCTTGTAGAGGCTCACTAGGGACATGGTGTTGTTTATATTTTCACACATGTATTTAAGTTTCCGGTCAATACAATTCTAGCATGAATAATAAACATTTATCATGAACAAGGAAATATGATAATAACCAATTTATTATTGCCTCTAGGGCATATTTCCAATAGTATCCCACTTGCACTCGAGTCAATAATCTAGTTTACATTGTAATGAATCTAACACCCATGGAGTCCTGGTGCTGATCATGTTTTGCTCGCAGAAGAGGTTTATTCAATGGGTCTGCCATATTCAGATCCATATGTACTTTTGCAAATATTTATGTCTACAATGCTCTGCTTGGAGCTACTCCAGCTAACTGCTCCACTATTCAATACGTATCCGGATTGAGAACTTTAGTCATCCGGATCAGTGTCAAAGCTATCATCGACATAACACTTTACGACGAGCTTATCTTCACCTCTAGAAACGAGAAACATGTCCTTAGTCCTCTTTAGGTACTTAAGGATATTCTTGACCGTTGTCCAGTGATCTACTCCTGGATCACTTTGGTACCTCCCTGCCAAACTTATGGCAAGGCACACATCATGTCTGGTACACAACATGGCATACATTGTAGAGCCTATGGATGAGGAATAGGGACAACTTTCATCCTTTCTCTTTCTTCTGCCGTGGTCGGGCTTTGAGTCCTACTCAACTTCGCACCTTGCAACACAGGCAAGAACCCCTTGTTTGGCTGGTCCATTTTGAACTTCTTCAAAATCTTGTCAAGGTATGTGCTCTGTGAAATTCCTATCAGGCGTTTCGATCTATCTCTATAGATCTTGATGCCCAATATGTAAGCAGCTTCACCAAGGGCTTTAATTGGAAAACTCTTGTTCAAATAACTATTTATGCTTTCCAGAAATTCTATATCATTTCCAACCAACAATATGTCATCCACATATAATATCAGAAATGCTATAGAGCTCCCACTCACTTTCTTGTAAATACAAGCTTCTCCGTAAGTTTGTATAAAACCAAAAGCTTTGATCACCTCATCAAAGCGTATATTCCAACTCCGAGATGCTTGCACCAGTCCATAGATGGATCGCTAGAGCTTGCATACTTTGTTAGCATCCTTAGGATCGACAAAACCTTCCGGTTGCATCATATACAACTCTTCCTTACGGAAACCATTAAGAAACGCTGTTTTGACGTCCATCTGCCAGATTTCATAATCATAAAACGTGGCAATTGCTAACACAATTCTAACAGACTTAAGCATCGCTACGGGTGAGAAAGTCTCATCGTAGTCAACCCCTTGAATTTGTCGGAAACCCTTTGCGACAAGTCGAGCTTTATAGATGGTGACATTACCATCAGCGTCTGTCTTCTTCTTAAAGATCCATTTATTCTCAATGTCCTGCCGGTCATCGGGCAAGTCCATCAAAGTCCATACTTTGTTCTCATACATGGATCCTATCTCGGATTTCATGGCCTCAAGCCATTTGTCGGAATCCGGGCTCATCATTGCTTCTTCATAGTTCGTAGACTCGCCGTTGTCTAACAACATGACTTCCAGGACGGGATTACCGTACCACTCTGGTACGGAACATACCCTGGTCGACCTACGAAGTTCAGTAGTAAGTTGATCCGAAGTTTCATGATCATCATCATTAGCTTCCACTTTGGCTGGTGTAGACATCACGGGAACTTCTTTCTGTGATGCGCTACTTTCCAATTCGAGAGAAGGTACAATTACCTCATCAAGTTCTACTTTCCTCCCACTCACTTCTTTCGAGAGAAACTCCTTCTCTAGAAAGGACCCATTCTTGGCAACAAAGATCTTGCCTTCGGATCTGTGATAGAAGGTATAACCAATGGTCTCTTTAGGGTATCCAATGAAGACGCACTTCTCCGCTTTGGGTTCGAGCTTATTAGGGAAGACTCTTCACATAAGCATCGCATCCCCAAACTTTAAGAAATGATAGCTTAGGTTTCTAGCCAAACCATAATTCATACGGTGTCGTCTCAACGGATTTAGACGGTGCCCTGTTTAAAGTGAATGCGGCTGTCTCTAATGCATAACCCCAAAACAATAGTGGCAAATCGGTAACACTACTGGAATCAAAGAATTTGCCATCAGCCAGTTCTTTGTCGTCTGCTAGCGGACGACACAGAAGGTATTTGCCGTCTGCTTACAAAAAGCAGACGGCAAAGAGCGGACTCATGGCAAAGATATAGTTTGCCATCAGTGCATCTTTGCCGTCTGCCAGCAGACGGCAAAGGGCTTAAAGGCAGACGGCAAAGAGACCAGTTGGGCCCCACTGGACCGTGGAGCTGGCTAGGTCAGATGAATGGGCTGGATGTCGTCCGCTTGCTCTTTGCCGTCTACTAGCAGACGGCAAAGAGGATGCCTATCTAACGGCCATAACCCCCCTCTCTCTCTCTCTCCCCACGTCACCAACCCCACCCGCCGCCCCAGCCCTGTCGTTCCCGACGCCGCCCAGCACCGCCGCCGGCCCCTGCGCCCGCCCCGCCCCTCGGCCCCTGCGCCCGCGACGCCCCACCACCGGAGCCAGGCCGCGGCGAGCCCCGCGACGCCCCACCGCCGGAGCCAGGCCGCGGCGCCGCCGCCCTCCCCGCGGCCCTTCTCCACCACCGCGGGGCCGCCTTCCTCCCTGCACCGGCCCTCCTCCATCACCGCGGCCCTCCTCCAAGGTGAGCTTTTTTTCTGTTTTTTGTTTCTATTTTTTGTTGTTTAGGTTTAGGTTAATTAGTGCTAGGTTTAGGTTAGTGCTAGGTTTAGGTTTAGGTTTAGGTTTAGATAATTAGAAGAAGAAGAAGAAGAAAGATGAAAAAAAAGAAGAAGAAGAAGAAGAAGAAGAAGAAGAAGAAGAAGAAGAAGAGGAGGAGAAGAAAAGAAGAAGAAGAAGAAGAAGAAGAAGAAGAAGAAGAGGAGGAGGAGAAGAAAATAAGAAGAAGAAGAAGAAGAAGAAGAAGAAGAAGAAGAAGAAGAACAAGAAGGAGAAGAAGAAGAAGAGGAGAAGAAGAAGAGGAGAAGTATAGGAAGAAGAAGAAAAAGAGGAGAAGAGGAGAAGAAGAGGAAAAACAGAAGATGGTCTGAAGAAGAAGAAAAGGAGGAGAAGAAGAAGGAATAGATTAGGAGAATAGAAACAAAATAGAAAAGTACTTATATATATATATAGATTTTTTATCGGGATTGAATATTCGTGTTGATCGGGTGGATTTAAATGTGCTGTTGTTTCGTCGCTGCGAGGGTCTGGTGTTCGACGACCTCCCCGTGCGTTTGACGAGCTCCCCTGCGTTCGTGGGTGAGCACAAATGACATCTCACTACTAGAAAAAAGGCTATTAGTGGCGCACCACATATTGCTATTAGTGGCGCACTATGGGTGCGCCACTATTAACACGCCATTAGTAATGGTTAGTAATGGCGCACCTCTGGTGCGCCACTGGTAAGGCACATACCAGTGGCGCACCATATGGTGCGCCACTACTAGCTTATGGTGCGCCACTGGTATTTCCTGGATGTGCGCCACTGGTATTTAGGATGGTGCGCCACTGCTATTAAAAGTCGGTGCGCCACTGGTAATTAATATGGTGCGCCACTGCTATTTTTATTAGGTGCGCCACTGGTAGAAAATATGGTGCGCCACTAGTATTTTTCTCTGGTGCGCCACTGGTAGTTAATTTCGTGCGCCACTAGTAGAATTTCGAAAATTTATTTTTTTATGCGCTGTCCACGTATTTATACATGTATACATTTTGAATATAGTACAGTACAGTATATACAGTTTGCAAAATTCAAATGCTCATAATTAAATAAATAAGAATCATAAAAATACAAATTTAGTATCCAAATTCTCAGAATGAAACCATTTATCAAGATAAAATAGTTACATAATCATTTAAATGCTGGACTATTCTAGAATTACAAAAGTAGTAAACTGACCTAGTTACAAACTAAGAAATAAATAGAAAACCTAAGCTAAAACCTATCTACCTATCTATCCTACACTACCACTTCACCACACAGCCAACAACCTCGTCTGTCTTCATTTCCATGACCACCACTTGGTCATTGTCCAACACCTGCAGACAAAAACAATAGATAACCCTTGTGTTAAGATTAAAATGTAGGATCCACCAAATGGTTGGAAGTGGCAAGAAGTCTTCAGCAACAATGCGGGGATATTGGCTCTGAGAACAAATTTCTGTTAGCAGCTGTGTCATCAATGCGGGGAATAAATTTTTACCTTAAGTGTGCACATCGGACAGTAACTCTTGTTGTAAGCAAAACAAGCATGCCACGGATAGCAGGTCAGCAGTTGTGTCATCCAAGCCTTGCCTTCCTGAAATAGAAACACATGATTACCGGCACTAAGATGGGTTCAATCTGGGTTATGAGTTCAGAAATCTATACAGGCTATCTAAATGCAAAGAAAAGAGTTATCGGGCTGTTCGGCTGATGGTTTCTGCGGCTGTTAAGCCGGCTGATGCTATTTTGTTGTGAGAGAAAAACACTGTACCATGGCTGATAAGCCGGGCTAATAAGTTCAAGCGAACAGGGCCGTGTTACACAAAATTGCCCACACTTATCAAAGACATATGCATTCCTTATCAACATGGACAATTAAATTACAGAAAAATGAGAGCCTGCTAGTGACCAAAACTGATATGGTTACATGATGGCCATGTAAGTTTACCTCTGTTTTCATTTCTGCAGAAACTGTTGCAGCAATTTCTCTTTTTATTTCTGCAGAAACTGCTGCATCGATTTGTTCCTTGCGAGTGGCATGTCTGCATAGAAGGAACAAATTAGAGAGGAATAGATAATTAACTAGAGCAGTAAGGAACACTACCATTGCTACTGCACGTAATAATAACGATGCGTGCTGAGATGGATGCAATATATATGCAAAGATGAATCACTAGAATATGCAAGCATGTAAATTTAGCAGATCACCATAGTGTCACATCAACACTACATCTCAAAGTTCGCACTCGGATATCACAAATATGCTGATCTTGTCTAATATGGATAACCACAGTACAATATTTGCATTGAGAAGCATTCTTACAAATTACCATATATATGGGTGATAGATTAATCTTTCCTATTAAATTATCTTACACATAACAGGAATCAAATCTTATTTTCCCAAACAGTAAATCAATTGAACAGCGTGAGAAAAATAAGGACTAAATTATTTGAACCTTCTAACTATTTTTAAGGCATCAAATTAAATTTGACACCACAGGAACCAGTGAAGTGCCACAAGTGAATACAGATCAACAAATTAACCACTGCTTGCTTGCTGGTCATTTCAGTACATATTGCTTGCAATTTAATTTCATGGAGAAAATAAATTGCTCTATTAAATCACCAGCAAGGCAGCTAGGCAGTGCTAGTAACGATTAAAGTACTAGCCAAATTTCTACTAAATAATCAAGCAGCAGTAGTACTTATAGGTACTAAAGAATCTAAGTATAAGAGCACTACTTCTACTAATAGATCTCTGGTACGTATTTAATTTCTACTAACTAATCAAGTAGCAGACTAGCAATAGTACTTGTACTAATAAATAGGAGTACTACTTCTACTAACAGATCTCTGGTATCCAGTCTACTAACGAGTCCCAGTAGTAGTGCTACTTCTAGTAAAAAGGATTTGGGATTTGAGAAGAAGAATGAGTGGATCACCGTAGCATGTTGCACGTGGAGAGAGTGGATGGTGCTCGGTGCAGTCTGCAGTCACGAAGATGCGCCCACAGCTTGAACTCCGGCGCCCTGCTCTTGGCGCGGCAACCCCGGCGCCCCAGCTTCGCCTGTGCATATTACTTGTATGCACAGTTAAGATATTACAAATGGATCTTCAGTTAAGATATGTAACCCCGGCGCCCCAGCTTCGCCTGTGCAACCCCGGCGCCCCAGCTTCGCTTGTTTTAGAATTAGTATGGTTTAGCTACAAAATTGCATATTACAAATGGATCTTCAGTTAAGATATGTAAGCAAGACATATATACCAAGTAATGAAGTAATCACCACATAAAATTACAAAAACAAAAAATTACAAAAAGCTGGACCGTTGAAAATGTTGTATATGCCCACAAGGAGTTAATACATTTTGTATTCAGCCCAAGTCTGGACTCTAATATGTCATACTCTAATATTTCAAAACAAAAAATATTACAGAAAGATGGACCATTAAAAATCCCCTCGAGTCTGAAATCTAATATTTCATACTCACTTGGCACTCCCAGATCCCTATTATGAACTCTCTGTATTTATCTCAAAATATAAGGAAGCAGCAGGGTGCAGTCTTAGGTTCTAACTTGACATCAGCTGTCAATAATATGCAAGATTGAACAACCTTGAAGCAGAGTATATGAATGATTCAAATTACTCACAGCATAATTTGAACAATGAAAGTAAGATTAATATGAGAAGAAAGTGGCAGGTCATTATCATTCATCATAAACACAAACACTGCAATCTACTACAGAATTTACAGAACTTGTTCATAGATTCTTAATTCATATCAGGCAATGTTTTCCAGAGCCAAATAGGCATGCATCTTTCTAAATCAAATAGGAATGCTAAACAGAGCCGTGCATCTCATTTTAGTTGCTCCTGTACTAAACAGAGCCGCGCAGTCTATTTGAACTGACACATCTTAAACTAAACTGAACAAATCCATTTTCGTTAAACTAACACATCTTTAAACTAAACTGAACAAATCCATTTTAGTTCGTCTATTGCTGAATTTATGTTTCTTTGGTGTCATGGGTTCAGTCTGTGTTGCACATTTATGTGTCAACGATGGCTATCAAACAAGAAAATTGCTTGCGAGCTATAGCCTACCCCTGACCTCCATGTTTATCTTTTCATGGTCATGGAAAATGAAATACTAATGAACGACCGCTTTAATCAACAAGCGCACACGAAAAGCGCGCACGGCACAATAGGGGCTAACCCCGAGCGGCAATAACAACGAGACTGGACACCAAAAACAGAGTAAACTGAACAAGCATGCATGTGAATGAAAACAGAGATTAGCACGAACCCAACCAAAGAGAGCGAGGCGAAACGGACGAAAAAAGAGCCTGTCGATGGGGAAAAACAAGAAACAAGGGTACATCAGCTCACATGCATTCGAACACAAAGTGAGCAAAGAGAAAGGTACCTCCCAAAGCAAGGACTCGCAGACGGCGACGGGATTGACTGATCTGCAGTAAGAAGCAAACGAAGAGCGTATAAGCAGCGGAACACAGTACATCAGAAGACAAAGAGGAAATGGCAAAGCAAAGGAACTGCAGGTGTGTTGAGCAGAAGAAGGTATGCCTAACCTCAAGCGTACGCAGCAGGCGCGGGCACCTAGGTGTAATCCAGTCGGCCCAAGAAGAAGCAAACCACACCACACGGAGGCTCCTCTCTGGGCGCACGACGACTGTGGAGAAGGAGCAGACCTCGAGGACCCTTTCAGGTCCTTGCATTTTGATTTTCAACACACATCATCGGCCCGGCGAACCACCGTAGTAAATAGAAAGAAACGTCATGAGTAATCGTTCAAACTGCGTAACAGAGAGGATGGTGATGGTGTGCAGAGCCTACAGGAGGTAACTGAGATGAATAGACATACAAACAAAACACCCACGTTTTAATTTCCATGAGCCTGCTTGATTCATCAATCAACCAGAGTAGTACCAAGCAAACATCTTCAATATATATACAACCTCAGAATAAGAATTTGCAGCAAAAGGTTCAACATTTTAATTCTTCAAGGAAATGAATGCAACCTCAGAATTTATTTAGCAGGAAAGGAAATATACATCACGGTGGTTCTCCTGTCAGTATATGCACGTATCAATCAAATGGAAGCAGTGGTTACCTAGAGTACAGAGACAAGATGGGGGTGGGAGAGGGAGAGCGAGAGATGGCTTACCTCTGTCTCCATTCACACAAGCGGAGCAGAGCAGAGCAGAGCATACCACACCAGATCGGAGCGAGCAAACTGCACAGACCAAACCGCACGCACGAATCAGATGCAGGAATGAAGGAAACCGGAAGAAGAAGAAGAGAAAGGGATTCATGCCTACCATAACCTCTCCATGTGGACGTTGTGTTGCTGTTGTTGGTCTTGGAGGGGAGGGTGCTGCGGATCCTGAGCTCGGTCGCCATGGCCGCCCGACCGCGGGCTAGGGTTTGAGGCGCGAGGAGGGGGAAGGGAGGGCTGTGGAGGTGGAAGGAGGAGGGCGTGGTGGCGGTGGGAGGAGGAAGGCTCCTCTGCCGCTGTGTGGTCGTGGAGGAGGATGGTGGCGCGGATGCGGAAACGCCGGAGCGGATCTGGCGGCGGCCTGAGCAGGTAGAGCTGGTCTGGGCCCTCCCTAGGCGAGGGAGAGGGAGAGGGAGAGTAGGAGGAGGTCACCGGCTGAGAGGGAAAGGAGGAGGAGGAGGAGGTCGCCGGTGGGGTTGGGCGGCGGCTGGTTTGGGAATCGGGGAAGAGGAAGACGGCGAGCGGCGGCTGGTTTGTTTTCTTTTTCATTTTCCCGGAGCGAACTGGACCCGAGCGGGTGTCTCACCCCGCATGGTGTGCGGTACTGGGGTGGCGCACCTAGGTGTGGTGCGCCATTACTAAGTCTGGGCATAGACTTAGTAATGGCGCACCACACCTAGGTGCGCCACTGCTACCTAAAATAGTAGTGGCGCACCTGGATGTGGTGCGCCATTGGTAAGCCTGGGGAGGGGGTGGACTCAGAAAAAAATAGCAATGGCGCACCGTGTGTGTGGTGCGCCATTAGTAATATAGAGATTAGTGGCGCACCACATACATAGTGCGCCACTAATGTCTATATTAGCTATAGCCCTTTTTCTAGTAGTGTCTCCTCCTTCCCCCTAAATTTGCTCTGTTTCGGTCTTTGTGCCGATGAAACTTGCTAGCTATAGGTGTCTTCAATCATTAGTATGCGTGACCAGTATGCGTCTCCCGTTCGAAAGGGCGGCATCTATAAATATGCATGTCTTTGCATATTTATAACTGCCATCCTTTCGAATTGTCCACATTATCCATGGACAGCCCAAGTATGTGTAGATTGGGTTCGTTTTCCCATGCTCTGCTCCGGATCCGATGCAGAATTTCGTCAGTGCCTCCCTGTTGTTCTCCGGGTACACATCCTCTCTGTTTATTGCCGAGACGTGTATCAGGAGAACAGCGGGGAGGTGCTGCCGAAATTTTGCGTCGGATCCGGAGCAGAGCATGGGAAAACGAACCCAATCTACACAAACTCGGGTGGGATTAGGACCTATCTTTACCTATTAGCGTGTAGGTTGCATGGACGTAATACAAATGGACAAACTTCATTAACTGATGAATATATATGACAAATTATATATATATTTCTTGGGTGTTTAGTAGGTAGGCAAGATGAGTGATCGTGCGTGGATGTACACCGGTCACACTAGTCAGGAAGACATTAGCAATGAATGGTAAACAAAAACCAAGGGGTTTGTGAAAGCCGAATTTGCAAATGGCCAGAGAAAAACCTGATGCCCCTGTGTTAGGTGCGACAACTTTTCTCAGAGGAAAGAGGATGAAATGGGTAAACACCTGCAGAAGTGGGGGTTTACGCCCGATTATACGGTGTGGACATTTCATGGAGAGTCTGCCCAACGTACCAGAGCTGAGGTGGTTCGTCGTCGCACCGATGAGCATGGTACCGGGATCGAAGACATGGTGCAAGACTTTGATGATGCTCGGGATTCGGACGATGAGATGGAGGAATCTGCAAAGGCCTTCAATGAAATGTTGGAGTCTTCAAAACGTCCTCTCCACGAGCACACTGAGCTTTGTCAGCTGGATGCCATCGCACAAGTAATGGCTCTGAAGGCCCAATTCAACTTGGGTAGAGAATGCTACGACGCCATGACGACACTATTTGGACGCTTTCTACCCAAAGGCCATGTAATGCCTGCAAACCTGTACCAGTCGGACAAAATCCTCCGTGCACTTAAGATGCCCTATGAGAAGATAGATGCCTGTGAGAAAGGATGTGCCTTATTTAGGCTTGAGTATGCGGACTTGAACTATTGTCCCATTTGCAACTCTTCCAGGTATGTTGTGGTAGACGTCCGGATGGGGTACCTGGCCGGATCCGCCAGAGGGGCCGAGTGGCCATGCTGATGGTGGCGGGGATGAGTGTGCTGATAGTGAGGGCGAGGTGGTTGAGGGGGCCACCATGTACCAGCGTGGTGGTACACGGCTCCCGCCCCTTCCAGCGACCCGCGAGCAGAGGCCGATGATTAGGCCTGATGGGGAGAAGTAAGTGCATTTACTATTTTTGTACATTTTGCGTTCACGTTTCTTCAAATATCTAATGCGTTGGCCTTGTCATACTGCAGGGGTTGGGTACACGCCAGTGACGTCCGCAGGCCCAACACCGTCCTTGGTGTGCTTTGCCAGCAAAATTTCCCGGGGTTTGTCACGTTGCCCGGTGAGGGACAGCTTCCAGAGCTAGGATTGAGCTGGGAGCACTACTTGGCTACCCCGGCCCCGCCGGAGGAGATGATCGACGGTGTCTTGTGCCACACGAGGGCCGAGATGGTGATCAAAAGCTTTTGGGTAATTTTTCCTTTACACAATTAAAAATTAACAATAGCTAGTTATTGTACTAATCAGTGTTGTCTCGTTTGATTGCAGACCTTCTACAGGTGTGAGGAGGGATACGAGGAGGACGCGGCAAAGGTTATTGATAGCGAGTGCAAGCGCCTACTACAAAACTTACGGCACGAGGCTCGGCCGCAGGCTGTTCGAGACTACTATGCCAAGCGTGGTATTAAGAAGGACAAGCCGTCGTGCCGGACTAAGTTTCTGAAGAAGGATCAGTACATGAAGGTAATTACCTATTCTTAAGGCATTGTACTTAGTTTCCTTGATTTGATTCGTAGTCGTAGCGCTCAAATTTTTCTTTACTAACTTAGGTGCCCCCGAGATGGTGTGCGGATAAGATGGATTGTTGGGAGGCGTTGGTGGATGAGTGGTGCACAGGCCGCTGGCGAACCGTCCACGACAACGCCAAGGACCGGCGTGCCCAAATGGTTGGTGTGCCACACCATCAAGGCAGCGCCAACTTATATCAGTTCAGGCAGAACTGGGTATGTGGTTTGTTTCATGATTCATGCAATTCATTCTTCATGCTAGCTTGAGCCCTTTACTAATACTTTGTTCCTCTCTTTTAGGCGCAACACAATAACACGGAGGTGCCTGAGGTGTACGACCTCTATGCCATGGCCCATACTGCCTCGTACAAGAAGGCCAAGGCATTCTCTGAGTCTGACCTCGATCATCCAGAGAATTTCACCAACATCTCCTCCCACCACAAGCTCGTGAGGTACAACCAGGAGGGGAAGGCGAGGAAAGGGGAGGACTTTAACCCGAGCCAGAATCCTATTGATCCAGAGCTGGTGATGATATCTGGTGGCGGGAGGCCCCATGGCTCATTAGCCATTGGAGATGGACTGATACGTTGTCCTCTCACTCTCCCGGAGATCAAGGCGCGCCAAACGAGCTCCTGTCCTGAGATAAGGACTCGTCCACGGCCAGTCGATCTCGCCATCGAGGTTAGTTATACGGACTCAGATATCTTTCCTCCATTACATTGTGTGTGTGGCCATCGATGATTACAATGCTAACGAGGAGTGGTGTTGCAGGCTACTCTTTAGAAAGAGAGAGCGACAACCCAGGCGCTTCTGGAGGAGAGGGACCGGGTGGCGGCGGAGAAGGAACTGATGGCGGAGGAGAAGACGGCTAGGTTGTTGGAGGAGGAGAGGGCACGGAATGACGCGGCTCACCGGGCCATGTACGAGCTCCTCGTGGTAAGTTTCTTCTGCATATTAGCCAAATCATGCACGTAATATTCGTTTCATTACTAACTAATATGACTGACTCGTCAAAACCAAATGTGCAGTCTATGTGCGAGAAGATCGGTCAAACCCCTCCGCCGATGCCGGTCATTACTAGAGCGGGAACGGTGAGTTTCATTTGAATGGTCATTATTTACTAGTCTTAACATTTGAGTGTCATCATGCTAATGAGACTTTGCAAATGATCTTTGGTGCAGCATAACTCCGGAGCCTCATCGCACAACCCTTCTCCAGGTGATACCGACTCGAGGAACCCCGGTGCTTGACCTCCGGTAAGTTTTCTCTAGTGTTTTGCTTAACAAATGCATACTTAGCTTCGTACATGCTTGTTAGCCCTATTATGCCTCATACTTAGCTTATTTCCCCCAAAAAAGACATACTTAGTTAATTATCCTCCAAAATGACATAATTAGCTTATTTAGTTCATTTATGACATAATTAGCTTATTCATTTCAAAAATGGCATAATAACCATTGTTAGCTCATAAATGTCATATACTTAGCTTATTTTCCTCCAAAATGACATAATTACCTAAGTTAGCTCTAAAATGACCTATACTTACCTAAGTTAGCTCAAAAATGGCATAATTACCTAGGTTAGCACAAAAATGATCTATACTTACCTTATTTTCCTCCAAATTGACATAATAAGCTTAGTTAGCTCAAAAATGGCATAATTACCCAAGTTAGCTCTAACATGACACAAATAAGGAATAAGAAGAAGAAAAACAAGGAAGAGGAGAAAAAGAAAGAATAGAAGAAGAAAGAGAAGAAAAAGAAAGAATAAAAGAAGAAGAATGAGAAGGAAAAGGATAAAAAGATAGAAGAGAAGAAGAAAGATGAGAAAAGGAGAGAAGAAGAAGAAGAAAATATATTCTTATTCTTCCTTTTTCTCTTCTTTCTTTTTCTCCATCTTCTACTCCTTTTTCTTATTCTTATTCTTCTTCTTTCTTTCTTCTTCTTCTTCTTCTTCTTCTTCTTCTTCTTCTAGTCTTCTTCTTCTTCTTCTTCTTCTTCTAGTCTTCTTCTTCTTCTTCTTCTTCTTCTTCTTCTTCTTCTTCTAGTCTTCTTCTTCTTCTAGTCTTCTTCTTCTAGTCTTCTTCTAACTTTCTTACTCCCATTTTGCAGGTTTGATTCACTTCATGGAAGCAGGCATTGATGGACTGCTAGTGTTTAGTTTTTGTTTTGATTTGTATTGACGAACAATGTGAAACTATGTATGTATATATGGATGAACTCCGTGAAACTATGTATGTATTGGATCTTTTAATACCCTATGTGTTCTCTTGCATTCGATGGACTGCTAGCTGTTGGATACATGGGCTATGCTTGAGGTTGAAACTATATATATCATATATGTCTTTTCAAAATGCAGGGATATAACAGAAAATAGACAAAACAGTAACAATACAGGCACTTTGCCGTCTGCCAGCCGACGGCAAAGACCTTTGCCGTCGGTAGGCGGACGGCAAAGGTGCCACATGGCAGCAACCTGTTCAACCTGGGAGCATCAGGTCTGACCATTTGGTCATTCTGCCGTCTGCTAGTAGACGGCAAAGACCAGCCTGGCAAACGGCAAAGACTAAGCAGAAGTGACGGTTAGCCACGGGTCTGCTGATGTCATAGGGCTGACGGCAAAGTTTGCCGTCCGCCGGCAGACGGCAAGGTCTGCCGTTAGCCACCTAACGGGGCTAACCGCTATTCTTTGCCGTCCATGATCTTTGCCGTCAGCTTGGCCAGGAAAGCGGACGGCAAACTTCTTTGTCGTCAGCTGTTTTTACGCAGACAGCAAACAAAGTCATTACCGTGACTTTCAGTGCCGGAAGTGTTTGCCGTCCGTGGCAGACGGCAAAGACGTTTGCCGTCGGTGGCCTGGTCATTTGCCGTCTGCTATGGCAGACGGCAAATTAGCTGATTCATGTAGTGTAAGAGACATCATAGAACGCACCATATCCAATAGAATACGATTTCGACGTTCGGATACACCATTACGCTGTGGTGTTCCAGGTGACATTAGCTGTGAAACAATTCCACATTGTCTTAAATGCATACCAAACTCGTAACTCAAATATTCACCTCCACGATCAGATCGTAGAAATTTAATTTTCTTATTACGATGATTCTGTACTTCACTCTGAAACTCGCACTTTTCAAATGTTTCAGACTTGTGTTTCATCAAGTAAATATACCCATATCTACTAAATCATCTGTGAAGGTAAGAAAGTAACGATATCCACCGCGTGCTTCAACACTCATCGGACCGCATACATCGGTATGTATTATTTCCAACAAGTCACTCGCCCGCTCCGTTGTATCGAAAAACGGGGTTTTAGTCATCTTGCCCATGAGGCATGGTTCACATGTCTCAAATGATTCATAATCAAGAGATTCCAAAAGTCCATCAGCATGGAGTTTCTTCATGCGCTTTACACCAATATGACCTAAGCGGCAGTGCCACAAGTATGTGGTACTATCATCATTAACCTTGCATCTTTTGGCATCAATATTATGAATATGTGTATCACTACGATCGAGATTCAACAAGAATAAACCATTCACCAAGGGTGCATGACCATAAAAGATATTATTCATATAAATAGAACAACCATTATTCTCTGACTTAAATGAATAACCGTCTCGCAATAAATAAGATCCAGATATAATGTGCATGCTTAACGCAGGCACCAAATAACAATTATTCAGGTTCAAAACTAATCCCGAAGGTAAATGTAGAGGGAGCGTGCCGACGGTGATCACATCAACCTTGGAACCATTTCCGACACACATTGTCACCTCGTCCTTAGCTAGTCTCCATTTATTTCGCAGCTCCTGTTTTGAGTTACAAATATTAGCACCCAAACCAGTATCAAAAACCCAGGTTCTACTATGAGCACTAGTAAGGTACACATCAATAACATGTATATCAAATATACCTTTGTTGACGTTGCCAGCCTTCTTATCTGCCAAGTACTTGGGGCAGTTCCGCTTCCAGTGACCATTCCCCTTGCAATAGAAGCACTCAGTCTCAGGTTGGGTCCAGCCTTGGGTTTCTTCATGGGAGCGGCAACTGGCTTGCCATTCTTCTTGAAGTTCCCTTTCTTTCCCTTGCCTTTCTTGAAACTAGTGGTCTTGTTGACCATCAACACTTGATGCTCTTTCTTGATTTCTACCTCCGCGGCTTTAAGCATTGCGAAGAGCTCAGGGATCATTTTCTCCATCCCTTGCATATTATAGTTCATCACGAAGCCTTTGTAGCTCGGTGGCAGTGACTGGCGAACTCTGTCAATCGCTACTTCATCCGAAAGATTAACTCCCAACTGATTCAAGCGGTTGTAGTACCCAAACATTTTGAGTACGTGCTCACTAATGGAGCTGTTCTCTTCCATCTTACAGCTAAAGAACTTGTCGGAGGTGTCATACCTCTCAACCCGGGCATGAGCCTGAAATACCAATTTCAGCTCCTGGAACATCTCATATGCTCCGTGGTGCTCAAAACGTCTTTGGAGCCCCGGTTCTAAGCCATAAAGCATGGCGCACTGAACTATCGTGTAGTCATCATTCCTTGCTTGCCAGACGTTCATAGCGTCCAGATTTGCGGGAGTGGGTGGATCACCTAGCGGTGCATTAAGGACATAAACTTTATGTGCAGCAGTGAGGATAATCCTCAGATTACGGACCCAGTCCGCATAGTTGCTACCATCATCTTTCAATTTTTCTTTCCCTAGGAACGCATTAAAATTCAAGGGAGCTACAGCGCGAGCCATTGATCTACAACATTAATTTGCAAAGACAATTAGACTAAGTTCATGATAATTGGTTCTTCTAATCAAATTATTAAAAGAACTCTCACTTAAATCAACATCCCTCAAGTTGTCTAAGTGTTACATGATCCACATCAACTGACCCATGTCTGATCATCACGTGAGATGGGGCAATCATCAATGGTGAACATCTCCATGTTGATCATATCTACTATATGACTCATGTTCGACCTTTTGGTCCTCCGTGTTCCGAGGCCATGTTTGTACATGCTAGGCTCGTCAAGTTTAACCCAAGTATTCTGCATGTGTAAAACTGGCTTACACCCATTGTATGCGAACGTAGAGTCTATCACACCCGATCATCACGTGGTGCTTCGAAACGACGAACTTCGCAACGGTGCATACTTAGGGAGAACACTTTTATCTTGAAATTATGTGAAGGGGTCATCTTATAATGCTACCGTCGTCCTAAGCAAAATAAGATGCATAAAAAGATAAACATCACATGCAATCAATATGTGACATGATATGGCCATCATCATCTTGTGCCTTTGATCTCCATCTCCAAAGCACCGGCATGATCTCCATCGTCACCAGCATGACACCATGATCTCCATCATCGTGCCATCATGTGGTTGACTCTGCCAACTATTGCTTCTACAACTAATGCTAACGCATAGCGATAAAGTAAAGCAATTACATGGCGGTTAAGAGTTGACACGCAGGTCATACAATAAATTAAATACAACCCTATGGCTCCTGCCAGTTGCCGTACTCATCGACATGTGCTACTTGTAGACTGCGTTGGTATTTCCCCGAAGAGGAGAGGATGATGCAGTATAGTAGAGATAAGTATTTCCCTCAGTTAAGAACCAAGGTTATCAATCCAGTAGGAGAACTAAGCAAAATCCCGTTAAGCGCACCTGCACACACAAAATCAAACACTTGCACCCAACGCAAATAAGAGGGTTGTCAATCCTCTTAGCGGTTATTTTTGCAAGGATTAATTCTGATAGTGGTAGATAGATAAACTAAAATACTAAATAAAATAAAAGTAAATAAATTGTAGCAAGGTATTCTTGATTTTAATATATGATAAAAGTAGACCCGGGGGCCATAGTTTTCACTAGAGGCTTCTCTCTCGAACACATAGCATACGGTGGGTAAACAAATTAATGTTGGGCAATTGATAGAAAAGCAAATAATTATGACGGATTCATGGCAATGATCATGTATATAGGCATCACGCCCGAGACAAGTAGAACGACTCCTGCCTGGATCTACTACTATTACTCCACCCATCGACCGCTATCCAGCATGCATCTAGGGTATTAAGTATGAAATAGAGTAACGCCTTAAGCAAGATGACATGATGTAGACAAAGTAAACTCAAGCAATATGATTAAACCCCATCTTTTTATCCTTAATGGCAAAAATACAAATACGTGTCATGTCCCTTTCTGTCACTGGGATTGAGCACCGCAACATTGAACCCATCACAAAGCACATCTCCTATTGCAAGATAAACCAATCTAGTTGGCCAAACCAAATCGATAGATCGATTCCCCCTCCGGCAGAGTACCAGAAAAGGCCTCCAGATGGGATCGTGGAAGAACAGAGGCTTGCGGCGGCATAAAAGTTATTCGGGGTGGCTCTCTGTTAGTTTCCCAATATTTGAGAATTTATAGAAGTGGAATTAGGTCAAACGGAGCCATGAGGGCCCCATAAGGCATCAGGGCGCCCCCCTAGGGCCGCGCCCTGTTGCCTTGTGGAGGCTTTGTGAACCTTCTGGCCTCCTCTCCAAGTCTCCAGGGTCTCTTTTGTCCAAAAAAAATCTCCAAAAAGTTTCGTGGCATTTGGACTTCATTTGGTACTGATTTCCTGAAAAACCAAAAACAAGCAGAAAACAGCAACTGGCACTGGGCACTAGGTTAATAGGTTAGTCCCAAAAAATGATATATAATTGCAGATAAAAACATCCAAGATTGATACTATAATAGCATGGAACAATCAAAAATTATAGATAATGTCGTGGGTACGACCATCTATGAGGCCATCTAGCCCCTTGTGGTTCGGCAGGGGAGATTGACGTGCTCAAAGAGCAGAATAAATGGAAGCTGCAAGGGATTTACCCAGGTTTGGGCCATCGTGAGGTGTAAAACCCTACTCCTGCTTTGGTGTATTGGATGTGTGGGAGCACAAATAAAAGGAGCGCTTCTCCTGGCAAGGCACGAAAAGAGCAGCTACGCATGCGAGACATGCTGGTGTTTGAGAAAGGATCTGAATCCCTCTAACTGTTGCCCTAGCCCTGCTTTTATAGCTCAAGGGGTTACCACAGTGGCAAAATAGTCATTACATAGTGATTAGATAGCAAACAGTGCTATCATACCTAACTCTGTCAGTTTAGGACAAAAGCATTAAATGCTCCGTTAGGTGTCATGTGGAGAGGCAGCCCCGGCAAGGTTTCTGCATCGCTCGCCTAGCTACCCCGTATTATTCTGACACGCCTCCCGGACGGGTGTCACTAAAGGCAAATCTTCTCCCTGCGTGCTGACACGTGTCTGACAAACCTCACCAACTAGCCTGCGCGGTCGACACCTCACCGATTAGCGACTAGCTGCCCGGTGGAGTGGAGCGCTGATGCGCTGGTGAAAGCTTGCCGGCACGGAGCTTGCCGGGTCTTTACCTTGCCGGTTTGGCCTTGCCGGCAAGGAATATCTTCATCTTCAGCACTGGTTGAGTGCTTGTTGGTGTTTCGTTTTGAGCTTCTTTCCAGTACCTTCCGCAACTGGGCCCTGAATCTTGGTCTTGGTGGTTTCCGGCAAGCCTTGGCCGGTAAGGAGGCTGCTACCGTCTGTGCATAAGTCAGGGTATAAAATACCCATGTTTTATACACCGACAGGAGCCCCCGGGCCTGGGCCATACGCGCGTCCGAAGCGTCGTTGGGCTAGGCCCAAACAATGCACAGACACACGGCGAGAAAACTGCCGCTGTAATTTTTGTCATGATGGTTATCGCCTCTTGAGATCTTCTTTGCTTCTTCCTTAATCTGAACTTGAGTGTGTTCTTGGTCATCTTCCGGTAAACATTGCCGTCGGATGGACAGCCGCTAAGTGTATTCAGACCAGGAATATGCACACACGCGGGGCGTCGTTGGTTCAAGCCGAACCGGCGCACAGCCACCCGTGGCAAAGGATAACTGCCATATCTGTCTTTACTTCTCCTTTTTCTGATTCCCTCCATCATGCGCATTTGCATGCATGCAAGGCAGCAGATTAGTGAAGAAGGGCGGTCGTTGGAGTGACGCGCCGGGCCAGGGACGCAGGGCGCGGGATTGGCGAACTTGGACGGTTGCTGGAGTAATGCGCCCGGCCAGAAGCGCAGGGCATAGGATTGGCGAATCTGGGCGGCCACCCGAAAACAGTGATGAACCAGCTCCCCGTGCTCTCCTTATAAAGAGGGGGCTGTGGGATGCGATGCTCATCCATCTCCATTCGCCTCAGTCTTCAGCAACTGTCGTCTCCTTCTTCTACCTTCTTCCTCCGCACTTGTCGACGGTATGGCGCGGGGAAGAGGCCGCGGCCGTGCCTCCGCCGCCGCGGCGAGAGCTTCTCCTCGGCTCCATGCCCACGTCTCGGCCGCGGCTGCGGAAGCTAGCTCCAGCGCTCAAGGAAGGGCCGCGGCCCGTGGTCATGGAATACGCGGTGCTCGTGGTCGAGGCGGCCATGGCGGAGCGCTTGCCGCTCCGTCTTCGGCCCTTCCTCCCCTGACAGAGGGCCATACGGAGGACACGGCGTAGGAGTTCGTTGTGGAACTGCGCGATCGGCAGCGGAGCTGGCTGCGGCTTCCTCGTCCTTTTGCTAGGGAGATGGAAGGCCGCCATCTGCGCGGCTTGTGGCTGCGTGTGGATGGTTACTGCAACGGCCCAGTCTGGGTGACCGTTGAGACCTCCAACAACGGCCTTATGTATCTCACGCGCGGGTGGAAATCCTTCATTTGTGCCCGTTGCATAGGGCAAGGGCACCTCCTTCACTTCAGGCTGGATGGACCAGACATGCTCATCGTGAAGTTCTTCGGGGCTTCGGGCGCTCGCTTGGAGTGCTGCGCGGAAAGCTCGAGCGACAGCGACACCGCTTCCTCCAGCGAGGCTGAGGATGACGATGATGACGGTGATGATGACGGCTCTCCAGGTGTGAAGACCAAGGACGACGGCGACGAGTCTGGCTGAACGCCGGCAGCACCATTATCTGGCCTTCCGGGAACAAGCCGGGCTTCGCCTAGGCGCCCCTTTTGCCCTCCTTGCACTCAATGTAAACCCTGGGAAAGGGCCAATAAAATGTAACCGAGTACTCTTTTAATGAATATCTATTGTTTGCCGGGCTTAGATGAATGCGCGCTATTCCCCTTGTTTAGCTTCGTCTTTGTATGATTGCATACCCTACGCTTGCCGGAAGCTTGCCGGTGTATGCACTTGCCGCGAGCGCTTGAGGAACGGATCCTTAGCGGCTTGCTGGTAGTGTCGCCACCGGCAAGGTAACTTGTCGATCATAGTGCGGCAGCTTGCCGGTGCGCATACTTGCCGCGAGCACTTTGAGGAACGGGTCCTTAGCAGCCTGCTGGAAGTACCGCCATCAGCAAGGCAACTTGTCGGTCACAACGTGGCTACAGACCTTGCCGAGCGGACTCGAGGCAAAACCAGAGCGCGAATGATTATGACAAGAGAGCGAATGATAGCGACAAGGTTCCTTCGCGTGTAGGTTTTTCATACAAACACAAAATCATTCAAGGGAAATCACAAATGTAACAAGAAAAAAGTTTCGAAGTTTTTCAACTTAGCTTTTCCCTGCACTGTTTCTCTCGTCGTACAAAATGATCACTTGAACGTCAATAAAATGGTGCCCCATCTCTACTCCTCCCGGGAAACCTGCACGCGAGGGATCCTTCTGTCCTTTTCAGAAAAAGAAAGAAGAGACAAGAGCGGTTTGGGAACCTTGACAGTTCATTAGTCATTCCATGCAAACTAAAATGTAAATCACAACATCGCATGCATCCATATATAAATGAATATGTACGAAGAGTTGCGAAACACTTAGCTTTATTATGCATAGGATCTGCGCCTGGCTTTGTACAAAGGGTTACAGGTCTTGCCGACAAAGCTTGTACAAAAGGGGTTGCCGGGAGGCCCGGCAACCGCGCCTTATGGGTAGAACTTGCGAAGACGCTCAATATTCCATGAGTTCTGCACTGGGGTGCCATCTTCGGTCTCCAGACGGACTGCACTAGGTCTGGTGACTCGTACTACCCGATAAGGGCCTTCCTACTTCGGCGTCAACTTGTTTGATTTCTTGGCGGACTGAACGCGCCGAGGAACAAGGTCGCCTTCCTCAAGGCTTTGGGCATGCACTTTGCGGCTATGATAGCGGCGCAAGGCTTGCTGGTAGCGTGCAGCTCGCACAGCCGCCTGAAGACGATCCTCCTCAAGGAGCGTCGCATCATCTTGCCGCAACTGCTCTTGCTCAGCTTCATTGTAAGCGAGCGCTCGAGGTGACCCGTATATGAGTTCTGTGGGGAGCACCGCTTCTGCACCATAGATTAGGGAGAAGGGTGTTTGGCCGGTAGCTCGATTTGGTGTCGTCCTGAGTGACCAAAGAACTGCCGGCAACTCATTAATCCAGCGCCTTCCACATTTGCGCAGCCTGTCAAAGGTTCTTGTCTTGAGGCCATGCAGCACTTCAGCGTTCATCCTTTTCGCTTGGCCATTGCTTCTCGGGTGAGCAACAGATGCAAAACAGATTTTGCCGCCAAGGTCCTCGACGTACTGCATGAAGGTGCGGCTCATGAACTGTGTGCTATTGTCGGTGATGATTCTGTTAGGAATCCCGAAATGGCAAACTAATCCTTTAAAGAACTTGACGGCTGATTGCGCTGTCACCTTCCTGACTGGCTCCACTTCAGGCCACTTTGTGAACTTGTCGATTGCAACGTACAAGAACTCAAAGCCTCCGGTAGCACAAGGAAAGGGGCCCACGATATAGAGCCCCCAGACCGAAAAGGGCCAGGAGAGAGGGATTGTTTGAAGAGCTTGAGCTAGCTGATGTATGTTCTTTGAATGGAACTGGCATGCTTCACACTTTGTTACTAGCTTAGTTGCATCCTGGAGGGCAGTGGGCCAATAGAAGCCTTGCCGGAAAACTTTGCCGGCAAGTGCTCTCGAACCTATGTGAGAGCCACATATGCCTCCATGTATCTCCGCCAACAGCTTCAGTCCATCTTCCCGGCAACTACACTTTAATTTCACACCATTTGGTCTCTTTCTGTATAGCGTGTTATCCACAAACCGATACATACTTGACTGACGGGCTACTTTCGCAGCTTCTTCTAGCTCATCAGGAAGTTCTCATGTTTGAAGGAAATGAATTATCTACTGTGCCCATGCCGGAGCCTGCGGCTCGACGACAAGGACTAAAGGCATTTCTTCGGCTGCGGGAGCGCTTGCCTCTGCGGCAAGAACCTGAGGTTCTACGCTAAGCCGCTGCTCACCGACAACCGTGTCGTTGTCCCCGGCAACCTTTTCGCCGGCGGCTCCTGGGAGTTCTGCCAGAAAATACTTGCCGGTGTTCAACTTCCTTCTCTTACTGGCCTGCGTTGATGGAGTGACTATTGGTTGATTCAAATGGAGCACAAAAGTTCCTGGTTCCACAGGTAGCTTTTGAGCGGCACACTTTGACAGGTGATCAGCAATGCTGTTTTCCACACGAGGGACGTGCTCTGTTTGTAACCCGTCAAAGTGTTCCTCCAATTTCCTCACTTCTTCCACGTACGCTTCCATCAACGGGCTCTGGTAATCTTTGTTCACTTGTTTTACAACAAGCTACGAGTCACCGCGGACGATCAATTTTCTGATCCCAAGGTCCACTGCGATCCTAAGACCAGCAAGGAGTCCTTCATACTCAGCAATGTTGTTTGTAGCTTGCTCCCTGAGAAAGTGCATTTGGACTACATACTTGAGGTGCTCTCCAGTGGGTGCGACAAGCAGCACTCCGGCACCGGCTCCTTGCAGCGAGAAGGCACCGTCAAAGTACATGATCCACTCTTTGGCCGTTTCCTTGCCGGGGAGAGTTGTTTCTTGATTTTCTTCGTCTTGCGTTGGTGTCCATTCTGCGATGAACTCCGCCAAGGCCCTGCTCTGAATCGTTGAAGTACTTTCAAACTTAAGTGCAAAGCTTGACAATTCCAACGCCCACTCCACTATCCTGCCAGTTGCCTCTGGATTTCTCAGAATGCGCTGCAGCGGAAAGCGGGTGACGACTGTAATCTCATGTGCTTGGAAGTAGTGATGCGGCTTCCTCGAGGCCATAAGGAGGCCGAAAAGCAATTTTTGCACTCCAGAGTATCTTGATCTAGCCCGCTGCAAAAGGGAACTAACAAAATACATGGGTCGCTGCACCACTTTCTTCTTCGGCACCACTTGCTGGTTAGTTTCATTTGCATGCTCTGTTCCTGACTTGTCGGCGCCGGACCTTGCCAGAGAAGATTCCGGTTTGTCGTTGGACGGGCTTGCTGCGGCTACTTCCTCGTCATCGACTTCCCTCTGCGCCAGTAATGCAGCACTAGCCACTTGATTTGTTACCGCCACATATAGCAGCGGCGGCTCTTGTGGCCTAGGCGCAACTAGTGTTGGCGCGGAGGAGAGGTATCTTTTTAAGTCCTGCAGCGTGGCCTTCGCTTCCGGAGTCCATTTCATCGGGCCTGCCTTTTTCAAAATCTTGAAAAACAGCAGGGCGCGCTCAGCAGACCTTGAAATGAACCTACTCAAGGCAGCAACACTGTCGGGCCCATGGAACCCGGGGTATCCAGGCCCGTCTGCCTTTGGCCCAGGGCGCGACACCTGGAGTGTGCCCGGCGGGCCGTCGCCACCAAGTGTCTTGCCATGCCCCCTCATGGGGCCCTAGCCTCCTGAGGCACCCTCTTCCGGGAGTAGCAGGCAACGCTCAGCACCACCATAAGCGGCCTCGCGAGGTCCCCTCACGAGGCCGCTTCCCAGGTCCCCTCACGAGGCGGCTTCCCGAGTGGCCTCACGAGGCGGCTTCCCGAGGTGGCCTTCCGAGGCCCCCTCCCGCAGGCGCTCGAGGAGAAGACCGTTCGGCGTGTCGCGCGGACTGGAGCCCATCACGTGGGTGACGCGCGCGGCGATGAGCAGCAGCAGAGGCCGTGCCAGTAGGCGCGGATGCAGATGGTTTCCTCTTTTGTGCTAGGGAAGCAGGGCCAGCTATCTACTCCCCAAAGCAACCCCAAAGGTTGCCCGATCGGCGAAGAAAGACCAAGACGGCGGGCGCGCAGGGCGGAGGTCATCACCGAGCCCACCGGCGCGTCATGGATCGTGCTTTGGCAGGCGAAGACCACCTTTATTCAGGATAGCCTGAGCGCCTGTCCCCTTTCAAAACCGCCAAGTGTGGCAACCCTTCCCGCCTAAGTTTCGAGGGGGAAGAGGACCAAGGCGGCATAAAAGGGGCAGTGCAGCCGGCGTAGCAGGGGGGATCGATCATCTTCAACCTTGTACGCAAGAACTCTCTCATCCACGATAATCTCAACCACAAAGCAGGAGTAGGGTCTTACACCACAAGGTGGCCCGAACCTGGGTAAACCGCTTTGCCTTTGCCCGTCCAATGCTAGCGCGCTCTCGCCGTAGTACTGCCGTGGTAGGGGAAGAAGTAGTAGAATGAGCTCACCCCAGTGTTCAAACCTTTGGGTCCCCGGAGCCCCACTTCCGACATTTGGCGCGCCAGGTAGGGGTGCGCTACTGTTCCCCTGCTCGACCTTCAGCTCCACCAGTCTCATGGCGGACGCACGTCGCGAGCGCGCTGAGCGTAGGGCTGGCCGCGTGGCCCAGACGGAGCCGGTGGCCCGCGGCAATCGCCACCGCCCCGACGCCGAGGCTGCCGCCACCACCGACCCCGCTGCCCGAGAGCAGCAGGCCTCCTCCCTGCACCCCTCCGTGCGGGCAGGCGGCCACACCGCCACGGCCTCCTCCCTCGCCAACCGTGGGCCGCCGAACCCGCAGGCCACGCTGCTCATGGCGCGTGAGCTACTCCGCTACCGTCCTGATGACGCCGGCTACGACACCTGGCTTGGTCGCATCACCGAGCTCGTCAACGTCGTCGGGGACGCTACGGCGCCTTCTCACTCGCTCCGCCCACCACCGTCACGTGCTGGGGACCCGGCGTATGGCGCCCCCCCGCCGCCTCCTCTGCGTGACGAGCACGCCGGGCCCCAGCGCAGTGCGCGGGCTTGTGAGCCGTCCCGCGGCGCGTCCTCTCCGGACCACTGCGAGCCCAGCTGCCAGATCATCCGCCGCGCGCCCCCCAACGCGCGAGTCCTCCTCGAGCGCCAGCACCAGCGCCAGGACCAGGCCGTTCAAGACGTTGCAGCGGTCGGGCGTCAAAACCGCGCCGCCCTCACTGGCGGCGTCTCCTCGAGCGGCGTGGGCTGCCGTGCCTTCACCCGCGAGCTGCGTCACGTGGTCTGGCCCGCGAAGTTCAAGCCTGAGCTGCCTCCGCGCTACGACGGCACCCCAAACCCCATGGAGTTCCTCCAGCTCTACGCGCTGAGCGTCGAGGCGGCGAACGGCGACGACAAGGTCATGGCGAACTGGTTCCCCATGGCCCTCAAGGACGGCCCGCGCTCCTGGCTCATGAACCTCCCCGAGGCTTCCATCTCGTCGTGGGCCGAGCTCTGCAGCCAGTTCATCGCCAACTTCATGGGCACACAGGACCGCTCCCTCACCATCAACGACCTGCGGCGCGTTCGACAGCGCCCAGACGAGACCCTCCATAAGTACATCCAGCGCTTCAGCCAGGTGCGCAACAAGATCCCGCGCGCTTCTGACGCGGCCGTCATCTCCGTGTTCTCCACCGGCGTCACGGACATCAAGATGCGCGAGAAGCTCGCCATCAACGGTGAGCTCGACTCCGTGCTCGAGCTGCTCGACCTCGCCGACAAGTGCGCCAAGGCTGAAGAAGGCGGCCTCTTCGTCCACAACGACCCCGACGCGGCACTCGACGGCACCAAGGCCAGGAGCAAGGACGTCAAGCGCAAAGGCCCTGCCGTGCTTGCGGCGGAGCCCGAGTAGAAGCGCGGCCACGACCTCGACGAACCCAGGAAGGACAACCGGCCACTCCGCGCCTTTCACAATCCCCGCTCCCACAGCACCGAAGACTGTCATGAGCTCAAGCTGCTCCGCGACGAGCGCCAGAGCCGCCGGGATGACCACAACGGCCGTGGCGCCGGCCGCGGAGGTGGCCGTAGCGGCAACCGCTGGGACAGCCGCAACAATAACAGCAACTACCGCCAGGGCTGGCGCGATCAGCCTCGTGAGGCCGCCTGGCGCGACCAGCCTCGTGAGGCGAATCCTCAGGCTAATGCCGCTCTCCCGCCGCTGCCTCCGCCTCCTCGGAGGAACGACGTCAACCAGCCTGACGAGGGCGTTGGGGGCTACCAGGAGCCTCGCGCGGTCGCCTGCATCCTTGGCGGGTCCCAAGCCCCCGCGTCTGTCCGCCACTTCAAGCAACTCTCTCGCGAGGTGTACGCTGCCCTCCCGAGGCCTGAGGTCACGCGGCCCCTCAAGTGGTCGCAGTACGCCATCACCTTCGACTCCAAGGACCACCCCAAGTCCACGGCCTCCACAGGCGCGCTCCCCATGTTGTGCACTCCCACCATCAGCAACGTTGCGGTCACCAAGACCCTCATCGACGGGGGTGCCGGCCTCAACGTGCTCTCCATCGAAACCTTCGAGACGCTCCAGGCGCCCTACGACCAGCTGATGCCGACCAGGCCTTTCTCCGGAGTGACCGATGGCTCCACCATTCCGCTGGGGCAGGTGCGCCTCCCCGTCACCTTCGGCACCCGCAAGAACTACCACACCGAGCTCATCGACTTCGACATGGCGCACATCGGCCTGCCCTACAATGCCATCTTGGGCTACCCAGCTCTCACCAAGTTCATGGCGGCCACTCATCACGCCTACAACGTCCTCAAGATGCCCGGCTGCAGCGGCATCATCACCGTCGCCTGCGACGAAAAGGACGCGGCCAGCACCCTCGAGCGCACCTACAAGGCTGCCGTTGTCGCACACCCAGCTGACGAGGACGCGGCCGAGCCTTCCGAAGCCGCGCCCGCGAACAAGCAGCTGTTCTCTCAGGACCGCGCCGAGACGAAGAAGGTGTCGGTGGACGGCAGCGGCTCCGGCCCCGCCTTCACCATCGGCACAGGCCTCCCTCCTGCATAGGAAAGCGCGCTCATCACCTTCCTTTGGGGAAACTCGGATGTTTTCGCCTGGAAAGCATCCAACTTGTCCGGTGTGCCGAGGGAGGTGATCGAGCACCACTTAGCGGTGTGCCCCAATGCATGCCCGGTCAAGCAGAAAGCGCGGCGCCAGGCGCCAGAGAAGCAAGAGTTCATCGTCAGTGAAGTTCAGAAGCTCCAAGAAGCCAGAGTTGTTCGTGAGGTGCGCCATCCTGAATGGCTCGCCAGCCTGGTCGTCGTCCCCAAGAAAGGCGGCAAGGAGCGCGTGTGCGTCGACTTCACCAGCCTCAACAAGTCTTGCCCTCGTGACCCCTTCCAGCTTCCGCGAGGCGGTCAGGGCGTTGGTCCCACCGTCGGTGGCACGTGCATGCCCTTCGGGCCGAGGAACGCCGGCGCCTCTTTCCAGAGGCTGGCGCCCTTCGCACCAGGGCCCCGTGAGCCTCCCACTCCTCGCGAGCTCCCAGCGCCTCGCGAGCCCCCTGGCTCTGAAGGAGCAGACTCCCTTGGCGCGCCGCGCCAAGTGGTCTGACGTCACTACAGTGCGGTCCTGCCAGGCGCGCCCGGCGCGTCGCCCCGCGCGACCCGCACTCCTTCCCGCCGTGCCTCTCGAGCTTCGCTCCCGGAACCTTATCCTTTTGGTCGTGTAATGGATTTTACTGACTTTTACTTTGATAAATTATATTACCTACTCAATTGCCTGCTAATTTCTATGATAAATCCGACGCCGCCCGAGAGCGCCTCACGCTCGCGACCCCTCCCCAAACCAATTCCGTGAGCGGGGCCTAGGCACGATGCCTGTGCTCGGGTCCGTCCCTGCAGCGCTGCCAAATCCATGCGACTGAGCTCTGGCTCGCGGGCCTGCTCCCGCGCACGTCACCTCACCAAGGTCCTTGGTGCCTTATCTCCTCACGCAACGGCCACGGGTGAGTTAGCAAGCGCGTGCCGCTCCCCCTATCGTGAGATTTTTCGACATACAACCCTTCAAGAGTCGAGCTGCACGAAGGCCTCGCGGGCAGCCCTCACGAACCGGTCTCGCGAGGCGAAGACGCTTCGAACATCGGGCCTCGCGAGCACGCCTCGCAAGCTGCGTGAGCCCCTCATGAGCCGTGGCTCACCCAACACCGTTATCCGCCAAAAGCTAAGTGTGACTGCCTCATGAGGCGCCCTTACCATCACTCAAGCTCTCTCCCCTCTCGATTCCGTGGGTGCCGCCGTTTTTCTTCTGCGTAAGCCGCTTGCATGCCAAAGGGGGGCTCCCTGAGCATTGCGCCTCAAGATCCCTCACTAGCTCACGGTGCCCCTCACCTCCTGGCCTTGTCCCGGCATCGCGACCGGACATACCAGTGACGGCTGAGGCCCGCTCGGGGGCTGGGTCCTGACGGCGTAGAGCGCTGAGGCGAGCAAAGAAAAAAAACCAGCCTCACGGGAGGACTTCGGGAGAGAATGCATGCAACCCCACGTCACAAAAGTATTAAGTTCAACACAAGAAGATACTGTTTCACGCCCCCGCGGGGTTTACATCGGTTCAATGCAGGAGAACGAAAAGAATGAAAGGCCTAGGCGAGTGCGGCCCCGTCACCGTGCGCACGGTGTCCCGGCTCCGGAGTCATCGTCGCGCGTGCCTAGTCGGAGTCCTCATCCTCGCCCTTGACGCGGGGGGAGCCGCCATCGCCTCCGCCCCCGCCGGAGGGGGCTACACCGTCAGAGGAGTCGTCCTCGCTGGAGGAGCCGCTGTAGCTGTCCTCACTCTCCGCGCAGCACGCTAGGTGGCTACCGGAGAGCCCGAAGATCTTCATGAAGAGCGTGGCGGCCCCGTCGTACTTGAACTGGAGGACGTGCCCCCGCTTCAGGCCGCGGGCGAGGGCGAACGACTTCCACCCCTGCCTCGGAAGCATGAAGCCCGAGGCAGTAAGCTCCGTCGCCACCCAGGAGGGGCCGTTGCAGCAACCGTCGTCCTGCACCCACAGGCCCAAGGGCGCGCGGTCCGCCATCGCCGCCGCGAAGGAGTCCGGGAGCCAAAGCCAGGTGCAGAGGCTGCGGTGCATGTTCACGATGAACTCGCGTGCCGCCTCTGCCGAGTGGCTCCCCGCCTGGGGCGGAAGCGCAACCGCTCCGACGTGGCCGCCTCGGCCTTGCGCGCCTCGCCCGCCGCGCCCGCGGGCAGCGCCCCTTCCGCGACTATTGGGCCCGGCGCCGGCGGCCGTCGAGGATCGTCCAAGCCCCCGGGGCGGGACCTGCGATGCGGCGGCGGAGGCACGGCCGCGCCCTCGTCCTCTCGCCATCTCTTCGGCAGTTCTAGCAAGGAGACGAGGAAGCTAGAGGAAGGAGAAGATGAGTGGGGGCTCCGGCTCTCCCTTCCCCCCTTTCTTTTATCTCGGTGCGGGACTCCCCTCGTCGCTCCGCCTTCTCCGGCGCCAAGATTTATGTCACCACGGCAGTTCCCGAGGCGTCGTGGGGAAGTGGGGGCGTCGCCCGTCACATCATGCGCCGCGCGTCGCGCCTGGCCGCAGGCGGTTAGGGCCCGCGCCGTTTCGCCCCTCCGTAGGCGGGAACGTGCGTGCCGTGGGCCCAGGGGCTACTGTCGGGCCCATGGAACCCGGGGTATCCAGGCCCGTCTGCCTTTGGCCCAGGGCGCGACGCCTGGAGTGTGCCCGGCGGGCCGTCGCCACCAAGTGTCTCGCCATGCCCCCTCATGGGGCCCTAGCCTCCTGAGGCCCCCTCTTCAGGGAGTAGCAGGCAACGCTCAGCACCAACATAAGCGGCCTCGCGAGGTCCCCTCACGAGGCGGCTTCCCAAGTCCCCTCATGAGGTGGCTTCCCGAGTGGCCTCACGAGGCGGCTTCCCGAGGTGGCCTTCCGAGGCCCCCTCCCGCAGGCGCTCGAGGAGAAGACCGTTCGGCATGTCGCGCGGACTGGAGCCCATCACGTGGGTGACGCGCGCGGCGACGAGCAGCAGCAGAGGCCGCGCCAGCAGGCGCGGATGCAGATGGTTTCCTCTTTTGTGCTAGGGAAGCAGGGCCAGCTATCTACTCCCCAAAGCAACCCCAAAGGTTGCCCGATCGGCGAAGAAAGACCAAGACGGCTGGCGCGCAGGGCGGAGGTCATCACCGAGCCCACCGGCGCATCATGGATCGTGCTTTGGCAGGCGAAGACCACCTTTAGTCAGGATAGCCTGAGCGCCTGTCCCCTTTCAAAACCGCCAAGTGTGGCAACCCTTCCCGCCTAAGTTTTGAGGGGGAAGAGGACCAAGGTGGCATAAAAGGGGCAGTGCAGCCACCGTAGCAGGGGGGATCGATCATCTTCAACCTTGTACGCAAGAACTCTCTCATCCACGATAATCTCAACCACAAAGCAGGAGTAGGGTCTTACACCGCAAGGTGGCCCAAACCTGGGTAAACCGTTGTGCCTTTGCCCGTCCTACGCTAGCGCGCTCTCGTCGTAGTCTCGCCGTAGCACTGCCGTGGTAGGGGAAGAAGTAGTAGAACGAGCTCACCCCAGTGTTCGAACCTTTGGGTCCCCGGAGCCCCACTTCCGACAAACACAGCCGGCAAGACGTCGTACATCCTTGACGCTTTTTGGTGCTTGAATCTTCTCAATTGCTTTGATCTTGTCGGGATTTGCTTCAATTCCACACTGAGATACAAAGAATCTGAGAAGCTTGCCGGATGGAATGCCAAACACACACTTCTCGGGGTTGAGCTTCAAATTGATCTTGCGCAAGTTTGCAAATGTTTCTTCTAAATCCTGAATGAGGGTTGATTTGTCCTTGGTCTTGACCACTATATCATCCATATATGCTTCCACATTCATGTGAAGCTGGGGCTCAAAACCAATCTGGACTGCTCTTGCGAATGTTGAACCGGCACTCTTTAACCTGAAAGGCATACGCACGAAGCAGTATGTGCCACATGCAGTAATGAATGCGGTTTTCTCCTCATCCTCCTTGGGAATGAATATCTGATGGTACCCAGAGTATGCATCAAGGAAGGAGAGTAAATCACAGCCGGAAGTAGAGTCTACGATTTGATCGATACGCGGCAAAGGGAAAGGATCCTTTGGACAAGCTTTGTTAATATTGGTGTAGTCAATACAAAGTCTCCACTTTCCGTTTGCTTTGCGCACCACCACTGGATTTGCCAACCAAGTTGGATGTAGTACACCTCTAACCAGGCCTGCTGCTTCAAGTTTCTTGATCTCCTCGGCAATGAACTGTTGCCGCTCCAAAGCTTGCTTCCTGACTTTCTGCTTGACGGGCCGAGCGTGGGTACAGACAGCAAGGTGGTGCTCAATTACCTCCCTAGGAACACCGGGGATGTCAGATGGTCGCCATGCAAACACATCGACATTCGCCCGCAGGAAGGCAACGAGCGCGCTTTCCTATTTGCTGTCAAGGGTGGCACTGATGCTGAAGGTACCGTCAGTGCCGTCCTCCTTCGCAGGCACCTTTTTGGTTACTGGTGAAGTAGCTTTGGTTTCCTTACCGGGAGAGCATTCTGGCAAGTCTTCAATAGGCGTGCAGCACTCTGAAGAGGTGCGCTTCCCAGAATCCTTGTTAGAGGTCTTGCCGGACTTTTTGTTTTCTTTCTTCTTGGCGGGAGCTGGCGCCTTGGCGGCCTCTGCTGCAACCGCATCTCTGTACATCTTATCGACGCAAATAACTGCATCTTTCTTGTTAGAGTTGATGGAAATGACACCCATCGGCCCCGGCATCTTCAATGTGTTGTAAGCATAGTGAGACGCTGCCATGAATTTTTCCAAGGCTGGGCGGCCGTGAATTCCATTATACGGCAAGGGGATCTTGACAACGTCAAACACAATCCTTTCTGTTCTGTAGTTCAATTCCCCGCCAAGCGTCACCGGCAATGTGATCTTTCCCTCGGGCTGGCTTCTTCCCGGGTTTACTCCTTGAAACGTGCCCATTTTCTTGAGTTCCTCGTCGGGAATCTGCAGTCTCTTGAATACTTCTGGAGAAATTAAGTTTAGGCCGGCCCCACCGTCAACTAACATTTTCGTGACCTGGAGGTTGCGACTTGTTAGCGAAACCAACAACGGCAAACACCCGACCGCGGTTGTACGATCAGGGTGGTACTCGGCATCAAAAATGATAGGTGTGTGTGACCACTTGAGTGGCTTTTGAGAGCCCATTGCCGGTTCTGCCGCATTAATCTCACGAGCCACTGTTTAAGTTGGCGGTGAGGGGAGTGCAAAGATGCACCTCCGTTAATGCACATGGCCTCACTTGCCTTCTGGAATTCCTGTTCGCTGGACTCTCCGTCGTCCTCGTCCTCTTCACTTCCATCATCTCCCTCTTTCTATTCGCGGCCCCTAGCAGGTTTCTCTTTCTGCTGCTTGGTGATACGTCTCCAACGTATCTATAATTTATGAAGTATTCATGCCATGTTTATAACAATTCTATATGGTTTTGGTATGATTTGATTAGAACTAACCCGGACTGACGTTGTTTTCAGCAGAACTACCGTGGTGTTGTTTTTTGTGCAGAAATAAAAGTTCTTGGAATTGGATGAAACTTTTTGGAGATTTTTTATGGAATAAATAAAAATACTGGAACCAAGACTCACTGGAGGGGGGGCACCCAGTGCCCACGAGGCACCAGGGCGCGCCACCCCCCCCCTAGGCGCGCCCTGGTACCTCGTGGGCCCCCTGTGGCCCTTCTTCACGTGATTCCAATGCCAAAAAATCATATATATTCAGAAACCTCCGAAAGTTAACCTAGATGAGATTTTACGCCGCCGCAAGCCTCTGCACCTCCACAATCTCATCTACAGCCCTTTTCCGGCACCCTGACGGAGGGGGGAAAGCATCACCGGAGGCCATCTTCATCATCCCGGCAGTCTCCATGACGAGGAGGGAGTAGTTCACCCTCGGGGCTGAGGGTTTGTACCAGTAGCTATGTGTTTGATCTCTCTCTCTCTCTCTCTCTCGTGTTCTTGATATGGCACGATCTTGATGTATCGCGAGCTTTGTTAATATAGTTGGATCATATGGTGTTTCTTCCCTCTCTATCTTTGTTGTGATGAATCGAATCTTTTCCCTTTGAGGTTTCGTTATTGTTGGATTGAATATTCAGATTTGAGAACACTTTATGTATATCTTGCATATGAATACCCGTGGTGACAATGGGGTATTATATTGATTCACTTGATGTATTTTTGGCACTCAACTCGCGGATTCCCGTGGTGACATTGGAGTAATCAATGCATAGGGGTTGATGCACGTTTTCATTATCTTTTCTCCGATAGAAACTTTGGGGTGCTCCTTGGAGTTCTTTGTGTGGATTGAATATTATGATTATGAAGTTGTTTGATGCATATCGTATAATCAACTCACGGATACTTGTGGTGACATTGGAGTATCTAGGTGACAATAGAGTTGGTTGATGTGTGTCATATGGTGTTATTTTAGTATGAACTCTAGGGTTGTTTGTGACACTTATAGGAATAGCTCAATAGATCGACCGAAAAGGATAACTTTGAGGTGGTTTCGTACCCTACAAACAATTTCTATCTTATGTTCTCCGCTAATAGGAACTTGGGAGTGATTCTTTATCGCACATTGATGGATGGTTATATGATCCAATTATGTTAGTATTGTTGAGAGATTGCACTAGCGAAAGTATGAACCCTAGGCCTTGTTTTTAAGCAATGCAATACCATTTGTGCTCACTTTTGTTACTTGCTACCTTGCTGTCTTTATATTTTGAGATTACAAAAACATATATCTACTATCCATACTACATTTTTATCACCATCTCTTCGCCGAACTAGTGCACCTATACAATTTACCATTGTATTGGGTGTGTTGGGGACACAAGAGATTTCTTGTATTTGGTTGTAGGGTTGTTTGAGAGATACCATCTTCAACCTACGCCTCCCACGGATTGATAAACCTTAGGTCATCCACTTGAGGGAAAATTGCTACTGTCCTACAAAACTCTGCGCTTGGAGGCCCAACACGAGTCTACAAGAATAAGTTGTGTAGTAGACATCAAGCTCTTTTCTGGCACCATTGCCAGGGAGGTGAGTGCTTGAAGGTATATCTTTAGATCTTGCAATCGAATCTTTTAGTTTCTTGTTTTATCACTAGTTTGGCTTATAAAAGAAAACTAAAAAAATGGAATTGAGGTTGCCTCATATTCTTCGTCTTTATCATGTCTTTCGTGAAAATGATGGATCGGAAAATTGTGCTCAATTGATAGAAGAAGAATTCAATAAAATGTTTGGCATAAAATCTTTGAATGATGAGCATGATTGCAATGTTGTTAGTATGAATTCTATGAATATCCATGATGCTAATGATATGCAAAGCTACAAGCTTGGGGATGCTATGTTTGATGAAGATGATATTTTTAGTCCCGCAAGTTTTGATGAGAAAATTTATTATGATGAAAGTATCCCTCCTATTTATGATGATTATATTGATTAAAGTGGATTTGGAGGGGTCATAACTTTATTTAATGACGAATCCACTATATTGGAAGAGGTTTCAATTGATTGTGACAACAAAGTTGCTATCTATGATGATTATTGTGATGACATGTATGATATAAAGAATAATTATGACCATGAAACTTGTCATCATGATTTTAATTTTCAATTGGATTATGCCAATCAAGTATCTCATGATAGTTATTTTGTTGAGTTTGCTCCCACTATTATGAATGAGAAGAAAATTGCTTATGTGGAGAGTAGTAAAATTTCTATGCTTGTGTATCATGAAAAGAATGCTTTATGTTATAGCTATATTGTTGAATTCATTCATGATGCTACTGAAAATTATTATGAGAGAGGATCATATGCTTGTAGGTGTTGCAATAATATCAAGTTTCCTCTCTATGTGTTGAAAGTTTTGAAGTTATGCTTGTTTTGCCTTCCTATGCTAGTTAATTCTTGCTCCCATAAATTGTTTGCTCACAAAATCCCTATGCATAGGAAGTGGATTAGGCTTAAATGTGCTAGTCATATGCTTCATGATGCTCTCTTTGTGTTTCAATTCTTTACTTTTATGCGAGCATCATTGAAATCATCATGCCTAGCTAAAAGGCATTAAAGAAAAGCGCTTGTTGGGAGACAACCAAATACTTATACCTACTGTTTTTGTGTGTCCACATGATTAATCTACTGTATTAATCATGTTTTATATGTTTTCTTTCAATAATGTGCCAAGTAAAGCCTTTGGGATAGTGTGGATGCTTGTTGATTTGATTCTGTGCAAAAACAGAAACTTTTACGTCCAGTGATGGAATTTCTATTCTGTACTGGAGCGTGAAAAAATTCTGAAACTTTTCCACAGTATTGGGTTACAAATTTTTTAAGTTGTCCTAATTTTTCAGAATGTTTTGAGGTACATAAGTATGGTTTTTAAATCGCTCACTACATGCTGTTCTGTTTTTGACAGATTCTGTTTTCGGTGCGTAGTTTGCTTGTTTTAGTGTTTCCATAGATTATATTGAGTAATATAAATTGTGGAAATGATAGACTACATTAGGCATTATGTGATAACAATTATTAATCTTTTCTTGACAGTACCTAAGTGGATGATTTATTTTTATCATACTAACCTATCTCACGAAGTTCCGTTAAGTTTTGTGTGATTGAAGTTTTCAAGTTTTGGGTGAGATATCGATATGAGGAGAATAAGGAGTGGCAAGAACCTAAGCTTTGGGATGCCCAAGGGACCCCAAGGTAATATTCAAGGAAGACCCAAGCAACTAAGCTTGGGGATGCCCCGGAAGGCATCCCCTCTTTCGTCTTCAACACTATCGGTAACCTCACTCGGAGCTATATTTTTATTCGTCACATAATATGAGTTTTGCTAGGAGCGTCATTTTTTTTTATTGAGATTTGCTTGCTGTTATAAATAATAATGTTTTGTATCTTTTAGTTCAATAAAATGCCAATTATAGCCTTTACCATGCTCTGTTTGCAAGTGCATGTGTTGCTGTTTGAAAACACAAAGTTTTCTGTTATGTCCAGAATATTCCTGAATAGTCAGAACATGATAAAAATCTGAAATTTTTACACAGTAAGAATGCACGAGTTCTCTGTCACGTGGTCATTTTTCAGAATTTTTGGAGTTAGGGAAGTATGGATTCTTATTCCCCTTTTACAGACTGTTCTGTTTTGGCAGATTGCTGTTATAGTTGCATTGTTTGCATATGTTTGCGTGTTTAATGTTTCTATTTGAGGATAGAAGTATTAAATATGCAGAGGAATTTAGTATGCAATGTTTAATTATAATTTTTGTGATTTGTTACAGTAGAGAATGTTAAGGTTTTGAGTTGATTTATACTAACTTATCTCACGAGTTCTTGTTGAGTTTTGTGTGGATGAAGTTTTTAAGATTTAGGAGAAACCGTGATATGAGAGGAATTAAGGAGACACAAAAGCTCAAGCTTGGGGATGCCCAAGGCATCCCAATATAATATTTCAAGAAGTCTCAAGCATCTAAGCTTGGGGATGCCCCGGTAGGCATCCCACCTTTCTTCATCAACAATTATCGGTTAGTCTTGGTTGAGCCTAAGTTTTTGCTTCTTCACATGATATGTGCTATTCTTGGAATGTCATTTTATTTTATTTTCTTTGCTGTTTGAATAAAATACTTAAGATCTGAAATTTTTAAATTAGAGAGAGTCCTCACATAGCTACCTATTTACTTAACTACTCATTTGGTCTTCACTTATATCTTCTTGGAGTAGTTTGTCATTTACTCTTGTTCTTCACTTATATCCTATGAGTAAATTGTTGAAATGAATTGAATATCATAAATTTGAAATTTATATGCTTCGTATGCTTGTCCCATGGGGAGTAGTGACTTCACATACAAGAAGTATAAGTGGTAAAATTTATTGAAAGTTAACAAACATAGCATTGGTCACTTGAACAATTCATGAAAGAATTTTGAAGGAAGAGAAATTTCACATATAAATATACTATCTTGGACATCTTCTATGATTGTGCGCCCCCATTAATTATTTTCAAGCTTGATCAAGTAGTTGACGTTGGACAAGGAATACAACGTAATGAGTTATGTTTGTTTATATTCACATAGAAGTTATATTGTCATGGATCCTCTAACATGTGGTGCTTGCTTAGGATCTTTTGCTAGCCAAAAATTTGTACTAAGTAGAGATACTACTTGTGCATCCAAAAACCCTTAAACCCAGTTTCTTGCCATGAGAGTCCACTATATCTACCTATGGATTGAATAAGATCCTTCAAGTAAGTTGTCATCGGTGCAAAAAGCAATAAAAATGCTCCTAAAATATGTATAATATTTTATTGCAAGGGAAAATAAGCGTTGTACGAACTTGTGAAGGTAAAGAAATAAAAGCGATGGACTGCATAATAAAGGTTGCTATCACAAGGGGCAATATAACGTGACGTTCCTTTGCATTAAGGGCTTGTGCATCCAACAACAAAAAGCGCATGACAACCTCTGCTTCCCTCTGCGAAGGGCCTATCTTTTACTTTTATGCATTTACTTTTCTGTATTTACTTTTATGCAAGAGTCATTAATGTTCATCCCTATTCCGCTCTATTTATTCTTTAGTTGGCAAGCATTATGTGGTAGGGAAAGATCCAGGCACATATATCCAGTTGAATATAGGTGATCATGAGTTATTATTGTTGACATTATCCCTGAGATAAATAAGTTGGGAGGCGAAACATTAAGCCCCTATCTTCCTATGTGTTTGACTGAAACGGTTTTTTTCTAAAAATATGCTTTGAGTGTCAGCGAACATGGAAGACTAAATGATGGTTGAGTATGTGGAATTTGCTAGATCAAAGTTCTTACATAGACCCTTCCTGAAAATAAGATGAATTGCAATTGTTTGATGACTGAGAACATAGTTTGTTAGTTTTCAAGAAAGTTTATGGCCTATACTTTAAACATGTGAATAGCTTGCTACTTGATCATGAGAAGTTTTATCAGATGAGCTACTGATTATGATATATATTGATGCTAGAAAAAGTGATTGAAATTACTATTGATCAAATTTATGCATTATGCTAGCATTCACACTTCATAAATTACTTCTTTTATCATTTACCTACTCGAGGACGAGCAAGAATTAAGCTTGGGGATGCTGATACGTCTCCAACGTATCTATAATTTATGAAGTATTCATGCCATGTTTATAACAATTCTATATGGTTTTGGTATGATTTGATTTGAACTAACCCGGACTGACGCTGTTTTTAGCAGAACTACCGTGGTGTTGTTTTTTGTGCAGAAATAAAAGTTCTTGGAATTGGATGAAACTTTTTGGAGATTTTTTATGGAATAAATAAAAAATACTGGAACCAAGACCCATTGGAGGGGGGCCACCCAGTGCCCATGAGGCACCAGGGCGCGTCACCCCCCCTAGGCGCGCCCTGGTACCTTGTGGGCCCCCTGTGGCCCTTCTTCGCGTGATTCCAATGCCAAAAAATCATATATATTCATAAACCCCCGAAAGTTAACCTAGATGAGTTTTTACGCCGCCGCAAGCCTCTGTACCTGCACGATCTCATCTACAGCCCTTTTCTGGCACCCCGCCGGAGGGGGGAAAGCATCACCGGAGGCCATCTTCATCATCCCGGCGGTCTCCATGACGAGGAGGGAGTAGTTCACCCTCGGGGCTGAGGGTTTGTACCAGTAGCTATGTGTTTGATCTCTCTCTCTCGTGTTCTTGATATGGCAAGATCTTGATGTATCGCGAGCTTTGTTAATATAGTTGGATCATATGGTGTTTCTTCCCTCTCTATCTTTGTTGTGATGAATCGAATCTTTTCCCTTTGAGGTTTCGTTATTGTTGGATTGAATATTCAGATTTGAGAACACTTTATGTATGTCTTGCATATGAATACCCGTGGTGACAATGGGGTATTATATTGATTCACTTGATGTATGTTTTGGCACTCAACTCGCGGATTCCCATGGTGACATTGGGGTAATCTATGCATAGGGGTTGATGCACGTTTTCATTATCTTTTCTCCGATAGAAACTTTGGGGTGCTCCTTGGAGTTCTTTGTGTGGATTGAATATTATGATTATGAAGTTGTTTGATGCATATCGTATAATCAACTCACGGATACTTGTGGTGACATTGGAGTATCTAGGTGACATTAGAGTTGGTTGATGTGTGTCATATGGTGTTATTTTAGTACAAACTGTAGGGTTGTTTGTGACACTTATAGTAATAGCTCAATAGATCAATCGGAAAGGATAACTATGAGGTGGTTTTGTACCCTACAAACAATTTCTATCTTATGTTCTCCGCTAATAGGAACTTGGGAGTGATTCTTTATCGCACATTGAGGGATGGTTATATGATCCAATTATGTTAGCATTGTTGAGAGATTGCACTAGCGAAAGTATGAACCCTAGGCCTTGTTTTTAAGCATTGCAATACCATTTGTGCTCACTTTTGTTACTTGCTACCTTGCTGTTTTTATATTTTCAGATTACAAAAACCTATATCTACTATTCATACTACACTTTTATCACCATCTCTTCGCCGAACTAGTGCACCTATACAATTACCATTGTATTGGGTGTGTTGGGGACACAAGAGATTTCTTGTATTTGGTTACAGGGTTGTTTGAGAGATACCATCTTCAACCTATGCCTCCCACTGATTGATAAACCTTAGGTCATCCACTTGAGGGAAAATTGCTACTGTCCTACAAAACTCTGCGCTTGGAGGCCCAACACGAGTCTACAAGAATAAGTTGTGTAGCAGACATCACTTGGCCTTGCCGCGACGGCCACCTCGACCACCACGGCCCTTTTTGCCAGACCCACCGGCACCATCTTGACCCTTCTCTTAGTCGCGTTTCTCATATTCAGCCTTTTGTTTCTCAACAAGGTGTTCGACTTGTCGGCACTCTTGGAGATCATGGCCCTTGGTGCGGTGAATCTTGCAGTACGGCCCATCAGACTTGCCGGCCTTCTCGCTTGCCGCCGCCTCCTGGCAAGCGGCGCATACAGCAGCCTCCTTGCCGGAGTTCTCAGTCTTAGCTTTCTTGGCGGACTTAGAGTTGCTGGAGCCCTCAACGGCCATAACAGCTTTGCCTTTGCGCTTCCTGTTGCGCTTTCAACCCTTCTTCCTCGGGGTGGCGGCATCGTCATCCTCGGAATCTACCTCGGTACCAGCGTCTTCCCCAGGAAGCCTTCTTCCTTCCTCAGTGCGTGCGCACTTATCCGCCAACGTATAGAGCTCATTGACGGTTTTGGGTAACTTGACGTTCATCTTCTCCCGCATCCTTTGATTGCGCACATTTGTGTGAAAGGCGGCAATGACGGCTGTAGGGTGCACATCTGGAATGTTACGGTGCACACGGTTGAACCTCTGGATGTACTTGCGCAAAGTTTCTCCATCTCTTTGCGGAATCACTTGCAGGTCGCTGGGCTGTCCAGGGGCCTTGTGGCCCCCGATAAAGGCACCAATAAACTCATTACAGAGATCTGCCCATGAAGAAATGGAGTTCTCTGGCAAGTTCATCAGCCAAGATCTCACGTTGGGCTTCAGCACCAACAAAAAGTAGTTGGCGAGGATTTTGTCATCTCTTCCTCCGGCAGCTTGCACGGCAATCGTGTAGATGCCCAGAAACTCTACCGGGTTCAGCTTGCCATCGTACTTTTCTGGTACTTCTGGCTTGAAGGCCCGGACAGATGGCCATCGGACTTGCCGCAGCTCACGGGTGAAGGCAGGACATCCGACCTCGTAAGGTAGATATCCGCCAACCCCTGGCGCAGGCTCATCAATGATGGGGCCGTTATGCGCGTCGGATTGACGGCGCGCCTCCTGGCGCCGTTCGATGATGGTGCGGGCGTCTTCTACCCGCCTGTCTCGCAGCACCTGCCGCTGATCTTGCTGCGCTCGCGGATCTGAAGAGGCCATCGACATCTCGTCGGGCTCGAAAGATCGTTGAGCTTGCCGCGGTTGTTGGCGTTGCTGCTGTTGAGACTGTTGCCGCTGGGGTGATTGCACTATTAGCGCAGCACCGTCAACGCGGCCACCAGTTGGAGCTACTGGTGCTGTTTGCGGACGCCGTGAGGGCTCCTCTTGCTGTGATTTGCTGGCCTTGGCAAACCCAATCAAGCTTTGGATGGTGGCTCTCCACTCATCCATCTTCTCTGTTGCCGGAGGGAAATTCAGCAGCATCTGGGCTCGCGCAATTGCTTCTGCTACTGTGGCTGGCATGGCCGGGAGCGAAGAGCGCGATGTCGCTCTACTCCTGGCAGAGCCAACAGGAGCGCCATCGTGGTCTTGCTGCCGCGGCACATGATCAGCAGCGGGTTGCTGTGGCGGAGGCGGTGCCTGAGGACCTGGGATTTGATCAACAGGAGCCTTGCCGTGAGGTCGCTGATACGTCTCCAACGTATCTATAATTTATGAAGTATTCATGCCATGTTTATTATAGTTTTGTATGATTTTGGTGCACTTTTATACGGATTTTATATGATTTCCATGGACTAACATATTGATCTAGTGCCCAGTGCTAGTTGCTGTTTTCTGCTTGTTTTTGGTTTTCCAGAAAATCCATATCAAATGAAGTACAAATGCAGCGAAACTTTTTGACAATTTTTTCTGGAAGGAAACAGACCCATGAAGCTTCGGGGGAGCAGCAGAAGAGCCACAAGGGCCCCACAAGCCACCTGGGCGCGCCACCCCCCCAGGCGCGCCCTGGTGCCTCGTGGGCCCCCTGTGGCCCCTCTTCACGTGATTTCAACGCTGAAGAATCCTATATATTCAGAAACCCCCGAAAGTTAACCTAGATGAGTTTTTACGCCGCCGCAAGCCTCTGTACCTCCACGATCTTATCTACAACCCTTTTCCGGCACCCCGCTGGAGGGGGGAATCATCACCGGAGGCCATCTTCATCATCCCGGCGGTCTCCATGATGAGGAGGGAGTAGTTCACCCTCGAGGCTAAGGGTATGTACTAGTAGCTATGTGTTTGATCTCTCTCTCTCTCTCGTGTTCTTGATATGGCACGATCTTGATGTATCGCGAGCTTTGTTAATATAGTTGGATCATATGGTGTTTCTTCCCTCTCTATCTTTGTTGTGATGAATCGAATCTTTTCCCTTTGAGGTTTCGTTATTGTCGGATTGAATATTCAGATTTGAGAACACTTGATGTATGTCTTGCATATGAATACCCGTGGTGACAATGGGGTGTTATATTGATTCACTTGATATATCTTTTGGCACTCAACTCCCGGATTCCCGAGGTGACATTGGGGTAATCTATGCATAGGGGTTGATGCATGTTTTCGTCCTACTTTCTCCGATAGAAATCTTGGGGCACTCTTTGAAGTTCTTTGTGTGGATTGAATATTATGAATCTGAAGTTGTTTGATGCATATCGAATAATCAACTCATGGGCACTTGTGGTGACATTGGAGTATCTAGGTGACATTAGGGTTGGTTGATGTGTTTCATATGGTGTTATTTTAGTACGAACTCTAGGGCTGTTCGTGACACTTATAGGGATGGCTCAATAGATTGATCGGAAAGGATAACTTTGTGGTGGTTTCGTACCCTACAACAATTTCTATCTTATGTTCTCCGCGAATAGGAACTTTGGAGTGATTCTTTATCGCACGTTGAGGGATTGTTATATGATCCAATTATGTTAGCATAGTCAAGAGATTCCACTAGTGAAAGTATGAACCCTAGGCCTTGTTTCTAAGCATTGCAATACTGTTTATGCTCACTTTTGTTACTTGCTACCTTGCTGTTTTTTATTGTTTGCACTATAAAAACCTATATCTACTATCCATACTACACTTGTATCACCATCTCTTTGCCGAACTAGTGCACCTATACAATTTACCATTGTATTGGGTGTGTTGGGGACACAAGAGACTCTTTGTTATTTGGTTGCAGGGTTGTTTGAGAGAGACCATCTTCATCCTACGCCTCCCACGGATTGATAAACCTTAGGTCATCCACTTGAGGGAAATTTGCTAATGTCCTACAAAACTCTGCGCTTGGAGGCCCAACACGAGTCTACAAGAATAAAGTTGCGTAGTAGACATCAGTCGCCGCTGTCCGGAGTCGTTGGCGCCGCTCGGAACTGTACTGCGCCCGTTGTGCGAGGGGCACGACGTCTGTTCTGAAGCAGCATCTTTGGATGCCGCCACGCCGGTATCTTGGCTCGCGCCGGCCCGGGCATTGCCGCTCCGGTGGCTGCGTTCGTCGGCACGGCAAGGAGGAGGAGGAAGACGTCCATCTGCCCCGCCCGCGCCGTCTCAGCTTCGTTCGTCAGAGGATCGAGGAAGTCGACCACCTCCAGCGCGCTCGTCTCCCGCACCGACCAAGGTGGGCATGGCGACCGCACCGCCCGCGCTGGTCGTGCCAACCGCAGTATCCGCACCGCCCGCATTGGCCGCGCCGCCTGCAGATACGTGCGAAGGGGCCATCATCGTGATGCCCTTCTTCTTGGGGGCCATCGACAACGAGGAGGACGATGATGAAGTTGATGAAGCTGACGCACAATCCACTGATTCAGGTTCGCGCAAGCGAGCCCCCTACCCGGCGCACCAAAGATGTCGTGGGTACGACCATCTATGGGGCCATCTAGCCCATTGTGGTTCGGCAGGGGAGATCGACGTGCACAAATAGCAGAATCAATGGAAGGCGCAAGGGATTTACCCCGGTTCGGGCCACCGTGAGGTGTAAAACCCTACTCATGCTTTGGTGTATTGGATGTGTGGGAGCACAAATACAAGGAGCGCTTCTCCCGACAAGGCGCGGAGAGAGCAGCTATGCATGCGAGACGTGCTGGTGTTTGAGAAAGGATCTGAATCCCTCTAACTATTGCCCTGGCCCTCCTTTTATAGCTCAAGGGGTTACCACAGTGGCAAAACAGTCAGCACATAGTGATTAGATAGCAAACAGTGCTATCATACCTAACTCTGTCAGTTTAGGACAAAAGCATTAAATGCTCCGTTAGGTGTCATGTGGAGAGGCAGCCTGTAGGATCGAAAGTATGTCTAGAGGGGGGTGATTAGACTACTTGACCAAATAAAACCTAACCTTTTCCCAATTTTAGTTGTGGGCAGATTTTAGCAATAGTACATGTCAAGCATCACCCTACACATGCAATTCTAAGAGTATAGCAGCGGAATGTAAGCAATTGCATATGTATGTAAAGGAGGGGATTGGAGATTTCAAACGCAATGAAGACACGGTGGTTTTTGGCGTGGTTCCGATAGGTGGTGCTATCGTACGTCCACATTAATGGAGACTTTAACCCACGAAGGGTAACGGCTGCGCGAGTCCACGGAGGGCTCCACCCACGAAGGGTCCACGAAGAAGCAACCTTATCTATTCCACCATGGCTTACGTCCACGAAGGACTAGCCTCACTCGGGGTAGATCTTCACGAAGTAGGCGATCTCCTTGCCCTTACAAACTCTTGGTTCAACTCCACATCATGTCGGAGGCTCCCAAGTGACACCTAACCAATCTAGGAGACACCACTCTCCAAAAGGTAATAGACGGTGTGTTGATGATGAACTCCATGCTCTTGTGCTTCAAATGATAGTCTTCCCAGCACTCAAACACTCCTCACAGATTTGGCTATGGTGGAAGAAGGATTTGAGTGGAAAGCAACTTGGGAAAGGCTAGAGATCAAGGTTCAAATGGTAGGAATGGAATAGCTTGATCTCAACACATGAGTAGGTGGTTCTCTCTCAGAAAATGTATGGTGGAAGTGTAGGCACGTTCTGATGGCTCTCCTTACTGAGAAGGATGTGGTGGAGGGGTATATATAGCCTCCATAAGAAATCCAACCGTTACACACTTTTGACCCAACTCGGTGGCACCGATTCAGAAGACTCGGTGGCACCGAACTGTGTAAAAGATATGAACTTTAGGAATCTTGGTGGGACCGATACGAACAACTCGGATGGACCGAAGTGAAATGGCTTAGGGCAATCCTCATCTCGGTGGCACCGATTGCATCAACTCGGTTGGACCGAAGTGAAGCAATAAGGAAACAGAGACTTGGCAAGCCATCTCAGTGAGACCGATTTGCATAAGTCGGTGAGACCGAAGTGAATGCAACCGATTACAGAGAGTTGGCAAGGCCATCTCGGTGGGACCGAGATCCATTTCGGTGGATCCGATTTGTTAAGGTTTTGGCATTGGCTAAGTCTTGGATGAACTCAGTGGGGCCGGATTGGAAATATCGGTGGGGCCGAGTTGGAATGTAGGTTTAGGACATATTTGGGTAGAGAGAGTGGTTGAGGGTTTAGGAGTACTGTCACTAAGCACTTGAGCAAAAATACCATTAAGCAACACCTCATCCCCTTTTAATAGTATTGGCTTTCCTATGGACTCAATGTGATCTTGGATCACTAAACCAAAAATGTAGAGTCTTGATCTTTTGTCAATCCTTGTCCTTAGCATTTTGAGGGGTCCACATCTCTAGTCCATGCCATGCCGATCATTGAACATCCTGAAATCTTTAACTTGAATGGACATTAGTTCAATGAGATATATGTTATTATGAATTACCAAAACCACCAAGGGAGCAAATGTGCTTTCAATCTCCCCCTTTTTGGTAATTGATGACAACATATAGATCAAAGCTTCGACAAATGATTAAATGAATGAAATACAACGTCGCTTTGAGAAGTATGTGATAAGCAAGAGCTCCCCCTAAATTTGTGCATTATTAAAAATTTGCGTTTGAATGCAAATGCACAATCGATTAGGCTCATGGGTCACTCTTCCATGTTACATACATCTTGGTGGAGCGCGCAAAATGATATGATTTGAAAAGTAAGCACGCATCACCAATCATAAGTAATTGATCATCACAAGATAATGATAAAGATAAGCATAGATCATCACAACAAGCATAGTATGACCAATCACAATAGCATACATGATAGAATATCACACAGACACTGTAGCAAGCACACACATAACAAAGTACGGACAAGCAAATAAGTAGCAAAAGAACTTGAAGCAAATCAACAGCAAGAACTCTCTCTCTCTCGAAGCCTATGATCTATACATATTCTCCCCCTTTGGCAACAAGTACCAAAAAGTTCAAATGAGTATAGCACTAGTCGGCTCTCTAGGCACGGTCCTCCGAAGCTCCTGAAGGTGATCTTCTGCTGGCGGCTCCGGTGTGCGTAGACGGCGTGGAGAGGAAAGCGTCCGCGAATGCTTCTGCAGATGTTTGCTGGGCTGGTGGAGTAGACACTGGCGGTGGCACTGTGGCAGTAGCGGCTGGTGCAGATACTGTGGTCCTCGGATCCACGAGTGGCATTGCAGCAGACCTGGCTGCCCTAGGCACTGTCTGAAAGCGCTCTATGGTCGGTCTATCATCTCCACTGTCATCTGATCTGGCTAGCTTGACAGCATCAACATCACCCTGCAGCTGCTCCACTGAAGTCTGAATCTCTGTCACTTTGACATCCAAATCATGAAACTTCGTCTCAATGATCCGCTCAAAACTAGCCTGGGTCTGGGTGAGGTTGGAAAAACTTCGCTCAATCCTAAGAGTGGCTTCAAGCAGATATGTCATTTGGTCCTTGGGTGTCTTGAGATTTGCAATTGGAGCATTTGGAGCTGATGCCTCCTAAGCTGCTTTTGCTTCTTCTGCTTTACGAATCTTCTCTTGAGCTTGTGCTGAAGTGGGATGCGAAGGATCCATCACTATGACATTGTCCTCAAAGTCTGGACGGAGGGGCAAGTGCTCTCGATCAAGAAGATAGGTACTGGTTCCAACCTCGGAATTGATCAATAGCTGAATATGTGGAGCATATCCGCACGATCTCTTCTGATCTGCTGCAGTCCTCTTGATAGTCTCTACTATCAGGCTCATCACCTTGAATTTCTGAGGTGTATCAAATAAATGCAGCAAATTGATGGAGTGGCCACGAATCATCTTATCATCTCCTGACTTGGGTAGTAGAGTGTACCGCAAGATTGTGTTCGAGGTGGCCAGTCCAGGTAGCAAATGCTTCACTGATCCAAGTTTATGAGTCTCAAGGTCCTTCTGAGGAATTGCAGTGTACATGTTGGCCATGGAGTTGTGATCCATCTTGAGCTTGGCATAAATGTCTATATCATCATCCTCTTCCTTGGGTGCACCAAGAAGATTTGCCCACTCAGAGATGGTAGACTGGTATCTTATCCCCTCAGTCATCCACACTATTCTGCCATCTGGATAGAAATGGGCAGTAGAGTAAAATTGCATGATCATCTCATAATTCCACTTGGTCAATTTCTATCCAACAAACTCGTCAACTCCTGCAATCCTGAAGCTCTCATGAACATGGGGAAAGTAATCTTCATTCTCATCGATGTATTCCCAGTCCACCCACTCCATGTCACTGACAATGGGCTTCTTGTCAAGCAAAACTGTCTCATAAAAGTCCTGTTGCTCTCGAGTGTGAAAGCGATAATCACATGCTGTCCTTCTCCTTATAGCATAAGGATTTGACTGTCTCCACTGATGCAGTCATTTATCCTTTCTTAGCATCATGTTTTCTGCGACTGGGTGTGCATTGTCATGGTCTGGAATCTTAGGCTTCAACTTTCTGAGCACTAGAGGCACTTCATCAACATTTGACTCTCGCACTGGGGCCTTGTTCTTCTCTACAGCTGATATGTTCCTGGTTGATCTCTTGGGTGCTGACACCTTAGGCTTGGACTTGGAGGGTGCAGCAGTCTTGATTGCATCAGACATGAGCTTTTGAGCATTTGTAGGGGGTGCATTAGCTGGCTCATCCTCTTCCTCTTCCTCCTCATCAATCATCATGGAGGGTCTGCCAATCACACGGGCAGTAGTTTTCCTTATCCTCTTCTTCTTGGCAGCTGGTTCAGTGTCACTAGGCTCTTCAAGAGTGTATTGCACAGTCTGCTTAGGCACTTTCCTCACAGCAATCTTATCTTTGGTGGATGATGGTTTGGTGTTGTACTCCTTAGCAATCACCATTCTCTTTTTCTTAGTTGCAGCTGCACTTGCAACAAAATCTTCATCCTCACTGTCAGAATTTTTCTTCTTCCTTGTTCTGGTTGCTGCCTTAGGAAGATCTGGAGAGCTCCTCTCTCCCTCATAGAAACTTTCAGCTGGGCTTGACCCTTCACTCATTTCTGCCTGCTGTTCAGACCTGTTCTGACTGTCACTGCAACTTGACATCTTGCTGAGCTGACCCTGTGAATAGATGGGTATGGGTAGACTAGATGAGTCATCACAAAAAGCAGATAGTTTTCATAAAATTTGAGTTCAACTTTTAGTTTCAAGTTTTCACGGGATGCATTTCGGATGGACCGAGTTGATCATCTCGGTGACACCGAAGCATACAACAGAAACCTTACACGCCACTTCGGTCAGACCGAGATGGGTTTCGGTGGCTCCGAGATGCTAGGGTTTCACTCAGACTTTACTTTCGGTCTCACCGATTCATACAACTCGGTGGTACCGAGACCTACTAGTGCTATGGCCAGCGGCCAAATCGGTGGGGCCGAAAATTTCGAATCGATCGGTCCGATATGCATTCGGCGGAAACTTAAACCTAGAAATTTCGCTCAAATCTAATCTACGGAAATTTTCCTAATGGATTTAGCATTGCAATCATGGCAAGAATCATGGCATTCCTAACGTGCATTGAATCGGAAAATGGAAGCACGAAAGGGATCGAATCTCACCCTAACTCGGTGGAGATCCTCTACGACGGCAACGGCGGTCGAGATTGCCATTGACGGCGACGGAGTCCTGCGGCGAGGGCGCGCTGGAGACGACGGCGAAGTCCGAAGACGAAGGGCGATGGCAGCAACGGGGTGCGGGAACGAGTGGGGTCGAGAAATTTCAACCGTTCGGTCCGCGCAATATATATACCCGTACGCTGTCGGTGGCGCCGAGTTGAACAACTCGGTGGCACCGATATGTGCAACTGCACGCAGTATAGCACATCGGTGGCACCGAAATGGTTCAATTCGGTAGCACCGAGATGGAAAACCTAGATCAATCTAAGTGATTTCGGTTGGACCGAGTTTGAGTGAGTTGGTTCGGCCGAAATCAATTAGAAGGTTTTGGAGGTTCAGCCCTTTCAGATCGGTGGCTCTGAGTGCTCCTCACCCGGAGGGTCCGAAAAAGACTTGTTCAATTTTTGTGATGCAGCAAGAATAGAATTTGAGACAAGAAAGCATAGATAGCTAGAGAAAGTTCTTAGGCATTCTTGTACATCCACTTGGCCAGAAAAACCAAGACAATCAAAACAACAAATGGATGTCCTCGAATGATGAAAGTATGCAAACCAACATGCTCACACAATAAGATTGCAAATGAAATATGTGTCAAACATGCACAACCAATTCTAGCATCTATCAAGCAATGGCGATGACTAGGTCATCTATATATGAGTATATTGACTTAGGAGCCAAATGAGAACATTTGATCATAGGTCATACTCATCGTTTAAGCACAAGTGGGGTTACCACTTTTACATAAAGCATTGATGTATTCACACCATTAGAGTTGCTTTAGCTCAATTGTTTAGAGCAAAGCTCCCCCTAGATGTGATATCCCCCCTAAGAGGGATGAACTAACCTTGGGTTTTGTCAATGATTACTTCATGTAGATGTTGAAGATGTGGATGCTCAATGTTGATGTAGACCATCAAGAGTTGGGAGCAATCCTTTGGAGTTTTGTGCTTTCAATACCTACATGGGTTAGTCCCACACAAGGAACATACAAGGATATCCATAGACATAGAGTGAAATACACATATGATGATGTCCATGAATGCATTTATTACCTTGTCCCTTGTCTTACCAACAAGAGGGTTTGTGACTCCATGAACTAGTGCAAAATGTGGAAGTTGGTTGCACAAGTTCTTGCCATAAATAATATGAGTGAAGTTTGTTGGCGGAGTCACCCTCAAGAACTCTCTAGTTCTTCTTCTTTTGGACCCACATCAACTTGATGGGAATCCTTGGAGTTATAGTAGCACTTGATGAAGTAGAACTTGATGAAGTCTTGGGAACCCACTTGACCATGGCTTGAGGAGCTTCTTCAAATGAATCAATCTCTTCTTGAAGCTTGTCCTAGCCTTTTAGCTTGTGGTCTTGTGGTGGAAGATCTTCTTGAGCTTGTGTTCCCTTGAAGGAAGTAGGATCATACTTCTCTTGTTGAGGAACAAACTTCGTCTTGGGGTATTGATCTTCTTCCCACTCAACTCCACTGGCATTGAACTTTTGTTCAAAACCCACACCTAGGTTCCTCCGGTGCCTTCCTTGCTTGCGTACAATTTCCTCAAATTGCTTACTCCCGGCAAGACTCTTGTAGACAACTTTTTCTATAATTCCTTTCAATAGCATATTTTCTTGCTCAAGTGTAACTTGGCTAAGAGAATCGTTAGTGGAATCAATAGAACTACTAGAAGCAACAATATTGGATTTAGCATTGTTATTGTTACTACTAGAGATAGAACCATTTTTACCCTTGTTGCTAGTTTGCATAGATTTAACTTGTGGCATAAAGGTAGACAAGAGTAAACGCTTGGCAAGATATGAAGAACTCTTCTTTCGAAGATCATCATTGATAGCTTTAAGAAACTCATGCTCTTGTTCTAAATTTAGCTTCTCGAAGCGTAGCTTCTCCCGAGTTCTTAGAAGTTCTCTATGATCCTCTGGAGTTGTTTCATGAGCTAACTTAAGAGCATTTAGTTCTTTAGTTAGACGCTCAATCTCCTTCATAGCATTGTCACTCGTTTCCTCTTGACTATCATGATTACTAGCATTTTCATTATAGCTCACATCACTAGCCCTATCAACAAGTAAATCATCATCACCAAGCAAATCATCTTCATCACTATTGAAATCAAGATACTCGGAGTGTGATACCTTGGGGGCTTTTGCCATGAAGCATCTTCCAATTCCTTCATTTGGTGAGTCAAATAGATCATAGGAGTTGGATGACACAAGTGCAAGTCCGGGAACACCTTCATCTTGACTATAGTCGGAGTTGGAATGATAACTTCTCTCGGAGTGGTTGTCGGAGTCGGAGCCGGAAACCCATTCACCAACATGACCTTGATGTCTTCTTCTTGTGTAGCTCCTTGATGACTTGTCCTTCTTCTCCGAATCCTTGCTTCTTCGAGAGTGTCTTCGTTCATAATGATCATCTCTACTCCTTCTCTCCTTATGAGGTGATTCATCTCTTCTATATCTTCCTCTTGGTGATTCATCTCTTTTCTTGTAGGGAGCCGTACACTCATTGGAGTAGTGTCCGGGCTTTCCAAAATTGTAGCAATGACGGTCACGACTTGATGATCTTCTCTCATAGTGTCTTGAGCTAGAGCTTCTTTCTTTTCCTTTGTTCTTGTAGAACTTGTTGAACCTTTTCACCATTAGGCTAATCTCTTCATTTGATACTAGGTTGTCACTTGAAATTGTTGGAGCATCGGTTGAGGCTTTGTAAGCACCACTTGATTTGTTGTGTAGCTCCTCTTTGTCCTTGAGTGACATTTCATGAGCGACAATCCTTCCAATGACTTCCGTGGGCTTGAGATCTTTGTAATTTGGCATCATTTGGATCAATGTGCAGACGGTATCATATTTTCCATCCAAAGCTCTAAGTATCTTCTTGATGATGAATTTGTCGGTCATCTCTTCACTTCCTAAGCCGGCAATCTCATTTGTGATGAGAGCAAGCCTAGAGTACATCTCAGCGACTCCTTCACCATCCTTCATCTTGAACTTTTCAAGTTGACTTTGAAGCACATCCAACTTAGATTCCTTGACGGACTCGGTAACCTCATGCATATCAACCAAAGTATCCCAAATTTCCTTTGCATTCTCGAGGCGGCTGATTTTGTTGAATTCTTCCGGACACAAACCGTTGAAGAGAATGTCACAATCTTGAGCATTGTATTGCAACATCTTCAATTCTTCCGGGGTTGCTTCACGATCCAGTTCCTTGCCATCCTCAAAGAAGTCACCTTGAAAGCCAATACAAACAACAGCCCAAACGGCAGGGTTGTGACCAAGAATATGCATTTTCATCTTATGTTTCCAACTAGCAAAGTTTGTACCATCAAAATATGGACCTCTATGGTGATAGTTACCCTCACTAGATGCCATACTCTCCTAGGTTGTGAAACCAAGGCTATGATCACCAAAGCAATGGAAATCAATGCTTACGGAGACCAAAGCTCTGATACCACTTATAGGATCGAAAGTATGTCTAGAGGGGGGTGATTAGACTACTTGACCAAATAAAACCTAACCTTTTCCCAATTTTAGTTGTGGGCAGATTTTAGCAATAGTACATGTCAAGCATCACCCTACACATGCAATTCTAAGAGTATAGCAGGGGAATGTAAGCAATTGCATATGTATGTAAAGGAGGGGATTGGAGATTTCAAACGCAATGAAGACACGGTGGTTTTTGGCGTGGTTCCGATAGGTGGTGCTATCGTACGTCCACGTTGATGGAGACTTCAACCCACGAAGGGTAACGGCTGCGCGAGTCCACGGAGGGCTCCACCCACGAAGGGTCCACGAAGAAGCAACCTTGTCTATTCCACCATGGCTTATGTCCACGAAGGACTAGCCTCACCCGGGGTAGATCTTCACGAAGTAGGCGATCTCCTTGCCCTTACAAACTCTTGGTTCAACTCCACATCATGTCGGAGGCTCCCAAGTGACACCTAACCAATCTAGGAGACACCACTCTCCAAAAGGTAATAGACGGTGTGTTGATGATGAACTCCATGCTCTTGTGCTTCAAATGATAGTCTTCCCAGCACTCAAACACTCCTCACAGATTTGGCTATGGTGGAAAAAGGATTTGAGTGGAAAGCAACTTGGGAAAGGCTAGAGATCAAGGTTCAAATGGTAGGAATGGAATAGCTTGATCTCAACACATGAGTAGGTGGTTCTCTCTTAGAAAATGTATGGTGGAAGTGTAGGCACGTTCTGATGGCTCTCCTTACTGAGAAGGATGTGGTGGAGGGGTATATATAGCCTCCACACAAAATCCAACCGTTACACACTTTTGACCCAACTCGGTGGCACCGATTCAGAAGACTCGGTGGCACCGAACTGTGTAAAAGATATGAACTTTAGGAATCTCGGTGGGACCGATACGAACAACTCGGATGGACGGAAGTGAAATGGCTTAGGGCAATCCTCATCTCGATGGCACCGATTGCATCAACTCGGTTGGACCGAAGTGAACCAATAAGGCAACAGAGACTTGGCAAGCCATCTTGGTGAGACCGATTTGCATAACTCGGTGAGACCGAAGTGAATGCAACCGATTATAGAGAGTTGGCAAGGCCATCTTGGTGGGACCGAGATCCATTTCGGTGGATCCGATTTGTTAGGGTTTTGGCATTGGCTAAGTCTTGGATGAACCCAGTGGGGCCGGATTGGAAATATCGGTGGGGCCGAGTTGGAATGTAGGTTTAGGACATATTTGGGTAGAGAGAGTGGTTGAGGGTTTAGGAGTACTGTCACTAAGCACTTGAGCAAAAAGACCATTAAGCAACACCTCATCCCCTTTTAATAGTATTGGCTTTCCTATGGACTCAATGTGATCTTGGATCACTAAACCAAAAATGTAGAGTCTTGATCTTTTGCCAATCCTTGTCCTTAGCATTTTGAGGGGTCCACATCTCTAGTCCATGCCATGCCGATCATTGAACATCCTGAAATCTTTAACTTGAATGGACATTAGTTCAATGAGATATATGTTGTTATGAATTACCAAAACCACCAAGGGAGCAAATGTGCTTTCACAGCCCCGGCAAGGTTTCTGCACCGCTCGCCTAGCTACCTCATATTATTCTGACACGCCTCCCGGACGGGTGTCATTAAAGGCAAATCTTCTCCCTGTGTGCTGACACGTGTCCAACAAACCTCACCAACCAGCCCGCGCGGTCGACACCTCACCAATTAGCGACTAGCTGCCCGGTGGAGTGGAGCGCTGATGGGCTCACGAAAGCTTGCCGGCACGGAGCTTGCCAGGTCTTTACCTTGCCGGTTTGGCCTTGCCGGCAAGGAATGTCTTCATCTTCAGCACTGGTTGAGTGCTTGTTGGTGTTTCGTTTTGAGTTTCTTTCCAGTAGCTTCCACAACTGGGCCCTGAATCTTGGTCTTGGTGGTTTCTGGCAAGCCTTGGCCGGCAAGGAGGCTGCTACCGTCTGTGCATAAGTCAGGGTATAAAATACCCATGTTTTATACACCGACAGATACGTTGGAGACGTATCAACTTGCAAGTCATGAACCTATTACAAAACATGATCATCTCATTCATCAACATATATCACATCACGTTTTGGCCATACCACATCACAACATGCCCTGAAAAAACAAGTTAGACGTCCTCTACTTTGTTGTTGCAATTTTTACGTGGCTGCTAGGGCAAACTATAAGAACCATTCTTATCTTCGCAAAACCACAATGGTGATATACAAGTTGCCTTTTAACCTTCTACAAGGACCGCCCTTGTCAAATCAGATTCAACTAAAGTGGGAGAGACAGACACCCGCAAAGCCACTTTTATGCAATACAAGTTGCATGTCAGTTAGTGGAACCGGTCTCTTGTGCGTGGACAAGTAAGGTTGGTCCGAGCTGCTTCATCCCACAATACCGCCGAATCCAAATAAGACAAAGGAAGTAAGCAATTTGAACATCAACACCCACAACTTCTTTGTGTTCTACTCGTGCAAATACATCTACGCATAGACCTAGCTCATGATGCCACTGATGGGGAACGTTTCATGAAAATCAAAAAATTTCCTACGAACACCCAAGATCTAATCTAGGAGATGCATAGCAACGAGAGGGGAGTGTGTCTACATACCCTTGTAGACCGAAAGCGTTAGCGTCGTAACGCGGTTGATGTAGTCGTACTCTTCACGATCCAATCGGATCGATCTAGTGCCGAATGGACGGCACCTCCGAGATTAGCACACATTCAGCTCGATGGCGTCCTCTCCTTCTTGATCCAGCAAGAGAGGGCGAGGAGGTAGATGAGATCGGAACCAGCACGACGGCGTGGTGGTGGTGGTGGCAGCGGAATTCCGGCAGGGCTTCGCCAAGCGCTGACGGAACGTGGAGGAGGAGTAACGGGAGGGAGACGGGGCAAGCGTGGAAGGGGTGGCTGCCGCCTGCGCCTCCCCACTATATATAGGGGTGAGGGAGGGGCGTGCCAGCCCTAGCCCCCCTCCCAAGGCAGGGGGCCGCAACCAAGGGGGGAGGAGTGCCCTCCAAGCCAAGTGGAGGGCCCTCCCCCTTAGGGTTTCCCTTCCCCTAGGCGCATGGGCCAAGTAGGGGCTGGAGTGCCTGGCCTAATAAGGCCAGGGCGCCCTCCTACAGCCCATGCTACTGCTTGGGACGTGGTGGACCCCCCCCCCCCCCCGAGGACTTCCGTACCTCTCCGGAACCCTCTGGAACCTTCCGGTGACTTCCCGGTAGAATACCAAAAAAACCAAACTTTTTCCGTAACCCCGAAAACAACTTTCCATATATAAATCTTTACCTCCAGACTATTCCGGAGCTCCTCGTGATGTCCCAGATCCCACCCGAGACTCCAAACAACCTTCGGACTTTCCACTATTAATATCTCAATACTACCCTAGCGCTATCGAACGTTAAGCGTGCGACCCTACGGGTTCGAGAACATGTAGACATGACCGAGACTCCTCTCTGGTCAATAACCAATAGCGGGACCTGGATGCCCATATTGATTCCTACATATTCAACGAAGATCTTTATAGGTTGAACCACGATGTCGAGGATTCAGTTAATCTCGTATGCAATTCCCTTTGTCCGGCGATATGTTACTTGCCCGAGATTCGATTGTCGATATCTCCATACCTAGTTCAATCTCGTTACCGGCAAGTCTCTTTACTCGTTCCGTAATACAAGATCCCTTGACTAACTCATTAGCCACATTGCTTGCAAGCTCTTTACGATGTTGTATTACCGAGAGGGCCCAGAGATATCTCTCCGTCATACGGAGTGACAAATCCCAGTCTCGATCCATGCAACCCAACAGACACCTTCGGAGATACCTGTAGAGCACCTTTCTGATCACCCAGTTATGAAGTGACGTTTGATAGCACACAAGGCATTCCTCTGGTATCCGGGAGTGACATGATCTCATGGTCTAAGGAACAGATACTTGACATGAAGAAAGCTGTAGCTAATAACTAAACGATCTGATGCTAAGCTTACGGTTGGGTCTTGTCCATCACATCATTCTCCTAATGATGTGATCCCATTATCAAATGACAACTCATGTCTATGGTTAGGAAACCTTAACCATCTTTGATCAACGAGCTAGTCTTGTAGAGGCTCACTAGGGACATGGTGTTGTTTATATATTCACACATGTATTTAAGTTTCCGGTCAATACAATTCTAGCATGAATAATAAACATTTATCATGAACAAGGAAATATGATAATAACCAAATTATTATTGCCTCTAGGGCATATTTCCAACACAACCCAGTTCCAGTTGGCACAAGCGTCGGCTATTCCCGAGTGACCAGCCTCGGAAATAACAGGTGCTTAACACCCCTTTGCAAAACCTGGCGGCGGCTACCAGGATCGCTGATTCCATCGAGCCCTCGGATTCCGCGGCCGGGGAAGGGATCCGCCAGATCCAAGCGCTCCTGAAGACGGCTCTGTCACAGAACGCGGCGGTGTCGCAATCCTGCGATCGCATCCACAGTGCATTAGTGCGCGCCGAGACTGTCTAGTCGGCCCATAGTCCTCTAGGCTCCGAGAGACGTCGGGCTTCACCTTCCTCCAGAGACCACCACGGGGAGCGGAGGCGCGACCAAGTCATTTCGCCCTGGCGATATGACGATTACGATCAGACCCGGATGCCCCCTCCGCGGGACGTCCCATACGGGCGCCAGCCCTATGGCGACAGGCGCTCTCCCGGGTACGATCGCAGGCCGAGCCCTTCGTACCGTCCGGGTAACCTCCGGGACCCTCAGTTTAATGCGAGATCTGTCCTCGCTCAGAACTAGATCAATAGAGGGTGGGCCTTGAAGGAAGGCCTTGACTCTGACATTGCGAGTGGTTCTGCACCCTCCGGACATGAGTGTTTCAGTCGGTATATTCGAGCAGCAGATATCCCGAACAACTTCAGATTGGCGGCAGGCATCAGCAAGTTCACTGGTGAGTCAAAGCTAGAGATTTGGTTAGAGGACTACCGAGTGGCCGTCCAGATTGGCGGCGGCAACGACTGTGTGGCTATGAAACATTTGCCGCTGATGCTCGAGTGGTCAGCCAGAGCGTGGCTCAACCAGTTGGCACCCGACAGTATATACTGTTGGGACGATCTGGCCCGAGTCTTCATCAAGACTTTTGAGGGCACGTACAAGCGCCCGGGTGGATTGTCAGAGCTACAACATTGCATCTAGAAGCAGAATGAAACTCTCCGAGAGTACAACCAGTGGTGGACCACCCTTCATAACACGGTGGAAAACGTCACCGAGCACCAGGCGATCTGCGCCTTCAAGGCTGGCGTCAGGTATCGTGAGTTGGCCCTGAAGTTCGGCCGCACTGAGATCTCGACTCTCAGTCGGGCGAAGGAAAGTGACAATCCATACGCTAACGGCGAAGAGGAAGATTGGCTGAGGAGCGGCAAGGGCCGAGCCGGAGATGCGAATCAGTCGGACAGCAACAAGAATAAGAAGCAAAAGCGCAAAGCAGAGGCAGCTAACAATGCGGAGGCTGCGGCTCTGGCCGGCCAAAGCAAAGGCAAGGGCCCGCCGAAGCAGAAGAAGGAGTGGGCTGGCAAGAAGAAGGCCGCCCCGAAAAACGACATCCTTGATCAGCCCTGCCAGATTCACATGAAGAAGGATGAAGAGGGCAACTTGATTCAGCCGAAGCATACCACTCGGGAATGCCGGCTGCTCAAGCAAGAGATGCGGCAACACCCCTCCGAGGGGAAGGATGAGGATGAGAACGACGATGGAGAAAAAGGCACCTCCGGGTACCCCCACGTCGAGAAGGTCCTGATGATTTTTGCTGACATTGAAAGCAAGAGTCGCCTCAAGGTGATTAACCGAGAGGTCAATATGGTGGTTCCGACTGTCACCAATCTCCTAGACTGGGCCCAGACCCCTATCACCTTCGACCAGTCGGATCACCCAGCTCACATACCGACCCCCGGGCGGCAGGCGCTGGTAGTCGACCCTGCTGTTGGGGGAGTCCGACTGCGCAAAATCCTCATGGACGACGGCAGCGGGCTGAACATCATTTACGCTGATACTTTAGAGGCGATGGGCATTCTGATGTCCCGAGTGAGTAAAAGCAATATGCAGTTCCACGGGGTCATTCCCGGGAAGAAAGCGAAGTCACTCGGGCAAATTGCCCTCGACGTCGTATTCGGCGGAGAGAAGAACTTCAGAAAAGAGAGGTTGACCTTTGAGGTGGTGGACTTCAAGAGTGCTTATCACGCCATCCTGGGTAGGCTTGCCTACGCACGATTCATGGCCAGACCATGTTACGTGTATCTTAAGCTTAAGATGCCAGGCCAGAAAGGCGTGATCACCATCACGGGGAATCGGAAGATAGCGGAAGAGTGCTTGCAGAAAGGCTCTCAGATCGCTGACGAGCAGATTGCGTTGGCGGAATTAGACGAGTACAAGAAGATGGTTAATTCAAGTGATCTGCTCAAGAACAAGAAGCCGGCTGTGGAATCTGCTTTCCAGTCGGCTGGCGATTCGAAGCAAGTTCACGTCCACCCTGAGGACCCGAACGCCACCCCGACCAACATATGAATGACGCTTGACAGCAAATAGGAAAGCGAGCTCATCCAGTTCCTCCGTGAGAACTGGGACATCTTCGCATAGAAACCCTCTGACATGCCGGGTGTTCCCAGGGGACTGGCTGAGCATCGTCTCAGAGTTGACCCGAAAGTGAAGCCTGTCAAAGAGCATCTCCACCGCTCTACTCCTGAAAAGCGCAAGGCGATTGGCGAGGAGATCGCGCGGCTCTTGGCCGCCGAATTCATCCGTGAAATTTACCACTCTGAGTGGCTCGCCAACGCCGTGTTAGTTCCCAAGAAAGATAAATCTCTCCGGATGTGTATCGACTTCAAGCACATCAATCGGGCTTTCCCGAAGGACCACTTCCCTCTCCCCCACATAGACAAGATCATAGACTCTACTGCGGGGTGCGAGCGCTTATCGTTTCTGGATGCGTACTCTGGGTACCACCAGATCCGAATGTATGGTCCAGATGAAATAAAGATTGCATTCATCACCCCATTCGGGTGTTTCTGTTATACCACGATGCCATTTGGATTGAAAAATGCCAGAGCAACTTTCATGCGCATGATCCAGAAATGCTTACAGAAGCAGATAAGTTGGAACATGGAGGCTTATATGGATGACATCGTGGTCAAGTCAAGGAAGAGTTTCGACCTCCTGACTGACCTCGCCGAAACCTTCACGAGCCTGCGCCAGTACGGCATCAAACTCAATCCAGCCAAGTGTACTTTCGGGGTGCCCGCAGGCAAGTTACTCGGTTTCCTTGTTTCCGAATGAGGGATCGATGCTAACCCCGAAAAAATCGGCGCCATAGTCCGAATGAAGCAGCTGCAACATCTGCATGATGTTCAGAAACTCACGGGTTGTCTGGTAGCCCTGAGTAGATTCATTTCACGACTCGGTGAGAAGGCTCTGCCACTCTATCGACTCATGAAGAAGTCAAAGAAGTTCGAGTGGATGACAGAAGCGCAGGCCGCGTTCTAGGAACTCAAAGCCCTGCTTTCCACCCAGCCGGTGCTTGCTGCTCCGAGCAGCCGAGAGCCCTTGCTCTTGTACATCGCGGCCACGAGCCAAGTTGTTAACACCGTGCTCACTGTGGAGCGTGAGGAACAAGGCAAAGCCTACAAAATCCAGTGGCCAGTTTATTACATCTCTGAAGTTCTGACCCCTTCCAAGCAAAGATATCCACATTACCAGAAGCTGGTGTACGGGATTTACCTGACTGCGAAGAAGGTGGCTCATTACTTTCAGGAGCACTCGGTCACGGTGATAAGCAATGCTCCCCAGTCGGAGATCTTGAACAACAGAGATGCCACGGGCCGAGTAGGCAAGTGGGCCATCAAACTCCTCCCTTTGGACATCAAGTTTGAGGCCAAGAAAGCAATCAAGTCGCAGGCTCTGGTGGACTTCCTAGCCGAGTGGATTGAGCAGGAACAGCCGGTCCCGAGTGTCCCCGAACATTGGACTATGTTCTTCGATGGTTCCAAGATGCTGAACGGCTCAGGGGCTGGTGTTGTCCTAGTGTCTCCCAAGGGTGACAGACTCAGCTACGTACTTCAAATCGACTTCGACTCTTCAAACAATGAGGCAAAATACGAAGCCCTTTTGCATGGGTTGCGCATGGCAATCTCCCTTGGAATCCGTCGACTGATTGTCTATGGTGACTCGGACCTGGTGGTGAACCAAGTGATGAAGCAATGGGACATCCGGAGCCCAGCTATGACAGGCTACTGCAACGCCGTCAGAAAGCTGGAGAAGAACTTCAAAGGACTAGAGCTCCATCACATCTTGCGAATCAAAAACCAGGCAGCCGATGACTTGGCCAAGATTGGTTCTACCCGGAAAGCAGTCCCGAAGAATGTGTTCCTAGAGCACTTGCACTCGCCCACAATCAAGGAAGATCCTTTTGTGGAGGAGCCCCCGCAACCAGTCGGGCCGTCGAATCTGACTGAAGTTGACATCCCAGCGGTGGTGGATTTGGTCCAAGAGGTGCTCGTCATCACTCCCGAGTGGACCGAGCCGTACCTCGCATATCTGCTCAGGCAGGAACTCCCTAAAGATGAAGAAGAAGCTCGACAGATCGTCTGCTGATCGAAAGCCTCTACCGTCATGGGAGAACAATTCTATAAGAAGAGCGCCACTGGCGTCACTCAGCGTTGCATCACCCCGGAGGAAGGGCAACAGATTCTGCAGGAGATTCATTAGGGAACTTGTGGTCACCATGCTTCCTCTTGGACCTTGGTCGCCAAAGCGTTCCGGGCAGGTTTCTATTGGCCCAGAGCCAACGAAGCTGCTCGTGATATCGTTGACCAGTGCGTTGGGTGTCAGTTTTATGCAAATCAGGCACACAAGCCAGCGTCCGCGCTGAAGACAATCCCACTCGCGTGGCCGTTCGCAGTCTGGGGACTCGACATGGTCGGTCCACTTCGGACTGGGGCCAGCGGGTTTACACATCTGTTGGTGGCAGTGGATAAGTTCACCAAGTGGATCGAAGCAAAGCCCATAAAGAAGTTAGACTCCTCGACTGCGATCAGGTTCATCATGGAAATAATCTTCTGGTTTGGAGTCCCTCACAGCATCATCATGGACAATGGGTCGAATTTTGACTCGGACGAATTTTGCGAGTTCTGCTATTCTCAGGGCACTCGGGTTGACTACGCCTCCGTGGCTCACCCACAGTCGAATGGACAGGTAGAACGGGCGAATGGTCTGATACTCCAAGGGCTCAAGCCACGCCTCATGTGCGACCTGAAGCATGCAGCGGGAGCCTGGGTCACCGAGCTGCCATCGGTCCTCTGGGGCCTTTGGACGACCCCAAACCGGTCCACCAAGCGCACTCCATTCTTCCTGGTGTATGGCTCGGAGGCCGTCCTGCCGAGTGATTTGCTCCACAACTCTCCTCGAGTGGATCTATACTCGGAGGCGGAGGCTGACTTGTTGGAGGAGGAGCGCGAGTTGGCTCTTATCAGGACGACTGCATATCAGCAAGACCTGTGACGCTATCATGATAGGCACGTCAGGGGACGCGCTTTCCAGGAAGGCGACCTGGTCCTTCGACTGGACCAGTAGAAACCTCACAAGCTGGCGCCGCCATGGCAGGGGCCCTTTGCGATATCAAAAGTACTGAACAACGGAGCCTATCGGCTTTACAACTTTGCTAAAAGTGAAGAAGAGCCCCGAGCTTGGAATGCGGATCTGCTCCGCAAATTCTTCACCTAGAATAAATTTCTTTCCCATTGTAATAGCATTCCGAATGAAATCAGATGAATAAAAGTCTTACTTTTCCTGTATTTCGTCTAATTTGGGCCAGTAGCACGTTTTCACTACGGTGACTAACAACATTCGGAAACTAACATACACGCCCCCAGTGGGTGTACTAGCTTAGCCACGAACCAAATTTCGCCTAAGTTAAAAACTATCCGGGTGCGGACACGCTCCACACTCGGGGGCTTAGCCGCGAACCAGATTTCGCCTAAGTTAAAAACTATCCGAGTGCGGACACACTCCACACTCGGGGGCTTAGCCGTGAACCAGATTTCGCCTAAGTTAAAAACTATCCGTGTGCGGACACGCTCCACACTCGGGGGCTTAGCCACGAACCAGATTTCGCCTAAGTTAAAAACTATCCGAGTGAGGACACGCTCCACACTCGGGGGCTTAGCCGCGAACCAGATTTCGCCTAAGTTAAAAACTATCCGAGTGCGGACACGCTGCACGCTCGGGGGCTTAGCCGTGAACCAGATTTCGCCTAAGTTAAAAACTATCCGACTGCGGACACGCTCCACTCTCGGGGGCTTAGCCGCGAACCAGATTTCGCCTAAGTTAAAAAGAACAACATTGGCAAACGGAACAAAGATCCAAATATCCGAGTAAACTTCGATCTGTTCGAGTTCTCCCAGCAAAAGCAAAGTATGTGAGCCATGGGCCGTTGAAGTATCACGGTTACATTAAGCACTCAGCATTCCGAGGCAAATCAGGACTTAAATGTTTTCAATCACTCCGCCACGGGAGGATTGGCCGGGTCGATGAAGGTGTCCAGGTCGATGCCGTCTGCGATCCGGGTGGCAGCTTCGATGAACGTCTCCATGAAGTCCTCGAACTTGAGCTTCTTCTTGTTGGCAACCTTCAGGGACTTCAGCTTCTCCTCGTCCACATCCTTGCAGTGGACGCGGACAAGCGTGAGAGCCACATCGGCGCCGCAGCGAGCAGCGGACTTCTTCCAGGCCTGCACACGGCTTGGGATATCTTTCAGCCGAGTCATCATGGACTCCACGTCACTCTGAAGTTCTTCGCCGGGGAGAAGTTCTTGATCAATCTTGGACAGAGCAGACCTCAGTAGGATAATGTACCCCACGGCGCTTTCGAGGTGCTCCTCCAGTCGGAAAATTGCCATGGCGGCACTGTCCTTGAGGATCTGTCTTGAGGGATCCAGATCCTTCTCCACTCGCTCTGTCTCCAGGTCAAAGCTATAGCAGAATTCTGTGGAGAAAAGTGACTCAGTATTAGAGTAGGTAGAAAGTCCTAGAGTAAACAGATAAAAACCACCTGGCAGCGCAGCTTACCTTCGAGCTTTTTGCCCATCTCCTCACCGAACTCCTGGATGTACTGCTCCAGCTCACCCTTCTTCTCAAGAAGCTTCATGATCTGGTCGTCCAGCGTCTTCTTCTCCCCTTCAAAAGCACTCACCTGGGTGATGTGCTTTGTCTCTCACTCAGCATTGGTCTTCCTGAGCTCATAAATCTCGTTTCTGGCCGCTTCAGCAGCAGCCTTCAGGGTCTTGACCTCCTCCTCGAGTTTACTGATCGAAGCCAGCTTCTCCTCGGCATCTTTAGTCTTGCTCTTGGCTTACTTTTGTGCCAGCGCCAGCTCTTTGTCCTTGTCCTCCAGGGCCCGCTTCATGGTTTCTAAAGAAATAGAAGTCCTCGGCCTCATTACAAGTTGGGCATTCTCGCCACGGACATCTGTTGAAGCGAATTGACTTGGATCAAAAGAAAAACACGACTCGGCGAACATTCAAACAACGGGATTGACCTCCAAGGGTGCTCTTCTCCTTCTCAAGGCGGCTGCTTTTGTGCTTCTCCGCATCCAGATCCACTCGGAGCTGCAACACTTCCTTCTCCAGATCGGCGTAGTGAGTCCCCAGCTCGCAGGCCCTCTGTCACAACACAAAGGAACTGTCAGTCGGATGAAGGAACAAGCTTGACCAGTACCAAATCCCGAAGTACCCTCTTACAACTGAGTCGGCAATGAAGAAGATAGAGGACAACAGCATGCTGATCTTCATCGTCGACCTCAAGACAGACAAGCTCGATCAGCTCAAAGCTTCCTAGTCTGCCAAGCCTCCCACTCGGCCAGACGAGTGAGGGGTGACACTCCAAGTGTTATAAAAAAAACTCTAAGACTACCGCCGACTGCTTCCAGTCGACGGTAGTCTCGAGGACTGCACCCAGTGGGTGCACTCAGAGTGCCCCCACTGGAGAATGACTCGTGTTGATGAGCTAAAAAAACCTATGTGTAAGTTCTATCAAACTCCCACCGATTGCCCGCAATCGATAGCAGTCTCGGGGACTACACCTAGTGGGTGCACTCAGCGTGCCCCCACTGGAACACAAACATTCGGCAAAGAAACCGGTCGATCCGAGTGGAAACGACAAATATACAGAGTTCTAAGACTCCCGCCGACTGCTTCCAGTCGACGGCAGCCTCGAGGACTACACCCAGTGGGTGTACTCAGCGTGCCCCCACTGGATCAAACAAACAACACCCAGTGGGTGTGCCCCGTGCAAACCCACTAACAGAAAGTCAATCGCTATGTGGAGAACAGACAAAAATTCAAAGGATGCCAAAGTACTTACTATGGCACTTACTCGGACGTTGGCCTTCAAGGCCTCGCTGGCATTGTACGCTTCCTTCAACCGGTCGTACACCACCTTGCTACTTGTAGACTGCGTTGGTATTTCCCCAAAGAGGAGAGGATGATGCAGTATTGTAGAAATAAGTATTTCCCTCATTTAAGAACCAAGGTTATCAATCCAGTAGGAGAACCAAGCAAAATCCCGTTAAGCGCACCTGCACACACAAAAGCAAACACTAGCACCCAACACAAATAAGAGGGTTGTCAATCCTCTTAGCGGTTATTTGCAAGGATTAATTCTGATAGTGGTAGATAGATAAACTAAAATACTAAATAAAATAAAATAAAATAAATTGCAGCAAGGTATTTTTGATTTTAATATATGCTAAAAGTGGACCCGGGGGGCATAGTTTTCACTAGAGGCTTCTCTCTCGAACACATAGCATACGGTGGATAAACAAATTACTTTTGGGCAATTGATAGAAAATCAAATAATTATGATGGATTCATGGCAATTATCATGTATATAGGCATCACGTCCGAGACAAGTAGACCGACTCCTACCTGCATCTACTACTATTACTCCACCCATCGACTGCTATCCAGCATGCATCTAGGGTATTAAGTATGAAATAGAGTAACGCCTTAAGCAAGATGACATGATGTAGACAAAGTAAACTCAAGCAATATGATTAAACCCCATCTTTTTATCCTTAATGGCAACAATACAAATACATGTCATGTCCCTTTCTGTCACTGGGATTGAGCACCGCAAGATTGAACCCATCACAAAGCACCTCTCCCATTGCAAGATAAACCAATCTAGTTGGCCAAACCAAATCGATAGATCAGAGAGAAATACAAAGCTATAATAATCATGCGTAAAAGAGTTCAGAGAAGACTCGAATATTTCTCATGAATAATCTGATCATAAACTCACAATTCATCGGATCCCTACAAACACACCGCAAAAGAAGATTACATCGGATAGAACTCCAAGAACATCGAGGAGAACATGGTATTAAAGATCAAAGAGAGAGAAGAAGCCATCTAGCTACTAGCTATGGACCCATAGGTCTGTGGTAAACTACTCACACATTATCGGAAGGGCAGCAAGGTTGATGTAGAAGCCCTCCGTGATCGATTCCCCCTCTGGCAGAGTACCGGAAAAGGCCTCCAGATGGTATCACGGAAGAACAGAGGATTGCAGCGGCGTAAAAGTTATTTGGGGTGGCTCTCTGTTGGTTTCCCAATATTTGAGAATTTATAGAAGTGGAATTAGGTTAAACGGAGCCACGAGGGCCCCACAAGGTATCAGGGCGCCCTCCCCCCCCTTGGCCGCGCCCTGTTGCCTTGTGGAGGCTTCGTGAACCTTCTGGCCTTCTCTCCAAGTCTCCAGGGTCTCTTTTGTCCAGAAAAAAATCTCCAAAAAGTTTCGTGGCATTTGGACTTCGTTTTGTACTGATTTCCTAAAAAACCAAAAGCAAGCAGAAAACTGCAACTGGCACTGGGCACTAGGTTAATAGGTTAGTCCCAAAAAATGATATATAATTGCATATAAAAACATCCAGGATTGATACTATAATAGCATGGAACAATCAAAAATTATAGATACGTTGGAGACATATCAAGCATCCCCAAGCTTAATTCCTGCTCGTCCTCGAGTAGGTAAATGATAAAAACAGAATTTTTGATGTGGAATGCTACCTAACATGTTTCATCATGTAATCTTTCTCTTACGGTATGAATAATAAGATCCGAATGATTCAAAGCAATAGTCTATAGTTTGACATAAAGACATCAATACTCAGGCATACTAATAAACAATCATGTCTTTCAAAATAAAAATGCTAAAGATCGTTATCCCTACAAAATCATATAATCCTGTCATGCTCCATCTTATTAACATAAAATATTTATCATGCACTACCCCGATGACAAGCCGAGCAATTGGTTCATACTTTTTAATGTGCTTCAGCTTTTTAACCCCCCACGCAATACATGAGTGCAAGCCATAGATATATCACTATGGGTGGAATAGAGTGTGGTGGTAGAGATCAATAAGGGGAAGTCAAAAATAAGAAGATAGTCTCACATCGACGAGGCTAATCAACGAGCTATGGAGATGCCCATCAATTGATGTCAATGCGAGGAGTAGGGATTGCCATGCAACGGATGCACTAAGAGCTATAAGTGTATGAAAGCTCAACATGAAAACTAAGTGGGTGTGCATCCAACTTGCTTGCTCATGAAGACCTCGGGCATTTGAGAAAGCCCATCATCGGAATATACAAGCCAAGTTCTATAATGAAAAATTCCCACTAGTATATGAAAGTGACTAAACAGGAGACTCTCTATATGAAAAACATGGTGCTACTTTGAAGCACAAGAATGGAAAAGGATAGTAACATTGCCCCTTCTCTCTTTTTCTCTCATTTTTTTGTGGGCTCTTTTTGGCCTCTTTTTTTCTTGGGCTCTTTTTGGCCTCTTTTTTTCTCACTGGGACAATGCTCTAATAATGATGATCATCATACTTCTAATTACTTACAACTCAAAAGAAAATTACAACTCGAATCTAGAACAAAAATATAACTCTATATGAATGCCTCTGGCAGTGTACCAGAATGTGCAATGATACTAGCGTAACATGTATAAAAATGATGAACGGTGGCTGAGCCACACATACTATGTCAGCTATATGATCATGCAAAGCAATATGACAATGACGATGTGTGTCATAAAAATGGAACGGTGGAAGTTGCATGGCAATATATCTCGGAATGGCTATGGAAATGCCATGATAGGTAGGTATGGTGGCTATTTTGAGGAAGATATAAAGAGGCTTATGTGTGATAGAGCGTATCATATCACGGGGTTTGGATGCACCGGCGAAGTTTGCACCAACTCTCGATGTGAGAAAGGGCAATGCACGGTACCGAAGAGGCTAGCAAATTGCGGAAAGGTGAGAGTGCGTATAATCCATGGACTCACATTAGTCATAAAGAACTCACATACTTATTGTGAAAGTTTATTAGTCCTCGAAGCAAAGTACTACTGCGCATGCCCCTAGGGGGATAGATTGGTAGGAAAAGAACATGGCTCGTCCCCGACCGCCACTCATAAGGTAGACAATCAAGAATAAATCATGCTCCAACTTCTTAGCATAACGACAGATCATACGTGCATGCTTCGAGAATCACAAACCTTAACACCAATATTCTTACTAAACCACAATTATCTACTAGCACCTCCCACATATTACCATCTTAATATCGCAAAACTATTGCAAGGAATCAAACTTATCATATTCAGTGATCTACATGAAAGTTTTTATTATATCCCTCTTGAATACCTATCATATTAGGACCAAATTCATAACCCGTGCATATTACCATTGCTATTCATTAGACTCTCAAAAAGATATAAGTGAATCATAAGAGTGCAACTATTTCTTTAAAATATAACCACCGCCGTGCTCTGAAAAATATAAGTGAAGCACTAGAGCAACTGCCTAGCTCAAAAGATATAAGTGAAGCACATAGAGTATTCTAACAAATCACGAATAATGTGTGTCCCTCTCAAAAAGGTGTGTTCAGCAAAGATGATTGTGACAAACTAAAAAGCAAACAAACTATATCACAAGATGCTCCAAGTAAAACACATATCATGTGATGAATAAAAATATAGCTCCAAGTGAGTTACCGATAGATTGTAGACGAAAAAGGGGATGCCTTCTGGGGCATCCCCAAGCTTAGACACTTGAGTCTTCCTTGAATATTACCATGGGGTTGTTGGAAATATTCCCTAGAGGCAATAATAAATTAGTTATTATTATATTTCCTTGTTCATGATAATCGTTTATTATCCATGCTATAATTGTATTGATTGGAAACTCAAATACATGTGTGGGTACATAGACAACACTGTGTCCCTAGTAAGCCTCTAGTTAACTAGCTCGTTGATCAAAATATGGTGAAGGTTTCCTAGCCATGGACATGAGATGTCATTTGATAACGGGATCACATCATTAGGAGAATGAGTGATGGACAAGACCCAAACTACGAACATAGCATATGATCGTGTCAGTTTATTGCTATTGTTTTCTGCATGTCAAGTATCTGTTCCTATGACCATGAGATCATGCAACTCACTGACACCGGAGGAATACCTTGTGTGTATCAAACGTCACAACGTAACTGGGTGACTATAAAGGTGCTCTACAGGTATCTCCGAGGGTGTCTATTGGGTTGGCATGGATCAAGACTGGGATTTGTTACTCCGTGTGACGGAGAGGTATCTCAGGGCCCACTCGGTAATACAACATCACAATGAGCCTTGCAAGCAAAGTGACTAAAGAGTTAGCCACAGGATCTTGTATTACGGAACGAGTAAAGAGACTTGCCGGTAACGAGATTGAACTAGGTATAGAGATACCGACGATCGAATCTCGGGCAAGTAACATATCGAAGAAAAAAGGGAACACTATACGGGATTAACTGAATCCTTGACATAGAGGTTCAACCGATGAAGATCTTCGTAGAATATGTAGGAACCAATATGGGCATCCAGGTCCCGCGATTGGTTATTGGCCGTAGAGGTGTCTCGGTCATGTCTGCATAGTTCTCGAACCCGCAGGGTCTACACACTTAACGTTTGGTGACGATTAGTATAGTTGAGTTATTGTGTTGGTGACCGAAGGTTGTTCGGAGTCCCGGATAAGATCCCGGACATGACAAGGATCTCCGGAAGAGTCCGGAGGTAAAGATTGATATATGTGATAATAGTGTTTTGATCTCCGGAAGGGTTCCGGAATTCACCGGAAGGGGTTCCGGGTGTTTACCGAAGTGTTCGGGTGCAGCAACACTTTATATGGGCCAAAGGGGTAAAGCCCACGAGGTATTGCAAAGTGCAAAAGGAAGTTTTGCTGCTGCCTTAAGCGGTACTACCGCTGGTAAGGCAGTACTACCGCGTAAGCGGTACTACCGCTTGTGTGAAGCGGTACTACCGCGTAAGCGGTACTACCGCTTGTGTGAAGCGGTACTACCGCGTAAGCGGTACTACCACTTGTGTGAAGCGGTACTACCGCTCAAGCGGTACTACCGCTCGTGAGCGGTACTACCGCTTGTACGCGGTACTACTAGAATCCGAGTGAGACTTTTTCTGTGCGGGCCAAACCGACATTGTGCGGGCAAAACCGACCTTGTGGAGGCTTTCTCTCCAAGTTTAGACCCCAGGGCTCAACATATAAATAGAGGGGCAGAGCTAGCACACGGGATACATCAAGATTTCCCAAGCCGTGTGCCGGAAACCCTAACCCTCTAGTTCCTCCCATCATAATCTCCGTAGTGCTTGGTGAAGCCCTGCAGAGATTGTTCCTCACCACCATCACCACGCCGTCGTGCTGCCGGAACTCATCCACTACTTCACCATCGCTCGCTGGATCAAGGAGGTGAAGGCGTCATCAAGCCGTACGTGTGTTGAACGCGGAGGTGCCGTCCGTTCGGCGCTAGATCGTGTTTGGATCGAGGGACGACTTGCGATTTGGATCGCGAAGACGTTCGACTACATCAACCGCGTTTCTTAACGCTTCCGCTTAGCGATCTACAAGGGTATGTAGATTCACTCTCCCTCTCGTAGATGCTCATCACCATGGATAGATCTTGCGTGTGCGTAGGAAATTTTTTGTTTCCCATGCAACGTTCCCCAACAGGGGTGCCTTGGGCATCCCCAAGCTTAGGCTCTTGCTGCTCCTTATTCCTTTATCCATCGTAGTCTCACCCAAAACTTGACAACTTCAGCACACAAAACTCAACAGAAACCTCGTGAGATCCGTTAGTATAACAAACAAACCTTAAACTTTAGGTACTGTTGTAAATTGATTCATATTTAATATTGGCATAATGCTACTGTACTCCAACTTCTCCGTGACTCATACCCCCCGATACGATCCATAGATTCATCAAAATAAGCAAACTATGCAACAAAAACAGAATCTGTTTAAAACAGAACAGTCTGTAAATATCTGAATTAACGTCATACTTCTGTAACTCCAAAACTTCTGAAAAATTAGGAAAACGTGGGCAATTCAAATAGCAACATTGTGTAAAAAAACTCAGAAGGTTCTGATGCTCCAACGAAAAATCAAAATTCCAGCACTGGACGCAAAAGTCTATGTTTTCAAACAGCATTAATTATACTATCATCCAAATCATCCCAAAGGCATTACTTGGCACAAACACTAATTAAAAGATAAAAACACAATCATAACAGAGGCTATAATTGTGTAAACACACAAGAACAGAAGGTAAAACTAAAAATTTATTTTATTCATTGGATTGCCTCCCAACAAGTGCTATTATTTTATGCCCCTAGCTAGGCATAATGCATAGTTTCAAGTGTTGTCATCCTTCATTTCCAACTCCTCAATTACACACCCATTTTTTCTAGTAGATTTAACATAGGAGTTTCTCATCATCACACTTCTAGGCACAAAATCAAGAATTTGGCTTTTATGGATAGGTTCCTTTATTATATCAATGAAATTGGGGTGCACGCTAATCATTTTAAGATCCTCGCTCCCTTTACTAGAAGTAGCACCCTTAACCTTAGGAACATATATAAACTTGCAATTTTTATTGGGAGGAGTCCTATCAACATTTTTAGCGGAGGAAAAAGCGGAACCTAAGTTATTGATAATCTCTTCTAACTTGTCAATTCTAGCGGGGCTTTGTTCTATCCTTTCGTTAATTATCGATTCTTTTTCCTTTAAATTTTCAAAGCAATTCCCACCTTAGAACCAAATTGAGTAATATGATTATAGACCTTTTTATCTAAATTTTCAAGATGTTCAATAGTAGGCATCTTATTTTCAATAGCTTCTAACCTTTGCCTAGCATGCTCCAAAGTCAATGCCGTTTCATTAATAATGATAGAGGTGAACCCACTAAATTTCCCATAGCATTGAAAGCATCCAAAGTGGGACACATCAAGAAATTCCCTTCGGTAATAGTGTCAAGCACAAATCTATACCAAGTAGTAATTCCCACATAATTTTTTTGAAGAAGAACGGTAGTGGATTGCTTACGAGTTGATCTATTTTGAGCATCGCAAATCCTATATCAAGCATATTTTAAATTTTCTCCTCCCCTTTGTTTAAAATTAAGCACTTCATTTTCAGGGGTAATAGTAACAAGCGAAGAACTAGCCATAATGGTGAAGCAAACAAGCAAATAAAAATATTTTTGGGTTTTTGTAAAAAAAAATAGAAGTGGGGGAGATGAAAACGAGAGGCAAATGCAAATAAAAATAAAAAGGAAAATAAAATAAATGCAACTGGATGATAGTTTGTGCGAAGGTACTTGGTAAGTTTGATGATGTCTCCTCGGCAACGGCACCAGAAATTCTTCCTGCTACTAGTAGACTGCGTTGGTATTTCCCCGAAGAGGAGTGGATGATGCAGTATAGTAGAGATAAGTATTTCCCTCAGTTAAGAACCAAGGTTATCAATCCAGTAGGAGAACCAAGCAAAATCTCGTTAAGCGCACCTGCACACACAAAAGCAACCACTTGCACCCAACGCAAATAAGAGGGTTGTCAATCCTCTTAGCGGTTATTTGCAAGGATTAATTCTGATAGTGGTAGATAGATAAACTAAAATACTAAATAAAATAAAAGTAAATAAATTGCAGCAAGGTATTTTTGATTTTAATATATGATAAAAGTAGACCCGGGGGCCATAGTTTTCACTAGAGGCTTCTCTCTCGAACACATAGCATACGGTGGGTAAACAAATTACTGTTGGGCAATTGATAGAAAATCAAATAATTATGACGGATTCATGGCAATGATCATGTATATAGGCATCACGTCCGAGACAAGTAGACCGACTCCTGCCTGCATCTACTACTATTACTCCACCCATCGACCGCTATCCAGCATGCATCTAGGGTATTAAGTATGAAACAGAGTAACGCCTTAAGCAAAATGACATGAAGTAGACAAAGTAATCTTGTTTCTGGCCGCTTCAGCAGCAGCCTTCAGGGTCTTGACCTCCTCCTCGAGTTTACTGACCGAAGCCAGCTTCTCCTCGGCAGCTTTAGTCTTGCTCCTGGCTTCCTTCTGTGCTAGCGCCAGCTCTTTGTCCTTGTCCTCCAGGGCCTGTTTCATGGTTTCTAAAGAAATAGAAGTCCTCAGCCTCATTACAAGTTGGGCATTCTCACCACGGACATCTGTTGAAGCGAATTGACATGGATCAAAAGAAAAACACGACTCGGCGAACATTCAAACAACGGTATTTACCTCCAAGGGTGCTCTTCTCCTTCTCAAGGCGGCTGCTCTTGTGCTTCTCCGCGTCCAGATCCACTCGGAGTTGCAACACTTCCTTCTCCAGATCGGCGTAGCGAGTCCCCAGCTCGCAGGCCCTCTGTCACAACACAAAGGAACTGTCAGTCGGATGAAGGAACAAGCTTGACCAGTACCAAATTCCGAAGTACCCTCTTACAACTGAGTTGGCAATGAAGAAGATAGAGGACAACAACACGCCAGTCTTCATCGTCGACCTCGAGACAGATAAGCTCGATTAGCTCGAAGCTACCTAGTCTGCCAAGCCTCCCACTCGGCCAGCCGAGTGAGGGGTGACACTCCGAGTGTTATAAAAAAACTCTAAGACTACCGCCGACTGCTTCTAGTCGACGGTAGTCTCGGGGAGTGCACCCAGTGGGTGCACTCAGCGTGCCCCCACTAGAGAATGACTCGTGTTGATGAGCTAAAAAAATCTATGTGTAAGTTCTATCAGACTCCCACCGATTGCCCGCAATCGATAGCAGTCTCGGGGACTACACCCAGTGGGTGCACTCAGCGTGCCCCCACTGGAACAGAAACATTCGGCAAAGACCCCGGTCGATCCGAGTGGAAACGGCAAATATACAGAGTTCTAAGACTCCCGCCGACTGCTTCCAGTCGACGGCAGCCTCGGGGACTACACCCAGTGGGTGCACTCAGTGTGCCCCCACTAGATCAAACAAACAACACCCAGTGGGTGTGCCCCGTGCAAACCCACCAACAGAAAGTCAATCGCTCTGTGGAGAACAGACTAAAATTCAAAGGATGCCAAAGTACTTACTACGGCACTTACTCAGATGTTGGCCTTCAAGGCCTCGCTGGCATTGTACGCTTCCTTCAGCCGGTCGTACACCACCTTGCTACTTGTAGACTGCGTTGGTATTTCCCCGAAGAGGAGAGGATGATGTAGTGTGACACCCTGGTTTTCGCTCCTTGTTTTTTTCTTTCGCTGGATTTGGCTCCCGTCATTTTTTCCGATGTTATTGGGTTTTCTCTTGCCTTTGGGTATATGAAGATGGTCACTTAGCCTTGCCTCTCCTATCCAACCAGAGATTCTCTCCGATTCAACCTTGCCATCCAAGATATATTCTCGGGATTTTGCCACCGAAACCCTAATCTCCGATCCACCGGAAGGGAAACCCTAATTCCTTCCGTTACACAGGAACCCCATTTTTCTTTGCTCCGTTGTCCCCCAAACTTTTCCCAGTGATCATCCCATATCTATAAACCCTGGATATTTAAAAATATTGCCAAGTCATTTGCAATATTTTTCATTTAAAATTAATTCCTTTTTCTGCCAGTTAAAGGAATTAAATCCAGGAAAATATCTATCCATCTCCTAAGTTCATGAAAACTTGTGGAGATATTCTTTGTGATCATATTGAGCTCCAATAAAAATATTGGCAATAATTAAATAAGGGAAATTGCCTTTTCTTATTTAAAGTCAATATGGCAATTTGGGCACTTTCCAAAGGAGCTACTATTTTGGTAGCCAGGAAAAATCCCAAATAATTTGTGGAGCTTCTCCTATTCATATCTTCACCATTTCCATCAAGATCCCAAGTTCCATAGATCAAATTTTGAGAGCATCATCCAATTCTTGTTTCTAGACCTATTTTGAGATTGTGAAGCAACTATATTTTATACTGCTTCAAAAATCTTGAAATTAATCCAGGACCTCAAAGTCCATATATGATGTGAGCATGCAAAAATTCACATCATTTAATCTAGCCAATTTCTCCCAAAAATTCCATCAAGTTTCTGTCCAGATTCTAGCTCTGTGAAGGAAGTACCACTTTGGCATTTCCAATTGAGCTAAAAAAATTCCAGTATCTTCAGAACTCCAAATCATCACCCTACACCAAAATTCAGCTCATTTCACTGATCCATTTGAGCACAGCTTCAAAGACCAATTTCTGGACCAGATTTGGCATTCCAAAGGAAGTGCATTCAAACTTGGTCCAATTTACTTCAAATTTCTCCAGCATGTGCTCTTTCTTATCTCATGTCGCTGTGACAACCTTGCCAGCTCATTGTCACATCTTCCTGACCACAACTTCCTCCCCAAGTTTCTATCCAGAAACTGTTCTGGATCCTCTTGATCACTCTGGAGCCTTCCTGGTCCATCCAATGTCATAGACTACCTATTTGATCCGTGCCTATCGTGTTTGACAAGGTGTGGTGGCCAGAATGGCACTAGAGCGCGTCATGCACGTGGTGACCGCGTGTACAGCAGGCAAAAATGGTGCTCTGCGGCATTGACCTCGTCGGGTAGCTCACTCCGGCCAGCTCCGACGTGTCCCGACGTGTCTAGTGGCTTCGCGGAGTCCACCTGCCCCTTCTGGACCCTTCTCCCCCTCCCCATTCTTTCTCGCCACGCCACGGCAGCGCCGCCGAGACACTGTTCCGCACGTGATGTCATCGTCTTCTTCCCTCCCGTTGGCCTCTTCCTCCCCGAGCCATCCCCTCCCTCTGGTTTCGTCAGGTCGGCACCGCGCGCGTCCAACGCCAGCTCACCGCGAGCTCCAGTGCACGGCTAAGGACGCCACGGCGGTCATCCTCATCCGCCCGTCCTCGGTCGGCTATATATAGCCACGGCCGAGCCCCTCCCCGAGCCACTCCACCTCACCAGCCCCTCTCCACCCTCCTGGTGCCTCACCCCACCTCTTGTTGGGGAACGTTGCATGGAAAACAAAAAAAATTCTACGCACACGCAAGATCTATCCATGGAGATGCATAGCTACGAGAGGGGGAGTGTGTCTACGTACCCTCGTAGACCATAAGCGGAAGCGTTAGAACAACGCGGTTGATGTCACCGAACAACTTCACGATCCAACCGACCGAGCACCTTACGTACGGCACCTCCGCGTTCAGCACACGTTCAGCTCGGTGACGTCCTCGACTTCTTGATCTAGCAAGACGGCGAGGTAGTGGATGAGTTCCGGCAGCACGACGGCGTGGTGACGGTGATGGTGATGCTATCTCCGCAGGGCTTCGCCCAAGTACTGCGAAAATATGACCGAGGGACGGAACTGTGGAGGGGGGTGCCGCACACGGCTAAGACAATGTTGTGGCTTGTTTGGGGCACCCCCTCTCCTCTATTTATATATGTGTAGGGGCTTGGAGTAGAAGGAATAGTGCCACGTGAACAGTACCACATGAATAGTACCATGTGAACAGTACCATGTGAATAGGTCACACGTGGACTTGGACTCCAAAGTCCAATCCTATTCCTACTAGGACTCTCCTTTTTTCCTTCCCTAGCTGCGTGGGCTTTTGAGGACTTGGTGCGCCTGGCCCAATAAGGCCAGGGCGCCTCCCCTTAGCCCATGCCAGCTCTTGGGACGTGGTGGACCCACTTGTGGACTTCCGGACCCCTCCAGAATCCTCCGGAACCTTCTGGAAGCTTCCCGGTACAATACCGAAAAAACTGCACCTTTTTCCGGAACCCAAAATATGACTTCCCATATATAAATCTTTACCTCTCGACCATTCCGAGACTCCTCGTGACATCCGGGATCTCATCCGGGACTCCGAACAACATTCGGTTACCAATTCACATAACTCATATAACACTATATCGTCAACGAACGTTAAGCGTGCGGACCCTACGGGGTCGGGAATGATGTAGACATGACCGAGACGCCTCTCCATTCAATAATCAATAGCGGAACCTAGATGCCTATATTGGTTCCTACATATTCCATGAAGATCTTATCAGTCGAACCGCAATGACAACATACGTAATTCCCTTTGTCCGTCGGTATGTTACTTGCCCGAGATTCGATCGTCGGTATCTCCATACCTAGTTCAATCTCGTTACCGGCAAGTCTCTTTACTCGTTCTGTAATACATCATCCCGTAACTAACTCCTTAGTCACTTTGCTTGCAAGCTTCTTATGATGTGCATTACCGAGAGGGCCCAGAGATACCTCTCCGAAACACGGAGTGACAAATCCCAGTCTCGATCCATGCCAACACAACAGACACCTTCAGAGATACCTGTAGAGCATCTTTATGATCACCCAGTTACGTTGTGACGTTTGATAGCACACAAGGTATTCCTCCGGTATCCGGGAGTTGCATGATCTCATGGTCGGAGGAACATGTATTTGACATTCAAGAAAGCAGTAGCAATAAACAGAACGATCATATGCTAAGCTAACAGATGGGTCTTTTCCATCACATCATTCTCCTAATGATGTGATCCCGTTATCAAATGACAACTCATGTCTATGGTTAGGAAACCTTAACCATCTTTGATCAACGAGCTAGTCTAGTAGAGGCTCACTAGGGACACGGTATTTGTTTATGTATTCACACATGTATTTAAGTTTTCGGTTAATACAATTCTAGCATGAATAATAAACCTTTAGCATGAACAAGGAAATATAAAATAATAACAACTTTATTATTGCCTCTAGGGCATATTTCCATCAGTCTCCCACTTGCACTAGAGTCAATAATCTAGTTCACATCGCCATGTGATTAACACCCAAGAGTTCACTAGAGTCAATAATCTAGTTCACATCACCATGTGATTAACACTCAAAGAGTTCTAAGGTGTGATCATGTTTTGCTCGTGAGAGAGAATTTTAGTCAATGGGTCTGCAATATTCAGACCCATGTGTACTTTGCAAATCCTTATGTCATACTGTAGATGCTGCTATCACGCTTTACTTGGAGCTATTCCAAATGACTGCTCCATTATACGTATCCGGTTTGCTACACAGAGATATCCAGATTGGTGTCAAAGCTTGCATCGACGTAACCCTTTACAACGAACTCTTTATCACCTCCATAATCGAGAAACATTTCCTTAGTCCTTTAGTTACTAAGGATAATTTTGACCGCTGTCTAGTGATCCACTCCTGGATCACTCTTGTACCCCCTTTGCCAGACATGTGGCAAGGCACACATTAGGTGTGGTACATAGCATGGCATACATTATAGAACCTATGGCTGAGGCATAGGGAATGACTTTCATTCTCTCTCTATCTTCTGCCGTGGTCGAGCTTTGAGTCTTACTCAACTTTACACCTTACAATACAGGCAAGAACTCCTTCTTTGACTGATCCATTTTGAACTCCTACAAAATCTTGTCAAGGTATGTACTCATTGAAAGTCTTATCAAGTGTCTTGATCTATCTCTATAGATCTTGATGCCCAATATATAAGCAGCTTCACCGAGGTCTTTCATTCAAGTATCCTTTTATGCCATCCAGAAATTCTATATCATTTCCAATCAACAATATGTCATCCACATATAATATTAGAAATGCTACAGATCTCCCACTCACTTTCTTGTACCTTCTCTCAAAATCTTGTCAAGGTATGTACAAAACCATATGCTTTGATCACCTCATCAAAGCGTATATTCCAACTCCGAGATGCTTGCACCAGTCCATAGATGGACCGCTGGAGCTTGCACACTTTGTTAGCACCCTTAGGATCGACAAAACCTTCTGGTTGCATCATATACAACTCTTCTTTGAGAAAACCATTAAGGAATGTAGTTTTGACATCCATTTGCCAGATTTCATAATCATAAAATGCGCCAATTGCTAACATGATTCGGACAGACTTAAGCATCGCTACGGGTGAGAAAGTCTCATCGTAGTCAACCCCTTGAACTTGTCGAAAACCTTTCGCGACAAGTCGAGCTTTGTAGACAGTGATATTACCATCAGCATCTGTCTTCCTCTTAAAAATCCATTTATTCTCAATGGCTTGCCGATCATCAGGCAAGTCCACCAAAGTCCACACTTTGTTCTCATACATGGATCCTATCTCAGATTTCATGGCCTCAAGCCATTTGTCGGAATCCGGGCTTATCATAGCTTCTTCATAGTTCGTAGGTTCGCCGTTGTCTAACAACATAACTTCCAGAATAGGATTACCATACCACTCTGGTGCGGAACGTACCCTGATCGACCTACGAAGTTCAGTAGTAACTTGATCTGAAGTTTCATGATCTTTATCATTATCTTCCTCTCTTATTGGTGTATGCATCACGGGAACGGTTTTCTCTGATGAGCTACTTTCCAATTCGAGAGAAGGTACAATTACCTCATTAAGTTCTACTTTCCTCCCACTCACTTCTTTCGAGAGAAACTCCTTCTCTAGAAAGGACCCATTCTTGGCAACAAAGACCTTGCCTTCGGATCTGTGGTAGAAGGTGTACCCAATTGTTTCTTTAGGGTATCCTATGAAGACGCACTTCTCCGCTTTGGGTTCGAGCTTATCAGGTTGAAGCTTTTTCACATAAGCATCGCATCTCCAAACTTTAAAAAACGACAGCTTAGGTTTCTTGCCAAACCACAGTTCATACGGTGTCGTCTCAACGGATTTAGACGGTGCCCTATTTAACGTGAATGCAGCTGTCTCTAATGCATAACCCCAAAACGATAGTGGCAAATCGGTAAGAGACATCATAGAACGCACCATATCCAATAAAGTACGGTTACGACGTTCGGACACACCATTACGCTGTGGTGTTCCAGGTGGCGTGAGTTGTGAAACAATTCCACATTTTCTTAAATGAAGGCCAAACTCGTAACTCAAATATTCGCCTTCGCGATCAGATCGTAGAAACTTTATTTTCTTGTTACGATGATTCTCTACTTCACTCTGAAATTCTCTGAACTTTTCAAATGTTTCAGACTTGTGTTTCATCAAGTAGATATACCCATATCTACTCAAATCATCTGTGAAGGTTAGAAAATAACGATACCCGCCGCGTGCTTCAACATTCCTTGGACCGCATACATCGATATGTATTATTTCCAACAAATCAGTAGCTCGCTCCATTGTTCCGGAGAATGGAGTTTTAGTCATCTTGCCCATGAGGCATGGTTCGCAAGTATCAAATGATTCATAATCAAGAGATTCCAAAAGTCCATCCGCATGGAGTTTCTTCATGCACTTTACACCAATATGACCTAAACGGCAGTGCCACAAGTATGTTGCACTATCATTATCAACTTTGCATCTTTTGGCATCAATATTATGAATATGTGTATCACTACGATCGAGATTCAACAAGAATAGACCATTCACAAAAGGTGCGTGACCATAAAAGATGTTACTCATATAAATAGAACAACCATTATTCTCTGACTTAAATGAATAACCGTCTCGCAATAAACAAGATCCAGATATAATTTTCATGCTCAACGCTGGAACCAAATAACAATTATTGAGGTCTAAAACTAATCCCGAAGGTAGATGTAGAGGTAGCGTGCCGACGGCGATCACATCAACCTTGGAACCATTCCCGACGCACATCGTCACCTCGTCCTTAGCCAATCTTCGCTTATTCCGTAGCTCCTGTTTCGAGTTACAAATATGAGCAACCGAACCAGTATCAAATACCCAGGCGCTACTGCGAGCATTAGTGAGGAACACATCAATAACATGTATATCAAATATACCTTTGCTCACTTTGCCATCCTTCTTATCCGTCAAATACTTGGGGCAGTTCCGCTTCCAGTGACCAGTCCCTTTGCAGTAGAAGCACTCTGTTTCAGGCCTGGGTCCAGCTTTGGGTTTCTTCGTGGGAGCGGCAACTTGCTTGCCGTTCTTCTTGAAGTTCCCCCTCTTTCCCTTGCCCTTTTTCTTGAAACTAGTGGTTTCGTTAACCATCAACACTTGATGCTCCTTCTTGATTTCTACCTCCGCTGATTTCAGCATCGCGAAGAGCTCGGGAATTGTCTTCTCCATCCCTTGCATATTATAGTTCATCACGAAGCCTTTATAGCTTGGTGGCAGTGACTGAAGAACTCTGTCAATAACACTCTCAACCGGAAGATCAATTCCCAGCTGAGTCAAGTGGTTGTGGTACCCAGACATTCTGAGTATGTGTTCACTGATAGAACTATTCTCCTCCATCTTACAGCTAAAGAACTTGTTGGAGACTTCATATCTCGCAACCCGGGCATTAGCTTGAAATATCAATTTCAGCTCTTGGAACATCTCATATGCTCCATGGCGTTCAAAACGCTTTTGTAGTCCCGATTCTAAGCCGTAGAGCATGGCACACTGAACTATCGAGTAGTCATCAGATCGAGCCTGCCAGGCATTCACAACGTCTGCAGCAGCTCCTGCAGCAGGTCCATCACCTAGCAGTGCATCGAGGACATAATTCTTCTGTGCAGCAATGAGGATAATCCTCAAGTTACGGACCCAGTCCGTGTAGTTGCTACCATCATTTTTCAACTTAGCTTTCTCTAGGAACGCATTAAAATTCAACGGAACAGTAGCACGGGCCATTTATCTACAACATAGATATGCAAAGAAACCATCAAGACTAAGTTCATGATAAATTAAGTTCAATTAATCAAATTACTAATGAACTCCCACTTAAATTAACATCCCTCAAGTTAACTAAGTGATACATGATCCAAATCAACTAGCCCATGTCCGATCATCACGTGAGATGGGATAGTCATCAATGGTGAACATCTCCATGTTGATCATATCTACTATATGACTCATGTTCGACCTTTCGGTCTCCAGTGTTCCGAGACCATGTCTGTACATGCTAGGCTCGTCAAGTTTAACCCAAGTATTCTGCTTGTGTAAAACTGGCTTACACCCGTTGTATGTGAACGTAGAATCTATCACACCCGATCATCATGAGGTGCTTCGAAACGACGAACTTTAGCAACGGTGCATACTCGGGGAGAACACTTTTATCTTGAAATTTAGTGAAGGGATCATCTTATAATGCTACCACCGTTCTAAGCAAAATAAGATGCATAAAGGATAAACATCACATGCAATCAAAATATGTGACATGATATGGCCATCATCTTGTGCTTTTGATCTCCATCTCCAAAGCATCGTCATGATCTCCATCGTCACCGGCTCGACACCTTGATCTCCATCGTTGCGTCGTGGTCGTCTCGCCAACTATTGCTTCTACAACTATTGCTAATGCATAGCGATAAAGTAAAGCAATTACATGGCGCTTGCATTTCATACAATAAAGAGACAACCATAAGGCTCCTGCCGGTTGCCGATAAATTACAAAACACGATCATCTCATACAATAACGTATATCACATCATGTCTTGACCATATCACATCACAGCATACCCTGCAAAAACAAGTTAGACGTCCTCTACTTTGTTGTTGCAAGTTTTACGTGGCTGCTACGGGCTTCTAGCAAGAACCGTTCTTACCTACGGCACAAAACCACAACGGTGATTTATCAAGTTTGCTGTTTTAACCTTCAACAAGGACCGGCCGCAGTCAAATTCGATTCAACTAAACTAGGAGAAACAGACACCTGCCAGCCACCTTTATGCAAAACAAGTTGCATGTCTGTCGGTGGAACCGGTCTCATGTACGTGGACATGTAAGGTTGGTCCGGGCCGCTTCATCTTACAATACCGCCGAATCAAAATAAGACGTTGGTGGTAAGTAGTATGACGATCACCGCCCACAACTCTTTGTGTTCTACTCGTGCATATCATCTACGCATAGACCTGGCTCATGATGCCACTGTTGGGGAACGTTGCATGGAAAACAAAAAAAATTCTATGCACACGCAAGATCTATCCATGGAGATGCATAGCTATGAGAGGGGGAGTGTGTCTACGTACCCTCGTAGACTGTAAGCGGAAGCGTTAGAACAACGCGGTTTATGTCGTCGAACAACTTCACGATCCAACCGACCGAGCACCGAACGTACGGCACCTCCGCGTTCAGCACACGTTCAGCTCGGTGACGTCCTCGACTTCCTGATCCAGCAAGACGGCGAGGTAGTGGATGAGTTCCGGCAGCACGACGGCGTGGTGACGGTGATGGTGATGCTATCTCCGCAGGGCTTCGCCCAAGTACTACGAAAATATGACCGAGGGACGGAACTATGGAGGGGGGCGCCGCACACGGCTAAGACAATGTTGTGGCTTGTTTGGGGCGCCCCCTCTCCTCTATGTATATATGTGTAGGGGCTTGGAGTAGAAGGAATAGTGCCACGTGAACAGAACTACGTGAAAAGTACCCCGTGAACAGTACCACGTGAATAGTACACACGTGGACTTGGACTCCAAAGTCCAATCCTATTCCTACTAGGACTCTCCTTTTTTCCTTCCCTAGTTGTGTGGGCTTTTGAGGACTTGGTGCGCCTGGCCCAATAAGGCCAGGGAGCCTCCCCTTAGCCCATGCCAGCCCTTGGGACGTGGTGGACCCACTTGTGGACTTCCGGACCCCTCCGGAATCCTCTGGAACCTTCTGGAAGCTTCCCGGTACAATACCGAAAAATCTGCACCTTTTTCCGGAACCCAAAATATGACTTCCCATATATAAATCTTTACCTATCGACCATTCCGAGACTCCTCGTGACATCCGGGATCTCATCCGGGACTCCGAACAACATTCGGTTACCAATTCACATAACTCATATAACACTATATCGTCAACGAACGTTAAGCGTGCGGACCCTACGGGTTCGGGAATGATGTAGACATGACCGAGACGCCTCTCCGGTCAATAATCAATAGCGGAACCTGGATGCCCATATTGGTTCCTACATATTCCACGAAGATCTTATCGGTCGAACCGCAATGACAACATACGTAATTCCCTTTGTCCGTCGGTATGTTACTTGCCCGAGATTCGATCGTCGGTATCTCCATACCTAGTTCAATCTCGTTACCGGCAAGTCTCTTTACTCGTTCCGTAATACATCATCCCGTAACTAACTCCTTAGTCACTTTGCTTGCAAGCTTCTTATGATGTGCATTACCGAGAGGGCCCAGAGATACCTCTCCGAAACACGGAGTGACAAATCTCAGTCTCGATCCATGCCAACACAACAGACACCTTCGGAGATACCTATAGAGCATCTTTATGATCACCCAGTTACGTTGTGAAGTTTGATAGCACACAAGGTATTCCTCCGGTATCCGGGAGTTGCATGATCTCATGGTCGGAGGAACATGTATTTGACCTTCAAGAAAGCAGTAGCAATAAACAGAACGATCATATGCTAAGCTAACAGATGGGTCTTGTCCATCACATCATTCTCCTAATGATGTGATCCCGTTATCAAATGACAACTCATGTCTATGGTTAGGAAACCTTAACCATCTTTGATCAACGAGCTAGTCTAGTAGAGGCTCACTAGGGACACGGTATTTGTTTATGTATTCACACATGTATTTAAGTTTCCGGTCAATACAATTCTAGCATGAATAATAAACCTTTATCATGAACAAGGAAATATAAAATAATAACAACTTTATTATTGCCTCTAGGGCACATTTCCATCACCTCTCACCCGAGCTCCCAGAGCTCTCCTACTTCTCCAATGGACGAAGTGTGGGATCGAGGAGATAGGTCTAGAGGGGGGGGGGGTGAATAGACTCCTAACCAGCCAAAGGTGTAGTTTTTAATTTTGGCACAAGTTAAGATCACTCCAATACTTTCTACACATGCATGTCTAGAGATTGAGCAGCGGAAATAGTAAAGCGTGCAATAGTACGGAAAGTAAAGGGGTAGAGTATGGAAGATCAAACGCAATGAAGACACGGTGGAGTTTTGGCGTGGTTTCGATAGGTGGTGCTATCGTACGTCCACGTTGATGGAGACTTCAACCCACGAAGGGTAATGGCTGCGCGAGTCCACGGAGGGCTCCACCCATGAAGCGTCCACGAAGAAGCAACCTTGTCTATTCCACCATGGCTTACGTCCACGAAGGACTAGCCTCACTCGGGGTAGATCTTCACGAAGTAGGCGATCTCCTTGCCCTTACAAACTTCTTGGTTCAACTCCACATCTGGTTGGAGGCTCCCAAGTGACACCTAACCAATCTAGGAGACACCACTCTCCAAAAGGTAATAGACGGTGTGTTGTTGATGAACTTCTTGCTCTTGTGCTTCAAATGATAGTCTTCCCATCACTCAATCAACTCCTCACAGATTTGTCTATGGTGGAAGGGAGATTTGAGTGGAAAGCAACTTGGGAAAGGCTAGAAATCAAGATTCAAATGGTAGGAATGGAATGTCTTGATCTCAACACATGAGTAGGTGGTTCTCTCTCAGAAAATGTATGGTGGAAGTGTAGGCACGTTCTGATGGCTCTCCTTACTGAGAAGGATGGGGTGGAGAGGTATATATAGCCTCCACACAAAATCCAACCGTTACACACTTTTAACCCAACTCGGTGGCACCGAAACAATCATCTCGGTAGCACCGAACTGTGTAAAAGATATGAACTTTAGGAATCTCGGTGGGACCGATACGAACAACCCGGATGGACCGAAGTGCAATGGCTTAGGGCAATCCTCATCTCGGTGGCACCGATTGCATCAACTCGGTTGGACCGAAGTGAAGCAATAAGGCAACAGAGAGTTGGCAAGCCATCTCGGTGAGACCGATTTGCAAACTCGGTGAGACCGAAGTAATTGCAAACGATTACAGAGAGTTGGCAAGGCCATCTCGATGGGACCGAGATCCATTTCGGTGGATCCGATTTGTTAGGGTTTGGCAGTGGCTAAGTCTTGGATGAACTCGGTGGGGCCGGATTGGAAATTTCGGTGGGGCCAAGTTGGACTTTAGGTTTAGGACATATTTGGGTAGAGAGAGTGGTTGAGGGTTTAGGAATACTGTCACTAAGCACTTGAGCAAAAAGACCATTAAGCAACACCTCATCCCCTTTTAATAGTATTGGCTTTCCTATGGACTCAATGTGATCTTGGATCACTAAACCAAAAATGTAGAGTCTTGATCTTTGCCAATCCTTGTCCTGAGCATTTTGAAGGGGTTCCACGTCCTCTTGTCCACGCCACGCCATTGTTGAACTTGTCTGAAATTCACTAGATAAAAACATTAGTCCAACAACATGTATGTTGGCATAAATTACCAAAACCACCAAGGGAGCAAATGTGCTTTCAATCTCCCCCTTTTTGGTAATTGATGACAACATACATCAAAGCTTTAAATAAAGATTTAGCAGAAGTATGTATGAAAGCTTTGAAGGAAACATGTAACATGTATGAACTCCCTTGAGCTCCCCCTGAAGATGTGCATAACATGATGATATCTTATGGGAAATATACATGCAACATGTATCTTGGCTATATGCATCAGAGCAATATATATATGACATTAGGGTATCCACATGTACAAGATTTTTCTCCTTGCAAACAATATATACTTAGCAAGAGGTCAACCATGTACATGAGTGTGATGCATATACTTACCTTGAAGTTCTTGATCAAGTACCTGAAGAAATACACTTGAGAAAACAGGGTTAGATAACACAAGATAATTTCTTCAAGAAAAAGACACAAGATCAACAAGAAACCAAGATTGGGATGACATGTAGAAGAGAGTATCACAAAGTGAATACTTCTTTGAAGCAGACATGTCCCCAAAAGAAATAGCTGTCTCCCCTTAAAGAACTTCCTCTCCCCCTGAATCTGACATTGGATATTGGGAGTAGGTAGGGTGAGAAAACTCAAACAACAGCCAAATAACAGACTAATCATGTTTCATAAACATGTTTCCCCTCTTAGAAACATGTAACATTATCTCCTCTTGTAAGGTGCATCTTTGGTTTGAATAGATAAGCTTAAGTTTTGATGTATTCCTCTCCCCCCTTTGACATCAATTTCCAAGAAGGGTCTTCTAGGTTATAGATCAGGTGGGATTGGTCCTTGAGAAACACATCTAGATGCAAGTAGAGGATAAGAATCATCGAGTGGAGCTGGAGCAGAAAAACTTAGGGAAAATTTGACAGAAAATTCCTTAGAGCAGTCAAAATCGGTGACACCGAGTTGAGACAATTCGGTGGGACCGAGTGTGATGCAATGGAATTTTTGTCAACTCAGCTCACTAGGCAAGGAATTAACACAAGGATTTGCAATGAATTAACTGCGAGACAAACTAAAAGAAAAGAAACGCAAAAAAGAAGCAAAGTCTAGATGAAGTTTTTTTTAACTTCATCTAGATGGGTCGGCGACTAGGTCACCTATGTTAGAGTATATTGACTTAGGAGTCAAGTGAGAACACTTGATCATAGGTCATACTCGTCGTTAAGCTCAAAATGGGGTTGCCATTTTTCCTTTAAGCATTTGATGTATTCACATCTTGTTGAGTTGCTTTAGCTCATGTCTTTGAGTAAAGCTTCTCTAAGATGTGAGAACTTACATTGGTATTTGGTGAAGTCCATCATGTAGTTGAACTTGAATTGGATGCTCATGAGTTGGAGTTGGGAGCTATCCTATCATTTGTAGTTTATCTTCCTACATGGGTCAGATTTGCAAGGAACAACATGTGTATCCAAAATGACAAGAATGAAGCATAACTCAAATGTTGTCAAAGGATATGTTTAGGTTGTCTTGTTCCTTGTTTCTCCATCAATTGTTGATACTTGGGTTATACAAGATTGCTCAAGATAAGAGTGAGATGCAATCTTGTGTCATGAAGCTTGTCCAAGTACCTACAAAAGGTTAGATACAATACAAGGGAGCAAAATATCCAATATATATAAGATGATCATGTAAGATATCATGGATTAGTCAAGAATGCTCATGCCCTTGTATGCATCCACATGAACCTCTAGTTCACATTTGAAGCATCAATGATGTTCAACTCACTTCTCAAGTGACAAAACACTTTCTCATCAAGGGGTTTGGTAAAGATGTCCGCCAATTGTTTGTCAATACGAACATGTTTAAGGTCAATATCACCTTTCTCAACATGATCTCGAATAAAATGGTGACGAACCTCAATATGCTTAGTTCGAGAATGTTGCACGGGATTGTGTGCTATCTTAATAGCACTCTCATTGTCACAAAGTAATGGTACATGTCTCACATGCACACTATAATCTTTAAGAGTTTGTGTCATCCATAGTAATTGAGCACAACATGATCCCGCGGCAATGTATTCTGCTTCGGCAGTAGATAGAGATACGGAATTTTGTTTCTTGGAGGACCAAGACACAAGAGATCTACCAAGAAATTGACATGTACCCGAAGTGGATTTTCTATCAACCTTGTCTCCGGCATAGTCCGAATCGGAGTAGCCAACAGGATTGAAAGAAGATCCTTTGGGATACCATATGCCAAAGTTTGGTGTATGTATCAAGTATCTCACAATTCTTTTCACCGCCTTAAGGTGACACTCTTTTGGTGCTGCTTGGTATCGTGCACACATGCACACACTTAGCATAATGTCGGGTCGGGAAGCACATAGATATAATAATGAACCAATCATCAATCGATAAACCTTTTGATCAACCGGTTTGCCATCCTTGGTCAAGTCAAGATGTCCACTCGTGGGCATGGGAGTTTTCATACCTTTACTCTCTTGCATGTTGAACTTCTTGAATAAGTCCTTGGTATACTTTGTTTGAGAGACAAAGGTACCTTCCCTAGTTTGCTTGATTTGCAAACCAAGAAAGAATTTGAGTTCACTCATCATAGACATCTCAAACTTCTCCGACATCAACCTTCCAAACTTTTCACTAAAAGAGGGGTTAGTAGATCCAAAGATAATATCATCAACATAAATTTGGCATACAAAAAATTCTCCATTAACCCTCTTAGTGAACAAAGTTGAATCAATCTTCCCAATTTCAAAACCTTTTTCAAGAAGAAACTTTGTCAAGCATTTGTACCAAGCTCTAGGGGCTTGTTTAAGACCATAAAGAGCTTTACGAAGTTTGTACACATGATTAGGTTTCTTGGGATTCTCAAAGCCGGGAGGTTGTTTAACATACACTTCCTCCTCAATTTCACCATTTAAGAAGACACTTTTAATATCCATTTGGTAAAGAGTGATATCATGGTGATTGCATAAGCAAGTAAAATGCGAATGGATTCAAGTCTTGCAACGGGGGCATAGGTCTCACCATAGTCCATACCTTCGACTTGTGTGTAACCTTGTGCTACGAGACGAGCCTTGTTGCGTACAACTTGTCCATCTTCATCTTGCTTATTCCGAAACACCCATTTTGTTCCAATGATGTTTTGCTCTTCCTTAGGCTTCTCAACCAATGTCCAAACTTGGTTCCTTTCAAAGTTGTGTAGCTCTTCGTGCATTGCATTCACCCAATCGGGGTCCTTGAGAGCATCTTCTACCTTCAAGGGTTCAACACTAGAGATAAATGAGTAATGCTCACAAAAGTTAGCTAAACGAGATTTAGAGCGAGTAATTCTCCCGGTTTGGATATCTCCAAGTATTTGTTCGACGGGATGATCCTTGTCGATTCTTGCTCTAACTCGAGGTAGTTTTTTCTTGGGTTGTGGTGAGGCTTCCTCATCATCATCATCTTCTTCTTCGTTGATGTTGTCGTTGTTTGCTTGTGGAGGTAGAGAAGGAGGTTGAGGTGGATCACCTTGTTGCACTTCCTCATTCCCATCGTCTTGACATGTTCCACTTGTGGATGCCTCCATATCAGCTTGTCGTTCACCTTGATGTGAGGTTGGGGCTTCCACTTGAATAGACGAGGTACTCTCCTTTACTTCCACGGGGCGAATCTTGCCAATGGGCAAGTCTTGGATTGCTTCCGATGGTTCTTGATCTCCTACATCAAGTGGCAATTGCTCGACTTGCGAGCCGTTAGTCTCATCAAACTTCACATCTACCGTCTCTTCAACTTTTCGAGTGAAGTTGTTGTAGACACAGTAAGTGTGAGAGTTCGATCCATAACCAAGTAGGAAACCTTCATGAGATTTAGGAGCAAATTTTGAACGACGATGCTTATCAAGAATGTAACATTTTGAGCCAAATACTCGAAAGTATCCAACTTGTGGTTTGTTACCGGTGAGCAATTCATACGCCGTTTTACCAAGAAGCTTGTGAAGGTAAAGTCGATTTGTTGCATGACAAGCTGTTTCAACCGCTTCTGCCCAAAAATGTCTTGGTGTCTTGTATTCATCAAGCATTGTTCTTGAAATCTCAATAAGTGTACGGTTCTTCCTCTCAACAACTCCATTTTGTTGAGGTGTGTACGTAGCCGAGAACTCATGTGAAATACCCTCCTCATCAAGAAAGGTGTCCACATTGGCGTTCTTGAACTCCGTTCCGTTGTCACTCCGAACCTTCTTGATCTTTACTTCAAATTGATTTTGAGCCTTTCTTGCGAAGTTCTTGAAGATCTTTTGTACCTGCGATTTGTCATCAAGAAAGAACACCCACGTAAATCTGGAAAAATCATCAACAATGACTAAACCGAAAGAGTTACCACCAAGACTCTTATAGGCGTTGGGACCAAACAGATCCATATGAAGTAGCTCGAGTGGTCTCCTCGTGGTCATAATGTTCTTTATGGGATGGCTTCCTCCAACTTGTTTTCCTGGTTGGCAAGCACTACAAAGTCGATCTTTGTCAAATATAACATCTTTCACTCCAAGAATGTGATCTCCTTTAACAAGTTTATCAAGGTTACGCATACCAACATGTCCAAGTCTTCTATGCCATAACCAACCTTTAGAAGATTTTGCAATTAAACATGTACGAGGTTGAGCTCTCTTAGTGAAATCAACAATGTATATTTCACCTCTACGAATGCCGGTAAAGACTATATTATGATTATCTTGGCGAAACACTTGGCAATCAACTTTGGTAAATAGAACATTAAAACCAAAATCGGCTAGTCTAGATACGGAAAGAAGATTGTAACCAAGAGATTCAACAAGCATAACATTTTGTATGGAGCTATCATTGGATATGGCCACCTTACCAAGGCCAAGTACCTTACCCTTGGAGTTGTCTCCAAAAGTCACATACTTGCGTGGACCATCATTTTGTTGGGGAACGGAGCATGAATTTTAGACGGTGCCCTGTTTAAAGTGAATGCAGCTGTCTCTAATGCATAACCCCAAAATGATAGTGGCAAATCGGTAAGAGACATCATAGAACGCACCATATCTAATAGAGTACGATTACGACGTTCGGACACACCATTACGCTGTGGTGTTCCAGGTGGCGTGAGCTGTGAAACAATTCCACATTGTCTTAAGTGATTGCCAAACTCGTAACTCAAATATTCTCCTCCACGATCAGATCATAAGAACTTTATTTTCTTGTTACGATGGTTCTCTACTTCACTCTGAAATTCTTTGAACTTTTCAAATGTTTCAGTTTTATGCTTTATCAAGTAGACATAGCCATATCTACTCAAATCATCTGTGAACGTGAGAACATAACGATATCCACCGCGCGCCTCAACACTCATCGGACCGCATACGTTAGTATGTATTATTTCCAATAAGTTGGTTGCTCGCTCCATTGTTCCGGAGAACGGAGTTTTAGTCATCTTGCCAATAAGGCACGGTTCACATGTCTCAAATGATTCATAATCAAGAGATTCCAAAAACCCATCTGCATGGAGTTTCTTCATGTGTTTAACACTGATATGACCTAAGCGGCAGTGCCACAAATATGTGGTACTATCATTATCTTTTGGCATTTGTGTTATGAACATGTGTATTACTACGATCAAGATTCAATAAACCTTTCATTTTAAGTGCATGATCATCAATGATATTATTCAAATAAATAGAATAACAATTATTCTCTGAAATTGAATAACCATCTTGCAATAAACACTATAATGTTCATGCTTAACGCAAGCACCAAATAACAATTATTTAGGTTCATCACTAATCCTGAAGGTAGAGAGAGCGTGGCGATGGTGATCACATCAACCTTGGAGACACTTCCAATGCACATCGTCACCTCGTTCTTAGCTAGCCCTCGTTTATTCCGAAGCTCCATGTTTCAAGTTGCAAGCAACTGAACAAGTATCAAATACCCAGGTGCTCCTACGAGTACTAGTAAGGTACACATCAATAACATGTATATCAAATATCTTTGTTGACATTGCCAGTCTTATTATCTGCCAGTTACTTTGGGGAAGTTCCGCTCCCTGTGACATTTCCCTTTGCAATGGGAGCACTAAGTCTCGGGTTTGGTTCAGCCTTGGGTTTCTTCGCGTGAGCGGCAACTGTTTTACCGTTCTTGTTGAAGTTCCCTTTTCTTTCCCTTGCCCTTCTTGAAACTAGTGGTCTTATTAACCATCAACACTTGATGCTCCCTTTTTGATTTCTACATCCGCAGCTTGTAGCATTGCGAATAGCTTAAGGATCTTCTATCCCTTGTATGTTTATAGTTCATCACGAAGATCCAGTAGCTTAGTGATAGTGACTAGAGAACTCTATCAATCACCACTTTATTCAGAAGTCTAACTCCCACTTGATTCAAGTGTTTGAAGTACTCAGACATTCTGAGTACATGCTCACTAACGGAGCTGTTCTCCTCCATCTTGTAGCTATAGAACTTGTCGAAGGTGTCATACCTCTCGACCCGGGTGTGAGCTTGAAAAACAAACTTTCAGCTCTTGGAACATCTCATATGCTCCGTGTTGCTCAAAACATATTTGGAGCTCCGGTTCTAAGCCGTAAAGTATGGCGCACTGAACTATCGAGTAGTCATCTTTTCTTGTCTGCCAGACGTTCATAACGTCCTCAGACGAAGCCGTAGGGGTATTTCACTGAGCGGTGCATTAAGGACATAAGCCTTCTGTGCAGCAGTGAGGACAATCCTCAGATCACGGACCTAGTCCGCATAGTTGCTTCCATCAACTTTCAACTTCGTTTTCTCTAGGAAACATAATAAAAACAGGGGAACTACAGCGTGGTCTATTGATCTACAACATAAAATTGCAAAGATTATTTAGACTATGTTCATGATAATTGAAGTTCAATTAATCAAATTACTTAAGAACTCCCACTTAGATTAACATACCTCAAGTTGTCTAAGTGTAACATGATCCACATCAACTAAACCACGTCCGATCATCATGTGAGGTGGATTAGTTATCAATGGTGAACATCTTTCATGTTGATCATATCTACTATATGACTCATGTTCGACCTTTCGGTCTCTTGTGTTCCAAGGCCATATCTGTATATGCTAGGCTCGTCAAGTTTAACCCAAGTATTATGCGTGTGTAAAACTGGCTTACACCCGTTGTATGCGAACGAAAGAATCCATCACACCCGATCATCACGTGGTGCTTAGAAGCGTCGAACCTTCGCAACGGTGCATACTAGGGGAGAAGACCTATCTTGAAATTTAGTGAAGGGATCATCTTATAATGCTACCGCCGTCCTAAGCAAAATAAGATGCATAAAAGGATTAACATCACATGCAATTCAATATATATGTGACATGATATGGCCATCATCGTCTTGTGCTTTTGATCTCCATCAGCAAAGCACCATTATGATCTCCATCATCACCGGATTGACACCATGATCTCCATCGTAGCGTCATGACACCTTGATCTCCATCGCAACGTCGTGGTCGTCTCGCCGGCTATTGCTACTACGGCTACTGCTAACTCATAGCGGTAAAGTAAAGCAATTACATAGCGTTGGCATTGCATACAATAAAGAGACAACCATAAGGCTCCTGCCGGTTGCCTGATAACTTACAAAACATGATCATCTCATACAACAACTTATATCACATCATGTCTTGGCCATATCACATCACCAACATACCCTGCAAAAACAAGTTAGACGTCCTCTACTTTGTTGTTGCAAGTTTTACGTGGCTGCTACGGGTTTACAAGAACCGCTCTTACCTACGCAAAACCACAACGTGGTGTAGTGATTGCTTTTTGATCTTCTAAAAGAACCCTCTTCATTGAAACCGATTCAACTAAAGTGAGAGAGACAGACACCCGCCAGTCACCTTTATGCAACGAGTGCACGTAGCGGTGAAACCTGTCTCGCGTAAGCGTACGCGTAATGTCGGTCCGGGCCGCTTCATCTCACAATACCGCCGAATCAAGTATCAACTAGTAACGGCAAGCAATATGTATACACCCACGCCCACAACTCACTTGTGTTCTACTCGTGCAAATCACATCTACGCATAAACCTGGCTCGGATGCCACTGTTGGGGAACGGAGCATGAATTTCAAAAAAAATTCCTACGCTCATGCAAGATCTATCCATGGAGATGCATCGCTACGAGAGGGGAGAGTATGTCTACATACCCTCGTAGACCGTTAGCGGAAGCGTCTCACAACGCGGTTGATGTAGTCGAACAATCCTTCGAGCTCCACCGATCGAGTACCGAACGTACGGCACCTCCGAGTTCTACACACGTGCAGCTCGGTGACGTTCCTCGCCTTCTTGATCCAGCAAGATGTCGAGGAAGTAGATGAGTTCCGTCAGCACGACGGCGTGGCGACGGTGACGGTGAAGTGATTCCGGCAGGGCTTTGCCTAAGCTCTCCGAAAATATGACCGAGGCGTAAAACGGTGGACCGGGGGCGCCGCACACGGCTAGGATCAATTGATCTGTGTTCTAGGGGCGCCCCCCCTCCATATATAAAGGAGAGAGGGGGAGGAGGCCGGCCAGCCCTCCTAGGGGCGCACCAAAGGGAGGAGTCCTACTAGGACTCCAAGTCCTAGTAGGATTCCCCTTTGGGGAAGGGGGAAGAAGGAAGGGAGAGAGAAGAGGAGAAGGAAAGGGGGGTGCGCCCCCCTCCCCTAGTCCAATTCGGACTCCCAAGGGGGGGAGGCGCAGCCACCCCTTGTGGGCTGCCTCTCCAATTCCCTATGACCCATGTAGGCCCATTACTTCCCCGGGGGGGGGGGGTTCCGATAACCCTCTGGCACTCCGATAATATCCGGAACCATCCCGGAACCATTCCGATGTCCGAATACCACCTTCCAATATATGAATCTTTACCTCTCGGACATTCCGAGACTCCTCGTCATGTCCGTGATCTCATCCGGGACTCTGAACAACATTCGGTCACCAATCACATAACTCATATAATACTATATTGTCATCGAACCTTAAGTGTGCGGACCCTACGGGTCCGGGAATGATGTAGACATGACCGAGATGACTCTCTGGTCAATAACCAACAGCGGGACCTGGATGCTCATATTGGTTCCTACACATTCCACGAAGATATTTATCGGTGAACCTCATATGTCAACATACGTTGTTCCCTTTGTCCGGCGGTATGTTACTTGCCCGAGATTCGATCGTCGGTATCTAATACCTAGTTCAATCTCGTTACCGGCAAGTCTCTTTACTCGTTCCGTAATACGTCATCTTGTAACTAACTCTTTAGTCACGGTGCTTGCAAGGCTTCTGTGATGCTGTATTACCGAGAGGGCCCAGAGATACCTCTCCGATAGTCGGAGTGACAAATCCCAATATTGATCCATGCCAACTCAACAAACACTTTCGGAGATACCTGTAGTGCACCTTTATAATCACCCAGTAACGTTGTGACGTTTGATACACCCAAAGTATTCCTACGGTATCCGGGAGTTGCATGATCTCATGGTCAGAGGAACGTGTATTTGACATAGTGAAAGCAATAGCAATAAACTGAACGATCATTTGCTATGCTAACGGTTGGGTCATGTCCATCACATCATTCTCCTAATGATGTGATCTCGTTATCAAATGACAACTCATGTCCATGGTCAGGAAACCTTGACCATCTTTTGATCAACGAGCTAGTCTAGTAGAGGCATACTAGGGACATAGTATTTGTTTATCTATTCACACATGTATTTAGTTTCCGGTCAATACAATTCTAGCATGAATAATAAACTATTATCATAAACGGGGAAATATGATAATAACTAATTTATTATTGCCTCTAGGGCATATTTCCAACACATTTTTAGTAAGCTCACGAAACATGTCTCTATCTCTGGTCATGTGATCAGTACATCCACTATCAAGAATCCACTCTTTTCCTCCGGCCATATAATCTCAAAGATTTGCCATAAGATAGAGATTCCTCATGGTCTTCTCAAATTCAGCATCAAAATCCTTGTCTTCATCATGGTAGCCGTGCTCAACATCATCATCATCATGCATGTGATTGACAGATTCATTAGTTTCATGATCATGACAATGTTCAAGTTTATGAATTCTAATAGTTTCCATGATAATATTGCTGATAGTTCTAACATCTCCTTTGGCACGCATGAGATCACGAAGCTCAAACAAGCAATCATCAAACTTAGGATCATTAGGACTCATCTTGTGAAAAACAACAGCCTTATGAAGAATCTTATCAAGACTCTTTAGGGAATAATCAGGATATCGCTTTTCTAAATCATGCCATAGAGTATAAGCACATGCAAAGTTTCGCATACAACCAAGCACAATCTTAGGTAATCCTCTAATGATAAGATTGACGGTTCTAAGATTACGAAGCATGTCAATTTCCTCTTCATGGGTAGGATGCAAGGGATCAATAGGGGGCACATAAGGATTATGAATATACTTGCTCAAGTTAAACTCATCAAAGATATCAAGCATTTCATCCCTCCAAAAGTTGTAATACTCCCCATTGAGAATAGGCACTCTATGTCTAATACTCCCGAACGTAGACATATCCATCTCCCTCCAATGGTGATGAAACCAAAGCAATGGAGACCAATGCTCTGACCAATTGTGGGATCGAGGAGATAGGTCTAGAGGGGGTGAATAGACTCCTAACCAGCCAAAGGTGCAGTTTTTAATTTCTCTTGGAATTTAGGCAGATTTTGGCACAAGTTAAGATCACTCCAATACTTTCTACACATGCATGTCTAGAGATTGAGCAGCGGAAATAGTAAAGCATGCAATAGTACGGAAAGTAAAGGGGTAGAGTATGGAAGATCAAACGCAATGAAGACACGGTGGATTTTTGGCGTGGTTCCGATAGGTGGTGCTATCGTACGTCCACGTTGATGGAGACTTCAACCCACGAAGGGTAACGGCTGCGCGAGTCCACGGAGGGCTCCACCCACGAAGGGTCCACGAAGAAGCAACCTTGTCTATTCCACCATGGCTTACGTCCACGAAGGACTAGCCTCACTCGGGGTAGATCTTCACGAAGTAGGCGATCTCCTTGCCCTTACAAACTTCTTGGTTCAACTCCACATCTGGTTGGAGGCTCCCAAGTGACACCTAACCAATCTAGGAGACACCACTCTCCAAAAGGTAATAGACGGTGTGTTGTTGATGAACTCCTTGATCTTGTGCTTCAAATGATAGTCTTCCCAGCACTCAATCAACTCCTCACAGATTTGGCTATGGTGGAAGGGAGATTTGAGTGGAAAGCAACTTGGGAAAGGCTAGAAATCAAGATTCAAATGGTAGGAATGGAATGTCTTGATCTCAACACATGAGTAGGTGGTTCTCTCTCAGAAAATGTATGGTGGAAGTGTAGGCACGTTCTGATGGCTCTCCTTACTGAGAAGGATGGGGTGGAGAGGTATATATAGCCTCCACACAAAATCCAACCGTTCCACACTTTTGACCCAACTTGGTGGCATCGAAACAATCATCTCGGTAGCACCGAACTGTGTAAAAGATATGAACTTTAGGAATCTCGGTGGGACCGATACGAACAACTCGGATGGACCGAAGTGCAATGGCTTACGGCAATCCTCATCTCGGTGGCACCGATTGCATCAACTCGGTTGGACCGAAGTGAAGCAATAAGGCAACAGAGAGTTGGCAAGCCATCTCGGTGAGACCGAAGTAATTGCAAACGATTACAGAGAGTTGGCAAGGCCATCTCGATGGGACCGAGATCCATTTTGGTGGATCCGATTTGTTAGGGTTTGGCAGTGGCTAAGTCTTGGATGAACTCAGTGGGGCCGGATTGGAAATTTTGGTGGGGCCGAGTTGGAGTTTAGGTTTAGGACATATTTGGGTAGAGAGAGTGGTTGAGGGTTTAGGAATACTGTCACTAAGCACTTGAGCGAAAAGACCATTAAGCAACACCTCATCCCCTTTTAATAGTATTGGCTTTCCTATGGACTCAATGTGATCTTGGATCACTAAACCAAAAATGTAGAGTCTTGATCTTTGCCAATCCTTGTCCTTAGCATTTTGAAGGGGTTCCATGTCCTCTTGTCCACGCCACGCCATTGTTGAACTTGTCTGAAATTCACTAGATAAAAACATTAGTCCAACAACATGTATGTTGGCATAAATTACCAAAACCACCAAGGGAGCAAATGTGCTTTCACGAAGCTCTGTCGCCGGCCCTCTGCTCGAATTCGAGCTCTGCAGCCACCCTCTTCTCCATCTAACCACTGTAGCTGCCCACCACCACCACCACGACTCGTTTCCCCGCCCGTGACCTCGGGCCCGATCTGGCCAGTCCCGCCGTCCGCCGCGGCCAACGCCCTGCCTGCCCCAGTGTTTCCCGGCGGCGGTGCCGCCCAGGGATGGGTGCGGCCTGATGTGCTGAGCACGCCGGTAGGCCGGCCGGCGAGATTGGTGGCCGGAGTCACCAGGGATCGCCGTCGACCTCCCCTCTCTTTTCGGCCAGGCACGCGAGCAGGAGGAGGACGAAGGCCCTGCCAGCGGGACCCACATGGCGGCCTCACGCGTTGACCGAGCTGACCGGTGACGTGGATAAGTGAAAGCGCACTTCGCGGTTTACGCTTTCTGTAGTTGGAAACGTATTTTTCCTGTGGCTTAGAGCAGAAATACGTTTTCTGTGCAGAGAAGCGTATTCTCAGAAGTATGTTTTCTTTATTCAGCCGCCGGCCGAAACCTTTAGATTGTGGCCGTTCGTCGGTTAAGCGCAGAAATGAACACCTTTTTGTTTGTTTTCTTCCTAACGAACGAACGCCCGTAACTTTTCAACCACAACTACGATTCAGGTGAATCCAACGCCCACTTCTTCAGCTCGTCGAGCCCGTTCCAATGGTATCATTTTCATAATGTTTCCACGCTGTGAAAATACCCATTTTGCCCCTGCCCTATATCCAGCCTCTCCGAGAGGGAACCCTTTCCGGCAAATTCTTCCGCGAAGTGATCGCACCTCTTCCCGGAGTACTCCTTCACCCCCAGGCAAGCCGACCATCTGATATATGCCCTAAAGCATTGCTCTATGTTATTCTTGCGTGTTTAGTTAATGATTATGCCTGTGCTAGAAATAATTAAACTCCTGCTAAGTTGAATTTGCTATTTACATTACCTGCTAATGCTCATCATGTTATCGCACTAGTGACTCGTTGTAATGCATATGGAGATAGGTCGTTATGTTTTCATAGTTGTAACATCATGCATGGTTACGGTTATTGCAATATTATGAAATGTGACTTAATAATGACAACAACCTCCTCCGTCGGCTGGATCGAGTCATAGTGCCACCGAACCGAGCTCATCAAGTGCAACCACATTTGCCGGTATGGGACGGCCCTGACTTAGTCTATTGTCTTGTCTCTTGTCGGTACCACCAAAATAGGGAAGGTTATGCGTGCGCGCTACCCTGGCCCGGTAGGCGGCGATAACCTTGTGAGCCCAGTTGTTTGTTTGCGCGTGGTCCCCGTTTGGGACAGTTTTGCTTGGCCACGACGGTGGCAGGTGTCACGGGGTGACACAGGGGCCACCCAGGACATGACCCTGGGAGGGTATGATTGTCGGTGGGACCGTAAGAGTGCCAGGCAATAGACAAGGTTTTGTTGGAGCAGCACTGGTCCACTCGAATGGGAACATGTACTAAAGTACGAGGCCAGGAGCTCCATGGTGTGGGTAAAGTGCGCAACCTCTACAGAGTGTAAATCTATTCGAATAGCCGCGTCCTCGGTCATGGACAGTTCGTACTCGGCCACTATTTGGTCTGTGTCGAGTCTGGAGGAACAAACCGTATGATGTTAAGAATGAACCAGAGAAAGGTATGATTTGTCAGACTTATAGTGCAGATGCATGGACATCGGATGATGTCAGGTATATGATGTTGGCCATGCGATGGCTATGAGATGAGTGGTCGGATGACCACAGGACTTGGATTTGGTTTGGATCATGACATATTCGGAGTATGGATTATTTACTTGATATATTTTACTTCAGTAGTTATCATGCGAGTTAATCCTGTTATGACATGATAATTAATACTGCTAGATGATTAATCTTGCTAGATAATCCTGTTATAACATGGTAATTAATATTGCTAGGTAGATATGCTATGCCATGATAATTAATGTTGCTCTAATAATAAATGCATGCTTGAATGCCATGGATTGCTTTGCTTGGTGTATATGTTGATTTGGTTTGCTTGCGAATACATTCAAAAGTACTCAGCGGCCTTCAATGTGGCCAGGTTCACCTAAGGATTCGACGCCCACTAGCGTGGAGCCGGAGTGTTCGCGGGCTAGAAGAGTAACCCAGTCAGATCCCTGTGGATTGGAGCCGCACCAGGACCAGGCTGCCTTAGATAGAACTTTTCCGCTGCCATCATCCTTGTAATATATCATGTAAGACTGATATATTTCATTAATAGAAATGTCTGTGTTCATGATACTTGTTGTAAAAGCGCATGCCAGAGTGATCTCCTGGGCAGGTATGTGCGGTGACCGTCTGACTACAGTGGTATTCAGGCGGGGCGCCACATGCAGTATAGTAGAGATAAGTATTTCCCTCAGTTAAGAACCAAGGTTAGCAATCCAGTAGGAGAACCAAGCAAAATCCCATTAAGCGCACCTGCACACACAAAAGCAAACACTTGCACCCAACGCAAATAAGAGGGTTGTCAATCCTCGTAGCGGTTATTTGCAAGGATTAATTCTGATAGTGGTAGATAGATAAACTAAAATACTAAATAAAATAAAAGTAAATAAATTGCAGCAAGGTATTTTTTATAATATATGATAAAAGTAGACCCGGGGGGGCATAGTTTTCACTAGAGGCTTCTCTCTCGAACACATAGCATACGGTGGGTAAACAAATTACTGTTGGGCAATTGATAGAAAAGCAAATAATTATGACGGATTCATGGCAATGATCATGTATATAGGCATCACGTCCGAGACAAGTAGACCGACTCCTGCCTGCATCTACTACTATTACTCCACCCATCGACCGCTATCCAGCATGCATCTAGGGTATTAAGTATGAAACAGAGTAACGCCTTAAGCAAGATGACATGATGTAGACAAAGTAAACTCAAGCAATATGATTAAATCTCATCTTTTTATCCTTAATGGCAACAATACAAATACGTGTCATGTCCCTATCTGTCACAGGGATTGAGCACCGCAAGATTGAACCCATCACAAAGCACCTCTCCCATTGCAAGATAAACCAATCTAGTTGGCCAAACCAAATCGATAGATCGGAGAAAAATACAAAGCTATAATAATCATGCATAAAAGAGTTTAGAGAAGACTAAAATATTTCTCATGAATAATCTGATCATAAACTCACAATTCATAGGATCCCAACAAACACACCACAAAAGAAGATTACATCGGATAGAACTCCAAGAACATCGAGGAGAACATGGTTTTGAAGATCAATGAGAGAGAAGAAGCCATCTAGCTACTAGCTATGGAACCGTAGGTCTGTGGTAAACTACTCACACATCATCGGAAGGGCAGCAAGGTTGATGTAGAAGCCCTCCGTGATCGATTCCCCCTCCGGCAGAGTACCGGAAAAGGCCTCCAGATGGGATCGCGGAAGAACAGAGGCTTGCGGCGGCGTAAAACTTATTCAGGGTGGCTCTCTGTTGGTTTCCCAATATTTGAGAATTTATAGAAGTGGAATTAGGTCAAACAGAGCCACGAGGGCCCCACAAGGCATCAGGGTGCCCCCCTGGGGTTGCGCCCTATTGCCTTGTGAAGGCTTCGTGAACCTTCTGGCCTCCTCTCCAAGTCTCCAGGGTGTCTTTTGTCCAGAAAAAAATCTCCAAAAAGTTTCGTGGCATTTGGACTTCGTTTGGTATTGATTTCCTAAAAAACCAAAAACAAGCAGAAAACAGCAACTGGCACTGGGCACTAGGTTAATAGGTTAGTCCCAAAAAATGATATATAATTGCATATAAAAACATCCAAGATTGATACTATAATAGCATGGAACAATCAAAAATTATAGATACGTTGGAGACATATCACACCTCGACCTGGAGCAAGGCCTTCTTGCTCGCTCCCACCTGGTCCTCAGGGACCCTCTATAACGAGAACAGAGTAGCTGGAGCGGGGTCCGAGGTCGGCGCCAATGGAGGCATAGAAGCCGCCTTTATGGCACCCTTAGCTAGCAAAGCATTCCTGGTGAAGACCTTGGCGGGCGAGACCTGCTCCACCCGGCCACCTACAGCCTCTTACATGATGATGTCGCCACTCGGCAGGGCCCTTGCACCAGCTCCTGAGTTCGGCAGGTCGACTTTGTCATCATCGTCAAGATGGATGATTTCACTCGGAGCTACAGTCATCTCAAGATCAGCACGCTAAATGAACAGATATTCAGATTCAAATTCAAACAGGCCAGACAGTACCTTTGGAAGTCGCAACATCCGCGGCCTGGGCCTCAGGGCGCGCCTTCTCAGGAGCATCTGGGTCCGGCGATGTGGTAGACGTCTTGTTCCTGCACTCGCGAAGCTGCTCAGTTACTGGCCGACAAAGACTCACTCGGCCAAGGAGATTAACACTCGTCACTTACGTTGAGGCCACGGGCACCGTCATCTTGATCTTGGGAAGAGCGGCCTTCCGAGGCTTGGTGGTGGTAAGATTGGGCTGCTTGAGCTGCTTGTCAGGTGTCCCCGACGACCCGGCTCGTCCGCGCTTCGCCCCACGAGTTACGGGGGCCGCGGAGGCCGGCCTGGAACCACTCGGGACCTGGGTTTCACCCGCTCGGACGCTTGGATCATGTTGCGCCTTGGCGCGGGGCTCCTTAGGACCTCCCCCAGACGGAGAGGATTCCGCCTCCTCGCCTTCCTCGGTCTCGGTGTCCTCGTCGCTATCCTCCTCCTCTCCATCATCGTCGTCTTCACGGTACTGATGTTCTGTATCACTCGTCACGTCCTCCGGGTCGTGGTCGACACTCGGGATCCGCGAGATCATCTTCTGAAATCTCAGCTGAAAGAAAGACACACGTTGAAACCAGAGTCAATCATACGGAAGAATCTTTGCTAAAATCACTCGGGTGAAGGACGATCTTACATCTGTGGGCGGGTGCTCCAGGTCATACGGAGGCACTTTTCTGGATCCGCGCGGGTTGTCACGCGCGGAGGTGATCGCCTTGATCTTCTCTTCGACGGCCTTCTCGGTCAGGTCGCCAGGAAGCACTCGGGTGGGGTCACTCGGCCCTTCGTACCTCCACATCGGGTGCTCTCTGTCCTGCAGCGGCTGGATGCACCGACTGAGGAATGCTTCCAGCAAGTCCATCCCATCAACTCCAGCACGCACCACCCCTACCAGGGCGTCCACCAGGATCCCAACCTCCACCTTCTCCTCCTTGGCCACGGTGAGGGATGATGGACCAGCAACCCTTGCTGCCGAGTACAGCGGGAGCCCAGTCGGATTCCCTTCACTCGGCACGTCCTTGCAGTAGAACCAGCTGTCCTGCCAACCCTTGACGGAGTCGGGGAAGCTCATCTTGGGGAAGGCCGAGTGCCCCCTGAGCTGGATGCCTGATACGTCTCCAACATATCTATAATTTTTTATTATTCCATGCTATTATAATATTAATCTTGGATGTTTTTATATACATTTACAGCAGTTATACATCATTTTTTGGGACTAACCTATTAACTTAGTGCCCAGTGCTAGTTGCTGTTTTTTGCCTGTTTTTGATTTTCCAGAATATCAGTACCAAACGAAGTCCAAATGCCACGAAAATTTTTGGAGATTTTTTTCCTGGACATAACAAACACTAGAAGCTTCGAGAGGAGACGAGAAGATGAAGCAGTGGCCCATGAGGCACCACGGCGCGGCCAGGGGGGGCGCGCCTTGGTGGCTCGTGGGGCCCACATAGCTCCGTTTGACCTAATTCCACCACTATAAATTCTCTAAAATCGGGAAACCAACAGAGGAGTCCACGAAATACTTTTTCCGCCACCGCAAGTTCCTGTTCCCAAGAGATCCCATCTGGAGGCCTTTTCTAGCACTCCGCCGGAGGGAGAATCGATCACGGAGGGGCTCTACATCATCCTTGCTGCCCTTCCGATGATGCGTGAGTAGTTTACCACAGACCTTCGGGTCCATAGTTAGTAGCTAGATGGCTTCTTCTCTCTTTTTGATCTTCAATACAATTCTCCTCGATGTTCTTGGAGTTCTATTCGATGTAATCACTTTTTGCGGTGTGTTTGTTGGGATCCGATGAATTGTGAGTTTATGATCAGATTATCCATGAATATTATTTGAGTTTTCTCTGAACTCTTTTATGCATCATTATTATAGCTTTGTATTTCTCTCTGATCTATTGATTTGGTTTGGCCAACTAGATTGATTTATCTTGCAATGGGAGAGGTGCTTTGTAATGGGTTCGATCTTGCGGTGCTCAATCCCAGTGACAGAAAGGGACATGACACGTATGTATCGTTGCTATTAAGGGTAAAAAGATGGGGTTTATTCATGCGTGAGTTTACTTTGTCTACATCATGTCATCTTGCTTAAGGCGTTACTCCGTTCTTTATGAACTTAATGCACTAGATGCATGCTGGATAGCGGTCGATGTGTGGAGTAATAGTAGTAGATGCAGGCAGGAGTCAGTCTACTTGTCTCGGACGTGATGCCTATATACATGATCATTGCCTTGGATATCATCATGATTATTTGCTTTTCTATCAATTGCCCAACAGTAATTTGTTCACCCACCGTATGCTATTTTCAAGAGAGAAGCCTCTAGTGAAAACTATGGCCCCCGGGTCTACCTTAATCATATATTAAAAATCCTAAAAATACCTTGCTGCAATTTTACTTTATTTATTTTATTTTGTATTTTTGTTCGATCTATTTATCTATCACAATAAAATTGAATCTTGCAATTAACCGCCAAGGGATTGACAACCCCTTGTTCGCGTTGGGTGCGAGGATTTGTTGTTTTGTGTGTAGGTACTGCTAACGAGTTGTTGCGTGATTCTCCTACTGGATTGATAACCTTGGTTTCATAACTGAGGGAAATACTTATCTCTACTGTTGTAGGATCGAAAGTATGTCTAGAGGTCGGGTTATTAGACTACTTGACCAAATAAAAACCTAACATTTTCCCAATTTTAGTTGTAGGCAGATTTTAGCAAGTTTGCAAGTCAAGCATCACCCTACACATGCAATTCTAAGAGTGTGACAGCGGAAAGTAAAAAATTGCATATGTAAGTAAAGGAGGGGATTGGAGATTTCAAACGCAATGAAGACACGGTGGTTTTTGGCGTGGTTCCGATAGGTGGTGATATCGTACGTCCACGTTGATGGAGACTTCAACCCACGGAGGGTAACGGTTGCGCGAGTCCACGGAGGGCTCCACCCACAAAGGGTCCACGAAGAAGCAACCTTGTCTATTCCACCATGGCTTACGTCCACGAAGGACTAGCCTCACTCGGGGTAGATCTTCACGAAGTAGGCGATCTCCTTGCCCTTACAAACTCCTTGGTTCAACTCCACATCATGTCGGAGGCTCCCAAGTGACACCTAACCAATCTAGGAGACACCACTCTCCAAAAGGTAATAGATGGTGTGTTGTTGATGAACTCCTTGATCTTGTGCTTCAAATGATAGTCTCCCTAACACTCAAACAACTCCTCACAGGTTTGGCTATGGTTGAAGAAGAATTTGAGTGGAAAGCAACTTGGGAAAGGCTAGAAATCAAGGTTCAAATGGTTGGATTGGAATGTCTTGATCTCAACACATGAGTAGGTGGTTCTTTCTCAGAAAATGTATGGTGGAAGTGTAGGCACGTTCTGATGGCTCTCCTTACTGAGTAAGAAGTGGTGGAGGGGTATATATAGCCTCCACACAAGATTCAACCGTTACACACTTTTGACCCAACTCGGTGGCACCGATCAGAAATCTAGGTGGCACCGAACAGTGTAAAAGATATGAACGTTAGGAATCTCGGTGGGACCGACTGGAACAACTCGGATGGACCGAAGTGCAATGGTTAGGGCAAACCACGTCTCGGTGGCACCGATTGCATCAACTCGGTAGGACCGAAGTGAAGCAATAAGGCAACAGAGAGTTGGCAAGCCATCTCGGTGAGACCGATTTGCATAATTTGGTGGGACCGAAGTAAGTGCAAACGATCACAGAGAGTTGGCAAGGCCATCTCGGTGGGACTGAGATCCATATCGGTGGATCCGATTTGTTAGGGTTTTGGCAGTGGCTAAGTCCAGATGAACTCGGTGGCTCCGGATAGAAAATTTCGGTGGGGCCGAGTTGGAATGTAGGTTTTGGACATATTTGGATGGAGAAAGTGGTTGAGGATTTTGGAGCAATGTCACTAAGCACTTGAGCAACAAGATCATTAAGCAACACCTCATCCCCTTTTAATAGTATTGGCTTTCCTATGGACTCAATGTGATCTTGGATCACTAAACCAAAAATGTAGAGTCTTGAGCTTTTGCCAATCCATGTCCTTAGCATTTTGAAGGGTCCACATCTCTAGTCCTTGCCATGCCAATCATTGAACATCCTGAAATCTTTAACTTGAATGGACATTAGTTCAACGAGATATATGTTGTTATGAATTACCAAAACCACCAAGGGAGCAAATGTGCTTTGAACTGTACTGCATCATCCACTCCTCTTCGGGGAAATCTCAACGCAGCTCACAAGTAGCAATGCCCAACCCCCCGCACTGCTGTGTCACGTTGGTCTTCTCCCCTCTCGGCGAATCTTTCTTCACCGTCATCGATCGACAAGTGAAGATGTGCTTGAACAACCCCCAATGGGGGTAGCAGCCGATGAAGTTCTCGCACAGCGAGACGAATGCCGCCAAGTAAACCACCGCATTCGGCGGGAGGTGGTGAAGCTATGCTCCGAAGAAATCCAAGAATGCATGGAAGAAAGGGTGGGGAGGCATCAAAAAACCTCGCTCAATGTGGGTGACGAGGAGAATTCGCTCATCGGCTTGCGGCGCGGGCTCCGTCTCATCCACTTCGGGCACTCTCCAAATGCCCGCGGGGATCAGCCCTTCGGCCTCCAGCTCCTGTAGCCGGCCCTTCGTCACCCGCGACGGAATCCAGTCCCCTTGGATTCGGCCCGCCGCCGGGCCGCCGCTCGAAGATGCGCCCTTCCCCGCCCTCTTCGCTCTCTCCAACTTGGCTGTCGTCTCCTTCACCATAGTGCCGCTCGCCTGAGTACTCGGAGTGGAGGAACAGGGGGAGGAAAAGAGCGGAGGACGCGAGGAAGAAGGGGGATCTGAGAATTACCCTACCCCGCACGAATTTTATATCACGGGTGAAATCTCTCTGCGAGATCTCGGCCGCAGATTCTCGGATCTGACGGCACCTGCCGCAGCGGCACGCGCAGAAGTAACTGGGCACATGGCGGTAATTAGGGCAAAAATCAAGGCGCCACGCCCCACTTTCCCCACTAGCCGTAGCGTAACCACCTCCATGCACGCGCGCGCATGATTTCGAATCCCGGGATTCTCGCGACGAATCGGCCTGACAGATTGCGTCCACCCGTTTTCCAAAAAACACCCGTCGGCCTGACCGACCGCCTTCCGCAGGCCCCCGTGCACTCGGACACATTAAACACCCGACTGGAGTAACCTCCAGGATCGCGAAAGGATGAGCTCGACGCCCCTCCGCGGGTTAACTTGGCCCTCTCACTAGGCTCCAAGGCGTGAGTCTCATAAATTTGGACTCGGAGCTGGCCTGCGCTGGCGTTCCCCAGGGATATGGAGTGGCATCTCTCCGGAGAGTCAGTCCACGCGCCGGCGTCGTTACTCGGGTTTCATGGCAAGCCTTCACTCGGGCCTCAAGTCCATCTCTCCTGAGAGACATGCGAATGCCAGCAAGTTTTGCCTAGCAATCAACATCATCCGATCATTCGGAAAACCTCTAGTCCAGAATCCGTTGCGGCTTCTCCTGAGGATAACCACAGGAAGAGTGGAGGCCGAGTGCCCCCGAAGCACTTGGACTACTCCGAAAACTCGACTCACTCATCCTGTTAAGCCTCAACCGATTCGGGGGCTAATGATGGGGTCACCTACCATCGGTAGGGACAAGGACCTGACATCTAGGGCCCACCTAAGGCCCACACCATTATTCAGAGACCCCAGGGTCACAAGTGCAATCGGATGCACACCATGAAGGATTCACTCGGACCTTGCACCGACAACACTCGGACGTCCACCCTTCCAGTCGGCCAGTCACTACCACTCGGGAAAAGGAGACGTAGAGACGGCGTGGGATCTGTAACGGTCGAGTAGTCTTCATCTAGGCTTTAAACATAGTTATGGCTACCGTTACCTATAACTGCCATAGTCATAGCAGTGTTAAACACTCTTAACTGCTGTAGTTATTACCATCAATGCCCTAGCGACGTGGAGGTAAAGAGGCTGCAGCGCACTCCTATATAAGCTGCCCTCTTCCTCCATCGCAGGGTTCGGCTTCCCCTGTAATCACATACCCAAAAAGAAAACAAGCCCCCGGGCAACGAGACGTAGGGCTGTTACCTTCTCCGAGAGGGGCCCGAACTTGTAAAAACCGAGTGCCACACATGTGCTGTAGCTAGGCTCTGTTCCTCTTTCGTACCCCTGATACGTCTCCAACGTATCCATAATTTTTGATTGTTCCATGCTATTATAGTATCAATCTTGGATGTTTTATATGCAATTATATGCCATTATATATCATTTTTTGGGACTAACCTATTAACCCAGTGCCCAGTGCCAGTTGTTGTTTTCTGCTTGTTTTTGCCTTTTCAGAAAATCATTATCAAAAAGTGTCCAAACGAGAAAAAAACTTTGGATTAATTTTTTCTGGACCAGAAGAGACCCACGAAGCTTCGGGAGAAGACCAGAAGAGCCACGAGGAGGCGACAAGCCTGGAGGGCGCGCCCAGGGGGTAGGGCGCGCCCCCAGGCTTGTGGGCCCCTCGTTGCCCCTCCTGGCCTAATTCTAGCGCTATAAATTCTAAAATATTCCCAATATACCAGAGAGATAGAGGAGAAAACCTTTCCGCCGCCGCAAGCCTCTGTTCTTCGGCGATCCCATCTAGAGGCCTTTTTCGGTACTCTGTCAGAGGGGGAATCGATCACGGAGGGCTTCTTCATCAACCTTGCTGCCCTTCCGAAGATGTGTGAGTAGTTTACCACAGACCTACGGGTCCATAGCTAGTAGATAGATGGCTTCTTCTCTCTCTTTGATCTTCAATACCATGTTCTCCTCGATGTTCTTGGAGTTCTATCCGATGTAATCTTCTTTTGCGGTGTGTTTGTTGGGATCCGATGAATTTTGAGTTTATGATCAGATTATTCATGAGAAATATTTGAGTCTTCCCTGAACTCTTTTATGCATGATTATTATAGCTTTGTATTTCTCTCCGATCTATCGAATTGGTTTGGCCTACTAGATTGATTTGTCTTGCAATGGGAGAGGTGCTTTGTGATGGGTTCAATCTTGCGGTGCTCAATCCCAGTGACAGAAGGGGACATGACACGTATTTGTATTGTTGCCATTAAGGATAAAAAGATGGGGTTTAATCATATTTCTTGAGTTTACTTTGTCTACATCATGTCATCTTGCTTAAGGCGTTACTCTATTTCATACTTAATACCCTAGATGCATGATGGATAGTGGTCGATGGGTGGAGTAATAGTAGTAGATGCAGGCAGGAATCGGTCTACTTGTCTCGGACGTGATGCCTATATACATGATCATTGCCATGAATCCATCATAATTATTTTCTTTTCTATCAATTGCCCAACAGTAATTTGTTTACCCACCGTATGCTATGTGTTCGAGAGAGAAGCCTCTAGTGAAAACTATGGCCCCCGGGTCTACTTTATCATATATAAGAAAACCTAAAAATACCTTGCTGCAATTTATTTACTTTTATTTTAATTATTATTTTAGTTTATCTATTTATCTCTATAAGATTTAATCCTTGCAAATAACCGCTAAGAGGATTGACAACCCTCTTATTTGCGTTGGGTGCAAGTGTTTGCTCTTGTGTGTGCATGTGCGCTTAACGGAATTTTGCTTGGTTCTCCTACTGGATTGATAACCTTGGTTCTTAACTGAGGGAAATACTTATCTCTACTGTACTGCATCATCCTCTCCTCTACGGGGAAATACCAACGCAGACTACAAGTAGGAGGAAGAATTTCTGGCGCTGTTGCCGGGGAGATATCATCAAAATTACCAAGTACCTTTGCACAAACTATCATCCACTTGCATTTATTTTATTTGCCTTTTATTTGCATTTGCCTCTCGTTTTCATCTCCCCCACTTCTAATTTTTTTTTACAAAAACACAAAAATATTTTTATTTGTTTGTTTGCTTGTTTTGCTTGAAGTTGTTATCATGTCTGAATTTGAGAAGGTTGTGGTTGAAAGTGCTAGCGAGGATAGTGGTAGTGAATCTCTTGGGAAGAAAACACACTCTTTTGATCTTAATCATGACCCTCTGGAGACTAAACCCCCCACTAATTTCAAGACTAAAGTTTATCATGTGGGAAGTGGTAATATTATTGGGAAAAACATTATTCAGGAATTCTTTAATTGCACGGGAGTTATACTAATAATTAGTGGATCTATTCTTGATAAAACAAATTGTTATGTGGATGCTATTGCCATGCTTGTGGTTAAATTAGAAAGAATTTTTTTGCATATCCACCCCGCTTTACAAAAGATATTTTATGAACTTCCCAACATACATGATCCTAGGGCTAAGAAAATTGCCATTATAATCCTTATGCATGAATTCGATTATATAATCCAAGAAGCTAGGGATATTTTTTACTTTTACAAAGTTAATTTTGAGCATCCCCCTATAGAGGAAATTCTTCATGACAAAGATACTATTCGTAGGTTGGAATCTAAAGATTACTTTGCTTATGGTAAAAATATTAGAAGAAGAGTTTCCTACGCCGAAATAATTAAAACTATGTACCACCATGCTTGTGACAAATTTGAATGGGTTACTAAAGGGATCGATGAGGGATTTAGTGAAGAATGGTTTGAGGGTACGGCAAGAGATCCTATTGATGATGAGATACATGTTTTATATGAGGACGTTTATGGTGATGACCCTGAGTTTGAAGTTATGAATGTTAAAATTACTAATCAAAGACCCTTCAATTAACTAAGCTCACCCACTAGAAAAGAAGAACATGAGAGTAGAGAATTAATGAGAAAGGTTTTGGAAGATTTAATCAAAAAGGACTTGGGAATGAAGGATGACAACACGTGAAACTATGCATTATGCCAAGCTAGGGGCATAAAACAATAGCGCTTGTTGGGAGGCAACCCAATGAATAAAATAATTTTTTTCTTTTAATTTCTATTCCTGAGTGTTTACACAATTATAGCCTCTGTTATGATTGTATTTTTATGTTTTAATTAGTTTTTGTGCCAAGTAATGCCTTTGGGATGATGTTGATGATAGTATAATTGATGCTGTTTGGAAAATAGAAAGTTTTGCGTCCAGTACTGGAATTTTAATTCTGTATTGGAGCGTCAGAAAAATCTGAAATTTTTACACAGTATTATTATATAATTTTTTTACGTTGTGCTAATTTTTCAGAATTGTTAGAGTTACAGAAGTATGGATTTTAAATAGATCTTTACAGACTATTATGTTTTAGAGAGATTCTTTTTTTGTTGCATAGTTTGCTTATTTTGATGAATCTATGGATTGTATCGGGGGGTATGAGTCATGGAGAAGTTGGAGTACAGTAGCATTATGCCAATATTAAATATGAATCAATTTACAATAGTACCTAAAGTTTAACATTTGTTTGTTATACTAACGGATCTCACGAGGTTTCTGTTGAGTTTTGTGTACTGAAGTTTTCAAGTTTTGGGTGAGACTACGATGGATAAAGGAATAAGGAGTGGCAAGAGCCTAAGCTTGGGGATGCCCAAGGCACCCCAAGGTAATATTCAAGGAAGACTCAAGCGTCTAAGCTTGGGGATGCCCCGGAAGGCATCCCCTCTTTCGTCTACAATCTATCGGTAACTCACTTGGAGCTATATTTTTATTCATCACATGATATGTGTTTTACTTGCAGCATCTTGTGATATAGTTTGTTTGCTTTTGTTTTCTTTTTAGTTTGTCACAATCATCTTTGCTGAACACACCTTTTTGAGAGGGACACACATTATTCATGATTTGTTAGAATACTCTATGTGCTTCACTTATATCTTTTGAGCTAGGCAGTTGCTCTATATTTTTTAGAGCACGGCGGTGGTTATATTTCAAAGAAATAGTTGCACTCTCATGCTTCACTTATATCTTTTTGAGAGTCTAATGAATAGCAATGGTAATGTGCATGGGTTATAAATTTGGTCCTGATATGATATGTATTCAAGAGGGATATACTAAAAACTTTCATGTAGATCACTGAATATGATAAGTTTGATTCCTTGCAATAGTTTTGCGATATTAAGATGGTAATATGTGGGAGGTATTAGTAGATAATTGTGGTTTAGTAAGAATATTGGTGTTAAGGTTTGTGATTCCCGAAGCATGCACGTATGATCTGTCGTTATGCTAAGAAGTTGGAGCATGAATTATTGTTGATTGGCTTCCTTTGTGTGGCGGTCGGGGGCACGCGATGGTTAACTCTTACCAACCTCCCCCCTAGGACCATGCGTAGTAGTACTTTGCTTCGAGGGCTAATAAACTTTCGCAATAAGTATGTGAGTTCTTTATGACTAATGTGAGTCCATGGATTATACGCACTCTCACCCTTCCGCAATTTGCTAGCCCCTTTGGTACCGTGCATTGCCCTTTCTCACATCGAGAGTTGGTGAAAACTTCGCCGATGCATTCAAACACCGTGATATGATACGCTCTATCACACATAAGCCTCTTTATATCTTCCTCAAAACAGCCACCATACCTACCTATCATGGCATTTCCATAGCCATTTCGAGATATATTGCCATGCAACTTCCACCGTTCCGTTTTTATGACACACATCGTCATTGTCATATTGCTTTCCATGATCATATAGCTGACATAGTATTTGTGGCTCAGCCACCGTTCATCATTTTTATACATGTTACGCTAGCATCATTGCACATCCTGGTACACTGCCAGAGGCATTCATATAGAGTCATATTTTTGTTCTAGTATCGAGTTGTAATATTGAGTTATAAGTAAATAAAAGTGTGATGATCATCATTATTAGAGCATTGTCCCAGTGAGGAAAGGTTGATGGAGACCATAATTCCCCCACAAGTCAGGATGAGACTCCGGACAAAAATAAAAAAAAGAAAAAGGCAAAAAAGAGCCATGAAAAAAAATGAGAGAAAAAGAGAGAAGGGGTAATGTTACGATCCTTTTTCCACACTTGTGCTTCAGAGTAGCACCATGTTTTTCATATAGAGAGTCTCCTATTTTGTCACTTTCATATACTAGTGGGAATTTTTCATTATAGAACTTGGCTTGTATATTCCGATGATGGGCTTCCTCAAATGCCCGAGGTCTTCATGAGCAAGCAAGTTGGATGCACACCCACTTAGTTTTCATGTTGAGCTTTCATACACTTATAGCTCTTAGTGCATCCGTTGCATGGCAATCCCAACTCCTCGCATTGACATCAATTGATGGGCATCTCCATAGCCCGTTGATTAGCCTCGTTGATGTGAGACTATCTTCTTATTTTTGACTTCCCCTTATTGATCTCTACCACCACACTCTATTCCACCCATAGTGCTATATCCATGGCTTGCGCTCATGTATTGCGTGGGGGTTGAAAAAGCTGAAGCGCGTTAAAAAGTATGAACCAATTGCTTGGCTAAAACTAGGGTTGTTCATGATAAATATTTTGTATTAAGAAGATGGAGCATCTCAGGATTATATGATTTTGTAGGGATAACATTCTTTAGCATTTTTATTTTAAAAGACATGATTGTTTATTAGTATGCCTGAGTATTGATGTCTTTATATCAAATTATAGACTATTGCTATGAATCATTCGGATCTTATTATTCATACCGTAAGAGAGAGATTACATGATGAAACATGACAGGTAGCATTCCACATCAATTTGTTTTTATCATTTACCTACTCGAGGATGAGCAGGAAATAAGCTTGGGGATGCTTGATACGTCTCCAATGTATCTATAATTTTTTATTGTACCATGCTATTATAGTATCAATCTTGAATGTTTTATATGTAATTATATGCCATTATATATCATTTTTTGGGACTAACCTATTAACTCAGTGCCGAGTGCCAGTTGCTGTCTTCTGCTTGTTTTTGCCTTTTCAGAAAATCATTATCAAAAAATGTCCAAACAAGAAAAAAACTTTGGATTAATTTTTTCTGGGCCAAAAGAGACCCACGAAGCTTCGGAAGAAGACCAGAAGAGCCACGAGGAGGCGACAAGCCTGGAGGATGCGCCCAGGGGGGTTGGGCGCGCCCCACAGGCTTGTGGGCCCCTCGTTGCCCCTCCTAACCTAATTCCAGCGCTATAAATTCTAAAATATTCCGAATATACCAGAGAGACAGAGGAGAAAACCTTTCCGCTGCCGCAAGCCTCTGTTCTTCCGCGATCCCATCTGCAGGCCTTTTCCGGTACTCTGCCGGAGGGGGGAATCGATCACGGAGGGCTTCTTCATCAACCTTGCTGCCCTTCTGATGATGTGTGAGTAGTTTACCACATATCTACGGGTCCATAGCTAGTAGCTAGATGGCTTCTTCTCTCTCTTTGATCTTCAATACCATGTTCTCCTTGATGTTCTTGGAGTTCTATCCGTTGTATCTTCTTTTGCGGTGTGTTTGTTGGGATCCGATGAATTGTGAGTTTATGATCAGATTATTCATGAGAAATATTTAAGTCTTCTCTGACCTCTTTTATGCATGATTATTATAGCTTTGTATTTCTCTCCGATCTATCGATTTGGTTTGGCCTACTAGATTGATTTGTCTTGCAATGGGAAAGGTGCTTTGTGATGTGTTCAATCTTGCGGTGCTCAATCCCAGTGACAGAAGGGGACATGACACGTATTTGTATTGTTGCCATTAAGGATAAAAAGATGGGGTTTAATCGTATTTCTTGAGTTTACTTTGTCTACATCATGTCATCTTGCTTAAGGCATTACTCTGTTTCATACTTAATACTCTAGATGCATGCTGGATAGCGGTCGATGGGTGGAGTAATAGTAGTAGATGCAGGCAGGAGTCGGTCTACTTGTCTCGGACGTGATGCCTATATACATGATCATTGCCATGAATCCGTCATAATTATTTGTTTTCCTATCAATTGCCCAACAGTAATTTGTTTACCCACCGTATGCTATGTGTTCGAGAGAGAAGCCTCTAGTGAAAACTATGGCCCCCGGGTCTACTTTATCATGTATAAAAAACCTAAAAATACCTTGCTGCAATTTATTTACTTTTATTTTAATTAGTATTTTAGTTTATCTATTTATCTCTATAAGATTTAATCCTTCCAAATAACCGCTAAGAGGATTGACAACCCTCTTATTTGCGTTGGGTGCAAGTGTTTGCTCTTGTGTGTGCAGGTGCGCTTAACGGAATTTCGCTTGGTTCTCCTACTGGATTGATAACCTTGGTTCTTAACTGAGGGAAATAAATACTTATCTCTACTGTACTGCATCATCCTCTCCTCTTCAGGGAAATACCAACGCAAACTACAAGTAGCAACCCCCAGTACTTACTATCAGACTAATAACCACGACAGCCGCCTTACTCCGGCCGACGCCGCCCCACTCCGGCAGACGGATCCCGTCCCCCTGCCCCCCCCCCCCCCCCCCCAGTCCGTGGCCTTCATCCCGAGCATGGGCTCGTCCAGCAAGGGGAGCTCCTTTGTTCTTTGCAAATTTTCATATGTGATGTGTTCATCTCGATGCTATGAGGTGTTGCTGATGTATGATGTGTTAATTAAGCATTTATTGTGCCAAGTATATGAAGCTATGATGTCTAAATTTTGATATGAATGTGCTTTGGCCTGACTGTGGTAGTGCCAAGTAGTACTAGATGGTTTCCCTCTGGTTGCCACCATTGTTTTTGCATTAGAACAAAGAGGTAATATCACTAGGAGTCGTAGAACTTGCGTTGCATGTTCAGTTTGGTGCTAGAACTTTGAAAATACGGTTTTGTGGTCACCTAACTTGACTCAAGCGTGCAGATACGGTCATAGTACACGTATGCGAGCGTATCCATGTGTATGGCCCCACCTGTCAGTGAGTGGTGGCGCTAGGCAGGATGTATTTTTATAAAAAGCACGCTCATAATTTTTTTATTTGCGGAAAAAGTAAACCACTCGACCGATTTTTGCACAGAACCCCTCATATTTTTTTATTTATAGAATAACCCAACCACGGAACAGCACATAAATACGAAAATTAAGCACACAAAAAGGTGCGCCCGGATTCGATTCCGTTACCAACTATTTTAAACAGAGATGGTGTAGCCACTACGCCCATCAGGTTAGATTCTTATTTCGGATAACTAACTTATGTACTGAATGAGGTTTCATGTGGAGCTTAAATGGGCTGGGGAAACTGCGGCCCATTTTGCGCGCGCTATTTTTTTTAAGATAATTGTAAAATTTAAGTAATAAAGTTATGTTCATATATTTGTGTGTAAAAAATATTATACATACAGATGATGATTAGTAAAAAACAATTGAATATAAACCTGTGAATTATTTATAAAATATTTAGTAAAACATAAGTAATAAAAAAATTTAAGATATTTTTAAAACATAAGTAACAAAATCATGTTCAAATGTGTGTTATAAATACTATACATACAAACTATGATTAGTAAGAAAATACAAACCTGTGTATTATATAAAAAATTAGTTAATACGGACATTGAAAATGTTTATTACATAAATATGTTTAATGAATTCAATTTTTTACACTTGTTGCTTATATTTAAATTATACAAAATGATGAATAGAAATACTTACTAAATATTTATAACTATTCAGTTGGGTATAATTTTTAATCATGACTTATTCAAAAAAATATAACTTAAATATTAGCCATGATTGAATATTCGTATTAAAAGTTAAAATTTTAAATTATGAATGTTTGTAATTATAAAAACATTTAAATATTTTTAGTTGTACAAACATTTAAATGTTTCTATTTACTAATTAGCCACGATTACTAAATATTTTATATACAATACACAGGTTTATATTTAAATGTTTTAAATTAGTAATCATCGTCTGTATGTATAATATTTTTAACAAACATATATTTGAACATAACTTTATATGTTTTACATTTATCTTAAAAAAAATAGCGCGCGCGAAATGGGCCACAATATCGCCAGGCCATTTAGGCTCGACATGAATCCTCGTTCAGTACATATAAATTAGTTATCCCATTGAGTCATTTAGACCCGAAGACTGTATTGGCTAGACCATCTACTGTTATAACAGTTGGTTGCGGGATTGAATCCTTGTGCATTAATTTTGCGGTTAATTTTCGCATTTATGTGCATTACCGTGGTCGGGTTATTCTGGAAATAAAAAAATGTTAGGAGATTTTGTGCAAAAATGGATCAAGGTGGTTCACTTTTTTGTAATTAAAAAAGTTATGAGGGTGTTTTGTGTAAAAATACGCGGCATCACTCACTAACATGGGGCCATGCACATGGATACGCCTGTGTACTTGTACTATGACCGTATCTGCATGCTTGAGTCAAGTTAGGTGACCACAAAACCGTATTTTCAAAGTTCTAGCATCAAACTGAACATGCGACGCAAGTTGTATGACTGCCGGTGATATTACCTCTAGAACAAAATACTGATAGCCTGTTTGTATGTTAGCAATGAGTTTTGGTTCTATCTTCAGCACCGGTGCCAATGGCAACAGCAGTGATGTGGCTTCTGGACCTGTGAGCCAGACAAGATAGTTTTGCTTCACAATCTCAATCTTTCCGGTTGACTCGGGTAGTCGCCATGCTGCTGCCCATTCTACTTCTCATGTAAAACATTGTAACCGAACGTTGCATTTCGGATGAGATAGATGCCATGTATCTCTCAATTTTAGTTGTCCTAGAAAGGAACATGCAAGGTTCACTAATTTTGAGTGTCAGGTTGGAAAACTTCATTTGTCTTGTAGAAATGAATAGGCAAGGTGCAATCCCTTTGCATGAAACGAATAATCCTTTTGTTTGATAATAACATGTTGTGGTGTTTGGAAGTCGAATTTAATCAAAACAACAATACAATTCAAGGGAATTACAGACTTTTCACTGACTATACCACAGATAAGATGAAAAACCAGGCACCGTTGCAACGAAGCTAAGCGAGACAGAGTTCTTATGCTTATTTGGCGTATTTGGCAATTACGGAATGATTTTACTCATGGTAAGGAGATTCCCCCGGTAGCCACAATGGTGGATTATCTGGATAGTTATATGAAGTCTATTGGACATGCTTGCAAGTATAGTACAGAGGAAATTATCAAGGGTAAAATGCCGGTTGCTGATTTGGTTTTACCGAAAGAGAGGATTGTACCTGTTCCTAGGCCATGGCCACCACCGACCAATGGTTATGTTGCTCTGTCAGTGGATGGATCATATTCTGGGCAATCCGACGCGGCAACGGCAGGAATGATTCTCCGACAACATGATGGTTCAGTTATTTTTGCGGCATATCAGTTTATTTTCAATTGTAACGATGCACTGGAAGCAGAGATACATGCAATCATGCAAGGGATGGCGCTTGCTACACAACATTCTGTTCTTCCAGTCATGCTCCAGTCTGACTCAACTGAGGCTTTATCCTGTCTATCAGGGGATGGACTAGTTCGTTCTGCTTATGGTCATCTTGTGACTGAAATTAAGGAGTTGATGAGAGAGAGGGTGTTTATTCCCCAGAAGTTAACGACGGATCAAAATAGAGTTGCCCATCGCTTGGCAAATTATAGTCGTATAGAATGTACCACAGCTGTGTGGATGCACCTTGGACCATCATGTATTGAGGATCTCGAATGTAACTCCCTAAATATGGAATAAAACTCTTTTTCTCCTCGCAAAAAAAAAAAAACCAGGCACCGAAAAGAACTGGCTGACTTATTATCTGGAGCTTATCTTCACAGGATAGCTCAAAAGAACTGGCGAATTGACGATAAGACCAATAATTATTTCAAAGCCAGACAGAACATAGTCGCTCCTATAAACTAAAATATAGGAAATTTCCATCTCTTGACGCTCTATATGATACGTTTGATTTTGTGCTATGTTTGGTTAAAGACAAGATTCATGAACCGTGTCTCCATGGACAACGTACGTGTGGGGACTTGGTCCAGGACGTCGATCTACTAATTTACAACATCAGATTGCGCCACTAGGATCTAAAATATCTCATGCCGACCAACCCATCAATACCACCACAGATCAGCGTAGGAGGAAAACCATCGATGATTGGGCAAGGGCAACACCTACGTATGTGCCAGTGTGTTGCCTACGCAGGCCGGGAGGAAGCAGCGTGACGAACTGGCTACTCGCCCTACGCATGCACACCCGTTCGCCCCCCCCCCCCCCCCCCCCCCCCCCCCCCCCCCCCCCCCCCCCACGTACGCACGCATGCCTTGCTGTGCATGTACGCACGCTTTCCAAGTTGCCAATATGGCATTCCATATATCATATATATACTCCTGTGTGTGTGTGTGTGTGTGCGCGCGCGTGTGTGTGTGTGTAAAGTCGTCTAGGAGGCCCGTTACAAGTTGCGTGGCTGTGTCCCGGGACTCTATAAGTAAGGTCTGCAAGGACTGTAGAGATGCAAACCAACCAGCTCCAGCAATGGCCGGCTCTCAGAGCAAGGACCGATCTGCTAAGAAGCTGCTGCTTCTCTTGCTGTGCGGCTACTATTCTGTCGTTGCTCGTGCAGCCGATGATGCACGTAGCTATAAGGTTCTCGCCGTCGGCTCACTCAAGGCTGAAGTCGTCTGCTCAGGTACGTACATCCTTGTACTATACTCCCTTCATTTCGAACAATTTGAAGTTTTAGGTTTGTCCTGGGTCAAATTTCTTTATTTTTGATCCCGCCTCCAGAAAAAAAGAAGATAATGTCTATATCGAATCCAATGAAACTAATTTGATGTTGTAGATGTGGGTGTATTTTTTGTAATTCATCAGTTGCTTGAAAATCCAATACGCATCAGTTGATTTTGCACGAAGCCCCGAGATGGAGAGTGGGGAGGGGGGGTGTGCCGCGATCTGGAGCCGGGGTCGACGTGGCAGAAGTGCTATCGCCGTTGGAGGGGAGTCCAATCTTGAAAGGTTTAGGTGCTGGGCTGGAGCTCAGAGGGGATGCGGGGAGGTTGCCGGAGATGAACCATGGCGGGGTTTAGAGGGTGGCCGGGGGCGGCACCTTAGACAGGGCGGGAGCAGGCGGTTGGGCCCGTGGTCGCAAGGAGGAAGAAGGGTTGGAGCCGCAAGCCAGTGTTGGCCGTTGGATTGAAGTCCAACGGCTGAAAAAAATCGACTGATTTCGAAAAATATTTCAAGCAGCTGATGCATAGGTAGCCATATGTTTTTGTATGAACAAATCCTTCCGGTACTTTGAAACGGAAGGAGTATGTTCTATGCATGCACACTCACATGCAGTGCCAGCAGTACAATTGGCTATCGATCCTGTGCAGTTTTTATCGTTTATATCCCGTTTGTTAATTTTGCAGTAACTCCAGCGTCGTCCAGTGGAGCTACGGTGCCGTTAAACCACCGGCATGGCCCGTGCTCGCCGGCGCCATCCGCAAAGGTGCCAACCATCCTGGAGCTGCTCCAGCATGACCAACTCCGAGCCAAGTACATCCAACGGAAGTGGTCTGGGAAGAAGGGCACCGACGACCTCCAGCCGTTGGACCTCACCCTGCCGACAAACCTGGGAACTGCCCTGGACACGCTGGAGTATGTTATCACCGTCGGCATCGGCTCCCCGGCGGTGACCCAGACCATGATGATCGACACCGGCAGCGACGTGTCATGGGTGCGCTGCAACACCACGAACGGGCTGACGCTCTTCGACCCCAGCAAGTCGACCACGTACGCCCCGTTCTCCTGCAGCTCCGCGGCGTGCGCACAGCTCGGCACCCAAGGCAACAACTGCTCAAACTCAGGGTGCCAGTACAGCGTCCAGTACGGCGACGGCTCCAACACCACCGGCACGTACGGGTCTGACACGCTGGTGCTAAGCGCCTCGGACACGGTCACGGACTTCCACTTCGGTTGCAGTCACCACGAGGAGGACTTCCACCGCGAAAAATTCGACGGGCTCATGGGGCTCGGCGGCGACGCACAGTCGCTCGTGTCGCAGACGGCGGCGACGTATGGCAAGTCCTTCTCGTACTGCCTCCCGCCGACCAATCGCACATCCGGGTTTCTCACCTTCGGCGCGCCGAACGTGACGACCGGCTTCGTGACGACGCCGATGCTCAGATCGCCACAGGCGCCGACGTTCTACGGCGTGCTCCTCCAGGACATAGCCGTTGGGGGAAAGCTGCTCAAAATACAGCCCTCCGTCTTCTCCAACGGTTCGGTGATGGACTCGGGCACTACCCTCACGTGGCTACCACGGAGGGCCTACTCGGCGCTCTCGTCGGCGTTCAGATCCGGCATGACGCGGTTACGGCACCAGCGGGCGGCGCCCCTCGGCATCCTGGACACCTGCTACGACTTCGCCGGTCTAGGCAACGTCTCTATACCGGCCGTCACGCTGGTGTTCGACGGCGGGGCGGTCGTCGACCTCGACGGTAGTGGGATCATGATCTCAGACTGCCTCGCGTTCGCTGCCACCAGCGGCGGTAGCATCATCGGCAACGTGCAGCAACGGACGTTCGAGGTGCTGCACGACGTCGGCCAGGGCGTTTTTGGCTTCCGGTCAGGCGCGTGCTGATCGTTTTCGGCGACTTGTTTGTGCTTGCGATGTAAGGGACACGAAGATGAAGGGCTCGTTCAGACTTCGGATACAGAATAATTGGCTTATGCTTTCGGATTGGCAAAGATCTTATATCTGTATACATTATTGTTAGAAGGGATAGAGATGGTTTGGTGGAATTGATGGGTGGTGTATTGAGCCTCACGGGTGAGTATATATTTGAGTACAGACTTGGAGGGCAAGAAGTCTCTTCTAGAGATAAGGTAGGAAACGGATTACAAATCCTAAACTACCAAATACATGTAAACCAAATATATCTCTAACATTACCCCGCAGTCGTAGCGGTAGTGTGCGAACAACAGGAGCGTTGCGGACGGTCAGACGGGAGAGAATAGCATCCGACGGGCTGACATCCCCCCGCAGTCGCAGCGGGAGTGTCGTGGACGGTGTCGCGTCGCGGACGCGTGGACTGTAGAGGAAGCCGGCGAGTTGCTCAAGCGAGGTGATAGCCCTTTATGCCATTATCGAGGTAGCCGAGAGCGTAGGGTGGTGTAGCCATGGTCGAGGTAGCCGTGCGAGGGACGCCGTGGTCGATGTCGAGTCGGGGTGGCCGGTGTCGAGGTAGTCGCCGTGGACCGGAAACAAGAGCAGCGACGACGGCCTGAGGAGGCGGCGGCGGCGGTTAGGTCAGAAGCGCGGCGACGGTGCTCGAAGTAGGTGAGGAAGAACCCGACAGCGTGACGAAGACCGGCGCGGACGGTGGCGTTCCCGCGCCTAAGGAGGCGGCGCGACGCATACCACGTAGAAGTCGGCGCGCGGGGACGGCGGACGGCCTTGGGGCGGCGGTGGACCGCGGGCCGCGGCACTACGGCCCGAAGGGACGACGCAGCGGCAGCACCCGGGTCGGTGCAACCGCGGAAGAACGGCCTCGAGGCGGCGACAGGGACCGCGTGCCACGTTCGCTACGGTCCGATGGGGCGGCGCAGTGGCAGCGCGAGGGTCGGTGCAGCCGCGGGGACGACTTGGAGCAGACGACCTCGGGGCGGCGATGGACCGCAGGCCACGACACTACGGCCCGAAGGGACGACGCAGCGGCAGCGCGAGTCGGTGCAGCCATGGAGAGAACCACGGAGCGGCGGCGCTGCGGCCCGATGGGGCGACGCAGCGGCGGCCCATTGCTCGATCGGTGAAGAGGCGCATATACTCGATGACGATTTTCATTGAACTTGATGCAGCAGTTGATCAGACCGAACGGCTTGCGTCATACGACGGGACGTGCAACCCTGTCTGCATGAGATGCAACGTGCACGTGCAGCCAGGCAGCCAGCATGCACGCACCATGCATGGAACGGCCACGCGGTCTGCAGCAATGGGCAGCAGCACCACGCCTGCCCAGGGCGCGTGAGTGCGCTCGCGCGCAACGCGGCCAGCGCAGGACAGCGCGAGCGACCGCCGTACAAGCGAACACGACGCGCGTGTGTACGGCCCGAGGCGCCGAGTGCCAACCGATCCCGTCGGAGAGCCAATGAAGATGCTGACGAAGTAGACATGCGTTGTGGACAACGGACGGCGGTGGGCGCCGCAAATCGATTTATAGATCGAAGAACCAAAAAAGAACACCGATCAAGCGAGCGGCGAGAGAGAAAAACTTCGATCAACGGATCGGGAAAAAGACTCTCTAAGGCAGCCGACAACACGGTCGGCGGACGAACCCTAGGCCGCCCCGGGGACGGCGCGATGCGGAAGCGCGGCGGCTAGGGTTTAGGATCGAGATAAGGCTGATACCATGTTAGAAGGGATAGAGAGGGTTTGGTGGAATTGATGGGTGATGTATTGAGCCTCACGGGCGAGTATATATAGGAGTACAGACTTGAAAGGTAAGAAGCCTCTTCTAGAGATAAGGTAGGAGACGGATTACAAATACTAAACTACCAAATACATGTAAACCAAATATATCTCTAACAATTATAATGAACAAAAATATCTCCAATCCTACCAAATTGAGTCATAGCATAGTGCATGCAAACAAGCTCTAAGAGCATCTCCCGCGGACGGATCCAAAAAATATTCTTTGTATAGAATGAATTGGGACAAAAAAAAGGGCAATGCTAGGCGCCAGCGCGCCGGCCCTAATTTGGGCCGGTCGCACCGTGCGATGTGGCAAACCTTAGCCGTCAGATCCCCTCCTTTCTTCGTCCTCAACCTCCCACCAACGCGCTCCTCGAATTTCACAACGCGAGAGCAGCAGGGGGAACGGGAGTCGCCTATGCGCAGCGCGCCTTCACCCGCACTTGTCGTCGGTTGCTCGTGCCGGCGCGGGCGCGCCGCAACAAGTCGCCGTGGTCGCGCGCGAGGTCGCCGTTGATGACCCACAAGTAGACCTGGGCATTTCTCGGGCCGGGCCGAAAAAAGCCCGACGCTAAATACCCAGGCCCGAGCCCGGCCCGGCCCGACTGTCGGGCCGTAGATTTAGGCCCGAGCCCGGCCCAAAGCAGGAAAAGCCCGGCCCGGCCACGGCTTAAATCGTGCATTTAGTAGGCCCGAGCCCGGCCCGGCCCGACTGTCGGGCTCACAAATACAGGCCCGAGCCCGGCCCGAGGACACACTTTGGCCCGGCCCGGCCAGGATTTTCGGGCCGGGTCGAGTCGGGCCGACCGGGCCGGACTGCCCATGCCCAGGTCTAACCCACAAGTATAGGAGATCAATCGTAGTCCTTTCGATAAGTGAGAGTGTCGAATCCAACGAGGAGCAGAAGGAAATGACAAGCGGTTTTCAGCAAGGTATTCTCTGCAAGTACTAAAAGTAGCGGTAACAGATAGTTTTGATAGCAAGATAATTCGTAACAAGTAACAAGTAGTAACGGTAACAAAAGTGCAGCAAGGTGGCCCAATCCTTTTTGTAGTAAAGGACAAGACGGAACGAACTCGTATAATAAGCAAAGCGTTCTCGAGGACACATGGGAATTTCATCTAGTCACTTTCATCGTATTTGTTTGATTCGCGTTCGCTACTTTGATAATTTGATATGTGGGTGGACCAGTGCTTGGGTGCTGTTCTTACTTGAACAAGCCACCCACTTATGATTACCCCCTCTCGCAAGCATCCGCAACTACGAAAGAAGAATTAAGATAACTCTAATCATAACATGAAACATATGGATCCAAATCAGCCCCTTACGGAATAGCGCATAAAGTAGGGTTTAAACTTCTGTCACTCTAGCAACCCATCATCTAATTACTACTCCACAATGCATTCCCTAGGCCCAAAGATGGTGAAGTGTCATGTAGTCGACGTTCACACGACACCACTAAAGGAAGCACAACATACATAGCATCAAAATATCGAACGAATACCAAATTCACATGATTACTTATGACAAGACTTCTCCCATGTCCTCAAGAACAAAAGTAACTACTCACAAATCATATTCATGTTCTAGATCAGAGGGGTATTGAATAGCATTAAGAATCTGAACATATAATCTTCCACCAAATAAACCAACTAGCATCAACTACAAGATGTAATCAACACTATTAGCAACCCACAGGTACCAATCTGAGGTTTTGAGACAAAGATTGAATACAAGAGATGAACTAGGGTTTGAGATGAGATGGTGCTGGTGAAGATGTTGATGAAGATTGTCCTTCCACGATGAGAGGATCGTTGGCGATGTCGATGGCTTCGATTTTCCCCTCCCGGAGGGAAGTATCCCCGACGGAATCGCTCCGCCGGAGAGCAAAAGTGCTCCTGCCTAGGTTCCACCTCGAGACGGCGGCGCTTCGTCCCGAAAGTCTTCTCTGTATTTTTTAGGGCAAAAGAGCCTATATAGCAGAAGGAGGGGGCCTGACGCCAGCCAGGGGCCCCACAAGGCATCAGGGCGCGCCCAGGGGGGCGCCCTGTTGCCTTGTGGGCAACTGGTGGGTCCCCTCTGGTGTTTATTTTCTCCAGTATTTTTTATATATTCAATAAAAAATCTCCGTGAATTTTCAGGTCAATTGGAGCTCTGTAGAATAGGTATCTCTGATGTGCCTATTTCAGGTCCAGAATTTCAGCTGCCGGTATTCTCCTCTTCATGTAAACCTTGCAAATTAAGAGAGAAAAGGCATGAGAATTGCATCATAAAGTTTAATAATGATCAAAAACATAATAAATAACAGTAGGAAATCATGATGCAAATTGGACGTATCAACTCCCCCAAGCTTAGACCTCGCTTGTCCTCAAGCGAAAAATCGAAATCGATAATCATGACCACATGTTTAGAGAGAGAGGTGTCGATAAAACAAAATACGGACATGAAAGCATCATGATCATTATTATAACAGCAATATAACATCATATAACTTTTCATAAATAAGTGACAATTCGTTCACAAGTATTTAAAGTATGAACCCTAAACCATATTGAAAACTAACAAACTGTGATGTCAGTCATTGAAGCAATCACAATTCATCGTATTATCAGAAAGAGTCTATGTAAGAGCTTTATTTTTAGCAAGTTCATATACTCAACTATCATTTAGTCTTCTATGATTGCTGACACTCACGTCATACTTATGGAGCAAAAGTTCCAGTCGAACACATAGAAAGATAGGGGCTTATAATTTCGCCTCCCAACGTATTTACCTCGAAGGTAATGTCAACAATAATAACTCATGATCACCTACATTCAACTGGATATATATGCATGGATCAATCCCCACCACATGATGTTTCCAAAAGAGAAAATAAAAACGGAATAGAAGAGAATACTATTGACTCTTGCATGAAAGTAAATACATAAAGTAAAAGATAGGCCCTTCGCAGAGTGAAGCAGAGGTTGTCATGCGCTTTTTGCTTTTGGATGTGCAAGCTCTTAATGTAAAGGAACGTCACTTTATATTGCCCCTTGTGATAGCGACCTTTATTATGCAGTCTGTTGCTTTTATTGCTCCACCATCACAAGATCGTACAAAGCTTATTTTCCCTTACAATAAAAGTTCATACATATTTAGGAGCAATTTTTATTGCTTTTGCACCGATGACAACTTACTTGAAGGATTTTATTCAATCCATAGGTAGATATGGTGGACTCTCATGGCATGAAACTGGGTTTAAGGTTTTGGATGCACAAGTAGTATCTCTACTTGGTGCGGATTTTTGGCTAGCAAAGATAGGGGGCAAACACCACATGTTAGAGGATCCAAAACAATATAATTTCTATATGAATATAAGCAAACATAACCCATTACGATGTCTTCCTTGTCCAACGTCAACTAATTGACATAGAATATTTGATGGGGGCTCACAATCATAAAAGATGTCCAAGATAGTGTATTTATATGTGAGACCTCTCTTCCTTTATTACTTTTTCATGAATTGCTACAATGACCAATGCTATGTTTGTCAACTTCCAACAAGTTTTATCAATTATACTTCTTTTATGTGAAGTCATCACTCCCCATGGGATTAGCATATGATCTTTTTTTTTTCTTTTGATTGAAACGTAAAAGTAAAGAAGCAAAAGCAAACTACTCTTTATTATATAACTCTCACACTCGATTACATAGATAGATGGATCACAAAGCAAACACTCAAAGCTAGATCATACTAAAATTTTATTCCTCTAAATCACGAAATAACTAAGGATCGAACTAAGATAGATAATGATGATGAAAAAGTGATGGTGATACGATACCGGGGCACCTCCCCCAAGCTTGGCACAAGCCAAGGGTGGTGCCCATACCCATGTACTCAATTCTCCTTCTTGGGTGATGGTGGTGATGGTGAGGTGGTGGGCTTGTCCTCCGTCTTCCAAGGCATAGGCTCTCCATCATAAAAGGACGAACGTGTTTCCGGAGTCCTAAAATTTGCAGCTAAACTCATACCTTTGAACTTGGCCTCATACTCAAAATTTTGGTTTTGTAGATCATATATTTGGGTCTGAAGATAATAAATCCAATCATTGAGCTTGAAGATGACGTCCTCAATATTCTTGCCGCCCACCTTGTGCTCACGGATGAATTCCGTGATCATGGAGTGGTTAGCACAAAGTCCGCGCTCCACCATGCCCTGGCACTTGAAGATCTCCTGTTCCACCGCTTTCAGCCTGGCCTTCTCGCTCCTGGTCTTCTTAGGTCCTTGAACGTCCCAGATGTGGAGCACCCCCTCATGCATCTCAATGGCTTGAGGGTGCTTCATCACCTCCGGTAGGTACGGATTGATGACCTTCTCATAGAACTTGTCCTTGGACGAGCTTGGAGACGTCTTGGTGACCTAGATCTGTTAGAAAAATAGCCCGAAACAAGAACAGAGGAGAAACTTGCGATACGGTGGTCAAAACATACGGGAGTATATATAAAGAATTTTTATCTTGCAAAACAAGCATACGGGAAGAAAACGGAGTTGGGAAGGCACACGTGGGGCCCACAAGGCATCAGGGCGCGTCCCAGGGGGGTGGTCGCGCCCTGTTACCTTGTGAGCGCCCTGTGGGTCCTCTCGGCTGTTTCTTATTTTTGTAATTTTTCTAATATTCCAAAACTGACAGAAATAATTTTTATGGAATTTTTGGACTCGGTTTACTTACCGTATCACATACCTACCCCTTTTCAGGGTGTTGGAGTGTTCCGGAAGGACTCTTTGATGTGTTCCTCCGGTGTCATTGTTTGAATAATATTAATTTCAACATTAATGGGAGTACCTGAAATATAATGCTTAATTCTTTGCCCATTCACCACTCTCGGGTTGGAGCCTTCGGAGTTGTTGATTTTTATGGCTCCGGAACGGTAAATTTCTTCGATGACATATGGCCCCTCCCATTTAGAGAGAAGCTTTCCTGCAAAGAATCTCAGACGAGAATTGTATAATAAAACATGATCACCTACTTTGAATTCCCGTTTTTGAATTCTTTTGTCATGCCATCTTTTAACTTTTTCTTTAAACAAGCATTTTCATAGGCTTGGGTTCTCCATTCATCTAAAGAGCTAATATCAAATAACCTTTTCTCACCAGCAAGTTTAAAATCATAATTGAGTTCTTTAATTGCCCAATAAGCTTTATGTTCTAGTTCAAGAGGTAAATGACATGCTTTTCCATAAACCATTTTATACGGAGACATACCCATAGGATTTTTATATGCAGGTCTGTAGGCCCATAATGCATCATCAAGTTTCTTAGACCAATTCTTTCTAGATCTGTTAACAGTCTTTTGCAAAATCAATTTTATTTCTCTATTAGTTAATTCAACTTAACCACTAGACTGAGGATGATAGGGAGATGCAATTCTATGATTAACATCATACCTAGCAAGCAATTTACGGAAAGCACCATGAATAAAATGTGAACCACCATCAGTCATTAAATATCTAGGGACTCCAAACCTCGGGAAAATAACTTCTTTAAGCATTTTAATAGAAGTGTTATGATCAGCACTACTAGTTGGAATAGCTTCTACTCACTTAGTAACGTAATCAACAACAACTAAAATATGAGTATACCCATTGGATTTAGGAAAAGGTCCCATATAATCGAAACCCCAAACATCAAATGGTTCAATAACAAGTGAATAATTCATAGGCATTTCCTGACGTCTACCAACATTACCAATTCTTTGACATTCATCACAAGAAAGGACAACCTTACATGCATCATTAAAAAGAGTAGGCCAATAAAAACCAGATTGTAATACCTTGTGTGCAGTTCGGTCTCCCGCATGGTGTCCTCCATATGCCTCGGAGTGACACTTACGTAGGATTTGTTCCTGTTCATGCTCAGGTACACAATGTCTAATAATACCATCTACTTCTTCTTTATATAAGTGTGGGTCATCCCAAAAGTAATGTCTTAAATCAAAGAAGAACTTTTTCTTTTGTTGATATGTAAAGCTAGGTGGTATGTATTTAGCAACAATGTAATTAGCATAGTCTGCATACCAAGGAGTACTACGAGAAGCATTTATCATAGCTAATTGTTCATCAGGAAAATCATCATTAATAGGAAGTGGGTCATCAAGAACATTTTCCATTCTAGACAAATTATCAGCCACGGGATTCTCAGCTCCCTTTCTATCAATAATATGCAAGTCAAATTCTTGTAGCAGAAGAACCCATCTAATAAGTCTAGGTTTAGCATCTTTCTTTTCCATAAGGTATTTAATAGCAGCATGATCAGTGTGAATAGTAACCTTGGAATCAACAATGTAAGATCTAAATTTATCACATGCAAACACAACTGCTAAAAATTCTTTCTCAGTAGTAGCATAATTTCTTTGAGCATTGTCTAGAGTTTTACTAGCATAATGAATAACATTCAATTTCTTATCAACTCTATGTCCTAGAACAGCACCAACAGCATAATCACTAGCATCACATATAATTTCAAAGGGTAGGTTCCAATCAGGTGGTTGAACAATAGGTGCAGAAATTAAGCCTTTTTTAAGTATTTCAAAAGCTTCTACACAATCATCATCAAAAACAAAAGGAACATCCTTAAACAATAGGTGCAGATTAGTAAGAGGCCTAGAAATCTTAGAAAAATCTTTTATAAACCTTCTATAGAAACCAGCATGACCAAGGAAACTTCTTATACCTTTGATATCTTTAGGGCATGGCATTTTCTCAATAGCATCAACTTTAGTTTTATCAACTTCAATACCTCTTTCAGAAATTTTATGCCCAAGGACTATACCTTCATTCACCATAAAGTGGCACTTCTCCCAATTCAAGACAAGATTAGTTTCTTCACATCTCTCCAAAACTCGATCAAGGTTGCTTAAGCAATCATCAAAAGAGGTTCCGTAAACGGAAAAATCATCCATGAAAACCTCAACAATCTTTTCACAAAAATCAGAGAATATAGCAATCATACATCTTTGAAAGGTAGCAGGTGCATTACATAAACCAAAAGGCATAGGACTATAAGCATAAGTTCCAAAAGGACAAGTAAAGGTGGTTTTCTCTTGATCTTCTTGTGATACGGGTATTTGAGAAAAACCAGAATATCCGTCTAGAAAACAAAAGTGTGTATGCTTAGACAGTCTTTCTAACATTTGATCAATAAAAGGCAAAGGATAGTGGTCTTTCCTAGTAGCTTTATTCAATTTCCTGAAATCAATTACCATCCTATAGTCAGTTACAATTCTTTGTGGAATGAGTTCATTTTTATCATTAGGAACAACGGTAATACCTCCTTTCTTAGGGACACAATGAACAGGGCTTACCCATCTACTATCAGCTATGGGATAAATTATACCTGATCCAGAAGCTTTAATATTTCAGTTCTTACCACATCTTTCATTTTAGGATTCAAGCGACGTTGATGATCAATGACAGGTTTAGCATCTGACTCCATATTAATCTTGTGCTGACATAGAGTGGGACTAATGCCCTTAAGATCATCAAGAGTATATCCAATAGCAGCACGGTGCTTCCTCAGAGTTTTAAGCAATCTATTTTCTTCATGCTCTGAAAGGTTAGCACTAATAATAACAGGGTATATCTTCTTCTCATCAAGATAAGCATATTTAAGTGTATCGGGCTATTATTTCAATTCAAACACAGGGTCACCCTTAGGTGGTGGAGGATCTCCCAAGATTTCAACAGGCAAATTATGTTTCAGCATAGGTGCATGTTTAAAGAATAATTCATCTATTTTATTTCTTTCATTCATATGCATATCATTCTCATGCTCAAGCAAATATTGTTCTAAAGGATCAGTGGGAGGCACAGCAATAGAGGCAAGACCAATAATTTCATATTTATTGGGTAATTCTTTATCATCAGATTGTCTACGAAATTTAGAGAAATTAAACTCATGAGACATCTCACCAAAATTAACACTAACAATTTCTTTAGTGCAATCAATCTTAGCATTAACAGTATTCAAGAAGGGTCTACCAAATATAATGTGACAAAAATCATCTTGTGGTGATCCAAGAACAAGAAAATCAGTAGGATATTTGATCTTACCACACAGGACTTCAACATCTCTAACAATCTCAAGTGGTGAAATAGTATCTCTATTTGCAAGCTTAATAGTAACATCAATATCTTCAATCTCAACAGGTGCAATATCATTCATGACTTCTTGATAGAGAGTAAATGGAATAGCACTCACACTAGCACCAATATCACATAAACCATGATAGCAATGATCTCCAATTTTAACAGAAATAATAGGCATGCCAATTATAGGTTTGTTTTTATCTTTAGTGTCTGGCTTAGCAATTCTAGTTGCTTCATCACAGAAATATATGACATGTCCATCAATATTATCAACCAAAAGATCTTTAACCATTGCAACACTAGGTTCAACTTTAATTTGTTCAGAAGATCTAGGTGTTCTAATATTACTCTTATTAACCACAGTTGAAGCTTTAGCATGTTCCTTAATCCTAACAGTGAAAGGAGGTTTCTCAATATAAGCAGTAGGCACAGCTGGATCAACATGGTAAACAATTGTTTCTTCTTTAATACTAACAGGTTCTTCGTTCAATTCAATATGTGGATGATATTTAAACCATTTCTCCTTAGGGAGATCAACATGAGCAGTAAAAGATTTATCTCAGAGTCAAGTCCATATTTAGTACTAAACTTACAAAAAGCATCAGTTTCCATAAAAGATTTAACACAATCAAACTCAAGATTTATACCTGACTCATTAACTTTGTCGATTTTCCAATCTTCAGAGTTACGTTTAATTCTTTCTAGAAGATCCCATCTGGATTCAATAGTTCTCTTCATAAAGGAACCAGTAGAAGAAGTATCGAGCATGGATCGATCATTATAAGAAAGCCGGGCATAATTTTTTTGAAGAATTATTTCTCTTGAGAGCTCATGATTGGGGCATGTGTGCAACATATACTTAAGCCTCCCCCAAAGCTTGAGCAATACTTTCTCCTTCACGAGGCCAAAAATTATATATATAATTCCGATCACGATGAACCAAACGCATAGGATAAAATTTCTGGTGGAATTCCAGCTTCAACCTGTTTCAGTCCCATGTTTCAGTATCATCACATTGCCTATACCATGTCAATGCCTTTCCCTCCAAAGATAAAGGGAATACTTTCTTCTTAACTCCATCTCCGGATAAACCTGCGAGCTTAAACAATCCACAAATTTCATCCACATAGATCAAGTGCATATCGGGATGTACCGCTCCATCTCCTGCATAAGGATTAGCTAGCAGTTTCTCTACCATACCCAAAGGAATTTCATAATAAATATTTTCAGTAGGTTCAATAGGTTGATAAGTAACTCTCAATGCTTCCGGTCGAGGTGAAGATACCCCGAACAAACCCCTCAAAGGATTACTTTCCATAGTGACAAGTGACAATAAATTTCAGCACGTAATATAAATGTTTTCTTACCAAATTCCACTCACCAAAGGCGCTTCACTCCCCGGCAATGGCGCCAGAAAAGAGTTTTGATGACCCACAAGTATAGGGGATCAATCGTAGTCCTTTCGATAAGTAAGAGTGTCGAACCCAACGGGGAGCAGAAGGAAATGACAAGCGGTTTTCAGCAAGGTATTCTCTGCAAGTACTGAAAGTAGTCGTAACAGATAGTTTTGATAGCAAATTAATTCGTAACAAGTAACAAGTAGTAACGGTAACAAAAGTGCAGCAAGGTTGCCCAATCTTTTTTGTAGCAAATGACAAGCCGGAACGAACTCGTATAATAAGCAAAGCGTTCTCGAGGACACATGGAAATTTCATCTAGTCACTTTCATCATGTTTGTTTGATTCGCGTTCGCTACTTTGATAATTTGATATGTGGGTGGACCGGTTCTTGGGTGTTGTTCTTACTTGAACAAGCCTCCCACTTATGATTACCCCCTCTCGCAAGCATCCGCAACTACGAAAGAAGAATTAAGATAACTCTAACCATAGCATGAAACATATGGATCCAAATCAGCCCCTTACGGAATAGCGCATAAACTAGGGTTTAAACTTCTGTCACTCTAGCAACCCATCATCTAATTACTACTCCACAATGCCTTCCCTTAGGCCCAAAGATGGTGAAGTGTCATGTAGTCGACGTTCACACGACACCACTAAAGGAAGCACAACATACATAGCATCAAAATATCAAACGAATACCAAATTTACATGATTACTTATGAAAAGACTTCTCCCATGTCCTCAAGAACAAAAGTAACTACTCACAAATCATATTCATGTTCAAGATCAGAGGGGTATTGAATAGCATTAAGGATCTGAACATATAATCTTCCACCAAATAAACCAACTAGCATCAACTACAAGATGTAATCAACACTACTAGCAACCCACTGGTATCAATCTGAGGTTTTGAGACAAAGATTGAATACAAGAGATGAACTAGGGTTTGAGATGAGATGGTGCTGGTGAAGATGTTGATGAAGATTGTCCTTCCACGATGAGAGGATCGTTGGCGATGTCGATGGCTTCGATTTTCCCCTCCCGGAGGGAAGTAGCCCCGACGGAATCGCTCCGCCGGAGAGCAAAAGTGCTCCTGCCCAGGTTCCGCCTCGAGACGGCGGCGCTTCGTTTCAAAAGTCTTCTCTGTATTTTTTAGGGCAAAAGAGCCTATATAGCAGAAGGAGGGGGCCAGACGCCAGCCAGGGACCCCACAAGGCATCAGGGCGCGCCCAGGGGGGCCGCGCCCAGTTGCCTTGTGGGCAACTGGTGGGTCCCTTTGGTATTTCTTTTCTCCAGTATTTTTTATATATTCAATAAAAAATCTCCGTGAAGTTTCAGGTCAATTGGAGCTCTGTAGAATAGGTATCTCTGATGTGGCTATTTCAGGTCCAGAATTCCAGTTGCCGGTATTCTCTCTCTTCATGTAAACCTTGCAAATTAAGAGAGAAAAGGCATGAGAATTGCATCATAAAGTTTAATAATGATCAAAAACATAATAAATAACAGTAGGAAATCATGATGCAAATTGGACGTATCAGCTGTCGTCGTGCCCGAGGTCGCCATTGCAGCTCCCCCGACCGCCCTGTGATTGCAGCACGGGGGCACACCATGGCATCTCCACCACCAGCCACCGTTGCAGCTCCGCCATCACCGCCGTCCCCCGTCCCAGCAAATCGACTCCATGGTCACGGCTTTCCATCTCGCCATCGCTGCTTGTAGCTCCCGCCGTTGATGGTTGTAGCATCCGCCGATGAAGGTTGTAGCATCGCCAGCGGCCACTTCCAGCAAAGAACGCTAGGGTTGTAGCTTCATGCCCAGACGGTTGTAGCATCCCCGTCTGCCGCTCGCAGCTCCTTGCACTGCCAGTTCCAGCATCGTCAGCAGCCGGTTGTAGCATCCCCGTCTGCCGCTCGCAGCTCCTCGCATTGCCGGTTCCAGCATCGTCGATAGCCGGTTGTAGCAAAAAGCGACTCCGGTTGTAGCAATAGGCGAAGTGGTGGTAGCAAAAATGCGACGCCGATGGTCGTGGTTGCATATTCCCCGGTCGTGGGTGTAGCCGCCGCCGGCCACAAACGCCGATTGTAGCAAAATCGGACGATGGATGCAGCAAAACTTTGACACCGCCGTCGCGGTTGTAGCTTCACCATGAAATCATTGTAGCAAAAATTCTCGCCGGTCGTAGCAAAATCCGGCGATGGATGTAGCAAAACTTCGTCACCGCCGTGATGGATTTAGCAAATCCGTCGCCGGTAGTAGCAAAAAACGACGATGGTTGCAGCTTCTGGCTCAGCTGGTTGCAGCTTCCAGGGGTGGAGGTCGCTCGTCGGAGTAGAGCTAGATGGATGGACGGAGCGGATTCCATGGCGGTGCTGCGGGGGCGCGCGGCCGAGCTGTAGCAGGATATCATGCCCGGTCGTAGCAAATTGCGACGCGAGTTGAAGCATGTAGCAAAACGGTGATGCCGGTTGTTTCCTGGAGCAACGCCGCCATGTCCTCGCCGACGCCAGTTGCAGCTTTTTTTTGGCTGCGTGTAGCTCCCGACGACGCTCACAGCGGGCGCGCTCGCGATGATGGTACGGCTTCTTGGAGCATGGTCGTGCAGCAGCTACCATGGGGATCCTGAGGAGCACGAGCGAAGCAGCGGCGGGTAGTAGCTAGCCATGGCTGCTCGGGAGAGAGGGGATGGTGAATTCGATGGAGACTGATCCAGCCAGCGGTGAAGAAGATAAGGTAGAAGAGGGGAAAGCGGTGGGTGGTGGGCCAAGGGAAAACAGGTGGCACATGCCACGTGGGGGAGGTTGCGAAGGGCGCTGCCCGGCCGCACGATGGAAGAGGATCCAGTGGCTTGTGCGAGTCCGGTGCAACGGTTCAGCCGGCGGGCCGGCAGCAAACGTTTCCCAAAAAAAGCTCTAGCAGTTTCCATTTCATCAAATATTTTTGGTGATCACCAAAAGACACCCCAACTCACCCTATCACTATTGCAGAATAGACTAGATGTAATGGGCGTAAAAGGCTCAGCAGTGGCGGGCGCCACAGTGGAAGGCACCTACCACTGGTAACATGTTACCAGTGGCGGGCAGCCCGCCACTGGTAGCAAGTTAGTAATGGTGGGCGTCCTGTCGCATTCGTCACGGGTAAGTGAAGTATCGGTGGTGGACAGATCCGTCCATCCACTACAGTCTGTTGTACTATCAATGACGTTCCCTTTTTGACGCCCACCACTGTTAACCTTTCAGACCCAAACGCTGCCACGACAGCGTTTTGCACATTCTATTATAACAATAGTTGCATATTGCTGCTAACCAACCTTGGATAGTTTTTTTTTTGCGAGAGAAATTTTCAATCTATTCATCAATCATGGCAGTAGAGAGAACACTAGAGGTAATAAAAATTACAACCAGGTCCGTGGACCACCCATCGACAACTATAAGCACTGGAGCGAGCCGAAGGCGCGCCGTCATCATCGCCCTCCCTCACCTGAGCTGGGCAAACCTTGTTGTAGTAGACAGTCGGAAAGTCGTCGTGCTAAGGCCCCAAAGGACCAACGCACCAGAGCAGCAATCATCGCCGATGAAGAGTTGTAGATCGGAATGATCGAACCTGTAACCACATGAACGAAGACGAACAAAAACTGGATCCAAATAGATCCACCGAAGACTTGCACTAGATAGTTTGTTGGGTTCGTCGGTGTAGAAGTTTGTAGCATGTAGCAAGTGAGAAATCAAGGTATTAATCCGTGGAGCTATCGGTATCTTGCAACAATGGAATACTCCGCGACACAAATAAAACTTCACTCACATGTGTCCCTAACAGAGCTAACAAGGGTGTCAACCTTGCTAGTCTTGCTAGTTGCATAATAAGGTAATTAAAAGATACAGTGGTAGATAATGTTTTTGTATTTAAAAAAGAAGGTTTGGATTTTTCTGGGTAAACTAATTGCGTAGATTTGGCCAGGTCGATTATAAAAATTCAGGTACGACATCGATTGTACCACTAAAATCTAAAAATCTCATATCGACCACCTCATCACATCAGGGGACGAAAAATAATAATCGACCATTAAGCTAAGCTAGCATAACTTACGCAAAGGATACGCATGCACAGTTGCACACCTTTCGTCGTCCTCGTACGTACGCATAACGTATGCATTGCAACGACAGTAGTATACGTACACTTGCCAAGGAAATTGCTGTATGGATTTTAAACGTTTTCTTAGAAAGACGATCTAGCTACCGCAAGGGCGACAAGCCTCCCGGCGGCTTCCCTCCGCTGATGGGCAAAGCTTGAAAAAACAAGCAGGCGGCCCGATGCTTTATTTTGCGTCCTGTGACGTCAGGCGTCAGGAATCTCTCCCCTAACCGGCGATCGACCAGGAAGTAATTCCTAGCGCCCTCCTGGCGTTGGACATGCCCTAATAAGATGGTTTTGTGAACAATACAGTTATCGTAATGCTCGAACTAGTAGCATATTCATTTTACCTTTTTATGATGTTTCTTATGCTTCGCCGAATACACAGCGAAATGCAAGGCTTGGGCGTCTCTTTTGGAGTGCGTGGCTCTACACACACCGTCGTTGGAGTCGGATCGTGTGGCCTGGCACCTGGAAGCATGCCGCCGCTTCTCCACTAGATCTCTATACCGGCTGTTGCTGCCACGCCGGGGCTGACACCTCTTTCCCAGCTTTGGGACGTCAAGCTCCCTTTGAAGATTCACATTTTCCTTTGCCAATTGATCCGTGGTAGGGTGCCTTCAGGGATGGAGGTGCTTAAACGCAATGGCACTGGTAATGGAATTTGTCCCCTGTGTGCGACGGGGGGAGATTCTAACCACATTTTCTTCACATGTGTGCCTGCTCAATTCCTTTGGAGCTGCTTCAGGGAGGTGGTGGGTGGTGCCACTCCAACTTTCCTGACTTCTTCGACGAGTCACAGTCTAGGCTAATGACTAGCATGTTTTATGGGTTAGCTTTGGGATGCTTGCATGGACCTTATGGCCTGTTCGAAACAAGCTGGTGATTGAACGTGCTCCTCTTCGACACCTTGCTGATGTGATATATAAAATGTGTGGTTTTCTGCAACTATGGAAGCCTATTAGTGGGCAACGGATCTGCAACGCCATCGACACTCTCTCCGTTGTCTTCGGTCCGTAGCGCATAGCTCCTCCGCCGCCTCCACTGGAGTCTGATTAATTCCTCTGCTTGGTCTTGGTGGCCTGTGCATGGCCCTTTTTATCTTTCTATTTCGGGCGTTTGAGTTGTGCCCTCAGCATGACCATATTTATTTTCCGTGTTTTGCCCTTCTGGTTGTTTGTTTTGTTCTTGTTGTGGTTCTGGTACTTGACATTGCTTGATGTGTGGTCCAGGCTTTATTTATAAAGCGGAGCACGAGTCTTTTTCAGTATGATGTTTCTTGAGTGGTACCACATCATAATATGATACTATAACTCTCTCGCACGCCATTGATTGCAGTGACACATTAGGATTTTTTTCCTGGGAAGTGATACAGTAGATTTATGCTTATGTGAGAGGTCTCACTGTAAAGGGAGAACACCACTAGGGGCGCCCACACGAAGATTAATTGTGGCAGAGGGCCAAATTAGAACTTCGCTTGTGTCATTTATATTGTTTCTACCTTCCGGTGCATGCACATTAGTGTTAAAAGTAAAACTGGATTCAGTTAGAGATAAAGAGAGATAGAGATAGAATTAATTTAAATCATGCATTACTTGTCTTGTCCTTCAAGTCCCTCTTCCCCCATTGTACACCTACTAGAAGGATTGAATGCGCTTCGCTGCGCGGTTGGTGTTGTTGGGATTTCATAAAAAAATGGTTTGGTTATTGGTGTAGATAATGAAGTGTGTTTTCTTTTTTTATATATATAATGCGGTATTTTGATGGTCTCTTTCGGGGGGGGGGGGGGGGGGGGGGGGCATAATTATGTGTTATCCACAAATTAACCCACGCATATTCAGGGAACTTTCTTGCGGCGGTGACCACATGTATTATATTGGTAATACAGTGTCGCATGTTTGCATTTTTTTTGTCAAGTGATGAGAGAGTGCGAGACTGGTATGTTTATATAAGCTGGTTGTTGTGGATTGATTTCTGACCAGACAAAATCGTGAATCATATTCGAAATTGAACAACTCACTTGAATGAGAGAGCTCTTTGAAAAATTGTTGACCAAGTCAAAAATTGGGAACTCAATCCAAAATCATATTTGTGCTATAGTGTTGCATATTGGCATTTATTTTTTGTCGGATGATGAGAGCGTGCGCGAGACTGGTATATTTTTATAAGCTGGTTGATGCCGATTGATTTGAGAAATCATTAACCACTCAAAATCGTAAACCAAATTTAATATTCAACACCTCACTTGGATGAAAGAGCTCCTTGAAAAATTGTTGCCGAGTAATCCAAAACTGATGTCCTCAATTGAATGAGAGGCCTTTAACCCCTAGGGAGCTTAGTGAGTTAGCATATATATACCCACGGGTCAGATTAATATAATATACAACAAAAATATTTAGCATCCTACAATTTCCACACATAGTACAAGCATAATTGAATTTTTTACGTCGTCCAAGTAAGATTTCTCCAGGAGTATTGCCCCTCAAGAAAGCTACGCAGCTGAGATGGTGGCCACGCCAATCTCTCCCCTAACGGGAGCTCAACACCTGAGCTCCATCACCAGGCCAAGCAACCATGCGCTCCTAGAGCAGAGTACATGTTAGATTTTCTCGTTGCCGACAATGAAGCCACCTCCACGAGCACTAAACGTCGCCCGGATGCTTGAAATGGTGACATGATATGGCAGGACATAAGGGAAACCATGGCCACTGGTCGGTAAAGGAGATGAAAGTCCGCCTACAACAGGACAGATGGGTTGTCATCACTATATTCGCAACCCCTGCAACAATAATGACCGACTTCCAGTTGACGAAGCTCGGAGCGACGGCCCGGGGTAGCGCAAAGAGGGGAAGCCAAGCGAATGCAGACCTGAAGCAGGGCTCACCACAAGTCCCAGGAAGCAATGGTAACACTACACTCTATTGTTCAATTATGCAAAAAAAATCTTGGTTTTCTTATATTCATGACAAAAGTCACATAAGTAGTAAGAGTTTACATGGATCGATATCACAGTTCCAGCACCGTCACTAGCTGGAAGTGACGACGACGAGCGTGACAGTGCCCTAAGCTCCAACATCAGCATTGTGGACACGCAAAGTACATTGGGTAATCTGACACATAACCTAACTGAAGAGTTCGACGAGTCGGGGACGGAAACTTGTAAACGCAACAATGGTGGACAGATTTGGTGGTGGGGGAGATCTAGGAGTGGTGGTGGTTGTGGCAGCCTCAAGACAAGGGTGGATATGCGTTGGGTCAAGTGGGAGCCTAGGCCCCACTCAATATCTAATGTTGCAGCTTTGAAGCCCAATGGTTTATTTTGTTAGCCCAACATCTGTGTCGCCACTGATTTTGGGCCTCCATTTTCTTTTTGGAATGGGTCCGCTCATGCCTTCGTTAGCGCGGTTTCTCGCTCGGTCGCTCGTTGCTATGGATCATTTTATTTCTTCTTTCCTGTACAATGGTTGCACTGATCTGGTTTAATGGTTTTTTCATTCTTTCTTTAGTCTTTTTTCTACGGATTTTTTGTTTTTTCTCTCTTCATCGGTTTTCATAGTGTTTCACCATTTTGCATCGGTTTCTTCGATTCTTCTTCTTCTTTTTTGTTTTTCTATTTCTTATTTTTTTTCTTTGGTTTCCTTTTGTTTTTCACTGGTTTTCTTTGGGTTTTCTTTTTTTCTTCGTTATAACTTTGGTTTCATTATTTTTCACTAGTTTTCTTTCGTTTTTAGGTTTTCTTTTGTTTCTTTCTTCGTTTAATTTGATTTTCTTTGCTTTCCTTTTTGTTTCTGTCGGTTTTATCGATTTTATTTTTTTAAACACATGTCTACTTTTCTTCGGTATACATTTTCAGTGTGCACGTGAAACATTTTTTTGATACATGCTGAACATTTTTTAAAATACACGATGCTCATTTTTCTTTTAATACATGTTTTTGAATACGTGGTCAATTTTTTTTTTCAAATACACAAGTCTTTTTTTTTTGCGGGCATTCAAATACACAAGTCTACATTTTTCGTGTACACAAGGTACGTTTTCTAATACACATTTAACTTTTTTTAAATACATGATAAATATTTTTTTCAAATCGTGGAGATCGGTCATGGCCCTCATATGGTGGATGCTATGGAAGGAGAGAAACAAAAGAATTTTCAGGAACACGTCCTGTGCCCGCACAATGTTGTTCGAAAAAATTCAGTTATAGGCCTAGGACTGGGTTGATGCTGGACGGCGACGAGTCTTGGCAATAGTAGAGAGACCTCCACGACTAGACTAATGTGATGCTATGTATTTCTCCCATCCCCCTCTGTAATCTTGCTTTGTAACCTTTCTTCCGTCTATACGCAATGAAAAGCAGTGGCCCTGCCTTTTCATCAAAAACAATATTTTTTTTCAACTATATGTTTTGATGCCTTTTTTATTTTTCATACACATTATACATTTTTTTGTATGCGTATAAAACAATTTCTATATATGTTTTAACATTTTTCAAATACATGACTAATTTTTTTCAAACATTTTTCTTGGTACACGTCGTACATTTTTTTATACATCAGGAAAAAAATTATATACACGTTTAACATTTTTACAATGCATGATTAACATTTTTAAAATATTTTTTTTAGTGTCTACTTGTTTCCATACACCTTTTACATATTTTTATGCATAGAAATTATCGGGCATAAAAAAGGTTCCTCTTCACATGCACATGTGTGCATGCATTAGAGGGAAAAAATTGATGTCATTCTAGATTCTCTCCTATTTCAAAACTTCAAAATGTTTTATAGTTTAAACCGTTGGTCCGATCAAAAAATCATTTCCACATAAAAATCCGTTGCGATGAGACCTACGAAGTTAGATCCCATGTTGATATGTTTTGACGACTTTTTTTCGTGCAAATAGTTACCAGGCATGGATTAAGTAAGTTATCAGGTCTGATGTGTGTAATTTATCAGACATGGCGTTTTGGTGCCCGAGCCCAGATGCTCCCGAAATCTGCGGCGTCTGTTCCTGGCTCGGGATCCGCATTATTTTCTCTGACACGTCTGACAACGAGTAGGAAAAAGGGGGCGTAAGGTGGAATACAGTAGGAAACAGTAGCTCTCTCGTGGGACCAGAACGTATGGTTATGACGGCGTTTGCGCACGAAAACTCTAGTTCGTGGTCCAGATTGTTACAAACCCGGCCGAGCCAGGGATCAGATAAGGGCACTTGACGGGAGTGGACATCTGCGCCGTTTGTGCAACGAGGTGCGTCACGTGCGCATAGCGCGGCAGAAAAGCGGTGCCCCCAGCCCAACCCCGCCTTGATCACTCTAGAAACCCTCGTCGTCAGATGCGGCTGCGCGGAATAATGGATGATTCTGGGTTAGAGTTTCTTCTGGATGCCGTTGACAGGTTAGTTCCCGCAGATCTGGAGAAAGCTTACTGTGATTTGTTCTGCAGCTGGTCCAACCGGTGGAAGAAACCTGACGAACAGATCTTGGTGGCGGCCATTGCTGTCGTCTTGCAGGTTCCCGTTGCAAGAGGAGTTCGCCGACAATATTGAGCAGCCAGATCTGCAGAGGAGCCATCCTACTAACATAGGCCTGCTGAACTCGAAGAAGCGACACAGACGTGCCTGTGATATCGGATCGAGAAGACAAACCCAAAGCTTAGCAGGGAGATGTGCTCAAAACTCTGAAATCGACTGCAAGACCCCAAAAAAGTTCAGATCTACCTACATCATAACGACTACACATGTAGAACCAATCACCCGAGTGGTCGCCGGTCATAGCAACATTTGTCCGATCTCGGCTCCACAAAACGGGCAGGGAATGAAAGGTAGGAGGAAGTCCGATGGGACGGAGAGGAAGGATGAAGAGGAGGCGGACATGGCAGCAGGAATGCAATGTGATGAGCACGAACAGGGGGTGGTGATATTTTCTGGCTATGGTTTGGGGCCGTTGAGGTGAGGTTGTGGGAGATGCATTTAAGGCAGCCTCGCGTGGTGGCCGTTTGTGAGTCCGTCGACGTGAACTGCTCGGGCTGGCTCATGAAATTAACTGAGCCGTGCAATGAGTAGCTGGTCCGCGTGAACTGCAGGACTTGCCGTCGCATTCACTGCGCCACAGTACTATCCTACATAAAATGATATATGGTGAGCAAATACACAGTGGAGCACATATCCACATGCCATCTTGTGGTGTGGATTTCAGGAGCATCTGAGCCCGGACTCCGAAACGAATATTCGATAATTTATCATGCTATTTACACATGAGTTACCGTGGTACGTTTCAACAACTTTTTTTCCGGGATAAAGTTACCGCGGTGTTTGTGCTTGAGTTACCACGCCTGCGGTCCGTATATTACCATGCTATTTACACATAAGTTATATAGGGTATGTTTTAAAACAACTTCCTCCCCCGGGGTCAAAATTACCACGGTGTTTGTACGTTAGTTATCAAGTCTACAGTGCGTATATTACCATGCTATTTACACGGAAGTTATCAGGGGTGGGGTGGGGGTATGTTTTCAAACAACTTCCTCCCCTCCCCCCACTCTCTGTCAAAGTTACCGTGGTGGTTGTGCGTGAGTTATCATGTATATGGTGCGTATTGTACCATGCTACTTACACAGAAATTATCGAGAGTATGTTTTAAAACAACTCTTCGAGGGGGTCAAAGTTACCGTGGTGTTTATGCGTGAGTTATCGACTCTATTGTGTGTATGTTACCATGCTATTTGTATAAAATTTACCGTGGGTATGTTTTGAACAATTGTTTTTGCCTCGGTCAAAAGTTATCATGGAGTTTGTGCGTAAGTCAGGTTTGTGATTCGTATATTATCATGCTATTTACACAGAAGTAACCGGGGCATGTTTTCAACAACTTTTCCCCCCGGTTAAAAAAGTTACCACAATGTTTGTACCTGAGTTATCATGTCTACGATGCATGTATTGACATGCTATTTCCACAGAAGATACCAGAGGTATAATTTTAACAATTATTGTTCTCCAGTTCGTAGCTACCATGGTGTTTGCACGTAAGTTATTAGGTCTGTGGTGTGTATATTATCATCTATTTACATAGAAGTGGCCCGGGTATGTTTTCAATAACTCTTTTTTCTGTGGCAAAGTTATCACGGTGTTTGTACCTAAGTTATCAGGTTTGTGGTGTATATATTACCGTGTTATTTACACATAAGTTACCGGTGTATGTGTCAACAACTATTTCTCCAGGTCAAAGTTACCGCGATGTTTATACCCAAGTTATCAAGTCTGCGGTGTATAAACTACCATGCTATTTACATGAAAGTTAACGGAAGATATTTTAAAAAACTATTTGAACTATGTAAAGCGGTATGGAACGTGAAAGAAAACGATGAACCTTGGATGCACAAATTCAAGTAAGTGGGACCGATGAGAATGTTGGTTCAATTCTTTTTAAAACTCATATTAAGAAGGTATAAGTAGTGTGTACCATGTGACAAACCAACGAAATGATCTAGCCTAGTTGGTTGTAGCCGTGGGGATTAACACATGAGGCCGTGGGTTTGATTCCTTGCTGCTACAACAATTTTTGCCTATTTATCAGGAGGCCACGATTGATCGCGACTGTAGAAAACTACACTGTAAAATCGGATCCAATAAAAGTGTCATCAATTCCGCGGCGCATGATCGAAAAGTCAGTAGAAAATCACCTTGTAAAATCGGATCCAATAAAAGTGCGAATTATTCCGCGACAGCAATCGGAGGGTCAGTAATCACTATCATTAAAGGTGTCAACAAATCGGGTCTCGTTAAAACAGCAACGATTCCGAGGCGTGAGATCGCGATGGACGGCAACAAGATCGTTCGGGTCTGTTGCAAAAAAGCAGTTGTTCGGAATTTACAAATCTCAATTAAAAATATTAAATGTGTATAGAAAAAATATTTATCATATATACAAAAAATATACAACATGAAATGTGTATAGAAAAATGTTGACCATGTACTAAAGAAATGTTAATTCAACCATTTAAAAAAAATGTTGAACAAGTGTTCGAAAAAATTTAAACTTGTACTTGAAAAATATTGAATGTGTATAAAAAAAATGTTGACCATGTATTAAAAAAATGTTAATCAAGATTTTTGAAAAAAAAATTAAAGAACTATTTGAAAAATGTTGACTATGTATTCAAGAAATATTAAATGTGTATAAAAAATGGTGACCATGTATTCAATTGCATTTCAAAAAATGGTAAATGTGTATAGGAATTTTTTTGACCATGTATTTAAACAAATGTTAAACTTGTATTTGAAAAATGGTAAATGTGTATAGAAAAATGTTGACCATGTATTCAAATTTTCTTAAACTTGTATTTAAAAATGTTAAATGGGTATAGTAAAAATGTTGACCATGTATTCATAAAATGTTAAACTAGTATTTGAATTTTTTTTTTAATATGTATAAAAAAATGTTGACCATGTATTAAAAATAATATTAAACTTGTATGTGAAATATGTTAATCAAGCATTTACGAAAATGTTAAATGTATTTAGAAAAAATGTTGACAATGTATTCAAAGAATGTTAATCTGCCATTTCAAAAATGTTAATTGAAGGTGTATTAGGAAAATGTATTAGATACATACCAAAAATGTGTATAGGAAAACAAAATGAACCCGAGAGAAAACAAAGAAAACCGATTGTCGGTGTCAAAACCGGCGATCTCGGGTAGGGGGCCCGAGCTGTGAGATCGGGTCGATGGGTAACAAGAGACAAGGAACACGGCGTTTTATCCAGGTTCGGTCCCTCTTTAAGGAGGTAAAACCCTACGTCCTGCTCTTGTTTATATGATGGGTGTATCAAAGTACAAAGTTGATCTACCTCGAGATCGTAAGTTGTGGTCTAAACCCTAGGGGTGATGATGAATGCGAATATATCTCTGATCGCCTCTATCGACTGGCCTCGGCTTATATAATGTACCAGAGACTTAGGATAACAAGAGTCCTAGTCGGGTACGTCAGTGGAGAAGAGTCCTTGTCTATCACCAAGTCTTGTGGAATCTTCCTCGTATATGTCATGGGCTGCCCGAAGTGGCCCATTTAACGAACCGCCACTGGGGTCCTCGGCCCGACCCACTGGTCGGCAGATGACGTGGTGAGTACCCCCTAGTCTAGGACACCGTCACCGATGAAACACGAGAAAGAAATAAATAAAACCGAAGAAAAAAGAAAGAAAACAAAAAAAACCAATAAAACAAAGAAAGAAATAAAGAAAAATAAAGAAAGAAACCAAAAAAAGGAAACAAACAAATAAAACCTTAGAAAAACAAAACAAAAAAAGGAACAAAACAAAAGTCTGCGAAAACTGAGAAAGAAACAAAGAAAACCGGTAGAAACTAAAGTTATAACGAAGAAAAAATAAAAATAAAAAATCCTTCAGTGAGATAAAGAAAATGAAATATAGATGGAACCGAAAAAACGTAAGAAAACGAAATAATAAAAAAAACGGAAAAAAATGTATAACGAGCGAACCTACAGCGAGTGGTAGTGAGCGAAGCTATCGGACCTACGCTAATAGGCCGGCCCACATGCTACAGGGGCCAGTGGTAGGCCTGCCCAGTAGGAATGTGGGTTTGTCAGGCGAAGTCACGTAGACGTCGTGCTTACATCGCGTTAATTTCTTATTTTAATTTTACTTATATTTAAGCGAATATTTAAATTTTAAACAATAATAAATTTATACAAAAGAAATGAAAAAAATAACATAGTAAAAAAGGTTAGCGCAGTTTAAAATATGTTTATTGGTATAAAAAAACAATGTCCGTGACAATAAAAAATGTTCATGCGTTTCAAAAAATTATACATGAAATTTTTGAAAATATGTATACAATGTAATTTTTTTGTGTGTAATACTCCCTCTGTACTAAAATATAAGATGTTTCTGCAGTTCAAATTGAACTGCAAAAAAGTCTTATATTTTGATACAGAGGTGGTATAAAACAAATGTTTCATACCTTTAAAAAATGTACGTGACATTATGATTTTTGACATTTTAGAAAATGTTTATACATTATAAAAAAGACAGGTTTAAAAAATATTGCCATAAAGAAATGTTCAACTAGTATTTAAAAATTTGTTGACCATGTATTAAAAAAAGTGTTCAAAACATGTATTAAAAGAAAAAAAAATCTTGTATTCCAAAAATGTTCAAAGTGTATCAGAAAATGTTTCATGTGTACACTAAAAATGTATATTTTTGACGGAAAATATTTTAGAAAAAAATTTATACCATGGAAAAAATGTTCGCCTTGTATTACCATAAAACAAATGTACAACACGTACTTGAAAAAATATCGACTATGTATTCCGAAAAGTGTTCAAATTTTGTACTAAAAGAAAAATGTGCATTTTGTATTTAAAAATGTCCAACGTGTATCAAAAAATGTTTCACGTGTACACTGAAAATATATATTGTGTCCTGAAAACATTTTTAAAATGTGATTTCAGTGTTAAGAAAATCATGTAGTTTTTTCGAAAAATGTTTATTACCTAAAAAGAATGTTCGACGTGTATTTGAAATTTTTGTGAACATATATTCAAAAAAGTGTTCAAATTATGTATTAATTAAAAATGTACATTTTCTATTGAAAAAATGTGCAACATGTATAAAAAAATGTTCCACGTGTAGACTAAAAATGATTATTGTGTACTAAAAAAAGTTACACATGTGTTGAATAAAGAAACTGATGAAAATAGACACAGAAAAATCAAGAAAGGCAATAAAAACCGAGAAAACAAAGAATACCAAAAAAGAAAATAAAAACTGAAGAAAATCAACGCAAAAGAATGGAAACTGTGAAACCCGAGAAGGAAACAAAGAAAACTAAGAATAGAAACAAAGTACAACAAAGAAAGAATGAAAAGAAAAAAAACGAATGAAATCTGTGAAAGAAACAAAGAAAAAGAAAGAATAAAGGAAAGAAAAAACTATTAAATGAGAAACAAACAAAACCGATGAAAAATAAAATGAAAATGAAAAAAAAATACCAATGAAGAACCAAAGAAAACAAAATAACATATTAAATATAAAATAAAATAAATGGACCAAACTTGTATGGCGACCGAGTGGCAACGAGCGAGCGACCTGCGCTTATTGGCCGACCCATAAACGCGCGCCTCATCTGCTAAAAATAAAATAAAATTAAACGCGCGCTTAAGCCAAAACTGATGCTATCGTCGCTATAAGCGAGATATAATATTCGTGTAGGGGGAGTGGTAGTGCTACATCCTTGTAGAGCCCAAATGAAGGGAAGCTCCGTGGCGCCATGCCGACGCTGGTGGGCCGGGCCATGTAGCTTTGGCATATTATTCCCCCCTGGTTCACTCAATCGAGTTAAATAAAAAAAAATCACAAAAGACGTAAAAAATCGTGAATTCAAAAAATTTCACATATTTTGAAAAAAAGTTCATTGAATTTGAACAAGTTCATCAAATTTGAAAACGTTCATCACTTTTTTAAAAAATATCATTGAATTTGAAAAAAGTTCATCAAATTGGGAAAAAAATTCATTGATTTTGAAAAAAGTTCATCGATTTTCAAAAAAAATTCATCAAATTTGGAAAAAGTTCACCGCTTTTGAAAAATGTTCATCGAATTTGAAAAAATGTTCATCAACTTTAAAAAAAGTTCATCAATTTGAAAAAATGTTGATCGAATTTGAAAAAAGCGCATCAAAATTGAAAAAAGTTTATCGAATTTGAATAATTTGTGCATTTTGAAAAAAAGTAAAGAAAAAAGGAAAAATATGAAAGAAAAGAAACAGAAAAATAATGAAAAAACCAAAACAAAAACCAGTCCAGAAAAAACCCACAACGGAAAAAAACACGGTTGGAGAAATTATAAAGAAAGAGAAGAAAATATATTATCACAACGTGTGGGTTTGCTCGGTGGTTAGTGCGAGTTAAACTTAGGGCCAGTTCTTTTGCTAGCTTATTCTATAAGCTGGGTAGGAGGCAGATTATTCTAGAAGCCCAAAAGGCCACCAAAAAAACTGGCAATTAAGGTGGAGATCGCGGGTTCGATTCTCAAAGGTGGAATGGGCCTGCCCAATGCGGGGGGAGGGGTGTGCGCCGCCAAATGGCCAATAACCGGCGCCTGAAGCGCTAAATAGGAAACGCCCAAATGAAGCTTTCCATTTGACAAAAGGCTCAAACAAGGTTGTGCGCATAAGCAACCGTAGCCTAAGGGCCAAGCGCTGGGAAGATGCATGTTTCAGCCCAAGAAAAGAGCAGAGGGATTCACGAACATGTCGTCGTCCCAGCCACACCATGTTCGAGATCTCAAAAAAGAAAAGGGCACCATGTTCGCTGTAGAGATTCACCGAAGCTCCTGTACACATCGGCATAGAGCCTTTCCTCAGAAAAAAAAAAACCCATCGGTATAGAGCCTAGGCACATGCCCTAGGTGCAGGTAAAGTAAAATCGCCCGTGCTGTGTACCATTCCATTAAACGTTGAGATTTGTACAATTCAAAAAATAATGAAAATATTTTGATAAATCTCATAGTAGGAGTAACATAGGCAGTAAATGATGTGGCAAGTAATTTAAAAGAAGTAGACAAATATGTTACCATCACATAGCGCTTTCTGATAGAAAATGACTCTACAAATTAATAAAATCTATGTAATCACACATATGACACTACCCACTGTGAAAGTAGTAACATACTCCTTCCGTCCCATAATATAAAGCGTTATTACATCCATGATGTGAGCATATTAGATGTAATAACGTCTTATATTATGGGACTGAGGGAGTAGATTAGTAACATATGCAATTACTAGTCTAAGTTGCTCACCACTATGACTAGCCTAAGGCTATTGGCAAATTGACGATAAGATCGATAATTATTTGAAAGCCAGACAGAACATAGTCGCTCCTAGGACGAGATGAGAATCGCTCCGCCTGCGGCGATTGTGCCGAGCACGCCGATTGATCTGGCCGTGACGGCAATTCCGATCGCGTCGATCGATCCGATCGAGGAGATTGCGCCGTTCGCGGCGATCGCGCCGATCGCGCCGATTGTGACGATCTCGACGACAGGGGCAGAGGCGGGTACGTCGGGCGACGAACGCTGGCCAGCCCTCTACATCTCTGGATTCCCGGCGGCGGGGATACTTCAGTACCGAAGAGGGTGGATCGTTCGACAGCGAGAACTCCGGTGAATCCTTCTGCTCAACGGCGAGGGACGCCTGACGGACAGCCGTGCAATTCGAGAAGAAGAGGTAATTTCGCTACAGGCTGAGATCCTATTTCCTTGTCACGTTGCGAGGGTGGGAGAGACGCTGGTGAAGGGCGACGGAACGGGCGGGGGAGAGTTCGAGGCGAGCAACCGCCATGAATGCGAGGGGGAGGTGGACATTAAATCCCCACCCCTCAGTGGTGCGATGCGAACCCAGCCTCACCTCGTCTCTGAAAAAAATCCTAAACAACCCAGCCAACGAGTGCGATGCATCCCCTTCTTCGTCGGAGATGGCAGAATGGAGGATGAGGATGGAGAGGGAGATGGTCGATCTGGCAGGTGGGGACGAAGAGAGGTTGGAGAAGGCGCGGGAGATTGTCTCATGGTTCCCCAGCAAGGCGGAGTTGAGGAAGGCGGCGAGGGTGGTTTTCCGAAACCTGACGGTGGATGAAGACGAGCGGCTCACCCTGAACGGATGGACCACGCCATCGGGCGCCCCGGTGAGTTCCTTGGCCGCGCTGATCTGGGCTATGGAGGAGGCGGAGTCAGCAGATCCGGATCGGAAAGCCAAGTGGTGGGCATTCCGATCTCGCCGACGCTTCCCAGCAGGACCTGCCGAGTTCGCGGTGGGGGTGGTAATGGCGCTCCCGATGCCAGGGACGAGCATGAGCCCGATCCAGATCGGAGAAGAAGAAACGGTGGAGACAGAGGAGGAGATGATGGTGTCAGTGCAGACGAGCGCGAGCCGAGTGAGACGCCAGCAGGAGGTGATGACCCTGCCGCGCCGCTCGCCACGCCTCCTCAACAACTCCGGTGCGACATCGACGGAATAGGATTCTCTCCTGCCGGTAATCGATTCTGGTTGCTAGCAGGGGAGGATACTGATGAAGATTCTGGGACTTCGTCAGGTAATTCAGATATTGCCGATCCCTCTAAATATTTACTGCAAGTCTTGAATCGTGATGAGATTGGGGTCACGAAGCTTAGAAAACAAACCGCAGATCTGAGAGGAAAGAAAGGAAGGTTGGGTGATCAAAAAGTTGAGAAAGATCAAAAAAGGAAAAAATCCTGCCTCTCTCGAAACTGATAATTTCAGTGAGAAGACCAGGAGGAGCGGGGAAAAAATGTCAATCAGACCCACATGGATGGTCGATTGGTTAAAAAAATCATGGAATTAATTCCTGTCATTCCCGATTTTTGGTCAGGAAATGAACTGGATGAACATATTTTGGTGGCAGGGAATTGCTCTGTGAGTTCTGCATCTTGCAGATATAACACAAGCAATCAAAATGAAAAAATGACAATCGGAAGTGATATGATAGATAACTGGGCTGTGGACTTTTACGACTTTGGGCCCAGCCCGGTAGATATGAAGACAGAAAGTGGTAATACGCTTTCACATGCCTTCTCATTTATAAACCCAGTCCCCATACCTAGATTAGGGCTGGAGGAGGGGGTGGGGAACAGATAGGGTTTTCTACCACGCCGCCACCAGAAACAGAGGGGATGAGCAGGTTTGGAGGAAGGTTCGACAGAGGGGGGAGATTCAGTAGAGGAGGAAGAGAAGGATGGCAGTACAGGAAGAAGGAGGAGGAAGGGGATGACTTCAGAAATTTCAGCATGGGGGGAGGCAGAAAAGAGTGGTCGCAAGGCCAGGGGAGCGGAGGTATGATAGATCGGCAAGAGCCCAGACAAGACCAAGACCGCCAGGGAGATGGATCTGGAAGAGACTCGGGAAAGGAGAAAGGGGGATTTGCGTAGGGAGGGGGAGTTGATGTGGCGAAGAAAATCAATACGGATGATGGGGCAAGCAAAGCAGTGGGGGGAGTGGATTTGCTTCAACAATAACAGTTGATGGCCGCCTTGTTAGCGCAGTTGACTCAGAGCAATGTGGCGGCAGGAGGGCCTGTCAATCTCTAGGTTGGCTCAGGCTCAAATCAGCAGGGAGGACAGAGACTGACGCTGGGAGCTGAGGGAAATAACAATCAATTGAAAGGAGGACAGAATAAGAAGTGGGACTACAATCCGATGATCGAGAACAGAGAGAGTAGATTTGGGGGATATCAAGACAAAGGAAAAGAGGAGCACAGATTCCTGCAAGAAAGAAACAAGATTGGGAATGCTGGAGTTGCCAAACAGGCATGCAACAAATGCAAGGACACAAGGCATGCTACTAAAGACTGCACATTGGGACACTGCATCATTTGCGGCAAAAATAATCACATTACTGAGGATTGCACGTGGCTTAAACAGATGAAACCCGTCCCAAAATTTGTGGGATATGCGGCGAGAGGTCTAGGAGTGCTGTTGGTTCAAAACTCAAAAGATAATGTGGAGATTGAAAATCCAAATCCCATGGCTTTAATCACAGTCAAGACAGGGGAGCTCAACGAGACACAACTGCTGGAGGGCTTTAATTACATGTTCAGTTGGAATTGGCAGTGGAGGTGTAAGAAACAGGGGACTGGTGTTTTCTTAATGAGATTTCCTAACAAAGGGAGACTGATGGAATTAAACAAATGCAAAGACTTCACCCTGTTGGGAACTGGGGCTCTCATCAATGTTTAGAAGTGGGCCTTTGACTCACAGGCTGTTGGGAAACTACACATAGTATGGGTGATGTTTGGAAAAGTGCCTGAATGTTTTAGACACTTCTTTGGGATGTGTGAGGTTGCAGCATCTTTGGGACCGGTCTTGGCTATTGACATGAATACCATCACAAAAGACGAAGTCAGAGCTAAAGTTGGGGTCAGAGACTTTGAAAAAATACCAACACACACTGAAATCACTGACAAAGAGCTGAACATTTACAGAGTTATGCCAGAATTAGAGAGTGTGGTGGAGTTAGGATGGTATGGGGAACATAAGATACCTCACTTGGAAGAAACATGCATGGATTGTATTGGTGATGAGGTAAGAAAGAAGCAGAAAAACCATGGGGAACATGAAAATGTAGGGAAAGAGAACATTGCTTTAGGAAGTTTGAGTCTGGCTCAATATGAAGATATCAAGAAAAAAAGTGAATGTATTGCTGCTGTGCAAAAGGAGCATGAGAAGGAGAGAGATGCCAGGAAAAAAATGAAGGATGATTTGCAGCTGATAATGAAAAGAATGAATGAGATGGAAGAAGAGAGGGTCAGGCAGGTGGCGCTCAGAGCTCAAGAGGATCTGAAGATAGCAAAGCTTGAAACAGAAAGGAAATCCCTTCTTGAATTGGTTAATAAGCAACAAATCATGACAGAAATGCAATTCGGCTCCGGGGAGCACGTGCTCCTGCCTATGGAAAATGAATTTTGAAATGTCAAAAAAATTGGGACAAATGTTTTTGGTGATCTTTGTCACATACAAATGCTACATGTAAATTTTGAGGCAAAAAGGTTAAGCATTTTGGCCTGCGCAAAAAAAACAAATCGAAGACAAAATGTCACCACAAAATGACAACCCAAATTTGTTTTTTTCACCGACGAAACACCGCTGCTCCGTTTCGCATGAAAATTGTCAAGCATGCTTGCGACACCAACACGATCATCTACAATTTTTTTCAATTTTTTTTGAAAACATTTTCTATTATTTTTGCGGTTACTGTTCATCTGGGTGCAAATGCACCCGGGAGCCAAAACGCCGCCCCCCAAATCATGATCGCTAAATGTGTTGATAAAATTGAGATGTGGGAAGCCAGAGAAAAAGAAATAGAAGAACTCAATGAACAAGAGTTAAAAGAGATTGAGAAATACAGTAAGGGAGAAGAGAACAACAATTATGTTGAACCTGTGGATTACAATGCCAGTCAAGAATCTGTGGAATCCTTTGGCACTAAGGTGGGTGTCAGATCCATTATTGGTGAGGATAAAGGAGAGGGTGATAACAATGCAGATGACAACTTAAGAAGATGTGACAGGTTGTTGGACAAACATGATGCTAACATCGAAGAGCTTGCAAAGCAGAGAGCAGCTGCTAAATATAATTATGGTATGACCTTTCAACTTGATGAACATAATACCTCTTTGATGTTTATGGCAGAGAAAATTGGGATTGATTTGGGTTGTTCAATTGATATGATCAACCATAACTTTGACATTATTGAAAAAATGGAACAATTTAGACAAGATTTCTTTCAAAATCATATTAAAAAACAAAATGAGAACAACAATGAAAATGATAAAATCCTCATTGATACAGGGGAGGTAGATATTAGAGAGCTTTGCTCAGATGATGACCATTCTGATGCTGAATTGGAAATGAGTCATTTTCTTCATCTGAAAAATATCTTTGTAAGTGGGAGAAAAAACAACATTGGCTCACCAGGATTTCCCTGTGTGAAGTCTGCTGTTAAATATGGAAAAGGAAAAAATAGGGGCAAAAAATAGATAAAGAGCTAATGAGAGGAATGGTTTGGAATGTTAGAGGTCTAGGCCCTGACATTAAGAGAAATTTTATTAGAGATATTATTTGCAGCAAAAACTTAGATTTCATTGGACTGCAAGAAACCATTAAGACTGACTTCACTAGAAATGAACTACATAATTTGTGTGGTGGCAAAAATTTCAGTTGGAAATGGTATCCTCCTAGGGGTAGAGCTGGGGGGATTTTAGTTGGTATCAATAATGATTCCTTTGACATTATTAATGTGGAAATAGGGATTTACTTTGTGAGAGTTCTTTTATTTGACAAAAATGGTAAATTTGAGTGGAATCTCATTATTGTTTATGGGGATGCGCAGAATTCTGGAAAAGCTGCATACTTAGCAGAATTATCCAGAGTTTATCAAGACAATGATGCCCTTCCTTGCATGATAGGAGGGGATTTCAATATTATTAGAAACAGTTCTGGAAAAAAAACCTCTGGTTATAACCATTGGAGCTTTGTTTTCAATGCTATAATTGAACAGGCTGGTCTAAGGGATTTACCTCTAAATGGAAGAAAATTCACCTGGGCAAATAACCAGGCAGATCCAACTTTTGAGAGATTAGATAGAATTCTTATTTGCCCTGATTGGGAAGAACATTATCCTCTTACTGAAGTACATGCTTTGGAAAGAGAGCTTTCTGATCATACTCCATTGTTTCTTGATACTGGAAAAAAAATAGTACTCCAATTTTCAGATTTGAAAATTCGTGGATGCTGAGGGAAGGATTTAGAGAATTTATCCATAAAATTTGGTCTGCACATTATCAGGGAAATTCCCTAGAGAGATGGCAGAAAAGATTGAGGATCCTTAGACAGAAAACTAGAGGTTGGATCTTGAATGCTGACGCTTGGTATAGAAAAATTAAAAAAGAAATCTTAACAAAATTAGATACAATAGATAAAAATGCTGAGCTCTATGGTTTATCTGCTCATGATAGAAATGAGCAAAAAGATCTCAGAGCTCAGTTGCATAGGCTGATGAAACAGGAAGAAATAAAATGGCTCCAAAGATATAAAGATAAAGAGATCAAGGATGGAGACTGTAACACTAAATATTATCATGCTAAAGCGAATGGAAGAAGGAGGAAAAACAGGATCACATCCTTAATACAAGAGGAGGGGGTGATTGAGGGAGATAAAGAGCTAACTGATTATATCACTAAATTTTATAAAGACCTATTTGGTCAGGCTGAAATAACAACGGTGAACTTGAATATTCAAAATGCCCCTGGGATCACTAAAGAGCAAGTTGAATCTCTTGTGGAACCTTTTTCAATGGAAGAATTACACAGTGTAGTATTTGGCATGGAAAAAAATAAAAGTCCAAGTCCTGATGGTTTGCCTGTTGACTTTTATCAACACTTCTGGGAACTGGTGAAGTGGGACCTAATGGACCTTCTTAATGATTTCCATGCGGGGACCCTGGACATTTCAAGACTTAATTATGGTATTATTACTCTTGTTCCCAAAGTAGCTGATGCAAAACAAATTCAGAAATTCAGACCCATTTGTTTACTGAATGTGAGCTTTAAAATCATAAAAAAAGTGTTGATGAATAGATTGAGCAGGGTGGTCAAGCCAATCATCTCCCCCACTCAAACTGCCTTTATCAAAGGCAGATATATTATGGAGGGAGTGGTGGTGCTTCATGAAGCTCTGAACACAATCCACCATAAGAAACAAAGTGCCATAATGTTTAAAGTAGATTTTGAAAAAGCCTATGATAAAATAAAATGGCCATTTGTATATAAGATGCTGAAATTAAAAAAGTTTCCTGATAAATGGTGTGATCTAGTGATGCACACAATGATCGGGGGCGTGTGGGGATCAAAGTTAATGATGCAATTGGACCTTATTTTAAAACTCATAAAGGTTTGAGACAAGGAGATGCTATGTCCCCACTCTTATTTGATATTGCAGCTGACGCTTTGGCTATCATCTTAGACAGAGCCAAGCAGCATGGTTTTGTTAAAGGGGTTATGCCTGAATTTGGGAACAATGGGGTGAACATGCTGCAATATACAGATGACACCATTTTCCTAATACAGGATGATGAAACAAGTGCCAGAAATTTGAAATTCATCCTCAGTGCCTTTGAACAAATGTCTGGGCTGTCCATTAATTTCCATAAAAGTGAAATTTTCTTGTTTGGGGAAGCCATAGAAAAAGCTGATCTTTACCAGGAAATATTCACATGTCAAAAAGGGGAACTACCTTTAAAATACCTGGGATTACCAGTCTCTGATGTAAGACTTAGAAACAAATTCTGGAAAAAAATTACAGAAAAAATTGAAAAAAGATGTGCCTGCTGGCAAGGTAGGCTGTTGAATATGGCTGGAAGAGTGACATTAGTGCAATCTTGCTTGTCTAACATACCAATTTACATGATGTCCTTTTACCCACTACCTGTAGGTATTAGGAAAAAAGCTGATTTCTTCAGAGCTAGACTGGTTTGGCAAGAAAATGAAGATAAAAAGAAATACCACCTAGTTAATTGGAAAACATGTTGCCTTCCAAAATGCATGGGGGGCCTGGGAATATTAAATTTGGAGATTATGAACAAAGCTCTATTAGCCAAGTGGTTATGGAAACTGGAAACTGAGAAAGGGATGTGGATTGAAATCATTAAGAATAAATATGTTAATGGAAAATGCATTTCTGGAATCAAAGGAAAACCTGGTGATTCTCAGTTTTGGAAAAGCTTGATGCAGGTTAGGAAAATTTACTATCAACATGTGAAGAAAAAGCTGGGAAATGGATGTAACACCAGATTCTGGGAAGACTGGTGGGTGGGATCCAAACCACTGAAAGATGCTTATCCCAGCTTATACAACATTAGTTTCGATCATGATATTTCTGTAGCTGAGGCTATAAACATGGGATGGGAGCAATTTGCTTTCAGGAGGGATATTAGGGGGGATAAGGCAGATCTATGGGCTAGTCTTAAAGCTAGATGTGAAGAGGTTAGAATGTATGGGGGAGAAGATAAACCCCAGTGGATGCTTACGGCAGATAAAGAATTCTCTGTCAAATCCTTATACCTGTTCCTGATTAAGTGTGACATAGGATTTAAACATAAATTCTTGTGGAAAACTAAAGTACCTGCGAAAATTAAAATGTTTTTCTGGTTGCTTGTACACAGAAGTATATTGACTAAAGATAACTTGATTAAAAAAGGATGGAAAGGAAATCAGGGTTGTGTTTATTGTGGGAGAAATGAGAATATTAATCATCTATTTTTCACATGCTCAGCGGCCAGATTGATGTGGAGTCTGATGAAATGTTCTTTTGATTTAAGGACAGTTCCATCTAGTCTTGATGAATACTTAAATGTTTGGCTGAAAACATTCCAGAAGACCTGGTGTTGGTGGGGGTCTCTGCTATGTTTTGGGCCATCTGGAAATTTAGAAATGATATTACTTTCAGAAATAAAACATTGCAAGATCCAATGTCTCTGGTGAAACTGACTTGCAATTGGATTCTGGACTGGTCTATTTTGCAGATAAAAAAACCAGAGCAAAACCTTCTGATGCTGGGAGCAAAGCTGGTAGAGCAGGTGGCAAATGAAGTATACCGGGCAACGCAGGGATGGAGACCTGGGATGCGACGACTGGAGGGGTGAAGATGATTGGGGTGGCTCCCCAGTTCATTTCCTTGGCTGCTGCTCCTCTTCGTCTTCGTATTTGCTTTCTTGGGCTGCGTCCCAACTAGCTTGCCGACATGTGGCAGTCAAAAAACCTCCCTCGTAGTATTAAACTTTAACTAAGCCTGGATTTGGGTAGTTGTAGCTTAAGTTTGTGATGTCCTGAACCTCTGTTACTTGCTCGCTTTTGGGTTTCGTTAATGAAATCAGAGGGAATCCCCCTCTTTTGCTCAAAAAAAAAACATAGTCGCTCCTATATATAAACTAAAATATAGAAGGTTTTTTAGGACATAATATAGCAAGACAGCGATCAATTTTGACGCTCTATATGATACCTTCGATTTTGTGCTAGGTTTGGTTAAAGACAAGATTCATGAACCGTGTCTCCATGGACAACGTACGTGTGGGGACTTGGTCCAGGATGTCGATCTACTAATTTACAGCATCAGATTGTGCCACTAATCTAAAAATCTCATGTCAACCAACCCATCAATACCATCACAGGTCAGCCTAGAAGAAAAACCATCGATTATTGGGCAAGCACCTACGCGTTACTTACGCGGAGGAAGCGGTGTGACGAACTGGATAATCGTCCTATAAGCATGCACATCCTTTTGTCTCCCTACGTACGTACGCATGCATTCCTGTGTAGGTACGTATGCTTTCCAAGTTGCCAGTATGACATATATATTCACATACTAGATGATATCCCGCACGTTGCCGTGGATAATTGTTGCAATATACCCCCTCCGTCTCAAAATAAGTGACTCAAGTTTGTACTAACTTTGTATTAAAATTAGTATAAAGTTGAGTCACTTATTTTGGGACGGAGGGAGTATTTTGTTAGGCTTTATTGTATGAAACATGAATATTTATATTAATCATACGAGGACTAATTATTTATTGTATTAATTATTGATGTGAGCTTTACTATGCATTTTTGCATGTTGAGGTGGACCTTTTCCTTGGTGCATGTTAATGTGGCATACTTGCATGTTGAGAAAAATATGTTAGTGGAGCCGTAGATATAGAAGATGTGAGTGTAAAATCAGCTAGCAGGAGGACCGTTCCAAGTTACTCCCTCCGTAAAGAAATATAAGAGCGTTTAGATTACTATTTCTTTACGGAAGGAGTGCGTGGTTGTGTCCCGGAACTCTATAAGCAAGGTGTGCAAGGATAGTAGAGATGACAATAACCAGCTCCAACAATGGCTGGCTCTCAGAAGGAGAGAAGCAAGGACCGATCTGCTAAGAAGCTGCTGCTTCTCCTGCTGTGCGGCTACTATACTGTCGTTGCTCGTGCAGCTGATGATGCACGTAGCTATAAAGCTCTCGCCATCGGCTCACTGAAGGCTGAAGTCGTCTGCTCAGGTACTTGCATCCTTGTACTAATCTATTAGTTCCAAATTATTTGAAGTTTTAGGTTGTCCTAGGTCAAACTTCTATGTTTGATACCGTTTGTAACAAATATGATTATGTCTATAACAAATCTAATAATGAAACTAATTTGGTGTTCCAGATGTTGGTATATTTTTTGCATTTGTTATTCATCAGTTGCCTGAAAATACAATTCGTGCAAGTCGATTTTGTGCGAAGCCCTGAGGCCGAGATGGGGGTGCCAAGTTGAGCGGCAGCAAGGCTGAGCCAGGAGTGAGCCGAAGCTGGGAACGACGCGACAGCAGCGTCACTGTGGAGGGGAGTCTGAGGTTGACAGGTTCGATTGCTAGAAGAGAGAGGGGGGGGGGGGGGGGGGGAGGGGGGAGGTCGCTAGATATGGAATCATGCGGAGTTTGGAGGAAGGCCGGGTGATGGTACGGGCAGGGCGGGGAGGGAGCCGACGCGTAGAAGCGTCCGACGGTCACGGGGGCGGGAGCAGGCGGTTGGGCCGGCGTCGGGCTGGGCGGTCGCGAGAAGGAAGAAACGGCAGGTGGAAGAAGCACGCCAGCCGTCCAACAACCACAAAAATCTGACTGATTTGAATTTTTTATTCAGGCAATTAATATGTATATATAAGTGGTCCTAGGTTTTTCTATGAACAAACAAACCTAAACCTTCAAGTATTTTTTTATAACATACCTAAACCTTCAAGTATTTTGAAACGTTGGGAGCACGTTCAATGCATGCAGGTGCAGACGCAGTTCCGACCATAAGAAGTACACAAATTGGCTAACGAATATCGGTCCTGTGCAGTTTTTATCGTTTATTATATTCCCCTTGTTAATTTTGCAGTAACTCCATCGTCGTCCAGTGGAGCTACGGTGCCGCTAAACCACCGGCATGGCCCGTGCTCGCCGGCGCCATCCGCGAAGGTGCCAACCATCTTGGAGCTGCTCCAGCATGACCAACTCCGAGCCAAGTACATCAAACTGAAGTTGTCTGGAACCGCCGGGCTCCAGCCGTTGGACCTTACCGTGCCGACCACCCTAGGATCGGCCCTAAATACGCTGGAGTATGTCATCACCGTCGGCATCGGCTCCCCGGCGGTGACCCAGATCATGATGATCGACACTGGCAGCGACGTGTCATGGGTGCGCTGCAAATCCACGGACGGGATGACGCTCTTCGATCCCAGCAAGTCGACCACGTACGCCCCCCTTCTCCTGCAGCTCCGCGGCGACCGCACAGCTCGGCACCCAAGGCAACAACTGCTCAAAGTCAGGGTGCCAGTACAGCGTCCAGTACTTCGATGGCTCCAACACCACCGGGACGTACGGCTCCGACACGCTGGCGCTAAGCGACGCCGACACGGTCACAGACTTCCGCTTCGGCTGCAGCTACCACGAGGAGAAGTTCGACCGCGAGAAATTCGACGGGCTCATGGGGCTCGGCGGCGACGTGCCGTCGCTCGTGTCGCAGACGGCGGCAACGTACGGCAAGTCCTTCTCGTACTGCCTCCCGCGGACAAATAGCATGTCCGGGTTTCTCACGTTCGGCGTGCCGAACGGGACGTCTGGCTTCGTGACGACGCCGATGTTCAGATATACGCAGGCGCCGACGTTCTATGGCGTGCTCCTCAAGGACATAGCCGTGGGGGGAAGGCCGCTCAGAATACAGTCCTCCGTTTTCTCCGGCGGTTCGGTGATGGACTCGGGCACTGTCATCGCGGGGCTACCAAGGAGGGCGTACTCGGCGCTCTCGTCAGCGTTCAGGTCCGGCATGACGCGGTACCCGCGGGCGGCGCCCATCGGGGGCTTGGACACCTGCTACGACTTCACCGGGCTAAGCAACGTCTCTGTCCCGACCGTCGAGCTGATGTTCGACGGCGGCGCGGTTATGGACCTCGATTATGACGGGATCATGATCGAAGACTGCCTCGCGTTCGCTCCCACCAGCGACGTAAGCTTCATCGGCAACGTGCAGCAGCGGACGTTCGAGGTGCTGCAGTGCACGACGTTGGTCAGGGCGTCTTCGGCTTCCGGTCAGGCGCATGCTGATCGTTTTCGGCGACAGCCACGCCTACTTGTTTGTGCTTGCGATGTAGAGGGACACGAAGATGAAGGGCTCGTTCAGACTTCGGATACAGAATAATTGGCTTGATGCTTTCCGAATGGCAAAGATCTTCTATAGATTATAATGAACAAAAATATCTCCAATCCTACCAAATTGAGTCACACAGTAGTGCATCCAAACAAGCTCTAAGAGCATCTCCGGCAGATCCCAAAAATATTCTCTGTATAGAATGAATTGGGACAAAATCACATGCTCTAGCAGTTTCCATTACATCAAAATCTTTATGGTGATCACACAAAAGACACCCCCACCCGCAAAAAAAAAAAAAGACACTCCAACTCACTAAATCACTATTGCAGAATAGACTAGCGCACTGGAGGGCACCCACCACTGGTAACATTTTTTCAGGGAAACGTTGGCAGCCGGCGGACCGGCTGAAGATTGGGCCGGTCACCCCGACTCGCTCGCTCAAGGAAACAGCCCCACGCAGCCACGTGCCTACCAGGGCCCACGCGCTGACTCTCCCTTCCACCCATCCTTATCTCCTCTACCTTATCTGCTCGTGGACTCACTTTCCCCCAATCCCTCTCTGCAATCCCGCCGGCGAGCCACACAGCTGCCTCACGCCTATCCACCGCATCACTCCTAGCCGCCCACTACTCATCTTCTCTCGTCACCGATGATGCCACCCGCAGCTCGTGTAGATCCCCCTGCTAACAACCCCATACACGCAAGCGTTGCGACTCACGGTGCACAAGGCGGCCGCCGTGAGAGATGCGATGGTGATGCATATGGGCGGCGATGGGGAACACACGGCGGGGATGGAGGTGTTGCAACCCGCACCTGGTGGAGTTGCAACCGTTGGAGGCGGTGCTGGAACCATGGGGGAGCACCAGTGCCGTGTCCTGCCACCGCCGACGGGGCGGATTGCTGCAATCTTTGCCGGCAGAGCTGCAACCGGTGTGTTCCAAAGCTGGAACCAGCGTCCACCGGTGCTGGAACCAGACGCGCCTCTCACCGCCGACGTGTTTTTTTGTTGGAACCACCATTATTTGTTGCTGGAACCTGCTAGTTTTTTTGCTGCATCGTCTTCTTTTTCTGGAGTTTGCTACTGTGTTTTTTGCTGGTTCAGCAACCTTTTCGCCGGCGGAGCTGCAACCGGTGTGTTGCAAAGCTGGAACCAGCGTCCACCGATGCTGGAACCATTTATATTTTTGCGACAAGCATATCCATGTTTTGCTGGAAACCATCTGATTTTTTGCTAGAACTACACAATCTTTTTGCTGGAACCGTATCATTATTTTGCTGGATCCTTGATTTTTGCTGGAACGTCTCCGTTTTCGCTACGAACGGCATCGAAAATTGATACCATGGCGGCGGCGAGCAAGGCGGCCGAGGGCGAGCCCGGACGGCGCGGGTGGCCGACGAGCACCGGCGAGCATGGGGCGACCATGGACAAGCGCGAGGCGGCCGGCTAGCGCGGGGATTCTCTTTTTTCTCACACGTGTGTGCGGGGAAGAAAGAGAGGAAGAAGACGAAATCGGGGGGCTGCATCGGACGGCTTGGTGTGGGCCAATCGGACGGCTAGCGCGCGTCCGGCCGAAACGTTCGGCCGGCGCGCCGGCGCCTATCGGTGCCCTTTTTTCAGCGGGTAGAAAGTCCGCCACTGGTAACAAGTTTTTTTTATGCTAGAAAACTTTTGATCTACTCATCTTCAATCATGTTAGCACAATGAACACCAAAAATAATAAAAATTACATACAGATTCGTAGACTACCTAGAGATGACTACAAGCACTGAAACGAGCCGAAGGCGCGCTGCTATCATCTCCCCTCCCTCATGGGAGCCGAACAAAATTTGTTGTAGTAGACAGTCGAGAAGTCATCGTGCTAAGGCCCATAGGACTAGCGCACCAGAACAGCAACCGCCGCCGATGAATATAGATCGGAAGGATCCAACCTGAAGACACAGAAGTAGATGAACAAAGACTGGATCTGAGTAGATCAAGCAAAGACAACCACGACCGAATCCTGCTAGATCTGACGGAGACACACCTCCACACGCCCTCCGATGATGCTAGACGCGCCAAGACTGGGGCTAAGCGGGGAGAACCTTATTCCATCTTCAGGGAGCCACCGTCGTCTCTCCTTACAGAGCAGGACACAAATCATAACAAAACTCAAAGAAACATCTAAAAACAGAGCCCTCCAGACCCAAACGCTGCCACGGCAGTGTTTTGCACATGCTATTATAACAATAGTTGCATATTGTTGCTAACCAACCTTAGATAGCTTGTTGGGCTCGCCAATGTAGGAGTTTGTAGCATGTAGCAAGTTTCTCTCAGTGAGAAATCAAGGATTACTCCGTGGAGCTATCGGTATCCTTCAACACTTGAATACCCCACGACACAAATAAAACTTCACCGGTTGGTGTCAACCTTGCTAGTCTTGCTAGTTGCATAAGGTAATTAAAGGATACAGTGGTAGATGATATTTTTGTATTTCCAGATTAAAAAACCAGTATGGAGGGTGGTTGTGGGACGTGAGGCGAGACTACGAACTCCGCTTTAATAATAGAGATAATTAAAAGATACAATGGTAGATGATATTTTTGTATTTTCAGATTAAAAAACCAGTATGGAGGGTGGTGGTGGGACGTAGGCGAGACTACCAACTCCGCTTTAATAATAAAGATTAGATGGAATAAATCGTAGGGTTTGGTTTTTTTCTGAATAAACTAATTTTAAGTCTTTAGAAGAATTGAAACTCGCATTTTTATACCGGTGCTCGCATTTTTTTTAGATTTATTTCAAGCCTTCCGGCGATGTGCATTCAGCGGGAGAAGACGTTCCCGTCGACTACGGAGGCGTCTATGGTGACTTCGTCAATCTCAATATGATGCGCCGGCGCAGTCTCTTGAAGGTGCTCATAGGGATAGGGTGTGTGTGCGTGCGTTCATATAGATGAGTGCATGTGCGTATGTATGGCGCATGCGCCTGTACATGTTAAAAAAAATAAAACTGGCATTTTTATATAAACATAACAGAGATGAACCGTCACTCCATAGCAACGCGTGGATTTGGCCAGGTCGATTATTATATACTAAAAATTCAGGTATGACATTGTTGGCATTAATCTTGCCATATGTGTCAAGTCCTAATCAGTTAGGTGTCTACGTGTTGTTAGTGCTAAGAGTCCGAGTCTGGTTGGAGTACTAGTCGGTTACGTGCGTGGCTATTGCCATGTACTAGTCCGGCAAGCTGCCGTGAGTCTAGTACGTGTATGAGATTAGGAGTCCAAGTTATTTGGTGTTGTTTAGCCGTGTCCGTGTATGCTTTTGGAGTCCAAGAGCAAGTACGTGTAGGTTTAGGTTAGTGTTGGTCGGTGGCTGCAGGGCATATATATATGCAGCAGGGCCGTCGTGAAAGTTGTAACCTTGAGCTGAAAAAAAGGAGAAAAATAAAGAGGAAAAAGTAAGGCACGACAGGTGCCTTTGGCAAAAGTTTTTGTGTGTGCGTGTTCGTCGTGATTTGATGTGATCGATCTCTGGGCGAGTTCCAACAATTGGTATCAGAGCAAGGTTCAAGATTTGAAGTTGCGCTTGCCCCGAGGAGGCGACCCCTACTAGCGCCTCGGGGCGGGCGATCGTTGCTCGGCGGAGCGACAAGGAGAAGATGGCGAGGGCACTATCGTAAGCGAGGCGATGGGCGATCGTCGTTCGGCGGAGCGACATGGAGGAAGACGGCGGGATGTCGTCGGCAAGGTGGTGGAAGGTGATCGTTGATGGATGCGGAGGTGCCGAGGTGCGGTGCAGGCGCTCATCAAGATCGTGTTCCGGGGAAGATAGAGGAGTCAAGTGCGTGCTAGTTTGCACGTGTCGGTCGACGTTGTGTCAATCAGTCGTCGTCGTCATGTCCAAGTGCTTGTTTCTGTGAGGATCAATTGAAGATGAAGCGTGTCACGTTCGATGGGCTGTCTGGTGTGGTGTAGCACCAAGGGCGAAGACGTGAAGTGGAAATCAAGCTCAAGCGTGTAGTGGGACGAGGACCAGTGAAGGTGAGCCTCTTCAATGAGGACATGTCTCTACATGAGGTTATGGGTAGATGGTGTAGTCCACAAGTTAGCCGGCATGTATTGCGTTAGGTGTGGGCGTTGTAGTCCACATGGCAGCGTGACTGGGAGTCTGGATCATACGTTGAGGTGGATCATCAAGTCACGGATTTACAGCGAGTCAAGATCAGGAGGAGCACAAAGAGATGACAAGTCAAGATTAGGGGGAGATTGTTGGCATTAATCTTGCCATATGTGTCAAGTCCTAATCAGTTAGGTGTCTACGTGTTGTTAGTGCTAAGAGTCCGAGTCTGGTTGGAGTACTAGTCGGTTACGTGCGTGGCTATTGCCATGTACTAGTCCGGCAAGCTGCCGTGAGTCTAGTACGTGTATGAGATTAGGAGTCCAAGTTATTTGGTGTTGTTTAGCCGTGTCCGTGTATGCTTTTGGAGTCCAAGAGCAAGTACGTGTAGGTTTAGGTTAGTGTTGGTCGGTGGCTGCAGGGCATATATATATGCAGCAGGGCCGTCGTGAAAGTTGTAATCTTGAGCTGAAAAAAAGGAGAAAAATAAAGAGGGAAAAGTAAGGCACGACAAGTGCCTTTGGCAAAAGTTTTTGTGTGTGCGTGTTCGTCGTGATTTGATGTGATCGATCTCTGGGCGAGTTCCAACAGACATCCGATTGTACTCCCTTCGTTTCTTTTTAGTTTGCATATAAAATTTGATCAAAGTCAAACTTTATAAAGTTTGACTAACTTTGTAGGAAAAAATATCAATATTCACAATATAAAATTAATATTATTAGATGCATCATAAAATTAACGTTCATATCATATAACTTTAGTACTGTAGATGTTATTATTTTTTTATATAAATTTGGTCAAACTTTGTTTAGTTTGACTTTGACCAAATTTTATATGCAAAGTAAAAAGAAACGGAGGGAGTACCACTAAAATATAAAAATCTCATGTCAACCACCTCATTACATCAGCGGACGAAAAGTAATAATCGACCATTAAGCTAAGCTAGCATAGCTTACGCAAAAAAAGAATGCACACCTTTGGTCGTCCTACGCACGTACACATAACGACGTATGCATTGCTTATACCTACACTTGCAGAAATTGCCGTATGGATTTTAAAAGAAACGCGATCTAGACACCGCAAGGGCGACAAGCTTCCCGGCGCCCCGACGCCATTCTTTGGCGGCTCACCACCGCTGACGACTTCGTGGTCACTGATAGTGAGGAGGTTTGCCGGATCCCACGGGTGCAAACGTGTGTAGCTACAGATTTAGGCCATCAGAAATTTGTAGGGGCACACACCTGCCAAGTCCAGCCTAACCGCTCGATTATTTCGCGATTCACGAAGTAGTTGAATCCCGCATGAGAGCACAATAAGTTTTAAGTTTCAGTTGTTGAAACTTATGATTTTTTATCTGAAAATTGTGATTTTCTCGCTCGCTTTTACCAAGTTGTTAGGCACTGCAAGTTGTATAGATAAATTTTGAAGACATTTTTTTCGCCGTTTGTAGGCACAAATGTCGTGATTTTATCAGTCGCTCGTATTAAGTTTCAAGAGTTAAAACTTAACATTTATTTTCAAAATTCGTTAAAACTTATTTAAAATGGATCTTATTTGAAAGCCCTCGTCACAAAAAAACATGAATATGAAAACAAAACTTAATTTGAATTGTTTGTTCAAAAGATATATAAACTTTGAAAATCGGAAGTCAAAAATAAAAGCACACACGGGGGGCTCGGTGCCCCCCGCACTTGCGTACCCCAAATTCTCTCCCTTTAGGCGGCTATTAGTTTAGATTTTTGGTCGTTCGGCGTTTTGGCTTCGGCGCGGCAACGGCGACGCAGAATAAAGAAGCTCCAGATGCTTCTCCGACGAGGCGTCTTGCTCTATAGTTGGTGATGGATTTGGAAACTAGTCTATTCAAGCGGGGATGATGTGGCGGCGACATTCTTGTGATAGACTTGTGTCCTCGAGCTCGGCAGTTGCAACGACGCGGAGCACAGGAGGTTGTTCGGGATCGGGTACTGATGATGATCTACATCGGTGGTAGCCGGAAGACGATGGATTCATGGTTGAAGGTTGGTGTGTCAAGTTACCTCCTTCGATGCCGTCACGCGGGGTGCCAGATCTGGAGTTCGATGATGTGTCCAGGGTGCCGCCCCAACCAGTTTCTTTCAGTGGCAATGGCTTCGTCTCTGACGGGCTACTTCGTTGGACTGAAAAGCTGCAAATGAGCGATGGAGTCGCGTCGAGCTCGGGTAAAGAGGTGTTTTGTCCCCTTTCCCTTCGGTGGCTGTTGTGGTGATGCCGAAGGCGGGTGACGTATGTCCACTAGTAGAAAACAGACCTTTCGTCCGCCCCTTTAGTCCCGGTTTGATTACGGCCCGGGACTAATGTGACCATTAGTCCCAGTTTGATTTCAGCATCATTAGTCCCGGTTCATTTGCTACCTATAGTCCCAGTTTGTGATACAAACCGGGACTAAAGGGGTGGTGGCAGGCTGGTGTCAGCTGGGGCCCCCACGAGCCCCTTTAGTCCCGGTTTGTATCACCAACAGGGACTAAAGGCCCCCCCTTTAGTCCCGGTTGGAGATACCAACCGGGACTGGAAAAAAAATCAAATTTTTTTTCAAATTTTTTTTTTGAAATTTTTTTTTCAATTTTTTTTCCCAGCCCTTTAGTCCCGGTTGGTGTCTTCAACCGGGACTAAAGGTCTATCTTTAGTCCCGGTTGGAGATACCAACCGGGACTAAAGGGGGGCCCCTGCGAGCCCCTAAATCTTAGAAAAATCATAACTAAATCATTCTAATTCGGAAAAATACAAATAATATATCAAAATTTACAGAAAAAAAAGATTTGTCCGAAGAAACAACAAGTTTTCCGTTTCGACAATTTTTTAAAATCACCAAATTCCAAAGGGAAAATAGAGTTTTTGGACGTTTATAATAGAGTTTCGGACGTTTTAAGTCCCGGGTTTAGGGTTTTCGGACGTTTTAAGTCCCGGGTTTAGGGTTTTCGGACGTTTTAAGTCCCGGGTTTAGTGCTTTTCAATTTCAGGCTAATTTAGCTCAAAAAATCATTAAATCCATGAAAAAATAGCAAATGAAGTAAAAAAGGGTTGAAATTTAAGGATGTGGCTTTGAACGGTTCATATTGAACACACAAAAATTCTGGAGTTGAAATAAGATTAAAAAAATGAAATGTCTTTATAACAGCTGAGTTTTCGTCTGAAACTCTGTTACTTCGAAAGAGATGGTCCAGTGTGTACACAAAGTGCATCCAGTTTTTGCCATAACCCTCTCAACTTTTTAGCACAAGCTATTTGGGTGAAATGATGATACCATGCCAAGTTTCAACCTTTTCAGAGTTCATTTGTAGTGCTTTTCAATTTCGGCCTAATTTATCTCAAAAAATCATTAAATACATGAAAAATAGCAAATGAAGTCAGAAATGGTTGAAATTTGAGGATGTGGCTTTGAATGGTTCATATTGAACACACAAAAATTCTTCAGTTAATATAAGTTTAAAAAAATGAAATGTGGTCAAACAGTGGTCAAACTATGCTCAAACTACTTATTCAATAAATATTAGTGTTACTAAATAATTATTGTTTTTTAGAATAATAGTTTCAAACTCAAACGGTGAAGCGTGTGACATAATGCTCATATTTTTCTGATAATAATGGATATATTATTTGTCGAATTTTGATTTACAGATTTAAAGATATTAATTATGCCATTGTAAATGAATAAATGGCAAAATAATAATAATAATATTATTACTTATTTTATTTTCATTGAAATTCAATATTATTATTACTTATTTTATTTTGACCTTTTTGTATTATTTGGATTTTTTTTATTTTTTTTGTTTTTTGATAATTTTTGATTTTTTTGAAATTTTTTCCTTTTTTTTGAATTTTTAAATTAATCATTGTTGTTTGTTAATCATTGTTGTTTATTTTAATAATTGTTTGGAGTTCAAAAAATTAAATCATGTGACATCAAGACCTAAGGGTTAATAGGATTGATAGCTTACTATTGTCAGGAAAACAACAAGTGCAGACTTGGAAACTAGGGGAGATAGAACCTGAAAGTTAAGCGTGATGGGGCTGGAGTAGTGAGAAGATGGGTAACCGGCCGGGAAGTTAGACGATTTGGAATGAGTGTGGAGCAGTGAGGAGGGGTGATTAGAGATTAAATTGTCAAATAATTCAAAATTCGAAAATCAGAAGAAAAAAAATAAAATTCAAAAAAAATATATCAAATTTTTTTCCTTTAGTCCCGGTTGGTGTTACCAACCGGGACTAAAGGTCCTGCATCCCCCGCCCCAGACAGCGCCACGTGGAGGGCCTTTAGTGCCGGGCCGTGTTGAACCGGGACTAAAGGGGGGGGGGGGCTTTAGTCCCCACCCTTTAGTGCCGGTTCCTGAACCGGCACTAAAGGCCGTTTTAAACCGGGACTAAATCCCGTTTTTCCACTAGTGGTTGGCATCAAGCTCGTGAGATTCTTTTTTTAGAGAAAAGGCCGAGGCCCGACTTTAAATTAATAAAGCCACAAGGCAACGAAGTATTACAGAAGAGAGAGTATCAAACACCCACAACAGCGAGAAAGTATCTGAAGCACGGCCACAACCGGCAAACATGGCACGCAGGCCAGCATAATGAACTGCAGAACTAAACGCCAACCACCAAAAGAAACAACGACTACTGCGTCGGAGCCCGATCACCGCCCATAATGGATATCGCAGAGGCACGAACACGAGCAATCAGGAGCTCCACAGCCGCCCTGTCGCCTTCCTTAGCCAGAGATTTCCACTGCTGCAAAAAGATCGAGAGTTTGAAAATACAGTCAGCAGCCTTGCTCGGGAACACCTGTTCAATAGTAAACTTATTTCTGGTAGTCCACAGGGTCCAACACATCGCAGGAAAACCGAACCAGAACAACCTTCTGGCTTGACCAGAAAGGGAAGCGACCAGAGGTTTGAGCCGTAAGAAGTCGGCCGGGGCCCACGAAACTCCCAGCCAAACCCTAAGGCAACTCCAGAATAATTGGGCCAGAGGGCAGCGGAACAAAATATGTCAAGAGTCCTCAAGCTGGCCACACAAGGCACAAAGCTCAGATCCAGGGCCCTGATTGTAATTATTTTTTCTTGGTTAGGGGTCTTTCAGGCTATTGTTAGGGTCCTGTTGTCTTTACAATTTTATATGGTTGATGTATATGGGCTTGTACCTTACTCCTTGTTTTATGAAGAAGGCGCGTATTACCGGTATAAGAAAGTGCAGAGTCAACTACGAGGCGAGCGTGCATGTTTGGTGGTGTTCCGAGGCTCTTATCTGTCTATATAGCATTGGCTCTGCGAGGGAAGCATGAAGCTAGGATCGAATTAACAGCCATGTCGTCCCTTTCGCAGCTACTGCTTCTCCTGCTGTGCTGCTACCATTCCGCCGTTGCTCGTGCGTCGAATAATGCACATGGCTATAAGGTTCTCGCCTTGGGCTCAGTGAAGGTTGAAGCCGTCTGCGCTGGGCCACAAGGTACTATATATAGCATCATTACCCTCTACAATCGTAACTGTCGTTTAATTTTCGTTCATAAAATTTGATCCATATTAGTGACTCCGTCGCCGTCGAGTGGATCCACGGTGTCGTTAAACCACCTGCATGGCCCGTGCTCGCCTGCGCCAGCGCCTTCCGCAAAGGAGCCAACCTTCGCGGAGCTGCTCCGCCGTGACCAACTCCGAGCAAAGTACGTCCAGCGGAAGCACTCTGGCAACAACGGCACCGACGGGCACCAGCCGTCGGATCTCACCGTGCCGACCGTCCTGGGATCGGCCCTGGACACGCTGCAGTACGTGATCACCGTCGCCGTCGGCTCCCTGGCCGTGACCCAGACCGTGATGATCGACACCGGCAGCGACGTGTCGTGGGTGCACTGCAACTCCACGGCCGGGTCGAGGCTCTTCGATCCCAGCAAGTCCACCACGTACGCGCCGTTCTCCTGCAGCGCCGCGGCGTGCACACAGCTTGGCAACAATGGCAACGGGTGCTCAAACTCGGGGTGCCAGTATGTTGTCACGTACGGCGACGGCTCCAACACCACGGGGGTGTACGGCTCCGACGTGCTGGCGCTGAGCGCCTCCGAAACGGTCAAGGAGTTCCACTTCGGCTGCAGCCACCACGAGGAGGACTTCGACGACAGAACCGACGTACAGCGAGGCCTTCTCGTACTGCCTCCCGCCGACCAACTCCACGTCGGGGTTTCTCACGCTCGGCGCACCGAACAGCACGTCGCGCTTCGTGACGACGCCGATGCTCAGAAGCACCAGGGTCCCGACGTTCTACGCTGTGCTCCTCGACGACATACAAGTCGGCGGGAAGCTGCTCGGTATACAGCCCAGCGTCTTCGCAGCCGGGTCGATCATGGACTCCGGCACGATCATCACGCGGCTGCCGGCAAGGGCGTACAGGGCGCTCTCGTCGGCGTTCAGGTCCGGCATGACGAAGTACCCGCGGTCGGATCCCCTCAGCATCCTGGACACGTGCAACGACTTCACGGGGCTGGACCTGGACAGCGTCACTATACCGGCCGTCGCGCTGGTGTTCAACGGCGGCGCGGCCATCGAACTCGACGTCAGCGGGATCATGGTCGAAGGCTGCCTCGCCTTCGCTGCCACCAGCGGCCTGAGCATCATCGGCAACGTCCAGCAGCGGACGTTCGAGGTGCTGCACGATGTTGGCCAGAGCGTCCTTGGGTTTCGGTCGGGCGCGTGCTGATCATTTCCAGCAAGCAACTGCGTCGTCTACTTGTTATTTTTTTTTGCTTGACAGTTGCGTCGTCCACTTGTTTGTGAACTGTTTTTTTTTTTTTTTTTTTTGAGAATATCAGCGTGTCCATTAGAGATAAAAGGAGCTACAGAAACCAAACAGGCCAACACACACGCGAAACATCGAGCACCGCCGAGAGAACGGAACATTTGCAGAAACAACCCTGGAAAAAACAAAATACAAAAGAAGCCCCTCCAGGTTCCTGCAATCGCCAACTCCACCGCTCGCCGCGACCGCCCGCCGCCTCCCCGCCAACACAGAGAGAAGCGAGTCTCCAGCAAGCCAAAGCACCGACGAAGCTCCTCGCAGATCAGCTGCTTTGTGGCGTTCACCTGAGGCCCGCCACTGGCAGGGCACATTGGATATAGGGATCACCGGTGGGGGCACGCCCCACAACTTCGCCGAGCATGACGCCGCCATCTCCCGTCGAGGCCGACGCAGAGAACCTGACGAAGCCGCCAAACCTCCATCCAGAAGCCCGCAGCTGAGCCGGCGCCTTCCCGATCTCGCCGGCAGAGCATCCAACAAGCTCCTGTACATCTTCCCGGAGATCCCTTGGTCGCCCCGGAGCACGAGCCACCACGGCGAGGACGGGAGCGGGGACCAAAAGACCACGGGCGACGCTGCCTCCTCAGCCACAGCAGAACCGCCCAAGCCACAACTCCCACTTGATTCGCGGATCAGGGGAACAAAAGAGCCATCAGTTCCTCGATGCCGCCGCAACTGACGACGCCGGGGAGGGGAGAGAGCGATGGCAACCTTATTCCAACGCGGCGCTGAACCCTCCACCAACGCGCACCACTGGGAAACCTAACTACCCTATCTACACGCCGGACAACGAGGATCGGGTTCCCCACCCCCTCCAGCCGCCGGAGCGACGCACGGAGGGAGGAGGAACCAGCGACCTCGCCGGCGAGAAGATGGGAAAACCGAGTCGCCTCCCTGTCGCCTGCTCTCTACTGTAGAGAAGAAGGGGAAAGGGGAAGGAGCAGTCCTCTGTCCCACGAGATGGAATCTGCTGTAGAGAAGAAGGGAAAAGGGGAAGGTGAACTGTGACTGCGAAGAGTTCGTTTGGATACAAAATACTCCCTCTGTCCCATAGTATAAGATCGTTTTGCAAGCTGTTTTGATTAAATGACTTGATCCTTTTTGATTAAATGGAATTTTGGATCTATTTAGGGCACATCTAGATGTGTCCTAGTTATTGCACATCTAAGTGACTCAATCAAGCATAAGAAAGAAAAGAATAAAGATAAAAAAAATACCCATACGAATCTCCGCGTAAGATGAATGACATAGGACTTAGATGTGCAATACTTACGGCACATCTAGATGTGATTTAGCAAAACTGTTAGAGTATTGGACAAAGCCTTAAAACCCAAACAAATTGTGTCGGATTGGAGTGCGTGTCCAAACAAGCTCTAAATGGCCCAAATTTGTCCTATAATACCACTTTGATTGGGTTGTTTTGTGACAGCAACATGATGCTCAGTTTTGTTGCATAGAACTAGTAATCGGTATCCTGCCATGTTTGAACTTCATGTAATGGCTTTTTTGTACTCTAGCTTGTGTGTGGACTGTAAGAGCATCTACAATGCAGGACGTCTATTACGACGCTTAGGAAGAATATAAAATCTCTACTACTAAAAAAAAAACGTAAGGTTCCTATTTCACCTTTTTTCCCACCACTCTTTCGTCCAACCTTCCTTGTATGATAATAAATCAACTTAATTTACTTACCTTCTGAACCAGTTTCATTTTAATTTACTTACCAAACTTCGGATCAAAATATAAGATAATTCATGGGCAGAATTTGATGATCATTTATTTACACAATCGCATTATTATAGACAAGTAAATCACAAGACGACGTACTAGAAGATTTATATCCCGTTGCAACGCACGGGCATTGTTCTAGTAAAATAAAGGGTGCGTAAGCGCCTTCTGTTCCAATGGGCGTTAATTAGAGGCACTAATTATGGATAGGCAACAAAGGTCAAGCGCTCCATGTCTTCAGCTCGTACTTGAAAAAACAAGCAGACGGCCGATGCTTTATTTTGCATCCTGTGGCGTTTGGCGTCAAGAATCTCTCCCCTAACTGGCGATCGACTAGGAAGTACTCCCTCCGTCCCCATCCAGAAACAAGAACCGAGGCTAGCCCCGAGCTCTCTAAGAGTTTAGCGACTCTCGGCCGTCCGATCAAACTGTTTGATGCGTTTCCGGCCGTTGGATCTCGCTGCGGGAGGGGCTGGGCCATCGGATCGAAGCCGCGGAACTGTAGCAATGAATAGCTACCGTTCCCCCGCGATCCTGCTTACTCCGCAGTTTCGACCGGTTGTCGCTGACTTGGGGCCCTTTCGTGGGTGGGCCGCGCCTGTCAGCGGCTGTGCGTGGGAGCGTGATCTGTGCGGCCAGTCGGCGCCCTCCAGCGGTCAAATATCTCGTGCCACCGCAGATAATTATCGTGCCCCGTCGAGGGCATTTCCGTCTTTTCACCTTTTACCCCTGTGCGTGGTGGCCTCTGGTTGGTCCGTGCGTCGATGAGGTGAGGGAGGGCATTGGCTTGCCTCTTCGTGCTCCCATTCGCCCCCTTCCGAGCCCTCACCCCGCCGCTGCGCCCGTCCCGCTCGCCGTGCCCGATGGCCGCGCCCCCTTCCCAGTCCTCACCCCGCCGCCCCGCCCGTCCCGCTCGTCGTGGCCGATTGCCGCGCCCCCTTCCCAGTCCTCACCCCGCCGCTCCGCCCGTCCCGCTCGCCGTGGCCGATTGCCGCGCCCCCTTCCCAGTCCTCACCCCGCCGCTCCGCCCGTCCCGCTCGCCGTGGCCGATGACCGCGCCACCAGAGACCGCGGCCACCTAGCCCTGCTTTTCCCGCACTCGCACCGCCCTCTCCTCTTCCTCCAGCCTCACCTCTCTCTCCTTCCAAACCCTAGCCTCCCACTCCTGCCCACTCGCTCGATCCCCACTGTCGCCGCCTCAGTCGCCGGCCGATTCCGGCCGCTCCGGTGAGCTCCGGCGCCACCCAACACACACACGCCGCGTCGATATACTTTTCCTCGCCTCCTGTGGTCGCCCCCATCGATTTCCCCCGCTAGGGTTTCGTTGGTGGAGGTGGACCTCGCCTCCGGCGGCCACCTGCTCGTTGCCCCGGTCATCTCCGCCCCTGGTGGTGCTCCTCGATGTGCTATACATCACCTCCTCGCCTCCTTGGCTGCTTCGGTGCCTGTGGCGTTCGTGCTCGTCGGCGGGACGGTGCAAGGCGCAACCTTAACGCGGCGGCGTGGATGTGCGGTGTAGGAAGCGGTTCCGCGTCGGTTGGACGGTGTTCAGGCGCAACCCCGGCGCCCACTGAGTAGTGCCTCGGCTACAACATCCCTCGGTGAGCTCCATCTTCCTCCTGCTCCTCTGCTTCGGCTACTGTTTGGGGCATGGCCATGGCTATGTTGATGTGGTGCTCGTCTGGTTGATGCTCTATGCCCTACTCATCATCAGTTCCTACTTCAGTTCTGTAGTTGTGGATCCATGCTATTCTAGGGTTTGCAGGCTGCTGTTCATGTTTAGTTGCTATCATAGGAGCTCTTGTGATGCTCTGGTTTACATGTGGATGCCCTGGTCCTATAGCTATGCTCCTGGATTTGATTTCGGATGCGTTTTGGGCCGTTGGATCTTGCTCTGGAGTGACCTCGGCCGCTGGATAAAAAAGAGACACTTAGCTGGCGCGGGGCTATGATGATCGGTTATGGTTGATATAAGCATGCTCTCGAGCAATCGAGGCGCCCCTCGTTTCTTTGAGCCGTTTTGATCATGTGCTTATTTTAGTGGCTCTGTCCTTGGATGGTCATTTCTGATGAGTGATAACCAGGGCAATTTCACCCTTGCGAGAACAGATTGATCTGGCGATGGAGACACTAGGGGAAGGGTCATGATCGAGCAAAGGCGAATCTGAGCCCATTCAAATGCAGTTCTGGTCTCAAGCACAGTGTGCTATGTTGTTGCCATTCTATATTTGTATTTAGCGCCTCTTTGGTTTGCGGGAATTTAAGAACACATCCAGAAATAAGAACCGAAGCTAGCCCCGAGCTCTCTCAGAGTTTAGCGAAATAAGAACCGAGGCTAGCCCCGAGCTCTCTCAGAGTTTAGCGACTCTCGACCGTCCGATCGAACTGCTTGATGCATTTCCAGCCGTTGGATCTCGCGGTGGGAGGGGCTGGGCCGTCGGATCGAAGCCGCGGAACTGTAGCAATGAATAGTTATCGTTCCCCCGCGATCCTGCTTACTCCGCGGTTTCGACCGGTTCTCGCTGACTTGTGGGCCCCTTCGTGGGTGGGCCGTGCCTGTCAGCGGATGTGCCTTGGAGCGTGGTCTGTGCGGCTAGTCGGTGCCCTCCAGCGGTCAAATATCTCGTGCCACCGCCGATAATTATCGTGCCCCGCCGAGGTCATATTCGTCTTTTCACCTCTTACCCCTGTGCGTGGTGGCCGCTGGTTGGTCCGTGCGTCGATGAGGTGAGGGAGGGCATTCTTTCTAGGGCGATGATGATTAACCGTGACTGAAATAAGTGTGCCTTTGAGCTATTGAGGCAGCTATGGGTATCAAGTTGGATCCTCCCTCTTGTCTCTCAAATCCTTTTTGATCATGTGATACTTATTGTTCTGTCCTCGGATGGTCATTCTTGTTGAGTGATAACCAGGGCAGCTCCAATGTATAAACAGATTGATCTGGTGATAAGAGATGATGGGGGTAGGTTATATGATCGAGGAAGGCGAATCTGAGCCCACCATGCAATGAACCCTGAACCCTTTTTATTTGTATTTAAAGGTGTCGCTTATTTATGCTCCAGTGTTTATAGCCGTCTTGTGTGCGGATTTCTTCTCTCTCATACCTTTATTGCATATAAGTTGTTCTTGATCTTTTATTGTTTGTTGTTGGTCCTTGATTTAATCTGGTTAAAAGTAAGTTGCACTTTGTTATACTAGAAATACTCGCTCCCAGTGTTTATAGCCATCTTATGTAAAGATTTCACTCAGGTATTGTTAGCATCTTGATGTGATAATTTGTTCTTTATTTGGTTACTTAGTTGGTTCCCCTTTAAATTGTTTTTGGTTCAGTTGGTCCCTTAGTTACTTCCTCGGTCCACATGGCTGCCACCGAATAGATTTTCTGTACTTTTGGATATTTTGCTCAGATCCCATGCTCCATTTATGCCTTTTCTATACATTTTTAACTTTCTCAGCTTCATGAAAGTGGAACATTTCTGTTATCTTGTTGGTTATAAAGGTAGCAGGTCGCAAGGTCTTTTTATTCTTACTATAGTTTTGTAATTGCTTTTCCATGTATCTTTTAAGCATTGAAGGGCACAACTAATTTGTTGCTGGTTTCTTTGTGGAGTATCGATTATGGCTTGTTGTGCCACATGACCAACATGGATTATGTCGATGCCTAAAGCATGTATGGGGCTGACCCCGAGGGCACCGTCCACATCTTCCACGCCTGGTCCAGCTGCACCATATCAAGGTCTCCTGTCCCGCCCCTCGCAGAACCATAGTGTTTCCCTGCAAGAAAGGATACCTCGGTCAGTGGAGAGTTGTGCACCCTCTGTTATATTTACCAACTTTTCGGTCAAAAATAAAAACATCAACTTCTGCCTTTTCAAACATTTGTTTCCTTTCATGATTGGGCCCTGATAAGTGATAATAATTATATCATTGTATATAACGCAGATGTACCACCTGAGAACGAAACCTCTGGGTATATTTTTATTCATGCCGAGGGTGGACTGAACCAGCAAAGAATAGTTGTATGTATGCACTCCTGTTTTTCTCAGCCTTCCTCACCTTATTTTGTGTGATTGTTAAATACTTGTTTCAGTGGTGCAATGCTTTTTTCTGCTTAAGCATAGTTCTGAGTCTCTGAATCTCGCTGTTACATGAGAATTGTTTTTCCTATGATGGTGGTTGTTGCTTAAGTGTCATCAGCCTACACCTTCAATATATTTATGATAATTCATTTTTATAGCATGTTTTTTCAATGATCTTCTGTTGCTTATTTAAGAAAAAAAATAGATTCTCGTGTCCTTTAATACTTATTTATGTACCTGCCTAAGAAGATCATGCCAATTTCTTAAGCAGTGGGTAGTGGTAATGAGTTTCCTAAGCTGACATTGAGTTTCAGTTACAACATAGGCCCATCTGTTACTTTCTAACCTTTGGTGTTTCTGCAGATATGTAATGCTGTTGCAATTGCTAAGATAATGGAAGCAACACTTATTTTGCCAGTTCTGAAGCAGGACCAAATATGGAAAGACCAGACATAAGTGCTACTTTCTCTTGTGCTAGGTCTCCCTCTTTTCTGAATAATCACATTGCCTTTGCTTAATCTGTTGATGTGTGTCGTTTGTAGCTCCTTCCTGGGCTCCTAACTAATCTGCATAGATACTAATTATTAGTATATTGTGCTACACCATAATTAGTGCTCAGCGAGCTGTGTCTATTGTTTACGCTGTCATCCGCGAAGCCGGCGCTGTCCTCTTCTCGCGTGGCTGCCTCCAGCCCATCCAGCCCTCTGCTCCCCTCCACCAGGTGAAAGCAGCACCACCGCACACACCATGCCGTCGTGAGTGCCGATGACCTACAGGCCCGTCTCTCTCTCAATCTCGATCTCCTTGTGGACTGAAAGTTGGTGCCATGTCTTGTGAAATGTCAATGCCATGATAATTTTATGTGATTTGATGCCTCTGGTTCTTCCATGATATATTCTGTTTGTTGTCTTGAAGGATGGCGTGGTTGATGCAATCCGTGTATCCCTCACAGATCCACTTTGAACTCATGCTGAAACCATCAAATAGGTGTGGTAATGAACTTTTCCTTTCCTGAGCATTTAATTTTCCTCTTGTTTTTAGTTGCTATACTGTAATGTTGTTTTTTTCAGTAGTGATTTGCCTTATCTATTGCTATATATTTATCTTTTTGAAATCATATTTTATTTGTACTGTGTGACCTGCTAATTTAGACATTGTCAGTACACCTATTACTTTTCGGCTTATATCTATATTAGTTAAAATGGTTCGTGCAGTTTGATGGCATTTTTATTTTTCTTCTCAGGATCTGTTGTACTTTGTAGCTGAAATTTCATTATGTATGAATGAAAAAGAACTGGAATAAGCAAACCATGTGTATAAATATTACTAACTACTGATGCTTTGCATTAGTGATTTAGAAGTAATTCATGTTGTACCCTTAGGATCAAAGTATAAGTTGTTTTCATCCAAAGAAATGGATTATAGATTTACCAATTATGTACTTACAATCTGAAATAGGCTAACTAGCAGAAAAATTGGTTCGATTATGATATTCTTGTGTGGCTACCTATACAATTATTGTGTTTACCTTCTTGCATACATCTTGTTAGGGGTCATCCTGGTTTTTATTCCAATTGTTTACATGTCACCTTTTTGTTGATTATTGTTGGGTGCCCAAGCCATTAGAAAAGAGTGATGCCTCAGTCAAGGTAGATCTGAGGATAGAACCCAGGGTGGCACTTTGCAAATATTGTACCCTTCGAACGATACACATGTATACTTATTAGTACCTACCAACAAATGCAAGTTCCATATTAGAACATGATTAGTCGTCCTAAAATAAATGGCATGGTTAAGGTTAAGTACAGTGGTTCTGCAGTTTTAAAATAAAATGAATATTTGTTCTGTTAACTCTTTCCACACTTGAAAGCTTCAACTGGACAGTTTCAGGGAAGTATGAGCAAACAAACAAAATAGCACGTATGGTATGTACAATGGTTGCGTTGTCAAAAAGACAATCGACTAATCCCACACATAATTGATCAGAATAACAAAATAGATTCTTATTCCCTTTCCCAGGGCAGAATAAAATTACAATTATCTTATCAATATTATCTAGAAGGGGTTAATTGGGGAGTGAAGCAACAATATAAATAAAAAACCCATGTTCATATTGTTGTGGCAATGAATACTAACAAACTGTGGTTCTGTGCGTTTAAATGGGATGTTGGTCCTTTGGACATTGTGAGGCTTCTCAGAGCTTAGCGACTCTCGGCCGTTGGATCATTTTTTTGATGTGTTCCTGGCAATACGATCACAGGATGGAAAGACCTTGGCCGTTGGATCAAAAGGTGACCCAATGCGTAGATGGCGGCCGTTCTTCAGGCTGCTGACCTACAGGTTTGTCTCCCTCCTTTTCTCTGTGTGCTTGCATTTGTTGTGTATGTTGATGGTCTCTTTCTTTCAGCGGTCGTGTACAAGGCCAGAACAACAACGCCGCTCCCACTGCTCCCCAGTGCAGAGGATTTCCGTGGCGTGGCAGCTCCAAGGCACACCTGACCTCCTCCTTTTGGTGATGTTTATCAGTTAGTGAGGTTTCTGCACCTACGCTCTATGACGCAGATAGTGTATGCCTCTTACTTATTTTGGTTTATTTAGGAATAGACATTGGCAATATGTATTTTGGATTTAGACCTATAAAAAGGGTATGTGACATGACAGTGCAAAGCTTTTTAGGGCTATCCTCTTTCTTCTGTTGGAAATTATGTCTCATATTTATTCTCTGAACTTCGAAACAAACACTTAACTTGGAAATTATGTCTCATATTATGTCCGCTCAAGCCAATTTAGAAGGACTGGCAAACAACTGTTCATAGTTGTGGCACATCCACTTTATGGTGTGGTTGCCTACTGCTGGAATAATTACTTCTTCATATATCAGTTTCAGGAACCATATGACAGCTTCGTTGATTCCACAACAGAATATGGACATTGTAATCTTAGAAGATAGGTATGCTGCATATCCTATGGTTACTGAGCACAATACATATGCTTATATAAATATTGTCAACTGAAACAGTATGCTCCCAGTTTATGTTAACGAAGCCACCTATTAGTATGCTTAGTAGCTATGGCTCGGTAGTTGTCTCTCCTTTATTATGTTAATGCTCTTATTACTCCCTCTCCTATTATCGCACTTTTGGTATCGAACTTTATGTTGAGTGGCTGCGCTTTTGGTTTCGAACTTCATGTCGAGTGTCTATCTTTTGTGGTCTTATGAACGCGCTGAAATCGATTCTGACTTATAGTCTCATGCCTATATTGAGCACCACTATGTTTCGCTCCTATCACAATTGAATGTTTCTTCTTCCCTTTATTGTTATCTTGTTTGAATGCATATGCTAAATCTGGATTCATACCAACTTAGCATTATCTGCTTGACCAAAACGTTGGGACCGGCACCCTCGCGCCAAGGCGCGATCTCGATCTAGTAATGTAAGAAGCTTGCAAAAACGTCTTACATTATGGGACGGCGTAGTAATTCCTAGCTTCATTCACTGGCGCCTGGCGTTGGACGTGCCCTAAAAAGATGGTTTTGTGGACAATACAGTTATCGTAATGCTCGAACTAGTAACATATTCATTTTCTCTTTTATGATGTTTCTTCCGCTTCGCCGAATACACGGCGAAATGCAAGGCTTGGGCGTCTCTTTTGGAGTGCGTGGCTCTGCACACACCGTTGTTGGAGTCGGATCGTGTGGCCTGACACCTGGAAGCATGCCGCCGCTTCTCCACTAGATCTCTATACCGGCTGTTGCTGCCTCGCCAGGGCTGACACCTCTTTCCCAGCTTTGGGACGTCAAGCTCCCTTTGAAGATTCACATTTTCCTTTGCCAATTGATCCGTGGTAGGGTGCCTTCAGGGGTGGAGGTGCTTAAACTCAATGGCACTGGTAATGGAATTTGTCCCCTGTGTGCGACGGGGGAAGATTCTAACCACATTTTCTTCACATGCGTGCCTGCTCAATTCCTTTGGAGCTACTTCAAGGACTTGGTAAGGAGGTGGTGGGTGGTGCCACTCCAACTTTCCTGACTTCTTCGACAAGTTACAGTCTAGGCTAATGACTAGCATGTTTTATGGGTTAGCTTTGGGGTGCTTGCATGGACCTTACGGACTGTTCGAAACAAGCTGGTGATTGAATGTGCTCCTCTTCGACGCCCTACTGATGCGATATATAAAATGTGTGGTTTTCTGCAACTATGAAAGCCTCTTAGTGGGCAACGGATCCGCGACGCCATCGACACTCTCTCCGCTGTCTTCGGTCCATAGCGCACAGCTCCTCCGCCGCCACCACTAGAGTCTGATTAGTTCCCCTGCTTGGTCTTGGTGGCCTGTGCATGGCCCTTCTTATCTTTCTATTTCGGGCGTTTGAGTTGTGCCCTCAGCATGACCTTATTTATTTTTCGTGTTTTGCCCTTCTGGTTGTTTTTTTGTTCTTGTTGTGGTTCTGGTACTTTATATTGCTTGTTGTGCGGTCCAGGCTTTATATATGAAGCGGAGCGCGAGCCTTTTTCAGTATGATGTTTCTTGAGGGGTGCCACATCATAATATGATACTATAACTCTCTCGCACACCATTGATTGCAGTGACACATTAGGAATTTTTCGCCGGGAAGTGATACATTAGATTTATGCTTATGTGAGAGGTCTCACTGTAAAGGGAGAACACCATTAGGGGCGCCCAAACGAAGATTAATTGTGGCAGAGGGCCAAATTAGAACTTCGCTTGTGTCGTTTATATTGCTTCTACCTTCCGGTGCATGCACATAGTGTTAAAAGTATAACTGGATTCAGTTAGAGATAAAGAGAGATAGAGATAGAACTAATTTAAATCATGCATTACTTGTCTTGTCCTTCAAGTCTCTCTTCCCCCATTGTACACTACTAGAAGGATTGAATGCGCTTCGCTGTGCGGTTGGTGTTGTTGGGATTTCATAAAGAAATGGTTTGGTTATTGGTGTAGATAATGAAGTGTGTTTCCTTTTTTATATATAATGCAGTATTTTGATGGTCGCTTTATGAAGGCGGCATAATTATGTGTTATCCGCAAATTAACCCACGCATATTCAGGGAACTTTCTTGCGGCGATGACCACATGTATTATATTGGTGCTATAGTGTTGCATGTTTGCATTTATTTTTGTCAAGTGATGAGAGAGTGAGAGACTGATATGTTTATATAAGCTGGTTGTTGTGGATTGATTTCTGACCAGTCAAAATCGTGAACCATATCCGAAATTGAACAACTCACTTGAATGAGAGAGCTCTTTGAGAAATTGTTGACCAAGTCAAAAATTGGGAACTCAATCCAAAATCATATTTGTGCTATAGTGTTGCATATTGGCATTTATTTTTTTGTCAGATGATGAGAGTGTGCGCGAGACTGATATATTTTTATAAACTGGTTCATGCCGATTAATTTGAAAAATCATTAACCAGTCAAAATCGTAAACCAAATTTAAAATTCAACACCTCACTTGGATGAGAGGGCTCCTTGAAAAATTGTCGCCGAGTAAAAATTGGGAACACAATCCAAAACCGATGTCCTCAATTGAATGGCCTTTAACCCCTAGGGAGCTTAGTGAGGTAGTATATATATACCCACGGGTCAGATTAATATAATATACAACAAAAATATTTAGCATCCTACAATTTCCACACATAGTACAAGCATAATTGAATTTTTACGTCGTCCAAGTAAGATTTCTCCAGGAGTATTGCCCCTCAAGAAAGCCACGCAGCTGCGATGGTGGCCACGCCAATCTCTCCCCTATTGGGAGCTCAACACCCGAGCTCCATCACCAAGCCAAGCAACCATGCGCTCCCAGAGCAGGGTACATGTTAGATTTTCTCGTCGCCGACAATGAAGCCACCTCCACGAGCACTAAACGTCGCCAGGATGCTTGAAATGGTGGCATGATTTGGCAGGACATAAGGGAAACCATGGCCACTGGTCGGTAAAGGAGATGCAAGTCCGCCTACAACAGGACAGATGGGTTGTCATCACTATATTCGCAACCCCTGCAACAATAATGACCGACTTCCAGTCGACGAAGCTCGGAGCGACGGCCCGGGGCAGCGCAAAGAGGGGAAGCCAAGCGAAGGCAGACCTGAAGTAGGGCTCACCACAAGTCCGAGGAAGCAATGGTAACACTACACTCTATTTTTCAATTGTGCAAAAAAAATCGTAGTTTTCTTATATTCATGACAAAAGTACATTGGGTAATCTGACACATAACCTAACTGAAGAGTTGGACGAGTCGGGGACGGAAACTTGTAAACGCAACAATGGTGGCGGGATTTGGTGGTGGGGGAGATCTGGGAGTGGTGGTGGTTGTGGGCGCCTCAAGACAAGGGTGGATATGCGTTGGGTCGAGTGGGAGCCTAGGCCCACACTCAATATCTAATATTGCAGCTTTGAAGCCCAATGGCTTATTTAGTTAGCCCAACATCTGTGTCCCCACTGATTTTGGGCCTCCATTTGCTTTTTGGAATGAGTCCGCTCATGCCTTCGTTAGCGCAGTTTCTCGCTCGGTCGCTCGTTGTTATGGATCGTTTTATTTCTTCTTTCCTGTACAATGGCTGCACTGATCCGGTTTTAATGGTTTTTCCATTCTTTCTTTTTTCTTTTTTTCTTCGGATTTTTTGTTTTTCTCTCTCTTCATCGGTTTTCATAGTGTTTCACCGTTTTGCATTGGTTTCTTTGGTTCTTCTTCTTCTTTTTTGTTTTTCTATTTCTTATTGTTTTTTTTCTTTGGGTTCCTTTTGTTTTTCACTGTTTTCTTTGGGTTTTCTTTTTTTGGCTATAACTTTGGTTTTCATTGTTTTCCACTGGTTTTCTTTCGTTTTTATTTCTTTCTTCATTTTACTTTGGTTTTATTTTATTTCTTTCTTTGTTTAATTTGATTTTATTTGCTTTTCTTTGCTTTGATTTTTTGTTTCTGTCGGTTTTATCGGTTTTCTTTTTTTAAACACATGTCTACTTTTCTTCGGTATACATTTTCGGTGTGCACGTGAAACATTTTTTTGATACACGTTGAACATTTATTTAAATACATGATGCACATTTTTCTTTTAATACATGTTTTTGAATACATGATCAATTTTTTTTCAAATACACAAGTCTACATTTTTCGTATACACAAGGTATGTTTTCTAATACACATTTAACATTTTTGAAATACATGATCAATATTTTTTTCAAATTGTGGAGATCGGCCATGGCCCTCATATGGTGGATGCTATGGAAGGAGAGAAACAAAAGAATTTTCAGGAACACGTCCTGTACCCCCACAATGTTGTTCGAAAAAAATCAGTTAGAGGCCCAGGACTGGGTTGATGCTGGACGGCGACGAGTCTTGGCAATAGTAGAGAGTCCTCCACAACTAGACTAATGTAATGTTATGTATTTCCCCCATCCCCCTCTGTAATCTTGCTTTGTGACCTTTTTTCCGTCTATACGCAATGAAAAGCAGTGGCCCTGCCTTTTCGTCAAAAACAATATTTTGTTCAACTATATGTTTTGATGCTTTTTTTATTTTTCATACACATTATACATTTTTTGTATGCGTATAAAACAATTTCTATATATGTTTTAACATTTTTCAAACATATGAATAATTTTTTTCAAACATTTTTTCTTGATACACGTCGTACATTTTTTTATACATCAGGAATATTTTTTATATACACGATTAACATTTTTACAATGCATGATTAACATTTTTTAAATATTTTTATTTTTGATGTCTACTTGTTTCCACACACCTTTTACATTTTTTATACACCAAGAACAATTTTTATATATGATTTAACATTTATCAAATACATGATTAATATATTTATTAAACATATATTTTGATGCCAACTTTTTTTCATACACGTTGTACATTTTTCGTATACATTAAAAACATTTTTATACGCATTTAGCAATTTTCAAATGCATGATTGACATTTTTAAAAAAGTATGTAAAATGAATTTTATTATTATATATATTTATAATATTTCCAAATATAAATAAAAGTGAAAAAGTTAATCATAAAACAAAAACAAATGATGCCAAGAAAACAAGAAAAAACAACTAGCGCTTAATGCCCCGCGCTGGGCCGGCTCATTAGCGCAGGCGCTTTAGGCGAGTGCTCCTGCCGTCTCGCGTCAGGCGATTTATAGTCGCACCCGTTCAGGGCGTCTCGGAGACGGCTATGGTGCTAGATGTTCAAAACACAGATTAAGGGACTTCATTCCGTCCAAAATTTGAATAGCGGCAACCAACAGGCGTGTTGAACATGTACTTCCTGGTGTTGTTTTGTGATTTGAGCAAGGTTTTTGTTGTTGCCATATATGCATATCCAATGCTTTGAGAAGAATTCAAGAAAAAAAATTAATAGCAAGATGTGGAGGTATATCAAAAGACATCAATGCACAAGTTCAGCCCGGTGTTCTACGATTAGACCAAAGTATTTATACCTATCAAGTGTTTTGAAGATTTTTTTTAAACGGAGGTAAAATATTTGCCTTGTCTCATTAATAAAGGAGTGATCAACAAGGTTCACATTTAGAGAGGTCCAACTCTAAAAAAAAAAAAGACAAAAGGGTAAACAAGGTTCATAGTTTAGAGAAGAATTCAAGAAACAAAATTAACTGCAATATGTGAGGGTAGAAGCGATCCGCTCTCACGCTGTATAAGCGATCCATGAATATATTTGCCTCTTTGCCATGTTTGGTTAAAGACTAAATCCATGAATCGTCTCTCCATGGACAACGTATGGACGTGGTCCAGGTCGATCCACTAATAATAATTCACGTAAGGCAACAGACTGCGCCAATTGCGGCAGTGTTCTGGACTTTGTGGAAAGCCAGGAACGCTGCTAATTTTCCATCTTGTTTACCCACATGATCCCAGCGTTTTGTTCTTCCAAATCTCTTACTGGACATCATATTGGGCTGGTTTACACAAAAAAGAAGGGCAACGGATGCTGCGAGCCGTAGCAGCCATGCTGGTTGAAGTAGCAAACGGTTTCTTCAACAAGAGCAGAGGCTGGGCGCCGATGGTCAGACGCTTGGGAGTAGGCTGATCCTGATTCCAGCCTGATGGCGCAGTTTTATGTAATAGGCTTCTTTTGGTTAGATGTTCTTCTGGCAATATTTCTGTCGTGGGAGAGTTTGGAGTCTGCAGGGTGTGGTCACCTTTTCTTCCAGGAATGCAAAAACTAGCTGTTCTGGATGCTGTTAGAGCACCCTCGGGGTAGTTGGCTCGTTAAACTTATGACTCTGTTTATCGGTTTCTTTTCATGATATGAAATGAAATCGGGGGCGAACCCCCTCAATTCAAAAAAAAAAAAAAAAAATCAGACTGCGCCAAAAAAACCGAAAAATTTCATGTCAACCAATCAATCAATATACCATCACGGATCAGCGTAGAAGAGAAAAATAACCCATTACTGAGCAATACCTACGTATGTGCCGCAGCATCACGAACTGGATAATCCACCCTGCATTGCAGTGCCAGTTCGTACACTTGCCAAGTTGCCATACATATGTGCAGAGTCAACAGCCATGCCCGTTCAAGGTGGCGTGCATGTTTTTGTTCCGGAGCTCTCATCTATCTATATAAGTTAGGAATTTAGAGCTGCAATTAACCAGTTCAATTCAATCCAGCATTGGCTCTGAGAGAGAAGCAATGAAGCAAGGATCGATACCAGCCATGTCATCTGTTTGGCAGCTGCTGCTTCTCCTGCTGTGCAGCTACTATTCTGCCGTTGCCCGTGCTGAAGCCGTCTGCGCTGAGCAACCAGGTACGTACAGGTACAGCACACTAATTGTCCAGTGCAGTTGTGATGATCGTGGTTTAATCTCGTCTGTAAATTTTATAGTGACTCCGCCGTCGTCTAGTGGACCCACGGTGCCGTTGAACCACCGGTATGGCCCGTGCTCGCCGGCGCCGTCCACGGTGGAGCTGACCATGGCGGAGCTGCTCCGCGCCGACCAGCTCCGGGCCAAGTACGTCCAACGGAAGTTCTCTGGGACCGACGGGCTCCAGCCATTGGATCTCACCGTGCCGACCGACCTGGGGCTCGCCCTGGGCACGCTGCAGTACGTGATCACCGTCGGCATCGGCTCCCCTGTCGTGACCCAGACCATGATGATCGACACCAGCGGCGACGTGTCGTGGGTGCACTGCCGCTCCCCGACCGGGTCGACGCTCTTCGACCCCAGCAAATCGACCACCTACGCCCCCTTCTCCTGAAGCGCCGCCGAGTGCACGCAGCTCGGCAACAATGGCAACGGCTGCTCCAACTCAACGTGCCAGTACGTTATCGAGTACACTAACCAGCCGAACAACACCGGCACGTACGGCTCCGACACGCTGGTGCTGAGCTCCTCCGACACGGTCGAGAACTTCCAGTTCGGCTGCAGGCAGGACGAGGCGGAGGTGGAGGACAGCATGGACGGGCTCATGGGGCTCGGCGGCGACGTGCAGTCGCTCGTGTCGCAGACGGAGGCCACGTACGGCAAGGCCTACTCGTACTGCCTCCCGCCGACCAATCGCACTTCAGGGTTTCTCACGCTCGGCGCGCCGAACGACACGTCGGGCTTCCTGTCGACGCCGATGATCAGGTGGGAAAAGGTGCCGACGTTCCACGGCGTGCTCCTCCAGGACATAGTCGTGAACGGGACGCAGCTCAACATACCGTCTTCCGCCTTCGCCGCCGGGTCGTTGGTGAGCTCCGGCGCGTACATTACGCGGCTGCCGCCGGCGGCTTACACGGCGCTCAAGACGGCCTTCAAGGCCAGCATGACGCAGTACAAGACGATGCCGGCCAGGAGCATACTGGACACGTGCTTCGACTTCACAGGGCTGGAGCTGGACAGCATCACAGTGCCGGGCGTCGCGCTGGTGTTCGACGGCGGCGCGGTCGTCAACCTCGACCGTAGCGGGGTCGTCATCGGCAACTGCCTCGCGTTCGCTGCCAGCACCAACCCCAGCGGCGTCCCCAGCGTCATCGGCAACGTGCAGCAGCGGACGCTCGAGGTGTTGCTCAACGTCGGCCAGAGAGTCGTCGGGTTCCGGCCAGGCGCGTGCTGATCATTTCATTTTCGGTAAGCGAATTGTGCGGCAAGGGGCAGGAAGATCGAGCTCGTTCAGATGAATAATAATTGACTTTGGATTGACCTGGCTTTAAACCTTCAGAATGAGTCGGATTGGAGTGTATCCAGACAAGCTTTAGGTGGGCTAAATTTGTCAACGACGTAACTACGTTTTGATTGGGATGTTTTGTGACAGCAACATGATCGCTGCTGTATGTTTTGTTGGTTAATTAAATTGTTTTAAAACTTGTACTGCTCGGTATGCTGCTATGTTTGTAATTTCATCTATGACCTTTTTTTTTTTAAAAGATGACTCAGGCCTCTGCATTGGACGATGCATGAAGCCATTTTATTAATTATTCACGAAGACCTTACAAAGTAATACATCAGTAAGTCTGAAGCCACCATCTTGGCAACATCTGTCGCTACTCCTATCCACTTGATAAAAGGGTGCCGATTATCCGATCCGAATACCAAACAGACATCACACCAAAGCCTAACATCTAAATCCGAATGCCCCAACCAAGCCGCATTGCCGGGTCTGGGTCACACACCGGTCCGGCGCACTCTTAGAGGCCGCCGCCGCCGTCTTCCACCGATCCATCTCCAGAGCAGGTACTGACGCACCGACCTTGCCAGGCCTGCAGTTGACGCCACCACGGCGCCAGACAACGCCACCATCCTGCATGTATCCATCCACACGCGCCTGTCGCCGAAACTCCGCAGCGCCATGCCGCCGAGATCCGCTGTCGGCCTTGCGGTTGATGTAACACCGCTCCTCCTCTTGTCCCCTCCAGCCAACACTTTCCAAAACGATGCCCCCAAGAGGGAGAACGACACCGAAGGCGACGTCATCGTCCGATCCGGTAGACCCAGATCTAGGGTTTCCCCGGAACATCCCAATCGAGTTGACGTGACCTGCAACGACGATGCCTCGAGAAGGAAACGACGTCAGAGACGCCGCCATCGTCCGTCAAGACCGCAGTCAGGCGCGATTTTCAGCGGAAGCCGCGTCGTCCCGATCTCGCGGCTGGCTAGAACCGCGCGGAGCCTCGCCATGAAGACGTATGCTGCCGCCGGTACTCCGGCTGAGATCCTCCATCCCCTCACCGGAGCCCTCATCGCGTCGCCGATCATCCACGCGAAGAATCGATGACGGATCTGGGAAAAAACAGTTTCCGGAAAGCAATTTACAGTTTTTAAAACGGTGGGAAACAAAAATTGAGCATGCAACTGAAATTCAGAATTCCACTCATTGTTCCACAGAAATTTGAGGCAGTGTAGGTACCTGATCTAAGTGTGGAACAAAAGTATGTTGACATTAGAAATCAATCAGAAAGGGTCGATCAAATTTGGGGGTCCCAAATAGGTAATTGATTAAGATGCCCACCTCCTCCAACGACGGGAGCTCCTCTGCAAACCGGCATCCATTGTTGAAGAACACGATCAGCTCGAGGAATGGAGAAATTAGCAAAGATGTAAAAGTACTGACTGCCCAACATCTGGTAAATCGCTGCTGAATTACAGGTTTAAGTTATGTCTGTTGGTGATCTTCTGGAGATGCCCTAAACAGGTCAACATGCACCTGCCTACATCAAAACAAATGATGAAAAATTATGAAATGGAAGATTCAAGATTCAAATATTTCCGCAAGCAACATGTGCGCCGCAGGCAAGTATCAATATATATACCCAAAAGAAAATGAAGAGTACACATACGTCTTCTTTGATTGTCTGGTACACCCTCCTATCGCGAGCAAACAGAAGGTTGCGGTTGTGATCCACGGCGTCTCGTGCTGCAACCACGCCATATACAGACAATGGCCACTGGTCTGATGGGTCACTACCAGGTATGTGTAGGCGCGACTCTCCCACGGTCTGATGGGTCACTACCAGGTATCAAGCTTGTGAAGTGCATGGAGCTCACTGTCGCTGCATGCGTCACACCCAACCAAGGGAAGCGTGTGTTAAAATCTTTCTAATATGAACTGAGTAGTACTACCAGATAAGCTGCAAATTAAGTAAATCCCTTGCCTTCCCTTGTGAAAAGAAAGATGATTGAAGGTACAAAAAAATAGGATGAAAGCTACTAGGGTCGTCGTTAAGCAAAAACGAGTGAGGAAAGTGTTAGATTTAATTAACATCAGGCTAATGAACGTTAGGGCCTAATCTCGGACTAGAACACCAGCGTTATGCGGAAGCGCACAAACTTACAGGTGCTTGCCGAGATCCCATGGCTTCTCGATGCAGCCCCCTGTGTAGCCCATGGCTACACCTTGTGATCTCCAGCAACAGGAGATTGTTGTGGAAGAAAAGCAGGAGCAGGGAGACGCCTAGGGCAGCAGGAAGCCGCCGGCACAGCCTTGCGGTTGTCGGCGGTGGAGATGGTCTTCATGTACCTCACCACACCTTTAGGATCGGCAGTTAGGAGGCTTTGATCGTGGTTCTGTTATCCATAACAAAAAAAACCTTTTCCGTATATATGTGTGTGCTGGGTACATGGGACCAAAACCAAAAGTTGTTATATGTGCTCCCGATCAAGGCACGGTCATGGAGGTGGAGACTTTCTCTCCCTTATTTTTCTCTCGGTTTGGGTTTGTTTACCGTGAGATCAATTCCAACAGAAAGAAGTACTCACTCATGTCTCGGAAGGAACCGTAGCCTTCGAATCCCCAGTTGGACTTCCAAACCCTAATGTAGCGAGCGAAGTCCTCCTTTTCTGCGGCCATCTCCTTGGACTCCATGTCTAATTGTGTTGGTGATTTGCCTCTGTCCATCCCATCAACACCCTCATCACTTAAGCTGGGATCTCTAGGCTCCTTGTCCTCGTGACCGCTAACAGAATCACTCTTATATTATGGGACGGAGGGAGTAGTACCATGCAATAATACGAGGGGGCCTCGCAAATTTGACCTCTCACTCTTCATTGTGTCCTCCCTGCGTTTCCCCTTCTTCTTGCGACGACGACGAACCAGAACCCTGCTCTCGGTCTCAGGGCTCAGGGGGCGTCCATGAACTTGCGGGATTTACCCTAGTTGTCTATCTCAGGGGGCGTCTTCGCCTCGAATTTTTCTCTGCCATCGCTTGCTTTTTATCTAGCTATCAGGGTGAGCCGCCGTCGCCGGGTTTTTGTAACAAAGAGGCGCTTCGTCGTGATGGGATAGTTCCGCATCACGACCCCAGCCATCCTTGGTGACGTATCCGGGAAAACCCAGCGACCAGTGAACATCTGAAAACTTGTGTTGTGGGGCGTTATTATAAACCAGTAATGGATGGTGCAGATCGGAAGTGGGATTGCTTAAACATGCTTTGCAGGTAATCCTTCTCCTTAGATCATACAGATAAGAGCATCTCTAGCACATCCCATATAACCTCGCCAGTCCGTAAATTTTTAGCCATTTTGCAGGATGAAGCTTTTTTTTACCCGAACAGGTCCACTAAACGTAGCCCGGCCCGTATTTTTTTACAGATGGCCTGCATCTCGACCGCTCCGGTGCTTTATCTACGGATTCGGCTCCCTTTTACCGGACGCAAACCCTATCCCCTCCGCCACAATCCCCCGCGGTGCCGCTACCACTCCTCAACTCGGGCGTCAAATCTCGTCGCTTCTCCACCTTCTTTTCTTCTCCTCCATGGTCGGTGCTGCTCGTGGGCGTGGCTGGCATGGTGGCCATGGCGGATCGCCACCACGCAAGCTCGCACGCCACGACGTAGAGGCCGACAGCTCCAGCTGGCCCGCCGTCGAGCCATGGCGCTCCAAGCAAGCCCGCGATCGCAGTCGGCTCTCCTGCATCGGCGGGTGATACGTCTCCAACGTATCTATAATTTTTGATTGTTCCATGCTATTATAGTATCAATCTTGGATGTTTTATATGTAATTATATGCCATTATATATCATTTTTTGGGACTAACCTATTAACCCAGTGCCCAGTGCGAGTTGCTGTTTTCTGCTTATTTTTGCCTTTTTAGAAAATCATTATCAAAAAGTGTCCAAACGAGAAAAACACTTTGGATTAATTTTTTATAGACCAGAAGAGACCCACGAAGCTTCGGGAGAAGACCAGAAGAGCCACGAGGAGGCGACAACCCTAGAGGGCGCGCCCCCCAGGCTTGTGGGCCCCTCGTGGCACCTCCTGACCTAATTCCAGCGCTATAAATTCTCAAATATTCCAAAACCAACAGAGAGACAGAAGAGAAAACCTTTTCGCCGCCGCAAGCCTCTGTTCTTCCGCGATCCCATCTAGAGGCCTTTTCCGGTACTCTGCCGGAGGGGGAATCGATCACGGAGGGCTTCTTCATCAACCTTGCTCCCCTTCCGATGATGTGTGAGTAGTTTATCACGGACCTACGGGTCCATAGCTAGTAGCTAGATGGCTTCTTCTCTCTTTTTGATCTTCAATACCATGTTCTCCTCGATGTTCTTGGAGTTCTATCCGATGTAATCTTCTTTTGCGGTGTGTTTGTTGGGATCCGATGAATTGTGAGTTTATGATCAGATTATTCATGAGAAATATTTGAGTCTTCTCTGAACTCTTTTATGCATGATTATTATAGCTTTGTATTTCTCTCCGATCTATTGATTTGGTTTGGCCTACTAGATTGATTTCTCTTGCAATGGGAGAGGTGCTTTGTGATGGGTTCAATCTTGCGGTGCTCAATCCCAGTGACAGAAGGGGACATGACACGTATTTGTATTGTTGCCATTAAGGATAAAAAGATGGGGTTTAATCATATTGCTTGAGTTTACTTTGTCGACATCATGTCATCTTGCTTAAGGCGTTACTCTGTTTCATACTTAATACCCTAGATGCATGCTGGATAGTGGTCGATGGGTGGAGTAATAGTAGTAGATGCAGGCAGGAGTCGGTCTACTTGTCTCGGACGTGATGCCTATATACATGATCATTGCCATGAATCCATCATAATTATTTGCTTTCCTATCAATTGCCCAACAGTAATTTGTTTACCCACTGTATGCTATGTTTTCGAGAGAGAAACCTCTAGTGAAAACTATGGCCCCCGGGTCTACTTTATCATATATAAAAAACCCAAATGTGATGATCATCATTATTAGAGTATTGTCCCAGTGAGAAAAGGATGATGGAGACCATGATTCCCCCACAAGTCGGGATGAGACTCCGGACGAAAATATAAAAAAGAAAATGAAAAAAAGAGGCAAAAAAGAGCCATGAAAAAAAATGAGAGAAAAAGAGAGAAGGGGCAATGTTACTATCCTTTTCCACACTTGTGCTTCAGAGTAGCACCATGTTTTTCATATAGAGAGTCTCCTATTTTGTCACTTTCATATACTAGTGGGAATTTTTTATTATAGAACTTGGCTTGTATATTCCGATGATGGGCTTCCTCAAATGCCCGAGGTCTTCATGAGCAAGCAAGTTGGATGCACACCCACTTAGTTTTCATGTTGAATTTTCATACACTTATAGCTCTTAGTGCATCCGTTGCATGGCAATCCCTACTCCTCGCATTGACATCAATTGTTGGGCATCTCCATAGCCCGTTGATTAGCCTCCTTGATGTGAGACTATCTTCTTATTTTTGACTTCCCCTTATTGATCTCTACTACCACACTCTATTCCATCCATAGTGCTATATCCATGGTTTGCGCTCATGTATTGCGTGGGAGTTGAAAAAGCTGAAGCGCGTTAAAAAGTATGAACCAATTGCTTGGCTAAAACCAGGGTAGGGCATGATAAATATTTTGTGTTAAGAAGATAGAGCATGACAGGATTATATGATTTTGTAGGGATAACGTTCTTTAGCATTTTTATTTTGAAAGACATGATTGTTTATTAGTATGCCTGAGTATTGATGTCTTTATATCAAATTATCGACTATTGCTTTGAATCATTCGGATATTATTATTCATATCGTAAGAGAGAGATTACATGATGAAACATGATAGGTAGCATTCCACATCAAAAATTATGTTTTTATCATTTACCTACTCGAGGACGAGCAGGAATTAAGCTTGGGGATGCTTGATACGTCTCCAACGTATCTATAATTTTTGATTGTTCCATGCTATTATAGTATCAATTTTGGATGTTTTATATGCAATTATATGCCATTATATATCATTTTTTGGGACTAACCTGTTAGCCCAGTGCCAGTTGCTGTTTTCTGCTTTTTTTTGCCTTTTCAGAAAATCATTATCAAAATGTGAACAAACGAGAAAAAAACTTTGGATTAATTTTTTCTGGACCAGAAGAGACCCACGAAGCTTCGGGAGAAGACCAGAAGAGCCACGAGGAGGCGACAAGCCTAGAGGGCGCGCCCAGGGGGGTAGGGCGCCCCCCAAGCTTGTGGGCCCCTCATGGCACCTCCTGACCTAATTCCAGCGCTATAAATTCCCAAATATTCCAAAACCAACAGAGAGACAGAAGATAAAACCTTTCCACCACCGCAAGCCTTTGTTCTTCCGTGATCCCATCTGGAGGCCTTTTCCGGTACTCTGCCAGAAGGGGAATCGATCACGAAGGGCTTCTTCATCAACCTTGCTGCCCTTCCGATGATGTGTGAGTAGTTTACCACAGACCTACGGGTCCATAGCTAGTAGCTAGTGTTGGGGAACGTTGCATGGGAAACAAAAATTTTCCTACGCACACGCAAGATCTATCCATGGTGATGAGCATCTACGAGAGGGAGAGTGAATCTACATACCCTTGTAGATCGCTAAGCGGAAGCGTTAATAAACGCGGTTGATGTAGTCGAACGTCTTCGCGATCCAAATCGCCGAGCGTCCCGCGATCCAATCACGATCCTTCCGATCTAGTGCCGAACGGACGGCACCTCCGCGTTCAACACACGTACGGCTTGATGACGCCTTCACCTCCTCGATCCAGCGAGCGATGGTGAAGTAGTGGTTGAGTTCCAGCAGCACGACGGCGTGGTGATGGTGGTGAGGAACAATCTCTGCAGGGCTTCGCCAAGCACTACGGAGATTATGACGGAGGAACTAGAGGGCTAGGGTTGCCGGCACACGGCTTGGGAAATCCTGATGTGTCCCGTGTGCTAGCCCTGCCCCTCTATTTATATGTTGAGCCTTGGGGTCTAAACTTGGAGTAAAAGCCTCCTCCGGGTCGGTTTTGCCCGCACAAGGTCGGTTTGGCCCGCAGGGAAAGAGTCCAACTCGGATCCCGGCCGAACCGTGCACAGCCGCGCACAAGCGGTAGTACCGCTTCACACAAGCGGTAGTACCGCTTGGGCGGTAGTACCGCTTCACACAAGCGGTAGTACCACTCGGGCGGTAGTACCGCTTCACACAAGCGGTAGTACCGCTCCGGCGGTAGTACCGCTTCACCAAGCGGTAGTACCGCTTACGCGGCAGCAAAACTACTTTTGCACTTTCCAATACCTTGTGGGCTTTATCCCTTTGGCTCATATAAAGTGTTGCTGCACCCGAACACTTCGGTAAACATCCGGAACCCCTTCCGGTGAACTTCGGAACTCTTCCGGAGATCAAAACACTATTATCACATATATCAATCTTTACCTCCGGACTATTCCGGAGATCCTCGTCATGTCCGGGATCTTATCCGGGACTCCGAACAACTTTCGGTCACCAACATAACAACTCAATTATACTAATCGTCACCAAACGTTAAGTGTGTAGACCCTGCGGGTTCGAGAACTATGTAGACATGACCGAGACACCTCTACGGCCAATAACCAATAGCGGGACCTGGATGCCCATATTGGCTCCTACATATTCTACGAAGATCTTTATCGGTCGAACCTCTATGTCAAGGATTCAGTTAATCCCGTATGCTGTTCCCTTTGTTCTTCGGTATGTTACTTGCCCGAGATTCGATCGTCGGTATCACTATACCTAGTTCAATCTCGTTACCGGCAAGTCTCTTTACTCGTTCCGTAATACAAGATCTCGTGGCTAACACTTTAGTCACATTGCTTGCAAGGCTCATTGTGATGTTGTATTACCGAGTGGGCCCTGAGATACCTCTCCGTTATACGGAGTAACAAATCCCAGTCTTGATCCATGCCAACCCAACAGACACCCTCGGAGATACCTGTAGAGCACCTTTATAGTCACCCAGTTACGTTGCGACGTTTGATACACACAAGGTATTCCTCCGGTGTCAGTGAGTTGCATGATCTCATGGTCAAAGGAACAGATACTTGACATGCAGAAAACAATAGCAATAAACTGACACGATCAAATGCTACGTTTACAGTTTGGGTCTTGTCCATCACATCATTCTCCTAATGATGTGATCCTGTTATCAAATGACATCTCATGTCTATGGCTAGGAAACCTTAACCATCTTTGATCAACGAGCTAGTCAACTAGAGGCTTACTAGGGACACAGTGTTGTCTATGTACCCACACATGTATTTGAGTTTCCAATCAATACAATTATAGCATGGATAATAAACGATTATCATGAACAAGGAAATATAATAATAACCAATTTATTATTGCCTCTAGGGCATATTTCCAACAGTCTCCCACTTGCACTAGAGTCAATAATCTAGTTCACATCACTATGTGATTTACATTGTAATGAATCGAACACCCATGCAGTTCTGGTGTTGTTCATGTTTAGCCCTTGGAAGAGGTTTAGTCATCGGATCTGCAACATTTAGATCCGTGTGTACTTTGCAAATATTTATGTCGTCCTCCTTGATGTAATCGCGGATGGAATTGAAACGTCGCTTTATGTGTCTGGTCCTCTTGTGAAATCTTGGTTCCTTGGCTAGAGCAATGGCACCAGTATTATCACAAAACAGAGTCATTGGGTTAAGCGCACTAGGCACTACTCCAAGATCTGTCATGAACTCCTTCATCCAGACACCTTCCTTCGCCGCCTCCGAGGCTGCGATGTACTCCGCTTCGCATGTAGAATCAGCTACCACGCTTTGCTTGGAACTGCACCAGCTAACCGCACCCCCATTAAGAATAAATACGTATCCGGTTTGCGACTTAGAGTCATCCGGATCAGTGTCAAAGCTTGCATCGACGTAACCCTTTACGACGAGCTCTTGATCACCTCCATAAACGAGAAACATGTCCTTAGTCCTTTTCAGGTACTTCAGGATATTCTTGACCGCTGTCCAGTGTTCCATTCCTGGATCACTTTGAAACCTTCCGACCATACTTATGGCAAGGCTGACATCGGGTCTTGTGCACAGCATTGCATACATGATAGAGCCTATGGCTGAAGCATAGGGGATGACACTCATCTTTTCTCTATCTTCTGCAGTCACTGGGCATTGAGTCTTACTCAACTTCACACCTTGCAAAACAGGCAAGAACCCCTTCTTGGACTGATCCATTTTGAACTTCTTCAAAATCTTATCAAGGTATGTGCTTTGTGAAAGTCCTATTAAACGTCTTGATCTATCTCTATAGATCTTGATGCCTAATATGAAAGCAGCTTCTCCTAGGTCCTTCATTGAAAAACTCTTGTTCAAATATTCCTTTACACTTTCCAGCATTTCTATATTGTTTCCAATCAGCAATATGTCATCCACATATAATATTAGAAACGCTATAGAGCTCCCACTCACTTTCTTGTAAATACAAGCTTCTCCGTAAACTTGTATAAACTCGAACGCTTTGATCACCTCATCAAAACGAAGATTCCAACTCCGAGATGCTTGCACCAGTCCATAAATGGATCGCTGGAGTTTGCAAACTTTGTCAGCATTCTCTGGATCGACAAAACCTTCTGGTTGCATCATATACAACTCTTCCTTAAGGTAACCGTTAAGGAACGCTGTTTTGACATCCATCTGCCAAATTTCATAATCGAAAAAGGCAGCTATTGCTAACATGATTCTGACGGACTTAAGCATCGCTACGGGTGAGAAGGTCTCATCGTAGTCAACTCCTTGAACTTGTGAAAAACCCTTTGCCACAAGTCGAGCTTTATAGACGGTGACATTACCGTCCGCGTCCGTCTTCCTCTTAAAGATCCATTTGTTCTGAATGGCCTTACGCCCTTCAGGTAATACTTCCAAAGTCCATACTTTGTTTTCATACATGGATCCCATCTCGGATTTCATGGCCTCTAACCACTTCTCGGAATCCGGGCCCATCATCGCTTCTCCATAGCTCGTAGGTTCATCGTTGTCTAACAACATGACCTCTAAGACAGGGTTGCCGTACCACTCGGGAGCAGTACGCGTCCTTGTCGACCTACGAGGTTCGATAGCAACTTGATCCAAAGCTTCATGATCATCATCATTAACTTCCTCTTCAGCTAATGTAGGCTCCACAGAAACAACTTTCTGCGCTGCGCTACTCTCAGGTTGAAGTAAAGGTTCAACAACCTCATCAAGTTCTATCTTCCTCCCACTCAATTCTTTCGAGAGAAACTCTTTCTCAAGAAATGTTCCGTTTTTAGCGACAAAAACTTTGCCCTCGGATTTGAGGTAGAAGGTATACCCAATTGTCTCTTTTGGGTATCCTATGAAGACGCATTTCTCCGCTTTGGGTTCCAGCTTTTCAGGCTGAAGCTTTTTGACATAAGCATCACATCCCCAAACTTTAAGAAACGACAGTTTTGGCTTCTTGCCAAACCAAAGTTCATATGGCGTCGTCTCAACGGATTTCGATGGTGCCCTATTTAAAGTGAATGCAGCTGTCTCTAATGCATAACCCCAAAATGATAGTGGCAAATCGGCAAGAGACATCATAGATCGCACCATATCCAATAAGGTTCGATTACGACGTTCGGACACACCATTACGCTGTGGTGTTCCAGGCGGTGTCAATTGTGAAACAATTCCACACTGTTTTAAGTGACTGCCAAACTCATAACTCAGATATTCTCCTCTTCGATCAGATCGTAGGAATTTAATCTTCTTGTTACGATGATTCTCAACTTCACTCTGAAATTGTTTGAACTTTTCAAATGTTTCAGACTTGTGTTTCATTAAGTAAATATACCCATATCTACTTAAGTCATCAGTGAAGGTGAGAAAGTAACGATAACCACCGCGCGCCTCAATACTCATCGGACCGCACACATCAGTATGTATGATTTCCAATAAGTCACTTGCCCGTTCCATTGTTCCAGAGAACGGCGTTTTAGTCATCTTGCCCATGAGGCATGGCTCACATGTGTCAAGTGATTCAAAATCAAGTGACTCCAAAAGTCCATCAGCATGGAGCTTCCTCATGCGTTTTACGCCAATATGACCTAAACGGCAGTGCCACAAGAAAGTGGTATTATCATTATCAATTCTACATCTTTTGGCATCAATGTTATGAACATGTGTATCATTACTATCGAGATTCAATAAGAATAAACCCCTCACATCGGGTGCATGACCATAAAAGATATTACTCATATAAATAGAACAACCATTATTCTCTGATTTAAATGAGTAACCGTCTCGCAATAAACAAGATCCAGATATAATGTTCATGCTTAACGCAGGCACCAAATAACACTTATTTAGGTTCATCACTAATCCCGACGGTAATCGAAGAGCGAGCGTGCCGACGGCGATCACATCAACCTTGGAACCATTTCCCACGCGCATCGTCACTTCGTCCTTTGCCAGCCTCCGTCTATTCCGCAGTTCCTGTTTTGAGTTGCAAATATGAGCAACCGCACCGGTATCAAATACCCAGGCACTACAACGAGAGTTGGTAAGGTACACATCAATAACATGTATATCATATATACCTTGTTTGTTGTTGGCCGCCTTCTTGTCAGCCAAATACTTGGGGCAATTCCGCTTCCAGTGTCCAGTTCCCTTGCAATGAAAACACACAGTTTCTGGTTTGGGTCCAGCCTTGGGTTTCTTCACGAGAGGAGCAACTGCTTTGCCACTCTTCTTGGAGTTACCCTTCTTACCCTTGCCATTTTTCTTGAAACTAGTGGTTTTATTGACCATCAACACTTGATGCTCCTTCTGAATTTCAGACTCAGCGGCTTTCAGCATCGCAAACAGCTCGGCGACTGACTTGTTCATCCCGTGCATGTTATAGTTCAACACGAAGCTCTTGTAGCTAGGTGGCAATGATTGAAGAACTCTGTCAGTGATAGCCTCTGGCGGAAGGGGCATCCCTAACTCAGCCAGACGGGTGGAGTACCCAGACATTCTGAGCACGTGATCACTGATAGACCCGTTCTCCTCCATCTTGCAAGCATAGAACTTATCGGAGATCTCATATCTCTCGATCCGGGCATTCTTCTGAAAGATAAACTTCAACTCCTGGAACATCTCATATGCTCCATGACGTTCAAAACGTCTTTGAAGTCCCGGTTCTAAGCCATACAACATTGCACATTGAACTATTGAGTAATCATCAGAACGAGCCTGCCAGGCGTTCACAACGTCTAGAGACTCAACTGGAGCGGGTGGATCACCAAGCGGTGCATCAAGGACATAAGCCTTCTGGGAAGCCGTAAGGATAATCCTTAGATTACGGGCCCAGTCCACAAAGTTACTTCCATCATCTTTCAACTTAGCTTTCTCTAGGAACGCATTAAAATTCAGGGGTGCTACTGCGCGAGCCATGATCTACAACATAAATATAGCAAAGACAACTTAGACTATTGTTCTTAGATAATGAGTTTAGTTAATCATATTTAAAAAACTCCCACTCAAATTGACATCCCTCCGATCATTCGAGTGTAACATGATCCAAATCCACCAACTCAAGTCCGATCATCACGTGAGTTGAGGTGGTTTCAATGGTGAACATCTTCATGTTGATCATATCTACTATATGACTCATGTTCGACCTTTCGGTCTCTTGTGTTCCGAGGCCATGTCTGTACATGCTAGGCTCGTCAAGTTTAACCCGAGTGTTCCGCACGTGCAACATGGCTTGCACCCGTTGTATGCGAACGTAGAGTCTATCACACCCGATCATTACGGCGTGTCTCGAAACGACGAACTTTCGCAACGGTGCACACTTGGGGAGAACACAATTTATCTTGAAATTTAAGTGAGGGATCACCTTATAATGCTACCGTCGTCCTAAGCAAAATAAGATGCATAAAAGGATTAACATCACATGCAAATCATAAGTGACATGATATGGCCATGAACTTGTGCTTTTGATCTCCATCTCCAAAGCACCGGCATGATCTCCATCGTCACCGGCATGACACCATGATCTCCATCATCTTGATCTCCATCAACGTGTCGCCATAAGGTTGTCGCGCTGACTGTTGCTTCCACGACTATAGCTAACGTTTAGCGATAAAGTAAAGCATTACATAGCGCTTAATGATTGACACGCAGGTCATACAATAATTAAAGACAACTCTATGGCTCCTGCCAGTTGCCGTACTCATCGACATGCAAGTCGTGATATTCTATACATCACATGATCATCTCATACATCACATATATCTCATCATGTAATTGGCCATATCACATCACAACATACCCTGCAAAAACAAGTTAGACGTCCTCTAATTGTTGTTGCAAATTTTACGTGGCTGCTACGGGTTTGCAAGAACCGTTCTTACCTACGCAAAACCACAACGTGGTGTAGTGATTGCTTTTTGATCTTCTAAAAGAACCCTCTTCATTGAACCGATTCAACTAAAGTGAGAGAGACAGACACCCGCCAGTCACCTTTATGCAACAAGTGCACGCAGCGGTAAAACCAGTCTCGCGTAAGCGTACGCGTAATGTCGGTCCGGGCCGCTTCATCTCACAATACCGCTGAATCAAGTATCAACTAGTAACGGCAAGCAATATGTATACACCCACGCCCACAACTCGTTTGTGTTCTACTCGAGATCTCATCTACGCATAGACCTAGCTCATGATGCCACTGTTGGGGAACGTTGCATGGGAAACAAAAATTTTCCTACGCACACGCAAGATCTATCCATGGTGATGAGCATCTACGAGAGGGAGAGTGAATCTACATACCCTTGTAGATCGCTAAGCGGAAGCGTTAATAAACGCGGTTGATGTAGTCGAACGTCTTCGCAATCCAAATCGCCGAGCGTCCCGCGATCCAATCACGATCCTTCCGATCTAGTGCCGAACGGACGGCACCTCCGCGTTCAACACACGTACGGCTTGATGACGCCTTCACCTCCTCGATCCAGCGAGCGATGGTGAAGTAGTGGTTGAGTTCCAGCAGCACGACGGCGTGGTGATGGTGGTGAGGAACAATCTCTGCAGGGCTTCGCCAAGCACTACGGAGATTATGACGGAGGAACTAGAGGGCTAGGGTTGCCGGCACACGGCTTGGGAAATCCTGATGTGTCCCGTGTGCTAGCCCTGCCCCTCTATTTATATGTTGAGCCTTGGGGTCTAAACTTGGAGTAAAAGCCTCCTCCGGGTCGGTTTTGCCCGCACAAGGTCGGTTTGGCCCGCAGGGAAAGAGTCCAACTCGGATCCCGGCCGAACCGTGCACAGCCGCGCACAAGCGGTAGTACCGCTTCACACAAGCGGTAGTACCGCTTGGGCGGTAGTACCGCTTCACACAAGCGGTAGTACCGCTCGGGCGGTAGTACCGCTTCACACAAGCGGTAGTACCGCTCCGGCGGTAGTACCGCTTCACCAAGCGGTAGTACCGCTTACGCGGCAGCAAAACTACTTTTGCACTTTCCAATACCTTGTGGGCTTTATCCCTTTGGCTCATATAAAGTGTTGCTGCACCCGAACACTTCGGTAAACATCCGGAACCCCTTCCGGTGAACTTCGGAACTCTTCCGGAGATCAAAACACTATTATCACATATATCAATCTTTACCTCCGGACTATTCCGGAGATCCTCGTCATGTCCGGGATCTTATCCGGGACTCCGAACAACTTTCGGTCACCAACATAACAACTCAATTATACTAATCGTCACCAAACGTTAAGTGTGTAGACCCTGCGGGTTCGAGAACTATGTAGACATGACCGAGACACCTCTACGGCCAATAACCAATAGCGGGACCTGGATGCCCATATTGGCTCCTACATATTCTACGAAGATCTTTATCGGTCGAACCTCTATGTCAAGGATTCAGTTAATCCCGTATGCTGTTCCCTTTGTTCTTCGGTATGTTACTTGCCCGAGATTCGATCGTCGGTATCACTATACCTAGTTCAATCTCGTTACCGGCAAGTCTCTTTACTCGTTCCGTAATACAAGATCTCGTGGCTAACACTTTAGTCACATTGCTTGCAAGGCTCATTGTGATGTTGTATTACCGAGTGGGCCCTGAGATACCTCTCCGTTATACGGAGTAACAAATCCCAGTCTTGATCCATGCCAACCCAACAGACACCCTCGGAGATACCTGTAGAGCACCTTTATAGTCACCCAGTTACGTTGCGACGTTTGATACACACAAGGTATTCCTCCGGTGTCAGTGAGTTGCATGATCTCATGGTCAAAGGAACAGATACTTGACATGCAGAAAACAATAGCAATAAACTGACACGATCAAATGCTACGTTTACAGTTTGGGTCTTGTCCATCACATCATTCTCCTAATGATGTGATCCTGTTATCAAATGACATCTCATGTCTATGGCTAGGAAACCTTAACCATCTTTGATCAACGAGCTAGTCAACTAGAGGCTTACTAGGGACACAGTGTTGTCTATGTACCCACACATGTATTTGAGTTTCCAATCAATACAATTATAGCATGGATAATAAACGATTATCATGAACAAGGAAATATAATAATAACCAATTTATTATTGCCTCTAGGGCATATTTCCAACAGCTAGATGGCTTCTTCTCTCTCTTTGATCTTCAATACCATGTTCTCCTCGATGTTCTTGGAGTTCTATCCGATGTAATCTTCTTTTACGGTGTGTTTGTTGGGATCCAATGAATTGTGAGTTTATGATCAGATTATTCATGAGAAATATTTGAGCCTTCTCTGAACTCTTTTATGCATGATTATTATAGCTTTGTATTTCTCTCCGATCTATCGATTTGGTTTTTCCTACTAGATTGATTTGTCTTGCAATAGGAGAGGTGCTTTGTGATGGGTTCAATCTTGCGGTGCTCAATCCCAGTGACAGAAGGGGACATGACACGTATTTGTATTGTTTCCATTAAGGATAAAAAGATGGGGTTTAATCATATTGCTTGAGTTTACTTTGTCTACATCATGTCATCTTATTTAAGGCGTTACTCTGTTTCATACTTAATACCCTAGATGCATGCTGAATAGTGGTCGATGGGTGGAGTAATAGTAGTAGATGCAGGCAGGAGTCGGTCTACTTGTTTCGGACGTGATGCCTATATACATGATCATTGCCATGAATCTGTCATAATTATTTTCTTTTTTATTAATTGCCCAACAGTAATTTGTTTACCCACCGTATGCTATGTGTTCGAGAGAGAAGTCTCTAGTGAAAACTATGGCCCCCGGGTCTACTTTATCATATATAAAAACCCAAAAATACCTTGCTGCAATTTATTTATTTTTAATTTTATTAGTATTTTAGTTTATCTATTTACCTCGATAAGATTTAATCCTTGCAAATAACCGCTAAGAGGATTGACAACCCTCTTATTTGCGTTGGGTGCAAGTGTTTGCTCTTGTGTGTGCAGGTGCGCTTAACGGAATTTTGCTTGGTTCTCCTACTGGATTGATAACCTTGGTTCTTAACTGAGAAAAATAATTATCTCTACTGTACTGCATCATTCTCTTCTCTTCGAGGAAATATCAACGCAGACTACAAGTAGCACCGGACGGAGCCCTTGGGCCGGCTTCGACGCTCTCGACGCCGCCCATTTCGATGCCTTGAGGACAACAACACTTAAACGAATCCCTCCGCAACCCCAATTACGATGCCTTGAGATTAAGGCTAGTCCGAACGGCCAGCAAAACTACAAGAGAAAAGAAGGATCCAAGAGGAGCAAGAGTACCTAGGAAACCGCCGGGGCGGGCTCTTCCAGGACGAGGAGGCTCTCAAAGCCATGATGAGGCAATCGGCGAAAAGCAAAGTGCCGCCTAGCTACCACCGGAACCTGATGAAGGACCTCGAACACATATCTAATTTTTTCAGTGCATAGTGTATATTTTTTGTGTAAACGTGAAACATTTTTTGATACGCGTTGTACATTTCTCGAATAGACGGTGTATACTTATTTTCTTAAGAAACATGTTATGAACACTTTTTGTAATACCTGGTCAACATTTTGTCAAATACATGCTGAACATTTTTTATATGGTAATAAACATTTTTTTTAAACTGCGGGAACATCTTTTAAATACATGATTAACATTTTTTTCCAACATATATGTTTTTGATCTCTACTTTTTTTCATACACATTTGTACATGTTTTGTATACATCAAGAATATTTTTTATACACGTTGAACATTTTCCAAATACATGATAAAAAAATGTAAAACTTATTTTTTTCATAAACATTGTACACTTTTTGCATACACCAAAAACATCTTCTATACAAGTTTAACATTTTACAAATACACAGATAATGTTTTTTTGAAAACTTATATTTTTTTTATGTTTACTTTTTCCATACACATTGTACTTATTTTGTATACATCAGAGACATTTTTTATATACACGTTTAACATTTTTATATACATGTTTAACATTTTTTATACACATGATTAACATTATTATATATATACATATGTTTTGAAGTGTACTTTTTTCCATACAACATTGTACATTTTTTGTATGATAATAGAAGTTGGGCCACACATGGGGCATTGTGTTGATTGTGTAATTGTGTGATGTTCAATGGTTGGGCTACAAAGCAGGCATAGGCCCATAGTAAAAACAGAAAAGACCATATTCACGGAAACGGAAAGTTTCATTTTCGCGCATGTTTCATCGGAAAACGCGTTTCATTTTTGTTTCTGTTTCTGTGTAAAAAAAGTCATTTCTATTTTTCGTTTTGCAAATTTCCACTTCGGTATCTAATATTTTCACTCCATTTCTATTTTTCCGCCGGAAAAACGGAAAGCTTCCCTACATACAGCCATACCCGCCCCAAAAGCTCACTGTTGAGATTTATCTAACCCATATAATTAGGAATAATCTACGCTTGTAACCGATGGACGCTTCTGTTCCACGCGTCCTTCCGAAACGTCGCGCCTGTGCGACGCGCCCTCTCAGGGGGTATATATATGTAATCCATCGATCAATGAAGAGAACTGATTCAAAGTTCAAAAAAAATAAAATGAAGAGAACTGATTCACTTTCTGTCGCTTGTCGATTTCCTTCAATCTCCATTCTTAACACGTTATCAGCCCGTGGCTCTCCGCTGAGAGAGGAAAAGGCCATCCCGACGGCGGTGCACAGGGACGGGCACTTCCGCAAGAGGCGAAACAGCGGCTCCCACCGCGGCATCTCGGCGGGCCTCTCCGCGTGCCATCGGCTGGCCGTTGTGTGCGGCGCGACTGCAGTTTGCGCATGGCAGCGAGGCTGGCTGCGACAGAACGAGGACGACGAAGATGGACGAATCCCTTGAACCAAGCCACGCGATGCAATCGATCATCACTCCGTTCACGGGAAAACAGCGTGCAGAAGGGAAATTAATCAAGAAACTGCCCAATTTGATCTTGTCTTCTTGTGATCAATTAATGATCTAACGATTGATTGGTTTTCTTCCCTGTACGTCTATGCACTCACAAGGATCAAGATTGCTAATCCAAGGAAGAATCGGAAGAAATTTCTTCGACAAAGAACAAAGAAGTGAAGTGTGCACCCCGACGGTTACCTTCAGGCACAGAGCTACGGTCGTCTTCGGCGTCGTCAACGGCGACTTCTCGGGGAGGCGACTGGCGCACGGCCGAGGTCTTGTGACCAGTACGCGGCCCGGTTCACGCGCAAGGCGAGGCGGAAGCAACGACCTCCTGGCCTGGCTCTCCCGGTCGCATCCGCGGAGCATGGCGCAGCGGAGGTTCTGCCCGGTGCTGTGCAGCCGTGTAGCGCGTGGCTAAGAGGCGTCAGTAGCACAACGCGCGGCGGCGAAGGAATTGGCAACGTGCGGTTGCACGACCTGACGGCATGTCCGGGCTGGCTGTTGGCCGCCCGTCGACGGCGACGCGCGGCGTTGGCTGTGCGGCATGGATTTCTGCGGCGATAGGCCATGCGGCTTGGAGGAACCGCGGATTGGGGAATCCTATCCCTTTGGCATATTTGCATTTCCATCCACACTCTTTCTGTTATTCACAGAAAAGGCCATATATTTCTATATTGGCACGCAGGTACACAACCATGCTCATCAATCAATGCAATCGTTCAAGTGCAAAGATGCATGCATGTATCCGGTCAACAGTCCGGCTAATTAGCATGCGCTAATTAGGTTCCTTAACCACATGCATGATCTAATACACATGACAGCATGCAACCAGCAACCCTATACACGTACGTGATGTACTTGTACACCTTTTATCAGAAGTGCTCCGATGAAAGTCCATGATGTTTGCAGCCAAACCATGATTGGCTCATGGACTTTGCAGTTTAGCAACCGGGCTTACTGTTTTGAGCACTTTAACCATTTGGTCTGGTTATTATGACTGATAGAAGTGGTGGTTGGATAGGGTTAACCCTAACCGTTCACGCCCCCTATCTTGTTGAAAACAAGAGGAGAAAACGGAATAAAAGCTTAGGCTATGAGGTTTTGGCCCAGAACCAATTTTATTCCTATGTGTTTTTACAGTAATTGATTGTATACTATTGTACCGTAAGCACATTATGTACCAACATATATGTTCCGGCAATTTGTAAATTGCTATATGTTGATCAATGCACATGCATTTTTTTACAACATAATTAATTTACCTGGGAGTAAATTAACTGGACATGATGATTTCATGTATGATATGTTGGTTTTTGCTGAGTTTGTCATTGATGGCATCAATGATCAAACCTGGGCATGAATGTCAAGATGAACTTGGCGACCCGGTATCTCAGTTCCCAATAGCCACAACCGCTCAGGGGCTCCTGCTACAACCGATATAGTGCAGTATGTTATTCGGTCTGTGACAACATACAACTCTGTTGTGCATCAAATCAACTGAAAGTTGAGACTCTACAATAGTGTGGTTTCAGATGCTAGTCTCATCGAAATGCTTTCCACTTTCAATCCTTTTATTAGGATTTGACTGAACAATTGCATCAATGGTGAAGGAAAGTGGGGACATGATGAGAAGCAGAATATGAATGGAGCACAAAAGGGCAAAAGTCATTTCTTGGAAAATTACGAGGTCAGTAGCGTCTGTTGCTATACATGTGGTTATACGACTCACAATGCAAGGAAATGTGATACTTCCATGCATTTGGTGGATCTGTACATGCATCAATTGGCTAAGGGCAAGAGGCCCATGGGAACAATTGTGAATCTTACTTCACTTGACATAACAATGATTTCCCAATGGTTGAAAGTTCCTAGACGTTCCTCAGAACATGGACAACCAGGGCATGCGCCGCAAAAGGAAGGTCCACTATTGAGTGTCAATGACATGTTAGTGGACTTCAATTTTAGTGACATATATGGAGACCGGATTCAGTCTCTTTTGTAATGATGTCTATAGACATATTACATGTTGTCAAATGAATTATGTCCATATCATATATGATAGCTATGTCATCAGACATGATGCTTGTGGTATGTCCTCTGACATATATGGTTTATGATGTATGTATTATTTCCATATGAGTTCAATCATATGTTGAAATTGGTTTCTTTCTCTTTAGAAACTAATGGAATAATCCAATTGAGAAGGAAATGTGTTAAGTGGAAACTGGGTCTACTAACACGATATTTAGGGAGATTAAGTGTTTCCAATCTCTTGATCAGAGTAATGGAAGTGTCATGACAATGGTGGTCATGATATGGTAATTGTTGGTTCTGGTCAAGCCACAATTACACTCCCTATGGGTACAACATGGTAATCATGGGTGCATTGATGTATCAAGATTCTACTCGTACCTTGCTGAGTTTTAAGGATATCCGCAATGGTTTCTATGTTGAAACTCACAAAGTGAGTGAGGTTGGAAGCCTACTCATGACTCAGCAAAAGGGATTTGAAGGAAATCCTGGAGTAATACCTTCTCTATCTTCTGGATTGTATTATGCATACATTAAATGAGATGCGCATTTGGCGTACAAAATAATTTTATAGAATCTTGATAAACTCAAGATATGGCATGGTCGCCTGAGTCTCCCTGGTATTGGGATGATAAGAAAATTATTAATGGTTGCACTACACACAATCTAAAGGTCTGAATTTTCCAAAATCATTGGATTATGTATGCACGATATGTGCAGACTGGGAAATTGATCACAAGGCCATCATATCTAAAGGTAAATGATGAGCCACTATATTTCCTTGTATAGGAGATTCAAGTGATCCAATTCAACCATTATATGGAATATTCAGATATTTCATAGTGTTTTTGGGTGCATCGGTGAGATGGTCCAATGCGTGTCTTACTTCTATAAGGAACCATGCTTTTACAAAGTTGATTGCTCAGATCATTAATTTGAGAGAAAATCATCCCGAGTACGGGATAAATCCATCAGAATGGATAATGCCATGGAATTCAGTTCATGAGCATTTGATGATTACTGCCTTGGTACTTTGTGTACATACCCAGATTGGTCTTGCGGAATCACTTGTCAAGAGGATAAGCTGATAGCAAGATTGCTCCTACAGAATTGTAATCACCCAACATCTAGTTGGGTACATGCAGTTTTACATACTGCATATACAAATTCGACGAACTGCATATTATACGGTCTCCCCGTTGCAGTTAGTACGTGGAAGTCAGCAAGTATTTCCCATCTGCGATATTTCGGTTGTGTTGGATACAAACCGATTTCACCACCGCAGCATGCATTTATGGGCTCTCATAGAAAATGTGGATCTATGTGAGGTACAATTCTCCGTCAATCATAAAGTACCTGTAGTCCTAAGAAGGGGACGTGTTTCTGGCCTGGTACGCTGATTGTATTTTGATGAGGACATTTTTCCGGCATTAGGGGGAGATAGGAACCACATTGAATGCCAGAAAATAGATTGAGATGCGAAAGGCATCTAGTCCTTAGATCCACGTACAAATGAATCTAAACTGGAGGTTCAGAAGATAATCAATTTGCAAAGTATTGCAAATAGTCTGCCAGTTACATTTACTGAGTATAAAGGTGTCACAAAGTAAAATGTTCCCATAGTGAATGTATCAGAGAGAGTGGATGTGACCCATAGGTCCACTCGGCCACCGAAAAGGGGGAGGAATCTGGACACAGGAGGACAAGGCTTCATGGAAGCGTCCAAGGGGAATGAGGAATCCTCAAACAGTAAATGCAGGTCAACTTCATGTTGACATTCAATCTAGGGTTGAAGGTGTAGGAACGAAGTATGTCTACCAGAGGGGGGTGAATGGGAGTTTTAAATTTTCTTCGGAAATATTAAAACTCTCGGAACCCAGCAGCGGAATGAATGAAAACAGTAAACAGTGAGCGAACATAAACTACCGAATGGAAACTTAAAACATGCATCGAGGTAAATCACATAATTGAAACAGATCACATGGCATCGTTCGAATGTAAAGGAGGGTAGCAGAGATGACCAGTGATGCTCGATGGCGATAAGGTATTTAGTAGACTAGTTCGCCCTTCTGCAAAAGGACTACGTCTGGTTGGAGGGGTTGTGATTTAACACAGAAGATAAACTCTCTTCGCCCTATTCTCCTCGACAATTGGTTTGTCAACCAATGCCGATCACTCGTGGTAGATGCTTGAGGCGATCTCCGAACCTTTACAGACTTCTTCTTCGAGAACCACAATTACTCTTGGTCTCTGAAGAAATTGACACCTAACCGTCTAGAGAGTTCGCAGCTCTCAAGAGTAATAGGCGGAGCGTACTGGACTTAGATTCGAGTGATGTTGAACCACTATCTAATTTTTCGGCTCTGGGGTTTTCTCTCGGTGGATTTTAAACTCAAATCAATCGGAGAGGGGGTTGCTCAACAATCTTCTCAGAATCAAACGGAGCAGCCACCGGACAACGCCGGTGCGGGGTGGCTATTTATAGCCGCAGCCTTCCCTGATGGGAAATGACCATTTTGGACACGCGGTCCAGCCAATGGCCAACCGACACGTTCAAAACGGTCGGATTTTGGGAGCAACGGTAACATTACTTGTAGAGCAAGTAATGCTAACTCCTCGGTCAGAGACAAATCTCTCGCAGCGAAGAAGATCACAGTCTCTTGCTGGCAAGTATTTGCTCGGAACACAAAGAGATTTCTCTCGCAGCTTTCATAGGATTTGGGTTTAGCATCAGCGAATCAAATCTTTGAAAGCTACACCCCTCTTAATAGTACGGTGGTCCTATGACTCAATAAGTCGAAAAGAAACAACGAAAAAGAATGCTACGTCTTCTCTTCATCTTCAATCTTCTCGTCAGCAGTCACTTCCTTCGGAACGACACCGAACCAATTGCAACAAGTCAGCAAATTTTGAGGGGTCACTCTTGTCGTCATATTCTTCGGTGATAACCTTCACTGCCACGCAGGGAATATTCTTCGGAGTTTGAACCTAAACTCCTCTTGACTCCAGGGACCTGTTACTCTGTGTGCACTAGCAAATACATCAGTCCCACACTGTTTGTCAACAATCTCCAAAACATAAGGAGGCAAATTATTGCACCAACAGAAGGACACCTGGAGGATGTTGGATACATTCTGGACCCAGCACGAGTGTGCACACAAATATTGGTGTTGGGACATTGGAAGACCTTGACTCAACTGTTGTGGGAAATCACGAAGAGTCAAAAGGTATTGGTGAAATCTCCACTATGTATATGGATTCGGGAGAATCATATAATAAAGACTACATTATGTCGACATTTATTTCTCCTCGAGAATTGCAAAAGACCTTGAATTGGATCTAGAACTTAATTCCATGCATGGCTGAGTGTCTTAGATGCTCTGGTTGATCCAAAGGAAGGTAGCAGTTGAGGAGGCGCTCGCTCTCAAGAAGAGGGGGTATTGACCTGATCAGTAATACCCACTCCTCTGAATGTGTTCCCTAGGGGAGCACAGTTGGTTTTTGTTCATGAGAGGAATGAAAACCAAGAGGTGGTGAGACATAAAGCGAGGCTTGTAGGACATGGGTTCACGCAGAGACCCTTCATCGTTTAAGATGAAACATATTCTCCTATTGTGAGTGGAATAACGTTCCGATATTTTATATCACTGGCAGTGAATAATGAATTTGTATATCCAATTGATGGATGTTGTGACTGCATAATTGTATGAGTCACTTGATTCGGATATCTCTATGATAGTTCCCAAGGGAACGAAGATTCCGAGTTTAATAGCAACATGTGTTGCGTAAAGCTTCAGAAGTCATTATGGCTTGAAGTTGTCGGCATGCATGTGGTAACCGACTGAGTGAGTTCCTTTGTTAGAAGGGTTACCCAAACATTGATGATTTCTCATGTATGTTCATCAAGAAATCCCAAGATGGATTTTGCATCATTTATGTGTATGTTGATGTTTTGAATATCATTGGAACTACACAAGAAATACATGAGATAAGCAAATCATCTTAAGACGGAGTGTGAGATGAAATGCTTGGTTGAGACCGAACTTTGCTTGAGTTTGGAACTCGAGTGTATTCCTTCGGGAATACTTGTTCATCAGTCTACATTTATCCAAAAGATGTTGAAAAGTTCAACATGGATAAGTGAAAGGATCGATATGGTTGACTAGAGGGGGGGCGGTGAATAGGCAACTACCAATTTTTAGCTTTTCTTAACAAATTAGGGTTAGCAACAAAATAGGTTGTCTAGATGTGCAACTAGGTGAGCAACCTATATGATGCTAACAAACACAACTCAAGTAAGTAAAGGATACAATACAAGTGAATCAAGCACAATGTAAAGGTAAGAGATAACCACAAGTGGAGTCGGTGAAGACGAGGATGTGTTACCGAAGTTCCTTCCCTTTGAGAGGAAGTACGTCTCCGTTGGAGCGGTGTGGAGGCACAATGCTCCCCAAGAAGCCACTAAGGCCACCGTATTCTTCTCACCCCCTCACACAATGCGAGGTGCCGTGATTCCACTAGTGGTGCCCTTGAAGGCGGCAACCAAACCTTTACAAACAAGGTTGGGGCAATCTCCACAACTTAATTGGAGGCTCCCAACACAACCACGGAGCTTCACCACAATGGAATGTGGCTCCGAGGTGACCTCAACCGTCTAGGGTGCTCAAACACCCAAGAGTAACAAGATCCGCAAGGGATTAGTGGGGGGAATCAAATATCTCTTGGTGGAAGTGTAGATCGGGGCCCTCTCCCCCAAACCCTAGCAAATCAACAAGGTCTATTGGCTAGGGAGAGAGATCGGGCACTTTTGAGCTTTGGGGCAACAATGGAGCAAAGAGAGGAAAGAGGTAAGTCTACTTGGAGAAGAAGACCCCCTATTTATAGGAGGGGAAAATCCAACCATTATCTGCCCACAGCCCGCACACAAGCGGTACTACCGCTCTGAGGAGCGGTACTACCGCTTGGGCGGTAGTTCCCGTCTGTCCAACGCGAGCAACAGAGAACTGAAGCGGTAGAACCGCACCAAGCGGTACTACCGCTCAACTCAGCGGTACTACTGCTTAAGATATCGCAGGACAGAGGAAACAGAGGTAGTGGGGTAGTACTGGAACGGTAGTACCGCAACAAGCGGTACTACCGCTCTACTACCGCCCCACTACCGCTTAAGAGAAATGGGCAACCGAACCGAGCACACCACCTCACACAAGGGCGGTAGTGGCAACGGTAGTAGGGGCCGGTAGTACCGCACCAAGCGGTACTACCGCTCGACTACCGCTCTACTACCGCTTAGCGGAAAACAGCACCAGAGAGGGGTTTCTCCAAGCGGTAGTGCTGCGGTAGACCACAGCGGCAGTACCGCTTAGAGCGGTACTACCGTGGTACCGAGCGGTACTACCGCTTGGGTGCATTCAAATTTCCCAAAGATAACAGAGGGATGCTCCATGTTGCGGGAAGGTTATGTGGGTGCAAATGGGTTGTGTACGTGTTGATTCCACCCATACCTTCCAAAGCGGACCCCCTCTTAATAGTACGGGTTTCCTACGACTCAAATCCACCAAAAAGAAATCGTCGGAAAAACACCGTCTTCACTCTTTACCATCGAGGGGAACAAACCGTCTCGTCCCACCTAATAAAATCTGAAATGCTCAAAGCACACGGTTAGTCCGCAAACGCATTGTCATCAATCACCAAAACCATTTGAGAGAAATATGCCCTAACAATCTCCCCCTTTTTGGTGGATTGATGACAACACCCGATTTGCATAGGGAATATTAAATAATACAGTGCAAACCGAAACTCTACAAAATATAGACGGGCTCCCCCTAGATGTGTGCACTATTTGGATATGCTTTTGGAATGCAAAGCACACACACATATGATCAACACTCCCCCTATATTTTATAGACAAGGCAATACTTGCAACAAACATAATATGAACTTTAATCATAGATGCAAGTATGAGCATGAGAGCATGAAGATAAAAGGGCAACAACATAATCATAGCTCCACATACTAGGATAACGACATAATAGGATAGAATAGAGATAAGCGTATGTCTTACACCATACAAGCATAGTCTCCAAGTCTCACACGAAAGCAAATAAGATAAAAGAGTTCACAAGCGGGAAATCGAGACAAATAAAAACGAGCTTGTGACTCGGCAACCCATGCAAATCCCCGGTCCTAAACTCTCTCCCCCTTTGACATCGAGATGCCAAAAAGGCAAAGAGTGACTAAACAACCCGAGGTGGTAGCCCTACTCCGCATCCTCGTCCATGGAGTCCTCGGTCCCATCCTCATCACTGCCATCCTCTGACTCCTCAACAATCTCCTCATCACCCTGGCCCCTAGCAGCAGCAGACGGAGCAGAAGTGCCAGCATCATCCTCCGAGTCAGTCCACGTGCCGTGCTCAGAAATCCACCTATCCTCAGGCGTGATGGTCTTCTCTGAACCGTTGGGAGCATCAATCTCCATCTTCCTCATCATCGCAATCTGACGGCGGCGATCAAGCTTCTCCTTAACATGAGCCTGGTACAAGCGGTGCTGAATGTCTGACTGGAAGCAGAACAGCTTCTTGACCTTCCGCTTGAGCTTGGCAGCCCAAGATGGCTGCTTTGAGGGTGGAATATACTCAGGCTCATCAGACTCTCCGGACTCAGCACCCGGAATCTCAACCTCAGGAACTGAACCCCAGTGCTCCTTCTGCCTCAGCTTGGTAATATCATGAGAAGCCATAGGACCGGTCTCAAGCCTCTCCTCAGGAAACAGCCTGTGCCAAGTGTCCACAATTAGCTTGAAGATCATAGGAGCATAAATGGGAACCTTCCGGCCATAGGCTGCCGAGCGGAGCTCACTCCACATAACATGAGACACGTCCAGCACACAAGACTTGCCCTTCTCCTTCTGACAGATGACCAACATATCAACCAGGTACCCATGTACCATGTCAAAGTTTCCCACACGAGGGAAAAGAGTGTTCCTGAGAATGCGATGCATAATATCCAGAAACGGAATCAGCTCCTTAGTTTCTCCCTTGCCAGTCTTCCTGATGTGCATGTACCGGAGCAGCTTGTCCTTGTGGGACGGAGACGGATTCCTGTGGGGGCGAAGGCCAAGAGAGTTGTCCAGCCCCTCATCTCCGTAGCCCAGACTGTTCATGAAGGTCTTCCAGGTAGACTGCATCTGTCTACCATGAGTCATCCACGTGAGAGTCCTGTTATCATCAGTCCCAAAGTGCACTGTGGCAAAGAACTACGCCACTAACTCAGGATCGAAGTCGTTGTTGAAGGTGACGATTTTGACGATGTCAAACTGCTCACAAAGCGCCAGAGCCTCACCAAAGTAAGCCATGTCAGTCTTCATGTGAGCAATGTCAATGGACTTGGTCTTGACAAACGTATTCTTCTTGCCCTTGATCACATCATGGTACGCTGCAGCTTGATCTTTGTTCCAGAAAGGGCGTCTCACCAGAGCAGGGTCCTGAGGACGAGTGTAGGGATTGTGCCTACGGTAGGCCCAATACTCTTTGGCATTCATCTCTGACACTGACTTGGCCTGCTCCTTCTTCTTCTTGGCAACGGTCTTCTTGCTTGTCCTCCTGGCAGATGCTGGTGGAGCCTCTTCTTCTTCATCACTTGCATAACTGGCTGGCTGAAGATATCGAGTGCGACCACGCTTCGGATTCTTGCGACGAGCCACATGAGGACCAGAGCTACTACCACCTGAACCAGACACACAAACACGAGGGAAAGCAGGTGAAAAAGATATGCATAAGCCAAGAAATAAGAGTGAGGGAGAGGAACCAGTTGTAACGATTCAGAAGATGTGGATCTCAAACGGTAGTACCGCCCTGACAGCGGTAGTACCGCCTGGGAGACGAGCGGTAGTACCGCTGGCCAGTGGGCGGTAGTACCGCTTAAGCGGTAGTACCGTCCATGACCAAGCGGTAGTACCGTGGTCTGCACAGGCGCACAGCCGTGCCAGATCCGGTAGTACCGGAGATCCAAAACTTCGAAATCGACACAAAAAGCACCTATCCTCCTATCTAGCAGTCAAACCTCGTCCTACTCATGCCACAATCTAGCCAAAGATTGATGTTTCACCACGCATTGCCCAAAAGCCTAGCTTCAAAAGATAGAACCATAGGAACAAGAAACGGGGGCAATACCGGCGTCCATAGCACGAGGGAGTGGTGGGGATCGACTCCACCGGTCGGAATCGAGGAAGACGGTGCGGAAACGGCGTACCGGAGGCGGCCGCCGCGGCTTCTCTTCGCTGCAGAGAGAGAGAGGCGTGGGGAAGAAGAGATGAATGGGTATGGGGAAGTAACTTCCCCTGCCCCCACTTAACCCTTCCCGCAGCCCTCTAAGCGGTAGTACTGCTACGGAGAGCAGTAGTACCGCTTCGGCACTACAAACAGCAGAAGGCCGGTAGCGCCGCTCCCAGCGGTAGTACCGTGCGTAGTGGGCGGTAGTACCGCTTAAAGCGGTAGTACCGTCCAGACACAGCGGTAGTACCGCTTGCAACTCAGAAAACAGCCAGGGTCAAAATTTGAAGTGGTGGCTTATGCAACTTATAAGAGGTTTGAGATGAGATGGGCTTGGGTTTGAGACTCGAAAACCAGCAAATGGGAAAGGTCACTCCAAGGTTTAAAAAACAACAAAATAAAGCGGAGAGCAAACTTGGAGCGATCCAGAACACAACAAGACCAAAAAGACTAGAAAAAGCAATGAAAACCACAAGAGAGCCAAACCCTCCCAAAAGAGAGGGTCGGTGGCCGAAGCCACCTTTGTTTGAGTCGAATGGTTTGGCACCGCGAAGATTTTAACCTTGGGCCCAAAACCAAAACTCATCTTTGAAGCACAATTACCATCATAAATGGCTAATGTGAAAGACTTTGATTAATTTATGCATAATGGGGGGAGGGAGAGTTCATTGAGAGAACAACACTCCCCCTATGTCCATGCCTACATCTAGAACAAGATAAACATGATGAGTGCGGTGGGATGTGACGAGAATCAAGCCACGTTGCTCGAATCAATGATATTTAGCTCATGCCTTAACTCGCGAAATCTTGCTTCATCCAATGGCTTCGTGAAAATATCCGCTAGTTGCTCTTGAGTGCTAAGATGAATAATATCAATCTCTCCACGCTTGACGTGATCCCGAATGAAATGATGATGAATCTCAATGTGTTTCGTCTTGTTATGTTGCACCGGGTTGTAGGAGATCGCAATTGCACTTTCATTGTCACAGAAAAGAGGCACTTTGTCACAAGTGACACCGTAATCCTTTAAAGTTTGCCTCATCCAAAGCAATTGAGCACAACAACTTGCGGCAGCTACATACTCGGCCTCGGTGGTGGAGAGAGACACACAATTTTGCTTCTTCGAAGACCAACTCACCAAAGAGCGACCAAGGAATTGGCACCCTCCGGAGGTTGACTTCCTATCCACACGGTCTCCCGCCCAATCCGAATCCGAATAACCCATTAGATCAAAGCTTGCTCCTTTGGGATACCATAAGCCAAAGTTTGGGGTATGAGCCAAATATCAAAAGATTCGCTTGACTGTCACATAGTGACTTTCCTTAGGCGCGGCTTGAAACCGTGCACATATTCCCACACTCAACATGATATCTGGTCTAGATGCACAAAGGTAAAGCAAGGATCCAATCATGGAATGATATACCTTTTGATCCACCGCTTTACCATTGGGATCTATGTCAAGTTGACACTTGGTAGGCATTGGAGTCTTGGCCGGCTTGACATCATTTAACTTGAATCTCTTGAGCATGTCTTGAGTGTATTTGGCTTGGTTGATGAAGGTTCCTTCTCTTCTTTGCTTGACTTCGAATCCAAGAAAGAACTTCAACTCTCCCATCATAGACATCTCAAACTTCTCGGTCATTAGTGCGGCAAACTCATCATTGAAAGCTTTGTTAGGAGAACCAAAGATAATATCATCAACATATAGTTGGCATATGAACAAATCCCCTTTAACCCTCTTAGTAAAAAGAGTGGGATCGATTTTCCCAATTTCAAACCCACGGTCTTGCAACAACTCGGTAAGGTGCTCATACCACGCACGTGGGGCTTGTTTAAGGCCATAGAGTGCCTTATCGAGCTTGTATACATGATTGGGGAACTTGGGATCCTCGAACCCCGGAGGTTGTTTGACATATACCAACTCATTAAGAGGACCGTTAAGAAATGCACTCTTCACATCCATTTGTTGCAATTTAAAATCATGATGAGAAGCATATGCAAGCAACATACGAATAGATTCAAGACGAGCAACGGGAGCAAAGGTTTCACCATAGTCGATACCCTCGACTTGGGAGTAGCCTTGTGCCACCAATCTTGCCTTGTTTCGAGTGACAACACCGTTCGTATCTTGCTTGTTCTTGAAGATCCATTTGGTTCCAATGACATTATGATTCTCCGTTGGCCTTGGCACCAATGTCCACACTTTGTTGCGTTCGAAGTTGTTGAGTTCATCATGCATGGCTTCAAGCCAATCCGTGTCCTCGAGCGCCTCATGTACCTTTTGGGGTTCAACACACGAGACAAACGCGTAATGCTCACAAAAGTTTGATAATTGTTTACGAGTGGTTACCCCTTTCTTTAAGCTTCCATAGACATTTTCCAAGACATGTCCTTTTTTCTTGAGTTTGGAAGCAATCTTGGCGGCACGACGCTCCAATAGCTCCTCCGGAGTCACTTGAGGAGGATCATCTCGAGCGTCATCTTGAGCTTGCTCTTGATCATGAGCTTGCTCGGTGTTGTGATCTTGATCTTGGGCATCATTTGGTGCATCACCATCATCTTGAGGTTGATCTTGCCCTTGATCTTGATCACTTGGTTGAGGGCCTTCGGTTTGTTCTTCGGAAGCGTGTGGGTCTTGTGTCGGTGATGGTTCCACTTGCGTAGAACATTGTCCTTCTCCTTCCACCACAAGGGGTTCCTCAATGGGTAGGATTTGGCCCACACCCATTCTTCTTATGGCTTGAGGAGGAATTTCATCACCTACATCACAAAGACCACTTTGCTCCACTTGGGAGCCATTATTCTCATCAAACTCCACGTTACACGTCTCCTCAATGAGTCCAGTGGACTTGTTGAGAACACGGTAAGCACGAGAGTTTGTAGCATAACCAACAAATATGCCCTCTTGAGCTCTAGAATCAAATTTAGATAAGCGAACACCTTTATTGAGAATGAAACACTTACAACCGAACACCCGGAAGTACTTGAGGTTGGGCTTGTTGCCGGTAAGTATTTCATATGGAGTCTTGTTCAAGCCTTTGCGGAGGTAGAGCCGATTGGATGCATGACAAGCGGTGTTGATGGCTTCGGCCCAAAAGTTGTATGGAGACTTGAACTCTGCCATCATGATTCTTGCCGCGTCCATCAACGTCCGGTTCTTCCTCTCCGCTACACCGTTTTGTTGAGGGGTATATGGTGCGGAATATTGATGCTTGATCCCCTCATCACTAAGAAACTCATCCAAGGTGTAGTTCTTGAACTCGGTGCCGTTGTCGCTTCTAATGATCAATATCTTTGCATCATGTTGACGTTGAGCTTCATTTGCAAAGTCGATCACGGTTTGTTGGGTCTCGCTCTTCCTCTTGAAGAAATATACCCAAGTGTATCTTGAATAATCATCCACAATCACCAAGCAATACTTTCTTCCCCCAAGACTATCAAAGGATGGCGGTCCAAAGAGATCCATGTGAAGGAGCTCCAAGGGCCTCTTCGAGTAGATGATAGTCGTGGGTCGGTGAGCCGTCTCATGTAGCTTTCCTTCGATACAAGCACTGCAAGCACGGTCTTTGGCAAAGCTCACATTTGTTAGTCCTCGGACGTGGTCCCCTTTGAGGAGACTTTGCAAAGATCTCATATTGACGTGGGCTAAACGGCGATGCCAACGCCATCCCACGTCAACTTTAGCCATTAGGCAAGTCGCGGTCTTAGTGGGTCGCTCCGAGAAGTTAACCACATAGAGACCGTTCTCGACATGCCCAACAAAAGCTACTTTAAGAGTCTTGCTCCACAAAAGGGCCACGGTATCAATATCAAAGAACGTTGCAAAGCCCATAATAGCAAGTTGACGAACGGAAAGTAAATTGTATGAAAGGCTCTCAACAAGCATGACCTTCTCAATGGACAAGTCCAGTGAGATGACCACCTTGTCGAGACCCAATACCTTTGACATCGAGGCATCACCATATTGAACATGGGTGGGCATAGATGAACTTGCTTGAACGTCCACCACCAAGTCCTTGCTTCCGGTCATATGATTTGTCGCTCCACTATCAAGCAACCATGACACCCCACCGGAAGCAAACTCCTACATAAGATTAATGATTGGTTTTAGGTACCCATTCTTGAATGGGTCCTTTCATGTTAGTAACAAGGGTCTTAGGAACCCAAATAGACCATTCAATGTACTCATAAGAAGAACCAACAAATTTGGCATAAACATGCCCATCACTAGCACGGCATAAAACATAAGAAGGGTTAAAATCGCCGGCTTTGTTGGGATGGGTGGTCTTGCCCCTTTTGACATTACCACCCACCGCCTCATTCTTCTTCTTCTTAGGAGCACCCTCTCCCTCTTTCACAAATGTATCTTTGAGAGGGAGAGCTTGCTTGGTCTTGCTTTTCTTGTTTGACTTCTTCTTCTTCGACTTGGGTGCAAATCCAAGTCCCTCCTTGGCCACAACTTCCTTTTGATTGCTCAAAAGTTCGTTGAGGTTTTTCTCACCTTGTATGCACGACACAAGGCCTTTCTCGAGTTGCTCTTTCAACTTGGCATTCTCCTCAACAAGATGTGCATGCTCACAACAAGGGTTAGTTACACGAGCATTATCAATTAGAACAAAAGGAGGACAAGTGGCAATTTCTTTAGTTAGCTTCACTTGGAGTTGATCATGAGACTCCTTGAGTGTAGCATGAGCACTTTTCAAGGCCTTGTGAGCCTTGTCAAGTAAGTCAAACTCCTCTTCGAGTCTAGCATGGCCAACCCCAAGTTCGGCCTTCTCATTTTTAAGCATATTAGCAAGAACTTGAGCATGATCACGATCTTTCTTTAATTTAGCAAGATCTAGATTGTGTGTCTCCTCAAGAGCCACTCTATGACCTTGCTCTTCCTCAAGAGCAATAGAAAGATCGGCAATCTCATCGGCATAATCTCTACTATGCCCTTCCAACTTAGAGATTGTCTCTTCATGAGAATCTATGATTTCATTTGCCTCACCTAATTGTTCCAAGAGAGCCACAAAGTGCTTCTTGGTCTCACCTTTGAGCTTGGCCATGAACTTGTCAAATTCATTTTCCTCCACCTTTGCCTCCTCACTTTCTTCCACACAATTCATCAAAGAAGGAGTGGAAGAAATGCTAGTTTTGATGTTGGAGGTTACCTTGTTGGTGGCCTTGGCCATGAGGCACTTGTGGGTGGTGATGGAGTTATCGTTGGGGGAGTCGAAGAGGGACACCTTTGGTGATGGAGAGGTGGCGATGGCGACGGAGGCCGTAGCAACCCCTTCACCATTTGCATCTTCATCATCATCGGAGTTGTATTCTTCTTGCACCACCAAACTCTTTTGAGGCACCTTCTTGTTGAACTTGTTCTTGCTTGGGAAGGACTTGCCCTTGTCTTTACGGATGAGCTTGCCACCATTTTCCTCCCTATTCTCATACGGGCAATCGGCGACGAAGTGACTCACATTACCATAGTTGTAGCAAGTCCTCACACGTTGACTTTTGCCTTTAGAGCCATTAGTCTTGTTTCTTGAAAAGTTGGGCTTCGAGTTTCTTTTGTTGCCCCAAAATTGTCTTGATGCAAGAGCCATGTGCTCGTGGTATGCATATTTGGTGTCTTCGGGCCAATCTTCATCCTCACAATCTTCATTTTCTTCTTCCTCTTCATGAACTACCTTGGCCTTCAAAGCAAGGTTGGGCTTCTTTGAGCGTTGAACACGAGCAAGTGCGTTGTCGGCGGTCTTGTTCAAAATGTTCATAGCAATAAACTCATCCAACACATCACTGGAGGACAAGGTGTGGAAGTCCGGTCTTTGACGAATCACGGAGGACATGCTCTTGTTGTAAGGCATAATGGCCTTGAGGAATTTGCGCTTGATCCAATTGTCATCCGTGTCCTTGCTCCCGTGATCTCGGAGTGAGACCGCAAGAGTAGTCAATCTCCGGTAAAGCTCACGAGGATCTTCATCTTCATTCATAACAAACTCATCGGCCTCATCAAGAATAACCTCAAAGTTGGAGCGTTGAATGCTCGAGCTTCCCTTGTACAATGAATTGATATGCTCCCATGCATCTTTGGCAAGAGTGAATGGGCGCAAATGAGGAAGCTCTTCGGGAGGCATGGCGGCTTGAAGAATGAACAAGGCGGATGCGTTGAGTTGGTTGTCCACTTCTTCTCTTGGGGACAAGTTGCTTGGGTCATGCGGATAATAGCCTTGTTCAATGATTCTCCAAAGTTGAGTTGAGCTATAATTCAAATGAGACTTAATACGAAACACCCAATTAGCGAAGTTAATGAAATCAAGCTTAGGAGGAGGACCATGATTGTTTATATGAGGTGAGGGGACCGGTCCTCCATAGACCGGGGGAGGGGGAACCGAGGCGTGCGTTCCCGTCCCATTCTTACCATGAGGGGAAGATGTTTGAGAGTCTTTAGCCGCTTCCTTGCCGGAATTGACCTCCAATGCCGGTGTGGTGGGATTAACCACAAGCAACGGATCGGGAGTGGACTTCAACCCCTCAAGAAGTTCTTTAAGCATGGACTTGACCTCGGCCGTCATAGACGTCTTAAGTGAAGCCATAGCTTCGTTTAAGACATCTCGGGTGACCGTGTTCATCTCCACGGCCTCGGGCACTTCCTCAACCCGTTCCCCGTCGTCAACCATACTCTTCGGGTGGTGAAACCCTTAATAAAGAAACCTGGCTCTAATACCAATTGAAAGGATCGATATGGTTGACTAGAGAGGGGGGGGGGTGAATAGGCAACTACCAATTTTTAGCTTTTCTTAACAAATTAGGGTTAGCAACAAAATAGGTTGTCTAGATGTGCAACTAGGTGAGCAACCTATATGATGCTAACAAACACAACTCAAGTAAGTAAAGGATACAATACAAGTGAATCAAGCACAATGTAAAGGTAAGAGATAACCACAAGTGGAGTCGGTGAAGACGAGGATGTGTTACCGAAGTTCCTTCCCTTTGAGAGGAAGTACGTCTCCGTTGGAGCGGTGTGGAGGCACAATGCTCCCCAAAGAAGCCACTAAGGCCACCGTATTCTCCTCACCCCCTCACACAATGCGAGATGCCGTGATTCCACTGGTGGTGCCCTTGAAGGCGGCAACCGAACCTTTACAAACAAGGTTGGGGCAATCTCCACAACTTAATTGGAGGCTCCCAACACAACCACGGAGCTTCACCACAATGGAATGTGGCTCCGAGGTGACCTCAACCGTCTAGGGTGCTCAAACACCCAAGAGTAACAAGATCCGCAAGGGATTAGTGGGGGGAATCAAATATCTCTTGGTGGAAGTGTAGATCGGGGCCCTCTCCCCCAAACCCTAGCAAATCAACAAGGTCTATTGGCTAGGGAGAGAGATCGGGCACTTTTGAGCTTTGGGGCAACAATGGAGCAAAGAGAGGAAAGAGGTAAGTCTACTTGGAGAAGAAGACCCCCTATTTATAGGAGGGGAAAATCCAACCGTTATCTGCCCACAGCCCGCACACAAGCGGTACTACCGCTCTGAGGAGCGGTACTACCGCTTGGGCGGTAGTTCCCGTCTGTCCAACGCGAGCAACAGAGAACTGAAGCGGTAGAACCGCACCAAGCGGTACTACCGCTCAACTCAGCGGTACTACCGCTTAAGATATCACAGGACAGAGGAAACAAAGGTAGTGGGGTAGTACTGGAACGGCAGTACCGCAACAAGCGGTACTACCGCTCTACTACCGCCCCACTACCGCTTAAGAGAAATGGGCAACCGAACCGAGCACACCACCTCACACAAGGGCGGTAGTGGCAATGGTAGTAGGGGCCGGTAGTACCGCACCAAGCGGTACTACCGCTCGACTACCGCTCTACTACCGCTTAGCGGAAAACAGCACCAGAGAGGGGTTTCTCCAAGCGGTAGTGCTGCGGTAGACCACAGCGGCAGTACCGCTCTAAGCGGTACTACCGTGGTACCGAGCGGTACTACCGCTTAGGTGCATTCAAATTGCCCAAAGATAACAGAGGGATGCTCCATGTTGCGGGAAGGTTATGTGGGTGCAAATGGGTTGTGTACGTGTTGATTCCACCCATACCTTCCAAAGCGGACCCCCTCTTAATAGTACGGGTTTCCTACGACTCAAATCCACCAAAAAGAAATCGTCGGAAAAACACCGTCTTCACTCTTTACCATCGAGGGGAACAAACCGTCTCGTGCCACCTAATAAAATCTGAAATGCTCAAAGCACACGATTAGTCCGCAAACGCATTGTCATCAATCACCAAAACCATTAGAGAGAAATATGCCCTAACAATAAGTCATACACATCAACTAACTATGGTTGTGAGATCTCTCTTGATTAGTAGAGACAAACCCATTTATACCTAAGTGTAGTGATGAATGATATTGGACTGAATTTTCATATCTCGGTGCAATGAAAGCACTAATGTATCTAGCAACTGCACCAGGCCTGGTATATTATTTGTAGTGAATTGATTGGCTAGATACAATGCATCACCAACAAAAGGTATTGGGTTAGTGTGGAGAATATTTTCATATGTCTTCTGGACACCAAAGATCTTGATTCATTCTATGAGAAAAATCAAGATATGACCATGGTTGGATATTGTGATGTTGGATATATATTAGATCCCCATAATCCTAGATCATAGACTGATTTTGCCCTCTCGAAGGAAGGTGCAACCTTCTCTTAGAAGTCGAGAAGATAAACTTTAGTGGCTGCATCCACTAATCATTCTGAAGTCATTGCTTTGTATGAAGCATCACATGAATGTATATGACTTTGCAGAATGATGAACTATGTTGAAAGTTCAAGTGGGGTTGGTTGGTAGGAACCACCCACCATTATCGATGAAGATAATGTTGTTTGTATTACATAGATGCAGACAGGTTATAAAGAGCAATATTACAAAGTATATTACTCTGAAAGTATTTTCTTCCTCGTGAGTTGAAAAGTGGGAAGATAAATATTTTGGAAGCAAAGTCATATGTGATCTTTGTGATATGTTCACAAAATCTTTACCAAGTTCTTCATTCCTGAAAGATGTTAATGATATTGCACGAGATGACTTCTGCAAGGTTCAGGGGGAGTGCGCTTCTGAACGATAACCTGTTCGAGATCCTTGGATCCTTGATATTGCACTCTTTTTCTTTATGAGTTTTTTCCTATATGGTTTCTCATAGAAGGTTTTTAATGAGGCAATAGTAATACAAGCATTGTGATATGTCATTTTCTCCTTATTTTCCCATTGGGTTTTGGAAGGAGTTTTTGATGGCATATTGTACATAGCTCCTCATATTTTTCCTACAAGGTTTTTGGAGGAGCATTTTTCAAGACTGATGGAGTTACATGGACAAGCATAGATTAGAGGGAGTGTTGAGATTTATCTAACCCATATAATTAGGGATAATCTAAGTCCTTCCGAAACGTCGCGCCTGTGCGACGCGCCCCCTCAGGGGGTATATATATGTAATCCATCGATCAATGAAGAGAACTGATTCACTTTCTGTCGCTTGTCGATTTCCTTCAATCTCCATTCTTAACACTCACAATGACTTTGGCGCCGCGGCTCCCGGGACGGCTCAAGTCAGACGACGTCTACACTCCCCCCTAACTCTCCACTAGTTACCCCATCATGATCAGTCGCTAGTCGAGTCACTGACCGCGACACACACAAAAAAATCCAACAAACCGTGTCGAGCGTCAACACGCCTCTGGCAGCCCGTTTATTCCCCGACGAAACCGTGTTCCATCCACCAACGAAAGAACCTACGTCATCCTGCCATGTATTCGTCTACCTTTTCCTTTTCGTGTACGTACATGTGCCGATGAAAATCGCTCCGACTTCGGTCATGGCAGACGATGGCGGCGTCTTCGATGTCGTTTCCTTGTTGAGGCATCGTCGTTGCAGTCTGCGTCATCATGCTCGGGATGCTCCGGGGGAAACCCTAGATCTGGTTCTCCCGGATCAGACGATGACGGTGCCTTTGGTGTCCTTCCTCCTGGGGGCATCGTTTTGGAGCAAGTGCTAGTTGGAGGGGACTACAGGAGGAGCGGTGTCTCATCTACCGCAAGGCCGACGGCGGATCCCGGTGGCATGGCGCTGCGGAGTTTCGGCGACGGGCGCGTGTGGATGGATACGTGCAGGATGGTGGCGCTGTCTGGCGCCGTGGTGGCGTCGACGGCAGGCCTGGCAAGGTCGGTGCGTCAATACCTGCTCTGGAGATGGATCGGTGGAAGACGGTGGCGGCGGCTTCTGAGAGTGCGCCGGACCGGTGTGTGACACAGTCCCGGTATGTGGCTGGGCTGGGGCATCCGGCTTTAGATGTTAGGCTTTGGTGCGATGTCTGTTTGGTATTCGGCTCAGACATTCGGCACCCTTCATCAAGGGGATAGGAGTAGCGACAGGTGTTGCCAAGATGGTGGCTTCAGGCTTACTGATGTATTACTTTGGAAGATCTTTATGAATAATTAATAAAATGGCTGCATGAATCGCCCAGATGCAGAGGCCGGGGGTATATTCTCCTTTTCTAAAAAAATGTGGTATAAGTACTTACCAAGTACGTATGTTTATACCCCTGCTAGTAATACGTTCTGTAAGAAGTGGTCACAGAGTAAGTCAAAGAATCCATCAGTGGATCAGCACGCGCCGGGCATGAACCCGACGGTGCTGCCGTCGAAGCGCACCGCGAAGGACCGCTGCTGCACGTTGCCGAGGATGGCCGCGTCGCCGTCGCCGCCGTTGGGCGCGAACGCGAGGCACCCGCTCGACAGGATCCCGGGGGCCTCCAGGGCCATGGTCGCGCCGCCGCTGAACGTCAGCGCCACCGTCGGCAGCGTCACCACGCCGTACCGGCTAAAGTCGTAGCACGTGTCCAGGATCCCGTTGGCCGGGGCCGACGGGTACCCGTAGGGGGCGATGGCGGCGCGGAACGCCGACCGCAGCGCCGCGTACGCCGTCGGCGGCAGCCGCGTGATCACCGTGCCCGTGTCCACCACCGTGCCGCCCGCGAACGCCGACGCCGGGACGGCCACCTGCTGCCCGCCCACGCTGATGCCCGTGAGCATCACCATGTAGAACGTCGGCGCGGCCAACGCCGTCAGCAGCCCCGTCGTCGCGAACCCCGACGCGCTGCTCGGCCCGCCCAGCGTCAGGTACCCCGCGGAGCTCTGCTTCGAAGGGAGGCAGTAGGAGAAGACCCCGCCGTACGCGCCCGACGCCTGCGACTTGAGCGACATGGACTGCCGTCCCAGGGCGAGGAGCCCGTCGATGCCGGCGAACAGCCCCGCCTGCGCGTGGCCGCAGCCGAAGAGGAACGTGCCCACCGTGTTGCCCGGCGTCAGCGCCAGCGTGTCGGAGCCGTACACGCCGGTGGTGTTGGACCCGTCGCCGTAGCTGACCACGTACCCGCACTGCGACCCCGAGCAGCCGGCCTCGTAGATCCTAAGGTCCGAGCACGCGTCCGAGCCGCACGGCACGGCGGAGTAGGTGGACGACTTGGCCGGGTCGAAGAGCTGGTCCTTCTGGCTGTAGCACGCCGGCGCGGAGCAGGGCTTGCACTGCACCCACGACAAGTCGCTGCCCGTGTCCACCTCCATCGTCTGCGACACGCCCGGCGTGCCCAGGCTCACCGTCACCACGTACTGGAACGTGCCGACGCCCATGGTGGTCGGCACTGTCGCCGACCTGGAGCCGGCCGCGAGCTGCTGCTGCCGCTGCCGCAGGCCACCCTTCACCCCCCGCGCGCCGCCCCCCGACACCCTCCTCTGGATGTACTCCACCCGCCGCTGGTCCGCGCGTTGCACCTCGGCGGACGACGGTTCCGCCACCGCCGACGCCGACGCCGTCGATGGGCCGCACGGGCCGTGCCGGTGCGCCAGCCGCAGCACCGCCAGCGTGCCGTTCCTCTGCCGCGGCATGATCACTGGAGCAGCAAAAGATCCGAGCCAACAAACGGATCAACAACAGCTCCCCCAAAAGCCACCAACGAGCTCTCCCAAACCACAAACGCCAGGAGAACCGAGACAACCTGAGAAAAGCAAGTGCAGCAGCGCTACCTGGGCCGGGTTCGTCGCAGGTCGCGCTCGACGCGGCGAAGCTGGCGGTGGAGACGGTGACGTAGCCCCCCGCCCCCGCGGCGCCGGCAACAACATGGCGCGGCAAGAAACCGAGGACGCCTGCAGCGCAGAGAAACGACGACAAGAGGAGGGCGCGGCGCACCGGGGAGACGAGGGAGAAGGAGGCCATGGCGCGCGCGTCGGCTCGGCTCGGCCCGGACGACGGGGACAAAACGCGGCGCCTAAATAAGGCGGACTAGTTGAGCGATTCCTTGCACACATCATGTGGTGGAATTCTCCCGTCCTATGGCCTGTGCGTGATCGATCGTGTCGTGCCCGCTCTTTTCCACTCCCCACCGAAGCATGCAAAGCTTCTGAAGGCGACGTCACGTAGTAGGGGCGACTCGTCTTCCTCCTTTGGTACGATCCCAACAACGACGGAGACGGACGGTGGTTGGCTCCTGCGTGCGCATTCGATACGTATGCACGTATCAGCGCGCAATAGGCGTCGCGTGGACCTTGGAGAAGGGCGCGGCTGTGTGTTCCTGGAGTACGTGCTGTTTACTGAATCGTAGCAGCAGGGCAGCAGCAAGATGGATGCTACTGGTATAGGAGTGATGTACTGATGTCGTGACATGTCAACCCGTGGACTAACCTGAAGAGATGACATGTCCTCTTTTATATATATATTCTCGAGCGGGTGAGATGGCGAGCTCGCAGCCAACTGATCATGATCAGATTCGTTTTGCGTGAGGCCTCTGTCGAAAAGAAAACGCAAAGCTGAGAGGTACAACGTAACGGAACTTTGGGGGGCCTTGTTCCCTGACGGAGACCTGTATCTACCACCATCTTTCTTGCGGGTCCGCGGATCAGAATTCACAAACCTGGCCGGGCCGATGCGCCTGGTGCCGGCAAAGGCGTAATTTAGCTTTGCCGCTCGTTGTCTCCGCCTTCTTTGTTCGGATACGAAGGAACAACCTTGCTTCGCTTTCCCTTCGCCGCAAGCGCCTCGACCCTACGCTCAAGACATGCCGTGGCGTTACAGCATGGCTGCATGCCTGCATGCAGTGGTGGTACATGGCCAAACACCGAACGGCCGGGGTACGTGGCTAAGATTGATTTGGCATCGCATGGTAATTTCTTTCAAAGTTACCGTTCCACTGAGCCAGGTCTGGGTGGTGCTGGCGCTAACTTTGTAGTGGAGATAGCACCCAGGTTTTGTGCAAGCTGCTGGGTCACTGAAAGCCGCGGGAGTCCAATCGTATGCTCAATGATCAATACCATCTGGAGGCTTGCAGGTGTTCCGACAAAACGGTTTCTGATAGAGCTGCCAAAAGTGTGTTCCTGGTTAGGAGCACCACAATCTTTTCCACAGGATTGGAAGGGTTTTCCCAGGGTCCAATTCGTTCTGCTATCAGTGGGCTATCGCAAATTATATACTTGCTCTGTTTCGATTTATAAGATGTTCTAACTTCTTTTCTAATCAAATAGATATAGACGCATTTTGGTGTGTTTTTCACTCAATTTTTTTTTGAAAACCCCACCATATATTAATTAATTTAAAACATTCATACAAGCATTCATTACAAAATTAGCCACGCAGGGCGGAACCGTATTAAAAAGAATACCATCAGACCTACTCTCAAAACTGAACTTTGCAATCTCGTGAGCCACCATATTGGCCGTCCTATTAATCTTGAATATCTTTATACCCACCATCAACTTAGAGACATTCAACGCCTGTGTGTAGTATGTATTTGAATGTCCAAAACATATTATAATTCGGAATGGAAGAAGTAACTTCTGCAGTCACACTTTACGTATGTTAGGCATCCTTCTGGTCGCTGATTTTTAGTTTTGTTAGCATATTTTGTTATGCGGTCATGATGTAAGGTTTGAAAAAAAAAATCTCAGAAGCGCCAGCTTTGCTGGGACTCTGGGTGCATTTGCAAATCTAGGAGCACTTGTAGACATAAGATTTGCCTCATTCATTCATTAATTCGGAAGAGAATAGTGTTTGTGTTATTTTTGGCGCCGGCGGTAACCCAAAGTCTTGCCTCGAGCTTTATGGTGTTGAGCAAGATTGAAGGTTGTAACACCCCTATGTAATGAGTTACAGTGATCCATAATGATTATGCTAAGCCACCTTGATTTGCAATGCTTGATCACAGTGGATTCATATCTCATTTCAAATTCCACCACTGAATTCAAATTCAAATTTCAAGTGAAATTTTAAAGTTGCACAAAAGTTGCTGAAAAATAGTTCACCATTTAGCAAATATTCCCTAACTAATATCTGTTAAGGAAAACAACATCACCCTTAAGCTAAAATGGGCTACAGCAATTAAAACAGTGCCAAAAGGAGCATTTTAAATGCTTTTCCACTTGTGAAAAATTCAAAAGGATTCAAAAGCCTCCCAAACTTTTTGTGGCAGTGTCCAATATTGCCTAGCATTTGTTTTGACCAGTTGCACATTTTTGCAAAAGTCACTTAATGTGAAAGAAACGCAAAACAGAAGCCAAAAAGGGAAAACAAAAAAGGAAAAGAAAAAGGGCAAAAGCCACTATGGCACTGGGCTCTAGTCCACAGTGCCAGGCCCAGCCCAGCGCCTGTCCTCTCCCTCCTCCTGCTCACTCCCGCGCTGCTGTCGCCTGCGCACGCCCACGCCGCGCCGCCCCCCCCCCTCGTCCGAACGACAACGCGCTGCTACAGCGCCGCAGACGTCTGCTATCCCCACGCTCCTCCCCCTGGCGAACCCTAGTCGTCCCCATTCTCCCCCTCTCGCGTCGCCCCTCTCTGCCCGCAGCACAGAGAGCCTCCATGGCCACTTCGCCATGATTCTCGCGGCCACCGCCGTCCACGCGTCCCCGGAGCGTGTCCAGGAGCACCCGCGACCTCGGCTACGTCGACCACGAGCACCCGTTCGAGCGCTAAGCCTCTGCATCGCCCGGATCCCCGTCTTCTTCAACCTCGGTCGCCGCCGCTTCCCTCGTCGATTCACTCCGTCCCGACCTCCTCCGGCTCCACCAAGCAGCTCCTCGTCACCGATGTGAGCAACGCTATGATTCCCCTCTCTCTCTCTATGCTCCCGCGTGCCCGCTAGCTAGCTCCTGTCGAAGCCGAGCTCTGCCCGCCGCCATTTCTGCAAGCTCCGCGCTCCCGAGCCCCTGTGGCCTCGTCCGACCGCACTAGCGTGCTCCTGGAGAGCTGCTACTGCCGCCTAGCTAGTTAGCTCGCTTGCTCACGTCGCGCGTCGTCGATTTCCAGTTGACCCGAACTCCGGCTGCCGCTTGCGAGCTCGCCGTCGTCGCCGTAGGTCGTCTCCGGCCACGCCACCGCCATGGATCGACGCGGCGTCGAACGCCCGATCGAATGAGCCTAGCCGCGCGTCAAACGGGCCACCGTAGCCGAAACCCGAACCCCTCCCGTGCGCGCCGCCGCATATTTTGGTCGCCGGCGCTGGCGTGGCTGCCACGTGGCCCTCCCTGAGCCACTGACCGCTGGGTCCCGCAGGCCCCGTTGACCAGTCAACGGGTCAACGTTGACTGCTGACTGGGCAGTCAACGGGGCCCACTGTCAGCCGCAGTGCTGCTCTGCTGTGTACACTTTGTGTGTGCACGTAGCAATTTCACTTTTAAATTCAGATATAATTTAATTCCAGAAATTCCAGAAAATGATTAAAACTTTGAAAAATCATATAAAATAATCTGTAACTCGGATGAAAATAATTTATATATGAATATTGATCAGAAAAATAAGACGAATCCGATTATGCCATCCTCATACCTATCACATGCCCCTAACACCGCAAACATGGAACCTTCCCCTCCGGATCGTCTGTCCGATATTTGCCTTTAGCCGGGATTATACTCCCAGATATTTTCCCGCTTCGTCTGTAACACTTAGCACTGTGTTAGGTCACCCCCAGCACAGCTTATCGACATGTCATGCATCTGTGTTGCATTTGTTTGCTCTGTATTTATTATTTCTTCCCCCTCTTCTCTCCGGTAGACACCGAGACCGACGCTGCCCCCGAGTACAACTACGCCGTCGACGACCCGTCCTTTTCAGCAGAGCTTCCAGGCAAGCAAAACCCCCTTGATCATTCCTATATCGCCCATTCTTTCTCTCCCATGCTTGTATTAGAATTTGCTACTGTATTTGATTGCTCCTATCCTGATGCATAGCCTGATTTTTGTAACCTGTTGTTGACACTTTATCTGTTGTCCTAAATGCTTAGCATAGAATGGTTAGTGAAAGATCGTGGATGTCGCCTAGAGGGGGGGGGGTGAATAGGCGCTTTAAAATAATTACGGTTTAGGCTTGAACAAATGCGGAATAAAACTAGCGTTTAATTTGTCAAGCACAAAACCTAAATCGACTAGGCTCACCTATGTTCACCAACAACTTATGCTAAGCAAGATAAACAACTAAGTGATAGCAAGATATATAACAAGAAACAATATGGCTATCACAAAGTAAAGTGCATAAGTAAAGGGCTCGGGTAAGAGATAACCGAGGCACGCGGAGACGACGATGTATCCCGAAGTTCACACCCTTGCGGATGCTAATCTCCGTTAGAGCGGTGTGGAGGCACAATGCTCCCCAACAATGCCACTAGGGCCACCGTATTCTCCTCACGCCCTCGCACAATGCAAGGTGCCGTGATTCCACTAAGGGACCCTTGAGGGCGGTCACCGAACCCGTACAAATGGCAACCCTTGAGGGCGGTCACCGAACCCGTACACTTTGGCAACCCTTGGGGGCGGTCACCGGTACCCGTCAAATTGCTCGAGGCGATCTCCACAACCTAATTGGAGACCCCGACGCTTGCCCGGAGCTTTACACCACAATGATTGAGCTCCGAGGCACCACCAAGCCGTCTAGGGCGCCAAGGCACCCAAGAGGAACAAGCTCTAGGGTGCTCAAATACCCAAGAGTAATAAGCTTCTCAACTTCTCACTTCCACGTATCACCGTGGAGAACTCAACCCGATGCAACTAATGCAATGGCAAGAACACACGAAGTGGTCAAGTCCCTCACTCCCAAATCCCACCAAAGCAACAAAAGCTATGGAGGAATATGAGAGGAAGAACAAGGAGAACACCAAGAACTCCAAGATCTAGATCCAAGGGGTTCCCCTCACTTAGAGGAGAAAGTGATTGGTGGAAATGTGGATCTAGATCTCCTCTCTCTTTTCCCTCAAGAAGGAGCAAGAATCATTGGAGGGATTGAGAGTTAGCAAGCTCAAGAAGATCAGCAATGGGGGGCAAAAACGAGCTCAAAGGATAAGAAAACCGTTGGGGAAGAAGACCCCTTTTATAGCCCCCACCAAATCGAACCGTTACCTATGCTGGACGCACTCAAGCGGTACTACCGCTCCAAGGAGCGGTACTACCAGCCGAAGCCAGTGAGTACAGCAAGCACAGGAGCGCGGTAGTGCCGCATGAAGCGGTACTACCGCACCCACAAGCGGTACTACCGCAAAGGTTCGCAGAACAGCTCAGAAACGAGGTAGTGGAGCGGTACTGGAGCGGTACTACCGCCCTACATCCGCTCTACTACCGCTAAGGAGAATAGAGCAACAGAAGCTTGCACACTCATCTAAACACAAGCGGTAGTAGCAGCGGTAGTGGAGGGCGGAAGTACCGCACTAAGCGGTACTACCGCTCTACTACCGCACTACTTCCGTTTAACAAATATCGGCAACAGAGACGTGCACAGAAGGAATTTCCCAAGCGGAACTAGCAGCGGTAGTAGAAACCGGAAGTACCGCCCAAGAGGTACTACCGTGCTACTACTGTGCCACTACCGCACAAATAAATTAGGCAACAGAAGAAAATCCCACAAGCGGTACTCGCTGCGGTAGACCACAGCGGTACTACCGCATAAGCGGTACTACCGTGGTACCGAGCGGTACTACCGCTTGGGTGACAAGAAAACTGCCCAGAGACTGAAACTGCCATAACTTCTGCAAATGAGCTCCGAATTGAGCAAACTCAAGCTATGTGGGGTTATAATAAGAAGTGGCAGGGGAGATATGCCTAACATATAGAGATGAGAAACCTCTATGAATGAAGAACCGGCATAAACTCCAACATCGAAAACATCATAGAGGATACAAATATGAACTCCGCTTTCGATGAACTCGAGCTTGTCATGAAGATGACCATAAGCTCAAAAACTCACAAAGAGAAACATCAAACAAGAACCAAGAAAGATGATGCAAGGATGCAATGGTTTGTGCTCTCTACGAATGATACGATAAAGCTACTCACTTGAGAGCCCCCCTTGATAGAATGGCTATCGATCCTATAACCCGGTCTTCCAACTACTACCATGAGACCGGTAAAATAGAAAACCTATCAAGGGCAAACCTTTGCCTTGCGCACAGTCCACTTGAGCTAGATGATGACGATCTTGACCTCCTCAAGTTGGACCACCTTTCTTGATTGCGCCGGCTCGATGAAGACTAGTTGATTTCTCCCCCATACTCCACTATGGGTGAGCCACTCTTCGGCACATCTTCACAAGTCCATTGTCACCACAATGGACGGCAAGCTTCAAGCAGTGATCTCTTCGTGATGCTCCACTTGAACTTGCACACCGCAATCTTGATGACGATCACCACTTGATGTCATCCTCCATGGGTTGAATGAGATCTTCCTCTTGACGCAAGCCCATGGAAACATACCTAACCCCACATAGAACTCTCGCATAGAACATGGGTTAGTACACAAAGCGTAATGGACAATGCTTACCATACCGTGAGATCACTTGATCCCACTCGGTACATCTTCTACGCTTTGTGTGTTGATCAACTTGAATCACTCTTCATATTTAGTCTTGATCAACCTTGAATCTTTCCAACTCTCTTCATTAGGATGATGTCTTGAAGGTAAACATGAATGTTCATACAATCTTCTTCTTCAAGACATGCTTGCAATAGGCTCAACACTCACATGACCAATCTTTTGGATAAATCCTTGAATAGAACCTTGGTCAACACAAATTCTTCTTCTAATAACCTTGAAACCAACAAATGGTCTTCAAGCAATGCCTAAGGACAAACCCTTCAAATATAACTCAAGACAACCATTAGTCCATAGAGATTGTCATCAATTACCAAAACCAAACATGGGGGCAGCACATGTTCTTTCAGTTAGTGATCCATCAGTGACCCCTCACCCTTGTCCTTGTTGCCCCTCTTTGTTACCGGTGCCCCGATCAATGTGATCAATGTACAGAGACCGACACGTCACCGCACACCCCTTAGTTGTACGACTCCGCAGAGATACTATCGAGTGCCGAGGGTGATACCTCCTAGCTCACTTCTGATGATATCTCTGTAGCATAGCTAATCGGTTGTGGGTTACCGAGGGTGATTCCTCTTTCACCACCTCTGATGATGCCTCTATCGTGCAGCCCCTCAAGAGTGAACCCATCGAGAGTGATTCTGCCAGGTTCATCTTGACATTTTACATCGAGTAGGAATCCAACGAGGGTGATTCCTCGGATTCCCCCTTGATGTGATGAACACACGGATACCTTGACTTTTACTTCAGAACCTTGTTGAAGTCGGGTCGACCCCGAGGGATACCCGCGAGAGATGTGGAGTCGGGTTGACCGCGAGGGTACCCGCGAGATAATTACGTGGCACGGCCGAGCAGGCAGACCGCCCAGGAGAGGGATGGGCCTGGCCTTTGCCGTAAGTCCACGAGACGGGGCGACGGGACCACTGATCATGAAGCACTGATCGTCACCGCGAGCTCCCAACACACTAATGGGTTAGGATATGTGATCTGAGTAGGCCTCTGGCCTTTTCGCACTAACCAACACGCGGGAATAGTATGGGCACTCGGCGTCGTATGTATCAGCCGAAGCTCTCCAGACGTCAGCAGTTGAGCGGCGCACGCCGGGTTGGACGGGAACCGCCTGCGCTTGTATTAAGGGGGTGGGTCTGCTCCCGGCCGTGTACGCAACGCGCAGGAGTGCAAAGGGCGATGGGCCCAAGACCCCTGAGCGCTTAGGATGTAGACCGGCGTGCTGGCCTCTCTGTTGAGCCTAGGTAGGACTACGGCGTGTCGATCAGCCGAGGCCGGGCATGACCCGAGTAAGTGTGTCCGGCCAGAGTTAATCGAGCGTGTTGGGTAAGTTGGTGCACCCCTGCAGGGAAGTATATCTATTCGAATAGCCGTGTCCACGGTAACGGACGCTCGGAAAGTATCCCGATCTACTACAACTATAATTGGATACAAGTGAATTTAATTAACATGTTAGCTCCGGGATTGCTTTCTCGCAGGGAGTCGAGGAAGGATCTCGGGGCATTGCTACTACTTTCTTATTACTATATAATATGCTAATCTGCACTCTTCTGATGCTCCAAGACGCTGCGAGATGCTAGTCTTCGATAGGCTCGGCTTTCCTCTCTATTCTGGCATTTCTGCAGTCTAGTCCACAGATACAGCCCCTTCATTTGATACCGATGCATAAATAGAATAGTTCTGATGTAAGTCTTGCGAGTACTTTGGATGAGTACTCACGGTTGCTTTGCTACCTCTTTTTCCCATACCCGATTGTTGCGATCAAATGGCGGAGCCCCGGAGCCAGCTGATCCCGCCGACGACTACTACTACCACGGTGGAGCCTACTACTACGTGGAGACCGAAGACCAGGAGTAGTTCAGAGGCTCCCAGGCAGGAGGCCTGCGCCTTTTCGATCTAGTGTCGTTGTTTTTCTCAGCCTTCTTAAGGCAGACTTGTCTAATTATGTCTGTTCTCAGATACTAATGCTTCCACTGAAGCTTGTGTAACTCGAGCTTATGTATTCGAGCCCTCGAGGCCCCTGGCTTGTAATATAAAGCTTGTATGACTTTTATTTTGTGTCTAGAGTTGTGTTGTGATATCTTTCCATGAGTCCCTGGGCTTGATCGTGCGCATTTGCGTGTATGATTAGTGCACGATTGAGTCGGGGGCGTCACAAGTTGGTATCAGAGCCGACTGCCTGTAGGAACCCCCTTTCCAACTCCTTGGCCGAAGTTGAGTCTAGTCTTTGAAAAACTGTTTTACTAACATGGCTGTGTGGCTTACGGGCCCACGTCACCAATGGATGGGTTTAGGATCTTTTATTCCTCTTCCTTACTCTGGAACTCTGATCTCTCTTCTATTTGGGTTAAAGATTTTGCTAACTCTAACACTAGGTTCTCGTAATCACATTCAACCGGAGAGCTGGATTATCTGCAATCATTCCTTTCAATGTTATCATATGCTTCTCACACTGTCATTTGACATCTTGCACCCCTTTGTTTCAGATGCGTTCCGCAAGACAGCTCGTACGCCAGACTATGGCTGTTGATGCGACTGGATTCCCTGCTATTCTAGTCGACCTCTTGACCAGGCTGGGATATCGCTGGTACCCCGAGTACACTATTTACGAGGACTACCGCGAGTTCAACCAGGAGCAGTACCACGCTGTGGTTCGTATCTTTGATCGGCAGGATAACTCCATCACTGAGTTGCGCACCTTTCATGGTGTTGGAGTAACTGTTGACATGGCAGTCCATGATGCTGCCCATACTGCTATTGCCCATCTCCGTCGAGAGCACACCCGCTTGGAGGAGACTGGTTTCAGATATATCCCATATGCCCCCGCTGGGGATGAGAGTGGATACTACACTGCTGTCTGTAGCCCTTATGTGCGACATCGTTATGACCCACAGGTTTTGGTCCAGTACACTAAGGCTCTGGATCGCACTGCCCGAGCTCTTGCTGTCGAGTTGTACGCTACCCGTGCTCGTCTTTACGACGCTCTGACACAGTTGCTGCCAGCAGTCAGTGCAGGGATACACCCCCAGTATATCCTTTACCCGCGCAGGACAGAGATGCCACCAGGTCTTGAGTGGCCTGTTGTTGGAGGTCATACTCCTCCACGTGGTCCTCTCCTTCCAGTTCGGGACCAGGTTCTGCACCAGAGTGTTCACGGAGCGCAGGATCCTCATGTCGAGGGCACCCTGCGTCGTCACTTGCAGTTGCCTGGCTTCAGTGGTTTTCTCCGACGTTGATGTAGCTATCGCTATGTCCCGTTGTTGTATCCCTCCACCGCGTGCCTGCGTGCCGCCTAGTGTGTCTAGTTTTTCCTTTCTGAACTTGTACCGCTGGCTTGTAACCGACTCTATGTATGGATCTGTATGTCATGTTTGACTATTGTGTTGTATCTATTGCACTTCCTTTGTTGTGCGTGTTACTTCATGAATGATTCCATGCACCTGCAATACTTGTTGCTAAACTACACCCTGTTGATTTTAGCAGGATGGTTAGGCCCGCAGGTCATGGCCGTGGTGCCAACAATCCACCACCGCCCGACTATATGGCCGGTATGATGCAACAGTTCGAGCTGAACCGTCAATTCATGCAAGGGCTTATGGATCGGTTTCCTCGTCCAAATGCTAACCAGCAGCCAGCCCCAATAACCTTGCAAGACTTTGTGCGCCTCAATCCGACTGTCTTCCGCAACTCAGTTCAGCCGCTTGGCGCTGATGACTGGCTCCGTGACATCACATATGAGATGGAGTCAGCCAATGTTGCCCCCGCCAGCTATGTTACCTTCGCATCCTACTTCCTGAAGGGTCCCACTGCTCAATGGTGGGACAGTCACAGGCGTACCCTAGCTGTTAGAACTATCATCACTTGGGTGGAGTTCCAAGCTGTTTTCCGTGCCCGTTATATTCCCCAGGGAGTCATGGACCGGAAGAAACGTGAGTTCCGCAACCTCTCTCAGGGCAGCAAGACTGTGGAAGTTTACCAGCGGGAGTTCCATGAATTGTCTCGCTATGCTGAAGAGGATATTGCTACTGATGCCCGCAGACAGGAGAAGTTCCGTGAAGGGCTCAACCCTGATATCAAGCTAGCACTCCTTGTCCAAGACTTCGCTCACTTCGCCACCATGGTGAACAAGGCCATTCAGGTTGAGACTGGTCTGAAGGATCACAAGGACGCTCTCAAGCACACCCGTGACGCGGGCTCATCTTCGGGCTCGTCCTCGCAGAAGCGCCGTATATGGATTCCTCACAGCATGTACCGCCCAACTGCACCTGCTCCAAGGCCATCCTATGCTGCGCCTCGTCTGCCTCCTCCACCACCAAGACAGCCGAGACCTCAAGCTCCACTACTTCGAGCTCCTGCTCCCCGTCCCAATGATGGGCTTTGCTTCAAGGGTGGCCATCCAGGTCACCGTGCCAGAGACTGCTCTCAGAACCAGAATCAGCTTGCACTTTCGTCAGCTGGCCGTGGAAATGGCTGTGGTAACAATCAGCCCCGCAACAACAATGCCAGGCCTTCTTATGGTCATGGTCAAGCATACCATGTTGATCTGAATGAAGCTCAAGATCAACCTGCTACTGTGATGGGTACTCTTCTTGTTAATTCAGTACCAGCTTCTTTTTTATTTGATTCAGGAGCATCGCATTCATTCATGTCAGAAGCCTTTGCATACATGCATGACACTAAATGTGAGCAGTTGCACAATCCGTTGATGATAAACACTCCCGCGGGCCAATGTCAAACCTCCATGTTCAGCCCCAATGTTACCATTGAAATTGAAGGGTTAGAGTTCCATGCTTTTCCTATTATTTTGAAGTCTTCCAACATTGACCTCATTCTGGGAATGGATTGGTTGAAGGCTCATACCGCCTCAATCGATTGTGCCACTAAAGTTGTCCATCTCCTGCACCCATCAGATGAGATAGTAAACTACCATGCTCATCTCATTCAAAATGCTGAAGCCCAGATTTATGCTTTGAATGCATTGAACACTTCACCCCTTGAGGGGATCGAAAATGTTCCAGTCGTTCGCGACTTCCAAGATGTCTTTCCAGAAGAACTTCCGGCAGTACCCCCTGTTAGAGCTGTCGAGTTTGTCATCGACTTAAAACCAGGCACTACTCCTATTGCGAAGCGTCCTTATAAGATGCCGCCGCATGAACTCCTTGAACTTAAGGAGGAAATCGACAAGTCACTTTGTAAAGGTTTCATTCATCCAAGTTCCTCTGCTTGGGGAGCACCTTCCCTCTTTGTCAAGAAGAAGGATGGTACGAACCGGTTGGTCCAAGATTACCGACCTATCAACCAGGCAACAATTCAGAACAAGTACCCACTTCCTCGGATCAACGACCTGTATGATCAACTTGCTGGATCCTCTGTATTCTCTAAACTCGACTTAAGGTTGGGTTACCACCAGATCCGAGTCCGTGAAGAGGATATTCCCAAGACTGCCTTCGTTACTCGTTATGGTTCATACGAGTACACCGTCATGTCCTTTGGCTTAACCAATGCTCCAGCAACGTTCTCTCGCCTGATGAATTATATCTTCATGGATTACCTCGACAAATTCGTTGTGGTTTATTTGGATGATATCCTGGTATATTCCAAGAATAAGGAAGAACATGCTGAACATCTTCGACTTGTTCTGGAAAAGCTTCGGGAGCATCAGCTATATGCCAAATATTCCAAGTGTGAATTCTGGTTATCCGAAGTAACCTACTGCTACTTGTAGCTTGCGTTGGTATTTCCCCGAAGAGGAAGGGATGATGCAGCACAGTAGAGTAAGCATTTCCCTCAGTTATGAAACCAAGGTTATCAATCTAGTAGGAGAATCACGCAACACCTCGTTAGCAGCACCTGCACACAAACAACCAATCCTTGCACCCAACGCAATTAAGGGGTTGTCAATCCCTCGGCGGTAAGTTGCAAGATTAAATTGTATGTGATAGATAGATAGATTGAAACAAAAAATACAAAATAAAATAAATAAGATAAAATTGCAGCAAGTATTTTTAGGGTTTTAGTATATGATTTAGATAGACCCGGGGGCCATAGTTTTCACTAGAGGCTTCTCTCAAGGAAATAACATACGGTGGGTAGATAAATTACTGTTGGGCAATTGATAGAAAAGCAAATAATCATGACGATATCCAAGGCAATGATCATGTATATAGGCATCACGTCCGAGACAAGTAGACCGACTCCTTCCTGCATCTACTACTATTACTCCACACATCGACCGCTATCCAGCATGCATCTAGTGTATTCAGTCCATAAAGAACGGAGTAACGCCTTAAGAACGATGACATGATGTAGACAAGATAAACTCACGTATGAATAGACCCCATCTTTTTACCCTTAATAGCAACAATACATACGTGTCATGTCCCTTTCTGTCACTGGGATTGAGCACCGCAAGATCGAACCCATTACAAAGCACCTCTTCCCATGGCAAGATAAATCAATCTAGTTGGCCAAACCAAATCAATAGATCGGAGAAGAAATACGAAGCTATAATAATCATGCATAAAAGAGATCAGAGAAGACTCAAATAATATTCATGGATAATCTGATCATAAACTCAGAATTCATCGGATCCCAACAAACACACCGCAAAAAGTGATTACATCGGATAGAACTCCAAGAACATCGAGGAGAACATTGTATTGAAGATCAAAAAGAGAGAAGAAGCCATCTAGCTACTAACTATGGACCCGAAGGTCTGTGGTAAACTACTCACGCATCATCGGAAGGGCAGCAAGGTTGATGTAGAGCCCCTCCGTGATCGATTCCCCCTCCGACAGATTACCGGAGAAGGACCCCAGATGGGATCTCTCGAGAACAGAAGCTTGCGGCGGCGGAAAAAGTATTTCGTGGACTCCCCTGAGGGTTTCTGATTTTTCTGGAATTTATAGTGGAGGAATTAGGTCAAACGGAGCTCTGTGGGCCCCACGAGGTACCAGGGCGCGCCTGCCCCCCCCCCCAGGCGTGCCCTGGTGCCTCGTGGGCACCCCCTAGGGCTTCTGGCCTCCTCCCGAAGCTTCTAGTGTTGGTATTGTCCAGAAAAAAAATCTCCAAAAAGTTTCGTGGCATTTGGACTTCGTTTGGTATTGATATTCTGTAAAACAAAAATAGGGCAGAAAACAGCAACTGGCACTGGGCACTAAGTTAATAGGTTAGTCTCCAAAAATGATATATAATTGATGTAAATGTATATAAAAACATCCAAGATTGATAATATAACAGCATGGAACAATAAAAAATTATAGATACGTTGGAGACGAATCAGTATCCCCAAGCTTAATTCTTGCTCGTCCTCAAGTAGGTAAATGATAAAAACAGAATTTTTGATGTGGAATGCTGCCTATCATATTCATCATATATTCTTTTCTTTTGTAGCTTGGCCATTTGGACTTGAATGATTCAAAGCAATAGTCTATAGTTTGACATGAAGATATAAATACTCAAGCATATTAACAAGCAACCATGTCTTTCAAAATATCAATGCTAAAGAAAGTTATCCCTAGCCCATTATGCTCAATCATTGATCCATTCATGAAACACACTCAAATATTAGCTACACACAATGCACAAGTATGACAATAGTGCTCTCTAGTTGGTGCTTTATAAGAGAAGATGGAGACTCAAGAAAATATAAATTGCATAAAAGTAAATAGATAGGCCCTTCGCAGAGGGAAGCAGAGATTTGTCAAATGTGCCAGAGCTCAAAGCTTAAATTAGAGAGATAAAAAAATATTTTGAGAGGCATGCTTTTCCTGTCAACGAAAACGATCGAGAATTCCCAATATTTTCCATGCTAGACATATCATAGGTGGTTCCCAAACAGAAAGTAAAGTTTATTTCCTTTCCACCATTCTTTCACAATCCATGGCTAGCCGTATCCACGGGTGCCCTCCATACCATCACTTTCCAAGGAATTTTGTTGTTATTAATTTTTGATTTCATTGTGGGACTGGGCATCCCTATTACCAGCCACTCTCTCATGCAATGACAAATGAATAAACACCCATTGTGAGAATAACACACCTAGCATGGAAAATATTGGCCACCCCCTGCCGCTTCATGAGCGGTACGGACACACAAAACAGAAAAATTATTTTGAAAATTAGAGTTGGCACACGCAAATTTACTTGGAACGGCATTGAAATACCGCATATAGGTAGATATAGTGGACTCATTTGGCACAACTTGGGTTTAAGGAGTTTGGATGCACAAGCAGTATTTCTGCTTAGTACAAATGAAGGCTAGCAAAAGATTGAGAAGCAACCAACCAAAAAGCGAAAATGGTCATAAACATGCATTGAACATAACTAACACCGAATAATGCACCATAAGTAGGATATAATTTCGTTGCATAACTATTGACTTATCGTGCATGCATAGGGAATCACAAACCTTAACACTAATATTCTTACTAAATCACAATTACTCACTAACATGGCTCACATATTATCATTTCCATATCGCAAAACTATTGCAAGGAACCACACTTATCATATCCAATGATCTATATGAAAGTTTTTATTATATCCCTCTTGAATATTCATCACTTTGGGATCAAATTCATATCTTGTGCAAATTACCGTTACTATTATCAACTCTCAAAAAGATATAAGTAAAGCATGAGAGTGCAAATATTTCTTCAAAATTTTAATCTTGTCAACTCTCAAAATAATATAAGTGAAGCATGAGAGTTTATTTCTTCAAAATTTAGCCACCGCCGTGCTCAAAAAGATTTAAGTGAAGCACTAGAGAAACTGCCTGATACGTCTCCGTCATATCTATAATTTTTTATTGTTTCATGCCAATATTCTACAACTTTCACATATTTTTGGCAACATTTTATATTATTTTTGGGACTAACATATTGATCCAGTGCCCAGTGTCAGTTCCTGTTTGTTGCATGTTTTTTGTTTCGCAGAATATCCATATCAAACGAAGTCCAAATGCAATAAAATTTTACGGAGAATTATTTTGGAATATATGTGATTTTTGGGAGCTGTAATCAACGCAAGACGGTGTCCGAGGTGGCCACGAGGCACCAGGGCGCGCCTGGGGGGGGGGGCAAACGCGCCCTGGTGGCTCGTGAGCACCTCGTAGGTCGGTTGACCCCCTTCTTTCGCCGCAAGAAATATAATATCCGGAAGAAAATCGTGTAAAAATTTCAGCCCAATCGGAGTTACGAATCTCCGGGAATTTAAGAAACGGTGAAGGGCCAGAGAACAGGAGCGCGAAACAGAAGAGAACAGAGAGAGAGATCCAATCTAGGAGGGTCTCCTGCCCCTCCGCCGCCATGGCGGCCATGGACCAGAGGGGGAACTCTCCTCCCATCTAGGGGGGAGGCCAAGGAAGAAGAAGAAGGAGGGGGTCTCTCTCCCCCTCTCTCCCGGTGGCGCCGGAGTGCCGCCGGGGCAAGGATCGTGACGGCGATCTACATCAACAACCTCGCTACCGTCAACACCAACTTTCTCCCCATCTATGCAGCGTTGTAACACCTCTTCTCCCCGCTGTAATCTCTACTTCAACATGGTGCTCAACGCTATATATTATTATCCAATGATATGTTGCCCTCCTATGATGTTTGACTAGATGCTTTTTGTCCTATGGATTGATTGATGATCGTGATTAGTTTGAGTTGTATGTTTTATTTTGGTGCTGTCCTATGGTGCCCTCCGTGTCGCGCAAGCATGAGGGATTCCCGCTGTAGGGTGTTGCAATACGTTCATGATTCTCTTATAGTGGGTGGCGTGAGTGACTGAAACACATACCCGAGTAAGGGGGTTGTTGCGTATGGGAGTAAAGAGGACTTGATACTTAATGCTATGGTTGGGTTTTACCTTAATGATCTTTGGTAGTTGCGGATGCTTGCTAGAGTTCCAATCATAAGTGCATATGATCCAATTACGGAAAGTATGTTAGCTCATGCCTCTCCCTCATATAAAATTGCAACAATGATTGCCGGTCTAGTTATCGATTGCCTAGGGACAAATAACTTTCTTGTGTTACAAAAGCTTTCTACTAAACAACTAACTTTTATTATCTTGCAAATTACTCGTAGTTTTATTCTCGCAAAATACTTCTAGTTTTATTCTTGCAACCCTATCCTATCACCTACAAAATAGTTTTATACTTGTTCTAGGTAAAGCGAACGTTAAGTGCACGTAGAGTTGTATCGGTGGTCGATATAACTTGAAGGGAATATTGATTCTACCTTTAGCTCCTCATTGGGTTCGACACTCTTATTTATCGAAAAAGCTACAATTGATCCCCTATACTTGTGGGTTATCAAGACCTTTTTCTGGCGCCGTTGCCGGGGAGCAATAGCGTGGGGTTGATATTCTCGTGTGTGCTTGTTTGCTTTATCACTAAGTAGATTTTATTTTCTGTTCTAAGTTGTTTTATATCTTTAGTTATGGATATGGAACACGAAACACCAAAAAAATTAGTTGTACTTGCTACTCATGGAGATGGGGAACCTCCTAAAACCCTCGATGCTCGTTATGTGGAAAACATTAAATACTACTTTGATAATCCTGATAAAACTCCATTCAACTTGATAATGGGAGTTACTTTGGATCAACGGGAATACTTTAGGGATTATCGCTTGTCTCAAAAAGGAAAACTCTTATGGGATCAAATTCATTATTTGCATTGGTATGCTCGAAATTTATGCTTAAGATATGATTATACTTGTTACTCTAGGATGAAGGCTCCACACCTTCCCTTTTCATGTGAATTTAATGATAATGAAACCTTGGCTTCTTATGCTAATGGTATATATGATTACTATGATGTGGAATGAATAGAAGAATTTGTTGCTTTTAAGGGTGCTTATGAAATTGAATCTTTGTTTGAAAAGTATGAAGATTGTGATGATGCTGTTTACAGATCTGAAATTTTTGCTATACTTAAATATTGCTATGAGAATTATAAATACAATGCCGATATTGATGAATTTATTGAGAAAGTATCCGCTGTCCAAGAAGAGACTAATATTTTGCAAGAAACTATGGAAGAAGAAATTGCTGAAACTGCATTAGATGAAAAAGATGACGAGGATAGCGAAGAACAAAAGGAGGAAGAGCGGATTAGCTACCTATGCCCACCTTCTAATGAGAGTAACTCTTCAAATCATACATTGTTTAATGCCCCTTCGTGCTTACCGAAGGATGAGTGCTATGATGATTGCTATGATCCCTTTGATTCATTTGAAATATCCCTTTTTGATGAAATTGATGCTTGCTATGCTTGTGGCCATGATGCCAACTTTAATTATGCTTATGGAGATGAACTTGCTATAGTTCCTTATGTTAAGAATGAAATTGTTGCTATTGCACCTACACATGATAGTCCTATTATCTTTTTGAATTCTCCAAACTACACTATATCGGAGAAGTTTGTGCTTATTAAGGATTACATTGATGGGTTGCGTTTTACCATTACACATGATGATTTTGATGAATATAATATGCATGTGCTTGCTGATCCTAATTGCAATTATTATGAGAGAGGAACTACATCTCCACCTCTCTATGTTTCCAATACGATAAAATTGCAAGAAACTGCTTATACTATGCATTGGCCTTTACTTGATGTGCATGAATTGTTCTTTTATGACATGCCGATGCATAGGAAGAGAGTTAGACTTCGTTGTTACATGATATATATTACTTTGTGCTCACTACTAAATTACAAATCATTGTTAATTAAAATTGGCTTTGATATACCTTGGGATCCGGGTGGATCGATTACTTGAGCACTTTATGCCTAGCTTAATGGCTTTAAAGAAAGCGCTGCCAGGGAGACAACCCGGAAGTTTTAGAGTGTCATTTATTTCTGTTGAGTGCTTTTATAAAGTTTAAAAACAAAAATATATATAGAGGAGAACCTAAAAATTTTCAAAAAGGAAAGTGAAAGTAAGAAAGACGAGCACCGTTGAAGTGGGGGACGTCCTTGAACTTTGTTCATGCCCATGGAAACTTTGCAAATCTTGAATTACAGAAAATTTTCAACAAAAATAATTATCCCCTTGTACAAACCCATTGTATTATAAAAGTAATGTGCCAAGATTTACCGTTAGGATGTTTAAATTGCTTGTTTGGTATGTGCGGTGCAAAAACAGAAACTTTTGCTGTAGTGCGTGAATTTACATTTTTTTACTGGAACATGCAAAAATTCTGAAATTTTTGTACAGTACTTCTATGCAAATTTTTTATTTTGTCCTAATTTTTCAGAATTTTTAGAGTTACAGAAGTATGGTCAATGTTTAGATTACTACAGACTGTTCTGTTTTTGACAGATTCTGTTTTTGATGCATTGTTTTGCTTGTTTTGATGAAACTATGGATTGTATCGGAAGGTATAAGCCATGGAGAAGTTAGAATACAGTAGTTATAATGCAAAAATAAAATATGAATGGGTTTGCAACAGTACTTAAAGTAGTGATTTGCTTTATTATACTAACGGATCTCACGAAGGTTTTGTTAAGTTTTGTGTGGATGAAGTGTTCAAAGATCGAGGAGGTATTGATATGAGAAGAATGAGGAGAGGCAAGAGCTCAAGCTTGGGGATTCCCAAGGCACCCCAAGTAAATATTCAAGGAGACTCAAGCGTCTAAGCTTGGGGATGCCCCGGAAGGCGTCCTATCTTTATTCAACAATTATCGGTATGTCTCGGTTTTTGTTTTGTTCACATGATATGCGTAAATTCTTGGAGCGTCATGTGCCTTTTCTTTTTCTTTTAATAAATGCACCATCCTGGTATGAGATAGTCCTTGGTTGATTTATAGAATGCTCTTTGCACTTCACTTATATCTTTTGAGTATGGCTTTATGTTGTAGGGCACGGGCCAAAGTGCCCCGATTTGTCCCGATGTTCATGAATTGGAGGTGGCTACGAAGAGGAACACATAGAGCACAAAGAATACGAGGGAAAATCACAAGGGAAACACTCAAGAACAAGTCCAATCACACATCCACTAGACTAGCAACACATGAGATCCACAAGGTACAAGAACAACAAAGGGAAAGATACATGGTAATGTTCATCCCAAATCCAAGAGGAGATGAGGTCTTGATGATCTAGATAGATCCTTCCCTACAGGGGTCTTGATATCCACTTGGGATCTTCTCCTAGGAGGTCTTGATCTCCATGGGAGAGGGTAGATGAGCAAAGTACTCTCTAGATCATATCATATCCTTTGCTAACCCTAACAAATGACCTAGGTACGGAATATATAGTAGGTGGGAGGTAAGGGACGAAGTGGGGGCGAAAACAGGCAAAGACAGCCACCTCGTTGGGTGGCCCGTGCGCACCGGGTAAGTGAGGCCCGTGCGCACGGGGGTCCCGTGTGCACGGTACAGGCCCGTGCGCACGGGGTGCTACAGCGGAGAGGGGCCCGTGCGCACGGGGTATCCAGAGACTTTTTGGATAGGCCGTGCGCACGGGGTCCAATAGGCCCGTGGGCACGGGGTCGCCTGGGCAGGACTTCTTCTTCCAGCTGCAAGCCTCCATCTTCCGTGCAGTCTTGGCATGATTCCTCTTGGGTCTTGGGGAGATGTTGAGGTGTACATGGAGATGACCGTAGGATGCTCCGCATCATCCCCTCCCCCTTGGGAGAGATCCGTCCTCGGATCGGAAACCGCATCACCCTGTAACCGGTAGGCATGGATGGACTTGCAGTTCTCCATGTTGTGGCATGAGTTGTCGTCCGGTGTCACTGTCGTAGGATCTTGTGGAAGTCGTGGACTTGAGCTCGTGGTGTAGGCGAAGATGTCGTACAGCCGAAGGCGAAGATGCCTATGTAGTGGATGAAGCCGTACCCTTGGAGTCGATGTCGAGGTACTTGAAGGCCCATCTTCAATGCTGGTCCTCCATCCAAGAGATGTATCATGTAGACAAGAAGGAGCAAACAAGAATGAAAGTTTGTCCCGTTCTATATGTGTATGTGAGGGTTGCTCAAAGGGAATGACTTCACCTTTACGAGTTCCTCGAAAATGTTGGTGTCGTGCATCGCGTATGCATTCTCATGACCAATATGTCTCGTGACGGCGCCCCCTTGTGAATCCTTCAAAACGAAAGAATATGACAAACACTCGAAAAAACAAATGATGTTAGCGTGAATGCAAAACCAATCATTCGTGCGGTGATATACCCAACAAGTGTCGTCATCCATCTTATCATAAGAAGGAACAAGATAATGTGGCATGGTATGGAAGCATATGATGCGAGTACAACCAAAGACATTAATCTCAATCAAACAAGCATGCATCACAAGTGAGATGTCCAAGGCTCCAAGAGCAATAAGCATAGCATGGTTGCACTCACTACAAGTGGATATGAGAGATGCAACTAAAGGAGACAATGGACAATGATCATGATAAATCATGTGAGAGGCAAGAACATATAGGCCATCAACCCAATGAAACGAGCAAGTATGAATCATGGGTGATGCAGCAAAGCAAACAATCATAGTGATCAAGTTATGCAAGCTAGTAGTGCGAAGATGCAACATACTAGAGGTCATCATAGAAATCATGTCATGTGTGCAAATAGTGGGAATACATAGTGCACATGACATATCACAAGCATGAGAACAAGATATGAGTAATGTATCATCATTGTATTGGCAAGAAGTTCTATATAAATAGCAAAGGAACATCATGACTCTCCCAACACAAGAATCAACAATAGCATGGGACACAAGGTAAACATGGCAATAGAAACAAGGATCTCCACTAAGCATGCAAATACACATAGAAATAGTAGAATGGTAAATCATGGGTAAATGCAAGCCAGGGTTACAATTGCATGGCAAAGGCATTGAAGGAGGCATAACATGCAAAGTGAACACGGTAAAATGAGCATAAGGTGACAAGTGGTAAATAGCCCATAGCCATGTGAGAGCCAAGTAAAAGTAATGCGCGTAGTCCTTGCGCGAGGGAGATGTTCGGGTAAGCATTCCAAGCAATCCCAAAGCATCATTGCTCTCAAGAGCTCATTTCGTCAACTCATGTGATTGAGAAGTTGACAAGTATTCGTGAGTACCTACACAAAACAAAGGCAAAGGGAAAATTGTGTGTGCGTGGTATATGTACACATCATCCATTATGATGCGCACGTGCATGTGTTGGTTAGCACAAAATATCCAACGCTCAAATAAATGAGATGCATGATATAGAAACATGTCATCCATCATGATTGGTTTGTTGTTATGTATAGCATAATGGAGACTCAAAGTGTGTAATGCATCACTTGAAACATCTAGAGCATTGTTATTCATGATATGCAGATGGTGCATACAATGGATGTAATCATGCGATGTACAATCATTTTCATGGCATGGCATATTAGATGAATTGCACAAATTGCTCAAGGGAAGCATAGCAATATCATCGCAAGAGAAACAAATTCCAATGACCATGATCTTGTCATCTATGCCATAAGTGAAAATGGGATTGATTTTAATTGGATATGCATAGTTACTACGGTGAGTTTGTAAGGATGCAATATGAGAAATCTCACTCATAGCATATGACAAGTTTAATGGATTGTCAAACATGACGTGACCAATAGAATTTTCACAAGATATCCTATGGAGCATAGCATCACAACTAGGTACTTCGACATGCTCATCATCATATTCATCATAAATGGGTGGCACATCTAAGCATGTAGAAGACATAGCATGTGGTGAATCCATAGGGTGATCAACATCATGGAAGCGATCATTGTAAGGATAGTCCACTAGTGGGACAAGCGAAGCACCTTCACCTATGTTACCTTTGGAGCTCCACCCATGTGGTGTAGGTGAGCTGGCAAAAATCAAAGCGTGATCCTCATTGATGATTGGCACTTCGTCTTGTAGGAGATCTAGCACCAAAGAAAACACACTTGAAGTAGAGGGTAAGTCGTTAGAAAGCATAGTGGCCTCACATGCCCTATCAACTAATTCACTCACTAAGTGTTGTGGCTCACTCACTCCCGCTAAAATGCTCTCACTCATATGGTTGGTCGAGTCACTCAAATGGTGGTGATGGCTCTCAACCTCACATAGGATATGCGGCATGTACTCATGTGTGGGGCGATTGGTGGTCACTCTCATCCTCTCATAGGAAATGCACTCAATGTCACATATGTTGGAGTCACTCATCTCACTCATGTGGTGGTGGCTCTCCTCACATGGAAATTGGGTCATCTCGTCATATGTGGGTGTCAGAGAGATGTAGGTGCAAGCGTCTCCATACTCTACTTCGTCCGCCGCCTCGGTTGTGGGAGTAGTCCCATGGTCAACCTCGTCATCCATAACGCCTCCAAAGATGAATGCCATAGGATGTGGCAACTCATCGCTCTCCTCCGAGACCAAGGAGAGGGTCTCGTGTGCGGTCTCGTAGCTTGACTTGAAGTATGAGTCCCATGTGGGCGTCGTCTTCATGTCGTCGAAGAGGTTTGTTCTCATCGCCGTGGTCGAAGGGTATGGCCCATGCTCGACCGTCTTGTCGCCATATTGTAGGAGGCCCATGTGATGTGGCACCTCGTTGCTCATCTCCATGACCGAAGGGAATTTCCCATGCTCGGCCATCGTCCTTGAGGGGCTTCCGAAGATGGAAGGGTCACCCTCGCTTGTACTTGGTCGCCTTGGACTTGACGCCAAAGCTTCTTCTTGGTGGCGCTCGTCTCGCGGTCTTCTCATAGCTTGATATAGAGCGTGTTGGAACTTGTTGGTGTTCGCTCATGTCTTAATATTCATGCCATGACTAGATTATATGATCAAGATTATGCTAGGTGGCATTCCACATCAAAAATTATTATTTTTATCATTTACCTACTCGAGGACGAGCAGGAATTAAGCTTGGGGATGCTGATACGTCTTCGTCGTATCTATAATTTTTGATTGTTTCATGCCAATTTTCTACAACTTTCACATATTTTTGGCAACATTTTATATTATTTTTGGGACTAACATATTGATCCAGTGCCCAGTGCCAGTTCCTGTTTGTTTCATGTTTTTTGTTTCGCAGAATATCCATATCAAACGAAGTCCAAATGCAATAAAATTTTACGGAGAATTATTTTGGAATATATGTGATTTTTGGGAGATGGAATCAACGCAAGACGGTGTCCGAGGTGGCCACGAGGCACCAGGGCGCGCCTGGGGGGGGCAAACGCGCCCTGGTGGCTCGTAGCACCTCGTAGGTTGGTTGACCCCCTTCTTTCGCCGCAAGAAATATAATATCCGGAAGAAAATCGTGTTAAAATTTGAGCCCAATCGGAGTTACGGATCTCCGGGAATTTAAGAAACGGTGAAGGGCCAGAAAACAGGAGCACGAAACAGAAGAGAACAGAGAGAGAGATCCAATCTAGGGGGGCTCCTGCCCCACCGCCGCCATGGCGGCCATGGACCAGAGGGGGAAATCTCCTCCCATCTAGGGGTGAGGCCAAGGAAGAAGAAGAAGGAGGGGGGCTCTCTCCCCCTCTCTCCCGGTGGCGCCGGAGTGCCGCCGGGGCAAGGATCGTGACGGCGATCTACATCAACAACCTCGCTACCGTCAACACCAACTTTCTCCCCCTCTATGCAGCGTTGTAACACCTCTTCTCCCCTCTGTAATCTCTACTTAAACATGGTGCTCAACGCTATATATTATTATCCAATGATATGTGGCCATCCTATGATGTTTGAGTAGATTCTTTTTGTCCTATGGGTTGATTGATGATCGTGATTGGTTTGAGTTGTATGTTTTATTTTAGTGCTGTCCTATGGTGCCCTCCGTGTCGCGCAAGCATGAGGGATTCCCTCTGTAGGGTGTTGCAATACGTTCATGATTCTCTTATAGTGGGTGGCGTGAGTGACTGAAACACATACCCGAGTAAGGGGGTTGTTGCGTATGGGAGTAAAGAGGACTTGATACTTAATGCTATGGTTGGGTTTTACCTTAATGATCTTTGGTAGTTGCGGATGCTTGCTAGAGTTCCAATCATAAGTGCATATGATCCAAGTACGGAAAGTATGTTAGCTCATGCCTCTCCCTCATATAAAATTGCAACAATGATTGCCGGTCTAGTTATCGATTGCCTAGGGACAAATAACTTTCTGGTGTTACAAAAGCTTTCTACTAAACAACTAACTTTTATTATCTTGCAAATTACTCGTAGTTTTATTCTCGCAAAATACTTCTAGTTTTATTCTTGCAACCCTATCCTATCACCTACAAAATAGTTTTATACTTGTTCTAGGTAAAGCGAACGTTAAGTGTGCGTAGAGTTGTATCGGTGGTCGATAGAACTTGAAGGGAATATTGATTCTACCTTAGGCTCTTGCCACTCCGTATTCCTTCATCCATCGTGATCTCACCCAAAACTTGAAAACTTCAATCACACAAAACTCAACAAAACCTTCGTGAGATCCGTTAGTATAACAAAATAAATCACCACTTTAAGTACTGTTGCAAACCCATTCATATTTTATTTTTGCATTATACCTACTGTATTCTAACTTCCCCATGGCTTATACCCCCCGATACAATCCATAGTTTCATCAAAACAAGCAAGCAACACATCAAAAACAGAATTTGTCAAAAACAGAACAGTCTGTAGCAATCTATTTAAAAGCCATACTTCTGTAACTCCACAATTTCCGAAAAATTAGGACAATGTGGAAATTCATATACCAATACTGTGTAAAAATTTCAGATTTTTTTGACGCTCCAGTACAGAAACAAAATTCCAGCACTGGACGCAAAACTTTCTGTTTTCCAAACAACATCAATTATACTATCTTCCAAATCATCCTAAAGGCTTTACTTGGAAAAAACACTAATTAAAAACACAAAAACTCAATCATAACAGTAGTATAAACATGAAAACTCACAATAACAGAAACAAATAATAAAAAATTATTTTATTCATTGGGTTGCCTCCCAACAAACGCTATTGTTTTATGCCCCTAGCTAGGCATAATGCATAATTTCAAGTATTGTCATCCTTCAAGTTGATTCCATAAGTGGCCCTCATAATGGATTCATATGGTGCTTTAATTTTCTTCCTAGGGAAATGTTCCATACCCTTCTTTAGTGGAAACTGAAATTTTATATTCCCTTCTTTCATATCAATAACGGCACCTATAGTTCGTAAGAACGGTCTACCAAGTATTATGGGGCATGAAGGATTGCATTCAATGTCAAGTACAATAAAATCAACGGGCACATAGTTCCTATTTGCAAGAATAAGAACATCATTAATTCTACCCAAAGGCTTTTAAATAGTAGAATCCGCAAGATGCAAATTAAGAGAACATTCATCTATATTGGTAAAACCTAGCACATCACATAGAGATTTTGGAATCGTGGAAACGCTAGCACCCAAATCACATAAAGCATTGCACTCATAATTTTTAATTTTAACTTTAATGGTGGGTTCCCATTCATCATATAATTTTCTAGGAATTGAAATTTCTAGTTCTAGCTTTTCTTCTAACGCTTTCATCATTGCTTCTACGATGTGTTTAGTAAAAGTCTTGTTTTGCTCATAAGCGTTGGGTGAATTTAACATGGATTGTAACAAATAAATGCACTCAATCAAAGAACAATTATCATAATTAAAATCTTTGTAATCCAAGAGAGTGGGCACATCGCTATTTAAAGTTTTTACCTTGCCAAACCCACTTTTATCAATTTTCTTATCAAGATTTTCACCCTCTGAATTACGGGGACGCTCTTTAACTAAAGTTGACTCTTCTTCAGTCCCCTTTTCATCAATTTTAATTTTGCTAAACAAAGAATCAATAGATGAAACACCAATCATTTTAATATCCTCATCATTATTACGATAAAAACCAGGAGGAATCGCTTTTTCTAAAAATTCTCGTTTAGCTTTTAGCATGGCGGTTCTTTTCTTACTCTCATCCATGGAGACATATAAAGCTTTAATTGATTCATGAATATCAATTTTGGGTGGCAAAATTTTAGCCTTAAGATTTTCCACATCATGAATAATTCTATCAATGCTCCTAGACATATCATCAAGTTTATTCAATTTTTCTTCTATCGTAGTGTTGAAAACTTTTTGAGCATTAATAAATTCTTTAATATTACTTTCAAGATCAGAGGGCATCCAATTATTATTATTATAAGAATTGCCATAGGGATTGCCATAATTATTAGAAGAATTTCCAGGAAACGGTCTAGCATTGAAATTACCTCTATAAGCATTATTATTAAAATTGTTTCGCGAGACAAAATTCACATCTACGGGATCTTTATTTTGCTCAATAAAAGTGGATAGAGGCACATCATTAGGATTAACAGTAGTATTTTTGCTAGCAACCAATTTCATAAGCGCATCAACTTTATCACTCAAAGTACTAATTTCTTCAATAGAATTCACTTTTTTACTAGTAGGAACTCTTTCAGTATGTCATTGTGAATAATTTGCCATAATATTATCAACCAATTTAGTGGCTTCTCCCAAAGTAATTTCCATAAAAGTACCACCCGCGGCGGAATCTAAAAGATTTCTAGAAACGAAATTTAATCCCGCATAATTTTTTTGTATGATCATCCATAAATTTAAACCATGAGTAGGGCAATTTCTTATCATTAATTTCATCCTTTCCCAAGATTGGGCAACATGTTCATGATCAAGTTGCTTAAAATTCATAATTTGATTTCTAAGATAAATAATTTTCGCGGGAGGAAAATACTTAGTAATAAAAGCATCTTTACACCTATCCCAAGAATCGATACTATTTCATGGTAAAGATGAAAACCAAAATTTTGCACGATCCCGCAATGAGAATGGGAATAATTTTAATTTAACAATATCATTATCCACATCTTTTTTCTTTTGCATATCACACAATTCTACGAAAGTGTTTAGATGGGATGCAGCATCTTCATTAGGACTACCAGAAAATTGTTCTTTCATAACAAGATTTAGCAAAGCGGCATTAATATCACAAGTCTCCGCACTAGCGGCGGGAGGAGCAATTGGAGTACTAATAAAATAATTATTATTAGTATTGGAAAAATCACACAATTTTGTATTTTCTTGAGACATCATGGCTACGCAAATAAAGATAACAAGCAAGCAAACAAGCAAACAAGAAAAAGGCAAACGGAAAATATTTTTGTATTTTTGTAAAAACTTTTTAGAAGTGGGGGAGATGAAAACGAGAGGCAAATTCAAATAAAGTAAATGCAAGGAGATGAGAGTTTATGCGAAGGTACTTGATAGATGTTGATGATGTCTCCCCGGCAACGGCGCCAGAAATTCTTCCTGCTACTTGTAGCTTGCGTTGGTATTTCCCCGAAGAGGAAGGGATGATGCAGCACAGTAGAGTAAGTATTTCCCTCAGTTATGAAACCAAGGTTATCAATCCAGTAGGAGAATCACGCAACACCTCATTAGCAGCACCTGCACACAAACAACCAATCCTTGCACTCAATGCAATCAAGGGGTTGTCAATCCCTCGGCGGTAAGTTGCAAGATTAAATTTTATGTGATAGATAGATAGATTGAAACAAAAATACAAAATAAAATAAATAAGATAAAATTGCAGCAAGTATTTTTAGGGTTTTAGTATATGATTTAAATAGACCCGGGGGCCATAGTTTTCACTAGAGGCTTCTCTCAAGGAAATAACATACGGTGGGTAGACAAATTACTGTTGGGCAATTGATAGAAAAGCAAATAATCATGACGATATCCAAGGCAATGATCATGTATATAGGCATCACGTCCGAGACAAGTAGACCGACTCCTGCCTGCATCTACTACTATTACTCCACACATCGACCGCTATCCAGCATGCATCTAGTGTATTAAGTCCATAAAGAACGGAGTAACGCCTTAAGAACGATGACATGATGTAGACAAGATAAACTCACATATGAATAAATGATATGTCTCTGTCATATCTATAATTTTTGATTGTTTCATGCCAATATTCTACAATTTCCACATACTTTTGGCAACATTTTATATGATTTCTTGGACTAACATATTGATCCAGTGCCCAGTGCCAGTTCCTGTTTGTAGCATGTTTTTTGTTTCGCAGAATATCCATATCAAACGATGTCCAAATACAATAAAATTTTACGGAGAATTATTTTGGAATATATGTGATTTTTGGGAGGTGGAATCAACGCAAGGCGGTGCTCGTGGGCCCCACGAGGCACCACGGCGTGCCTGGGGGGCCCGGCGCGCCGCGGTGCCTCGTGAGGCCCTCGAAGGTCAGTTGGCGCTCTACTTCGGGCGCAAGGAAGCTAATACCCAGAAAAAAAATCATGTTAAAATTTCAGCGCAATCGGAGTTACGGATCTCCGGGAATTTAAGAAACGGTGAAGGGCCAGAAAACAGGAACGCGAAACAGAAGAGAACAGAGAGAGAGATCCAATCTAGGAGGGGCTCCTGCCCCTCCGCCGCCATGGCGGCCATGGACCAGAGGGGAAACTCTCCTCCCATCTAGCGGGAGGCCAAGGTAGAATAAGAAGGAGGAGGGCTCTCTCCCCCTCTCTCCCGGTGGCGCCGGAGTGCCGCCGGGGCAAGGATCGTGACGGCGATCTACATCGACAACCTCGCTACCGTCAACACCCACTCTCTCCCCCTCTATGCAGCGGTGTAACACCTCTTCTCCCCACTGTAATCTCTACTTAAACATGGTGCTTAATGCTACATATTATTATCCAATCATTTGTGGCCATCCTATGATGTTTGAGTAGATCCGTTTTGTCCTATGGGTTGATTGATGATCGTGATTGGTTTGAGTTGTATGTTTTATTTTGGTGTTGTCCTATGGTGCCCTCCATGTCGCGCAAGCTTGAGGGATTCCCACTGTAGGGTGTTGCAATACGTTCATGATTCGCTTATAGTGGGTGGCGTGAGTGACTGAAACACATACCCGAGTAAGGAGGTTGTTGCGTATGGGAGTAAAGAGGACTTGATACTTAATGCTATGGTTGGGTTTTACCTTAATGATCTTTGGTAGTTGCGGATGCTTGCTAGAGTTCCAATCATAAGTGCATATGATCCAAGTACGGAAAGTATGTTAGCTCATGCCTCTCCCTCATATAAAATTGCAACAATGATTACCGGTCTAGTTATCGATTGCCTAGGGACAAATCAATCTCTTGTGTTACAAAAGTTTTCTACTAAACAACTAGCTTTTATTAGCTTGCAATTTACTCATAGTTTTATTCTTAGTATGTACTTCTAGTTTTATTTTTGCAACCTATCCTATCACCTACAAAATAGTTTTATACTTGTTCTAGGTAAGGCGAACGTTAAGTGCGCGTAGAGTTGTATCGGTGGTCGATAGAACTTGAAGGGAATATTGATTCTACATTTAGCTCCTCGTTGGGTTCGACACTCTTATTTATTGAAAAAGCTACAATTGATCCCCTATACTTGTGGGTTATCAAGACCTTTTTCTGGCGCCGTTGCCGGAGAGCAATAGCGTGGGGTTGATATTCTCGTGTGTGCTTGTTTGCTTTATCACTAAGTAGATTTTATTTTCTGTTCTAAGTTGTTTTATATCTTTAGTTATGGATATGGAACACGAAACACCAAAAAAAATTAGTTGTACTTGCTACTCATGGAGATGGGGAACCTCCTAAAACCCTCGATGCTCGTTATGTGGAAAACATTAAATACTATTTTGATAATCCTGATAAAACTCCATTCAACTTGATAATGGGAGTTACTTTGGATCAACGGGAATACTTTAGGGATTATCGCTTGTCTCAAAAAGGAAAACTCTTATGGGATCAAATTTATTATTTGCATTGGTATGCTCGGACTTTATGCTTAAGATATGATTATACTTGTTGCTCTAAGATGAAGGCTCCATACCTTCCCTTTTCATGTGAATTTAATGATAATGAAACCTTGGCTTCTTATGCTAATGGTATATATGATTACTATGATGTGGAACGAATAGAAGTGCTTATGAAATTGAATCTTTGTTTGAAAAGTACGAAGATTGTGATGATGTTGTTTATGTTGGGGAACGTCGCATGGGAAACAAAAATTTTCCTACGCACACGCAAGATCTATCCATGGTGATGAGCATCTACGAGAGGGAGAGTGAATCTACATACCCTTGTAGATCGCTAAGCAGAAGCGTTAAGAAACGCGGTTGATGTAGTCGAACGTCTTCGCGATCCAAATCGCAAGTCGTCCCTCGATCCAAACACGATCTAGCGCCGAACGGACGGCACCTCCGCGTTCAACACACGTACGGCTTGATGACGCCTTCACATCCTCGATCCAGCGAGCGATGGTGAAGTAGTGGATGAGTTCTGGCAGCACGACGGCGTGGTGATGGTGGTGAGGAACAATCTCTGCAGGGCTTCGCCAAGCACTACGGAGATTATGACGGGAGGAACTAGAGGGTTAGGGTTGCCGGCACACGGCTTGGGAAATCTTGATGTATCCCGTGTGGTAGCCCTGCCCCTCTATTTATATGTTGTGCCCTGGGGTCTAAACTTGGAGAGAAAGCCTCCACAAGGTCGGTTTTGCCCGCACAAGGTCGGTTTGGCCCGCACAGAAAGAGTCCCACTCGGATTCCAGCAGTACCGCGTACAAGCGGTAGTACCGCTCATGAGCGGTAGTACCGCTTCACACAAGCGGTAGTACCGCTTACGCGATAGTACTGCCTTACCAGCGGTAGTACTGCTTAAGGCAGCAGCAAAACTTCCTTTTGCACTTTCCAATACCTCGTGGGCTTTACCCCTTTGGTCCATATAAAGTGTTGCTGCACCCGAACACTTCGGTAAACATCCGGAACCCCTTCCGGTGAATTCCGGAACCCTTCCGGAGATCAAAACACTATTATCACATATATCAATCTTTACCTCCGGACTCTTCCGGAGATCCTCGTCATGTCCGGGATTTTATCCGGGACTCCGAACAACCTTCGGTCACCAACACAATAACTCAACTATACTAATCGTCACCAAACGTTAAGTGTGTAGACCAAGCGGGTTCGAGAACTATGTAGACATGACCGAGACACCTCTACGGTCAATAACCAATAGCGGGACCTGGATGCCCATATTGGTTCCTACATATTCTACGAAGATCTATATCGGTCGAACCTCTATGTCAAGGATTCAGTTAATCCCGTATGCTGTTCCCTTGTTCTTCGGTATGTTACTTGCCCGAGATTCGATCGTCGGTATCTCTATACCTAGTTCAATCTCGTTATCGGCAAGTCTCTTTACTCGGTCCGTAATACAAGATCTCATGGCTAACACTTTAGTCACATTGCTTGCAAGGCTCATTGTGATGTTGTATTACCGAGTGGGCCCTGAGATACCTCTCCATCACACGGAGTAACAAATCCCAGTCTTGATCCATGCCAACCCAACAGACACCCTCGGAGATACCTGTAGAGCATCTTTATAGTCACCCAGTAACGTTGCGACGTTTGATACACACAAGGTATTCCTCCGGTGTCAGTGAGTTGCATGATCTCATGGTCATAGGAACAGATACTTGACATGCAGAAAACTATAGCAATAAACTGACACGATCATATGCTACATTTATATTTTGGGTCTTGTCCATCACATCATTCTCCTAATGATGTGATCCCATTATCAAATGACATCTCATGTCCATGGCTAGGAAACCTTCACCATCTTTTGATCAACGAGCTAGTTAACTAGAGGCTTACTAGGGACACAGTGTTGTCTATGTACCCACACATGTATTTGAGTTTCCAATCAATACAATTATAGCATGGATAATAAACGATTATCATGAACAAGGAAATATAATAATAACCAATTTATTATTGCCTCTAGGGCATATTTCCAACAGTCTCCCACTTGCACTAGAGTCAATAATCTAGTTCACATCACTATGTGATTTACATTGTAATGAATCGAACACCCATGCAGTTCTGGTGTTGTTCATGTTTAGCCCTTGGAAGAGGTTTAGTCATCGGATCTGCAACATTCAGATCCGTGTGTACTTTGCAAATATTTATGTCGTCCTCCTTGATGTAATCGCGGATGGAATTGAAACGTCGCTTTATGTGTCTGGTCCTCTTGTGAAATCTTGGTTCCTTGGCTAGAGCAATGGCACCAGTATTATCACAAAACAGAGTCATTGGGTTAAGCGCACTAGGCACTACTCCAAGATCTGTCATGAACTCCTTCATCTAGACACCTTCCTTCGCCGCCTCCGAGGCAGCGATGTACTCCGCTTCGCATGTAGAATCAGCTACCACGCTTTGCTTGGAACTGCACCAGCTAACTGCACCCCCATTAAGAATAAATACGTATCCGGTTTGCGACTTAGAGTCATCCGGATCAGTGTCAAAGCTTGCATCGACGTAACCCTTTACGACGAGCTCTTGATCACCTCCATAAACGAGAAACATGTCCTTAGTCCTTTTTAGGTACTTCAGGATATTCTTGACCGCCGTCCAGTGTTCCATTCCTGGATCACTTTGAAACCTTCCGACCATACTTATGGCAAGGCTGACATCGGGTCTTGTGCACAGCATTGCATACATGATAGAGCCTATTGCTGAAGCATAGGAGATGACACTCATCTTTTCTCTATCTTCTGCAGTCACTGGGCATTGAGTCTTACTCAACTTCACACCTTGCAAAACAGGCAAGAACCCCTTCTTGGACTGATCCATTTTGAACTTCTTCAAAATCTTATCAAGGTATGTGCTTTGTGAAAGTCCTATTAAACGTCTTGATCTATCTCTATAGATCTTGATGCCTAATATGAAAGCAGCTTCTCCTAGGTCCTTCATTGAAAAACTCTTGTTCAAATATTCCTTCACGCTTTCCAACATTTCTATATTGTTTCCAATCAGTAATATGTCATCCACATATAATATTAGAAACGCTATAGAGCTCCCACTCACTTTCTTGTAAATACAAGTTTCTCCGTAAACTTGTATAAACTCGAACGCTTTGATCACCTCATCAAAGCGAAGATTCCAACTCCGAGATGCTTGCACCAGTCCATAAATGGATCGCTGGAGTTTGCAAACTTTGTCAGCATTCTCTGGATCGACAAAACCTTCTGGTTGCATCATATACAACTCTTCCTTAAGGAAACCGTTAAGGAACGCTGTTTTGACATCCATCTGCCAAATTTCATAATCGAAAAAGGCAGCTATTGCTAACATGATTCTGACGGACTTAAGCATCGCTACGGGTGAGAAGGTCTCATTGTAGTCAACTCCTTGAACTTGTGAAAAACCCTTTGCCACAAGTCGAGCTTTATAGACGGTGACATTACCGTCCGCGTCCGTCTTCCTCTTAAAGATCCATTTGTTCTGAATGGCCTTACGTCCTTCAGGTAATACTTCCAAAGTCCACACTTTGTTTTCATACATGGATCCCATCTCGGATTTCATGGCCTCTAACCACTTCTCGGAATCCGGGCCCATCATCGCTTCTTCATAGCTCGTAGGTTCATCGTTGTCCAACAACATGACCTCTAAGACAGGGTTGCCGTACCACTCAGGAGCAGTACGCGTCCTTGTCGACCTACGAGGTTCGATAGCAACTTGATCCGAAGCTTTATGATCATCATCAACTTCCTCTTCAGCTGATGTAGGCTCTACAGAAACATCTTTCTGCGCTGCGCTACTCTCAGGTTGAAGTAAAGGTTCAACAACCTCATCAAGTTCTATCTTCCTCCCACTCAATTCTTTCGAGAGAAACTCTTTCTCAAGAAATGTTCCGTTTTTAGCGACAAACACTTTGCCTTCGGATCTGAGGTAGAAGGTATACCCAACTGTCTCTTTTGGGTATCCTATGAAGACGCATTTCTCCGCTTTGGGTTCCAGCTTTTCAGGCTGAAACTTTTTGACATAAGCATCACATCCCCAAACTTTAAGAAACGACAGCTTTGGCTTCTTGCCAAACCAAAGTTCATATGGCGTCGTCTCAACGGATTTCGATGGTGCCCTATTTAAAGTGAATGCAACTGTCTCTAATGCATAACCCCAAAACGATAGTGGCAAATCGGCAAGAGACATCATAGATCGCACCATATCCAATAAGGTTCGATTACGACGTTCGGACACACCATTACGCTGTGGTGTTCCAGGCGGTGTCAGTTGTGAAACAATTCCACATTGTCTTAAGTGATTGCCAAACTCATAACTCAGATATTCTCCTCCTCGATCAGATCGTAGGAATTTAATCTTCTTGTTACGATGATTCTCAACTTCACTCTGAAATTGTTTGAACTTTTCAAACGTTTCAGACTTGTGTTTCATTAAGTAAATATACCCATATCTACTTAAGTCATCAGTGAAGGTGAGAAAGTAACGATAACCACCGCGCGCCTCAATACTCATCGGACCGCACACATCAGTATGTATGATTTCCAACAAGTCACTTGCCCGTTCCATTGTTCCAGAGAACGGCGTTTTAGTCATCTTGCCCATGAGGCATGGCTCGCATGTGTTAAGTGATTCAAAATCAAGTGACTCCAAAAGTCCATCAGCATGGAGCTTCCTCATGCGTTTTACGCCAATATGACCTAAACGGCAGTGCCACAAGAAAGTGGTATTATCATTATCAATTCTACATCTTTTGGCATCAATGTTATGAACATGTGTATCATTACTATCGAGATTCAATAAGAATAAACCCCTCACTTCGGGTGCATGACCATAAAAGATATTACTCATATAAATAGAACAACCATTATTCTCTGATTTAAATGAGTAACCATCTTGCAATAAACAAGATCCAGATATAATGTTCATGCTTAACGCAGGCACTAAATAACAATTATTCAGGTTCATCACTAATCCCGATGGTAATTGAAGAGCGAGCGTGCCGACGGCGATCACATCAACCTTGGAACCATTTCCCACGTGCATCGTCACTTCATCCTTTGCCAGCCTCCGTCTATTCCGCAGTTCCTGTTTAGAGTTGCAAATGTGAGCAACCGCACCGGTATCAAATACCCAGGCACTACAACGAGAGTTGGTAAGGTACACATCAATAACATGTATATCATATATACCTTGTTTGTTGTTGGCCGCCTTCTTGTCAGCCAAATACTTGGGGCAGTTCCGCTTCCAGTGTCCAGTTCCCTTGCAATGAAAGCACACAGTTTCTGGTTTGGGTCCAGCCTTGGGTTTCTTCACGGGAGGAGCAACTGCTTTGCCACTCTTCTTGGAGTTACCCTTCTTACCCTTGCCATTTTTCTTGAAACAAGTGGTTTTATTGACCATCAACACTTGATGCTCCTTCTGAATTTCAGACTCAGCGACTTTCAGCATCGCAAACAGCTCGGCGACTGACTTGTTCATCCCGTGCATGCTATAGTTCAACACGAAGCTCTTGTAGCTAGGTGGCAATGATTGAAGAACTCTGTCAGTGATAGCCTCTGGCGGAAGGGGCATCCCTAATTCAGCCAGACGGGTGGAGTACCCAGACATTGTGAGTATGTGATCACTAACAGACCCGTTCTCCTCCATCTTGCAAGTATAGAACTTATCGGAGGTCTCATACCTCTCGATCCGGGCATTCTTCTGAAAGATAAACCTCAACTCCTGGAACATCTCATATGCTCCATGACGTTCAAAACGTCTTTGAAGTCCCGGTTCTAAGCCATACAAAATTGCACATTGAACTATTGAGTAATCATCAGAGCGAGCCTGCCAGGCGTTCACAACGTCTAGAGACTCAACTGGAGCGGGTGGATCACCAAGCGGTGCATCAAGGACATAAGCCTTCTGGGAAGCCGTAAGGATAATCCTTAGATTACGGGCCCAGTCCACAAAGTTACTTCCATCATCTTTCAACTTAGCTTTCTCTAGGAACGCATTAAAATTCAGGGGTGCTACTGCGCGAGCCATGATCTACAACATAAATATAGCAAAGACAACTTAGACTATTGTTCAAGATAATGAGTTTAGTTAATCATATTACTTAAAAAACTCCCACTCAAATTGATATCCCTCCGGTCATTCGAGTGTCACATGATCCAAATCCACCAACTCAAGTCCGATCATCACGTGAGTTGAGGTGGTTTCAATGGTGAACATCTTCATGTTGATCATATCTACTATATGACTCATGTTCGACCTTTCGGTCTCTTGTGTTCCGAGGCCATGTCTGTACATGCTAGGCTCGTCAAGTTTAACCCGAGTGTTCCGCACGTGCAACACTGGCTTGCACCCGTTGTATGCGAACGTAGAGTCTATCACACCCGATCATCACGTGGTGTCTCGAAACGACGAACTTTTGCAACGGTGCACACTCGGGGAGAACACAATTTTATCTTGAAATTCAAGTGAGGAATCACCTTATAATGCTACCGTCGTCCTAAGCAAAATAAGATGCATAAAAGGATTAACATCACATGAAAATCATAAGTGACATGATATGGCCATGAACTTGTGCTTTTGATCTCCATCTCCAAAGCACCGGCATGATCTCCATCGTCACCGGCATGACACCATGATCTCCATCATCTTGATCTCCATCAACGTGTCGCCATGAGGTTGTCGCGCCGACTGTTGCTTCCACGACTATTGCTAACTCATAGCGATAAAGTAAAGCAAAACGGCGAAAATAATTAAAGACAACTCTATGGCTCCTGCCAGTTGCCGTACTCATCGACATGCAAGTCGTGATATTCTATACAACACATGATCATCTCATACATCACATATATCTCATCATGTAATTGGCCATATCACATCAAAACATACCCTGCAAAAACAAGTTAGACGTCCTCTAATTGTTGTTGCAAGATTTACGTGGCTGCTACGGGTATCTAGCAAGAACAATTCTTACCTACGCAAAAACCACAACGGTGATACAAAAAATGCTTTTCAACCTTCTCAAGGACCGCCTTTGTCAAATCCGATCCGACTAAAGTAGGAGAGACACACACCCGCCAGCCATCTTTATGCAACGAAGTTACATGTCAGTTGATGGAACCGGTCTCTCGTAAGCGTACGAGTAATGTTGGTCCGAGCCGCTTCATCCCACAATACCGCCGAAACAAGAAAAGACCAAGGGAGGAAGCAATCTGAATATCAATGCCCACAAACTCCTTTGTGTTCTACTCGAGATCTCATCTACACATAGACCTAGCTCTGATACCACTGTTGGGGAACGTCGCATGGGAAACAAAAAAATTCCTACGCACACGCAAGATCTATCCATGGTGATGAGCATCTACGAGAGGGAGAGTGAATCTACATACCCTTGTAGATCGCTAAGCGGAAGCATTAAGAAACGCGGTTGATGTAGTCGAACGTCTTCGCGATCCAAATCGCAAGTCGTCCCTCGATCCAAACACGATCTAGCGCCGAACGGACGGCACCTCCGCGTTCAACACACGTATGGCTTGATGACGCCTTCACCTCCTCGATCCAGCAAGCGATGGTGAAGTAGTGGATGAGTTCCGGTAGCACGACGGCGTGGTGATGGTGGTGAGGAACAATCTCTGCAGGGCTTCACCAAGCACTACGGAGATTATGACGGGAGGAACTAGAGGGTTAGGGTTGCCGGCACACGGCTTGGGAAATCTTGATGTATCCCGTGTGGTAGCCCTGCCCCTCTATTTATATGTTGAGCCCTGGGGTCTAAACTTGGAAAGAAAGCCTCCACAAGGTCGGTTTTGCCCGCGCAAGGTCGGTTTGGCCCGCACGGAAAGAGTCTCACTCGGATTCCAGCAGTACCGCGTACAAGCGGTAGTACCGCTCATGAGCAGTAGTACCGCTTGAGCGGTAGTACCGCTTCACACAAGCGGTAGTACCGCTTACGTGGTAGTACTGCCTTACCAGCGGTAGTACCGCTTAAGGCAGCAGCAAAACTTCCTTTTGCACTTTCAATACCTCGTGGGCTTTACCCCTTTGGTCCATATAAAGTGTTGCTGCACCCGAACACTTCGGTAAACATCCTGAACCCCTTCCGGTGAATTCCGGAACCCTTCCGGAGATCAAAACACTATTATCACATATATCAATCTTTACCTCCGGACTCTTCCGGAGATCCTCGTCATGTCCGGGATTTTATCCGGGACTCCGAACAACCTTCGGTCACCAACACAATAACTCAACTATACTAATCGTCACCAAACGTTAAGTGTGTAGACCCTGCGGGTTCGAGAACTATGTAGACATGACCGAGACACCTCTACGGTCAATAACCAATAGCGGGACCTGGATGCCCATATTGGTTCCTACATATTCTACGAAGATCTATATCGGTCGAACCTCTATGTCAAGGATTCAGTTAATCCCGTATGCTGTTCCCTTTGTTCTTCGGTATGTTACTTGCCCGAGATTCGATCGTCGGTATCTCTATACCTAGTTCAATCTCGTTATCGGCAAGTCTCTTTACTCGGTCCGTAATACAAGATCTCGTGGCTAACACTTTAGTCACATTGCTTGCAAGGCTCATTGTGATGTTGTATTACCGAGTGGGCCCTGAGATACCTCTCCGTCACACGGAGTAAGAAATCCCAGTCTTGATCCATGCCAACCCAACAGACACCCTCGGAGATACCTGTAGAGCATCTTTATAGTCACCCAGTAACGTTGCGACGTTTGATACACACAAGGTATTCCTCCGGTGTCAGTGAGTTGCATGATCTCATGGTCATAGGAACAGATACTTGACATGCAGAAAACTATAGCAATAAACTGACACGATCATATGCTACGTTTATAGTTTGGGTCTTGTCCATCACATCATTCTCCTAATGATGTGATCCCGTTATCAAATGACATCTCATGTCCATGTCTAGGAAACCTTCACCATCTTTTGATCAACGAGCTAGTTAACTAGAGGCTTACTAGGAACACAGTGTTGTCTATGTACCCACACATGTATTTGAGTTTCCAATCAATACAATTATAGCATGGATAATAAACGATTATCATGAACAAGGAAATATAATATTAACCAATTTATTATTGCCTCTAGGGCATATTTCCAACAGTCTCCCACTTGCACTAGAGACAACCCAGAAGTTTGGGAGAGTCATTTATTTCTGTTGAGTGCTTTTATAAAGTTTAAAAACAAAAAAAATATAGAGGGGAACCTAAAACTTTCAAAAAGAAAAGTGAAAGTAACAAAGACGAACACCGTTGAAGTGGGGGACGTCCTTGAACTTTGTTCATGCCCATGGAAACTTTGTGAATCTTGAATTACAGAAAATTTTCAACAAAAATAATTATCCCCTTGTACAAATCCATTGTATTATAAAAATAATGTGCCAAGATTTACCGTTAGGATGTTTAAATTGCTTGTTTGGTATGTGCAGTGCAGAAACAGAAACTTTTGCTGTAGTGCGTGAATTTACATTTTTTACTGGAACTTGAAAAATTCTGAAATTTTTACACAGTACTTCTATGCAAATTTTTTATTTTTTCCTAATTTTTCAGAATTTTTGGAGTTACAGAAGTATGGTCAATGTTCAGATTGCTACAGACTGTTCTGTTTTTGACAGATTCTGTTTTTGATGCATTGTTTTGCTTGTTTTGATGAAACTATGGATTGTATCGGAAGGTATAAGCCATGGAGAAGTTATAATATAGTAGGTATAATGAAAAAATAAAATATGAATGGGTTTGCAACAGTACTTAAAGTAGTGATTTGCTTTATTATACTAACGGATCTCACGGAGGTTTTGTTAAGTTTTGTGTGCATGAAGTGTTCAAAGATCGAGGAGGTATTGATATGAGAAGAATGAGGAGAGGCAATAGCTCAAGCTTGGGGATGCCCAAGGCACCCCAAGTAAATATTCAAGGAGACTCAAGCATCTAAGCTTGGGGATGCCCCGGAAGGCATCCTATCTTTATTCAAGAATTATTGGTATGTCTCGGTTTTTGTTTTGTTCACATGATATGCGTAAATTCTTGGAGCGTTGTGTGCCTTTTCTTTTTTTTTAATAAATGCACCATGCTGGTATGAGATAGTCCTTGGTTGATTTATAGAATGCTATTTGCACTTCACTTATATATTTTGAGTATGGCTTTATAGAATGCTTCATGTGCTTCACTTATATCATTTGAAGTTTGGATGCCTGTTTCTCTTCATATAGAAAACCATTATTTGTAGAATGCTCTTTTGCTTCACTTATATTTATTAGAGCATGGTCTTTTTTATAAAGAATTAAACTCTCGTGCTTCACTTATATTTATTTAGAGAGTCAACGGGAATTGGCCATTCATATGGTTAGTCATAAAATCCTACATAAAACTTGTAGATCACTGAATATGATATGTTTGATTCCTTGCAATAGTTTTGCGATATAGAGATGGTAATATGTGGGAGGTACTAGTGAATGATTGTGGTTTAGTAGGAATATTGGTGTTAAGGTTTGTGATTCCCGAAGCATGCACGTATAGTCTCTTGTTATGCTAAGAAGTTGGAGCATGACTTATTATTGATTGTCTTCCTTTGCGTGGAGGTCGGGGGTGTACGATGGTTAACTCCTACCAACCTCCCCCCTAGGGGCATGCGTAGTAGTACTTTGCTTCAAGGGCTAATAAACTTTCGCAATAAGTATGTGAGTTCTTTATGACTAATGTGAGTCCATGGATTATACGCACTCTCACCTTTCCGCAATTTGCTAGCCTCTACGGTACCGTGCATTGCCCTTTCTCACCTTGAGATGTGGTGCAAACTTCGCCGGTGCATCCAAACCCCGTGATATGATACGCTCTATCACACATAAGCCTCCTTATATCTTCCTCAAAACAGCCACCATACCTACCTATTATGGCATTTCCATAGCCATTCCGAGATATATTGCCATGCAACTTCCATCATCATCATATACATGACTTGAGCATTCATTGTCATATTGCTTTGCATGATCGTAAGATAGCTAGCTTGATATTTTCATGGCTTGTCCATTTTTTGATATCTTTGCTACGCTAGATCATTGCACATCCTGGTACACTGCCAGAGGCATTCATATAGAGTCATACTTTGTTCTAGTATCGAGTTATAATTTTTTGAGTTGTAAGTAAATAGAAGTGTGATGATCATCATTATTCATTATTAGAGCATTGTCCCAGTGAGGAAAGGATGATGGAGACTATGATTCCCCCACAAGTCGGGATGAGACTTCAGACCAAATTAAAAAATAAGAAAAAGAAAAAAAGTGAGGCCAAAAAGAGCCCAAGAAAAAAAAAGAGAAAAAAAAGAAGAGAAAAAAAAAAATGAAATGAAATGAGAGAAAAAGAGAGAAGGGGCAATGTTACTATCCTTTCCACACTTGTGCTTCAAAGTAGCACCAAGTTTTTCATATAGAGAGTCTCCTATGTTGTCACTTTCATATACTAGTGGGAATTTTTCATTATAGAACTTGGCTTGTATATTCCGATGATGGGATTCCTCAAATGCCCGAGGTCTTCGAGCAAGCAAGTTGGATGTACACCCACTTAGTTTCACGTTGAGCTTTCATACACTTATAGCTCTTAGTGCATCCGTTGCATGGCAATCCCTACTCCTCGCATTGATATCAATTGATGGGCATCTCCATAGCCCGTTGATGAGCCGCGTCGATGTGAGACTTTCTTTCTTTTTGACTTCTTCTTATTAATCTCTACCACCGCATTCTATTCCACCCATAGTGCTATATCCATGGCTTGCGCTCATGTATTGCGTGGAGGTTGAAAAAGCTGAAGCGCGTTAAAAAGTATGAACCAATTGCTTGGCTGACACCGGGGTAGTACATGATAAATACTTTGTGTTAAGAAGATGGATCATGACAAGGCTTTATGATTTTGTAGGGATAACGTTCTTTAGCATTTTTATTCTGAAAGACATGATTGTTTGTTGGGATGCCTGAGTATTGATGTCTTTATATCAAATTATAGACTATTGCTTTGAATCACTCGTGTCTTAATATTCATGCCATGATTAGACTATATGATCAAGATTATGCTAGGTGGCATTCCACATCAAAAATTATCTTTTTTTTAATCATTTACCTACTCGAGGACGAGTAGGAATTAAGCTTGGGGATGCTGATACGTCTCCGTCGTATCTATAATTTTTGATTGTTTCATGCCAATATTATACAATTTCCACATACTTTTGGCAACATTTTATATGATTTCTTGGACTAACATATTGATCCAGTGCCAGTTCCTGTTTGTTGCATGTTTTTTGTTTCGCAGAATATCCATATCAAACGAATTCCAAATGCAATACAATTTTACAGAGAATTATTTTGGAATATATGTGATTTTTGGGAGGTGGAATCAATGCAAGGCGGTGCTCGTGGGCCCCACGAGGCACCAGGGCACACCTGGGGGGGGGGGGGCGGCGCGCCGTGGTGCCTCGTGAGGCCCTCAAAGGTCGGTTGGTGCTCTACTTCGGGTGCAAGGAAGCTAATATCCGGACAAAAATCGTGTTAAAATTTCAGCGCAATCAGAGTTATGGACCTCTGGGAATTTAAGAAACGGTGAAGGGCCAGAAAAAAGGAACGCGAAACACAAGAGAACAGAGAGAGAGATCCAATCTAGGAGGGGCTCCTGCCCCTCCGCCGCCATGGCGGCCATGGACCAGAGGGGGAACTCTCCTCCCATCTAGGGGGGAGGCCAAGGAAGAAGAAGAAGGAGGGGGGCTCTATCCCCCTCTCTCCCGGTGGCGCCGGAGTGCCGCCGGGGCAAGGATCGTGACGACGATCTACATCAACAACCTCGCTACCGTCAACACCAACTCTCTCCTCCTCTATGCAGCGGTGTAACACCTCTTCTCCCCGCTGTAATCTCTACTTAAACATGGTGCTTAATGCTACATATTATTATCCAATGATTTGTGGCCATCCTATGATGTTTGTGTAGATCCGTTTTGTCCTATGGGTTGATTGATGATCATGATTGGTTTGAGTTGTATGTTTTATTTTGGTGCTGTCCTATGGTGCCCTCCGTGTCACGCAAGCGTGTGGGATTCCTGCTGTAGGGTGTTGCAATACGTTCATGATTCGCTTATAGTGGGTGGCGTGAGTGACTGAAACACCTACGCGAGTAAGGGGGTTGTTGCGTATGGGAGTAAAGAGGACTTGATACTTAATGCTATGGTTGGGTTTTACCTTAATGATCTTTGGTAGTTGCGGATGCTTGCTAGAGTTCCAATCATAAGTGCATATGATCCAAGTACGGAAAGTATGTTAGCTCATGCCTCTCCCTCATATAAAATTGCAACAATGATTACCGGTCTAGTTATTGATTGCCTAGGGACAAATCAATCTCTTGTGTTACAAAAGTTTTCTACTAAACAACTAGCTTTTATTAGCTTGCAATTTACTCATAGTTTTATTCTTAGTAAGTACTTCTAGTTTTATTCTTGCAACCTATCCTATCACCTACAAAATAGTTTTATTCTTGTTCTAGGTAAAGCGAACGTTAAGTGCGCGTAGAGTTGTATCGGTGGTCGATAGAACTTGAAGGGAATATTGATTCTACCTTTAGCTCCTCGTTGGGTTCGACACTCTTATTTATCGAAAAAGCTACAATTGATCCCCTATACTTGTGGGTTATCAATAAACCCCATCTTTTTACCCTTAATAGCAATGATACATACGTGTCATGTCCCTTTCTGTCACTGGGATTGAGCACCGCAAGATCGAACCCATTACAAAGCACCTCTTCCCATGGCAAGATAAATCAATCTAGTTGGCCAAACCAAATCAATAGATCGGAGAAGAAATATGAAGCTATAATAATCATGCATAAAAGAGACCAGAGAAGACTCAAATAATATTCATGGATAATCTGATCATAAACTCAGAATTCATCGGATCCCAACAAACACACCGCAAAAAGTGATTACATCGGATAGAACTCCAAGAACATCGAGGAGAACATTGTATTGAAGATCAAAAAGAGAGAAGAAGCCATCTAGCTACTAACTATGGACCCGAAGGTCTGTGGTAAACTACTCACGCATCATCGGAAGGGCAGCAAGGTTAATGTAGAGCCCCTCCGTGATCCATTCCCCCTCCGGCAGATTACTAGAGAAGGACCCCAGATGGGATCTCTCAAGAACAAAAGCTTGCGGCGACGGAAAAAGTATTTCGTGGACTCCCCTGAGGGTTTCTGATTTTTCTGGAATTTATAGTGGAGGAATTAGGTCAAACGGAGCTCTGTGGGCCCCACGAGGTACCAGGGCGCGCCTGCCCCCCCCCCCAGGCGTGCCCTGGTGCCTCGTGGGCACCCCCTAGGGCTTCTGGCCTCCTCCCGAAGCTTCTAGTGTTGGTATTGTCCAGAAAAAAAATCTCCAAAAAGTTTCGTGGCATTTGGACTTCGTTTGGTATTGATATTCTGTAAAACAAAAACAGGGCAGAAAACAGCAACTGGCACTGGGCACTAAGTTAATAGGTTAGTCTCCAAAATGATATATAATTGATGTAAATGTATATAAAAACATCCAAGATTGATAATATAACAGCATGGAACAATAAAAAATTATAGATACGTTGGAGACGTATCACCTACCTTGGTCATGTGATTTCCAAGAACGGCATTGCTGTCAATCCAGAACGAGTTCAGGCTATTCTTGACTGGACTCCTCCGAAGAATGTCAAGCAAGTGAGAAGTTTTCTCGGACTCGCCTGCTATTGCCGCCGATTTGTCAAGAACTTTTCCAAAATTGCTAAGCCTCTGACTAATCTGTTTCACAAAGGCGTTAAGTTTGAGTGGACAGAAAAATGTCAGGAAAGTTTTCAAACTCTCAAGGACAAGCTGACTTCTGCACCAGTGCTTGCTCCTCCAGATTCTCGCAAGGAATTCATCATTTATTGCGACGCATCCCTTCAAGGATTAGGCCGTGTCCTAATGCAAGAGCGCAAAGTGATTGCCTATGCCTCGCGACAGTTGCGTCCTCGTGAAGAGAACTACCCAGTTCATGATCTCGAACTTGCTGCAGTTATTTATGCACTAAAGTTGTGGCGACATTACCTTCTCGGTAATCGTTGTGAGATCTACACTAACCATCAAAGTCTGAAGTACTTGTTTACTCAGCCGGATCTCAATCTCCGCCAACAAAGATGGATGGAAGCAATTACGGACTATGACTGTGGTATTTCTTATACCTCTGGTAAGGTTAATGTAATGGCCGATGCTTTGAGTCTCAAGTCTTATTGCAACAATCTCATGGTTCAGCGAGCTCAACCCCTTCTTTATGAAGAACTTCACAAGTTGAACCTTCATATCGTTCCACAGGGTTTTCTCAATACTCTTGTTCTACAGCCAAATCTTGAGAAAGCTGTTAAGTTTGTGCAAGCAAAGGACGCTGAAGTTGATCAGATGAAAAGGGATCTTGTCTTTGAAAAAGCCAGAGATTTGTCGCTTACTGAAGATGGAACCTTGTACTTCAGAGATCGCCTTGTGGTACCTCGGTTCGAACTTATGACAGACAAAGTTATGAAGGAGGCACATGATACACCACTGTCTATTCATCCGGGTAGTACCAAGATGTATCGCGACCTCCGTCAAAGGTACTGGTGGTCTAAGATGAAGCAAGACATTGCTCGCTATGTTGCCGAATGTGACGTTTTCCGTCGCGTTAAGGCAGAACATCAAAAACCTGCTGGAATTCTGCAACCGCTCCCTATCCCTGAGTGGAAGTGGGACAAGGTTCAAATGGATCTTATCACTAGCCTTCCCAGATCACAAAAGGGTCATGATGCTATCCTTGTCGTCGTCGACCAGTTCTCCAAAGTTGCACACTTTTTGCCAGTCAAGGAGACGATCACTGCTAGTCAGTTAGCAGATTTGTATATCTCCAGAATTGTGACACTCCACGGAATTCCAAAGGAGATCAGTTCAGACCGTGGCAGCCTCTTCACCTCAAAGTTCTGGGCAAGTTTCCAAGAAGCTATGGGAACTCATATAACCTGGAGCTCAGCTTATCACCCCCAGTCCCAAGGCCAAGTTGAACGAGTTAATCAAGTGCTGGAAGATATGTTGCGTGCTTGTGTCATTTCATTCGGCAAGAAGTGGGACGAATCTCTCCCGTATGCTGAATTCTCTTACAACAACAGCTATCCAGCTAGCTTGAAGATGGCACCCTTCGAGGTACTATATGGACGTAAGTGTCGAACCCCTCTGAATTGGTCAGAAACTGGGGAACAATCGCTCATTGGTCCGGATATTATCCAACAAGCTGAAGAGCAAGTCCGTATTGTCCGGGAAAATCTCAAGGCGGCCCAGTCTTGCCAGAAGAGCAATTATGATCGTAAACACTGGGGCTCAATCTATCAACCTGGTGAGCAAGCTTATCTGCATGTCACTCCTATGAAGGGCACTCACCGCTTCGGAATCAAGGGCAAGTTAGCTCCTCGCTACATTGGTCCCTTCCGCATTCTCGCCAGACATGGACATGTGGCATATAAATTGGAATTGTCGCCGCAATTCTCTCACATCCATGATGTCTTCCATGTGTCGCAACTTCGTCGTTGCTTCAAGGATCCGCACCGTGCAGTGGATCATGAGATGCTTGAATTACAAGATGATCTCTCTTATAAGGAGCATCCGATCCGCATTCTTGATCAAGCTGAATGTCGGACCCGTCAGAAGACAACCAAGTTCCTTAAAGTGTAGTGGTCGAATCATACTGAAGATGAAGCCACTTGGGAACGCGAGGATCGTCTCCGTGAAGAATACCCCGATCTTTTCCCTTCTACCTCCTAAATTCTCGGGACGAGAATTTCTTTTAGAGGAGGAGAATTGTAACACCCCTATGTAATGAGCTACAGTAATCCATAATGATTATGCTAAGTCACCTTGATTTGCAATGCTTGATCACAGAGGATTCATATCTCATTTCAAATTCCACCACTGAATTCAAATTCAAATTTCAAGTGAAATTTTAAAGTTGCACAAAAGTTGCTGAAAAATAGTTCACCATTTAGCAAATATTCCCTAACTAATATCTGTTAAGGAAAACAACATAACCCTTAAGCTAAAATGGGCTATGGCAATTAAAACAGTGCCAAAAGGAGCATTTTAAATGCTTTTCCACTTGTGAAAAATTCAAAATTATTCAAAAGCCTCCCAAACTTTTTGTGACAGTGTCCAATATTGCCTAGCATTTGTTTTGACTAGTTGCACATTTTTGCAAAAGTCACTTAATGTGAAAGAAACGCGAAACAGAAGCCAAAAAGGGAAAAACACATAAAGGAAAAGAAAAAGGGCAAAAGCCACTGTAGCACTGGGCTCTAGTCCACAGTGCCAGGCCCAGCCCACCGCATGTCTCTCCCTCCTCCTGCTCACTCCCGCGCTGGTGTCGCCTGCGCACACGCACGCCGCGCCGCCCCTCCCCCCTCTTGTCCGGACGACAACGCGCTGCTACAGCGCCGCGGACGTCTGCTATCCCCACGCTACTCCCCCTGGCGAACCCTAGCCGTCCCCATTCTCCCCCTCTCGCGTCGCCCCTCTCTGCCCACAGCACAGAGCGCCTCCATGGCAGCTTCGCCGTGATTCTCGCGGCCACCGCCGTCCCTGCATCCCCGGAGCGTGTCCAGGAGCACCCGCGACCTCGGCTACGTCGACCACGAGCACCCGTTCGAGCGCTAAGCCTCTGCATCGCCCGGATCCCCGACTTCTTCAACCTCGGTCGCTGCCGCTTCCCTCGTCGATTCACTCCATCCCGACCTCCTCCGGCTCCACCAAGCAGCTCCTCGTCACCGATGAGAGCAACGCTATGATTCCCCTCTCTCTCTGTGCTCCCGCGTGCCCGCTAGCTAGCTCCTATCGAAGCCGAGCTCTGCCCGCCGCCATTTCTGTAAGCTCCGCGCTCCCGATCCTCTGTGGCCTCGTCCGACCGCCCTAGCGTGCTCCTGGAGAGCTGCTACTGCCGCCTAGCTAGTTAGCCCGCTTGCTCACGTCGCGCGTCGTCGATTTCCAGTTGACCCGAACTCCGGCTGCCGCTTGCGAGCTCACCGTCGTCGCTGTGGGTCGTCTCCGGCCATGCCACCGCCATGGATCGACGCGGCGTCGAACGCCCGATCGAATGAGCCTAGCCGCGCGTCAAACGGGCCACTGTAGCCGAAACCCGAATCCCTCCCGTGCGCGCCGCCGCGTATTTTGGTCGCCGGCATGACTCCGGTCACCGGCGCTGACGTGGCTGCCACGTGGCCCTCCCTGAGCCACTGACCGCTGGGTCCTGCAGGACCCGTTGACCAGTCAACGGGTCAATGTTGACTGCTGACTGGGCAGTCAACGGGGCCCACTGTCAGCCGCAGTGCTGCTCTGCTGTGTACACTTTGTGTGTGCACGTAGCAATTTCACTTTTAAATTCGGATATAATTTAATTCCAGAAATTCCAGGAAATGATTAAAACTTTGAAAAATCATATAAAATAATCCGTAACTCGGATGAAAATAATTTATATATGAATAATGATCAGAAAAATAAGACGAATCTGATTATGCCATCCACATACCTGTCACATGCCCCTAACACTGCAAACATGGAACCTTCCCTCCGGATCGTTTGTCCGATATTTGCCTTTAGCCGGGATTATACTCCCACATGTTTTCCCGCTCCGTCTGTAACACTTAGCACTGTGTTAGGTCACCCCCAGCACAGCTTATCGACATGTCATGCATCTGTGTTGCATTTGTTTGCTCTGTATTTATTGTTTCTTCCCCCTCTTCTCTCCGCTAGATCCCAAGACCGACACTGCCCCCGAGTACGACTACGTCGTCGACGACCCGTCCTTTTCAGCAGAGCTTCCAGGCAAGCAAAACCCCTTGATCATTCCTATACCGCCCATTCTTTCTCTCCCATGCTTGCATTAGAATTTGCTACTGTATTTGATTGCTCCTATCCTGATGCATAGCCTGATTTTTGTAACCTGTTGTTGATACTTTATCTGTTGTCCTAAATGCTTAGCATAGAATGGTTAGTGATCCATCAGTGACCCCTCACCCTTGTCCTTGTTGCCCCGCTTTGTTACCGGTGCCCCGATCAATGTGATCGATGTACAGAGACCGACACGTCACCGCACACCCCTTAGTTGTACGACTCCGCAGAGATACTATCAAGTGCCGAGGGTGATACCTCCTAGCTCACTTCTGATGATATCTCTGTAGCATAGCTAATCGGTTGTGGGTTACCGAGGGTGATTCCTCTTTCACCATCTCCGATGATGCCTCTGTCGTGCAGCCCCTCAAGCGTGAACCCATCGAGGGTGATTCCTCCAGGTTCACCTTGACATTTTACATCGAGTAGGAATCCAACGAGGGTGATTCCTTGGATTCCCCCTTGATGTGATGAACACACGGATACCTTGACTTTTACTTCAGAACCTTGTTGAAGTCAGGTCGACCCCGAGGGGTACCCGCGAGAGATGTGGAGTCGGGTTGACCGCGAGGGTACCCGCGAGATAATTACATGGCACGGCCGGGCAGGCAGACCGCCCAGGTATCCGTAAGTCCACGAGACGGGGCGACGGGACCACAGATCGTGAAGCACTGATCGTCACCGCGAGCTCCCAACACACTAATGGGTTAGGATATGTGATCTGGGTAGGCCTCTGGCCTTTTCGCACTAACCAACACGCGGGAATAGTATGGGCACTCGGCGTCGTATGTATCAGCCGAAGCTCTCCAGACGTCAGCAGTTGAGCGGCGCGCGCCGGTTTGGACGGGAACCGCCTGCGCTTGTATTAAGTGGGTGGGTCTGCTCCCGGCCGCGTACGCAACGCGCAGGAGTGCAAAGGGCGATGGGCCCAAGACTCCTGAGCGCTTAGGATGTAGACCGGCGTGTTGGCCTCTCTGTTGAGCCTAGGTAGGACTACGGCGTGTCGATCAGCCGAGGCCGGGCATGACCCGAGTAAGTGTGTCCGGCCAGAGTTAATCGAGTGTGTTGGGTAAGTAGGTGCACCCGTGCAGGGAAGTATATATATTCGAATAGCCGTGTCCACGGTAACGGACGCTCGGAAAGTATCCCGATCTACTACAACTATAATTGGATACAGGTGAATTTAATTAACATGTTAGCTCCGGGATTGCTTTCTCGCAGGGAGTCGAGGAAGGATCTCGGGGCATTGCTACTACTTGCTTATTACTATATAATATGCTAATCTGCACTCTTCTAATGCTGCGAGATGCTAGTCTTCGATAGGCTAGGCTTTCCTCTCTATTCTGGCATTTCTGCAGTCTAGTCCACAGATACAGCCCCTTCATTTGATACCGATGCATAAATAGAATAGTTCTGATGTAAGTCTTGCGAGTACTTTGGATGAGTACTCACGGTTGCTTTGCTACCTCTTTTTCCCATACCCGATTGCTGCGATCAGATGGCGGAGCCCCGGAGCCAGCTGATCCTGCCGACGACTACTACTACCACAGTGGAGCCTACTACTACGTGGAGACCGACGACCAGGAGTAGTTCGGAGGCTCCCAGGCAGGAGGCCTGCGCCTTTTTGATCTAGTGTCGTTGTTTTGCTCAGCCTTCTTAAGGCAGACTTGTCTAATTATGTCTGTTCTCAGATACTAATGCTTCCGCTGATGCTTGTGTAACTCGAGCTTATGTATTCAAGCCCTCGAGGCCCCTGGCTTGTAATATAAAGCTTGTATGACTTTTATTTTGTGTCTAGAGTTGTGTTGTGATATCTTCCCGTGAGTCCCTGGGCTTGATCGTGCGCATTTGCGTGTATGATTAGTGCACGATTGAGTCGGGGGCGTCACAAAGGTGAAGCACTCTTGTGGCGAAAACCCGAAAGTTTCTCTCATTTCAAAGGGTCCAACTAATGAGCATGGCAAGGGATGTCATAGTTTTCCTATTGGACACACAGAGACAGAGAGTTTAATATATCACTCCTTCATGGAATATTCTAAGTGCCAAGAGGTGGTGTCCAAATGCCCAAGATGAAGCCAATCATTCACCAAATTTCAAAGCCTAAGGGATGAAGCGGCACTTGAAAAAAAAGGCGCATCCCGGACTCTTGTTCTCTTTTGCAAAGAGAACAAAGTCAATAATTTGGCCATCCACACTTAGCCAACTTATTGGCGGTCCACTCGAAGAACTTTACTTTAGGTCGAGCCCAAGCCTTCCAAACCGTGTGCACCATAGGAGAGTAGATTGTGCCCAAGAATTGCGCAGAGTAAGCGGAAGCCGGCGTGTATTGGCCACTAGCCGTGTGCTTCCAAGTGATGTCATCTTGGCATTTTCTGGTGGTAATCACCAATAAGCGCCCAAAGAGCAATGAATTGAGGGAGGTGGGCCATGGAGAGCATGTTAGCCATCTTTATCTTGGAGACCCAAGCGTTCTCATGAAGTGCCTCCGTACCTTCTAATTTTTGCGTGCGGACGCCTCAAATATGAGGGGAGCAATTTCCTTGGGCTTACGGTCATGGACTCAATGTGCATCCCAAAAGACAGTGTTATGCTCCACTGCCGACGGTGATAATGGTGGAGGCGTAGAAAAGATCAAGATCTAACTCATCACAATGATTGCCCATTCCGACTCATGACTGGGTTGGCTCTTTCCATTCGTACCCAGGCCATCACAATCTTAGGAGCACCTGCATTGGCCTCCTGCAAAGCAAACCATTGGATGTCATATTGATGATATTCTTTGCTAGGGGCGCATTTTACTTTTGCTTGTGGGTGCAAGTGCAATACATGTTAGTCATCTACTCCCTTGTGTCGGGTTTATAAGTCGGACACAGATTTTTAGATCTTCAATTTTTTGACAATGGAAAAATTTATTGACTTATAATGAGACATCAAGTAGATACAAGCACAGTGAACACATTTAGGATACCCAGCCAACACCAACGCACCCAGACAACGGATCACACAGACAAAGAGCAATATCATACAAAACTGAAGCTATGCCTAGGTAGAAAACTCCCGAAGTGATCGACAAAATGCAGCAACGACCACGACCGCAACCATATCATGACAACACAACGACTACGAGCCATGTGGTAGCGGGTGACAGATTTGTATCCGACAACACCACCACACGCCTTCTCTTCCTCCGTCGTCCTCGCCTATGGCAGCCACCGGTTGGCCAGCATACCGAGGAGGAGGAATCTTTGGTGTGGTAGGATAATACCCTCGTCGGCAATTCCCGACGCCACCACTGCTTCACAACCCTCACCACTGCCTCAAGCCAGGACGCAAACATATCACCTCGTGTCATCATGCGTAGACGATGTGGGATCATGTCGCGCAACAGACACCACGCAGCTTGAGGAAGCCTTCCCGCAGTCGCGGATCTGGGGCACACTGGGGCTAGCATCGCCACATGACGACGGAGAAGCACAAGGTGATGGATCCTAGGCGCATGACGTACATCGGTGACGGAGGGTTGAGGAAACCATAAGATTGGGGGAGGAGAAGGGAGAGAAAAGGAGGTTGGGTCGTCTCCCGCCTCCAGTAGTCTGCCCCGAGGCCTCCGACAGCCTCCTCCAACGGCAGCGATGGACACTTTCTGGGTGACGGTAGCGGGGGCTTCCGAAGCAGATTCGTGTTTTGGTTCGGGTTTATTTTTAGGTCTTCAATTTGACTAGCGAAACATATGTGTGCGGCGTTATCGGGATCAGAATTCGTAAACCCGGGTCGCGGTTGTGACTTACTGATTGTTGTTCCTTGTGCCAGCAAAGGTGTAATTTAGTTTTGGCTCTCGTAGTCTCTGTCTTCTTATTTAGATACTATTAAAGAGGATCTGAAACCCCTTTGAGAAGGCTTTTTTTTAGATCTTATTTACATTCTTTGGATCATGCACGTTACAGCAGATCTGCATGACTTGCACTGGAGGCTATTACTCCCTCCTTTCATACGTGCACAATACCAAATATGTAATATATGAAACGAAATCTTATCATGAATCTAATGATATACATTCTAGATGTAAATGTTTTTCTTCATAAACTTGGTCAAAGTTTGTGAGGTTTGATTTTTCAAAAACTCTATATGCATTACATTATGAAAACGCGCGGGGGGGGTGGGGGGTGTTGAACTTACAGTGGGGATATCACTCAGTTTCCTGCGACCAGACCAGTTGGGTCAATGAAAGCCACAGTTATAGTCCAGTTGTACGCTGAGAGTGTTGTTATACCAACTGTCAGCTTACAAGTGTACCAATAATCTCACGCAGGGCTGGAAGAACCAATATATTTTCACGGGTCAAATTCATTCATCCTGCCACTACGCTACCGGACACATTGCACATGTTGGCATCTGGTGATATAATCTACAGTATTTACATTTTATTCGGAGAAATTCGATCGAATATGTGCCTTACAATTAATTATTTTTCATTGGTCAGATAAACCTCCCAAAACATACACTTCCACGCAACCCCTGACCAGCAAGAACCCTACAGCCTACACGCCATTCACAAGAAAAGAAGATACAAAAATAAATGAATTACCACAGCTGGCAAGCCAAAGAGGCCAAAAAAACAGACGGTCGTCTCATCCGGTCGTAGCATCGGACGCGTATGCATGCAGCAGCGGCGTGTCACAACCCTCTGAACATCAGCGGCCTCGTGCTCCCGAACGCCATCTCCCTGCGGCCCATCTCCATCCCGCAATGCTTCGGGCCGCCGGACGCCGGCACGCTGCGGCGCGGCCGAGCTTCGGCCGCTGCAGTGCTGCTCGCCCCAGCTTCCCACGGAGACCCCGACGGCGCGGCCACGGCCACGGCCGCCACTCGCTTGTACTTGCCGGACCACTTGGCCTGCACGTACCGCGCGCGCCTCCACGGCGGCACGTGCATGCCCGCGCCTCGGATGGACTCCGCCGCCGCCGCGCACATTGCCGCGGCCACCTCCTTGAACGTCTCCGGCCTCGCCACGAGCACCGTGGGCAGGGCGTGGAGGAGCTCCTGGTACTCGGCGCTGGGCCTCGCCGTCTCGAACTCGGCGGCGATGTTGACCTCGACGATGTACCGCGACGTCGACGCGCCCGCTGTGATCACCACGTCCACGTACTCGTGGCTGCCCGCCGCCGGAACGCTGCTGCTTCTTTCCCACGACGATCTGCAGACACCTGCGTCCAATCGCGACAACAAAAATGTCAATCTGTGTTGCTCAACACTCTTCTGTTCGAGAGGAATCTAGAACGCACTCTGAAATCAACTGGAGAAGTATCTCAAAGCAAGGCACGGGCACTCACCGGCATCGAACCCTCTAGCGCGGAGCCGCTTCCTGACCCCTTCACCGCCAGCGACGTTCGGCCCCGCACCCACGACGGCGCGCTCCGCCTCGGCGCGGATCCGCGCCGCTGCCGCGTCGGCCGTCGCATCTGCCAGCGCCGCCTGCAGCGCGTCGACCCACGTGGTAGCGGGCCGCGGCGCCACGGTTTCCTTGGCGACGGCGTCCTCGCCGTACCCGTTGTAGAACTCGTCCACCAGCTCCACCAGGCCGTCGTCGTCCTCCTGCCCGGCGGTGGACGGCGTGGTCCCGCCGAAGAACGGGCCACGCAGCCGTGCCCTCGCCGCCTCGTCCAGCGCCGCCGTGGCCTTCTTGTACGACGTCGACGAGGACTCCATGATGGGCGGCTCCGGCGGTTGCTGTGACGTCGGAATAAGCATGGAGATTGGGCTCGCCGCCGCTCGTGCGTTGGCCACCAGTTTTCCAAAGCAGTTGCAGGTTTCTGGAGTAGCGTGTACCTTGCACGGGGGCGGGCCGTTTCTATATATGTTTCGGGTAGGTGCGTCTAAATTCGTTGTGCGCGGTTTGCACGTCCAGGTTCAGTGAATCTGGCGCGTATGGACGTATGGTACCCGTGCTTGCGTTGGGCATTCTCTGGGTCGCCGCATCGGGTTTGCTTACCACTTATGGAAGCTTCAGTGAAAAAGAATGCTAGTGGAGTAGCTTAAGGTCCATTGGTGCGTCCAGATACATTACATGCTACTGCGTGTTTTTAGCAGGGTGATGAACTGGAGTGATATTTAGGATACAACTTCTGCGGAAAGCCGGACAAACAATGTGAATTCTCTAAAATATGGACCTGATTCCAGAGGTACTGGTATCTGGGATGCAAAGTATCAACATATCCTTGTTCAGTTGGTCTCTTTCCCAGTTCGAAATGTGCTTGGTACGTCTAGATTCATGGTAGCTGGTCCAGAGGCGGCCTTGAGCTTCACTCACGGCGTGTCGCCGGTGAGTGCAGAAGAAAAACGACGGCAATTTTCCCAAGGACTGCTGTGTAATTTTTAATTTCTATAAGGATTGTCTAATTAGGGTTGATCGACTTTAACATATGGCCTTTGCCTTATCCGGAAAAAGAAGTTGCAAAACTGAAGATCCTGGTGATATGAAATTAAATACTCCACCAAGTTGCACAATGAACGTTTGCTTCCTGGCCCCGCAACTCTTTGGTCCCTGAAATTAAAGAGTAACCCGACAGCTTTTGGTGAAGACAAAGGGGCAATAACCGCGATGGGCACCACACAGTGTGGTAAGCAACTTCATATTTTGAAATGATGCAATTGAGTTATGATGCTTTAAGAGCATGGTTAATAATATAGCCGGCAGCTGGCTATATAAAACTGTCATGTCATCAAGAGCTAACAATATCATCTACTCATACAATAGGGTTGACTATAAGGTTGGCTCTTAGCTTAATAATTTATTTCACTTTCTTTCTTTTTCTTTTCTCTCATTAACTCATTTTACCTAGGAGCACGTGTAGAGGTTGACTCTTGCATGAGAGCCCACTCCCTTGCTTTTTCCTTCTCTCTCTCCTCCACATAGACAAAAATGCCATGTAGGCGGGCTTATAACCTACTATTGTACTTGCTCTAAGTGGTGATCTAGATAATAGAGAATAGAAGTAGATGAAAAAACAAAATCCAAAATAACCGCGATGGGCAGATACGGATACGGTGGCGACGAGGGTTATGATGCACGGGGTCACCTGAGGGGATGGCAAAGAAGAGCACAGGGCAGTGGAATTCGCCGTTGCCGCTGGTAGGAAATGATGATTTTGAAGAAGAAAAAACCATTATCGGGCGCGTCATACTGCATAAATTAAATTTGTCACCCGATCCAGGCAATTTCAATCGTGTGGCTGCGAGAAGCTCGAATGCACAGCATAAGCACCCAAAGTTAAGTTACTATGCAGGTACAGAAACATGAGCCACCAACCACAACCATCCCGAAGGCACCCGAAGTCATGCAGGTAAAATATAAGCCACCAACCACAGGTCCACAGCCATAGTGAACTGCCGAGTGCCAAGTCTACTGCCATATACTCCCTCCGTTCCTTTATATAAGGTGTACTTATTTTTTGATAAAATTCTAGAATGTAAGATGCATTTCTTCTAATTCCTCATAATTCCCTTGTTAGCCCTCCAGAAAAAAGGAAAATATCTCTCTCCTGATTGTGTGTATCTCTCCTTGTAGCAAAAGAAGGAAAGTATATCTCTGTCGATTGTATGTATCTCTTACTTTCCTGGACTAACTGATTTACTTGCCACTAACCAACAAATTTGTCAAGGGTAATTTCGTCCTCACATGTCTATAATTATGTGCCTTGGTCACCGTGCCGAAAATAATACACCTTACATAAAGGAACGGAGGGAGTAAGATATAACCCCAAAGGTTTGCCAGGACTATTTCTCAATCTGGTGAAAGCTAAACATCCAATGACATATTCGATAGACCTACGAGTAACATGCATCGTTCCAGGTGAAAGCTAAACATGCAGTGACATATTCGATAGGCCTAAGAGTAACATGCATCCGTCCCAAGTGATATGCGACATGTTAAAGTCATCTTAAGAGCTGTCCATCTGGTTATCCGTCGAAGCTGGGGTGACTACGCCATTGTTGATCCCTGCGGCGGGACCGACTCCGACACCCATTGAACCCTCGGCTCCGAAAGTGAAGTTACTTGGAACATTGTTCAGGCCGGCTCGCTCGAAAATGGATGGCACAGGAGTCTGGTTGAACGCAGGCACTTGGATGTCACCTGATGGTTGTGGGAAACCAAATCCAAGTGAAGGAAATGACTCGGTTAGAACCGTGGTCTGAGCTGGTGAGCCAGCGCTGGGTCCAAAGAGCTTCTGTTCATACTCAACAAGCTGACACTGAGAAGCTGTACAGAAAAGGGTTACAGTTAGCTTATGATAACACATTTGGATTGCCCATCAATCCATACAGTTTGAAAATGCAAGAAAAAAGTTTATTGGCTGTAGTTGCTCAACTAAGTAACAGATGACTAACTTGATTGCAGTACTTTTTTGTTAGGAAACAATGCCATAGAGTTGATGAGAGAAAATATAGCTAAGTTTATTGTTGGAAACGTGATTATTCTGCATAACAGGTTATCCATAGCCTCCCCAGAGTATTGCAATGAGAAAACTAACTAACAATGCATTTATTAATCTAGCTCCTTCAAATATTTGATGTATTCAAATGACAACACATACCCTGTACTGTAACTAAAAGGCTGGTCGAGTTTATCTTACCAAACCAATTTTACTATGTAAGTACTACTAATGATACATTCAGTTGACAACACATATATGTTGATTGACTAAAACAGATGGTCAAATTTATCTTACCACATCATTTTCATTATGTATGAGTAGCCGCTGTTACCATTCAAAAAAATTATGAATGGTTGATTGGCAGATTTTTAAATACACGAGAGGGATATTTGCTTACTAGACAAGGATATACAGTTACCTTCTGTTATTTGGATCTGTGGCCGTCGATCTTTTACCCACTGGAGAGACGGTGCAAGTCTCCACCCTCTAGACTTCATCAAGAAGGCTGTCACCACAGCAGCTGACCTAAAAAATGTGTTCCAGGGAAGTATTCACCAATCAGTAATATGTCCAGATAGTAATCATCAAACAATCACAATAGTGCTAACTACAAGCAAGCACCTGTTTTTCCCAGACATGCAATGGACAAGAACACGTGAAGCCCCTCTTTCACATTGCTCTGCAATTGCGGAGAAGGACAAGATTAGACAAAACATCTTCATAGACAGTATGAGCGCAAGGAAATCTCCTAGTTCGGTGCTGGAGAAGAAAAATGCATGCTGTTCCTATTTGGTACTCCATTTGTTCAATAATATAGATGAAGAGTACGAGGAAGGAGAGTGGAGTGCATCCAACAGGTCGAAGGACTAAGAGACTGAGTAGAAGTAGTTAGATCGTACTAGGATCTAACTTCTTTCTCGACAAACATAAAACAAAATTAAGAGTAGCAAGGCTTCAAAAGTCATGTTTAAATGATTATGGGAAGACCAAGCTACTAAAAAATAAGGACTGAGAATACTCAGCATTTTATAAGACTAAAATGTAAGAAATATATGCTGGAACAAAATAAAGCAACAATGTCAGGGTTACAGGGTAAAAATAAAGGTAAGCAGTGACAACATTCAATCTATTCCAGAACAAAACGCTGAAAGCATAACATGACAATACCTAGAAACTGAGTAGCACCATCAAAATCCAATGTTTTATCATCTTGGAGGCAGTGATAAGTGAATGAATTCCGGTAAAGATTATGGCAATCCGGCACAGTCTGTTAAACAGCACCACTGTGAGTAACCTTCAACTTAAAAAGGAAGCATGGAAACAAACAACAGAAGATAATGCCAGCATGCTAACTTCTGAATGAATAGCAAAGGACAGGTACACTACTATATTCCAATAACTGCAATATTGATTTCTACAGTTTATGACAAGAATGTATTAAAGTGAGTATAGCTACACAAGAACTTAGGCACAACAAGTTCGTTCATGGTTTTTTCTCTTCCACACACACCTCTCCATGTTTCCTACTTGCAGGATGAATGGTTGATGGTGGAAAACTTATTTGTAAGGTGTAAAAAATACGAACACATACAGCCAATTCTAAAATAAATAGAAGCAGAGAAAATCAATATGACTGTCAGGCCTGCAGCCTTGCAAGAGAAATTAACCTTATAGAAAAAATAACCGGCAAAACTTATTGATGAGCAAATCATCCATATAACAGCAACATTGATTATGTAATTCAAACAAGAGTTAGTTGTCAAGCTGACCTATTTGTCATGACAAGCTTAAAGCAAAAGCACGATTGTGGATTTGAAGCAAACCATCCTAGTCATCCAATCTTATCTACTAGTTCAATAATTGAGTTGAAACCCCAAAAAACAAAAATATGACCTGATTGCAGATTTAATTCCATAATAGCACCATATGAATTACTACTCACAACTATCCCTTCAAATTATATTTGTCTCTTCCCACATCCTTGCTCCTCCCACTTCCCCACACAACCATCTAGAAGCTTCGCTTCACCTCGGCATGTAAATAATGACAGGCTCTCGACAGCGTCTAAGGCCACTAGTCTCACCAGAGCACAGAGCATGGCACAAGCAGATACAACATAGAAGCTTCGCCTAAGCACTGCATGGAGTGCAACCAGCCACTGCCAGCCGTGAGACACTGTTCTACTTTTCAATATCATAACATGAAGTGTGTGACCTTGCTAATATTAGAGAAAACAGAAAAATATTTATTAAAAATCATGTGAACAAGTATGATCTGAACATGGCATTTCATGTCATGTCCTATTGTTTTGCTAATTTCAGTTAGCTGAGGAACACCTGAAGTGCCAAAACATGGGTATCATATAATAAAAAAAATATTAGATAGTAATTAGCATCAGGTGTTATTCCTCAAATTTCAGTGGTCGACTATGTACCCCTGATTCTAATCAATGAAAGAAAATCAGTGAGCAGCACCTTTTTCCCATATAATTTTCAATCAAATGCAACACTCTTAATTTTTTCCCATTTCGGTCTTCCTATTTGATATATGGTTCAAAAAGATATATGGTTCAAACAAGCCACTCATACTATTTGTTTTCCTTTGCACCTGAGGAAGCTTTCTATTTCAAATCGCTTCAATATTCCTGCACATTAAGCATTACCTTTTCTGGGAAAATAATAATTATGTTATGAATTCATCATAACTATCTTTCAAAGCAAATTCATTGCACTGCTTAATAAAATAAAAGCAGTACTCATACTACAATCAAAACCTACCAAAATAACCTTTGAGGCAAGTGTAATGAAGACAAATTAACTACTAAAGAAGTAGGCCATAGCTCAGAAGTACCCACGATCACAAACCCTTGTACCATTGTGCAATACTCGCATCAAACCATCCTTCCTGCACAATTTATACGAGCAATGGGATTGGGCTAATGCTACTAGGAGTAGAGGATAATATTTTCGCCTCCTCCACATCTAATCAGCACGCCAGGCAAACTTACACCCCTCGCATCACGCTTGAAGCAACCCTACCGAGTTACCAAACCCTGGAGCAAAACCCCACAAAAACGAATGTCGCGCAAAAGGGCATCGCGGATCCATGCCACCATACTTATCCGACCTCACGGCGCGGAGACGATCGAAACTGAGGAGGAACGGGGATCGGGAGAAGGGGGGGCACATTACGCACGTTGAGGATGTGGGTGATGTTGAGCGTCTTGAGGACCTCGGAGCGGGAGGCGTTGTCGTAGCTGCCGAGGAAGAGGAAGCCCTTGAGCACCTCGGAGGGGAAGGCGGAGTCGACCCTCGCCGGGGCCACCGCGTCCGCCGCCGCGGGCCTGTGGCCGCAGACCCCGCATATCTCCCCTTCCTCGCACTTGTGGTAGTGCCCGCAGACCCCGCACGGGTTCTCCCTCTCGCGCTTCCTCATCTCCCTCCGGCCGCCGGCCGCCGCGCCGCGCCGCTCGATCTGCGGGAGGGAGGCTGCGGGTGTGGGATCGCCGCGGCGGCGTGGGTGCTTTTGTTTGCCCTTGGGTGGGAGGAAGCGAAGCGGAGCGGGGGTCCGGTGGCGACGCGATTTATTTTGGTTCCGAGTTTTTGTTTGAGGTAAATACACCGGGCAGTCGTAGAACTTGCACGCGACGGTCAGTTTGATGCATAAACTTGTAAAATACATGTTTCTGATCATCAAACTTGCGTGAGGGTGCAAATACGGTGCTTTCTACCGTACTCGGCTGTATCCCGTGCACGCTCGGCGTGCCAACATGGCAGGGGCCCGCTGTCAGTGGGTGAGGAGGTGGGTAATCTGCGATTGTTTTTTTTTTCCAGAAAGCGCCCATGCATTTCATTTATTTTTATTTACGCAGAAAATCCTGAAATAAAATGGAAAAGGCTGCAATTCACGTGCATAGCTAGCCAATCGGCCAACCGACGTTTGACGTTTAACGTGCACAATTAACTTTTTTCTTGACATCACGTGCACAATTAACTTTATATAACAGGATCATACGAACTAAAATAGAAATCAAAACCGAAAAAGTGTTCGCAAAAAAGTGGAAGCCCCGGTTCGAACCATCCGGCCACAAACACAATTTATCTTATGTATTCTTCTTACTTTTTTTCTATGTAAGAAAACAATTTATATTCTAGATAAACTTTTCGGATAGATCGACTAGATTTTTGTTTGAATTTGAATGATTTTAAATTAAAATATCTACATAAAAGGAAATGTAGTGCAGAATGAATGCACATATTTATTACGGACAAATCAACCAAATTTCCGTTTGGATATGAAATTGTTTAAATTAATAAATCTAGATAAAACAAAATATAGTGCAGAATGAATGTACGTTTTCGGACAAATCAACTAAATTTTTGTTTGAATTTGAATAATTTTAAATTAAAAAATCTAGATATAATAACTGTACTGCAGAATGAATGTACATAAATTCTTTTGGACAAATCAACGAACATTTTGTTTGAATTCGAATAATTTTAAATTTGAATCAAGATAAAAGAAAATATAGGTCAGAATGAATGGACGTAAATTTTTCGGACAAATCAACTAGTCTTTTTTAGAATTTGAATAATCTAGATAAAAGATACTATAGTTCATAATGAATGTACGTAAATTTCTTTCGAACAAATCAATGGAATTTTGTTTGAATTGGAACAATTTTAAATTTGAAAAACTAGATAAAAGAAAATATAGGCCAGAATGAATGTATGTAAGTTTTCTAGATAAATAAACTAATTTTGTTAGAACAAATCAACTAATTTTTTTTCTTGAATTCTAATCATTTTAAATTAAAAAATCTAGACAAAGACAATATAGTGCAGAATGAACGTACGTAATTTTCTTGCAGACAAATTAGCGGAAAATTTGTTTGAATCTGAATAACTTAAGAAAATGTTGAGAAAAGAAAATATAGTTCTAGATGTTACCTTTAGCCTAAAGGATATATACCTTGCTAGTACAAATAAAACAACAAGCAGGACCTGTTGGTGTGCTTAGGACGCTAGCTCTATAATAGCTAGTCGACTGATCGAACTTCCCCATACCCATTTTTCCAGCCCAATTTATTTACAACGCACACTGACGGGTGGGACCCAGCGGGAGACTATGTTTTTATCATTACCTCTTTTGGAGGGCTTTTGTATGAAGTTAAAAAAACTTGAGGCTGTTTCTGCAAAAAAAATATCACGTGCACGGCGCTTCAGCCGCTTACAATGGGCCCTGGTCACGCTGGCATGCCATGTAGGCAGTGAATACACCCGCGTACGGAAAATGTGACCGTATTTGCACGTCCGCGCAAGTTTGATGACCAAAAACACGTATTTTGCAAGTTTATGCATCAAACTGACCGTCGCGTGCAAGTTCTATGACTCCCGGTGTATTTACCTCTTTTTGTTTGGATCGGATCGGCTCACGTCTGCGTTGGTTCGCTTCGCCAGAGACGGAGCCTGGGACGGTGGAAACGGGAGATCTGGGCCGTCGATGCTGGTTTGTGCGGCGGAGATTGCTCCGACGATCCCATTCTGGGTGGCGGCGTACAAGGGCAACGTAACGGAACGGGATGGGGTGGCACGTGTGACGTGTGCGGTTTGGCAGGAGGCGAGACACTTTCAGATAGACCCAATTTTCCTTTTGATTTGGCGAGGCCCATACCCATGCAGATTTTAGAGCAACTTCAACGCGCCAATTCAAACTGTCCGCGCATGTTCGTTTGGGTCGAAACGGACAAAAAAGTCGGCCCAACGCGCCGACCCAGACGGACGAGCGTCCGCTTTTTGTCCGCGCGCGACCCATTTCAGGCCCAAATTTGAGCCGGGTTTGCGTCGGCGCGGACACGAAGCGGACGAACGCGACGCCCGCCCTTCTCCTCCCCCTTGCCCGCCAGTCGGTGACACATCCACCCCATTTTCCCCCTTTCCCAAAACCCTCCCGCCCGCTCGCTCTCCCGGCCGCTCGCCATGGACGAAGCGCCGATCCTCGGCGCCGCCGCCGGCCTCGCCTCCCTCGCCTCCGCCGTCGACAAGCCCCGCGCACACAAAAGGGCGGCGGCGCCGAAGCCAAAGAAAGTGCTGACGGACGCGTAGCGTGCCATTCAGTTTGCCAGGAGAGCTGGCCGGAGGTAGGTGCAGGCCGACAAGGAGGCAGCCGCTCACGCCGCCGCCCTCGGCGCCGCTGCACTGATGGGAACGTAGCATGAAAATCAAAAAATTTCCTACGAATCATCCAATATCTATCTATGAGAAGCATAGCAACGAGAGGGGAGAGTGTGTCTACGTACCCTCGTAGACCGTTAAGCGGAAGCGTATATTACGTGGTTGATGTAGTCGTACTCGTCACGATCCAATCGTGATCCAATCCGATAGAGCACCGAACGGACGGCACCTCCGCGTTCAGCACACGTGCGGCTCGATGACGTCTCCGCCTTCTTGATCCAGCAAGCAAGGATGGAGAAGTAGATGGGATCGCCGGCAGCACGACGGCGTGGCGGCGATGGTGGTGGAGTGGTGCCGGCAGGGCTTCGCCGAGCGCTGCCGAAACTACTAGCGGAGGAGGAAACGGAGTAGCGGGAGAGGGAGGGGCTGCGCCAAGGCTTGGGGTGCGGCTGCCCTCCCTCCCCTCCACTGTATATAGGAGCAAGGGGGAGGGGGCGGCGGCCCTAGGGGGAGGAGTCCACCCTCCCCAAGGCACCTCCTAGGTGCCTTGCCCCTTACAGCTTGTTTGGCAATCCAAGGGAAAGGGAATGGGAGTTAAATGCTAATTCCCTTTTCCCATCTGAATTACCAGGCCTCCCCCAGGTAAGTGATTTGAGGGAGTTTAATACGTGAATTCCCCTCCCTATTCCCTCTTTAACTCCCATTCCCCCAAAACAATCAAGGGATTAAAAGTCTCTACACCCAAAACTCCCATTCTCTACCCCAAACTCCCTCCAACCAAACACGCTGTTAGGGTTTCCTCTCCCCTAGCCGCATGGGCCCTTGGGGGGCTGGTGCGCCTGGCCCATGTAGGCCAGGGCGCCTCCCCTCAGCCCATGCTAGCCTCCGGGAGTGGTGGGACCTACTGGTGGTCCCCCCGGAACCCTTCGGTGCCCCTGGTACACTGCCGGTCGACCCCCGAACTTTTCCGGAACCCGAATAAAACTTTCCTATATATAAATCTTTACCTCTGGACCATTCCGGAGCTCCTCGTGACGTCCGGAATCTCATCCGGGACTCCGAACAATATTCGGTCACCAACATACATATCCCAATATTACTCTAGCGTCATCGAACGTTAAGCGTGCGGACCTTACGGGTTCGAGAATCATGTAGACATGACCGAGACACCTCTCCGGTCAATAACCAATAGCGGAACTTGGATGCCTGATGTCTACTACACAACTTATTCTTGTAGACTCGTGTTGGGCCTCCAAGCGCAGAGTTTTGTAGGACAGTAGCAATTTTCCCTCAAGTGGATGACCTAAGGTTTATCAATCCGTGAGAGGCGTAGGTTGAAGATGGTATCTCTCAAACAGCCCTGCAACCAAATACAAGAAATCTCTTGTGTCCCCAACACACCCAATACAATGGTAAATTGTATAGGTGCACTAGTTCAGCGAAGAGATGGTGATAAAAGTGTAGTATGGATAGTAGATATAGGTTTTTGTAATCTAAAAATATAAAAACAGCAAGGTAGCAAATAGTAAACGGGCATAAAAACGGTATTGCAATGCTTAGAAACAAGGCCTAGGGTTCATACTTTCACAAGTGCAATCTCTCAACATTGTTGACATAGTTGAATCATATGTAAATCCCTCACGTGCAACAAAGAGTTCACTCCAAAGTCACAAATAGCGGAGAACAAACGAAGAAATTGTTGTAGGGTACGAAACCACCTCAAAGTTATCCTTCCCGATCAATCTTATGAGCCATCCCCATTAATTGTCACGAACAGCCCTAGAGATCGTACTAAAATAACACCTTAAGATACACATCAACCAAAACCCTAATGTCACCTAGGCACTCCAATGTCACCACGAGTACCCACGTGTTTGATTATACGATATGCATCACACAATCTCAGATTCATCTATTCAAACCAACACAAAGAACTTCAAAGAGTGCCCCAAAGTTTCTACCGGAAAGTCAAGACGAAAACGTGTGCCAACCCTTATGCATAAATCCCCAAGTTCACGGAACCCGCAAGTTGATCACCAAAACATACATCAAGTGACTCAAGTGAATATCCCATTGTCACCACAGATATCCATATGCAAGACATACATCAAGTGTTCTCAAATCCTTAAAGACTCAATCCGATAAGAAAACTTCAAAGGGAAAACTCAATTCATCACAAGAAGATAGAGAGGGGAGAACTCCATATGATTCATCTATATCAACAAAGCTCGCGATACATCAAGATCGTGCCATCTCAAGAACACGAGAGAGAGAGAGAGATCAAACACATAGCTACTGGTACAAACCCTCAGCCCCGAGGGTGAACTACTCCCTCCTCGTCATGGAGACCGCCGGGATGATGAAGATGGCCTCCGGTGATGCTTTCCCCCCCTCCGGCAGGGTGCCGAAAAAGGGCTGTAGATGGGATCTCTCTGGTACAGAGGCTTGCGGCGGCGTAAAAACTCATCTAGGTTAACTTTCGGGGGTTTCTGAATATATATGATTTTTCAACGTTGGAATCACGCGAAACGGAGCCACGTGGGCCCCACGAGGTACCAGGGCGCGCCTGGGGGGGTGGCGCGCCCTGGTGCCTCGTGGGCACTGGGTGGCCCCCCTCCAGTGGGTCTTGGTGCCAATATTTTTTATTTGTCCAATAAAAAATCTCCAAAAAGTTTCAGCTCATTTGGAAAACTTTCATTTCTGCACAAAATACAACACCACGGTAGTTCTGCTGAAAACAGCGTCAGTCCGGGTTAGTTCTAATCAAATCATACCAAAACCATATAGAATTGTTATAAATATGGCATGAATACTTCATAAATTATAGATACGTTGGAGACGTATCAATGCCCATATTGGTTCCTACATATTCAACGAAGATCTTTTATCGGTTGAACCACGATGTCGAGGATTCAGTTAATCCCGTATGCAATTCCCTTTGTCCAGCGATATGTTACTTGCCCGAGATTCGATCGTCGGTATCTCTATACCTAGTTCAATCTCATTACCGGCAAGTCTCTTTACTCATTCCGTAATACAAGATCCCGTGACTAACTCATTAGCCACATTGCTTGCAAGCTCTTTCTGATGTTGTATTACCGAGAGGGCCCAGAGATATCTCTCCGTCATACAGGGTGACAAATCCCAGTCTCAATCCATGCCAACCCAATAGACACCTTCGGAGGTACCTATAGAGCATCTTTATGATCACCCAGTTACGAAGTGACGTTTGATAGCACACAAGGTATTCCTCCGGTATCCGGGAGTTGCATGATCTCATGGTCTTAGGAATAGATACTTGATATGAAGAAAGTTTTAGCAATAAACTTAAGTGATATGATCATATGCTAAGCTTACGGTTGGGTCTTGTCCATCACATCATTCTCCTAATGATGTGATCCCATTATCAAACGACAACTCATGTCTATGGTTAGGAAACCTTAACCATCTTTGATCAACGAGCTAGTCTAGTAGAGGCTCACTAGGGACACGGTGTTGTTTATATATCCACACATGTATTTAAGTTTTCTGGTCAATACAATTCTAGCATGAATAATAAACATTTATCATGAACAAGGAAATATGATAATAACCAATTTATTACTGCCTCTAGGGCATATTTCCAACACGCACAACAAGAGGTCGCCATGGCGGAGAACAACCTCCTCGTCGCTGCTGCCATGAAGCAGGCCCTGCTCTACCTAGGGTTGCAAAACCCCGGTCGGCACGGGCTCGTCGCTGCCGCCATGGGCGTGGCTAGCACGGGGTCGTTGGCCGTTCGTCCGCCACGGCGAGAGTCGCCGTGCTCGTCCATGAAGCCATAGACGCCAGGCTCCCATCCCCACCCGCAAGCCTCCCGTTTCTCCATCTCTCCGGGCTCCGGTTCGCCGGAGGTGAGCGTGGTCGCGCCGTCCACGCCTGCGACCATGGCCATCGACCTCAACGCCACACTAGTGGCCGATGGATCGTCGACCAGGGGCCAGAGGAAACGCCCGCAAGAGATCCCCTGTCGGCATGCATCTCGATGCCCGCAACCTGTTTGACAAAATGACGGCCACGGACGACGACGCGACCAACCGTTTCATCATGGAGAACATCATCTTCAAGGGCCATGTGGGTGGCGCAACATTTGATCCCGACGAGACCCAAAGCCAAGACGGCCGAGGACCCTTCATGGCCGGTCACGAGGGCACGACCGACACCTTTGCTCACGGCTATGGTGGAACGACCGACCCCTTCATGCAAAGCCAAGATGGCTGATACGTCTCCAACGTATCTATAATTTTTTATTGTTCCATGCTATTATAGTATCAATCTTGGATGTTTTTATATGCAATTATATATCATTTTTGGGACTAACCTATTAACCTAGTGCCCAGTGTCAGTTGCTGTTTTCTGCTTGTTTTTGGTTTTTCAGGAAATCAGTACCAAACGAAGTACAAATGCCACGAAACTTTTTGGAGATTTTTTTCTGGATAAAAGAGACCCTGGAGACTTGGAGAGGGGGCCAGAAGCTTCACGAAGCCTCCACAAGGCAACAGGGCGCGGCCCCAAGGGGGCGCGCCCTGATGCCTTACGGGGCCCTCGTGGCTCCTTTTGACCTAATTCCACTTCTATAAATTCTCAAATATTCGAAAACCAACAGAGAGCCACCCCAAATAATTTTTACGCCGCCGCAAGCCTCTGTTCTTCCGTGATCCCAACTGGAGGCCTTTTTCGGTACTCTTCCGGAGGGGGAATCGATCACGGAGGGCTTCTACATCAACCTTGCTACCCTTCCGATGATGTGTGAGTAGTTTACCACAGACCTACGGGTCCATAGCTAGTAGCTAGATGGCTTCTTCTCTCTCTCTTTGATCTTCAATACCATGTTCTCCTCGATGTTCTTGGAGTTATATCCGATGTAATCTTCTTTTGCGGTGTGTTTGTTGGGATCCGATGAATTGTGAGTTTATGATCAGATTATTCATGAGAAATATTTGAGTCTTCTCTAAACTCTTTTATGCATGATTGTTATAGCTTTGTATTTCTCTCCGATCTATCGATTTGGTTTGGACAACAAGATTGGTTTATCTTGCAATGGGAGAGGTGCTTTGTGATGGGTTCAATCTTGCGGTGCTCAATCCCAGTGACAGAAAGGGACATGACACGTATTTGTATTGTTGCCATTAAGGATAAAAAGATGGAGTTTAATCATATTACTTGAGTTTAATTTTTCTACATCAAGTCATCTTGCTTAAGGCGTTACTCTGTTTCATACTTAATACCCTATATGCATGCTGGATAGCGGTCGATGGGTGGAGTAATAGTAGTAGATGCAGGCAGGAGTCGGTCTACTTGTCTCGGACGTGATGCCTATATACATGATCATTGCCATGAATCCGTCATAATTTTTTGCTTTTCTATCAGTTGCCCAACAGTAATTTGTTTACCCACCGTATGCACAAAAATTTATCAAGTACCTTTGCACAAACTATCATCCACTTGCATTTATTTTATTTGCCTTCTTATTTGCATTTGCCTCTCGTTTTCATCTCCCCCACTTCTAAAACAATTTTACAAAAACACAAAAATATTTTCGTTTGCTTGCTTTGCCGTGATGTCTCAAGAAAATAGAAAATTATGTGACTTTTCCAATACTAATAATAATGATTTTATTAGTACTCCTATTGCTCCTCCCGCCACTAGTGCGGAGTCGTGTGACATTAATGCTGCTTTGCTCAATCTTGTTATGAAAGAATAATTTTTTGGTAGTCCTAATGAAGATGTTGCATCCCATCTAAACACTTTCGTTGAACTTTGTGATATGCAAAAGAAAAAAGATGTGGATAATGATATTGTCAAATTGAAATTATTTCCGTTCTCACTACAAGACCGTGCTAAAACTTGGTTTTTATCCTTGCCTAGAAATAGTATTGATTCTTGGGATAAGTGTAAGGATGCTTTTATTGCCAAGTATTTTCCTCCCGCTAAGATTATTTCTTTAAGAAATAAAATTATGAATTTTAAGCAACTTGAGCATGAACATGTTGCACAATCATGGGAGAGAATGAAATTAATGATAAGAAATTGCCCAACACATGGCTTAAATTTATGGATGACCATACAAAAAAAATATGCGGGGCTAAACTTTGTTTCTAAAAAATTGCTAGACTCTGCTGCAGGTGGTACATTTATGGAAATTACATTGGGAGAAGCTACAAAACTTCTTGACAATATTATGACAAATTATTCTCAATGGCACACTGAACGGACTCCAACTAGTAAGAAGGTAAATTCTGTTGAAGAAATTAATACTTTGAGTGATAAGATGGATACTCTTATGAAATTGGTTGCTAGTAAAAGTGCTCATATTGATACTAATGATGTGCCATTGTATAATTTTATTGAGAAAAATAATGATGCTATTGATGTGAATTTTTTCTCTAGAAATAATTTCAACAACAATGCTTATAGGGGTAATTTCAATCCTAGACCGTTTCCTGGAAATTCCTCTAATAATTATGGTAATTCCTATGGTAATCCATATAATAATAATAATATACCCTCTGATCTTGAAAGTAACATTAAAGAATTTATTAATTCTCAAAAGAATTTTAATGCTATGATAGAAGAAAAATTGAATAGAGTTGATGAATTGTCTAGGAACATGGATAGAATTACTCATGATGTGGAAAATCTCAAAATTAAATTTTTGCCACCCAAGCATGATATAAATGAGTCTATTAAAGCTATCTATGTCTCCATTAATGAAAGTAAAGAAAGGACCGCTAGGTTGAGAGCTAAGCGAGAATTTCTAGAAAAAGCTATTCCACCCAGTTTCTATCGTAGTAATGATGAAGATATTAAAATGATTGGTGTCTCACCTATTGAATCCCTATTTAGTAACATAAAACTTGATGAAAAAGGGATTGAAGATGAGTCAAATTTAGCTAGAAGGCGTCCCAATCATTTGGAGGGTGATAATCTTAATGATAAAAATGAAAAAATTGGGTTTGGAGAGGTCAAAACTTTAAATAGTAATGCACCCACTACTTTGGATTACAAGGACTTTAATTATGATAGTTGTTCTTTAATTGAGTGTATTTCCTTGTCGCAATCCATGATTAATTCACCAAATGCATATGAACCAAATAAAGCTTTCACTAAACATATTGTAGAAGCTATGATGAAAGCTCGTGAAGAAAAACTTGAGTTGGAAGTTTCAATTCCTAGAAAATTACAAGATGAATAGGAACCAACTATTAAAGTCAAAATTAAAGATTATGAATGTAATGCTCTTTGTGATCTTGGTGCTAGCGTTTCCACTATACCAAAATCTTTGTGTGATGTGCTAGGTCTCACCGATATGCATCCTTGTTCCCTTAATTTGCATCTAGCGGATTCCACTATTAAAAAGCCATTGGGTAGAATAAATGATGTGCTTATTCTTGCAAATAGAAATTATGTGCCCGTGGATTTTATTGTTCTAGATATCGAATGCAATCCTTCTTGTCCTATAATACTTGGTAGGCCTTTCCTATGAACCATAGGTGCTATTATTGATATGAAAGAAGGTAATATAAGATTTCAATTTCCATTAAAGAAAGGGATGGAACACTTCCCTAGAAAGAGAATTAAGCCACCTTATGAATCTATTATGAGGGCCACCTATGGAATTAATTCCAAGGATGACAACACTTGAAACTATGCATTATGCCTAGCTAGGGGCATAAAACAATAACGCTTGTTGGGAGGCAACCCAATGTATAAAATATTTTTTTTGTTTTACCTTCTGTTTTTGTGTGTTTACACAATTATAGCCTCTATTATGATTGTGTTTTTAACTTTTAATTTGTGTTTGTGCCAAGTAATGCCTTTGGGATGATTTGTATGATAGTATAATTGATGCTGTTTGGAAAACAGAAAGTTTTGCGTCCAGTATTTGATTTTTTATTCTGTACTAGAGCGTCAGAAAAATCTAAAATTTTTACACAGTATTGGGCCATAGTTTTCACTAGAGGCTTCTCTCTTGAACATATAGCATACAGTGGGTAGACAAATTACTGTTGGGCAATTGATAGAAAAGCAAATAATTATGACGGATTCGTGGCAATGATCATGTATATAGGCATCACGTCCGAGACAAGTAGACCGACTCCTGCCTGCATCTACTACTATTACTCCACCCATCAACCGCTATCCAACATGCATCTAGGGTATTAAGTATGAAACAGAGTAACGCCTTAAGCAAGATGACATGATGTAGACAAAGTAAACTCAAGCAATATGATTAAACCCCATCTTTTTATCCTTAATGGCAACAATACAAATACGTGTCATGTCCCCTACTGTCACTGGGATTGAGCACCGCAAGATTGAACCCATCACAAAGCACCTCTCCCATTGCAAGATAAATCAATGTAGTAGGCCAAACCAAATCGATAGATCGGAGAGAAATACAAAGCTATAATAATCATGCATAAAAGAGTTCAGAGAAGACTCAAATATTTCTCATGAATAATCTGATCATAAACTCACAATTCATCAGATCCCAACAAACACACCGCAAAAGAAGATAATATCGGATAGAACTCCAAGAACATCGAGGAGAACATGGTATTGAAGATCAAAGAGAGAGAAGAAGCCATCTAGCTACTAGCTATGGACCCGTAGGTCTGTGGTAAACTACTCACACATCATTGGAAGGGCAGCAAGGTTGATGAAGAAGCCCTCCGTGATCGATTCCCCCTCCGACAGAGTACCGGAAAAGGCCTCCATATGGGATCGCAGAAGAACAGAGGCTTGCGGCGGCGAAAAGGTTTTCTCTTCTGGCTCTCTGTTGGTTGATACGTCTCCAACGTATCTATAATTTATGAAGTATTCATGCCATGTTTATAACAATTCTATATGGCTTTGGTATGATTTGATTAGAACTAACCCGGACTGACGCTGTTTTCAGCAGAATTGCCATGGTGTTATTTTTTGTGCAGAAATAAAAGTTCTTGGAATTGGATGAAACTTTTTGGAGATTTTTTATGGAATAAATAAAAAATACTAGAACCAAGACCCACTGGAGGGGGGCCACCCAGTACACACGAGGCACCAGGGCGCGCCACCCCCCCCCCCCCCCAGGCGCGCCCTGGTACCTCGTGGGGCCCACGTGGCTCCGTCTGACCTGATTCCAACGCTGAAAAATCCTATAAATAGAGAAACCCCCAGAAATAACCCTAGAACTTCGACTACGCCGCCGCAAGCCTTTGTACCTCCACGATCTCGTCTACAACCCTTTTCTGGCACCCTGCCGGAGGGGGGAAATCATCACCGGAGGCCATCTTCATCATCCCGGCGGTCTCCATGACGAGGAGGGAGCAGTTCACCCTCGGGGCTGAGGGTTTGTACCAGTAGCTATGTGTTTTATTTCTCTCTCTCGTGTTCTTGATTTGGCACGATCTTGATGTATCGCGAGCTTTGTTAATATAGTTGGATCATATGGTGTTTCTTCCCTCTCTATCCTTGTTGTGATGAATCGAATCTTTTCCCTTTGAGGTTTCGTTATTGTCGGATTGAATATTTCAGATTTGAGAACACTTGATGTATGTCTTGCATATGAATACCCGTGGTGACAATGGGGTATTATATTGATTCACTTGATATATGTTTTGGCATTCAGCTCGCGGATTCCCGAGGTGACATTGGGGTAATCTATGCATAGGGGTTGATGCACGTTTTCATTATCTTTTCTCCGATAGAAACTTTGGGGTGCTCCTTGGAGTTCTTTGTGTGGATTGAATATTATGATTATGAAGTTGTTTGATGCATATCGTATAATCAACTCACGGATACTTGTGGTGACATTGGAGTATCTAGGTGCCATTAGGGTTGGTTGATGTGTTTCATATGGTGTTATTTTAGTACGAACTCTAGGGATGTTTGTGACACTTATAGGAATGGCTCAATAGATCGATCAGAAAGGATAACTTTGAGGTGGTTTCGTACCCTACAAACAATTTATATCTTATGTTCTCCGCTAATAGGAACTTGGGAGTGATTCTTTATCGCACGTTGAGGGATGGTTATATGATCCAATTATGTTAGCATTGTTGAGAGATTGCACTAGTGAAAGTATGAACCCTAGGCCTTGTTTTTAAGCATTGCAATACCATTTTTATGCCCGTTTACTATTTGCTACCTTGCTGTTTTTATATTTTCAGATTACAAAAACCTATATCTACTATCCATACTACACTTTTATCTCTATCTCTTCGCCGAACTAGTGCACCTATACAATTTACCATTGTATTGGGTGTGTTGGGGACACAAGAGATTTCTTGTATTTGGTCGCAGGGTTGTTTGAGAGACACCATCTTCAACCTACGCCTCCCACGGATTGATAAACCTTAGGTCATCCACTTGAGGGAAAATTGCTACTGTCCTACAAAACTCTGCGCTTGGAGGCCCAACACGAGTCTACAAGAATAAGTTGTGTAGTAGACATCAAGCTCTTTTCTGGCGCCGTTGTCGGGGAGGTGAGTGCTTGAAGGTATATCTTTAGATCTTGCAATCGAATCTTTCAGTTTCTTGTTTTATGACTAGTTTGGTTTATAAAAGAAAACTACAAAAAAAATGGAATTGAGGTTGCCTCATATTATTTGTCTTTATCATGTCTTTCTTGAAAATGATGAAGCGGAAAATTGTGCTCAATTGATAGAAGAAGAATTCAATAAAATGTTTGGCATAAAATCTTTGAATGATGAGCATGATTGCAATGTTGTTAGTATGAATTCTATGAATATCCAAATACTAATGATGATTGCACTAGTCATGACAAAAATGTCTCTTATAAGCATGTCAATTTTTGTGGGGTGCATAAAGTTTGTGAAGACATGCCTTATAGGGATGATAGATTTTGTAAGAAGCATAAACATGATAGAAACAATTTTTTGCTCTAAGTGATAGATGAATTTGCTACAAAATTATGTTCTCTTTGTCCTATTACTTGTGAACTCTGCAATAAAGTTGGTCACCTTAATTTTCAATGCATACTTTTTCATGATCGAATCATGGCTAAATATTGTAATGACTTGACCGTCCTTGAACTATATAATGAGCTTTATCTATTTTGGGGGTGTGAGGAATTGACACATAAAAATAGTTGGTTTGAAGTATTCATTCTCACAGACAACATTGAAACTAATCTAGAGGAAATCTATATGTTTTGTGTGGTAAATTGCAATGAGAATGCTTATATTGCCAACTACAGAAAGATGGGAAAACCAATAGAATATAAAAGGAACACTAATGAAAGGGTAAAGATTTCCACTTTCCCTCCTATTGTCTCCCATGATGAAATAGGTGACGAGGAGGAGCTTCCTATTCAACCAATCTCATCAATAAGAAGCTCGAAAAAATTGATTAAACCCACACATGATGTGGTGAAGAAGAAGAAGAAAAGAAGAAAGAGTAGAGGTAAAAAGGTATCCCTCCCAAATAATGTTGCTCCTATTATTGTTGTGCCTCATAAGATTGAATCAAAAATAATTGTGGAAGATGATATACTTGATGATGATATTGCTTCTTTGTCTTATGGTACAATGTCCGAAGGAACTATTGAGGATGATTCTATTATGCCTATTACTCATTATGATGATTATGATTGGGAGAATAATGATACTTCTTATAACCTTGAAAATCTTTTTGGCACCAACTTAGAAAATTGTGATGATAATAATTGTTATACTATTGGTGCTATTCATACTATTGATGATAATAGTGATTATGCTTATGATATGCAAAGCCACAAGCTTGGGGATGCTATATTTGATGAGAATGACATGTTTGAGAATTTATTTGCTGCAATTGATGTTTTTCTCAAGCTTGGAGATGCTATACTTAATGAAGATGATCTTTTTAGTCCCTCTACTTTGAATGATCAAATTTGTTATGATGATTTCATGCCTCCTATCTATGATGATTATTGTGATGAAACTTATGTTATAAAAAGTAGTGGTGATTATATTTATAAAACTTGTAATAATTATGAATACCCTTTTACTAAACATTACTCTTTTAATATGGAAACAATTTATAGTATTCGAGTTTCATATGATACTCCCACTATTATGAATGAGAATAAAATTGCTTATGTGGAGAGTAATAAAATTTCTATGCTTGTGGATCATGAAAAGAATGCTTTATGTGATACTTATATTGTTGAATTCATTCATGATGCTAATGAAAATTATTATGAGAGAGGAATATATCCTTCTACATATTTCAACAACATCAAGTTTCCTCTCTATGTGTTGAGAATCTTGAAGTTATGCTTGTTTTGCCTTCCTATGCTAGTTGATTCTTGCTCCCATAAACTATTTGCTCACAAAATCACTAAGCATAGGAAGTGGGTTAGGCTTAAATATTCTTGCCATATGTTTCATGATGCCCCCATTGTGTTTCAATTCTTTACCTTTATGTGAGCATCATTGAAATCATCATGCCTAGCTAAAAAGGCATTAAAAAAAAGCGCTTGTTGGGAGACAACCCAATATTTATACCTACTGTTTTTGTGTGTTCACATTATTAAGCTATTGTAGTAATCATGTTTTATATGTTTTCTTTCAATAATGTGCCAAGTAAAGCCTTTGGGATAGTGTGGATGCTTGTTGATTTGATTCTGTGCAAAAACAGAAACTTTTGCATCTAGTGCTGGAATTTATATTCTGTAATGGAGCGTGAGAAAATTCAGAAATTTTTACAGAGAATTGGGTTACAATTGTTTTACATTTTCCTATTTTTTCAGAATTGTTGGAGGTACAGAAGTATGGTTTTTAAATCGCTTACTACACGCTGTTCTGTTTTTGACAGATTCTGTTTTCGATTCATAGTTTGCTTGTTTTAGTGTTTCCATAGCTTATATTGAGTAATATAAATTGTGTAAATGATAGAATACAGTATTAATTATGTGAGAACAATTATGAATCTTGTATTTACAGTACCTAAGTGGATGATTTGTTTTTATCATACTAACCTATCTCACGAAGTTCCGTTAAGTTTTGTGTGATTGAAGTTTTAAAGTTTTGGATGAGATATCGATATGAGGAGAATAAGGAGTGGCAAGATCCTAAGCTTGGGGATGCCCAAGGCACCCCAAGGTAAAATTCTAGGAAGACTCAAGCGTCTAAGCTTGGGGATGCCCCGGAAGGCATCCCCTCTTTCGTCTTCAACATTATCGGTAACCTCACTTGGAGTTATATTTTTATTCGTCACATAATATGAGTTTTCCTTGGAGCGTCATTTTATTCTGTTGATATTTGCTTGATGTTATCAATAATCATGTTTTGTATCTTTTAGTTCAATAAAATTCCAATTATAGCCTTTACCATGCTCAGTTTGCAAGTTTATGTGTTGCTGTTTGAAAACAGAAAGTTTTCTGTTATGTCCAGAATATTCCTGAATAGTCAGAACATGATAAAAATCTGAATCTTTTACACAGTAAGCATGCATGAGTTATATGTCACGTGGTAAGTTTTCAGAATTTTTGGAGTTAGGGAAGTATGGATTCTTATTCCCCTTTTACAGACTGTTCTGTTTTGGCAGATTGCTGTTATAGTTGCACTGTTTGCATATGTTTGCGTGTTTAATGTTTCTATTTGAGGATAGGAGTATTAAATATGAAGATGCATTTATTATGCAATGTTTAATTATAATTTTTGTGATTTGTTACAGTGGAGAATGTTAAGGTTTTGAGTGGATTTATACTAACTTATCTCACGAGTTCTTGTTGAGTTTTGTGTGGATGAAGTTTTTAAGATTTATAGAAACCGTGATATGAGAGGAATTAAGGAGACACAAAAGCTCAAGCTTGGGGATGCCCAAGGCATCCTAATATAATATTTCAAAAATTCTCAAGCATCTAAGCTTGGGGATGCCCCGGTAGGCACCCCACCTTTCTTCATCAACAATTATCGGTCAGTTTTGGTTGAGCCTAAGTTTTTGCTTCTTCACATGAGATGTGCTATTCTTGGAATGTCATTTTGTTTTCTTTGCTGTTTGAATAAAATTATCAAGATCTGAAATTTTAAATGAGAGAGAGTCCTCACATAGCTACTTATTTGCTTAACTACTCATTGATCTTCACTTATACCTTTTTGAGTAGTTTCTCGTTTACTCTCGTGCTTCACTTATATCCTAAGAGTAAATTGTTGAATGAATTGAATATCATAAATTCGAAATTTATATGCTTCATATGCTTGTCCCATGAGGAGTAGTGACTTCACATACAAGAAGTATAAGTGGTAAAATTTATTGAAAGTTAACAAACATAACATTGGTCACTTGAACAATTCATGAAAGAATTTTGAAGGAAGAGAAATTTCACATATAAATATACTATCTTGGACATCTTCTATGATTGTGAGCCCCCATTAATTATTTTCAAGCTTGATCAAGTAGTTGACGTTGGACAAGGAAGACAACGTAATGAGTTATGTTTGTTTATATTCACATAGAAGTTATATTGTCATGGATCCTCTAACATGTGGTGCTTGCTTAGGATCTTTTGCTAGCCAAAAATTCATACTAAGTAGAGATACTACTTGTGCATCCAAAAACCATTAAACCCAGTTTCTTGCCATGAGTGTCCACCGTATCTACCTATGGATTGAATAAGATCCTTCAAGTAAGTTGTCATCGGTGCAAAAAGCAATAAAAATTGCTCCTAAAATATGTATGATCTTTTATTGCAAGGGAAAATAAGCGTTGTACGAACTTGTGATGGTAAAGAAATAAAAGCGACGGACTTCATAATAAAGGTTGCTATCACAAGGGGCAATATAACGTGACGTTCCTTTGCATTAAGGGCTTGTGCATCCAACAACAAAAAGCGCATGACAACCTCTACTTCCCACTGCGAAGGGCCTATCTTTTACTTTTATGCATTTACTTTTCTGTATTTACTTTTATGCAAGAGTCATTAATGTTCATCCCTATTCCGCTCTATTTATTCTTTAGTTGGCAAGCATTATGTGGTAGGGAAAGATCCAGACACATATATCCAGTTGAATATAGGTGATCATGAGTTATTATTGTTGACATTATCCCTGAGATAAATAAGTTGGGAGGCGAAACATTAAGCCCCTATCTTCCTATGTGTTTGACTGAAACGGTTTGTTCTAAAAATATGCTTTGAGTGTCAGCAATCATGGAAGACTAAAAGATGGTTGAGTATGTGGAATTTGCTAGATCAAAGCTCTTACATAGACCCTTCCTGAAAATAAGATGAATTGCAATTGTTTGATGACTGAGAACATAGTTTGTTAGTTTTCAAGAAAGTTTATGGCCTATACTTTAAACATGTGAATAGCTTGCTACTTGATCATGAGAAGTTTTATGAGATGAGCTACTGATTATGATATATATTGATGCTAGAAAAAGTGATTGAAATTATTATTGATCAAACTTATGCATTCACACTTCATAAATTATTTCTTTTATCATTTACCTACTCGAGGACGAGCAGGAATTAAGCTTAGGGATGCTGATACGTCTCCAACGTATCTATAATTTATGAAGTATTCATGACATGTTTATAACAATTCTATATGGCTTTGGTATGATTTGATTAGAACTAACCCGGACTAACGCTGTTTTCAGCAGAATTGCCATGGTGTTGTTTTTTGTGCAGAAATAAAAGTTCTTGGAATTTGATGAAACTTTTTGGAGATTTTTTATGGAATAAATAAAAAATACTGGAACCAAGACCCACTGGAGGGGGGCCACCCAGTGCCCACGAGGCACCAGGGTGCGCCAACCCCCCCCCCCCAGGCGTGCCCCAGTACCTCGTGGGGCCCACGTGGCTCCGTCTGACCGGATTCCAACGCTGAAAAATCCTATAAATAGAGAAACCCCCAGAAATAACCCTAGAACTTCGACTCCGCCGCCGCAAGCCTCTATACCCCCATGATCTCATCTACAGCCCATTTTCGGCACCCTGCCAGAGGGGGGAAATCATCACCGGAGGCCATCTTCATCATCCCGGCGGTCTCCATGACGAGGAGGGAGTAGTTCACCCTCGGGGCTGAGGGTTTGTACCAGTAGCTATGTGTTTTATCTCTCTCTCTCGTGTTCTTGATTTGGCACGATCTTGATGTATCGCGAGCTTTGTTAATATAGTTGGATCATATGGTGTTTCTTCCCTCTCTATCCTTGTTGTGATGAATCAAATCTTTTCCCTTTAAGGTTTAAGAACACTTGATGTATGTCTTGCATATGAATACCCGTGGTGACAATGGGGTATTATATTGATTCACTTGATATATGTTTTGGCACTCAACTCGCGGATTCCCGAGGTGACATTGGGGTAATCTATGCATAGGGGTTGATGCACGTTTTCATTATCTTTTCTCCGATAGAAACTTTGGGGTGCTCCTTGGAGTTCTTTGTGTGGATTGAATATTATGAGTATGAAGTTGTTTGATGCATATCGTATAATCAACTCACGGATACTTGTGGTAACATTGGAGTATCTAGGTGACATTAGGGTTGGTTGATGTGTTTCATATGGTGCTATTTTAGTACGAACTCTAGGGCTATTTGTGACACTTATAGGAATGGCTCAATAGATCTATCGGAAAGGATAACTTTGAGGTGGTTTCGTACCCTACAAACAATTTCTATCTTATGTTCTCCGCTAATAGGAACTTGGGAGTGATTCTTGAGAGATTATAGATACGTTGGAGACGTATCAAGCATCCCCAAGCTTAATTCATGCTCGTCCTCGAGTAGGTAAATGATAAAAACAGAATTTTTGATGTGGAATGCTACCTATCATGTTTCATTATGTAATCTCTCTCTTACGGTATGAATAATAAGATCCGAATGATTCAAAGCAATAGTCTATAATTTGATATAAAGACATCAATACTCGGGCATACTAATAAACAATCATGTCTTTCAAAATAAAAATGCTAAAGAACGTTATCCCTACAAAATCATATAATCCTGTCATGCTCCATCTTCTTAACATAAAGTATTTATCATGCACTACCCCGATGACAAGCCGAGCAATTGGTTCATACTTTTTAACGCGCTTTAGCTTTTTCAACTCCCACACAATACATGAGCTCAAGCCATGGATATAGCACTATGGGTGGAATAGAGTGTGGTGGTAGAGATAAATAAGAGAAGTAAAAAATAAGAAGATAGTCTCACATCAACGAGGCTAATCAACGGGCTATGGAGATGCCCATCAATTGATGTCAATGCGAGGAGTAGGGATTGCCATGCAACGGATGCACTAAGAGCTATAAGTGTATGAAAGCTCAACATGAAAACTAAGTGGGTGTGCATCCAACTTGCTTGCTCATGAAGACCTCGGGCATTTGAGGAAGCCCATCATCGGAATATACAAACCAAGTTCTATAATGAAAAATTCCCACTAGTATATGAAACTAACAAAATAGGAGACTCTCTATATGAAAAACATGGTGCTACTCTGAAGCACAAGTGTGGAAAAGGATAGTAACATTGCCCCTTCTCTTTTTTTTTTCATATCTCTTTTTGGCCTCTCTTTTTTTCCTTTTCCTTTTTTTTTATTTTCGTCCGGAGTCTCATCCCGACTTGTGGGGGAATCATGGTCTCCATCATCCTTTCCTCACTGGGACAATGCTCTAATAATGATGATCATCACACTTTTATTTACTTACAACTCAATATTATAACTCGATACTAGAACAAAAATATGACTCTATATGAATGCCTCTGGAAGTGTACCAGGATGTGCAATGATGCTAGCGTAACACGTATAAAAATGATGAACGGTGGTTGAGCCACAAATACTATGTCAGCTATATGATCATGCAAAGCAATATGACAATGATGATGTGTGTCATAAAAATGGAACGATGGAAGTTGCATGGCAATATATCTCGGAATGGCTATGGAAATGCCATGATAGGTAGGTATGGTGGCTATTTTGATGAAGATATAAAGAGGCTTATGTGTGATAGAGCGTATCATATCATGGGGTTTGGATGCACCGGCGAAGTTTGCACCAACTCTCGATGTGAGAAAGGGCAATGCACGGTACCGAAGAGGCTAGCAAATTGCGGAAGGGTGACAGTGCGTATAATCCATGGACTCACATTAGTCATAAAGAACTCACATACTTATTCCGAAAGTTTATTAGCCCTCGAATTAAAGTACTACTACACATGCCCCTAGGGGGATAGATTGGTAGTAAAAGTCCATCGCTCGTTTCCGACCGCCACTCATAAGGTAGACAATCAACAATAAATCATGCTCCAACTTCATAGCATAACGACAGATCATACGTGCATGCTTCGGGAATCACAAACCTTAGCACCAATATTCTTACTAAACCACAATTATCTACTAATATCTCCCACATATTACCATCTTAATATTGCAAAACTTTTGCAAGGAATCAAACTTATCATATTCAGTGATCTACATGAAAGTTTTTATTATATTCCTCTTGAATACCTATCATATCAGGACCAAATTCATAACCCGTGCATATTACCATTACTATTCATTAGACTCTCAAAAATATATAAGTGAAGCATGAGAGTTCAACTATTTCTTTAAAATATAACCACCGCCGTGCTCTAAAAGATATAAGTGAAGCACTAGAGCAACTACCTAGCTCAAAAGATATAAGTGAAGCACATAGAGTATTCTAATAAATCACGAATAATGTGTGTCCCTCTCAAAAAGGTGTGTTAAGCAAAGATGATTGTGACAAACTGAAAAGAAAATAAAAGCAAACAAACTATATCACAAGACGCTCCAAGTAAAACACATACCATGTGATGAATAAAAATATAGCTCCAAGTGAGTTACCGATAGATTGTAGACGAAAGAGGGGATGCCTTCCGGGGCATCCCCAAGCTTAGACGCTTGAGTCTTCCTTGAATATTACCTTGGGGTGCCTTGGGCATCCCCAAACTTAGGCTCTTGCCGCTCCTTATTCCTTTATCCATCGTAGTCTCACCCAAAACTTGAAAACTTCAGCACACAAAACTCAACAAAAACCTCGTGAGATCCGTTAGTATAACAAACAAATCTTAAACTTTAGGTACTGTTGTAAATTGATTCATATTTAATATTGACATAATGCTACTATACTCCAACTTATCCATGACTCATACCCCCCGATACGATCCATAGATTCATCAAAATAAGCAAACTATGCAACAAAAACAGAATCTGTCTAAAACAGAATAGTCTGTAAATATATGAATTAACATAATACTTCTGTAACTCCAAAAATTCTGAAAAATTAGGACAACGTGGGAAATTCATATATCAATATTTTGTAAAAAAAATCAGAAGGTTCTGACGCTCCAGCGAAAAAAATAATTCCAGCACTGGACGCAAAAGTTTCTGTTTTCCAACAGCATCTATCATACTATCTTCCAAATCATCCCAAAGGCATTACTTGGCACAAACACTAATTAAAACATAAAAAATATAATCATAACAGAAGCTATAATTGTGTAAACACTCAAGAACAGAAGGTAAAAGCAAAAATTTATTTTATTCATTGGGTTGCCTCCCAACAAGCGCTATTGTTTTATGCCCCTAGCTAGGCATAATGCATAGTTTCAAGTGTTGTCATCCTTCAAGTTCATAATAGATTCATAAGGTGCTTTAATTCTCTTTCTAGGGAAGTGTTCCATCCCTTTCTTTAATGGAAATTGAAATCTTATATTACCTTCTTTCATATCAATAATAGCACCAATTGTTCGTAGAAAAGGCCTACCAAGTATTATGGGGCAAGAAGGATTGCATTCAATATCAAGAACAATAAAGTCCAAAGGCACATAATTTATATTTGCAAGAATAAGCACATCATTTATTCTACCCAATGGCTTTTTAATAGTGGAATCCGCAAGATGCAAATTAAGGGAACAAGGATCCATGTCGGTGAGACCTAGCACATCACACAAAGACTTTGGTATAGTGGAAACGCTAGCACCAAGATCACAAAGAGCATTACATTCATAATCTTTAATTTTGACTTTAATAGTAGGTTCCCATTCATCTTGTAATTTTCTAGGAATTTATACTTCCAACTCAAGTTTTTCTTCATGTGCTTTCATCATGGCCTCTACAATATGTTTAGTGAAAGCTTTATTTTGTTCATATGCGTTTGGTGAATTAATCATGGATTACAACAAGGAAATACACTCAATCAAAGAACAAATATCATAATTAAAGTCCTTGTAATCCAAAGTAGTGGGTGCATTACTATTTAAAGTTTTGACCTCTCCAAACCCACTTTTTTCATTAAGATTATCACCCTCCAAGCAATTGCGACTCCTTCTATCTAAAGTTGACTCTTCTCCAGTCCCTTTTTCATCAAGTTTTTTGTTACTAAATAATGATTCAATAGGAGTGACACCAATCGTTTTAATATCTTCATCATTACTACGATAGAAACCGGGTGAAATCGCTTTTTCTAGGAATTCTCGCTTAGCTCTCAACCTAGTGGTCCTTTCTTTACTTTCATTTATATCATGCTTGGGTGGCAAAATTTTAGTTTTGAGATATTCCACATCATGAGCAATTCTATCCATGTTCCTAGCCAATTCATCCACTCTATTCAATTTTTCTTCTATCATAACATTGAAGTTCTTTTGTGAACTAATAAATTATTTAATATTACTTTCAAGATCAGAGGGCGTCCTATTATTATTATAAGAATTACCATAAGGATTGCTATAATTATTAGAGAAATTTCCAGGAAACGGTCTAGGATTGAAATTACCCCTATAAGCATTGTTGTTGAAATTATTTCTAGAGACAAAATTCACATCAATAGCATCATTATTTTGCTCAATCAAGGTAGACAATGGCACATCATTTGGATCAATATGAGCAGTTTTACTAGCAACCAATTTCAATAAAGCATCCGTCTTATCACTCAAAGTATTAATTTCTTTAACAGAATTTACCTTCTTATCGGTTGGAGTTCGTTCAGTGTGCCATTGAGAATAATTTGTCATAATATTATCGAGAAGTTTTGTAGCTTCTACCAATGTAATTTCCATAAAAGTACCACCTGCGGCAGAGTCTAGCAAATTTCTAGAGACAAAGTTTAGTCCCGCATAAAAAAATTGTATGATCATCCATAAATTCAAGCCATGAGTTGGGCAATTTCTTATCATTAATTTCATTCTCTCCCAAGATTGAGCAGCATGTTCATGCTCAAGTTGCTTAAAATTCATAATTTTATTTCTTAAAGAAATAATCTTAGCGGGAGGAAAATACTTGGTAATAAAAGCATCCTTACACTTATCCCAAGAATCAATACTATTTCTAGGCAAGGATGAAAACCAAGTTTTAGCACGGTCTCGTAGTGAGAACGGAAATAATTTTAATTTGACAATATCATTATCCACATCTTTTTTCTTTTGCATATCACAAAGCTCAACGAAAGTATTTAGATGGGATGCAGCATCTTCATTAGGACTACAAGAAAATTGTTCTTTCATAACAAGATTAAGCAAGGCAGCATTAATGTCACATGACTCCGCACTAGTGGAGGGAGGAGCAATAGGAGTACTAATAAAATTATTATTATTAGTATTGGAAAAGTCACACAATTTTGTATTTTCTTGAGACATTGCGACGAAGCAAGCAAACAAGCAAATAAAAATATTTTGGTGTTTTTGTAAAAAAAAATAGAAGTGAGGGAGATGAAAACTAGAGGCAAATGCAAATAAAAGGCAAATAAAATAAATGCAAGTGAATGATAATTTGTGCAAAGGTACTTGGTAATTTTGATGATGTCTCCCCGGCAACGGCTCCAGAAATTATTCCTGTTACTTCTAGTCTGCGTTGGTATTTCTCCGAAGAGGAGAGGATGATGCAGTACAGTAGAGATAAGTATTTCCCTCAGTTAAGAACCAAGGTCATCAATCCAGTAAGAGAACCAAGCAAAATTCCATTAAGCGGACCAGCACACACAAGAGCAAACACTTGCACCCAACGCAAATAAGAGGGTTGTCAATCCTCTTAGCGGCTATTTGCAAGGATTAAATCTTATAGAGGTAAATAGATAAACTAAAAAACTAATTAAAATAAAAGTAAATAAATTGCATCAATATATTATTAGGTTTTTTATATATGATAAAGTAGACCCGGGGGCCATAGTTTTCACTAGAGGCTTCTCTCTTGAACACATAGCATACGGTGGGTAGACAAATTACTGTTGGGCAATTGAATGAAAAGCAAATAATTATGACGGATTCATGGAAATGATCATGTATATAGGCATCACGTCCGAGACAAGTAGACCGACTCCTGCATGCATCTACTACTATTACTCCACCGATCGACCGCTATCCAGCATGCATCTAGGGTATTAAGTATGAAACAGAGTAACGCCTTAAGCAAGATGACATGATGTAGACAAAGTAAACTCAAGCAATATGAGTAAATCCCATCTTTTTATCCTTAATGGCAACAATAAAAATACGTGTCATGTCCCCTACTGTCACTGGGATTGAGCACCGCAAGATTGAACCTATCACAAAGCACCTCTCGCATTGCAAGATAAATCAATCTAGTAGGCCAAACCAAATCGATAGATCGGAAAGAAATACAAAGCTATAATAATCATGCATAAAAGAGTTCAGAGAAGACTCAAATATTTCTCATGAATAATCTGATCATAAACTCATAATTCATCGGATCCCAACAAACACACCGCAAAAGAAGATTACATCGGATAGAACTCCAAGAACATCGAGGAGACCATGGTATTGAAGATCAAAGAGAGAGAAGAAGCCATCTAGCTACTAGCTATGGACCCGTGGGTCTGTGGTAAACTACTCACACATCATCGGAAGGGCAGCAAGGTTGATGAAGAAGCCCTCCGTGATCGATTCCTCCGGCAGAGTACCGGAAAAGGCCTCCAGATGGGATCGCGGAAGAACAGAGGCTTGCGGCGGCGGAAAGGTTTTCTCTTCTGTCTTTTGGTATATTGGGAATATTTGGGAATTTATAGCGCTGTAATTAGGTCAGGAGGGGCTACGAGGGGCCCACAAGCCTGGGGGGCGCGCCTACCCCCCTGGGCACGCCCTCCAGGCTTGTTGCCTCCTCGTGGCTCTTCTGGTCTTCTCCCGAAGCTTCGTGGGTCTCTTCTGGTCCAGAAAAAAATTAATCCAAAGTTTTTTTTTCTCGTTTGGACTCTTTTTGATAATGATTTTCTAGAAAGGCAAAAACAAGCAGAAAATAGCAACTGGCACTGGGCACTGGGTTAATAGGTGAGTCCCAAAAAATGATGTATAATGGCATATAATTTCATATAAAACATCCAAGATTGATACTATAATAGCATGGAACAATAAAAAATTATAGATACGTTGGAGATGTATCAAGCATCCCCAAGCTTAATTCCTGCTCGTCCTCGAGTAGGTAAATGATGAAAACATAATTTTTGATGTGGAATGCTACCTAACATGTTTCATCATGTAATCTCTCTTACGGTATGAATAATAAGATCTGAATGATTCAAAGCAATAGTCTATAGTTTGACATAAAGACATCAATACTCAGGCATACTAATAAACAATCATGTCTTTCAAAATAAAAATGCTAAAGAACGTTATCCCTACAAAATCAGATAATCCTGTCATGCTCCATCTTCTTAACACAAAATATTTATCATGCACTACCCCGATGACAAGCCGAGCAATTGGTTCATACTTTTTAACGCGCTTCAGCTTTTTCAATCCCCATGCAATACATGAGCGCAAGCCATGGATATAGCACTATAGGTGGAATAGAGTGTGGTGGTAGAGGTAAATAAGGGGAAGTCAAAAATAAGAAGATAGTCTCACATTAACGAGGCTAATCAATGGGCTATGGAGATGCCCATCAATTGATGTCAATGCGAGAAGTAGGGAGTGCCATGGAACGGATGCACTAAGAGCTATAAGTTTATGAAAGCTCAACATGAAAACTAAGTGGGTGTGCATCCAACTTGCTTGCTCATGAAGACCTCAGGCATTTGAGGAAGCCCATCATCGGAATATACAAGCCAAGTTCTATAATGAAAAATTCCCACTAGTATATGAAAGTGACTAAACAGGAGACTCTCTATATGAAAAACATGGTGCTACTTTGAAGCACAAGTATGGAAAATGATAGTAACACTGCCCCTTCTCTCTTTTTCTCTCAGTTTTTTTCTTTTTTTTCTTCCCTTTTTTTCTTTTTTTTCGTGGGCGCTTTTTGGCCTATTTTTTTTCTTTTTTTCTATTTCCTCACTGGGACAATGCTGTAATAATGATGATCATCATAGTTCTATTTACTTACAACTCAAAAGAAAATTACAACTCGAAACTAGAACAAAAATATGACTCTATATGAATGCCTCTGGCGGTGTACCAGGATGTGCAATGATACTAGCTAACATGTATAAAAATGATGAACGATGGCTGAGCCACAAATACTATGTCAGCTATATGATCATGCAAAGCAATATGACAATGATGATGTGTGTCGTAAAAACGGAACGGTGGAAGTTGCATGGCAATATATCTCGGAATGGCTATGGAAATGCCATGATAGGTAGGTACGGTGGCTGTTTTGAGGAAGATATAAGGAGTCTTATGTGTGATAGAGCGTATCATATCACGGCGTTTGGATGCACCGGCGGAGTTTGCACCAACTCTCGATGTGAGAAAGAGCAATGCACGGTACCGAAGAGGCTAGCAAATTGCGGAAAGGTGAGAGTGCGTATAATCCATGGACTCACATTAGTCATAAAGAACTCGCATACTTATTGCGAAAGTTTATTAGCCCTCGATGGAAAGTACTACTGTGCATGCCCCTAGGGGGGTAGATTGGTAGGAAAAGACCATCGCTCGTCCCCGACCGCCACTCATAAGGTAGACAATCAACAATAAATAATTCTCCAACTTCCTAGCATAACGACAGATCATACGTGCATGCTTCGGGAATCACAAACCTTAACACCAATATTCTAACTAAACCACAATTATCTACTAGCACCTCCCACATATTACCATCTTAATATCGCAAAACTATTGCAAGGAATCAAACTTATCATATTCAGTGATCTACATGAAAGTTTTTATTATATCCCTCTTGAATACCTATCATATTAGGACCAAATTCATAACCCGTGCATATTACCATTGCTATTCATTAGACTCTCAAAAATATATAAGTGAAGCATGAGAGTGCAACTATTTCTTTAAAATATAACCACTGCTGTGCTCTAAAAGATATAAGTGAAGCACTAGAGCAACTGCCTAGCTCAAAATATATAAGTGAAGCACATAGAGTATTCTAACAAATCACGAATAATGTGTGTCCCTTTTAAAAAGGTGTGTTCAGAAAAGATGATTGTGACAAACTAAAAAGCAAACAAACTATATCACAAGACGCTCCAAGTAAAACACATATCATGTGATGAATAAAAATATAGCTCCAAGTGAGTTACCGATAGATTGTAGACGAAAGAGGGGATGCCTTCCGGGGCATCCCTAAGCTTAGATGCTTGAGTCTTCCTTGAATATTACCTTGGGGTGCCTTGGGCATCCCCAAGCTTAGCCTCTTGCCGCTCCTTATTCCTTTATCCATCGTAGTCTCACCCAAAACTTGAAAACTTCAGCACACAAAACTCAACAAAAACCTCGTGAGATCCGTTAGTATAACAAACAAATCTTAAACTTTAGGTACTGTTGTAAATTGATTCATATTTACTATCGGCATAATGCTACTGTACTCCAACTTCTCCATGACTCATACCCCCCGATACTATCCATAGATTCATCAAAATAAGCAAACTATGCAACAAAAACAGAATCTGTCTAAAACAGAACAGTCTGTAAATATCTATTTAGAAGCCATACTTTTGTAACTCCAAAAATTCTGAAAAATTAGGACAACGTAAAAAATTCATATATAAATACTATGTAACAATTTCAGATTTTTCTGACGCTCCAGTACAGAATAAAAAATCCAGCACTTGATGCAAAACTTTCTGTTTTCCAAACAGCATCAATTATACTATCATCAACATCATCCCAAAGGCATTACTTGGCACAAACACTAATTAAAAGAAAAAAACACAGTCATAACAGAGGCTATAATTGTGTAAACACACAAAAACAGAAGGTAAAACTAAAAATTTATTTTATTCATTGGGTTGCCTCCCAACAAGCGCTATTGTTTTATGCCCCTAGCTAAGCATAATGCATAGTTTCAAGTGTTGTCATCCTTCGTTTCCAACTCCTCAATTACACACCCATTATTTCTAGGAGATTTAACATAGGAGTTTCTCATCATCACACTTCTAGGCACAAAATCAAGAATTGTGCTTTCATGGATAGGATCCTTTATTATATCAATGAAATCGGGGCGCACGCTAATCATTTTAAGATCCTCATTTCCCTTGCTAGAAGTGGCACCCTTATTCTTAGGAACATACATAAACTTGCAATTTTTATTGGTAGAAGTCCTATCAATGGTTTTAGCGGAGGAAAAAGCGGAACCCAAATTATTGATAATCTCCTCTAACTTATCAATTCTAGCGCGACTTTGTTCTATCCTTTCATTAATTATTGGTTCCTTTTCCTTTAAGGTTTTCAAAGCAATTCCCACCTTAGAAGCAAATTGAGTAATATGATTATGGATCTTTTTGTCTAAATTCTCAAGATGTTCAATAGTAGACATCTTATTTTCAATAGCTTCTAAGCTTTGCATAACATGCTCCAAAGTCAATGCCGTTTCATTAATAATGATAGGGGGTGAACCCACTAAATTTCCCATAGCATTGAAAGCATCCAAAGTGGGACACATCAAGAAATTCCCTCCGGTAATAGTGTCAAGCACAAATCTATACCAAGTAGTAACTCCCACATAAAAATTTCGAAGAAGAACGGTAGTGGATTGCTTACGAGTTGATCTATTTGGAGCATCGAAAATCCTATACCAATCATCTTTTAGAATTTCTCCTCCCCTTTGTTTAAAATTAAACACTTCATTTTCGGGGGTAATAGCAACAAGCGAAGAACTAGCCATAGTGGTGAAGCAAACAAGCAAATAAAAATATTTTTGTGTTTTTGTAAAAAAATTAGAAGTGGGGGAGATGAAAACGAGAGGCAAATGCAAATAAAAAGGCAAATAAAATAAATGCAAGTGGATGATAGTTTGAGCGAAGGTACTTGGTAATTTTGATGATGTTTCCCCGGCAACGGCGCCAGAAATTCTTCCTGTTACTTGTAGACTGCGTTGGTATTTCCCCGAAGAGAAGAGGATGATGTAGTATAGTAGAGATAAGTATTTCCCTCAGTTAAGAACCAAGGTTATCAATACAGTAGGAGAACCAAGCAAAATCCCGTTAAACGCACCTGCACACACAAAAGCAAACACTTGCACCCAACGCAAATAAGAGGGTTGTCAATCCTCTTAGCGGTTATTTGCAAGGATTAATTCTGATAGTGATAGATAGATAAACTAAAATTCTAAATAAAATAAAAGTAAATAAATTGCAGCAAGGTATTTTTTATTTTAATATATGATAAAAGTAGACCCAGGGGCCATAGTTTTCACTAGAGGCTTCTCTCTCGAACACATAGCATACGGTGGGTAAACAAATTACTGTTGGGCAACTGATAGAAAAGCAAATAATTATGACGGATTCATGGCAATGATCATGTATATAGGCATCACGTCCGAGACAAGTAGACCGACTCCTGCCTGCATCTACTACTATTACTCCACCCATCGACCGCTATCCAGCATGCATCTAGGGTATTAAGTATAAAAAAGAGTAACACCTTAAGCAAGATGACATGATGTAGACAAAGTAAATTCAAGCAATATGATTAAACCCCATCTTTTTATCCTTAATGGCAACAATACAAATACATGTCATGTCCCTTTCTGTCACTGGGATTGAGCACCGCAAGATTGAACCCATCACAAAGCACCTCTCCCATTGCAAGATAAACCAATCTAGTTGGCCAAACCAAATCGATAGATCGGAGAGAAATACAAAGCTATAATAATCATGCATAAAAGAGTTCAGAGAAGACTCAAATATTTCTCATGAATAATCTGATCATAAACTCACAATTCATCGGATCCCAACAAACACACCGCAAAAGAAGATTACATCGGATAGAACTCCAAGAACATCGAGGAGAACATGGTATTGAAGATCAAAGAGAGAGAAGAAGCCATCTAGCTACTAGCTATGGACCCGTAGGTCTGTGGTAAACTACTCACACATCATCGAAAAGGCAGCAAGGTTGATGAAGAAGCCCTCCGTGATCGATTCCCCCTCTGGCAGAGTACCGGAAAAGGCCTCCAGATGGGATAGCAGAAGAACAGAGGCTTGCGACGGCGGAAAGGTTTTCTCTTCTGTCTTTTGGTATATTGGGAATATTTGGGAATTTATAGCGCTGGAGTTAGGTCAGGAGGGGCTACGAGGGGCCTACAAGCCTGGGGGCGCGCCTACCCCCCTGGGCGCGCCCTCCAGGCTTGTCGCCTCCTCGTGGCTCTTCTGGTCTTCTCCTGAAGCTTCGTGGGTCTCTTCTGGTCCAGAAAAAATTAATCCAAAGTTTTATTTCTCGTTTGGACTCTTTTTGATAATGATTTTCTGAAAAGGCAAAAACAAGTAGAAAACAACAAATCGCACTGGGCACTGGGTTAATAGGTTAGTCCCAAAAAATGATGTATAATGGCATATAATTGCATATAAAACATCCAAGATTGATACTATAATAGCATGGAACAATCAAAAATTATAAATACGTTGGAGACGTATCAATGATCATATAGCTGACATAGTATTTGTGGCTCAGCCACCATTCATCACTTTCATACATGTTACGCTAATATCATTGCACATCCTGGTACATCGCCAGAGGCATTCATATAGAGTCATATTTTTGTTATAGTTTCGAGTTGTAATTTTCTTTTGAGTTGTAAGTAAATAGAAGTATGATGATCATCATTATTAGAGCATTGTCCCAGTGAGGAAATAAAAAAAGAAAAAAAAGAGGCCAAAAAGCGCCCACGAAAAAAAAGAAAAAAAAAGGGAAGAAAAAAAAAGAAAAAAACTGAGAGAAAAAGAGAGAAGGGGCAGTGTTACTATCTTTTTCCATACTTGTGCTTCAAAGTAGCACCATGTTTTTCATATAGAGAGTCTCCTGTTTAGTCATCATTATAGAACTTGGCTTGTATATTCCGATGATGGGCTTCCTCAAATGCCCGAGGTCTTCATGAGCAAGCAAGTTGGATGCACACCCACTTAGTTTTCATGTTGAGCTTTCATACAGTTATAGCTCTTAGTGCATCCGTTGCATGGCAATCCCTACTCCTCGCATTGACATCAATTGATGGGCATCTCCATAGCCCATTGATTAGCCGCGTCGATGTGAGACTATCTTCTTATTTTCGACTTCCCCTTATTAATCTCTACCACCACACTCTATTCCACCCATAGTGCTATATCCATGGCTTGCGCTCATGTATTGCGTGGGGGTTGAAAAAGCTGAAGCGCGTTAAAAAGTATGAACTAATTGGTCGGCTTATCATCGGGGTAGTGCATGATAAATATTTTGTGTTAATAAAAAGGAGCATGACAGGATTATATGATTTTGTAGGGATAACTTTCTTTAGCATTTTTATTTTGAAAGACATGATTGTTTATTAGTATGCCTGAGTATTGATGTCTTTATGTCAAACTATAGACTATTGCTTTGAATCATTCGGATCTTATTATTCATACCGTAAGAGAAAGATTACATGATGAAACATGTTAGCTAGCATTCCACATCAAAAATTCTGTTTTTATCATTTACCTACTCGAGGACGAGCATGAATTAAGCTTGGGGATGCTTGATACGTCTCCAACGTATCTATAATTTTTGATTGTTCCATGCTATTATAGTACCAATCTTGGATGTTTTTTATATGCAATTATATGCAATTATATATCATTTTTTAGGACTAACCTATTTACCTAGTGCCCAGTGCCAGTTGCTGTTTTCTGCTTGTTTTTGGTTTTTCAGGAAATCAGTACCAAACGAAGTCCAAATGCCACGAAACTTTTTGGACATTTTTTTTCTGGACAGAAGAGACCCTGGAGACTTGGAGAGGGGACCAGAAGCTTCACAAAGCCTCCACAAGGCAATAGGGCGCGGCCCCAGGGGGGCGCCCTGATGCCTTGTGGGGCCCTCGTGGCTCCTTTTGATCTAATTCCACTTCTATAAATTCTCAAATATTCAGAAACCAACAGAGAGCCACCCCGAATAACTTTTATGCCACTGCAAGCCTCTGTTCATCCACGTTCCCATCTGGAGGGCTTTTCCGGTACTCTGCCGGAGGGGGAATCGATCACGGGGGGCTTCTACATCAACCTTGCTGCCCTTTCGATGATGCGTGAGTAGTTTACCACAGATCTATGGGTCCATAGCTAGTAGCTAGATGGCTTCTTCTCTCTCTTTGATCTTCAATACCATGTTCTCCTCGATGTTCTTGGAGTTCTATCCGATGTAATCTTCTTTTGCGGTGTGTTTGTTGGGATCCGATGAATTGTGAGTTTATGATCAGATTATTCATGAGAAATATTTGAGTCTTCTCTGAACTCTTTTATGCATGATTGTTATAGCTTTGTATTTCTCTTCGATCTATCAATTTGGTTTGGCCAATTAGATTGGTTTATCTTGCAATGGGAGAGGTGCTTTGTGATTGGTTCAATCTTGCGATGCTCAATCCCAGTGACAGAAAGGGACATGACACGTATTTGTATTATTGCCATTAAGGATAAAAAGATGGGGTTTAATCATATTACTTGAGTTTACTTTGTCTACATCATGTCATCTTGCTTAAGGCGTTACTCTGTTTCATACTTAATACCTGATGTCTACTACACAACTTATTCTTGTAGACTCGTGTCGGGCCTCCAAGCGCAGAATTTTGTAGGACAGTAGCAATTTTCCCTCAAGTGGATGACCTAAGGTTTATCAATCCGTGGGAGGCATAGGATGAAGATGGTCTCTGTCAAACAAACCTGTAACCAAATAACAAAGAGTCTCTTGTGTCCCCAACACACCCAATACAATGGTAAATTGTATAGGTGCACTAGTTCGGCGAAGAGATGGTGATACAAGTGTAGTATGGATAGTAGATATAGGTTTTTGTAGTGCGAACAATAAAAAACAGCAAGGTAGCAAGTAACAAAAGTGAGCATAAACGGTATTGCAATGCTTAGAAACAAGGCCTAGGGTTCATACTTTCACTAGTGCAATCTCTCAACAATGCTAACATAATTGGATCATATAATCATCCCTCAACGTGCGATAAAGAATCACTCCCAAGTTCCTATTAGCGGAGAACATAAGATAGAAATTGTTTGTAGGGTACGAAACCATCTCAAAGTTATCCTTTCCGATCGATCTATTGAGCTATTCCTATAAGTGTCACAAACAGCGCTAGAGTTCGTACTAAAATAACACCATATGATACACATCAACCAACTGTAATGTCACCTAGATACTCCAATGTCACCACAAGTATCTGTGAGTTGATTATACGATATGCATCAAACAACTTCATAGTCATAATATTCAATCCACACAAAGAACTCCAAGGAGCACCCCAAAGTTTCTATCGGAGAAAAGATAATGAAAACGTGCATCAACCCCTATGCATAGATTACCACGGGAATCCATAAGTTGAGTGCCAAAACATATATCAAGTGAATCAATATAATACCCCATTGTCACCACGGGTATTCATATGCAAGACATACATCAAGTGTTCTCAAATCTGAAATATTCAATCCAACAATAACGAAACCTCAAAGGGAAAAGATTCGATTCATCACAACAAGGATAGAGAGGGAAGAAACACCATATGATCCAATTATATTAACAAAGCTCGCGATACATCAAGATCGTGCCAAATCAAGAACACGAGAGAGAGAGAAATAAAACACATAGCTACTAGTACAAACCCTCAGCCCCGGGGGTGAACTACTCCCTCCTCGTCATGGAGACTGCCGGGATGATGAAGATGGCCTCCGGTGATGCTTTCCCCCCTCCGGCAAGGTGCCGGAAAAGGGCTATAGATGAGATCGTGGAGGTACAGAGGCTTGCGGCGGCGTAAATACCCATCTAGGTTAACTTTCGGGGGTTTCTGAATATATAGGATTTTCAGCGTTGGAATCACGCGAAGAGGTGCCACAGGGGGCCCACGAGGCACCAAGGCGCGCCTGGGGGGCAGGCGCACCGAGGTGGCTCGTGGGGCCCCTTTGGCTCTTCTGCTGCTCCTCCGAAGCTTCCTGGGTGTGTTTCCTTCCAGAAAAAATCGTCAAAAAGTTTCGCTGCATTTGGACTTCATTTGATATGGATTTTCTGAAAAACCAAAAACAAGCAGAAAACAACAACTGGCACTGGGCACTAGGTCAATATGTTAGTCCATGAAAATCATATAAAACCCATATAAAAGTACACCAAAATCATACAAAACTATAATAAACATGGCATGAATACTTCATAAATTATAGATACGTTGGAGACGTATCAGCATCCCCAAGCTTAATTCCTGCTCGTCCTCGAGTAGGTAAATGATAAAATAAATAATTTATGAAGTATGAATGCTAGCATAGTGCATAAGTTTGATCAATGATAATTTCAATCACTTTTCCTAGCATCATAACAGCAACTTTTTCTCATAAAACTCATCATGATAAAGTAGCAATCAATTCACATGTTATGGTTCAAACAATGCAATCTCTTGAAACTTAACAACCTATGTTCTTAGTCACCAAACAATTGCAATTCAACTTAATTTCAACAAAGTCTAAGTAAGAGCTCCACATACTCAATTATCATATAGTCTTCTATGATTGCTAGTACTCAAAGCATATTTTTAGAACAAATGGCATCCATCGAACACAGAGAAAGACAGGGGCTTAATGTTTCGCCTCCCAACTTATTTATCATAGAGATAATTGTCAACAATAATAATTCATGATCAAATATATTTGACTGGCCATATGTGCCTGGATCTTTCCCCACCACATGATGCTTGCCAACTAGAGAATAATTGAGGTTGAAATGCGAATGAATACTTATTGACTCTTGCATAAAAGTAAATACATAAAAGTAAATGCATAAAAGTAAAAGATAGGCCCTTCGTAGAGGGAAGCAGAGGTTGTCATGCGCTTTTTATTTTTGGATGCACAAGCCCTTAATGCAAAGGAACGTCACGTTATATTGCCCCTTGTGATAGCAACCTTTATTATGAAGTCCGTCGCTTTTATTTCTTTACCATCACAAGTTCGTACAACGCTTATTTTCCCTTACAATAAAAGATCATACACATTTTAGGAGCAATTTTTATTGCTTTTTGCACCGATGACAACTTACTTGAAGGATCTTATTCAATCCATAGGTAGATATGGTGGACACTCATGGCAAGAAACTGGGTTTAAGGGTTTTTGGATGCACAAGTAGTATCTCTACTTAGTACGATTTTTTGGCTAGCAAAAGATCCTAAGCAAGCACCACATGTTGGAGGATCCATAACAATATAACTTCTATGCAAATATACCCAAACATAACTCATTACGTTGTCTTCCTTGTCCAACTTCAACTAATTTGCTCAAGTTTGAAAATAATTAAAGGGTATTCACAATCATAAAAGATGTCCAAGATAATATATTTATATGTGAAATTTCTCTTCCTTATACTAATCATTCATGAATTGCTTGTATGACCAATATTGTGATTGTCAAGCTTCAATAGATTTCACTTTCTAACCCAAATGTGAAACTACTACTAGACATGTTACAAGCATATGAAGCACATATAATTTCAACTTTATGATATTCAATTCTTTCACAATTTACTCATAGGATATAAGTGAAGCACAAGAGTAAATGACAAACTACTCCAAAAATATATAAGTGAAGATCAAATGAGTAGTTAAGTAAATAGGTAGCTATGTGAGGACTCTCTCTCATTTAAAAATTTCAGATCTTATTATTTTATTCAAATAGCAAGAAACACAAAATAAAATGCCATTCCAAGAATAGCACATATCATGTGAAGAAGCAAAAACTTAGGCTCAACCAAAACTGACCGATAATTGTTGATGAAGAAAGGTGGGATGCCTACGGGGGCATCCCCAAGCTTAGATGCTTGAGACGTCTTGAAATATTATATTGGGATGCCTTGGGCATCCCCAAGCTTGAGCTTTTGTGTCTCCTTAATTCCTATCATATCACGGTTTCCCTAAATCTTAAATACTTCGTCCACACAAAACTCAATAAGAACTCGTGAGATAAGTTAGTATAAATCAACTCAAAACCTTAACATTCTCTACTGTAGAAAATCACAAAAAATATAATTAAACATTGCATACTAAATGCCTCTACATATTTAATACTCCTATCCTCAAATAGAACCATTAAACAAGCAAACATATGCAAACAATGCAACTATAACAGCAATCTGCCAAAACAGGACAGTCTGTAAAGGGGGATTTAAAATTCATACTTCCCTAACTCCAAAAATTCTGAAAAATTACCACGTGACAGAGAACTCATGCATGCTTACTGTGTTTCAGATTTTTATCATGTTCTGACTATTCAGGAATATTCTGGACATAACAGAAAACTTTCTGTTTCCAAACAGCAACACATGAACTTGCAAACTGAGCATGGTAAAGGCTATAATTGGCATTTTATTGAACTAAAAGATACAAAACATGATTATTGATAGCAGCAAGCAAATCTCAACAAAATAAAATGACGCTCCAAGCAAAACTCATATTATGTGACGAATAAAAATATAGCTCCAAGTGAGGTTACCGATAATGTTGAAGACGAAAGAGGGGATGCCTTCCGGGGCATCCCCAAGCTTAGTTGATTGGGTCTTCCTTGAATATTACCTTGGGGTGCCTTGGGCATCCCCAAGCTTAGGGTCTTGCTGCTCCTTATTCTCCTCATATCGATATCTCACCCAAAACTTGAAAACTTCAATCACACAAAACTTAACGGAACTTCGTGAGATAGGTTAGTATGATAAAAATAAATCATCTACTTAGGTACTGTCAAGACAAGATTCATAATTGTTCTCACATAATTCCTACTGTGGTCTATCATTTCCACAATTTATATTGCTCAGTATAAGCTATGGAAACACTAAAACAAGCAAACTATGCAATAAAAACAGAATCTGTCAAAAACAGAACAGCATGTAGTGAGCGATTTAAAAACCATACTTATGTACCTCAAAAATTCTGAAAAATTAGGACAACGTAAAAAATTTGTATCCCAATACTGTGTAAAAATTTTAGAATTTTTTCACGCTCCAATACATAATAGAAATTCCAGCACTGGACGCAAAAGTTTCTGTTTTTGCACAGAATCAAATCAACAAGCATCCACACTATCCCAAAGGCTTTACTTGGCACATTATTGAAAGAAAACATATAAAACATGATTACTACAGTAGCTTAATCATGTGAACACACAAAAACAGTAGGTATAAATATTGGGTTGTCTCCCAACAAGCGCTTTTCTTTAATGCCTTTTTAGCTAGGCATGATGATTTCAATGATGCTCACATAAAAGTAAAGAATTGAAACACAAAGAGAGCATCATGAAGCATATGATGTGACATCCCCATGTATTAAGCACAGTGATCACCTCTTAATCATGCCAAGTCATCATGCTTAACAGTGCTTGATCATCATTTGCATCATATCTCATTTCAAATTCCAATTCAAATTGAAATTAAAATTAAAAGTGAAAATAAAAGTTGTTCCAATTTGGTAAATAATTATGTTAAGAAAAACAACATCACCTAAATTACCTAGATGAGTCTAACATCCTAAAACAGCAACATTTAATCCCTTTTTGTATAATAAAAATTCAAGTGAGTTCAAATATTACCCCAAGCAATTTCTGGCAGTGCTAAATATTACTATGCAATTATGTGGCACAACCCCACATTTTACTAAAGTCATTTAGTGGCCTAGTAATTTGCAAAACAGAAAAGAGTACAAAAAACAGAAAATGGAAAAAGGAAAACGGTAAAGACTACTGTGCACTTGGGCTTGAGTAGCACAGTGCAAAACGGCCCAGCCCACCTCGGCCTTCTCCTTCCTCCTGCCAGGCCGAAGCCATGGCGCTCGCACGCGCGCGCGTGCCGTCCACTCGCCGTCCTGCCTCGCTGTCGACCATCCGCTGGTGCCCCGGGCGGATAAGGACCCCCGCACCCCCCTGGCGAACCCTAGCCCGCCATCTCTCCCTCTCTCCCTCGTTCCCCACCTCACCCGAGCGCCGACGTCGTCGGGCGCCGCTCGATCCCGCGGCCACCATCGCCGCCTCGCCTCGCTGACCTGTCCCCCGTGCTCACCGTCCTCGACTACGCCGTCTCCGCCAACGAACCGAAGTCGGGAGCCACCGCAGCTACCTCCCCGAGCTCTTCTTCCTCCTACGGCCGCCGCCGCCTCGCCGTCGATTTCGTCGCCGTCGAGCCCTCCCCGCGCCCACCTAGCTCACCTGCAGGCTCACGGTGAGCCCGCGCTTCTTTCCCCTCCCTCTCCCGTGCGATCCCGTGCTCGTAGCCGCCGCTGCCATCGCCACCCGAAGCTTGCTCCGCCGCGTAGCTCACCACCGTCGCCGTAGTCATTGTCACGCTCGCCCGAGCACATGAGCGTGCTCAGTGCTCCTCGCTGAGGCCACTCGTGCTGCTAGTTCTCCTCCCCGTGGCCTCTTTCGTCGATCCCGCCACCGCCCGAACTCCGGCCGCCGCCGAAGAGCTCGCCGTCGTCGTTCCAGGCCACCCCAGCCCACGACACCACCGGCAATCGACGCGGCTCGACGCCCTCGTTCGAACGCGCCCTCGCTCGAGCCCGGAGACCCCCTGTACGCGAAACCCGAACCCCCACCCGAGCGCGTTGCCGTGAAATTTGGTCGCCGGAGTAACTCCGGCGACGGCGCCGTCAACACTGACGTGGCCCGACATGTGGGGCCCCCTGTGCCACTGACTGTGGGCCCGTGGGGTCCCGTTGACCGGGTTGACCCAGTCAACCCTGCTAACTGGGCACCCCGTGGGCCACTGACATGTGGGTCCCGCCGAAATTTAAATAATTTTATTAATAAATAAAACATTAATTAAATCTGTTAATCCTAATTACGTTAATTAAGTTAATTAGTTAATTAATCTGACACTGACAGTAGGCCCCACTAGCTAATTAACCTAATTAAACTAAAACTAAAACCTGTTTAATTAGCTGAGTCACTGACCAGTGGGACCCACCGGTCAGATTTGACTCTGGCCAGTCAGAGTTGACCGCTGACATCATCATTTCGTCATGCTGACGTCAGACTACACTATTTCGGATAATTCGAATTTAAATAATTAAAATAATTCCAGAAAATAATTAAAACTTTGAAAAATCATATAAAATAAACCGCAACTCGGATGATAATAATTTATATATGAAAAACGATCAGAAAAATATGAAGAATCCGAATATGCCATCCACATACCTGCCACACCCCTCTAACATGATGAACATGGAACTTTCCCCTCCGATTCATCTGTCCGATAAACCCCCGGAGCTGGTAAAACACCTCCAGATGTTTCCCGCTCCGACTAACTTGCGTAGTACTGTAGTAGGGCACTCCTAGAATAACGTGTTGCCATGCCATGCATCTGTGATTGCATTTGTTGCTTGTATTTATTATTTCTTCCCCCTCTTCTCTCCGGTAGACCCCGAGACTGACGTTGCCCCTGTGATCGACTGCGTCACCGACGACCCTTCTTCCTTTTCAGCAGAGCTTCCAGGCAAGCAAAACCCCCTTGATCATTCCTATATCGCCTATTCCTTCTCCCTCCTGCTTGCATTTGATTTTGCTACTGTAATTGATCGCTCATATTCTGATGCATAGCCTGCTTTTGTAACCTGCTAATTGTTACTTTACCTGTCATCCTAATCTGCTTAGTATAGGTTTGTTAGTGATCCATCAGTGACCCCTCACCCTTGTCCCTGTTGCTTCGCTTTATTACCAGTGCCTCGATCATTGTGATCGATGTACAGATACCATCACATCACCGCACACCCCCCTTCGTTCTACGACTCTGCAGGGCTACTATCGAGTGCCGAGGGTGATACCTCGAACTGCACTCCCGATGATATCTCTGTAGTATAGCACATCGGTGGTGATTGCAGAGGGTGGTTCCTCGCTCTCCCCTTCCCGATGATGATTCTGTCGTGCAACCCCTCAAGTGTGGACCATCGAAGGTGATTCCTCCTGGTTCTCCTTGACGGATTACATCGAGTAGGAATCCATCGAGGGTGATTCCTCAGATCCCCCCTTGATGTGATGAACACACGGATACCCTACTTTTACTACAGTCCCCGGGTAAAGTCGGGTCGACCCCGAGGGGTACCCGCGAGAGATATGAAGTCGGGTTGACCATGAGGGTACCCGCGAGATAATTACTAGGCGCGGCTGGGCAGGCAGAGACCGCCCTAGAGAGGGATGGGCCTGGCACTTGTTGCACTTCCTCGAGACGGGGCGACAGGAGTACTGATCGTCGCTGCGAGCTCCTAATAATTCGCTAACAGATTTGGGTATTTGATCTGAGTTGGCCACTGGCCTATACGCACTACCACCACGTGGGATAATGGTTTAATGGGGCCCTCTACGCCGTATGTATCAGCCGAAAGCTCTGTCAGACGTCCAGTTCAGCATTGTGGCCGGGTCGGGCCGGCGCCATCCAGGACAGAGGTGGTGCCTGGACCCACCCTGCACACAATGACCCGGAGTGCAAAGGACGATGGGCCCAAGACCCCTGAGCACTTAGGATGTAGACCGACGGGGACCTCTCTGCTGAGCTCTAGGTAGGACTACGTCGTGTCGATCAGCCGAGGTCGGGCATGACCCAGGAAAGTGTGTCCGGCCAGAGTTAATCGAGCGTGTTGGGTAACAGTAGTGCACCCCTGTAGGGAAGTTATCTATTCGAATAGCCGTGTACACGGTAACAGGACGCTCAGTGTTGTATCCCGATCTGCTACAACTTGAACTGGATACTTGTTAATTAAATTTAAGCTACGGGATCGCTTTCTCGCAGGGAGCCGAGGAAGGATCCCTAGGCTTTGCTACAACATGCTTGCTACTTTAATTATGTACTAATCTGCACTCTTCTAATGCTGCAAGACGCTGAAGATGCTAGTCTTCGATAGGCTAGGCCTTCCCCTTTATTCTGGCATTTCTGCAGTTTAGTCCATAGATACAGCCCCTTCCTTTGATACCAATGCATAATTAGTATAGTTCTGATGTCAGTCTTGCGAGTACTTTGGATGAGTACTCACGGTTGCTTTGCTACTCTTTTCCCCCATACCCGATTGCTGCGACCAGATGACGGATCCCAGGAGTCAACTGCTGCCGCCGACGATCGCTACTACACTTCCGGTGGAGCCTACTACGACGTGGAGATCCCCAACGACCAGGAGTAGATTCGGAGGCTCCCAGGCAGGAGGTATGCGCCTTTTCGATCAGTGTCGTTGTTATGCTAGCCTTCTTAAGGCAAACTTGTTCCTCTTTTATGTCTGTACTCAGATATTATGTTGTTTCCGCTGACGCTTGATCTCGAGCTTATGTATTCGAGCCCTCGAGGCCCCTGGCTTGTAATATAAAGCTTGTATTATTTTGGTTTTGTGTAGAGTTGTGTTGTGATATCTTCAAGTGAGTCCCTAGGCTTGATCGTGTGCATTTGCGTGTATGATTAGTGCACGGTCGGGCCGGGGGCGTCACATATGACTAGCACATTTAAGCCTAACCCACTTCCTATGCATATGGATTTTGTGAGCAAACAATTTATGGGAGCAAGAATCAACTAGCATAGGAAGGCAAAACAATCATAACTTCAAAACTTTCAACACATAGAGAGGAAACTTGATATTATTGCAACACCTACAAGCATATGATCCTCTCTCATAATAATTTTCAGTAGCATCATGAATGAATTCAACAATATAGCTATCACATAAAGCATTCTTTCCATGATCCACGAGCATAGGATTTTTATTACTCTCCACACAAGCAATTTTCTTCTCATTCATAAAAGTGGGAGTATCATATGAAACTCGAATACTATAAATTGTTTCCACATTAAAAGAGTAATGTTCAGAAAAAGGGTAATCATAATTATGACAAGTTTTATAAATATAATCATCACTACTTTTTATAACATAAGTATCATCACAATAATCATCATAAGTAGGAGGCATGCAATTATCATAACAAATTTGATCATTCAAAGTAGGGGGACTAAAAAGATCATCTTCATTAAGCATAGCATCCCCAAGCTTCGGGCAAATGTTATTTGCAGCAAATAAATTCTCAAACATATCATTCCAATCAAACATAGCATCCCCAAGCTTGTTGGTTTGCATATCATTAGCATTATCACTATTATCATCAATAGTATGAATAGCACCAATAGTATAACAATTATTATCATATTCCTCCAAGTTGGTGTCATAAAGATTTTCAAGATCATAGGAAGTATCATTATCTTCCCAATCATAATCATCACAACAAGCAATAGGCATAACAAAATCATCATCAAGTGTATCATCTTCCACAATTATTTTTGATTCATTCTCATGAGGTACAACAATAGTAGGAGCAACATTATTTGGGAGAGATACCTCTTTACCTCTACTTTTCCTTCTTTTCTTTTTCTTTACCACATTATGTGTGGGTTTATTTAATTCTTCCGAGCTTCTTATTGAAGAGATTGGTTGGATAGGAAGCTCCTCCTCGTTATCTGTTTCATCATGAGAGAAAATAGGAGGGGAAGGGGGAATCTTTACCCTTCCATTAGTATTTCTTCTATATTCTATTTGTTTTCCCGTTTTTCTATAGTTGGCAATATAAGCATTCTCCTTGCAATTTACCATACAAAACATATAGATTTCCTTTAGATTAGTTTCAATGTCATCCGTGAGAATGAATACTTCAAACCAACTATTTTTATGTGACAATTCCTCACACCCCAAAAATAGATAAAGCTCATTATATAGTTCGAGGGCGGTCAAGTCATTACAATATTTAGCCATGATTCGATCATGAAAAAGTATGCATTGAAAATTAAGGTGACCAACTTTATTGCAAAGTTCACAAGTAATAGGATAAAGAGAACATAATTTTGTAGCAAATTCATCTATCACTTTGAGAAAAAAAATTGGTTCTATCATGTTTATGCTTCTTACAAAATCTATCATCCCTATAAGGCCTGTCTTCACAAACTTTATGCACTCCACAAAAATTGACATGCTTATAAGAAACATTTTTGTCATGACTAGTGCAATCATCATTAGTATTTTGGATATTCATAGAATTCATACTAACAATATTGCAATCATGCTCATCATTCAAAGATTTTATGCCAAACATTTTATTGAATTCTTCTTCTATCAATTGAGCACAATTTTCCGATCCATCATTTTCAAGAAAAACATTATAAAGACGAATAATATGAGACAACCTCAATTCCATTTTTTTGTAGTTTTCTTTTATAAGCCAAACTAGTGATAAACAAGAAACTAAAAGATTTGATTGCAAGATCTAAAGATATACCTTCAAGCACTCACCTCCCCAGCAACGGCGCCAGAAAAGAGCTTAATGTCTACTACACAACTTATTCTTGTAGACTCGTGTTGGGCCTCCAAGCGCAGAGTTTTGTAGGACAGTAGCAATTTTCCCTCAAGTGGATGACCTAAGGTTTATCAATCCGTGGGAGGCGTAGGATGAAGATGGTCTCTCTCAAACAACCCTGTAACCAAATAACAAAGAGTCTCTTGTGTCCCCAACACACCCAATACAATGGTAAATTGTATAGGTGCACTAGTTCGGCGAAGAGATGGTGATACAAGTGTGGTATGGATAGTAGATATAGGTTTTTGTAGTGCGAACAATAAAAAACAGCAAGGTAGCAAGTAACAAAAGTGAGCATAAACGGTATTGCAATGCTTAGAAACAAGGCCTAGGGTTCATACTTTCACTAGTGCAATCTCTCAACAATGCATAATTGGATCATATAATCATCCCTCAACGTGCGATAAATAATCACTCCCAAGTTCCTATTAGCGGAGAACATAAGATAGAAATTGTTTGTAGGGTACGAAACCACCTCAAAGTTATCCTTTCCGATCGATCTATTGAGCTATTCCTATAAGTGTCACAAACAGCCCTAGAGTTTGTACTAAAATAACACCATATGATACACATCAACCAACTCTAATGTCACCTAGATACTCCAATGTCACCACAAGTATCCGTGAGTTGATTATACGATATGCATCAAACAACTTCATAGTCATAATATTCAATCCACACAAAGAACTCCAAGGAGCACCCCAAAGTTTCTATCGGAGAAAAGATAATGAAAACGTGCATCAACCCTATGCATAGATTACCCCAATGTCACCACGGTAATCCGCGAGTTGAGTGCCAAAACATATATCAAGTGAATCAATATAATACCCCATTGTCACCACGGGTATTCATATGCAAGACATACATCAAGTGTTCTCAAATCTGAAATATTCAATCCAACAATAGCTAAACCTCAAAGGGAAAAGATTCGATTCATCACAACAAGGATAGAGAGGGAAGAAACACCATATGATCCAACTATATTAACAAAGCTCGCGATACATCAAGATCGTGCCAAATCAAGAACACGAGAGAGAGAAATAAAACACATAGCTACTGGTACAAACCCTCAGCCCCGAGGGTGAACTACTCCCTCCTCGTCATGGAGACCGCCGGGATGATGAAGATGGCCTCCGGTGATGCTTTCCCCCCTCCGGTAGGGTGCCAGAAAAGGGCTGTAGATGAGATCGTGGAGGTACAGAGTCTTGCGGCGGCGTAAAAACTCATCTAGGTTAACTTTCGGGGGTTTCTGAATATATAGGATTTTTCAGCGTTGGAATCACGCGAAGAGGTGCCACAGGGGGCCCACGAGGCACCAGGGCACGCCTGGGGGGGCAGGCGCGCCCAGGTGGCTCGTGGGGCCCCTGTGGCTCTTCTGCTGCTCCTTCGAAGCTTCCTGGGTCTGTTTCCTTCCAGAAAAAATCGTCAAAAAGTTTCGCTGCATTTGGACTTCATTTGATATGGATTTTCTGGAAAACCAAAAACAAGCAGAAAACAACAACTAGCACTGGGCACTAGGTCAGTATGTTAGTCCATGAAAATCATATAAAACCCATATAAAAGTGCACCAAAATCATACAAAACTATAATAAACATGGCATGAATACTTCATAAATTATAGATACGTTGGAGACGTATCAATACCCTAGATGCATGATGGATAGCGGTCGATGGGTGGAGTAATAGTAGTAGATGCAGGCAGGAGTCGGTCTACTTGTCTCGGACGTGATGCCTATATACATGATCATTGCCATGAATCCGTCATAATTATTTGCTTTTCTATCAATTGCCCAACAACAATTTGTTTACCCACCGTATGTTCTGCGCTCGAGAGAGAAGTCTCTAGTGAAAATTATGGCCCCCGGGTCTACTTTTATCATATATTAAAATCCAAAAATACCTTGCTGCAATTTATTTACTTTTATTTTATTTAGTATTTTAGTGTATCTATCTATTACTATCAGAATTAATCCTTGCAAATAACCTCTAAGAGGATTGACAACCCTCTTATTTGTGTTGGGTGCAAGTGTTTGCTTTTGTGTGTGCAGGTGCTGCTAAAGGGATTTTGCGTGGTTCTCCTACTGGATTGATAACCTTGGTTCTTAACTGAGGGAAATACTTATCTCTACTATACTGCATCATCCTCTCCTCTTCGGGGAAATACCAACGCGGTCTACAAGTAGCAATGGCATGGGCAGCACTTTCCCTGCGGACCACGAGTTCCCGGATGACTACGACCTAGAAGAGGAGGATGAAATGGACATCGAGGGGGAGCCTTTGTTTGCTGACGAGCTCACGGCCCAAGCCAATGCCGGCAAGAAGCGCCAAAGCATCCGGACGAAGGCATATTGAAAGGATGAGGACAATCTCCTTTGTGAATGTTGGAGGGATCTTGGCCAAGACCCCAAGATCGGTGCCGAGCAAAAGGCATCAACCTTTTGGCTAAGAGTTCATCGCCAATTTCATGAGTGCAAGAAGTTGCATCCATACAACATGGAGAGCAAGCATGGATGGGTGTCCCTCTCGAAGCATTGGAACAACAAGAGTGCAACAAGTTTTGTGCCACCCTTGAGAACATCGAGGGCCGTCCCGTGAGTGGCCTCGGCATCAAAGATATGGTATACATTTTTCCATCCTCGTTTCCGTTGTTTTATGCTTTCATGTCACTTTGCTCATATGCTTGCATGCTCTTCATTTGTAGGCATTCCAAGCTTTGGAAGCGTTCAAGGTCTAACATGGGAAGCCGTTCATCCTCACCCATTGTTGGATGATCGTGAAAGGGGAAGAGAAATTCAAGGAGCAATATGCGCCCTCTGGAAGAATGGAGAGCAGCAAGCCGTCGAGGAGCAAGGAGAGGGAGAGAAGTTGCGGCCGCGGGGAAAGACCAACTCCAAGAAAGAGGACAAGCGTGATGCGGCGTCGTTTGCCTTGCAAGCAACTTTGCAAGGCATGATAACCAAGAAGGATACGAGGGAGGAGAAGTGTCGGCAAGACAAAGAAGAGCAAACGAAGGCCTACATGGACATACAAACCAAGAGGCTCGAGATGGAGGCAGAGATGCAAGCCAAAATGCTCGAGATCGAGGCCACCAAAGCCAAGATCAAAGCAAAAGAAGTGGCGCTCGCTTGCCTGGCGAAGGGGGTGGAGATCATGAAGGTGGACTTGAGCACGGTGTCCCCGAGGAAGAGGCCTTGGTTCGAGAAGATGCACGCCGACATGCTCAAGTTTGGCGACGAGTGATCAATGGCGGAGAGCGCCATCTTTTCTGTATGCCAGCAAGTGTGCAGGCATGAGACCACGGCCGAGATGGTGTGGTTGAACTCCCTTTTTTGTGTGCTGGCATGTGTGCCGGCCGCTGGCAAGTGCGCCAGCATGAACTGTGTGGTGTTTTTTTGAGGATGGCATGTTTGTCGGCCGCTAGCATGGCCGCCGACATGAACTCTGGGCGATGGCATGGCCGCTGGCATGCTGGCCGCGGGCCTTTTCTATGTTCAAACTATTTCCTGTGCGAACGAGAATTGGGTCGGCCGGTTGGGCGCACCGGTCCAACACAGGCGGACGACGAGCGGGCAGCCGACCCAAACGGACAAAAAGCGGACAAAACGTGCGTTCGTTTGGGTCGGCGCGTTGGAGTTGCTCTTAGGGCATCTCCAGCAAACCGGACACCACATCCGCAGACACGTATGCTGCAGGTGGCCACCCAACGCTATCCGCATACATTTCAAATCACATTTAACTAACCGAACGAAATTCATCAAACACGGCGAAATTCGTCAAAGTTCGGATAGAAAAATAGCATAAATCATCTATACATAACATGCAAATAAGTCTAGTGCAATAATAGTTCAAATTCAACTAGATTAACCGGGTGTTCAACAAGTTTTTCATGGATGGTGTCGTCCCACACATACCGCCCCTTGAACTTCATTCAACAGTGTATGTGGGTAAATAGTCTACCCTCTATCATGTGGTAAATCACGGCAGCACGTACAGACTACATAATGTGTAGAGCAACATTGAGTGAATGAATGAATCAATCAAGAAGCTGAGCAAGAAGAAGCAAAACTTATGATCTCCTCGGTTGCCGCGCGCAATGGCCACCTTGCCTCCAGCATATCAACCGTGCCACAAAACTTGGCGACGGTGATCTGGATGGTATACCATCAATACTCTAACAACTTCACATTATGTTTATGGATAATATGCATGTCGTAGGGCGTAATGTGCTTTCACGTGTGAAACAAATCATGCATGCGCTGCTAGAAGAGCCCCCTTCTGCTCGTGCCTACAAAATCCGCGGTACGGCCAACCACGCATCGCACAACAACTCATGAAGTTTGAAAATAAGCTCATGGCATCTCCAACGCCGACCCTCAAACCGGTAGTATCTGTCCGGACGCGGCTGTCCGGACACCATCCAACGCTGACCCCCATCCGTTTGCGGCGCAGTCCGGACCACGATTTTCCCGCAAATCGGAACCAACGTGTGTGTGTGGGGGGGGGGGGGCTTTGCGGGAGTCCGGACACGAGACACGTCGGACTCAACACCCATGGCCCACCCAAAAGGAAGGCAGGCTCATCAGGCGAGTGGAATGTGACGGCGGCGGATAGGAGGGGAGGGAAATATGGACAGGTAAGGTTTGGGTGCCGGCGTCCGGCTTAAATAGCTGGACTAGGGCCCCGGCGCGCCGCCATCGACAATCAGAGGAGACGCCCGCCGGACAAAAGGGTTTCGGAGTGTTTCCGCATGGGTCCCAGTTGTCAGTCCGACGTCTTGGACGCGCCTGGGCTTTCCCATATCCGCTTCAGATTTGGGCTGGATATGAGTGGTGCCGATCTCTCCGGACGTTTGGACCGAGACTTCCGTCTGGGTCGAATTTTCTTTTGACCACCGCCGGGTGTACAGAGGGATTTGGGGAGTTTGGCGGCGAGGAGGGGCGTGCATACTATGGCGGCGGCCATGGACACAGGTGTCGCCATTATTGACAAGCACAAGGACCTAGGCGCGAAGACATCCGTGTGCCGCAGAGACCATGGTGGCCATCGGCGCCGGTCCTGACGAGCTCGCTGGTGGCGACCTAAAGCAGCCGCCGGCCCAAAAAGCAGGGCGCCACCTTCAAGCGTAGCACCAACAAGTACGAGACCGTGCATCCATCCTCTGTTCTGCCTGATGTACGCACGCGTCCATGCTCTGCCTCTTCCTCCCCTGTTTTAATTTTACCAGTATCATGTTGCCTGCAGGGGATCTTCACCCTGATTCGCTCGAACCTTACAGCTGCGACGTGCCATGTAGCTTGCGACGACGACCGTCGCATTCCCTGCGCTCGGCCGGCCGGTCAGCACGATCCTTAGTTGAGCAGTGTTGCCGGTGGAGAGCAGAGGCCATTGAGTAGATGCCAGACATAAATTGGTTGGGTATCTCTGCAAACTCGGTTACATCTGACAGTCACCGCTGCTCTGAAATGCAGGGATGGAACTAAACATGTTTTGCCCTGTGCCGCGTCTTCTGTCCTCTGCTGACCATACTCTTAACCTGGTAGGGAGGTTTCTAATCTGGCAAAGTTTGGCACCGTAATCCTCAAGTGAACAGCAACGTATAAACATACGACGCTCAGTTAACTCTGAACGACAAGACATCAGCTCCTGTTAATAATCAAAAAAATGGTCGCGCAGTAGGCTACCTCTAAATGATGACAAACATTATATGTACAAGCATCGCCAACTGACAATACCTGCATCTTTTGTAATATGGTCTTCAGTGCCTTGGTAACTTTGTTGGCCAGTACTATGTTGTTTTCAAACAGGTATGTGGTACATGTAATGGTTCTACCACATTAAGTTGGAGGTTCTGTCTACACACCTGATTAAAAGACAATATTTGTAGACCCTTTTAGGATAAGATTCAATTTTGGGTGTGCCTCCTGACCTTAGTTGTGTAGTTTAAAATTTTGCTCAGTTTTAGATAGGAAATATGTATGCGTGCTGAGGATGTGCATGTTTTGGATTCAATACATTGCAGTCCTAAATAGTTTCCCATTTTCAGTTTAGATAAGCCAAGGTTGCTTTTGGATCTTAGTTGCAAAATATTGTTGTGGATTCAGATATTCTTTTTAGATGTGAATTTGGATGGTTACTGCAGCATGTGTGGGTTCAGAAACTGTGATAAGAATCGGAATCTCGAGGTTCAAAGAAAAAGGTGTCTTTAGCATGATGGCCCCCCTGTCATCACCGTTAGATATACAATTGGAAAGCAACTGTGAGCAAGCATAACCATAAACCGGAAATTTACTATGGTTGAAGAGTTATATTCTATAATAATTTTGGATGGATGGTAAGTAAAATTCATGATTGCATTTCTCTGATTTTCTCACCAAGCTTTTGATCTCTCATGAACATCATAAATTTGTTCTACCAAGACACTACCAAATATTGTGTAAAAAAATAATATTCTCATATTTGTTTGATATGGTTCGATAACCAATATGATGTTGTAATGTATTTGTACTAAATCAGCGAAACGTATTTTGGGACGAAGGGAGTATAAGACAATATATAGATTACTTGTGGGCACCATATATAGGTTTAGTTGTGTTTTCTGCACTATTACCTTCCAATTTGTCCTTTAACAACATTTTTTCTCCAGTTTTTTTACTACGGAATTTTCAAAGGTATTATTATTTGTTTTAATAGTAAGGAAATGACTTGTTGCATGTATATTGCAGAACTTGGATGGGAAATTGAGCTGTTGTAGCGTACAAGGTATCCTCAGGCAAGCTATCTCATGGCAGTACCCAAGTTCAACAAGGTATCCGCAAGAAATCGAACTCTAGGTTTCAATGCAAAGCAAGACATTTAAGGATAATAGGCAAACCACACATAACAGATCCAGAGTACAGGATGGGGCAACAATGCAAACATAACATATAAAATGGAGGAGCCCCTCACAACAAAATTTACAGCAGCAGCATCACGTATGCTACTCAACAAACAAATAGTTGCTACACCAAAGAGATGTTTTAAGGGCACATACAGAGATGACATTTATGTTTCTACAACAATGAAGTGAAACATACCAACCACACAATAGAAGAGGTAAATTCAGCAAGGTAAACTAAGAGCAAAGGCAATACAAGTCACCGAATTCAGTCACATGAAAGGAACTTCTGAACCACATGGTTCATGCTGGGCCTCTGGCTCTTCTCCTTCTCCAAGCACAGAGCAGCCACCTCCAGCATCAACAGCACCTCCGAATACACGAAGTCACCCTCCAACCTAGGATCCACAAAGCCATCGATCCATGTCAGGTCGTCACTTTCCATCTTCTCTTTAATTGTCCACTCTAGCTGCCGCAGTGCAGCCTCTGCGCCCTCGCGGCCATCGGTAGCCCGCTCGGATACTCGAGACCCCATGACTAGCTCCAGCAGCACCACCCCGAAGCTATAAACATCCACCTTTTCAGTTAAGGGAGCGGTGGACACCCATTCTGGGGCCATGTAGCCTCTAGTTCCACGAACCTTGGACATGCTGCCGGGATCAGCCTGGCCTCTCTGCAGCAGCTTTGCGAACCCGAAGTCACTGATCTTGGGATCGAAATCCATGTCTAGAAGTATGTTCTCAGGCTTCACGTCGCAGTGAACGATCCAATCCATGCACTCATGGTGAAGGTAGGCGAGGCCTTTGGCCACACCAGCCGCGACCTTGTACCGCTGGTGCCATTGCAGCGGCCCTTTGTCACCAAACAAGAACGTGGCCAGTGAACCATTCTCTACATACTCATAGACCAGCAGCCGGTGATTGCGCTCTGAGCATACACCCATCACTCTCACCAGGTTCATATGGTAGATCTTACCGATCACGCTCACCTCGGCCTCAAACTCGTCTTCACCTTGCTTCACGTCGTTGAGCTTCTTGACTGCGACTACACGGCTGTCATGTAAGACCCCCTTGTACACAGAGCCATGCCGCCCATGGCCAAGCTCATCCTTGAAATTCTTAGTGGCCCTCTGCAATTCCTTGTGGGTAAAACTACGGAAATGATCCGTTATCACCCTGTAGCCTTCCTCTGCTGCCCAGATCTCTGATCGTGCTGAGTGTTGTCTTGACATGAACCACCAGCCAGAACCAATGAAGCAGACCTCCACAAGAAAGAACACAGCGAGGAACCAATAGTAGTAGTACCACATTGTACCCTTTCCGTCATTGGTGTGTGTGGTATAGCTCACGGTCTGCTTGTTTGATGCACCACAAGCATGACCATGATGAAGAACAGAGCCAGATGTGTGCGACTGCGACAGAAAGCTCTCCGGAACCTTGAGATATGCCGTGCCGGGGTATCCTGGAAGTGTCTTGCCATTGAAGAGAGCAGACTTGAGGAAGCAGGCGTTTGGAAACGTTTTGTACTCAAATGCCACACAGGCACAACTCCCCAAGCACATCTCCTTGCAAGTGTGCATGGATGTTGACATGGTGTAGTTCAGATCGGAGCCCCAAAAGTCGGTCTCAGGAATGCGCACGAAGCCCGTACGCTGGCCGCAGGTGAGGTTGAACACTGGCTTGCAGCCCTTGCTCCAGTCACTTGGATCACTGACCACATAGCCATGAGGACAAGAGCAGCGTGGTGTTGGTGAGTACTCACATATTCCATTCCAACCACATAGGCCATGTATGTCACAGGGCTGGGAGAAAGCCACCCAAGAAACGTACCAGCTCCGATGAAATTCATCGAGGCTGTAAAGCCTGAGATTACCATCGTAGTCTAGTGTTAGCCTCCTCTTGATCTCCAAGCCCCAATCCGAAGCACGAAAGGTGGTATTGTCAGTAGCCACAAACTGGCCCAGCTTGTCAAGCACAGCTCTCCTACTACTGTTATAGGAGATTCTATAGTTCATCCAGCTACTATGGTCAGGGTTAGGCCAGTAGTGGTTAGAAATATCCGGCCCCTCATAAGCGAGCGACAGGACATATCGGTCGTCAAAACACAATGTATAGTAACTTGAAGGATGTGAGAGATCTTTTGATACCAGCTTTGCAGTGGCCGTCACTGGCTGGCCTGGTAGTAGAGTGTCGGTCGGATGGTCGAAGCTTTGCCACAGTATGTTGCCACCTTGATCCTTCATCACGAGGTTCCCAGAGTCCATGAGCTCCGCGTGATCGGCCTCCGCAGACAGCGCGTTGGTTCGCCACACGACTGTGCCATCATAGTCTGTGAGGACCATGCTTCTTCCATCAGTGTTCAGCTTGACCTTGGACCCGATCCCGTGTACGGGGCGATCTCGGTTCGCACTCCAGGCGATGGTCTTGTCAGCCGAATTGGTGAACCAGATCGACAGGGTGAAGGCAGTGGAGGAAAGGTTGTAGAACCCAAATGAGAAGGTGCCATCAGGTGACTCTATGACATTGGAGGCATGCTTCACGGCTAGTGAAGATCCTTTGTGCAGGTAGTTAACACGGCCAACTTCTGCTATAGTGGGAGCTACAAAGGAAGAGATCAAAAGGAATGTGAGGTTCAAGATCCAAAATGAAGCTGCCATAATGGCATGACAGGAAGCTGCTGCTTCTGCTGCTTGATGATGAGAAAGGAGATAAATCACTTTCGTGTATGGTATTTTCGTAGTTTTGTATAATCAAGTTGCATGCAAAATGTTAAACAACAAAGTTAGCACATGCAAGTGATTAAGAAGAGTGATTAATAATCATGACCTAATCAGTTTGACTGACTTGCAACATGATCATTTGGACGATTGTCCCATTTAGTATTTCTCCCCTTGGATTTCCACAACCTCTGTATGATTGATTTCACACATCTCCATCATAACTAAATTTTTTTACTCGACCAATCCGGCAGTACCCTAAGCAGTGACTTTTTAAGTTCAGGACAGTCAGGTCTTCATCTTGGTTCTACTTAAATATATTATTACATTGCTATAGATCCAAAGGCATGGTTGGCTGATAGTATTGGAAAAGTACACATGATTTTATATGGGGAACAGTAATATATGGAGCGAGATTAACAATGGATTTTTTGCGCTATCAACATTGACGAAGTCACAATCTGTTTTAGTTTCTTCCATCCATTTTCGTTACTTGACTATTATGATGGTAGTCTTTGTGTGACTGTGTGACCTACGGATTTTGCATTTAATGATAGTCCTGTAATAATACATTAAAGAAGTTTAGGGGAAGATGGCTCACCTGTAAGTCCATTGATAAAAGTTTTATACCCCATTGATTCTGAGGTTGGTGGCAACCTCTTGCCATGGTAGTATGATATTCTCTGTTTATTTTGGCAATCAACTAGTACAACTATTTCAACCGCACTCATTTTTAGTATGTCTTTTTTTTGTCAAACTCCCCCTATCCTGGGCTCAAACGTTTGTTATTCTTGGTGCTGGTTCAAATCGATGGGTTCACATTGGAGGGGGATACTTCCTGCGAGCGTGATGTATTAACATTCTCAGGGAATGCAATTGGTTGCAGAGATGCACTACCTTGTCACAGGTTGAAATAATTGGATGCTCCTATGGGCAAATTACTAAAATGTTCCTATGGGTTAAGCATTGATGAGAGAACTCCACCGAAGATGAAGTCCTAAGAAAGCACTGCTCCTCTGTATGTTACGCATATGCAGCTCAATCATATCGTAGAGATGACCCTGGTTCTTGTTGCTTCTCATTGTCTTACTTACTTTGTTCCATATTATTCCTTGAACTACATTTAACTTCATTCTTGAACACACTCTCTGAAATCTGAACAGATAAATCACCAAATTCAGGGTACAGATAGCATTTTGGAAGAAGCATGTCCTGATGATATCCACCCCAAACTGCCAACGTTGAATCAAATAGGTAGGGGTTTGCTCTACCTTTTGTGACAATCTACTTTCTTGTTAAAAGGTTAATTTGGTTTGTTGAACATGTTATATATTTTCAAAATGCCAAAAAATATTACGGAAGGTAACTGGAGATTAGCAACTGAAGATGTATGTAATTTAAGCACCTGGGTTAAACACATGTATGCATGAACGAGGAGATTTGGAATGCTGTATGTTCTTTCTTGTGGAGAAGCTATTGGACTGGTGTATGCATCTATTATTGTATTTACTTCTTGTTTGGCAGCTTGAACTTATGTATGTGTTATGTTTCTGGCAGACTTTAAGAAAAATATCCTTTGCAGGCATTTCAAGTTTGGATAATTTTGATGTTTCACTTTTATTTCCTAAATATTCATTCACTTTGCAATGTTGCAAAATGGTAAATAAATAGGCAAGACGGTGCATTCACATGCGTTATTACTATCATAGAAAATCACTTACTGTTATTGTGATGAAATAATAGCAAGTATATGACATACTATGTTAATAATTCATTCCATGTGGGAAAAAAACTTGCAACTGAAGCAACACAGAGACCAAAGTATAGTTCAACATATTTACTTTTCTAAATGTTGAGTTGACGTCACATCCTCCGTCTAATAGTGGATTTACAATATTTACCATATTATGCTTTTGTCGAGTCTGCAAGGTGTGTTGCTAAAAAAGAAGGGAAAGGCAGGGGCGACAATGGAGGATAGGGTGGACAAGCTGCAAGGGAGTGCTATGACGACGCGGAGCAACACGGTGGTGGGAGGAGGAGCCGAGGGAGGTGGATAAGAGGGTTGGGTGACCGGGATACAATGCCGGAGAGGTACCGACCATTTGCAATTCTCAACAGATTCAGATGTGGTCTTGAATTAGGTAGTGATTCGAAAGTCATCGAAGCCATGGGATATGTTGTTTCTAACTTTGATTCTGCATCTTTGTTACTTTATTGGGTATGTCATAATAACTCAAATGCATAAAAATTTATTTCTATTAGTCAAGACATGCTTGCATATTCAAATTTTGAATTCTATAACAAGATTGTGCGCTTATGCTTGCTAGTGTAAATAATTCGTGTACTTCAATCCTGTTTTCTTACCTTAATGGAAGTATAATCAGCTTCTTTCGACAGATGGAGTCAAGGATGTTGCCATGGTTATCTATAGGGCAAAGGCAACATCTCTTGTAATTTCCTTTTCTCTTTATGTTTCACATTCTTTTGTACAAAATATTTAATGAATCAAATTACAATAGGAAACTGCCCTGCTATTTCAGGTAAAAGAAAACCTTCTCCAAATGCAGCGAGTTTTTTTTAGCTGCCAAATGCAGCAAGTTGATGCTAAACAAACAGACACGGTGCAGTAAAGAAAATCCTCAATTTACCAACCACAAAATTGTACATCCAGATAAGTAAAAACAACGCAAACCTGCAAGAGCCTCTTTTACTTCCGAGAAATGGATTAAAGCTAGACATCTAATACAACTACTCAGACGTTAGGATAGCACCACTAATCGATTACAAGATTCAACATCAGATAACCACACTCCAGTTCTGAACCTACCAAGAAATCACTACAAAAATAGTACAGGGCAATCGAACGAGAAGGACGCAACAGTTCATGGTGAACAAGGGACTGGATCAGCGTCCGTGTGCTGAATGGACACGTCGTCTTCTTTCGCTGTTGCTGCTTCATTCGGGGAAGCTGGTGTTTTCGGCGCCGCCGCAGCAGCAGCTTTCTTACCATCCTTACCAGCAGACCGGGAACTCTTGCTCTCGTTCTGCTGAGTGCTCATCGAGAGCCTTCTACCAGGGGACCCGTTGGTCGCGCTGCCGTTGGGCTTTGGGCTAGGTACCTTCTTTGCACTGGCCACTCTATAGGGACTGACACGTGTCCCGAACGGCCCTTCACGGTCGATGTTCAGTAACTGCTCGGTGTAGCGCTTTTGTTCCTGGAATGTGAAAGGAACAGAACGATGACAGCTGATTGCAGTTGCAACATTTGATCAAAAGCATGGATGAGTATCACTGCAACATCCTTGTTCGTTTATATGCAAACATCACATGTCTTGAACCAAACACAAAGTAATTCAGAATTGTGGCGAACTGACAACTGACAGAGAGATTCAATATGAAAAAGAGGCAGACATAAAGTACACATGTTGGCTAGCGTGGCAGATTGACATCTGAAAAACGCAAGCAAGCAACATATTGTAACTTACATGACATTTAACAGAAAGCGAGAACAGTATATAACTGGAAGGACACAACTGCATTCAGGTTCCAGTTGGCAGTTGGCACTAAAATTATTCCAAGAGTAAAATAAAGGAAGTAACACTAACCCGCATTTTTCTCTTCTCTTCTTCCTTCTCTTGCCTAAGCATCACATACTCATCCAACATAGCTAGAAGAGGAACACCATCATATGTGAAGGATAAACCATGATTCTCTTCCCAAGCCGTTGTCTTGGCCACCAGAGTTTCAACAAGGCCTAGAAGAATGCTTACATCAGCAAACAGACAGGAAAATTAAATAAATCGAGAAGAAAAGCATTTGCCTATTCTGCATTTCCCCTCAAAGAAGCTCTTCTACACTTGGATAGTAGTAAATGCATCAAAAGAAGGCATAAGATTATTCAGCATCACAGCAAAGATTATTTGCTTATGCACCAACAAAAGCACCTGGAATTTTGTTAACTTGAATACGAGCCTTTTCAGCACGTTTGAGATTCAGGTGGGCACCTCGGCCTGAATTATATCTGTTATCATCCTGCAAAAGGAATAATTTAGTCGCACCAGTTCACAGAGAATACAAGCATGGTAACATGATTTACTAGAACTAGGAACTAGCATACTCGGTTATAATCTTCAAGCCAGCTTTCTTCCTCACATGCAGATATCCATCTCTCAACTTTATCTAAAATTTCTTTTCTGCTTAGAGCTTCTTCCTTTGCTTTCAGTATCTGACTATCCATATCAGCAATCAATTCTGTAGGTTCCATGCTCCCTGATTCGATCAGCGCAAATATTTTATCATGGGCAGCTGCTGTGTCTATCACGATGTGAGCACCAGCATAAATGTCTTCCAGTGTGGTTTGCTTCTTAAAAGCTATTTCTTTCATCTTGCTGTATTTGAGCTCATCCAATCTTTGAACCTCAATCTCAGCCTGAATATTGGGAGAAAAGGTCAAACAAGAATACTAGAGGAATAAAATGACGATATTGCTTCATCTCACTTGATTAATTATGTCTAGAGCAAGTGCTCCAGGTGCGGTGACTTCCTCAGCACTCGCTGTTCTGTTACAGGTAACATGATCAAACAAGCTTCTTTCTTCCGTTGGTGTGTCCATGAGATCCCAGAGATCATTTAGCTGAGTGGCAAGCTCTTGAAGCTGGAAATGATATTTTGAACATATTCACAAAACTGAACGTACAAATAGAGTGGCTATTGGTTGGCAAGTACATAATTGGACATATGCCTTACCTTCTTTAGCCTCAATGTTTTGTCCTCATTAAGAGTAGCTATTGTCCTATCAAGTTTTGACAGGGTATCATTGCTAATGCTCTTGTTGTCCTTACCAATAGAGTCGTCTAGACTGTCATGAACTTCAGTTATTATGCTAAAAGGTTCCATCTTCAATACAGAACAGAGATCTTGTACTGTACTCACATGCTCAAGTACCTTCTTCAGCCTCTCTCTCTGTAATGTCAAGAAAAATGTATCTTATCTTCTCCATGGAACCAAAGATATGACAATCAATAAGCACTAAACAGTAAACACTACTATAAAGCAAATGAAACAGAGAAATGCATACCTTCTTTTTCTCGAGCTCTTGGAGCTGAGACTGGAAGTCCCGAAGCTTCTCATCTGTCAAGTCATCCTCATTAATTTGTGGTATTGCTACCTGCTGGCCTATCTCGAGATTGCCAGCAATCTCACCCCTTATTTGCTCGATTCTTGACATTATATCAGCAAATTTCTTTATTCTCTCCTTTTTCTGCTTGCCCAGTTGTTCAAGTGTTGGAGCTAAAGCAGCTAGCTGTTGCTTGATTGTCCGTGTTGTTTTCTCAGGCTGCAAAATTAATAATTATCAATCTTACACCCTTGTAATTATTAGGAAAACATGTGAAAGTATCATCTGACATCTGGCATGCAGTAAGCCAGTAACTAGTAAGATCAACTGCTTCTGAACTGAACTTATGGGGAGGTACCAACAAGGTCAGCACTGAATGTAAACTAGCATGGCAGAGCAGAACTAGAAGTCCAACACAGAACACATAAAACATTGCTACAAGACACTGAGAATACCAAAAACTCTAGTGGATCAAGCATGCCTCATTCTCTTCAGAGTTACAGTCAGACTGAAGTTAGCCTAAGACTGTTGAAAGCAGACACGTATTTTCACTTACACTTGTTACTATGGATTTCTCTCCAAGGGCGGAAGCGAGTCTGGCAAGCTCCATCTTTGAGTAGTCCAGTGCTTGGAGAAGAAGGTCCCTCGACTTGAGTGCCTGATCAACTTTCCTCTTGTAGACATCCAAGCATTCCTGATCCAGCTGAAACAGAACCTTGTCGCGGTCCTCGTCGCTCTCACCGACTTCGTCCCATACTAACTGGAAACCCGGAAAACAGAAAACGTAGAGATATCACTTTACCATCAAATCCAAAAACAGAAAACAGATGCACAATAAGAGAATCAGCTCTTTTATGGCATGATAAAGTAAGGAGCAGTCTGAGCACGAACCTGCAGTTTTTGTAGCAATGATCCACACGAGGTTTGACCGTGCAAAGCATCCATTCCGAAATAGACGAACCCTTTCGCTGAGGGCTCAGGGATATATGATTCTAGAGAAGTATAGCTTATGGCTAAGGCGATGACGAAATGTGCTTCCGAACTTGCCAGTGCCAATGCTTAATCGAACAGCACCTGCCGGTTGAGCATCTGTCAGAAACAAATTGATGGTGAAACCAAGACACACATAGGCATACCAGCCAGTACTGCCGAACTTAAACATGTCCACCCTAATTGGCAGATATTCGGTTACTAATTACTTTACTCCAACAGCTACCTATAATCAATAACTGCCACACAGCAAGCAAAACAGGCAGTATACATTTGGGAGTTTCAACAGCCAATGCCGGTCCAAAACCTAAAGGACCCACCGGGGCAATGCGGCCGGATATCGAGAAGGAGTGGCGTCGAGAGCATCGCGACGGGCCAGAGGACATATGTGGCACAGATCCAAAACCACAAACAGGGACAGATATTTTTTTCAACAGGTCCACTACCGGAAGCACTTCCTGAAACCACCGGAAACACCGGGCAGTCAGAACCAGGGGGGAGAAACAGAAGCATTTCACCGCTGCGGCGATCGCATCTCCCAGGCCGAGGCCGTCCCCTGGATCCCACATTCGCGCGCAAACTCTCCGCTCACCCACGCTAAGCGTCGCCTCGCCAGATCTCGGCGTGAACAGTAGAGAGAGGCTTACCGGCTACCAGATCGCGCGAAGGAGAAAGCAGGCGGCGGGCGAGGGCGAGGGGACGGGGAGTCGGGGAGGCGGCGGGAGCTGGCCGTCGCTGAGCGGCGCTCGGAGAGGGGAATGGCGGAGGAGGAGGGGGAAGGGGCGGTGGTCGGTGGTGGCACTGCTGTGTTGCTGCGCCTGCTGGTGTGGCAGTGTTGGCTGTGGGCTGTGGCCGTAGTGGAGTTGGTGTGTGGGATCGGCGCGACGTGGCGGTCGACGAAGCGGTCACCGGACGGTGCGGCCCGGGCCAAGGAGGATGCGGCGGTCGCCGCTTGACTCGCTGACCAGATAAGATTTTTTTATGAGAAGCCCTTCATGGATAGTTTTATTAAATCAAAACACACTTATATCGTCTGTTAATAAAAAAGGGTGGGGAGTCCAGCCACACAAACGGTGGATCATCCCGACCCCAAAGAGCTAGGGCATGAGCTACAGAATTTGATTCTCTATTGCAATGCTCTAAAGAAACCTTCCCAAATTCACTCAACAAGCTTCTGCATTCATCTATAATAGGTGCTGAAATCATGGAGTATCCAGTATTAAGTTTGAGCGCTTCAACCACCACCAGATTATCCATTTGAACAAAGATAGAGTTGCACCCAATATTTATTTATTTTTGAAACTAGGCAAAAGATTTGCCATTTTCATTAATTAAGAAGAGAGTATTGTTACAGAAATGTCGTGAAACGGCAAAAGCCTAAACGGATTACTCTCGCGGCATTACATTGCTCAATTTCTTGGCGCCTGCAATAGCCCAAATAGACATTTCTTCTTTGATGATCCGTGTAACGATCGCCACCGGCGCCGCCTTGCTTCTGAAGACGCGCGCATTCCGTTCCTTCCAAAGCTCCCATCCCACAAGAAGTAGCAGAGAAGATAAGGCCTTAACCGGTTGGGTGTTGTTCGAGAGTAGTTCATCCCACCAAGATTTAACCGTACCGAATTGGTGCCAAGTAGCCGTGGGAATAGCAAGCCCGAGCCAGGAGAACACCTCATCCCAAACCCGGAAAGAGAACCTGCACTTGAAAAGGAGGTGGGCTGCCGATTCTTGCACCTGATTGCAAAGCGGGCACCGGTCACAGTTTGGCCATCCTCGGCGTTGCAGCCTATCCGCGGTCCAAATTCTGTTTTGATTGACTAACCAGGCGAAGAATTTGCATTTGGGAGGAGCCCAAGCCTTCCAAATCGAGACCTGAAAGCTAGAGTGGGTGAGTCCAGCGAACTGCGCCAAATATGCAGACTTAGCGGAGTAGTTGCCATCATTGGCGAGCTTCCACAAAATGCTATCTTTGACGCCCGGTTGGATGACAACGCCCGCAAGCTTCTCCCACGGGGCCGAGAATTGCTGAAGATGCTCAAGCGTGAGGCCGCTTTCGGTGTCAATTTGAGCTATCCAATGATGATCCCTCAAGGCCTGGGCAACCGTTCCGCCTTTCTTGCAAGAAATCTCAAAGATCTTTGGTGCAATGTCCTTGGGTCTTATACCCTCTAGCCAAGACGACTCCCAGAAAATCGCTTTATTCCCATCACCAATCGTCACCTTGGTCACAGCCGCAAAAAGATCACGGTCCGCAGCCGTGCACGGCGTCCCCTGTCCGCACCACGCCCTCCGGGGTTCATCCCAGTCTAGCCAAAGCCACCGAAGCCGGAGGGCAGTGGCAAACTTACCGAGATTTAGAATGCCAAGACCTCCATATTCCTTTGGTTTACAAACTTGCTCCCAGTTAACCTTGCATTTGCCACCAGTTACCTTGTCCGTTCCGGCCCAAAGATAGGCACGTCGCAGCTTGTCAATTGCCTTTAGGACCTCCACCGGAAGGTCCAGCGGAGTGATGTGATAGATGGCCACCGCCGTGAGGACCGCCTTGACCAAAGTCATGCGACCCGAGATAGCAACATGCTTGCCTTTCCAAGGCACCAATTTGCCAGCCGCCTTGTCCTCTAGCAGTTGTAAGTGAATCCTCTTAAGTCTCTTGATCGCGAGAGGGAGACCAAGGTAGCGGATAGGGAAGGAGGAACGACAGGCCGGGAAGGACTGAAGAATATCACCGAGGTCCACATTGGCACATCTGATGGGCGCAACAATACTCTTGGCGCAGTTAGTGGACAAGCCCGTGGACTCACCAAAGGAAGCTAGCATGGTGGATAGGAATTGGACATCCTCCTTATAAGGGGCACAAAAAACAGCAGCATCATCGGCATACAGGGAGGCACCCGGGCAGGGGGCACAAAAAATGCGGGGATACAGGGGCACAAAAAACGCGGGGATTCGTGCCTCCCGGGCAGGGGGTGAAGCTTCCCATGTGCGGTGGCTTTGTTGAGGATATGGTGAAGCGGGTCGATCGCGAGGACGAAGAACAAAGGGGAAAGCGGGTCACCCTGCCTGAGGCCACAACCATGCTTGATGGGGTCGCCAGCAATTCCGTTTAGCAAGACTCTCGAGGATGCCGAGGAGAGGAGGGCCGAAACCCAGTCTCGGAAGCGAGTAGGAAAGCCATGATGGCTCAACATCTCCAGCAAGTAGTCCCACCTAACAGAGTCGAATGCCTTCCTAATGTCAAGCTTGAAAAGGAGCATGGGTTTTTTTGTGCGATGAAATCTTCTCGCCGAATTCCGCACATACATAAAGTTGTCATGTATACTTCTCTTTTTTATGAAAGCACTCTGGGCGATGGAGACGATGTCGTTCATGTGGGGAGCAAGCCTAGTGGCAAGAATCTTTGCAATGAGCTTGGCCACCGCATGGATTAGGCTGATCGGTCGGAAGTCAGAAATCTCCTCCGCTCCATCCTTCTTGGGAACGAGAGCAATATTCGCCGAGTTAAGCCAGTGAAAATTTCTAGTTTGAAGATTGGAGAAGCTATTGATCACGAGCAAGATGTCATCTTTAATAATCTCCCAACAACTTTTGAAGAATTTTCCTGTAAAACCATCCGGGCCCGGTGCTTTGTCACTAGGGAGAGCAAAGATTGCAGCCTTCACTTCCTCTTCTGTAATTGCATCTCCAAGCGTGGAGAGATCATGGTCAGCACGGGGAATGGCTGCCCAGTTGATGGTCTTTGGGCGCGGGGCACCCCTCTTCATGATCTCAGAGAAATGCGAGTGGACAATATTCTTCTTATGGTCATGATCCGTCACCCAGCCGTTGCCCTGTTTGAGTCGGTGAATTAGATTTTTCCGTCTCCGACCATTAACCCGAAGGTGGAAATACCGGGTATTCGCATCACCCTCTTTGATGTTGGTGATCCGAGAGCTTTGCCTCTTCCTAGCTCTCTCTAGAACTGCAAGCCCCACCACTCTCCTCTTAAGTCTTTTCCGAAGATCCGCCTCCTCGGGACTGAGAATCCGCACGTCCTGGGCCTCATCAAGGCGAAGGATGATCTCCAAGGCCATATGCAGTTGGACCTTGGCATTGGAGAAAAGGGTTCTGCTCCAAACTCGCAGTTTCTGGCTGGTCTTCTTCAACTTGTGGAATAACCTTAGGAAAGGATCGTGGTGCTGGGAGGGCTCGTTCCACGCCTCTAGGATGACTTGCTGGAAGCCCGGCATGTTGGTCCAGAAGTTCTCAAAACGGAAACTCCGCGGTCGCCGAGGGCCGTCATCATTGGCCAGGAGAAGGGGGCAATGGTCAGAGAGAGATGAAGATAAGGCATGCAGGATGTGCTTGTCAAAGGTGATATCTCAATCCTCATTGCAGAAGAAACCATCTAGTTTGGACATGGTCGGGTTATTTTGCTCATTGCTCCATGTAAACCTCCTGTTTTGTAGGTGGATTTCCTTTAACTCGCAAATATTGAGGGCATTCCGGAAACGGGTGATGCGACTACGGTTTGCATTAGAACGGTTCTTGTCTCTTGCCCAGTAAATTTGGTTAAAGTCACCCGCGACGAGCCATCGTTCTCCCAAAGGTGGCTTCTCATCCTTCAGCTCTTGAAAGAACACGTCTTTGAGGTTGTTTCTAGTTGGACCGTAAACAGTGGTAAACTTGAAGGAAGTATTGGAGCTGATGATAGTAACTTGTGCCGAGAGAGTGTAGTCGCCATGGTGAACATTCTCGACGCGGACATGATCTTCATCCCACAATAGCAATATCCCACCGCGCGTGCCTACAGCAGGGCGCTGAGCAAAACCCTTTAATCTGTATCTGCCAAGGAAGGAAGCAACGGCAACATCAACAGCCTGGAGCTTTGATTCTTGTAAACAGGCCAAATGACATGCAGACGTAGCAATAGTAGCATTGACCGTGGCTCTTTTGTTTGGGCAATTCAGTCCACGCACGTTCCAATTAAGCACGCTGAGGTTTAGACTATTCATTGAGGAAACAAAGCAACTTCAATTGAATGGAACAGCTCCAGCCATTGCCAACTAAGCCTTGCCAGGGCACATCAGGGCAGCAGCTAACAAAACCAGCTTCAGACCGGCAATCAGGACCGTAGTACATGTTTTTTAACATTGGAAATAATCTACAGCAGCAAGCAAACAGGCAGAGCAGGCCTAAACAGCGGCGTCTTCGCTTGTCGGAGTTGGCATCTCGGAGCCACCCTCTCCACCATGCTGCAGCAGCGCGTCCTCCACCGCCGTCGCAAGGTCACAATCCAGCTTGAAGAGAGCACGTAGTCCTGCGATCGCCAAGTCAGAGAGTTGGCCCTTGAACATCGCCACAAAGCGACCGATCGCTTCCTCCGTGACCTCTTTGCCATCGCCCACGATGCCCATTCTCAGGCAGAGCAGCCTTTCGGCGAGCTTAGCAACGGGCATGGACCTGTTCTTGGCACGAAGACGAGGGCTCCGACGGCTCAGGTCGAAGCCCACCACCCCAGCCAACGTCTTTCTTCTCTTCGTCGGTGGCCTTGGCCTTGGAGAGGGTGATCTTGGCGCGGTAAGTAGAGGTGGCTGGCAAACAATAAACAGAGGAGAGCACGCCGGCGTCACCACATTGCCAACAGCCGGGCCCGAAGCCGGGACGAAGACCGGGGTGACCGGCTCAGGCTCAGAGCATGGGGATGGAGCACGGGGAGACTGGGCGCTCGCTGTAGGGGAAGCAGGGGCAGCTTCCCAGTCACTGTGAGGTGAAGGCCTGAGCTCGATGATGTCGCATGACGTAGTACGAGGCGACAGCGGAGGAGAATGGCCACGCTGCCCGGTGCGATGAGTCTCTAGGGTGGGTATCTGCATCGTCCTCGCCGGGCGATCAGGGGATCTGTTGCGAGAGCGGCGACCTGAAGCTGGGATGACCGCCCCATCGGGGAGGCGCTGCACCCGAGTCCTGTCGATGCGTCGCGCATCCGGAATCGACGACTCCGCCCCGCACCGCCTTCTGCCACCGAGATCATCGGGACGTGGGACATGGCGGCCATCGTGCCTGGAGTCGAGCCAATCCTCGTTGTCGCGCTCCTCCGTTGCCCATGGTCTGCTTCTGAAGATGCGGTCGCGCCTAGACGGCTGCCGCTCATTACGACATCCGCGACGATCATCTCTGGCATCGTAGTCATGTCTGTCTCTGTCGTCATGGCAGCGGCCAATCGATCTTGCATCACGGTTGACAGGAACCGCACCGCGACGACGTTCAGTACGGTCACCATGGCTGCTTCTGCCGTCCGCATGTGGAGCATCAGGATTGGGAGGGGGAGCAGACGTGCGTTGGATGGCCGCAGCACGCGACGAGGTGCAGTTCCGGGCGCGGTGGCCAATCTGTCGGCATCTGAGACAGGTGAATGGATTTCGGCAATCCACCTTGCAGTGCCCTTTGAGGAGGCAGCGATGACAGGTTCTGTCTCTGAACTTGACGAAATTCCTCTGCCCGGAGGAAAAAGGATACGCGGCTCGGCGGCTTGAACGCTGGTGTTTGGGGCGCTGTTTTCGCCACCAATAGGCTGGCCGGACGAGGTGCCAATCCTCAGCAGTGGAGCTCCGCCTTGAATCCGTGGCGGGAGGTGCAGGGGTCGAGGAAGAGTTCTGGCAAGGAACCGCAGCAGCAGGAGACGCAGGGCCCGAAGTAGTGTCCCGTGCCGCACGCCGACCCGCCGACCTGGAGGCTACAGGCGCCGACTTGAGACAAGGCCGGAGGGCACCCTGAGAGCGGAGCGGAGGAGCGGCGTCCAGCAGGTCAGTGGCACCGGCGAAGCGCACCTTGCGGGGACAACCCGTCACATCTGAGGCGGCCGCGCGGCACACCGGCAGGGAAGCACCGTCCCGGGAGCGTGGATCTGAGGTGATCCCCTCCAGCTGCGGGAAGAGGGCCGCAACCAGATCAGACCGCGAGTACCGCGGCGTCGGGAACCCCGGAGGGAACCGCGGTGAGGTCGAGGACGAGCCTCGCGGTGAAGGAGGTGGCTGTACGGCGGGAATGGTGGCTGCGGGATCTGGATCCGACGCCAGCGAAGTCGAGCTGAGGATGAGCCTCTGCCCCGTAGAGAGGAACCAGGGGGGGTTTGGGGCCAGCCGCACAGGCCGGAAGGGCGGCGGGGGTAGTACGCTCGGTGGGGGCGGCAGGAACGGCGGCGGCAACGGCGAGGTCGCGGGGGTCGCGGGAGCAGCTGCCTCCATCCGCCCAATATTGAGAGCTAGTTTCAATCCTTCGACCAGAGCTGCAGATTCAGCCGAGACAATGTCTGCTACATGCTCCAGTTTTGATGTAGAAGCAGCCACGAACATGCCACCGCTGTCCCTAACAATCGCCCCACAGGATCCTGTGTGATCATTTTCAGAAAAAGAAGCATCAACATTTAAAGCCAACGAACCAGACAACGGTCTTCTCCAGTGATTCACCCGAGGTGTACTTGCTGGTTTCGCTGCCGCTTTCACAAAGTTTAGCGCTAGTGCCTGTATTGCTGCAGCCGTGCGGACTGGAGGTTGCACCTCTTCATCACGGACAAGCAATCGCCGCTGCCACCATAAGTACCAACAGGACACTGCTACCATCTCCGGTAAGTCCACAACACCCATATAGCTTTTCTGGTGTACCGGGTCACACAGAACCATCTCTAAGATCTCAGCTCCCGATCTTGCATTAGTATGCGGCAAGTCCATCATTTCATGTAACCCCAAATGCCTCCATATTTGGTTAGCTCGACTGCATTTGATAAGCATATGGGCCACATCCTCAGCATGTGTGTTCGGCAGATTGGGCATTGCCCAGAAGTGGATATGTGTCTATTGGCTAGCACATACATACATGGAATGGCGTTATGTAGGCATCTCCATAAGAAGATTTTAACTTTCTCTGGTACTTTCAACTTCCACAACCTATTCCATACCGGATGCAGCGCCGAGCCTCCAGCAACTGTACCATCCACATTGTTCGGCAAGTAACAATCCTCCCATTGTTTGTAACAAGCTGATCGCACTGTGAATATGTCAGATCTTGTTAAATGCCAGGCCACAAAGTCCTCTGTCTCATCCAGGAAAATAGGAATCTGTAATATTCGCTCCGCATCAATATCCAGGAAATTGTCCCTGATCAGAATTTCATCCCACGTTCCAGATATGGGATCAATGAGGTCATTGACCCTTGAAAGAATCCTATTACCTCTGGGGGGTGATGATTTTCCTAGAAGAGCTACTCGGTATCCAACAATCCTCCCAGATGTTGATCTTCATACCATTTCCTACTCTCCATATACAACCCTTTTTAAAAGTTTGAACTCCTGCCCGTATACTCTGCCATGTATAAGATGAGCCTTTCTTCAGTTCACAATTCAACAAGTCACCACTTGGATAATATTTTGCACGTAGGACTCTTGCACACAGTGAATCATAATTCTCAACTAGTCTCCAACATTGTTTGGCTAGCATAGCCAAATTAAAACTGTGAATATCACGAAAGCCCATACCACCTCTTTTCTTCGGAACACACATCTTCCACCATGCGAACCAATGCATCTTACGTTGATCTTTGCCGTCACCCCACCAGTAGTGTGAAATTGCATCAGTGATCCCCTTACAAATTTTCTTTGGGAATTTGAAAACGCTCATCGCATATGTTGGGATGGCCTGCGCCACCGCTTTGATCAATGCCTCTTTGCCACCATAAGATAGTGTTCTTTCCTTCCAACCATTAACAAGTTTCTGAATTCTCTCAATTAGGTGTTTGAAGCAGTCAACACGGTCTACCCCAATCATGGACGGGAGACCCAAATATTTATCAGAGAGAGACTCAGTCAATATATCAAGAATCTGACAAACCTCTGCCTTGTCATCCACATCTGTGTTTGGGCTAAAAAATATGGATGACTGAACCAACTAAAAAATGGGTAACATGACTGAAATCAGAAGAAAAAAAATGTTTTCAGGGTTTGTGGATTGGGAAAGTTTGGACTGTGGAGTCGTGAAATCTAAAGACCATCCGTATCACATTATTAAATAATTCTAAAAAGGTAAATGTGTGGAATTCTTCTACTATATCAAGTTGCATTTTTTTTAGGAATATCAAGTTGCATTTGGTAAGTGGATATCTGCCTCTCTTTTTTTTAAGTTGGATATCTGCCTTTGGTGAGTTGAAAATGAAACCTCATGACACAAGGAAAATGAATAGTACAGTAAGTACACTGTTTTATTTCCGTGTACTTTTTTATTTTGTGCAATTGGGAACTTCATTTATTTCGGTGTACTTTGCAAGTGGATAAATTACAACCTAACCTTTTTTTGCCTTTGCAAGGCCATGAGCTCATCTATTCGATTATAGTTAGAAAAAGGGCCCAATTAGTTGGCGAACGTCGCTGGAGGACGACAATTGCGAATGATTTTCATAGCAATTTTAGTTGTATGAGATGACAATTTCTTCAGACTAGCATGACAATTTCTCCATAGAGAAGGCATTTCTCTTTCCAAAAGTGTCATCGTTTGATTGATCTCGATCAAACGGCTGTAAAAGGTGTTCGCTGGGAGTTCCTTCCCAGCAAAGACATAGCCTCCTTTAACGGTTGACCTCCTTTGCGAGATGGCCTCCTTCTCGGCTTCGGTCCTTCGATCATGTTTGAGGGCCCCAATGCCTTGTTGTCTTTGCTTTTGGACTTTGTTGCTGCCCCTGGGCACCCTTGTGTCACGCCGTAGTTTGTTCTTTGCGTTTTTTTTCTGTTGTTGTGGTGTTGTGTTGTATCGTTGGTTGTAAGAGCATCTACATCCACATATGGCAAATCCGGCCCCTCAAACGTCGGACGCGTCCGCGGGCACTGACCGGGCACTCCTCTTATGTTGCCTTTCACACCCACGTCCCTCATATCCGAAATCTCAAACCCATGCAATCCATGCAACGCTACTTATAAGTATAAACACGATCAAACTAGCCGGATCATCATTGTATCGCCGGACAAAAGCACATAGTTCATCGAAGGTTCATCGGCGGACACGGCAAATTCATACTACAAACAACTTAGAACATAGTTAAAATATAAACAAAGCGGGGAAGGGCGGAGGAAATCACCATTTCCTTGCCGGCCCCTTCCCCTTCCGGTCGTCGGCGTGGCTGTGCCCCTCCTCCGTGTAGGCGTCAGCGTGCGGAGGCGCGTCGTCGTCGGAGCTTGAGCTGTCGGTGGAGCCGTTCGTCAGGTCGGAGTCGGAGCTGCACCTCATGCCCGACAGCCTGCGGAGCAGGCGGTCCTGCTCCTTGGCATGGCGGGCCGCCTTTGCCTTCGTCGCCGCCTCCTTGTTTGCCTCGTGCTCCGACAACTCGATGGCGAGTCGGAGCGCCTTGGCATTCTTGCGGCGGAGGCGCCGCGCATCCGTCTCCGCCGTCGTGAGAGAGCGGCGGAGGACCGACGCGAGGAGCGCGGCCTCGGGATCGACCGGCGCGCTCGCGCGCGAACGGCGCGTGGACATCGCCTCCCCCCTCTCCCTCGCCCGCTGCCGCTCACGCCGGGATGCACGTGCCTCGGACTCGGGCGTCCTCGTGCGCGCCGGCCCGGTGGCGGGCACGAGGACCCACCGGTGGCCGGGTACCACTTCCGGACCAGAGGGTGGTGGAGGTGGGCGGCGTACCTGGAGGAGCGGAGCGAAGCTGCCGGAGCTGCGCGCCAGGCGCGAAGGGCCGGCGCGTCGCCGGCGTTGTGTCCACGGGTGACAAGCGCTGAGGAAGAAGATACGCCGCTGCCGGGGCGGCCTTGCTCGAGCAGCGCCTCCTCAATGCGATGCGGAGGGCCACCTCCTCCACATCGATGTTCGAGCCGTCGGATTCTGCACCGGAGCCACCGCTGCTTCCGTCGCCGGCCATCGGATCAGAGGGGAGGGGATCGAAAGTGGAGTGGACGGAGAGGGAGTGAAGTGGAGTTCGGACTGACGCGGCGGACGCACCAGGGCGCGCTCGGGCCGCGTCATATCCGCCCCATATTTGGGCTGGATATGAGGGGTGCCGGTCAGCCCGGGCGTTTGAGGACCGTTTGAGGCGCTAGGCTGGGTCACATTCTCATGACCGGTCAGTGACCGGGCGGGCCGCCTGGGCGTTTGAGGGCGGTTTAGGGCACCCGGCTGTAGATGCTCCAAGGGCTTCATTAATTTAAAGCCAGGCGCCAGCGTCTTTCTAAAAAATGGTTCAGCAGTTAGCATTGCCGTAGAAAAAAGCTGCCCGGTTATTCAGGCGAAAACAAATAGAGTGGAGCACTGGACTGGTTGTTCTCGTGACCTTAACCTGCCGTTCTCGTAACCAGAGCTTTAGCCTAACTCTTCTTCTTCTTCTTTTGCCATGCAGCTTTGACCTTTGAGCCTACAACCTACCGTTCTCGAGACAGCCCCCTTTAGCCAACCAACTATTGCAAATGACTCGTTTCATCGTTCGTCGCTCTTTTTTCTTGCAACAGACAGCACACCGTACCATCGCATTTCCATCTCCATCCCCCTGCTCCGGTTCAGGCGTGCCGGTGCCAGTGCCGCACGTCATGTCTTTCGTCTCCGCTACGAGCCACCGGGTGGCAGCCGCCGCCATGCATCAACACGTCGCGGGAGCCACACCCGCTGCTGCCATCCACCACGTCGTCGACCCGGGCTGGGACGTGGCCTCCGACGTCCTCGCCTGGTCAGCGGACAGGCTCTTCACGGTCGGGGACACACTCTGTAAGTCCAGCCCACCCGTACAAATCGCGTTCAATAATCAGCATCTTTTTTTAACACAAAATCAGCATCTTTCAGTTACACAATAACTTGGCCTGTCGATCTCAGGGTTTGCATATGAGGCGGCGGACGACGGTGTCGCGGAGGTCGCGGGTGAGGCGGAGTTCGAGTCGTGCGACGCCGGCGACCCCGTCAGGACGTACACGGACGGGCTCAGCAGGGTAGGCCTCGACGGCGAAGGCGCGAGGTATTTCCTCAGCGCAGACCCCGCCAAGTGCAAGGGCGGGCTGAAGCTGCGGGTCGACGTGCGGGCTACAGGGTCGGTGTCGCCGCGGTTGGAGGACCAAGCTGGCGCGGCGGCGCCCGCGCCGTCTGCGTCAAAGCGGCACCCGAGGTGTGGCAGTGGCACAGCTGATGCGCCGTTGCGTTGTGCTTGGTTCCGGTGTGGTTCTTTCTGTTCCTGGGTGCATGAACAGGATAATCGTGCTGTGTTTGATCGGGTTATGGTGGGGAAAGCCATGATGATACGCATGTGTATGGCATCCTATGTGTGTCCGTCTCCTTCCGTGCATCTATAGGAGTCGGAGATCGTACGTCCAACTACACGAAAATTTTATCAAAAACTTAGCTAAATCAAATCAAATTGTATCAAAACCTTAGATAAATCAAAAAAAAATCTTGCCTTCCCTTGCCCAGTCAAATCTTACCAAAACCTCAACTAAATCAAAAGAAATCTTAACCCTCCCCTATACCTATATTCAAATCAAATCAAATTACCAAAAGCTAGAATATGATGGGGTGTAATGTAAGATTTATGCCGGACATGATTAATGTTTAACCATTAGATTATGTATATGCCCTCGTTGCAACAACAATTCGTTAGTACAGGTAACGACTCACTTATTTCATAGCTGAAGGTCAGACGAGTTGTAGCAATATAACAGTGCGGTGTTTTCACTTAGGTACATTTCATTACCATCGCATGGATGCAGTCAAGGTAAGCTCTCGTCTCCTAGGCACAAGTTGATCATGACGGCAAATGTCATTATTATGACGCGAACGATTCAAGTCCCCAGTCAAAGCATGTCTAATTACAGCATCGCAGATTAACACGGAGCAACAGAATGAATCAGCTAACTAGAAACGCATAATGAACCACATAAAGTACAACAACCTCACGAGGCACCAAGAGGCTCCGGGCACCTGCATAAATTCAAGGGAAACCCGTGTCAGCAGAAATGAAGAATGAGCTGGGCGATTCCGATAAAACTTATGTGATAACCTATCTGGTAAGCGTGTTTCATTCAAGGGGCAAACCAGTCAAGAACACAGATAGAAGGATTTTAAAAGAGGTCGGGGTGCAGAACTAACCTCGACGAAAATGGTTGTCCATCACTAATAAATCTAAATAGGTGATCCAGGAGAACGAAGAGAGCATGGCTAATCACTGATGCTAGCTGATCTACTGGTGCATCCTTCATGCCCCCCATCTGTTGAAGATTAAACATAAGGTCAGGTACAAATTGCTAAATTTGAAAGGGTTTAGCAATTACAATTTGGAAAGGCGGATGGGGGTATGACATTTGTTTGCTACACTAGGTCTCATATGTGAAGCACATACTGGACCATGAGGATTCAATTAGGCCACAGTTGCATCATAAGATTCTAAATCAGCTATAGAAAAAGCCAATTTTGAGTAGATTTTCCACTATGACTAAAACATATATTTATTATGATAAATTAATAACTGGTTGGATTAGAAACGCACCTGCAAAAGTAAATTGGATGCAACCTTAATATCTGAATCTAGTTGTCTTCTCTTAGGGCCGCACTGCAACCCACAAGGTCACCCTCCTTAGTCTCCTGACTGCATAAAGCTTCATCTGTGGCGGGTAGCACCCCATTTGGAATTAACTGATGGTTGGTATGATGATCTGACATTTCGCTGAAGTCAGACTTATCCATGCATGCCTCTTCATGGTGAGGTTCTCCTACTTCATTTTCCGTTGATCCATCTGCTAGTTGTGTGTGATCTGCTTCTATTCCAGCATCGATGGTCATCTCCACATCTTTAACTACAGATGTCGCTTCAGATTGGGGCTTTTCTTCAATACCAACGTTGCTTTTTTCATCCATTACTGATGTCATTTCCACATCTTCGATCAATTGTGGCTCAGAGGATGCCTGAGTTCCAGTATTATCTTCACCAGCTATTTTTTCTTCCATAGCAATGTTGCTGCTTTGACCTATGGGGATTCCAGTGCTGGTAATCATCTCTACATCTTTGATTGTATGTGGTTCAGAGTTTGCTTCAGTGTGGGCTTTCTCTTCAGCAACAACAGCGCTACCTTGATCTATTGGTTTTTCTGTGTTGTTAGTAATATCCACATCGTTCTCTGTATCTAGCTCTGGCTCAGAGGTTGCTTGAGTCCCCTTATTATGTTCACTACCAATATTGCTTGCTTGATCCACAGGTGTCACATTTTTATCAACCATTTTCACAGCTCCGCCCGGGGCTTCAGACTCTGCTTCAGACTTGATCTTCGTATCAGCAGCAATAGCAGAAGAATTATCTGGACAATTTGCCCTAGAAGTGACTGTAGATTGCTGCCCGTGAACGGTATCATTGGGTGAATCCACAGAGTGCAAAGATAATTCACTACCAGCAGCGAATTCGCATCCTGTACTGCTGCATGATTGCTCATTCCATTCCATATCATTAGAGGAGGTTTCAGCATTATTAGCATTTCCTTTTGCAGGCCCGGAGATAGAAACTGCTTGTGATTGCAAGAGATCAGTAGCTGCATTCAGAGCCAATACAGGACTATTGTGTACGGTGTTACTAGTTTTCATGGAGTTTGGCTTGATAATATTTCCATTTGTAGCAAGCGCTTGGTGATTTCCCTTTGCAACCGTATTTCCTCCCACTCGCTGAACAGAAAACTGTGTTCCACCAACAGGTGGACCAGACTGTGATGTTACAACAGTTCTTGTAACCTTGCCATATTTTGGTGGAAGGGGTTTACCCTTACTCTGTGCTACACATGTTGGACAATGCCAGTCAGCTATAGGAACACCTTTGTTACCATAATGCTGAAGACACTTCAAGTGTGCTCCCCTCTCACAAGCATCACAAACAAGCAAACTGTTTGCATCCATGATAGCAACTTTGCATATTTGGCAGTCCAAACGAGCTTGCATATACTCAGTTGATGGTGGAGTCCAGCTAGGATGATTAGCAGGTTGTTGCAGAACATTTTGTACACTTTTCGCTATTGCATTGTGGTTGGCAAAAATAGGTTTTGCAGTAACAGAAGACGCTGTCCCTGGTGTAGCATGATGCCCCATAACAGGGTTTACGGTCACAGCTTGAATTGCCGTTACCTTTGTGTCCTGATTTTTCACGACCTGATTGTTACTCGCAGCGGCATTTGAATCGGACCTAGCAGATGTATCGTGAAACGGTTTGTTCAAGTGGCCAACAGTCGCTGCAGCAGTGGGCAACACAGCTAAATTAGTTTCTGAGCTAGGAAAACCAAAAACAATCACACATACCAAGATTATTTTTAGACATGAGAGTAAGTAATAGTGTAAAACTGAGTACGAAAGCACCTTTAGGAATAATTCTCGAGTAAAGTTTTAAATTCTATATGAAGAGTAGCTAGACAGTTTCAGTTATCCATACCCATCATATTTAAGGAGTTGACAATACAAAACATTTATGTAAAATCATAGGCAAAAGCAAGACATTGTTCCAGAACCAAGCAAACATGTTACAGCGTTTAATCTACACTCTAGAAGGAATGGTATTCATGAGCTAAAAACATCAAGTGTTTACTTAAAGAATGAAACACTGTAGACAAGATGATGGAGCAGTACCTCGTGTTAAATTCAAAGGACCATTAACACCTCTTTCCGGCTTAACATGTGGTTGGCCAGTATGGGATAGTGCAACAACTGAATGGTTAGTAACTGGCTTTACAGGAGATGATCCATGCTGTTTCAAGGCCATTACAGAGGTAGAAGTTACTGGGGCAGTAGTAGGCGAGGCTGCAGCAGCTGGTGGAGTCCTATGAGATCCAACAGCAAACATGGGAGTCCCATGCTGCTGGAATTCAGCTGTTCCACTCGAGACAGTCGTTTGAGGTGTGATTGCTGTTGGTTGAACTGGAGATTCCTTGACTTCTTCCATCTATATAACGAAAGAAGGTAGCCAAAATGATCCATGAGCAGATATATATTGTGTTTAGCATAGACCAGAAATAATTCAAATGAATTCAGCAGCTAGGATTATTAGTTAATCGCGTAACAGTTAGCTAGCCAAGCGATACATAATCAGTAGATAAAAAAATATCCATATCCAAATGACCAAGTTAACATCGCTGTGCTTTAAAGTACAATCATATACACACAGTATAGTAATTGACATCACAAAGATAGAAGCAGTAAGCTTAACAGAGGTAAATTCACAACGAGACCAAAGTCACAGACGTTAATTTTAGAACCCTGAAAAACATAAAGCTAAATATTTCAAAAACCCACTTTGGCTCCCGAGCACCAGTGCACTTGTTATCTTGGCCATCTGCTGCTATGTGAGATGTCAAATTAACGCTTGTACAAGGCCTAGTACTAAACCGTATATGATATTGTATTTCTAATTCTCTCCTCGTATTTCTCTCTCTGCAACTGCCAGGGCCATTAACTGATATCCCAGACCACATGTCCACATAGCATAGGGTATCTGAGTATGCTTGCAAGGTATTATCACGTAGGCTGCCCTAGTTGCCTACCTAACATAGCACGTGCTTTGTTACTTATTCTTTTTTAATTCATTATTCTGGCAATTCAATTTTTTCCTTGCTATAATATCTCAGAGATAATTATTTTTGGAAATAATTGCTCATCATAGTAAAAAATAATATTATTTCCCAAATTTAGCTTTTTTTTTCATTTGTACAATTTCCTACAGTTCATCATATAACTTATTAGTACGATTAATGCTTTGTGCACATTAACTTCCACCCAAAGCAATGTTGACTTTAGCTAATTACGTGTCCCACGCAACTACCCTTCAAAAGCATTGTAATATTTTTGGTCAGGGAGAAAAGAAAGTATCGGGTCCGGAATGTTGATATACGTGATAGAGCTGGGGTAGCACCAATTGAAGAGAAGCTTGTCCAACATCATCTGAGATGGTTTGGGCATATACAACGTGCATAGCGGAAGGATAAAGCGTGATGATGATATCAAGAGAGGTCGGGGTAGACCGATGATATCAAGAGAGGCCAGGGTAGACCGATGATATCAAGAGAGGCCGGGGTAGACCGATGATATCAAGAGAGGTCGGCGTAGACCGATGATATCAAGAGAGGTCGGGATAGACCGATGATATCGAGAGAGGTCGGGGTAAACCGATGATATCGAGAGAGGTCGGGGTAGACCAAACTTGACATGGGAGGAGTCCATTAAGAGAGATTTGAAGGACTGGAATATCACCAAAGAACTAGCCAAGGACAGGGGTGCGTCGTGCATGGAAAGTAGGGACGACAATGGCCTTTGGCTCCATACCTGCCAAACCCATGGGGATTTCATCTATTAGGGGGTGGGGATTGGCAAAAACCTTCCCCATGGGGATATTTACCGAACTAGTTTATTCGCCATAGGGTACGATGGGGATGGGGACGATACGCTCTTCCCCATACCCGATACCATCGGTAACCCGCTTTTTAACTATAACACTTGGACCATGTATATGCCTATATATACACATTGCGGTCAACCCTAACAATTTCACAAACAAATTCGCAGAACAAAAGCCTTGAAAAACTTTAACCCTACCTTACCTCAGTCTCCGCCATGACGAAGAAGTCAAAATGGACAGGATCGGCTGCAACTTGGACAAGGCAACTCCATAGCACTAGGTCCAAAGGTAACGCATCGTCTTATCCGGGCATGTTGCTGACTTCCTCAGCCACTACCCAAGCACCAGCTAGAGTGTCTCATTATATACATATATGATTATTATTTTTATGGGGAAAGGGGGGGCCAATGGGGGTGGTACGGGCAAATTTCATCCCCGGTCATGTAAATGGGGATGGGATAATTGGGAATAGATGGGGATGGGGATGTCCAAAGGGCCCCCAATAGGGGATTGTCCCCATTGCCATCCCTGCGTGGAAGTTAGCTATCCACGTGCCAGAACCATAACTAGGTTTCGAGATCTTATGGGTTTCAACTCTAGCCTACCCCAACTTGTTTGGGATTGAAAGGCTTTCTTGTTGTTGTAGAAAAGAAATGCACTATATCCTCAATAAATTTGGTGTAGACGAATTAGAGGAATGTTGGCTTAAATGAATCAGAACAAGCCTTCTTATCATTCCATTTTTACACATCCATGATTTTCGATAACTTTTTTACGAGGTTAAACATAATAGCTCTGTATAACTTCTCATTTCATTTGTACGCATCCATTAGAACTTTTCTTGCTTACCTTTTTTGCGAGGTTAAAAAGCCAGTATAATTTATTTACGTGCCAACGTCACGATCAAAGTGTCATAGCTGGGCCCACCTATCTCGTGTACGCGCACATCAGCCGCTGATCAAATTAATATCCATTGTGCACGTCCTGGACACACTGCAACACGCTGTTTTCCTATACATATCCCTTGTATTACTACTGTATACTCCCATATATATTGATTAAATAACCATTTTGGCACAGATCACGAGTCAATGTCTGTCGGACAGGATTCCAAGCACCAGTGTGCTCGGGAGCCAAATATCTGATTCATAAATATTTGCTCAATATATGTGCATGACAAAAGCAGCTCTATTAGCATGGTCACATCACGTGCTGGAATATCCGGACAGAGAAATCATAGAATCTTTGACTCGGCTTATGATTTGGACCAATCAGTTTGTAGATGTCGCCATAGAAGGCACCTTGCATCCTTTACCGTGGTAAAATGATAATAACGGCTAGATATCCCTACCTCGGTTTTTCTTCCTGTAGTTATTTTTCAAGAGTTTCAGATCCCCCCTCCCCCCTCCTTCTAACAGTCTTAGGAGAAGGCGCTATTGAGCAATGACGGACTAGTCTGATGCATGGGGGTACAGCTCTGCAGCCCCTGATGTTTGTGTCAGCGATGGTACTCTGACGAAGGAGGACCAGGCGAGTGAGGCGGGAAGGAGCGTTTGAGCCTCGCGCGCTCATTTAAAAGAAAGAGTCCAGTGGGCCGGACAGTGATGGTGGGCTGCAGCCCAAATCAGGGAAGGCACCAGCCGATAGTATAAGGATGACTGTATGGTGTTTGGCTAGTTTCAGTTTTCGAATTAGTTCAGTCCCTATTTCCATTTCTTGTATCTGTCTCTGACCTTCCCCTTCCCCAAGTCTCTCTATCTCTCTCTACAGACGCAATTCTCCAATGTATCCCAAATTATCTTACCTACAGTGAAGTTGTGATCCTAAATCGGGTTTGGGATATCACAGTTTGTAACCACAAGGATAGTGATGGTTTAGTGGACAAGATGTTATTACCATATACCACAAGCAGTGTTCAAGCCTTGAGTAAGCAATTGGCGTGCAGCTGTTCTGCAACTGATGCTTCAAACATGTTATGCCTTTTTTCTAAGCTATTTTAGTTGCTGTCGCATGATTTTTAATACCGTTTAGGTAACTGAACCTTTTTGGTTGGCATATCTTAGAATCATGAATGTATCAGATATTAGAGACGACTGCCAGCCATTGGCAAAGCTTGCACCCCGCTCGGCCAAAATCCTGCCACCCCCGATGCTCATGAGAGCAAATAAAATCCATCGAACTAAAGTACAACAGGAGTGGATGAACTATATCGAAAAATCAGCAGACATAAAGTAGCATCCACATGGTAATACTCATAGCCTGTGCTTCTACGAGCATACAGACTACAGAATTTTGATAGACGCGAGCAGCCTCACATCGACATCACCAAATTGCTCCGATTCCGGTCACTAGTACGACTTCACCACAAGGCCAGTAAACTGGTAGGAAGCGAGAATCGGGAATCCACAAACCTTGCGCTTAGTAAGCAAGAGCCTGTCGGCGATGGAGGCCTTGGGCGGGCGGAACCCCATGGCGGCGGGGTCCTTGGCCCTGTTGAGGCCGAGATCCTCGACGACGGCGCGCACCGCCTCCCCCGGGAACAGATCCTTGGGCCTCGTCGCGCCCTCGGCGACTGCGGCGGCCAGCCGCTCCCGCGCCTCGGCCGCGAGCGCCCGCTCCGCCGCCGTGGGCTCCCTCCCGCCCCGCATCTCCCCGGCGGCGGCCAGCACCATGACGATCTCCGCCACCCGCCGCATCCCCGTGCCGTCGTCCCCGCGCCGCCGCTTCGCCGGCGCCGCACGGGGCGACGCCGCCGCGGCGTCCCCCATGGCCGCGCGAGGGGGTCCGGGACGAAACCCTAGGCGGGGCGGCAGAGGGGGCGCCCCGAGGAGGCGCTGGAGGCGGAAGCTCGCGGGGAATTCAAATGGCGCGCCCGTTTGGCGCTTCAATTAGACGGGGGTGGGGGTTGAGAGGGCGTGGCGGTGAGATGGGCGAAGCGGAGGCGAAGTTTCGGTCGGGGGAGGCGGGGCGGGGGCGATGAGAGAGGGGATTCCCTTCTAGTCGAACACCACCACACCAGCAGAGCACGCAGAGTTTCCGTCGGCTTTTTTATCTGAGCCTTTCTGCGTGGGGATTTCTCGGAGCGGTGCGGTGGGTTGGTGTGTGGGGTACTCTGGGGCCGGGTCCGGGGTCAGATGGACGGCGTGGATGATGGTGGAGGGTTCGGAAGGTCATATCGATGACGTTGGTTTGGCTTTTCCGGCATGACCCTGGTTTCTTTTTCGTTTCTTTCTTGGACCCGTTTATCTGGCGAACCTTTGCTGAGGAGAAATTGCCAGCGAACGCCTAGTTGCCATGGCAAAATAGTTAAAATAAAATTGTCATGCATTTTTTGGGGACTTGCCATGTATGAAATGAAAAATTGCCATGTTTAGAGAGAAAAAATGCCATCAGCGCAATGTATTTTTTTAAAAAAAAAAATATCATGCATTTGATCACGATCCGACGGCTTTAACGGCGTGTTTGGTTGGGGGTAATTAGAGTAGGGAATGTGAATTAAAGGGGTACGAGACTTCAAATCTATTGTTTGGTTAGGGGGGTAGGAATTTATAAAGAAATAGGCATGAGACTTGAGACTCCAACTCCCACCGTTTTATTAACGGGGGAGGGGGTGGGAGTTGGGAGGGAATTGTTTTAGTGAATCAATCTTAACCCTTCATCATAACTTATGTTCACTTTCCTAGTCTAGTCCCTCGTCAACTCCCATGAACCAAACAAGGGAATACAAAATCTCCTCAAATTCTCACACATAATTCCTATCATGCGCCAAACAAGGGATTGGGAATAAAACGACGCATCCCATGTCTAATCTCAATACAACTCCGTACACTAAACTCCCATTCCCCTTCCTAAATATTGCCAAACGCGTTGTAAGGTTATTCGTTGGCCCTCCCAGCAAACGTTCGCCATTTAGATATACCTTTTTTTGGAGGGGGGTAGGCCTTGTCAAATTGAGGAGGTCTGGGCTCATAGTGTGCTAGGCCTTATCAAACTAGAGGCTTTGGTTAGTTTAGCATCAAGTTTTTCTTTGTTTGAAAAATATAAGATATGGTACCTTGATTAAGAAAAAAGGTCATTTTGTTTAGTAAATATCAAGGTGGCGTAACTACTGAAACGAAGATCTCAAAAAGAATAGAAACTCTAGATCTAAAAAAACTTCTGATTTTCTCACTCAAACAGGTCATATGATTTAAAAATGATTAAAATTACATCATTAGTGCCCACCTATTAGGTGTTACCTGCAAAACAAACAACCGACATGAACTTGATGAACTCATTATTTCATATCTGTTTTCCAAATCAACTCATTATACCGTGTTCATACACACAATTTTGAGATTGCCAAAAAAACTCAATTACACGGTAGATTAGATTTACCAAAAGTGTTCTTGGCATAGTCGTCTAACCTGCGTCGCCGCCCTGCGCCGAAAGCGTCACCGGCGTGCGCCCGTTTGCAAGAGAGGCAGGAGGTGTAGGGTAACGCAGCAGAAAACAAAAAATTTCCGACCTACGCACCAGCCCAGGACCACTATGGAGACTGCATACAAGGTTTGATCATTTCGTTACCGACTCGTAGCGCAGCGGAAGTAGAGTCGATGACGAACGGCGGTGCAGATCCCCGCAGCTAGGATTTTACAACCTCCCAACCGCGAGGATGTATACCCTCATCTGCCCCGCGGACAGCCCTCCGGGAGGCGGTCGCACAGTCCCCCGGACGGTGTCGCGGACAGCCCTTCGGGAGGACCTCCGAAACTCGGACTGTCACTCAGACAGCCCTTCGGGAGGACCTCCAAAACTCGGACGGTCACACGGACAGCCCTTCGGGAGGCACTCTCGAACTAAGACCGAAACTACGATCTCTCTACAGAGTTGCACACATACGGTATCATCTATCCAGCAGGGCTTCGCCGTCCAGAACTAGTTCCTGCCGGAACCCAGACAGCCTTTCGGCTCTACGAAACTATTTCGCTGGGAGGGAGAGAAGAATGCCAGATCATGCATGGCTTTGTGTATGAGAGCAAGAGTGTGTCTTATGGCAGCCCACACACCTCCTATTTATAGGGAACCCAAGGGGTAGGGTGGTTTTACAAGAAAAACCAAAACCCACATGGAAAGGAGTCCTTACCAAGGATCTAAAAGGTGAAACCAAGGAACAAGGGGGACTCCATGAAGGAGTCCACCATGTGGCCGGCCACACCCTCATGTGGGGCCCCAAAATTGGCCCCTATCCATCCATGTCATCCCCAAGATCTTTTGGAGTAAAGCCCCAAAAGGTGGCTTTCCAAAAATATCCCAAAAAGCACTTTCACTATTCACGACGACATTTTTCAGCGTCTGATCGAACTGAAAATATTCACGTGGGCTTAGAATAATTCTAGTACCCACCAAAATAATTTTCAACGCGAGCCGGAACAATTCCGGTTTAGTGATTTCATCTGCGAAAAGCATCTGAAGCGGTTTCGGCAGCTCCGGAACATTTCCAGTTTTCATCCCGGAAAATTCCAGAAAGTTTCCAGAATGATTCTGGCACCCTCCAAGAATTATCAGGCATGTGCCAAAACCAATTTGACTTTATGGTATCCTCTGAAACAACTTTTCAGTTTCACCGGAACTCATCCGGTGACCTCTCTGCGGAACTTTTCCGCTGTCCGAAACTTTTCCGGTGTCCGAAACTTTTTCGGTGTTTTTCTCTCAGACTCCCTGTCTAGTATTCAACAGATAGATGACCCTTAAGCGTGTGACCCTATAGGTTCGGTGAAGCATAGACATGACCCGGAACCCCTTCCGATCAATGATCAACATCGGAGCCGTGGACACCCATATTGACCCCTATACCCACACGAATGAATATTCGAGTGAACCTCCAGTTGCCGTGTGCTATTCCTGTTGCTTCACGATATGTTACAAATACCCGAGGTGAGACATGTTGGCATCCTCGTGGATCAACAACTTGTCCACTATGCCAGTTACCTCGTTGCCGGTATTGTTCTCTTTTCTCGTTCCCGTGTTCCGGCATCCCTGTGATCAAATCACCCTGTGTCTGGCCAGACGATGATGGATACCGAAACACCGAGAGGGCCCAGAGATATCTCTCCATCGTCGGAGGAGCAAATCCCAATCTCGAGCTATCAAGTTACTTGACACACTTTTCCATGAACCCGTAAGCCGCCGTAATAGCCACCCATTTACGGATGACGTTTAACAAACCCCAAAGTTCATGAAGCAAGCATGAAGAAACTCGATACTCTCATGGTCTAAGGAATTATGCAAACATTAACTTCTCTGTGTTATTAACCATTAACTTATGACGAATGTATCTCATAGCATAACATCAATTCGGGTCGATTCAACACAAGTGTTCTACCAACAATTGTGCCCTCAAAATTGCCGGCATAGCCATGCCCATGATCAGGAAAACAGGATCATCATGCAATACTTGAGCCAGTCCTAGAGGCTTGACTAGGAATACATTTTACCGTTTATTATCCCACACGTGCATATGAGTCTTCCTCCGAGCCTCGTGGTTATTGCAGACTCGAGAACCATAGCAGTTATAGCATGGAACATAAACCTAATTATGAACAGGGAGATAATCAATAACATTTATTATTGCCTCTAGGGCATATCTCCTACAGACTCCCACTTGCACTAGAGTCAATAATCTAGTCAACGCTAATGCACTTTACACCTATGTCATACTGGTGTAAAATATGCTTCGCATGTGGTATAGCCTGATGTCCAACGGATCTGACGACTTCAGCTCCGTGTGTAACTTTGCATATCCTCGCGTTTTCACGCTTTCACAAAATTCATATTTTGTGTGGACTTGGCTTTGCATATGTGTGAATCATTGGTCGAAACCTGATTCCTCAGACTGAGCTATGGAGCAACTATCTGCTATAGTGTCCCATAGACCAAAGCCATCTTGGAACCATACTAAGTTCATGAATGAACTATATGATTCAAAAACTTCTTTGTCGCTTCTCAAGCGTCAACATACTTAGCCTTTGTTATAGAATTCGCCACAGTATCTTGTTTGGAACAATTTCCAACTACCATGCCACCATATTGTGAATTACACAAAACCCTTAACTTAAATCGAAAATCGCATGGAGCATTGCTGAAGACTGTATCGATGTAATTACTTACAACGAGCACTTCATAATCTCTGCTTGCGAGAAAACATGTCATCAGCACTACTCTAGTACTTAATGACATCTTTCACTGTTGTCCCATGATTAGTACTTTGATCACTTTGGTATCTATACTCGCAACAACTTTGGAGTATTGGACATATCTGGTTGTTTTACATACCATGGAATACATGATTAATCCAAACACAAGAGTGTGTGGAATCTTCATCATGTATTTCACTCATCAGTGTTTTGGGACACTGAGTCTTGCAAAAACTCTTTCCATGTGACTTCGGCAAGAATCACTCCTTGGCGTTTTAAATGCTAAAAGGTTTTTGCATCTTGTCAATATGTATTCATAGCTTAGCCCCATTAGGTAAATCTATCTCCATAGATCATCATGCCTAATATTAAGGCTTATTTAGCCTAAGCACTTCATCGAAAAACTATTTTCAAATGAAGTCCTAATTCATGTCAAGAAATTTATTTCTAATTAACAATGTGTCATGTACACACGGTTTTTAGAAATATTATTATGCTCCCACTTACTTTCTTGAATCACAAGCATCTTCGATACCCATTTGATGAAGTCAAACCCCTTTGACCATTCCATCAAAAACGAAGATTCCAACTCCACTTTGCTCTCTTCTGTCCATCGCTGGAACTCTGAAGTTTGCATACTTACTAGCATCCTCTGGATCGACAAATTACTTTGGACTGTATCACATACAAGTCCTAGGTTTCATTTCCATTAGATGGAAATCCTTTTGTCATCCATGTTTCATATCTCATGATTGAAATATGTATTAATTGCTAGTTCTACCAGAACCGACTTTAAGCATCGCTACGGTGAAACAACCTCATCGTAGTCAACTCCTTGAACTTGTTATTGCAACAAGTCGAGCTTTATGGATAAAACATTTTATCCACATCAGTTTATAGTTTCATAAATATTCGTTAGACTCTAAGTCTTCCGAAAGGTGTATCAAGATTTTAATCTTGAATCACATATATGGAAACTATTTCGGATTGTATTGGCATTTAGCCAATTCCGGAGTCAGGGCCCATCACCGCTTCCTTGTGTATTGTAGGTATACTGTTGTCTAACAACAATATCTCGTTTGCGCACCTGATAGGTTTGCACGAGCTTTGCCTACGTGGTTCAGCTGCAAGTTCGACTGAAGTCCATACATTTTATTGTAGAGACTTCCGTATTAGTCGCAGTAGGAAACTCCGGAATCACTTCCAAGGTTTCTTTCCTTTGACCTGATGACGAAGATACTGGTTATCTCGTCGAGTTGCACTGTCCTCCCACTCGCCTTTTGTAAGAACTATTCTCTTTAAAAGCATACTGTTTTGTGGCAAAATCCTTTGCCTCGGTATAGTGGTGGGGGAATACCCAATGACTTGGGATAACCTACAAAGTAGCACTTGTCTGATTTGGAATAGGTTTGTAACCTTTTACACAAGCCCCATATTCCAAATGTTAAGAAAAGATATAACATGGTTGGGCGTACCACACCATGGCGTTATTTCAACAGACCTGATGGAGCTCTTTTCAGTGTAAAAGCCGCAGTCTCTAAAGCATCACTCTATAAAAGGGGTAATGGCAAATTTATTTATGTCATCTTTGATCTTACCATGTCATAAATGGTTCGATTACATCTTCACGGACTTTCCACTTGCAGCGGTGTTCCGGGAGGTGCAAGTTATGAAACCCCTTTCACAACTCATCAGACATTTGCTAAACTTGTAACTCAAATATTCCTTTCTGCAATCAAATTGCAGAAACATAATTTTCTTGTTACAATAACTTCTACTTCATTTCTGAAAACCTTCTGAATGAATTCAAAAGATCTAGACTTACGTCTCAACAAGTAAATATCCATATATCTACTTGAGTCATTTCTGAAGACAGATAAATCCACTACTTGCAACAACATTTATTGGACTACACACATCATAATGTATGATTACCAATATGTTCTTTGCTCGTTCCTTATGGCCTGTGAACGGTATTTCAGTCACTTTACCTTTCAGAGGAAAGTTGCAAGTGTCAGATGATTCAAAATCAAACGACTTCAAAATCCATCATAATGGAATTTTCCATGCGGGTTTCTCCAATGTGACCAAATGCAGTGCCACACTTGTGTGGTATTCTTTTAGTCTTGCGACATTTAGCGTCAGTGTTATGGATGTATCATATTTGCATCAATGTTCATAACATACATCCCATCTTCGATGGAAGCATGGCCCTTCATTTTATTCATAATACTGAACAACAATTGTTGTTTCTATGAACAACTCTTTTGCAACAAACATTGTGCAATGGGCTAGAGTGTACAAAACTCTAAAATGAATTATGAAAGTAAACCCAGAGGTAATGTATTATTATCAATATTCATAACATACGTCTCATTCACAATGAAAGTATGGCCCTTATGTTATTCATAACACCGAACATCAAAAGTTCTCTTATGAACAACCTTCTTGCAAGATACCTTATGCAAAAGGCTAGAGTGTGAAACTCTAAAATGAATTATGAAAATAAAAACATAGGGAATACACCGATGGAAGGCATAGTAACATTTACTATGTTCCCTGCGTGTATCTAAACCTCATCCCTGGCTAGTCTTTCAGGCCATAGTAGTTCTTACATCGAGTTGCAACAGAATGCAATCGAGCGGGTATCTTTGTGATCAACTCACAATACCCAAGAATTAGTGATTAACATGTTTAACCATAATTCCCAAGAACTATATCTTTGACCAGCCTTCTATACATCAAAAACTTGTATGACATTCATACATGAGCTGGATATTCCAGTCTTCTTTCCTTTTGCCATTATACTTCTAACAGTTTAACTTTCAGTATTTCTCCTACTCTCAGAAGAAGCACCCAACTTAAGAGTGGCGTTAGCCTCGGACTTCCTAGGCGTGAAAGTTTCACTAACACCCTTCGGACACTTCCTTTCTCTTTAAGTTGTTGTTTTATTCACCTTTCATCATATGACAGGCGTTCTTCTGGATCCCTCTCTTATCAGTCAAATGCATAGTAAACACCTTTACTAATAGTTTGCAAACAAACATGGCTTTAGATATCTCATATCTTTCAGTCTTTGTCTGTCTCTGAAAATGATTTTCAGATTCCATGAATATCACATAACTATCCAAACTTTTGAAGTTCGGGTCTCATGGAAGCAAACGTATTGCACTTGACTAAAAACGGAATTCTACCTTTTGGATCGAAGGACGAGAGTCACATGATCCATAGCATTAGCGGGAGAATACCGAAAGCATGCGATAGGACAAAGTCCTTCTCGGCACTCTTGAGGACAATCCTCACATTACGTTACCAACCGTAAAGTTTTAACTAGATATTTAACAGCTATTCAATTTTAAAAGGGAAGGTGGAAACGCGAGCCATTATTCTACAACTATTATGCAAACCACACTTAGACAGAGTTCACAATTAATTGCACTGAGAATTAAACAAGTTAATTCAACAGTGCGCTCCCACTCAAATCAATATCTCTCATAATTGATTGTGAGTGATACAAGACCCACGTATCAATTGTTCGCCATTGGTGTAACACCACTGATGACGAAAATCTCAACCGGTAGGCAAACTTGCCAATCACATCTTCCATGCGACTCTTGTTCATCTTTCGATGCGTGTGTTCCGAGCTCATGACGGTCATGCCTGAACGTCAAGACAACCAAGTGATCTCGCTGCGAGGTCTCAACTCACCCGCCTCACACATCCCTAATCGTTCGTACCCGTGTGACACGGCGCACCCCGAAAAGATAGGTGCCGTGACGGTGCTACACTTGGGAGAACACTAACTACTTGATATTTTCGTGAGAGATCGCCCTAATAAAAGCGACTACCGCGCAATCAAGAAGGGTGCATCATAAGGGATAAACATCTCAGGCAATTCATAATAGCATGATATGGTATAGCCCTTCCGACGGAGAAGTCTTGTATTTCTTCGTCTTCGGCATTCACGTCGGTATTCACCTTCGCGAAGATTGCCACCACCTTGTCGGTGCACCAGATAATATTGCTATCTCTATAGCTAATAAAATAAGTGCATTACATAAGGTTGACACGCAGGTCATTAAAGTGCAATCATATGGCTCCAGCCATCATGCCGAATCATGACACGCAGGTCATGTTAATCAATTTACATCATATAGTCATCTCATACATAATCAAATTATTATGAACACTGCTATACCACATCACATGCACATGCAAACCATCCTGCAAAACCAAGTTAGACGCCTCTAATCGGTTCATGCAAAATTTTATTTTACGTGGCTTCTAAGGTTTCGAAACAAACCGAAGCTACCAACGTCCATCATCAAACATGATAATCCAAGTCGCTAGATTAACATTCCAGGGTGTATGAAACACGAGATAATAAAATCTCGAGCCCCATACTAAACTTTGTCATACGCGTGACCCCCGTGCAGATCACATCTGCATTGCCCTTTCGTCTGCAAAATTTCATCTTTCTTTTTAACTACGGTGGAATTCAATGAACTGTTAGCACTTCGTTGATCAATCAGGATCGCGGATTGCCAGAACATTGAAACTCCACCATACTGTTATCAAGATCAGAAATATGCAAATTCGAGGGAAGCAACAAGAACATCGGGTAACAGACTTCATCTGCTACCAGCACAAATAATTTTCAGCAATAGATATCATCTACTACCTAATTATATTGTGCAACACCCATACATCTCTATGTATTCTAGATCGCAACCTGCATCTACGCATAGCACGGCTCTTGATGCCACTGTAGGGTAACGCAGCAGAAAACAAAAATTTTCCGACCTACGCACCAGCCCAGGACCACTATGGAGACTGCATACAAGGTTTAATCATTTCGTTACCGACTCGTAGCGCAGCGGAAGTAGACTCGATGACGAACGGCGGTGCAGATCCCCGCAGCTAGGATTTTACAACCTCCCAACCGCGAGGATGTATACCCTCATCTGCCCCACGGACAGCCCTCCGGGAGGCGGTCGCACAGTCCCCCGGACGGTGTCGCGGACAGCCCTTCGGGAGGACCTCCGAAACTCGGACTGTCACTCAGACAGCCCTTCGGGAGGACCTCCAAAACTCGGACGGTCACACGGACAGCCCTTCGGGAGGCACTCTCGAACTAAGACCGAAACTACGATCTCTCTACAGAGTTGCACACATACGGTATCATCTATCCAGCAGGGCTTCGCCGTCCAGAACTAGTTCCTGTCGGAACCCAGACAGCCTTTCGGCTCTACGAAACTATTTCGCTGGGAGGGAGAGAAGAATGCCAGATCATGCATGGCTTTGTGTATGAGAGCAAGAGTGTGTCTTATGGCAGCCCACACACCTCCTATTTATAGGAAACCCAAGGGGTAGGGTGGTTTTACAAGAAAACCCAAAACCCACATGGAAAGGAGTCCTTCCCAAGGACCTAAAAGGTGAAACCAAGGAACAAGGGGGACTCCATGAAGGAGTCCACCATGTGGCCGGACACACCCTCATGTGGGGCCCCAAAATTGGCCCCTATCCATCCATGTCATCCCCAAGATCTTTTGGAGTAAAGCCCCAAAAGGTGGCTTTCCAAAAATATCCCAAAAAGCACTTTCACTATTCACGACGACATTTTTCAGCGTCTGATCGAACTGAAAATATTCACGTGGGCTTAGAATAATTCTAGTACCCACCAAAATAATTTTCAACGCGAGCCGGAACAATTCCGGTTTAGTGATTTCATCTGCGAAAAGCATCTGAAGCGGTTTCGGCAGCTCCGGAACATTTCCAGTTTTCATCCCGGAAAATTCCAGAAAGTTTCCAGAATGATTCTGGCACCCTCCAAGAATTATCAGGCATGTGCCAAAACCAATTTGACTTTATGGTATCCTCTGAAACAACTTTTCAGTTTCACCGGAACTCATCCGGTGACCTCTCTGCGGAACTTTTCCGCTGTCCGAAACTTTTCCGGTGTCCGAAACTTTTTCGGTGTTTTTCTCTCAGACTCCCTGTCTAGTATTCAACAGATAGATGACCCTTAAGCGTGTGACCCTATAGGTTCGGTGAAGCATAGACATGACCCGGAACCCCTTCCGATCAATGATCAACATCGGAGCCGTGGACACCCATATTGACCCCTATACCCACACGAATGAATATTCGAGTGAACCTCCAGTTGCCGTGTGCTATTCCTGTTGCTTCACGATATGTTACAAATACCCGAGGTGAGACATGTTGGCATCCTCGTGGATCAACAACTTGTCCACTATGCCAGTTACCTCGTTGCCGGTATTGTTCTCTTTTCTCGTTCCCGTGTTCCGGCATCCCTGTGATCAAATCACCCTGTGTCTGGCCAGACGATGATGGATACCGAAACACCGAGAGGGCCCAGAGATATCTCTCCATCGTCGGAGGAGCAAATCCCAATCTCGAGCTATCAAGTTACTTGACACACTTTTCCATGAACCCGTAAGCCGCCGTAATAGCCACCCATTTACGGATGACGTTTAACAAACCCCAAAGTTCATGAAGCAAGCATGAAGAAACTCGATACTCTCATGGTCTAAGGAATTATGCAAACATTAACTTCTCTGTGTTATTAACCATTAACTTATGACGAATGTATCTCATAGCATAACATCAATTCGGGTCGATTCAACACAAGTGTTCTACCAACAATTGTGCCCTCAAAATTGCCGGCATAGCCATGCCCATGATCAGGAAAACAGGATCATCATGCAATACTTGAGCCAGTCCTAGAGGCTTGACTAGGAATACATTTTACCGTTTATTATCCCACACGTGCATATGAGTCTTCCTCCGAGCCTCGTGGTTATTGCAGACTCGAGAACCATAGCAGTTATAGCATGGAACATAAACCTAATTATGAACAGGGAGATAATCAATAACATTTATTATTGCCTCTAGGGCATATCTCCTATAGGAGGAGGGAGAGGGAGAGAGCGAGGATATATGGGAGAAAATATGAGAGGGATGGCGTACCTTAATCTAGCCGCCGTCCATTGTTCCAACTCGGAGGGCGCCATGTCAGGAGAAATCGAGATGGGAGGAATAAGATGGGAGGGCCGGAGGAGGCCAGATCTGGAGAAATCGAGAGGGGGCATGGTAGTGGAGTCATCCGAGGGAAGGAACGGGGGGCTTCGATATGCTTTAGTGGAGGGTGAGAGGTAAGTGAGCGAGTGGGTGTGGTTGGCTCTATCCTCCACATTTTGTCAGTTCTGCTCGACCACTGTCCTCTACCTTGAATTTCATAAAACACTCAATATAAGAGATAAGAGTCAAATAGACTGGGAATAAACCTGCAAAGAGAACTGACATTATGGTTGTTTTGATGATTAGAAGAAGTTTGTTGTGTGCTTTGGTTCATGTAGTTAGTTATGCAGCAAGTTGTTGCTATATACTCCAGTCAACTAGTCATGATGCTGTGCATCAGCTAGGTTCCTTGTTTACAGATTGGGTCATTAGGTGCATGGAAGTGTGATTTGATAACTGTAGTTTACGTCATGCTCACAGATGTTGGTGTCTTTATTTGGTTGAATCATTTAGTGGTTGTGTCTTTCAGCTTTACCCACTTGGTTCAGCAGTATACTTGATGATACAAGTTGTCATTTACCCATTTTAGCTGCTAATTGACTTTGTTTCATTGTGTCTGTGATCTGCTCGTCAATAAATGCTGCTGGAACATAGTTTGTGAACCGAAATGTGCCATGATTCAAGTTTCTCTGTCATATGTCTAAGTAACTAGTGCAAATGTAAATTTGTCCTTTTGTCTTGAGGGTATGTAAATTATTTTGTTGTTGTTGAGCTGATTGGTTGAATATCTGTAGGGTTATTTTCGTTCTGAATTTGACAGTTCTCCTCGTGGAGTGTGACATCATTGGCAATCCAGTGATTACTCCAGAAAGTGAATCTTCTAATCAAAACAAACCAAGAGTGGAGCAATTTAATGGAACACGTCAATATGGTTTGGCGGCAGGAAACCCAAGTCCCACAAGGCCCAATGGAAATGTTCCAGTCTTCCAACCTTCGGTGGCAGGGAGCTCCTTGAACACACCCACCAGGCTCAGTGACAAATCTCCAATCTTCCAGCCAACAACACATCCATCTTATCGTCATGCACCCAGTTACAAAAATCAAGGAGCAATTGCGAAAAATGAAGCCCCTACTAGAATAATCCCCATATCTTCTTTAAATCCTTACCAGGGCCGCTGGGCTATCAAGGGTAGAGTAACTGCGAAGGGAGACATCCACCGGTACCACAATGCAAAAGGTGAAGGCAAAGTGTTCAACTTTGACCTGCTTGATTCTGATGGGGGTGAGATACAGGTGGCATGTTTCTACACTGAAAGCACATTTGCTCCCTTGGTGGTTTTGGTAATTCATGTCAACATACATGTTCTCGGACTAATGTTTTCCTCAAGTATATTTCAGGAAAAGTTCAACCTAGGCAAGTAGATGGATAGAGATGTGGACCCCTTAAGCTGCAAAGGACATGCACTGGCAAAAGCTCCAAGACTCTACATTTTTGGTTAAGTGATACGAGATCACATTGAGTCCATAGGAAAGCCAATACTATTAAAAGGGGATGAGGTTTTGATCATGAGTCATTTGCTCAAGTGCTTGAAGATATTGCTCCAAAACCCTCAGCCACACCCTCACATTCCAAACTGTCCAAAACCCTAAAGTTCATCTCGGTCCCACCGATACACATTCAACCGGACCCACCGAGATACACTTGACAGAGCCATTGCCTAAACCCTAGAAACTCGGTCTCACCGAGATGACATTCGGTCCCACCAAAGTGCACTGGCAAACTTTCTGTAACCCATCGACTTTATTTTCAAAATTACCAAGTGAAACCAATCGGAATTACCGAAGTGTTGATAGTGCTTAGGTCATCACCAATTGGTCCCACTGAGTGGATTCATCCGGTCCCACCAAAACGTCTGAAGTTCAAATCTTTTGCACTAATTGGTCTCGCCGAGTTTTTCACCCGGTCCCACCGAGTTGTGCATAAAGGTGTGTAACGGTTAGATTTTTGGTGAAGGCTATAAATAGCCCACCCACACCACCTACTCCCAAAGAGAGCAACCAAGACAAAGCCACCACTTCCCATATCCATTTTTTGAGAGAGAACCACCTACATACTTGTGTTGAGATCAAGGGATTCCACTCCAACCATTTGATCCTTGATTTCTAGCCCCCTCAAGTTACTTTCCACTCCAATCCTTCTCCTACTACCTTGCCAAATCTGTGAGAGAGTGATTGAGTGTTGAGGAGACTATCTTTTGAAGCACAAGAGCAAAGAGTTCATCATCAACAACAACATCTATTACCTTTTGGAGAGTGGTGTCTCCTAGATTGGTTAGGTGTCACTTGGGAGCCTCCAAAGCTTGTGGAGTTGAACCAAGAGTTTGTAAGGGCAAGGAGATCGCCTACTTCGTGAAGATCTACCCGAGTGAGGCTAGTCCTTCGTGGACGTAAGCCATGATGGCATAGACAAGGTTGCTTCTTCGTGGACCCTTCGTGGGTGGAGCCCTCCGTGGACTCGTGCAGCTGTTACCCTCCGTGGGTTGAAGTCTCCGTCAACGTGGACGTACGATATCACCACCTATCGGAGCCATGCAAAAAATCACTGTGTCTTAATTGCGTTTGATCTTCCGATCTCTACCTCCCTTTACTTTCTTGCACTTGCATGTTGTTCACTATCCGCTGCCTGATAACCCACAAGTATAGGGGATCGCAACAGTTTTCGAGGGTAGAGTATTCAACCCAAATTTATTGATTGGACACAAGGGGAGCCAAAGAATATTTGCATGATACCTTGACGGATTCTGGACCGTATGATCGCCCAATATAAGGTGTGTGGCGTTCTAGGGTAGGGTCTGTAGGTCAGGCCTGTTACCCTATCCCTAATATATGCCCTCGTCATTAGCCCCCGAATAGGTCGAGGTTAAGCGGGTCGAGTCAAGGCGAATTCCCAGGTGAGTTGAGCGCTACGGGGGCGCTCAAGAACTCCTACTGGACATTAGACGGCCTTGTCTTCGCATGATACCTTGACGGATTCTAGACCGTATGATGTCCGAGTGAAAGTCTACATCCGAGTGAAATGAGTCATCGCGCATCGGGTGACGGAACAGATCCGAGCGTCTTTGGAATGTCTTTAAAGGACGAGCAATCGGATTGCTGGATCCCGGATTTCGCGGGATTCGAAATCAGATATGAGCACGCGCAAACGGTTGCGATGCGGTGAGTGGGGAAAGTGGGGCGTGACGCCTCGATTTTCGCCCCGCTTCCCGCCACGTACCGCTGGATCTCCGCCGGCGAGATTTGAGGGGATCTGCGGACCCACGAATCACTGGCGAGGATTGGCGAGCGGAGCGGGCGATGGTATAAAGGGTCACCGCGCCGTAGAGGGAAAGAGAGCCAGATCCCCTTTTCCTCATTTCCTCCAGTCCCCCAATCTTGTCCTCCGCACCCCACTCTGCGCAAATCCACTTCGGCGCCGGAGTACTCTGCGGCGATGGCAAAAGACAAGACAGCGAAGCTGGAGCGAGCAAAGAAAGCGGCGAAGGCGAAGAAGGCGTCGAGCTCCAGGGTCGCGCCCCTGCGCGGGTGGATCCAGGGCGATTGGCTCCCGCCGACCACCACGGTGGAGGATATCAGCGGGCTCGTCATGGACGGGCTGGTGCGCGACGGGACCTGGAGGCTGCCGGAGGAGGGGAGATCGAGCCTGCGCTGCGCCCCGGGGAGCGCGTGCTCCTCACTACTCACGTGGAGAGAGGTTTCTCTATGCCACCCCATCCTTTCCTCCGCGGCTTCCTGAACTTTTTCAGTGCCCAACTCCATCATCTTCCTTCGAATGCTATAGTGTATCTTGCCGCGTTTATTTCCATGTGCGAAAACTTCTTAGGCTGCCAGCCGCACTGGGGGCTGTTCAAGCATATCTTCACATGTCGTTCTCAGTCGGTAAAAAAGGCTGATCCTGAGGGAGAGAGGACCCATGTGACCCAGATGTGCGACAGCTTAGATATCCAGCTGAGGGGTAGGAGTGCGTTTCCCGCTATGACCTTTCCCGAGTCGGTTAGAGGTTGGCAGTCGACCTGGTTTTACTGTAATAACATTCCTTGCGCCGGTTCGTCGACTGGTCTTCCTCCCTACACGTCCGAGAGAGTCAAGACTCCTCTCTCGCTGATGGTTGATAAGGAGGAGAAGACAGATGTGGGGATCTTGGTGAGTGTTGTAGTTGGTCTGATTCAGGGTGGAGTGACGGGCTTGGATCTTCTGGAGGTCTTCCTCAGTCGGCGGATCCAGCCGCTGCAGGAGCGGTCTCATCCCATGTGGCGGTACGTCGGGGCCAATGACTCGACCCGAGTGCATCCGGAGGACGTTGATGAGGAAACGGTGGAGCAGTGGCTCAGATGCATCACTGGCGCACACGACAATCCGCGAGGGTCGAGACGGATCCCGCCCTACGACGACGCGCACCAACCGTATGAGGTGTGACGCGCATTTCCGAGTGAATTATTTACGCGCAAATTATCCGAGTGAACTGACTGTCTCTGTTCTTCGTGTTTTGTCGGATTTCCAGAAGATTCTCTCGCCTGTGCCAAATGGAGGGCACCTTGCCGGGGACATGGAGAGCGACCATGGTAGTGTCGAGGACAGCTACGCGGAGGATAGCGAGGAGGGAAGACGACTCGGAGGGAAGCGACGAGGTCGAGTCTTCTCCGTCCCCAGAGATGCGCGTTGAGCGCCGCTCCAAGCAGACTCAAGATCCAAGTGCTGGCCCGGGGAAGACGGTGACCCCGGGTGCTAAGAACCCGAAGCGCACTCGGACATCGACGCCGGAGCCGACGGAGAAGGCCGCCAAGCAGCTCAAGGTTGCCTCGCCCAAACCTCGGAAAGCTCTACCCAGGATCAAGGTTACCGTGCCTGTCGCCTCAACGTGAGTGCCGCGTCTTTCCCTTCTATCTCTGTGAACTTCTGGGCTTTTCTGACCGGGTGAAACTTATGAACCAGAGCTGCCATCTCGACGACGTCTCCCATGCAGATCGACAGAGATCGCATCGAAGCCGAGTCAGCAGACATGGCCACATCCCAGAAAGGTAGCGATGATTTCATTTTTTACTTTGATCTGTGATCCGACTGAATTATGCTTCGTGACTGACTGTGTCGAGTGGACGTAGCGCTTGTAGAAATCATCCACGTCGTGGACGACGATGAAGGACCGCCACGGAGGGACACTGAGAAGGGTACTGCAGCTCCGACTGCCTCTCAGGCCACTGCACAGAAGACACCACCAAGCAAAGCACATCAAGTTCTCCCTGCGCCTAACATGACCGCGCCTCTGGGGCAAGGTTCTTCTCAGGCCGGTGCTGGCCTTGTTACGGCCTCGTCGACTGCCCTGGTCTCGGCTCCGACTCCTCCCGTCAATATATCCAATCTGTATAAAGTGCCAGAGGACCAAACTGGAGCCAGCAAGGAGGCGATGATCCAGGCGGACCTGATGACCCAGCGTCTGAAGGAGATGTGTGAAGCTGGCAAGTTGGCGTATGATGCCAGTGCTGCTCTCCAGGCGAATGTTCGAGTAAGTGCTCTTGTAAGTTGATCTCCAATTCATTTTTCTTCTATAAGAGCTCCAGTCGGTAAATTTTCGGTACACCCACTGGGTGTGTCGTCCGGTGGGGGCACGCTAAGTGCACCCACTGGGTGTAGTCCCCGAGACTGCCGTCGACTGCAGGCAGTCGGCGGGAGTCTTAGAACTTGTCTTTTTTTGTTGTTGTTTGGCCGTCACTCGGGTCGGGTGGACCGTTCCGAGTGGATACCATTCCAGTGGGGGCACGCTGAGTGCACCCACTGGGTGTAGTCCCCGAGACTGCCGTCGACTGCAGGCAGTCGGCGGGAGTCTTAGAACTTGCTTTAAAGGGTACTTCAGAATCTGGTACTGGTCAAGCTTGTTCCTCACTGACAAAGGGTACTTCAGAATCTGGTATTAGTCAAGCTTGTTCCTCTCTGACAAAGGGTACTTCAGAATCTGGTATTGGTCAAGCTTGTTCCTCTCGGGAGTGCTGGTCTCTAGGCACTCGGAGTATTTCTTATTACTAACTGGTCTGCTCTCTCTTGTGTTTCAGAGGACCTGTGAACTTGGGGCTCAGTATGTATCACTGGAGAAGGAGACGAACCAGCTCTGACTGGACTTGGAGGTGGAGAAGAGGAACGTATCCCGCGTCCAAGCGGAGCTGAAGGCTATGGGTGGTAAGCCTCAGCTACCGAGCATTCCGCTTTCGCTTTTCTCCATTTTTTGAACCGAGTGACTTCACTCGAACAGATGTGCGTAGTGAAAACCATCAACTCCAAGTGCGGCTCAGGACTTCTATTTCTTTAGAAACTATGAAGCAGGCACTGGAAAACAAGGACAATGAGCTGGCGGGGGCACAGAAGGTGGCGAGGGAGAAGACCAAGGCCGCTGAAGAGAAGTTGGCCTCGTTCGAGAACCTTGAAGGGGAGAACAAGTCACCGAGGACTGCCGTTGAGGAGGCGAAGAACGAAGTGACCGAGCTCAAGAAGCAGCAAACCGAGTGGGACAGCAAGCTCAAGACTCAGACGAATGCTTATGAGCAAGAGAAGAAAACTTCGAGTGAGAAGATCGCCCAACTTACCCAAAAGAAGGATTCTCTGGAAAAGTATATAGAAGACTTCACGGAGGAGATGTACACCAAGCTTGCAGGTAACTTGTATCATCCGAGCGAACTTTGACTTATTTCCGAGTGAACTTCATGCACGCTGAAACTCGTCTCTCCCCTTTCCTTGTTCACAGAGTATTGCCATGACTTCGAGCTGGAGACTGACAGAATCGAGAGGGACCTGGATCCCACCAGGTCACTGATACGTCTCCAACGTATCTATAATTTATGAAGTATTCATGCCATGTTTATAACAATTCTATATGGTTTTGGTATGATTTGATTAGAACTAACTCGGACTGACGCTGCTTTCAGCAGAATTGCCATGGTGTTGTTTTTTGTGCAGAAATAAAAGTTCTTGGAATTGGATGAAACTTTTTGGAGATTTTTTACGGAATGAATTAAAAAATACTGGAACCAAGACCCACTGGAGGGGGGTCACCCAGTGCCCACGAGGCACCAGGGCGTGCCACCCCCCCCCCCAGGCGCGCCCTGGTACCTCGTGGGGCCCACGTGGCTCCGTCTAACCTGATTCCAACGCTGAAAAATCCTATAAATAGAGAAACCCCCAGAAATAACCCTAGATGAGTTTTACGCTGCCACAAGCCTCTGTACCTCCACGATCCCATCTACAGCCCTTTTCCGGCACCCTGTCGGAGGGGGGAAAGCATCACCGGAGGCCATCTTTGTCATCCCGGCGGTCTCCATGACGAGGAGGGAGTAGTTCACCCTCGGGGCTGAGGGTTTGTACCAGTAGCTATGTGTTTGATCTCTTTCTCGTGTTCTTGATTTGGCACGATCTTGATGTATCGCGAGCTTTGTTAATATAGTTGGATCATATGGTGTTTCTTCCCTCTCTATCTTTGTTGTGATGAATCGAATCTTTTCCCTTTGAGGTTTTGTTATTGTCGGATTGAATATTTCAGATTTGAGAACACTTGATGTATATCTTGCATATGAATACCCGTGGTGATAATGGGGTATTATATTTATTCACTTGATATATGTTTTGGCACTCAACTCGCGGATTCCCGAGGTGACATTGGGGTAATCTATGCATAGGGGTTGATGCACGTTTTCATTATCTTTTCTCCGATAGAAACTTTGGGGTGCTCCTTGGAGTTCTTTGTGTGGATTAAATATTATGATTATGAAGTTGTTTGATGCATATCGTATAATCAACTCACGGATACTTGTGGTGACATTTGAGTATCTAGGTGACATTAGAGTTGGTTGATGTGTATCATATGGTGTTATTTTAGTACGAACTCTAGGGCTGTTTGTGACACTTATAGGAATAGCTCAATAGATCGATCGGAAAGGATAACTTTGAGGTGGTTTCGTACCCTACAAACAATTTCTATCTTATGTTCTCCGCTAATAGGAACTTGAGAGTGATTCTTTATCGCACGTTGAGGGATGGTTATATGATCCAATTATGTTAGCATTGTTGAGAGATTGCACTAGTGAAAGTATGAACCCTAGGCCTTGTTTTCAAGCATTGCAATACCGTTTGTGCTCACTTTTGTTACATGCTACCTTGCTATTTTTATATTTTCAAATTACAAAAACCTATATCTACTATCCATACTACACTTTTATCACCATCTCTTCGTCGAACTAGTGCACCTATACAATTTACCATTGTATTGGGTGTGTTGGGGACACAAGAGATTTTTTGTATTTGGTTGCAGGGTTGTTTGAGAGATACCATCTTCAACCTACGCCTCCCACGGATTGATAAACCTTAGGTCATCCACTTGAGGGAAAATTGCTACTGTCCTACAAAACTTTGCGCTTGGAGGCCCAACACGAGTCTACAAGAATAAGTTGTGTAGTAGACATCAAGCTCTTTTCTGGCGCCGTTGCCGGGGAGGTGAGTGCTTGAAGGTATATATTTATACCTTGCAATCAAATCTTTTAGTTTCGTGTTTTATCACTAGTTTGGTTTATAAAAGAAAACTACAAAAAAAATGGAATTGAGGTTGCCTCATATTATTCGTCTTTATCATGTCTTTCTTGAAAATGATGGATCAGAAAATCATGCTCAATTAATAGAAGAAGAATTCAATAAAATGTTTGGCATAAAATATTTGAATGATGATCATGATTGCAATGTTGCTAGTATGAATTCTTTGAATGTCCATGATGCTAATGATATGCAAAACTACAAGCTTGGGGATGCTATGTTTTATGAAGATGATATTTTTACTCCCCCAAGTTTTGATGAGAAAATTTATTATGATGATTGCATGCCTCCTATTTATGATGATTATATTGATAAAAGTGGATTTGGAGAGGTCATGACTTTATTTAATGTTGATTCCACTATTTTGGAAGAGGTTTCAATTGATTATGACAATAAAGTTGCTATCTATGATGATTATTGTGATGACATGTATGCTATAAAGAATAATGATAACTATGAAACTTTTCATCATGATTTTAATGTTCAATTTGATTATGTCAATCAAGTATCTCATGATAGTTATTTTGTTGAGTTTGCTCCCACTATTATGAATGAGAAGAAAATTGCTTATGTGGGGACTAATGAAAATTTTATGCTTGTGAATCATGAAAAGAATTCTTTATGTGATAGTTATATTGTTGAATTCATTCATGATGCTACTGAAAATTATTATGAGAGAGGATCATATGCTTGTAGGTGTTGCAATAATATCAAGTTTCCTCTCTATGTGTTGAAAGTTTTGAAGTTGCACTTGTTTTGCCTTCCTATGCTAGTTGATTCTTGCTCCCATAAATTGTTTGCTCACAAAATTCCTATGCATAGGAAGTGGGTTAGGCTTAAATGTTCTTGTCATATGATTCATGATGCTCTCTTTGTGTTTCAATTCTTTACTTTTATGCGAGCATCATTGAAATCATCATGCCTAGCTAAAAGGCATTAAAGAAAAGCGCTTGTTGGGAGACAACCCAATACTTATACCTACTGTTTTTGTGTGTACACATGATTAATCTACTGTGGTAATAATGTTTTATATGTTTTCTTTCAATAATGTGCTAAGTAAAGCCTTTGGGATAGTGTGGATGCTTGTTGATTTGATTCTGTGCAAAAACAAAAACTTTTGCGTCCAGTGCTGGAATTTCTATTCTGTACTGGAGCATGAGAAAATTCTGAAATTTTTACACAGTATTTATTTACAATTTTTTTTATGTTGTCCTAATTTTTCAGAATTTTTGGAGGTACAGAAGTATGGTTTTTAAATCGCTTACTAAACGCTGTTCTGTTTTTGACAGATTCTGTTTTTGATTCATAGTTTGCTTGTTTTAGTGTTTCCATAGATTATATTGAGTAATATAAATTTTGGAAATGATAGAATACAGTGGTATTATGTGAGAACAATTATGAATCTTGTCTTGACAGTACCTAAGTGGATGATTTATTTTTATCATACTAACCTATCTCACGAAGTTCCGTTAAGTTTTGTGTGATTGAAGTTTTCAAGTTTTGGGTGAGATATCGATATGAGGAGAATACGGAGCGGCAAGACACTAAGCTTGGGGATGCCCAAGGCACCCCAAGGTAATATTCAAGGAACACCCAAGCAACTAAGCTTGGGGATGCCCCGGAAGGCATCCCCTCTTCCGTCTTCAACACTATCGGTAACCTCACTCGGAGCTATATTTTTATTCGTCACATAATATGAGTTTTGCTTGGAGTGTCATTTTCTTCTGTTGATATTTGCTTGCTGTTATCAATAATCATATTTTGTATCTTTTAGTTCAATAAACTGCCAATTATAGCCTTTACCATGCTCAGTTTGCAAGTTCATGTGTTGCTGTTTGAAAACAGAAAGTTTTCTGTTATGTCTAGAATATTCCTGAATAGTCAGAACATGATAAAAATCTGAAATTTTTACACAGTAAGCATTCATGAGTTCTTTGTCAGGTGGTAATTTTTCAGAATTTTTGGAGTTAGGTAAGTATGAATTCTTATTCACCCTTTACAGACTGTTCTGTTTTGGCAGATTGCTGTTATAGTTGCATTGTTTGCATATGTTTGCTTGTTTAATGTTTCTATTTGAGGATAGGAGTATTAAATATGTAGAGGCATTTAGTATGCAATGTTTAATTATAATTTTAGTGATTTGTTACAGTAGAGAATGTCAAGGTTTTGAGTTGATTTATACTAACTTATCTCACGAGTTCTTGTTGAGTTTTGTGTGGATGAAGTTCTTGAGATTTAGGGAAACCATGATATGAGAGGAATTAAGGAGACACAAGAGCTCAATCTTGGGGATGCCCAAGGCATCCCAAATTAATATTTCAAGAAGTCTCAAGCATCTAAGCTTGGGGATGCCCCGGTAGGCATCCCACCTTTCTTCATCAATAATTATCGGTCAGTTTTGGTTGAGCCTAAGTTTTTGCTTCTTCACATGATATGTGCTATTCTTGGAATGTCATTTCATTTTGTTTTTCTTGCTGTTTGTATAAAATACTTAAGATCTGAAATTTTTAAATGAGAGAGAGTCCTCACATAGCTAACTATTTACTTAACTACTCATTTGATCTTCACTTATATCTTTTTGGAGTAGTTTGCCATTTGCTCAAGTACTTCACTTATATCTTTCTGAGCACGGTGGTGATTATGTTTTGAATAAATACATACACTCTCATGCTTCACTTATATTATTTTGAGAGTTGACAATAGTAATGGCAATATGCTTAAGATATGAATTTGGTCCCAAAGTGATGAATATTCAAGAGGGATATAATAAAAAAAATCATGAAAGATCATTGGATATGATAAGTTTGATTCCTTGCAATAGTTTTGCGATACGGAGATGATAATATGTGAGTCATGTTAGTGAGTAATTGTGATTTAGTAAGAATATTGGTGTTAAGGTTTGTGATTCCATATGCATGCACGTAAAGTCAATAGTTATGCAACGAAGTTATATCCTACTTATGGTGCATTATTCAGTGTTAGTTATGTTCAATGCATGTTTATGACCGTTTTCGCTTTTTGGTTGGTTGCTTCTCAATCTATTTGCTAGCCTTCATTTGTACTAAGCAGAAATACTGCTTGTGCATCCAAACTCTTTAAACCCAAGTTGTGCCAGATGAGTCCACCATACCTACCTATATGCGGTATTTCAATGCCGTTCCAAGTAAATTTGCATGTGCCAACTCTAATTTTTCAAAATAATTTTCCGTTTTGTTTGCCCGTACCGCTCATGAAGCGGCAGGGGGTGGCCAATATTTTCCATGCTAGGTGTGTTATTCTCACGATGAGTGTTTATTCACTTGTATTGCACGAGAGAGTGGCTGGTAATAGGGATGCCCAGTCCCATAATGAATCAAAAATAATAATAACAAAATTCCTTGGAAAGTGTTGGTATGGAGGGCACCCATGGATACGGCTAGCCATGGATTGTGAAAGAATGGTGGAAAGGAAATAAACTTTACTTTTTGTTTGGGAACCACCTATGATGTGTCAAGCATGGAAAATATTGGGAATTCTCGGTCGTTTTCGTTGACAGGAAAAGCATGCCTCTCAAAAATATTTTATCTCTTTAATTTCAGCCTTGAGCTCTGGCACATTTGACAAATCTCGGCTTCCCTCTGCGAAGAGCCTATCTATTTACTTTTATGCAATTTTTATTTTTATTTGAGTCTCCATCTCCTCTTACAAAAGCACCAACTAGAGATTGTCACACTTGTGCATTGGATGTAGCTCATATTTGAATGTGTTTCATGAATGGATCAATGATTGAGCATAATGGGCTAGGGATAACTTTCTTTAGCATTGATATTTTGAAAGACATGGTTGCTTGTTAGCATGCTTGAGTATTTATATCTTCATGTCAAACTATAGACTATTGCTTTGAATCATTCAAGTCCAGTGTCCATGCTATAAAAGAAAAGATTATATGATGATTGTGATAGGTAGCATTCCACATCAAAATTTCTGTTTTTGATTGCTACTTTATCATGATGAGTTTTATGAGAAAAAGTTGTTGTCATGATGCTAGGAAAAGTGATTGAAATTATCATTGATCAAACTTATGCACTATGCTAGCATTCACACTTCATAAATTATTTCTTTTATCATTTACCTACTCGAGGACGAGCAGGAATTAAGCTTGGGGATGCTGATATGTCTCCAACGTATCTATAATTTATGAAGTATTCATGCCATGTTTATAACAATTTTATATGGTTTTGGTATGATTTGATTAGAACTAACCCGGACCGACGCTGCTTTCAGCAGAATTGCCATGGTGTTGTTTTTTGTGCAGAAATAAAAGTTCTTGGAATTGGATGAAACTTTTTAGAGATTTTTTACGGAATAAATAAAAATACTGGAACCAAGACCCACTGGAGGGGGGCCACCCAGTGCCCATGAGGCACCAGGGCGCGCCACCCCCCCAGGCGCGCCCTGGTACCTCATGGGGCCCACGTGGCTCCGTCTGACCTGATTCCAACGCTGAAAAATCCTATAAATAGAGAAACCCCCAGAAATAACCCTAGATGAGTTTTTATGCCGCCGCAAGCCTCTGTACCTCCACGATCCCATCTACAGCCCTTTTCTGGCACTCTGCCGGAGGGGGGAAAGCATCACCGGAGGCCATCTTCATCATCCCGACAGTCTCCATGACGAGGAGGGAGTAGTTCACCCTCGGGGCTGAGGGTTTGTACCAGTAGCTATGTGTTTGATCTCTCTGTCGTGTTCTTGATTTGGCACGATCTTGATGTATCGCGAGCTTTGTTAATATAGTTGGATCATATGGTGTTTCTCCCCTCTCTATCTTTGTTGTGATGAATCGAATCTTTTCCCTTTGAGGTTTCGTTATTGAAGGATTGAATATTTCAGATTTGAGAACACTTGATGTATGTCTTGCATATGAATACCCGTGGTGACAATGGGGTATTATATTTATTCACTTGATATATGTTTTGGCACTCAACTCGCGGATTCCTGAGGTGACATTGGGGTAATCTATGCATAGGGGTTGATGCACGTTTTCATTATCTTTTCTCCGATAGAAACTTTGGGGTGCTCCTTGGAGTTCTTTGTGTGGATTAAATATTATGATTATGAAGTTGTTTGATGCATATCGTATAATCAACTCACGGATACTTGTGGTGACATTGGAGTATCTAGGTGACATTAGAGTTGGTTGATGTGTATCATATGGTGTTATTTTAGTACGAACTCTAGGGTTGTTTGTGACCCTTATAGGAATAGCTCAATAGATCGATCGGAAAGGATAACTTTGAGGTGGTTTCGTACCCTACAAACAATTTCTATCTTATGTTCTCCGCTAATAGGAACTTGAGAGTGATTCTTTATCGCACGTTGAGGGATGGTTATATGATCCAATTATGTTAGCATTGTTGAGAGATTGCACTAGTGAAAGTATGAACCCTAGGCCTTGTTTTCAAGCATTGCAATACCGTTTGTGCTCACTTTTGTTACTTGCTACCTTGCTGTTTTTATATTTTCAAATTACAAAAACCTATATCTACTATCCATACTACACTTTTATCACCATCTCTTCGCCGAACTAGTGCACCTATACAATTTACCATTGTATTGGGTGTGTTGGGGACACAAGAGATTTTTTGTATTTGGTTGCAGGGTTGTTTGAGAGATACCATCTTCAACCTATGCTTCCCATGGATTGATAAACCTTAGGTCATCCACTTGAGGGAAAATTGCTACTGTCCTACAAAACTTTGCGCTTGGAGGCCCAACACGAGTCTACAAGAATAAGTTGTGTAGTAGACATCAGTCACTCGTCGGTGACAAGGCCGCCCTAGGCATCCTACGGCTTGAATCTCGCCTTGAAGACGCCCTGGGGTACATCTTCCATCTGCGGGGTGCATTCGGAAGGATCGACAAGGAGTTGTGGCCAGAAGACACGCTCGAGACTGACCTGGAAGCGATGATGACTCGTCTCAACGAGATCCCTAGCCGAGTGCAAGCATGGAAGAAGTCGGCTGCCTGCTGCGGGGCCGACGTGGCCCTCTCTCTTGTCCATGTACACTGCAAGGACGCAAAGGAAGAGAAGTTGAAGTCTCTCCAGGTCGCCAACACGAAGAAACTCAAGTTTGAAGACTTCATGGAGACGTTCATAGAGGTAGCCACTCGGATCGTAGATGGCATCGACCTGGACGCCTTCGTCGAGCTGGCCAGCCCCTCTGGAGCATGAGAAAAACTTTAAGCTTTACCCATTTGCCTCGGTATGCTGAGTGGATTTGTATCCGTTAAACTCTTTCGGGCTTCGGGCCCGCGTACTTGCATTTACTTTTGAACTCCTGAAGTTATTTGAATGCTTTCTTTCGAGTCTTTGGATGTGTGCAACTTAGGCGGAAGCTGGTTCGCAGCTAAGCCCCCGAGTGAGAGGAACGCTCATCACTCGGAATCGTTTTTGACTTAGGCGAAAGCTGGTTCGCAGCTAAGCCCCCGAGTGAGAGGGACGCTCGTCACTCGGAGTCGTTTTTCACTAAAGCGAAAGCTGGTTCGCAGCTAAGCCCTCGAGCGAGAGGGACACTCATCACTCGGATTCGATTTTAACTTAGGCGAAAGCGGGTTCGCAGCTAAGCCCCTGAGTGTGAGGAACGCTCGTCACTCGGAGTCGATTTTAACTTAGGCGAAAGCGGGTTCGCAGCTAAGCCCCCGAGTGAGAGGAACACTCGCCACTCAGAGTCGTTTTTAACTTAGGCAAAAGTGGGTTCACAGCTAAGCCCCCGAGTGAGAGGAACGCTCGTCACTCGGAGTCGTTTTTGACTTAGGCGAAAGCGGGTTCGCAGCTAAGCCCCCGAGTGAGAGGAACGCTCGTCACTCGGAGTCGTTTTTAACTTAGGGAAAAGCGGGTTCGCAGCTAAGCCCCCGAGTGAGAGGAACGCTCGTCACTCGGAGTCATTTTTGACTTAGACAAAAGTTGGTTCATAGCTAAGCCCCCGAGTGAGAGGGACACTCGTCACTCAGAGTCGATTTTAACTTAGGCGAAAGCGGGTTCGCAGCTAAGCCCCCGAGTGAGAGGAACGCTCGTCACTCGGAGTCGTTTTTGACTTAGGTGAAAGCTGGTTCGCAGCTAAGCCCCCGAGTGAGAGGGACACTCGTCACTCGGAGTCGATTTTAACTTAGGCGAAAGCGGGATTGCAGCTAAGCCCCCGAGTGAGAGGAACGCTCGTCACTCGGAGTCATTTTTAACTTAGGCGAAAGCGGGTTCGCAGCTAAGCCCCCGAGTGAGAGGAACGCTCGTCACTCGGAGTCGATTTTAACTTAGGCGAAAGCGGGTTCGCAGCTAAGCCCCCGAGTGAGAGGAACTCTCGTCACTCGGAGTCATTTTTAACTTAGGCGAAAGCGGGTTCGCAGCTAAGCCCCCGAGTGAGAGGAACGCTTGTCACTCGGAGTCGATTTTAACTTAGGCGAAAGCGGGTTCGCAGTTAAGCCCCGAGTGAGAGGAACGCTCGTCACTCGGAGTCGTTTTTGACTTAGGCGAAAGCTGGTTCGCAGCTAAGCCCCCGAGTGAGAGGGACACTCGTCACTCGGAGTCAATTTTAACTTAGGCGAAAGCGGGATCGCAGCTAAGCCCCCGAGTGAGAGGAATGCTCGTCACTCGGAGTCGATTTTAACTTAGGCAAAAGCGGGTCCGCAGCTAAGCCCCCGAGTGAGAGGAACGCTCGTCACTCGGAGTCATTTTTAACTTAGGCGAAAGCAGGTTCACAGCTAAGCCCCCGAGTGAGAGGAATGCTCATCACTCGGAGTCGATTTTAACTTAGGCGAAAGCGGGTTCGCAGCTAAGCCCCCGAGTGAGAGGAACGCTCGTCACTCGGAGTCGTTTTTAACTTAGGCGAAAGCGGGTTCGCAGCTAAGCCCCCGAGTGAGAGGAACACTCGTCACTCGGAGTCGATTTTAACTTAGGTGAAAGTGGCTTCGCAGCTAAGCCCCCGAGTGAGAGGAACGCTCGTCACTCGGAGTCGTTTTTTAACTTAGGTGAAAGCTAGTTCGCAGCTAAGTTGAAGGGCGTACACCCACTTGGGGTCGTAAGCCAGAGAATGCGTACGAGTGGACTCAATGTTGTACTGAAAAAGTCATGCTTTTATTCATCGAACATCACTCGAGTACTTTTATTACATCTCAATATCAAGTATAAAATCGTCGAAGCAAGTCGGCATTCCAAGCACGGGGCTCATCTACTTGCTTCAGAAGGTTGTACAGGCGGTATGCTCCGTTATGCAGAACCTTAGACACGATAAAAGGACCTTCCCATGTAGGAGCAAGCTTGTGAGGTCGCTGCTGATCCACTCGGAGCACAAGATCTCCTTCCTGAAAGGCCCGACCTCTGATGTGTCCGTCGTGAAAATGTCGTAGGTCCTGCTGATAGGTGGCTGAACGGATAAGGGTCATTGCTACTTGTAGCTTGCGTTGGTATTTTCCCCGAAGAGGAAGGGATGATGCAGCATAGTAGAGGTAAGTATTTCCCTCAGTTATGAAACCAATGTTATCAATCCAGTAGGAGAACCACGCAACACCTCGTTAGCAGTACCTGCACACAAACAACAAATCCTTGCACCCAACTCAAACGAGGGGTTGTCAATCCCTCGGCGGTCAATTGCAAGATTAAATTGTATGGTGATAGATAGATAGATTAAACAAAAATACAAAATAAAATAAATAAAGAAAAAGTGCAGCAACGTATTTTTAGGGTTTTTAATATATGATTTAGATAGACCCGGGGGCCATAGTTTTCACTAGAGGCTTCTCTCAAGAAAATAGCATACGGTGGGTAGACAAATTACTGTTGGGCAACTGATAGAAAAGCAAATAATCATGACGATATCCAAGGCAATGATCATGTATATAGGCATCACGTCCGAGACAAGTAGACCGACTCCTGCCTGCATCTACTACTATTACTCCACCCATCGACCGCTATCCAGCATGCATCTAGAGTATTAAGTTCATAAAGAACGTAGTAACGCCTTAAGCAAGATGACATGATGTAGACAAAGTAAACTCACACATGAATAAACCCCATCTTTTTACCCTTAATAGCAACGATACATATGTGTCATGTCCCTTTCTGTCACTGGGATTGAGCACCGCAAGATCGAACCCATTACAAAGCACCTCTTCCCATGGCAAGATAAATCAATCTAGTTGGCCAAACCAAATCAATAGATCGGAGAAGAAATATGAAGCTGTAATAATCATGCATAAAAGAGATCAGAGACTCAAATAATATTCATGGATAATCTGATCATAAACTCACAATTCATCGGATCCCAACAAACACACCGTAAAAAGTGATTACATCGGATAGAACTCCAAGAACATCGAGGAGAACATTGCATTGAAGATCAAAAAGAGAGAAGAAGCCATCTAGCTACTAACTATGGACCTGAAGGTCTGTGGTAAACTACTGACGCATCATCGGAAGGGCAGCAAGGTTGATGTAGAGCCCCTCTGTGATCGATTCCCCCTCCGGCGGAGTGCCGGAAAAGGCCCCCAGATGGGATCTCTCGAGAACAGAAGCTTGCGGCGACGGAAAAAGTATTTCATGGACTCCCCTGGTGGTTTCCCGATTTTTGGGAATTTATAGTGGTGGATTTAGGTCAAAAGAGGCAGAGGTGGGCCCACGAGGCACCAGGGCGCGCCTGCCCCCCCAGGCGCGCCCTGGTGCCTCGTGGCTCGTGGCCACCTCCTGGGGCTTCTGGCCTTCTCTCGAAGCTTCTAGTGTTGGTTATGTCCAGAAAAAAATCTCCAAAAAGTTTCGTGGCATTTGGACTTCGTTTGGTATTGATATTCTGTAAAACCAAAAACAGGCAGAAAACAACAACTGGCACTGGGCACTAAGTTAATAGGTTAGTCCCAAAAATGATATATAATTGTCGTAAATGTATATAAAAACATCCAAGATTGATAATATAACAGCATGGAACAATAAAAAATTATAGATACGTTGGAGACGTATCAGCCATCTCCCTCTCCTCTTCCAAGAGATCAACGGCATCCTGCCGCGCCTGTTCTGCTTCAACTTCGGAGTATAGTTCCACTCGGGGCAAATTGTGGAGCAGATCACTCGGCAGGACAGCTTCAACTCCGTACACCATGAAGAAGGGACTATGATTGGTAGACCGATTGGGGGTCGTCCTCAGGCCCCATAGATTTGACGGCAATTCAGTGACCCAGGCTCCGGCTGCGTGCTCCAAATCACGCATGAGTTGTGGCTTTAACCCTTGAAGGATCAGTCCATTCGCTCTCTCAGCTTGCCCATTTGACTGTGGGTGAGCCACGGATGCATAGTCGACCCGGGTGCCTTGGGCGGCACAGAACGCTCTGAACTCTTCTGAGTCAAAGTTTGAGCCGTTGTCAGTAATGATGTTGTGGGGCACGCCATATCTGAAGACTATCTCTTTCATAAACTTGATCGCCATATGAGAGTCTAGGTTTTTGATGGGTTTGGCTTCAATCCACTTAGTGAACTTGTCAACTGCAACCAGCAAGTGGGTGAATCCACTCGCCCCTGTTCGGAGGGGCCCCACCATGTCAAGTCCTCAGATTGCAAACGGCCAGACGAGTGGGATCGTCTTCAGAACAGACGCGGGCTTGTGTGATAAGTTTGCATAGAATTGACACCCGGCACAGTGTTGGACTATCTCCTGGGCAGCTTCATCGGCACGTGGCCAGAAGAAGCCGGCTCAGTAAGCTTTAGCCACGATTGTCCGAGTGGACACGTGGTGTCCACAAGTTCCCGAGTGAATATCCTCCAAGATCAATCGACCTTCCTCCGGAGAGATGCAGCGCTGAGTCACATCGGTGACACTCTTTCTGTACAACTGATTGCCCATCACTGTAAAGGCCTTAGATCTGCGAACAATCTGGCGGGCCTCGACTTCATCTTCCGGAAGCTCCTGTCTGAGCAGGTACGCAATGTACGACACTGTCCAGTCGGGCGTGATTGCCAGGACCTCCATGACCAAGTCAATGACTGCTGGGACCTCGATTTCAGTCGAATCGGAGGGACCGACCACTTGCAGGGGCTCTTCAGTGAAGGGATCTTCTTTCACCGTCGGGGAACGCAAATGCTCGAGGAACACATTGCTGGGTATGGGTTTCCGAGTGGACTCGATCTTTGCCAGATCGTCTGCCTCTTGATTCTTGGCTCGGGGGATGTGATGCAGCTCCTGTCCCTCGAATTTTTTCTCCAACTTTCTCACCGCGTTGCAATATCCTGTCATAGCAGGGCTCCTGATGTCCCACTCCTTCATTACTTAATTCACAACTAGATCCGAGTCTCCGTAGACCATCAGGCGTCGGACGTCGAGTGAGATGGCCATACGTAGACCATAAAGGAGCGCTTCATACTCGGCCTCATTGTTGGAGGAATCGAAGTGGATCTGCAGAACATAACTGAGTCGATCGCCCTTTGGAGACACCAACACTACTCCGGCTCCTGAACCATTCAGCATCTTGGAACCGTCAAAGAACATGGTCCAGTGTTTCGGGTGACTCTGAGCCGGCTGCTGCTGTTCTGTCCATTCGGCTAAGAAATTAGCCAATGCTTGGGACTTGATCACTTTTTTTGCCTCGAACTTGATGTCCAGGGGCAGGAGCTCGATAGCCCACTTCGCCACTTGACTAGTCGCATCCCGATTGTTCATGATCTCAGACAGCGGGGCGTCGCTGACGACTGACACGATGTGCTCTTGGAAGTAATGGGCTACTTTCTTCGTAGTCAGGTAGATGCCATAGACGAGCTTCTGATAATGAGGATACCTCTGCTTGGACGGAGTCAGGACTTCAGAAATGTAATAGACTGGGCACTGAACTTTGTAAGCTTTGCCCTCTTCTTCTCGCTCGACGGTGAGGACGGTGCTGACAACTTGACCAGTGGCCGCAATGTACAAGAGCAACGGCTCATTGCTATTCGGAGCGGCGAGCACCGGCTGGGTGGAAAGCAGGGCTTTGAGCTCAACAAACGCTGCTTGTGCTTCAATAGTCCACTCGAACGAATCAGACTTCTTCATCAATCGGTAAAGGGGCAGTGCCTTCTCACCAAGACGGGAGATGAATCGGCTCAGAGATGCGAGGCAACCCGTGAGCTTCTGTACATCATGAAGCCATTCTGGATGTTTCATTCGTACTATTGCACCGATCTTCTCAGGGTTGGCATCTATCCCTCGTTCGGAAATGAGGAATCCGAGTAACTTGCCCTCTGGCACTCCGAAAGTGCATTTTGCTGGATTCAGCTTAATATCATACCTCTGCGGGTTTGTGAAAGTCTCAGCTAGGTCAGCCAGTAGGTCAGAACCTTTTCTGGACTTGACCACTATGTCGTCCATGTATGCCTCGATGTTCCGACTGATCTGTGTTTGTAAACACTTTTGGACCATGCGCATGAAAGTGGCACCGGCATTCTTGAGACCGAATGGCATGGTGATATAGCAGAAACACCCGAATGGGGTGATAAAAGCTGTTTTTATTTTGTCTGGCCCATACTGTCGGATCTGGTGGTACCCGGAGTACACATCCAGAAAAGACAGTCGCTTGCACCCCGCGGTGGAATCCATGATCTGATCTATACAGGGGAGCTGGAAATGATCCTTAGGGCAGACCCAATTGATGTGCTTGAAATCGATGCACATCCGGAGAGACTTATCTTTCTTAGGAACCATGACGACGTTGGCGAGCCACTCGGAGTGGTACACCTCACGGATGAACTCGGCTGCCAGGAGCCGAGCAACTTCTTCGCCAATGGCCTTCCTCTTCTGTGTAGCAGAACGACAAAGATGTTCCTTCACAGATTTTGCTTTCAGGTTGACTCGCAAATGGTGCTTAGCCAGTTCTCTGGGTACACCCGGCATGTCGGATGGCTTCCATGCGAAGATGTCCCAGTTCTCACGGAGGAACTGGATGAGCGCGGCTTCCTATTTGCTGTCGAGTGTTGTTGAGATGTTGGTGGGTGCGGCATTAGGATCCTCCGGATGAACGTGCACAGGCTTCATCTCACCGGCCGACTGAAACGCAGACTCCGCAGCTGGCTTCTTGGAGAGTAGCAGATCACTCGGATCAGTGTTTTTCTTGTATTCTTCCAACTCCACCATAGCCATCTGTTCATCAGCAATCTTGGATCCTTGCTGCAAACACTCTTCCACGCGCTGCCTATTGCCAGTGACTGTGATCACGCCTTTGGGGCCGGGCATTTTCAGCTTGAGATACACGTAACATGGGCGGGCCATGAAGCGTGCGTAGGCCGGCCGACCAAGGATGGCGTGGTAGGTGCTGCAGAAGTCGACCACTTCGAAAGTTAGTCTTTCCTTCCTAAAGTTCTTTTCATCTCCAAAGACCACATCCAGGGCGAACTCCCCGAGTGACTTTGCCTTCTTGCCGGGGATCACTCCGTGGAATTGCATACTGCTCTCGCTGAGATGGGACATCGGGATGCCCATCCCCTTCAGGGTCTCAGCGTAGAGTATGTTCAGGCCGCTTCCACTGTCCATGAGGACCTTACGCAACCGAACACGTCCCACGACAGGATCGACCACCAGCGCCTGCCTCCCAGGGGTGGCAATGTAGGCCGGGTGGTCCGACTGATCAAAGGTGATCGGAGTCTTTGACCAGTTCAGAAACTTTGTCGTCGTCGGCATTGCCATGTTTACTTCTCGGTTGATGACCTTCAGTCGGCTCTTGCTCTCAACATCCGCAAAGATCATCAGAGTTGCGTTGACACTAGGATAAGCTTTATTTTTGTCTTCATCATCAACATCGTCTGGACTTTTCTCACTCGACTGACTCTCCCGGAACTGCTGTATCAACAATCTGCACTGTCGAGTGGTATGCTTGGGCAATATCAGATTGCCCTCTTCATCTTTTTTGGTGTGAATGTGGCACGGCAAATCGAGGACATCCTGGCCCGACTGATCTTTCTTTTTCCTCTGAATCCACTTTTCTTTAGCCTTCCCTTTATTTTTGGCTTGACCGGCCAGTGTGGCAGCCTCGGCTTGAGCCGATCTGTCAGCTTTGCGCTTTGGCTTCCGACTGGGGTTGTTGTTTCCAGGGTTGGGCTCACTAGCTTTTCCCTTGCCGTTACAGAGACGGTCTTCCTCTTCTCCGTTCACATACCGAGTGGCGATCTCCATCATTCAGCTCATGGTCAAAGATCCCAACCGACCAAATTTCAGGATGAGCTCTCGATATCTGACTCTTGCCTTGAAGGCACAGACGGCCTGGTGTTCAGTGACGTTCTCAACCACATGATGCAAGGTTGTCCAACGCTGAATGTACTCCCTCAGGGTTTCATTCGGCTTCTGCACACAATGCTGCAACTCAGTCAATCCGGCGGGGCGTTTGCATGTGCCTTCGAATGTTTTGATGAACACTCGAGCCAAATCTTCCCAGCTGTAGATGCTAGCCGGAGTGAGCTGGTTGAGCCAGGCTCGGGCTGACCTTTCCAGCATCAAGGGCAAATGTTTCATAGCCACATAATCGTTACCTCCTCCAATCTGAATAGCCACTCGGTAATCCTCTAGCCACGTCTCCGGCTTGGACTCACCGGTGAATTTACTCACTCCAGCTGCCAATCTAAAGTTAGGTGGAATCTCTGCAGCCCTGATTGCTCTGCTGAAACACTCGGGGTCCAGAGACGAAGACTCCACTTCCACTCGGACGATCTCTGTCCAAACTCTCTCTAAGAGCTTTGCCTCTGTCGACCAGGTTCTGAGCGAATACGGATCTCACATTGAACTGCGAGTCGCGGAGGTTGAATGGTTCTCTCTGGCGATAACCGTCACCATGGCAAGGAGGGCTGGCTCTCCGATCATTGCCGTAAGGACGTCTGACATCGTACGGCCGGGGCGCGTACGAGCCATCCCGCAGAGGGGGCGTCGGCATACGTCGACGATCATCCTGATGCCGCGGAGGCATATTCCAACTACGGCCCTGCTCCGAGTACTGATCTCGGTGGTGGCCTTGGTCATTTCGCCGTTGAGGCGAGTGTCTATTTCTTCTCGGGGTCACCGGGCTATGGGCCGACTGGACGGTGTCAGCCCTGACGGATCTGCTGTGAATCATGTTGCGCGACTGGGACACCGCTGAATTCTGCTCTTCAACCACCTTGAGTAAAGCCCGGATCTGCCATAGGCCCTCCCTTGCCTCGGATCGGGATGGCTGAATGGAATCTACTATCCGAGTGGCCACCACCAAATTCTGAACGGGAGTGCGAAATACCTGGAAGTTCTGTTGCGGGTCATTCGAGAACAACTGCCGCCGCCGACGACTGGAACTAGGCTGACGCTGTCGGTGGGCACGATCGTCGAGTGATTTCTGGAGCGCCTCCAGACGACTACGCTCAGCCAAATTGGCCTGGCGTGCGGCCTCCAAAGCCTGAGCTTCGGGAGTCGTCCCGACGATGGGTGTCCGGAGGGCCTGCTCATTTCTGCGCTGCAGTTCCTCCCTCTGCTGCTGAGTGAGAGGTTGGGGGTAGTACTCGTCAGCATGACGGTCTCCGCCACCGCCAAGGTCGGCACGCGACGGGTCGCCGGCTCCCGCGCCACCGCGGGCGTACCCAGGCGGACTGGGCAGGGAATCAGCCATCAGCACCTCCACAGCGGGATCACTGCTCTCGCACTCGGATAAGCTTTCCGAGTCCTCATGCAAGGAGGCGAACGAATCGAAGATGAGCTCATCGGGCTCGATCAACGCGACTTGCGGGGCTGCAACCTAAAGAGCCACCACGTGCTTGATCCACCGTTAAAGCCGCGAACGTCCGGAACGCTTGCGACGGCGGCTGGTGAAGCGAGGAGGCGCCGACTGGTACGGTGTTGAAGGTTGTCAAAGAAGAACGCCGAAGGTACTCGCACGGAAGTGCGCTGCGCCGCGGATGGGCAATGCCTCGACATCCAGCGGGGCTTCCTGAAGCCACGCTGAATCGTCAGCGATGAAACAGAGGGCGCCAAAACGGATCTTGCCGCCGAGAGTCAGTCCTCCGCCGGAAACCATGATGATGGTGGGAAAATCGCAACTACGCTGGGAGTCGCTAGACGCTTGCCTCACGGTGGGCGCCAACTGTCGTGGGTATAAGTCTGACAGTAGTGTATGGGGGTACGGATTAGAGGGCAGAGCCTAGCTGCAGCGCGGTTGTTACACTCGGATTTACGAGTTCAGGCCCCTCGCGGTGGAGGTAATAGCCCTACGTCTCGGTGCTCTGGAGCTGTTGATTGAGTGTATGGTTTACAGAAGATGCGAACCCTTGTCATGGAGCTGAGGGGTGGCTTATATAGAGTCCGCCAGGCCCCCATGAATGCCGCCATAACCAAGGATTAAAGAGGGGGTTTAAGGGCGCCGGTTACTGGTAACAGGCGCATTAACTACACTTGATGAGGGTGGACGCACGTCTTGACCGTTGCGCTCCTGGAGAGTCTCCTGGTCATCTCTGACCGAGTGATGACAGGTACTCCAAATGAAATAGGCCGGCCGAGTGAAGTGTTGTCTTCCGAGTGGTCCATTGCGTTCCGAGTGAATGCCAGGCTGCAGAACATCTGACCGCTGGTCTGGCCCTGGGGCCCAGTATAAGGTGTATGGCGTTCTAGGGTAGGGTCTGTAGGTCAGGCCTATTACCCTATCCCTAATATATGCCCTCGTCACATGGAGACTAAATATCTGCAGCAGAGTGATCAGTAGCACAATAGTATGGTAGTTTGATAGCAATAGCAATAATAGTAACAGTAGCAGTAACTTAGCAAAGAACAATATGTGAAAAACTCGTAGGCATTGGATCGGTGATTATGTTGGATAACATTCATCATGTAACAGTCATAACCTAGGGCGACACAGAACTAGCTCCAATTCATCAATGTAATGTAGGCATGTATTCCGTATATAGTCATACGTGCTTGCGATAAGAACTTGCATGGCATCTTTTGTCCTACCCTCCCGTGGCAGCGGGGTCCATAAGGAAACTAAGGGATATTAAGGCCTCCTTTTAATAGAGAACCGGAACAAAGCATTAACACATAGTGAATACATGAACTCCTCAAACTACGGTAATCACCGGAAAGAATCCCAATTATTGTCACCTTGGGGTATGCGGATCATAACACATAGCAGGTGCGTATAACTTGCAAGATGGAATCAAGAACACAAATATATTCATGAAAACATAAAGGGTTCAGATCTGAAATCATGGCACTCGGGCCCTAGTGACAAGCATTAAGCATAGCAAAGTCATAGCAACATCAATCTCAGAACATAGTGGATACTAGGGATCAAGCCCTAACAAAACTAACTCGATTACATGATAAATCTCATCCAACCCATCACCGTCCAGCAAGCCTACGAAGGAATTACTCACTCCCGGCGGTGAGCATCATGAAATTGGTGATGGAGGATGGTTGATGATGACGATGACGGAAGATCCCCCTCTCCGGAGCCCCGAACGGACTCCAGATCTGGCCTCCCGATGAAGAACAGGAGGTGGCGGCGGCTCCGTATCGTAGAACGTGATGAAACTTCTTCTCTTATTTTTTTCTCAGGGAAAGAGAATTTATAGCGTTGGAATTAGGTCAGACGGCCGCCTGTGAGCCCCACAAGGCACTACGGCTCGCCCTGGGGGGGGTCGTGCCCTACTGCCTTGTGGGCAGCAGGTGGCCCCCCTTCTGTTGATTCTTGCGCCAATAATTTTTATATATTCCATAAAAATTCTCCAAAAAGTTTTGTCCAAATCAGAGAACTTTGATTTCTGCACAAAAACAACACCATAGCAATTCTGCTGAAAACAGCGTCAGTCCGGATTAGTTTCATTCAAATCATGCAAATTAGAGTCCAAAACAAGAGAAAAAGTGTTTGGAAAAGTAGATACGACGGAGACGTATCAACTCCCCCAAGCTTAACTCATTGCTTGTCCTCAAGCAATTCAGTTGACAAACTGAAAGTGATAAAGAAAAACTTTTACGAACTCTTTTGTTCTTGTATCCGTATATAAGTTTAAATAGTACTCAGGTTTTCAGCAAAGATCATGAACTAACCATGCTCATAACAACACTTAAAAACTATATTTACCCATATCAATGGCATAATCAACTAGAGAGCAATAATAACCTATCTCAAATGCCAACAATTTGTTAAAACAATCATGATATAATATGATAACATGGTATCTCGCTAGCCCTTTCTGAGACCGCAAAACATAAATGCAGAGCACCTCCAAAGTTCAAGCAGTGACTAAACATTGTAATTCAGGGTAGAAGAGATCCAGTCATGATGCACACAACATTAACTATACTCAATGCATAAGGATAACAATAGTGCTCTCAGGATTGGCACTTAGTGCAAGAAGGTGAGACTCAACAATAAAAGCAAAATAACATAAAGTAAATAACATAAAATTAAATAGATAGGCCCTTCGCAGAGGGAAGCAGGGATTTGCAGCGGTGCCAGAGCTCGAAGCTTAAATCAGAGATGAAAAATAATTTTGGGAGGTGTACTTTTCCTGTCAACGTCACGACCGAGAGTTTTCAATATCTTCCATGCTAAACACATTATAGGCAGTTCCCAAGCGGAAAAGGTAAAGTTTGCTCCCCCTCCACCATACCAACACAAGCCATGGCTAGCCGAATCCTCGGGTGCCCTCCTGTGGCACCCCGGCTCAGAGTCACCGGAGCACCCCGTATTCCAGCCCAGAGATCAAGTCTTCTGGAATACGGCACTGCTTGGCATAGAACAAATCAGCTCTTTATTACTAATAGATGGAGTACAAGGGTTACAAAAGGTTACAATGATGCTACTCCAGCTATGGTGGCTCTATGCTAGCAGCGGCACGACTTATAACAGCGGAACCACGACGACGGAGATGGGCTTCACCCCGCAGGGACTCTGGCTGGGACACATCCTAGTTCACAACTCCGAATCCTCGGCTATCCAAACATGTCAGCACCTGCAAACTGGCATGACACGCCAGGTGAGTACTTTGAATGTACTCGCAAGCTCACAACAAACACAAGCATCACAACACAACAACATCATAGCAAGTATGATTATATCAGATTCCATTGTTAATAAAAGGGTGGAAGAAAATAGCAACATGCTATTGCTAAACTATTCACCGACAGTCACCCTTGCTAGAATCACCAGAACCATTCTGCTCTTGAATACTTGGTTGAACCACTTACTCGTGTGACCAACTCTTGGCCACCTCAAGATCCTCGGACAAACATCCCCGAGATTGCCTACCAATATCACCGGCGGTCCTTCCACCGAGTGGAAATATCACCCTACTGAGACGAGCTCTTCCATCATTATCAAATCATTCCATCATGGGTGTTGATCAGACAGTGTGACTTACTATGAACTGTGTCCAATACCGTGGACGCGGCTATTCGAATAGATTTTTACAATCTGCAGAGGTTGCGCACTTTACCCAAACTATGGAGCTCCTGGTCCCGTACCTCAATACACTTCCCTTCCGGGTGGACCGGTGTTGCTCCAACAAAACTTGCCTAACTCGTGACTCCTCTACCATACCACCGACAATCATTCCCCCTTTCGGGTCATGCCCTGGGTGGCCCCTATGTCACTTCTGACACCTGCCACCGTCGTGGCCAAACAAACTGTCCCAAACGGGGACCTGAGCTCAATAACCAAACTGGGCTCACAAGGTTATCGTCGTCTACCTGATCAGGGCAGCACACACGCATAACCTCCCCTCTTTGGTGGTACTGATAAAAGAGCACGTGGTTGGGCCAAGTCAAGGCCGTCCCATTCCGGCAGATGTGGCTGCACTGAAAAGTTTGGTTCGGTGGCACTTGATCAACAATGAAGGAATTTATCCCCAAGCAACTATAGTCATTACTGACACTCCGGTATTACAGTGATCCAAGTTACAACAATAACTAACTAAAAATCCAATGAGCAAAATGATCAACTACTACTACTGATTCCATATATGAAGTACCGGACGGAAACACAAAATAATAATAGACGGTAATCTCTTAATCCAACCGTGTCATGGCATCCTCAAACTTGAAATCTACTAATGACTACAATCTCATCATCAACCTGACAGTAGTCTACCCAAGATTTCCAAAGTGTTGCATGAATTAACTCATTCACAAATAAACCATATTTTAGTGTGAAAAATAATTATTTAAACCATGATATTGCAATGCAATTATGCAAATGAGAGTTGTGGCTTGCCTTGCACCAAGGAAATGTGGAAATACTCCTGGTCTTCACCCACTAGTCAAAATCACTCTGAAAAACATTTTTGAAAACATTTTCAAATTCCACATATAGCATTTTTCTCTGTCCAGAAATTCTAGACAGCAGAGAAAAATACCAAAATTTTACAGCCAATAGAGGAGCTTATAAGAAAAATAATGCAAAAAGAATGAACTCATTTGGACTTATGGTTTAAAAGATATTGATGGTCAAAGTTGGGGTCAAACTTCTGGAATTATTTGAATTTAAACAAAAATCAGGAAATACCAGAGGCGGCCACGTCGAAGGCGTAAAACTGAAGTGCGCCTCCACTAGCGTACCGCTTCGGGTGTGAGGAGAGTCACTGACGGGTGGGACCCCTTGTCAGTTTTAAATAGAGAGGGAGAGAGAACAGGAGACGACAGCTCACCGGCGATGGTTGGCCGACGTGGAGGCTGCGGCGGCGCCGGGAGAGGGTCAGGATGGATTGAGCGCACGATGACGAGCACTCCTATACCCTCAGCTCGTCGGGAGATGGCTGGACGGCGTCACCCCCTTCTTCTCAGGCGGTGGCAAGCCTCGGGCGATGGCGGATCCGGCGACTCCGGCGAGTACTCGAGCAGAGGAGTGGTTGGGTAGAGTCAGTGGAGTGCCACGAGCTCGGAGGTGGGCTTGGTTGAGGCTGGAGTGGACGAAGATGAGCTGGAGAAGCTGGGGCAGAGCAGCGGAGCACCTCGCCGGAGATGGAGCAGAAGAGCCTCCCGGCTGGCTCCGGCATTGCTGGGCGAAGATTGGGAGAGGGAGAGCTCGAGTGGTGAGGAGAAACGGGGCGGGGGAGCTCCTTTTATAGCCGGGCGAGGCTGTGGTGGCCAGATGCCGCCACGGTTGCGCTGGCACGGTGAGGACGGCGAGCTGGATGCTGCGCTGGCCGTCGCGGCGTGGGCTGGAGTGGACGTGAGCGAGCAGGAGTGACGGGACGCGTGCGAAGCCATTAAGAGTGTGCAGACATGGCGGTGACCGCGGCGCCCTGTTCAGCCCGTGCGTGAACTTGGCCGTGTGCGGTGGCGAGCTTCGCCAGAGTTAGGAGAGAGTTCTGGAGTGGGTACGTGGATGGTGGCGACGACGTCGGCACCACGGGACAAGGAGGGACAGCGCAGAGCGGCCAGAGTGGTCGTGTCCGAGGCGCTCGGCGTGCAGAGCACGACTTTGGCTCGGGCAGACGCGTGGTCACTGCGTGCATTAGCGCACGCGGTGCGCTCTGGCCCGTCCAGTCATGTCTACGCGGTAGTCCTTGCTCCCTGAGGCCTCCCTGTGCAACTGGTTTGGCAAGAGATGGCCTGAGCAGTACTGGAGCTTCCAGACAAGTTTCTGGATAGAAACTTGGGCAAGAAGCTGGGGATAAATGGCTAGGGTTTTGGGAGTGAGAGTTTGTCACACTGACTTGTAGTGGGAAGGTGCCCATGCTGGGAAAATTTCAGCCCAAATGGAATTTTTTTGAGCATAGTTGCTTCACAACTGTCTCTCTGGTCCAGAAACTTGCTGAGGAAGATGCACTCACATGGATGAGCTTCTGGAGTTGAAACTTGCTATAGGTGGGTTATTTGGTGATGCCAAGATGCTGTAAAAATTTCATAGCATTTGGATAAGAATAAATGGTACTTCCTTCTCAAAGCTTTCCACTGGACAGAAGCTTGGAGGAATTTTATAGAAAAAATGGCTAACTGAAATGGGCCAAAATTTGGTGGAGTGTGATCATAAGGGTAAGAGAAGGTCCTTGATTAATTTCAGAATTTTTGAAGCGATATAAAATATAGTTGCTTCACAAACTGAAATTATGGCCAGAAACAAAGATTGGATGCTGTGCTCACCATGGGTATTAAATCTTTAATATTTTCACATACCCAAGGTTCACATGGTCCAAAGGATTTATGAGAATTTTCTTAGAATCTTTGGAAAGACAGAAATATAGGTTGCTTCACAACCTAGAGCTCAAAGGGTTATTCCATTAATAGAAAAGGAATATTTAATTGGAAGAAAAATTGAGATGTGGCAAGAATAGAGATGACATGACTTGGGAGAAGTTTTTGGGAGCTTTGGTTTACTTGGAAAAAAATATTCCCAAGTTTTAGTCCATAGAGCCATTCAAAACCAAAATCCAAACCAAATTCCAAATGAAAATCCAAATAGGGTTTTGAAAAGAAAAGTTGGTAAAAACCAGGGTGTCACACCTCCATACCAACAACTTTTCGGGGGAGTTTGTTTGCATTATGTATTTTCGATTTTGAGCATAGGATTGGGCATCCCAAATACCAGCCTCTCTCGTGCAATGACAAGTGAATAAACACTCATCTTGAGAGTAACCCACTTAGCATGGAAGATACTGACCGCCCCCTATCGCTCCATGAGCGGTATGGGCACACAAAACGGATGTTTATTTGAATAATTAGAGGTGGCACATGCAAATTTACTTGGAGCAGCAGAGTAATACCGCATATAGGTAGATATAGTGGACTCATCTGGAACAACTTTGGTTTAAGGATTGTGGATGCATAAGCAGAATTCCCGCTTAGTACAAAGTTGTAGGATTGAAAGTATGTCTAGAGGTGTGTGTGTGTGTGGGGGGGTGATTAGACTACTTGACCAAATAAAACCTAACCTTTTCCCAATTTTAGTTGTGGGCAGATTTTAGCAATAGTACATGTCAAGCATCACCCTACACATGCAATTCTAAGAGTATAGCAGCGGAATGTAAGCAATTGCATATGTAAGTAATGGAGGGGATCGGAGATTTCAAACGCAATGAAGACACGGTGGTTTTTGGCGTGGTTCCGATATGTGGTGCTATCGTACGTCCACGTTGATGGAGACTTCAACTCACGAAGGGTAACGGCTGCGCGAGTCCACGGAGGGCTCCACCCACGAAGGGTCCACGAAGAAGCAACCTTGCCTATTCCACCATGGCTTACGTCCACGAAGGACTAGCCTCACTCGGGGTAGATCTTCACGAAGTAGGCGATCTTCTTGCCCTTACAAACTCCTTGGTTCAACTCCACATCAGGTTGGAGGCTCCCAAGTGACACCTAACCAATCTAGGAGACACCACTCTCCAAAAGGTAATAGACGGTGTGTTGTTGATGAACTACTTGCTCTTGTGCTTCAAATGATAGTCTTCCCATCACTCAAACAACTCCTCACAGATTTAGCTATGGTGGAAGAAGGATTTGAGTGGAAAGCAACTTGGGAAAGGCTAGAGATCAAGGTTCAAATGGTAGGAATGGAATAACTTGATCTCAACACATGAGTAGGTGGTTCTCTCTCAGAAAATGTATGGTGGAAGTGTAGGCACGTTCTGATGGCTCTCCTTACTGAGAAGGATGTGGTGGAGGGGTATATATAGCCTCCACACAAAATCCAACCGTTACACACTTTTGACCCAACTCAGTGGCACCGAAATGATAATCTCGGTAGCACCGAACTGTGTAAAAGATATGAACTTTAGGAATCTCGGTGGGACCGATACGAACAACTCGGATGGACCGAAGTGCAATGGCTTAGGGCAAACCTCATCTCGGTGGCACCGATTGCATCAACTCGGTTGGGCCGAAGTGAAGCAATAAGACAACAGAGACTTGGCAAGCCATCTCGGTGAGACCGATTTGCATAACTCGGTGAGACCGAAGTAAATGCAAACAATTACAGAGAGTTGGCAAGGCCATCTCGGTGGGACCGAGATCCATTTCGGTGGATCCGATTTGTTAGGGTTTTGGCAGTGGCTAAGTCTTGGATGAACTCGGTGGGGCCGGATTGGAAATATCGGTGGGGCCGAGTTGGAATGTAGGTTTAGGACATATTTAGGTAGAGAGAGTGGTTGAGGGTTTAGGAGTACTGTCACTAAGCACTTGAGCAAAAAGACCATTAAGCAACACCTCATCCCCTTTTAATAGTATTGGCTTTCCTATGGACTCAATGTGATCTTGGATCACTAAACCAAAAATGTAGAGTCTTGATCTTTTGCCAATCCTTGTCCTTAGCATTTTGAGGGGTCCACATCTCTAGTCCATGCCATGCCAATCATTGAACATCCTGAAATCTTTAACTTGAATGGACATTAGTTCAATGAGATATATGTTGTTATGAATTACCAAAACCACCAAGGGAGCAAATGTGCTTTCAATCTCCCCCTTTTTGGTAATTGATGACAACATATAGATCAAAGCTTCGACAAATGATTAAATGAATGAAATACATCGTCGCTTTGAGAAGTATGTGATAAGCAAGAGCTCCCCCTAAATTTGTGCATTATTAAAAAATTGCGTTTGAATGCAAATGCACAATCGATTAGGCTCATGGGTCACTCTTCCATGTCACATACATCTTGGTGGAGCGCGCAAAATGATATGAGTTGAAAAATAAGCACGCATCACCAACATAAGTAATTGACCATACAAGATAATGATAAAGAGATAAACATAGATCATCACAATAAGCATAGTATGACCAATCACAAGCATAAATGATAGAGTATCACACAGACACTGTAGCAAGCACACACATAACAAAGTACGGACAAGCAAATAAGTAGAAAAAGAACTCGAAGCAAATCAAAAAACAAGAACTCTCTCTCTCTCGAAGCCTATGATCTATACATATTCTGCCCCTTTGGCAACAAGTACCAAAAAGTTCAAATGAGTATAGCACTAGTCGGCTCTCTAGGCACGGTCCTCCGAAGCTCCTAAAGGCGATCTTCTGCTAGCGGCTCTGGTGTGCGTAGATGGCGTGGAGAGGAGAGCGTCCGCGAATGCTTCTGCAGACGTTTGCTGGGCTGGTGGAGTAGACACTGGCGGTGGCACTGTGGCAGTAGCGGCTGGTGCAGATACTGTGGTCCGTGGATCCACAACTGGTATTGCAGCAGACCTGGCTGCCCTAGGCACTGTCTGAAATTGCTCTGTGGTCGGTCTGTCATCTCCACTGTCATCTGATCTGGCTATCTTGACAGCATCAACATCACCTTGCAGCTGTTCTACTGAGGTCTGAATCTCTGTCACCTTGACATCCAAATCATGAAATTTTGTCTCAATAATCCGCTCAAAACTAGCCTGGGTCTGGGTGAGGTTGGCCAAACTTCGCTCAATCCTCAGAGTGGCTTCAAGCAGATATGCCATTTGATCCTTGGGTGTCTTGAGATTGGCAATTGGTGCATTTGGAGCTGATGCCTCCTGAGCTGCTTTTGCTTCTTTGGCTTTGCGGATTTCCTCTTGAGCTTGTGCAGAAGTGGGATGCGAAGGATCCATCACTATGACATTATCCTCAAAATCTAGATGCAATGGCAAATGCTCTCGACCAAGAAGGTATGTGCTGGTTCCAACCTTGGAATTGATCAAAATCTGAATATGTGGAGCATATCCGCACGATCTCTTCTGATCTGCTGCAGTCTTCTTGATAGTTTCTACTATCAGGCTCATCACCTTGAATTTCTGAGGTGTATCAAACAGATGCAACAAATTGATGGAGTGGCCACGAATCATCTTATCATCGCCTGACTTGGGTAGCAGAGTGTACCACAAGATAGTGTTCGTTGTGGCTAATCCTGGGAGCAGATGCTTCATTGATCCAAGTTTGTGTGTCTCTATATCCTTCTGAGGAATTGCAGTATACATGTTGGCCATGGAGTTATGATCCATCTTGAGCTTGGCATAAATGTCTATATCATCATCCTCTTCCTTGGGTGCACCAAGAAGACTTGCCCACTCAGAGATGGTAGACTGGTATCTTATACCCTCAGTCATCCACACTATTCTGCCATCTGGATAGAAATGAGCAGTAGAGTAAAATTGCATGACCATCTCATCATTCCACTTGGTCAATTTCTGTCCAACAAACTCGTCAACTCCTGCAATCCTGAAGCTTTCATGGACATGGGGAAAGTAATCCTCATTCTCATCGATGTATTTCCAGTCCACCCACTTCATGTCACTGACTATGGGCTTCTTATCAAGCAAAACTGTCTCATAAAAGTCCTGTTGCTCTCGAGTGTGAAAGCGATAATCACATGTTGTCCTTCTCCTTATAGCATAAGGATCTGACTGTCTCCACTGACGCAGTCCTTTATCCTTTCTTAGCATCATGTTTTCTGCGACTGGGTGTGCATTGTCATGGTCTGGAATCTTAGGCTTCAACTTTCTGAGCACTAGAGGCTCTTCATCAACAGTTGACTCAGGCACTGGGGCCTTGTTCTTCTCTGCAGCTAATATGTTCCTGGTTGATCTCTTTGGTGCTGACACCTTTGGCTTGGACTTGGAGGGTGCAGCAGTCTTGATTGCATCAGACATGAGCTTTTGAGCTTTTGCTGGGGGTGCATTTGCTGGCTCATCCTCCTCCTCTTCCTCCTCATCAATCATCATGGAGGGTCTGCCAATCACACGGGCAGTAGTTTTCCTCACTCTCTTCTTCTTGGCAGCTGGTTTAGTGTCACTAGGCTCTTCAAGAGTGTATTGCACGGTCTGCTTGGGGACTTTCCTCACAACAGTCTTATCTTTGGTGGATGATGGTTTGGTGTTGTACTCCTTAGCAATCACCATTCTCTTTTTCTTAGTTGCAGCTGCACTTGCAACAAAATCTTCATCCTCACTGTCAGAGGTTTTCTTCTTCCTTGTTCTGGTTGCTACCTTAGGAAGATCTAGAGAGCTCCTCTCTCCTTCATAGAAACTCTCATCACGGCTTGACCCTTCACTCATTTCTGCCTGCTGTTCAGACCTGTTCTGACTGTCACTGCCACTTGACATCTTGCTGAGCTGACCCTGTGAATAGATAGGTATGGGCAGAGTAGATGAGTCATCACAAAAAGCAGAGATTTTTCATAAAATTTGAGTTCAACTTTTAGTTTCAAGTTTTCACAGGATGCATTTCGGATGGACCGAGTTGATCATCTCGGTGATACCGAAGCACACTACAGAAACCTTTCACGCCATTTCGGTCAGACCGAGATGGGTTTCGGTGGCTCCGAGATGCTAGGGTTTCACTGAGACTTTACTTTCGGTCTCACCGATTTGTACAACTCGGTGGCACCGAGACGTACTAGTGCTATGGCCAGAGGCCAAATCGGTGGGGCCGAAAATTTCGAATCGGTCGGTCCGAGATGCATTCGGCGGAAACTTAAACCTAGAAATTTCGCTCGAATCTAATCTACGGAATTCTCTTGGTGGATTTAGCATTGCAATCGTGGCAAGAATCATGGCATTCCTAACGTGCATTGAGTCGGAAAATGGAAGCACGAAAGGGATCGAATCTCACCCTAACTTGGTGTAGATCCTCTACGGCGGCAATGGCGGGGCAGATTGCCGTTGACGGCGACGGAGTCCTGCGGCGAGGGCGCGCTGGAGACGACGGCGAAGTCCGAAGACGAAGGGCGACGGCAGCAACGGGGAACGGGAACTAGTGGGGTCGAGAATTTTCAACCGTTCGGTCCGCGCGATATATATACCCGTACGCTGTCGGTGGTGCCGAGTTGAACAACTCGGTGGCACCGATATGTGTAACTGCACGCAGTATAGCACATCGGTGGTGCCGAAATGGTTCAATTCGGTAGCATCGAGATGGAAAACCTAGATCAATCTAAGTGATTTTGGTTGGACCGAGTTTGAGTGAGTTGGTTCGGCCGAAATCAATTAGAAGGTTTTGAAGGTTCAGCCCTTTCAGATCGGTGGCTCCGAGTGCTCCTCACCCGGAGGGTCCGAAAAAGACTTGTTCAATTTTTGTGATGCAGCAAGAATAGAATTTGAGACAAGAAAGCATAGATAGCTAGAGAGAGTTCTTAGGCATTCTTGTACATCCACTTGGCCAGAAAAACCAAGACAATCAAAACAACAAATGGATGTCCTCGAATGATGAAAACATGCAAACCAACATGCTCACACAATAAGATTCAAATGAAATATGTGTCAAACATGCACAACCAATTCTAGCATCTATCAAGCAATGGCGATGACTAGGTCATCTATGTATGAGTATATTGACTTAGGAGCCAAATGAGAACATTTGATCATAGGTCATACTCATCGTTTAAGCACAAGTGGGGTTACCACTTTTACATAAAGCATTGATGTGTTCACACCATTAGAGTTGCTTTAGCTCAATTATTTAGAGCAAATATCCCCCTAGATGTGATATCCCCCCCCTAAGAGGGATGAACTAACCTTGGGTTTTGTCGATGATGACTTCATGTAGATGTTGAAGATGTGGATGCTCAATGTTGATGTAGACCATCAAGAGTTGGGAGCAATCCTTTGGAGTTTTGTGCTTTCAATACCTACATGGGTTAGTCCCACACAAGGGACATGCAAGGATATCCATAGACATAGAGTGGAATACACATATGATGATGTCCATGAATGCATTGATTACCTTGTCCCTTGTCTTACCAATAAGAGGGTTTGTGACTCCATGAACTAGTGCAAAATGTGGAAGTTGGTTGCACAAGTTCTTGCCATAAATAATATGAGTGAAGTTTGTTGGCGGAGTCACCCTCAAGAACTCTCTAGTTCTTCTTCTTTTGGACCCACATCAACTTGATGGGAATCCTTGGAGTTGTAGTAGCACTTGATGAAGTAGAACTTGATGAAGTCTTGGGAACCCACTTGACCATGGCTTGAGGAGCTTCTTCAAATGAATCAATCTCTTCTTGAAGCTTGTCCTTGCCTTTTAGCTTGTGGTCTTGTGGTGGAAGATCTTCTTGAGCTTGTGTTCCCTTGAAGGAAGTAGGATCATACTTCTCTTGTTGAGGAACAAACTTCGTCTTGGGGTATTGATCTTCTTCCCACTGAACTCCATTGGCATTGAACTTTTGTTCAAAACCAACACCTTGGTTCTTCCGGTGCCTTCCTTTCTTGCGTACAATTTCCTCAAATTGCTTACTCCCGGCAAGACTCTTGTAGACACCTTTTTCTATAATTCCTTTCAATAGCATATTTTCTTGCTCAAGTGTAAATTGGCTAAGAGAATCGTTAGTGGAATCAATAGAACTACTAGAAGCAACAATATTGGATTTAGCATTGTTATTGTTACTACTAGAGGTAGAACCATTTTTACCCTTGTTGCTAGTTTGCTTAGATTTAACTTGTGGCATAAAGGTAGACAAGAGTAAACGCTTAGCAAGATATGAAGAACTCTTCTTTCGAAGATCGTCATTGAAAGCTTTAAGAAACTCATGCTCTTGCTCTAAATTTAGCTTCTCGAAGCGTAGCTTCTCATGAGTTCTTAGAAGTTCTCTATGATCCTCTTGAGTTGTTTCATGAGCTAACTTAAGAGCATTTAGTTCTTTAGTTAGACGCTCAATCTCCTTCATAGCATTGTCACTCGTTTCCTCTTGACTATCATGATTACTAGCATTTTCATTATAGCTCACATTACTATCTCTATCAACAAGTAAATCATCATCACCAAGCAAATCATCTTGACTTGTCCTTCCTCTCCGAATCCTTGCTTCTTCGAGAGTGTCTTCATTCATAATGATCATCTCTACTCCTTCTCTCCTTATGAGGTGATTCATCTCTTCTATATCTTCCTCTTCGTGATTCGTCTCTTTTCTTGTAGGGAGCCGTACACTCATTGGAGTAGTGTCTGGGCTTCCCACAATTGTAACAATTACGGTCACGACTTGATGATCTTCTCTCATAATGTCTTGAGCTAGAGCTTCTTTCTTTTCCTTTGTTCTTGTGGAACTTGTTGAACCTTTTCACCATTAGGCTAATCTCTTCATTTGATACTAGGTTGTCACTTGAAATTGTTGGAGCATCGGTTGAGGCTTTGTAAGCACCACTTGACTTGTTGTGTAGCTCCTCTTTGTCCTTGAGTGAAATTTCATGAGCGATAATCCTTCCAATGACTTCCGTGGGCTTGAGATCTTTGTAATTTGGCATCATTTGGATCAATGTGCAGACGGTATCATATTTTCCATCCAAAGCTCTAAGTATCTTCTTGATGATGAATTTGTCGGTCATCTCTTCACTTCCTAAGCCGGCAATCTCATTTGTGATGAGAGCAAGCCTAGAGTACATCTCAGCGACTCCTTCACCATCCTTCATCTTGAAGTTGTCAAGTTGACTTTGAAGCACATCCAACTTAGATTCCTTGACGGACTCGGTACCCTCATGCATAAAAACCAAAGTATCCCAAATTTCCTTTGCATTCTCGAGGCGGCTGATTTTGTTGAATTCCTCTAGACACAAACCGTTGAATAGAATGTCACAAGCTTGAGCATTGTATTGCAACATATTCAATTCTTCCGGGGTTGCTTCACGATCCGGTTCCTTGCCATCCTCAAAGAAGTCACCTTGCAATCCAACACGAACAACAGCCCAAACGGCGGGGTTATGACCAAGAATATGCATTTTCATCTTATGTTTCCATCTAGCAAAGTTTGTACCAACAAAATATGGACCTCTACGGTGATAGTTACCCTCACTAGACGCCATACTCTCCTAGGTTGTGAAACCAAGGCTATGATCACCAAAGCTATGGAAATCAAGGCTTACGGAGACCAAAGCTCTGATACCACTTGTAGGATCGAAAGTATGTCTAGATGGGGGGTGATTAGACTACTTGACCAAATAAAACCTAACCTTTTCCCAATTTTAGTTGTGGGAAGATTTTAGCAATAGTACATGTCAAGCATCACCCTACACATGCAATTCTAAGAGTATAGCAGCGGAATGTAAGCAATTGCATATGTAAGTAAAGGAGGGGATCGGAGATTTCAAACGCAATGAAGACACGGTGGTTTTTGGCGTGGTTCCGATAGGTGGTGCTATCGTACGTCCATGTTGATGGAGACTTCAACCCACGAAGGGTACGGCTGCGCGAGTCCACGGAGGGCTCCACCCACGAAGGGTCCACGAAGAAGCAACCTTGCCTATTCCACCATGGCTTACGTCCACGAAGGACTAGCCTCACTCGGGGTAGATCTTCACGAAGTAGGCCATCTCCTTGCCCTTACAAACTCCTTGGTTCATCTCCACATCAGGTTGGAGGCTCCCAAGTGACACCTAACCAATCTAGGAGACACCACTCTCCAAAAGGTAATAGACGGTGTGTTGTTGATGAACTCCTTGCTCTTGTGCTTCAAATGATAGTCTTCCCAGCACTCAAACAACTCCTCACAGATTTGGCTATGGTGGAAGAAGGATTTGAGTGGAAAGCAACTTGGGAAAGGCTAGAGATCAAGGTTCAAATGGTAGGAATGGAATAGCTTGATCTCAACACATGAGTAGGTGGTTCTCTCTCAGAAAATGTATGGTGGAAGTGTAGGCATGTTCTGATGGCTCTCCTTACTGAGAAGGATGTGGTGGAGGGGTATATATAGCCTCCACACAAAATCCAACCGTTACACACTTTTGACCCAACTCGGTGGCACCGAAACGATAATCTCGGTAGCACCGAACTGTGTAAAAGATATGAACTTTAGGAATCTCGGTGGGACCGATACGAACAACTCGGATGGACCGAAGTGCAATGGCTTAGGGAAAACCTCATCTCGGTGGCACCGATTGCATCAACTTGGTTGGACCGAAGTGAAGCAATAAGGCAATAGAGACTTGGCAAGCCATCTCGGTGAGACCGATTTGCATAACTCGGTGAGACCGAAGTAAATGCAAACGATTACAGAGAGTTGGCAAGGCCATCTCGGTGGGACCGAGATCCATTTCGGTGGATCCGATTTGTTAGGGTTTTGGCAGTGGCTAAGTCTTGGATGAACTCGGTGGGGCCGGATTGGAAATATCGGTGGGGCCGAGTTGGAATGTAGGTTTAGGACATATTTAGGTAGAGAGAGTGGTTGAGGGTTTATGAGTACTGTCACTAAGCACTTGAGCAAAAAGACCATTAAGCAACACCTCATCCCCTTTTAATAGTATTGGCTTTCCTATGGACTCAATGTGATCTTGGATCACTAAACCAAAAATGTAGAGTCTTGATCTTTTGCCAATCCTTGTCCTTAGCATTTTGAGGGGTCCACATCTCTAGTCCATGCCATGCCAATCATTGAACATCCTGAAATCTTTAACTTGAATGGACATTAGTTCAATGAGATATATGTTGTTATGAATTACCAAAACCACCAAGGAAGCAAATGTGCTTTCAAAAGTGAAGGCTAGCAAATAGGTTGAGAAGCGACCAACTAGAGAACAAAAACGGTCATGATCATGCATTGAGAATAATTAACATTGAATACTAGCATGAGTAGGATATAGTCACCCTGAACATAAATATCATGGAGGCTATGTTGGTTTTGAATCAACTACATGCACGAACATGTGCCAAGTCAAGCCACTTGAAACATTCAGAGGAGGATACCATATTAACATACTACATCATAACCATTTTAATGCATGTTGACATCCAAGATAAATCATTATCCACTCCTAGTTACTTGAGCATGGCATGAGCAACTATAATCTCTAATTGTCATCACAAACATGTTTACTCATAATATGCTGAATCATGGATACTGAGTTAAACATATTTACAAAAACAAAAACAAGAAGAGTTCATACCGGCTTTTCCTTGCCACAGTCACTTCATCATATCATCGTCATTATTGCCTTTCACTTGCACGACTGAATGATGTGAAAATAATAATAGTGCAAGAGTGCTGTGGACTAAGCTGGGATCTTCAAACATTTTATTCAAGGGAGAAGACAAGGTAATACTGGCTCTTTGTTAGATCAACAATAAAGCATATAAGAACCACTCATCATTTTCATCATGGTCTTCTCCCTATTACAACTTCAACGAAAAGAAAAGAAATTCAGAGAAACACACTGAAATATTTTTGGAGTTTTTAGTTTTTTCTGAAGGAAGCAAATCAAGGAAGAAAAACGAAAAGCGAGAAAACTATTTACACGGGAGAACTCCCAACAAGCAAAAGAAGAAACAAGAAATCTTTTTGGGTTTTCTTTTAATACTATGAACTGACAAACAAGAAAGAAAAACCGAAAAGAAGCGAGAAATATTTTTGGGTTTTTGAAGTTTTTCAAACACACAAGAAGAAAGCGAGAATAAAATTAACATGGATATACAATGAAAAAGTATGAACACCGACAACTGAAATGAATGTGTGAACATGAATGTAATGTCGGTGAGAGATACGTACTCCCCCAAGCTTAGGCTTTTGGCCTAGCTTGGTAATCACCACCCGTAATATCCATCAGGACCGGGCGGATAGTACTGGGGCGGAGGCACCTGAGGGTCCCACTGCTGGGCCTCATCCTCTGCTGCTGCCAGCTCGTTCCTGTAAGCTGTGATGTCTGCCGGCATGATGGTGTATCCGTTCCTGGCATGAGAATCAAACAAAGAGGGTGCAGGCAACGGAATAATATTGCGAGTTGTCTCGCTAAAACCAGATTATAACGAATATATTGAGGTGGTTCAGTTTCATCAATAAAGTGGTGATCGATCATGCACTGTTGGTCTAAATAAGCCTTGGGCAACAAGTGGTCATTTGGGCGAATAGCAACATTAAAATGTTTCGCAAGACACGAAGCATAGATACTGCCATGTATTTTACCCTTAGTTCTGTTGGTGTGTAAGCGGTGTGCAATGATAGCTCCCAAGCTAAAAGTGTTATCGCCGTAAATAGCACGACACAAGATGGCGAGGTCAGGGGCACTGAGCGTACCACCTTCCTCCCTGGTGGTCAAGCATTTCCCTATGAATAAAGCAAAGTAGTGCACAGCAGGAAAATGCAAGCTAGTAACACGGGCTTTTGAAACGCCCCTAAATTCCCCCATAGTCAAAGTGTGAAGGAAGTCCTCGAACTCCTCAGGCCGAGGCTCCCTCAAATCCCCATCAGAAGGGATCAAGCATATTTTACAAAACTCATCTAGCGTTAACTCATGATGTTCAGCATATAAATCGAAACGCACCATGGGGATATCGAGCCTAGGCATAAAATAAAATTTTTGCACAAAGGAATTTGTAAGGATGTGGTGCTGGTCACACTCGTCTGCGAGGAAGTTGGTCAGCCCGGCGTTCGCAACAAATTGTGCGAACTCTTGACGAAACCCGGCTTCGTTCATGAAGGTGTTGTGCGGCCACTCGCACGGTCGGACCTCCGTCCTGGGCGGGATGTTGAGGTCGTGGTCATGGGTATCCTCAAGGGCACCCTTGGAGGTCTGACGCAACGAACTCCTCCGAAGAAAGTTCATTTTTCCTAAGAACAAATTTCTGAAAAATTTTGGACCACAAAAATATGTCAACAAAACTTCACAAGATTGATAGCAACTACTCATACAAGTGCCTAGAGGCTATATCAAGCATTCAAACTACTTAGAACTCAAGGAATTTAACATGCAAGCTCATTTTCAGTAGCACCAATAGCAGCAATTTATGAAAAATATAATCCACTAAAGCAAAAACTAATTGGAGCAATGGGGGAGTCACATACCAAGGAGCAATCCCTCAGAACAGTTTCGGAAACGGAGCTCCGAGCAAAGAGATCAAAAATCTCAGGTTTGGGAGCAAGAACACGAGAGAGAGAGCTACAAAGATTTTTTTTCTGGAGGTAGGAGATGAAGTGGGCTGAATGGATAAGTGAGTGGGTCCCTGTGGGACCCACAAGGCACTTTGGCGCGCCCTGGGGGGTGGCCGCGCCCTACTGCCTTGTGGGCAGCAGGTGCATCCCCCTGGGTTGTTCTCAGTACCAAAAATTCTTATATATTCCAGAAAAAATAATGTCAAAATTTTATTGCATTCTGAGCACTTTTATTTTTGGGCCATTTTATTGCACGGATAATTCAGAAAACAGGATAATCATGTCATTTTATTTTATTAAACTATAATTAACAAAGAGTAAAAGGTAGGTATAGAAAGTCGTGCTTACTAAATTCATCAACCACATGCCCTTCAGAAAGAATCCATTAATAAGGTTGATCAAGTCTTATTAACAAACTATTTCCGAGTGACATGAAACCGAAGAATTTTCGTATAACACTAAGTTACCTCAATGGGGATATGCATCTCCCCAACAATGAGAAATTCATACTTCTTTTTGACAGTAGGAAGAGGAAATTTGAAATCTCCAATAGTGATTGTCGAAACCTTTTCAATACAGTTGATACCATTCACTGAAGTTTGTTTCTCAAGGAAATAAACCGTATGCTCATTACCATTGACATGAAAAGTGACCTTGCTTTTGTTGCAGTCAATAACAGCCCCTGCAGTATTCAAAAAGGGTCTTCCAAGGATAATTGACATATTGTCGTCCTCGGGCATATCAAGTATAACAAAGTCCGTTAAAATAGTAACATTTGCAACAACAACGGGAACATCCTCGCAAATTCCAATGGGTATAGCAGTAGATTTATCAGCCATTTGCAAAGATATTTCAGTAGGTGTGAGTTTATTCAAATCAAGTCTTCTATATAAAGAGAAAGGCATGACACTAACACCGGCTCCCAAATCACATAAGGCAGTTTTAAAATAACTTCTTTTAATGGAGTATGGTATAGTGGGTATTCCCAGATCTCCTAACTTTTTAGGTACTCCACCCTTAAAAGAATAATTTGCAAGCATGGTGGAAATTTCAGCTTTAGGTATCTTTCTTTTATTAGTGACAATATCCTTCATGTATTTAGCATAAGGAGACATTTTCAACATATCAATCAAGCGAGTGCGTAAAAAGACAGGTCTAAGCATTTCAACAAAGCGCTCAAAGTCTTCATCATCCTTATTTTTAGATGGTTTAGTAGGAAAAGGCATAGGTTTTTGAACCCATGGTTCTCTTTCCTTTCCATGTTTTCTAGCAACAAAGTCTCTTTTATCATATATTTTATTCTTAGGAGGTGGGTTATCAAGATCAACAACAGGTTCTATTTCTACATCATTATTTGGTTGAGCATCAACATGAACAACATCATTTTCATTTTCATTATCATTATTACTAGGTGCATGTTCATTACCAGATTGTGTCTCAGCATCAGAAATAGAACATTAGGATTCTCCGGAGGCTTTCCCCCCTCAGGTTCACTAGAAGCATGCAAAGTCCTATCATTTTTCTTTTTCTTTTTCTTCTTAGATGGACTAGGTACATCAATATTATTTCTTTGAGAATCTTGTTCAATTCTTTTAGTATGACCTTCAGGATACAAGGGTTCCTGAGTCATTCTACCTCCTCTAGTAACAACTCTAATAGCATGATCATTCTTTTTATTATTCATCTCATCAAGCAAATCATTTTGTGACTTAGCAATTTGTTCTAGCTGAGTCTGAACCATAGAAGCATGTTTACTCAAGCATTTAACATCATTAGTAGTTCTAAACATCAAATCACTCAAGCGTTCAATCATGATGGCATTCCGTTTTAGTTGATTGCAAACATACATATTAAAGTGTTCCTGTTTAATGATGTAATTATCAAATTCATACAGGCATTGACTAGCAGGTTTATTATACGGAATATCACCTTCATCAAATCTAGTGAGAGAATTTACCTCCACTACCTGTGTCGGGATGTCGAGCCCATGTATTTCTTCAATAGGTGGTAAATTCTTAACATCTTCAGCTTTAATACCTTTTTCCTTCATAGATTTCTTAGCTTCTTGCATATCTTCTGGACTGAGGAATAGAATACCTCTCTTCTTCGGAGTTGGCTTAGGTGGTGGTTCAGGATGTGTCCACTCATTATCATTCTTCAATATATTATTCAGTAATTCTTCAGCCTGCCCAACAGTTCGTTCCCTGAAAACACAACCAGCACAACTATCTAGGTAATCCCTAGAAGCATCGGTTAGTCCATTATAAAAGATATCAAGTATTTCATTCTTCTTAAGAGGATGATCAGGCAAAGCATTAAGTAATTGGAGAAGCCTCCCCCAAGCTTGAGGGAGACTCTCTTCTTCAATTTGCACAAAGTTAAATATTTCCTGTAAAGAAGCTTGTTTCTTATGAACAGGAAAATATTTTTCAGAGAAGTAATATATCATATCTTGGGGACTACGCACACAGCCAGGAGCAAGAGTATTAAACCATTTCTTAGCATCACCCTTTAATGAGAAAGGAAACAACTTAAGGATATAGTAATAGTGAATTTTTTCCTCATGAGCAAATAGGGTGGCAATATCATTCAACTTAGTAAGATGTGCCACAACAGTTTCAGTTTCATAACCATGAAAAGGATCGGATTCAACCAAAGTAATTAACTCAGGATCGATAGAGAATTCATAATCCTTATCAGTAATGAATATGGGAGAGGTAGCAAACTTAGGATCATATTTCATTCTCTCCCTCATAGATTTTTCTTTCATTTTAGCAAGCAATTTTATAACCTCATCTCTATCATTACAAGCAAGAATGGCTCTAGCCGTCTCCCTGTCAAAGACATGTTCATCGGGTGATTCAACTCTAGTAGGAGAGCTAGGCATAATAGGTGAATCATAGTTCTCAAGAGTTTCAATATTTTTAGCATTCTCAATTTCTTTAGCTTTAGCAAGTTGTTCATTAAGAAAATCACCAAGTGGCATAGTGTTATCAAGCATAGTACTAGCATCATCATAAGTATCATTCATAGCAGAAGTAGTATCATCAATAACTTGCGACATATCAGAATGCATAACAGGTGGTGGTGTCGCAAGTCTACTCAAAACAGAAGGTGAATCAAGTGCAGAGCTAGATGGCAGTTCCTTACCTCCCCTCGTCTTAGAGGGAACGATCTTGGTCTTAGCATCTTTCAGATTCTTCATAGTGATCAACAGATATAAATCCCAAGTGACTCAACAAATAGAGCTATGCTCCCCGGCAACGGTGCCAGAAAAAGGTCTTGATAACCCACAAGTATAGGGGATCACAACAGTTTTCGAGGGTAGAGTATTCAACCCAAATTTATTGATTCGACACAAGGGGAGCCAAAGAATATTTGCAAGTATTAGCTATTCTGTTGTCAATTCAACCACACCTGGAGACTAAATATCTGTAGCAGAGTGAACAGTAGCACAGTAGTATGGTAGTTTGATAGCAATAGCAATAATAGTAATAGTAGCAGTAACTTAGCAAAGAACAATATGTGAAAAACTCGTAGGCATTGGATCGGTGATTAAGTTGGATAACATTCATCATGTAACAGTCATAACCTAGGGCGACACAGAACTAGCTCCGATTCATCAATGTAATGTAGGCATGTATTCCGTATATAGTCATACGTGCTTGCGATAAGAACTTGCATGGCATCTTTTGTCCTACCCTCCCGTGGCAGCGGGGTCCATAAGGGAACTAAGGGATATTAAGGCCTCCTTTTAATAGAGAAACGGAACAAAGCATTAACACATAGTGAATACATGAACTCCTCAAACTACGGTAATCACCGGAAAGAATCCCAATTATTGTCACCTTGGGGTATGCGGATCATAACACATAGCAGGTGCGTATAACTTGCAAGATGGGATCAAGAACACAAATATATTCATGAAAACATAAAGGGTTCAGATCTGAAATCATGGCACTCGGGCCCTAGTGACAAGCATTAAGCATAGCAAAGTCATAGCAACATCAATCTCAGAACATAGTGGATACTAGGGATCAAGCCCTAACAAAACTAACTCGATTACATGATAAATGTCATCCAACCCATCACCGTCCAGCAAGCCTACGAAGGAATTACTCACTCCCGGCGGTGAGCATCATGAAATTGGTGATGGAGGATGGTTGATGATGACGATGACGGAAGATCCCCCTCTCCGGAGCCCCGAACGGACTCCAGATCTGGCCTCCCGATGAAGAACAGGAGGTGGCGGCGGCTCCGTATCGTAGAACATGATGAAAATTCTTCTCTTATTTTTTTCTCAGGGAAAGAGAATTTATAGCATTGGAATTAGGTCAGACGGCCGCCTGTGGGCCCCACAAGGCACTATGGCGCGCCCTACTGCCTTGTGGGCAGCAGGTGGCCCCCCTTCTGTTGATTCTTGCGCTAATAATTTTTATATATTCCATAAAAATTCTCCAAAAAGTTTTGTCCAAATCAAAGAACTTTGATTTCTGCACAAAAACAACACCATAGCAATTCTGCTGAAAACAGCGTCAGTCCGGGTAAGTTTCATTCAAATCATGCAAATTAGAGTCCAAAACAAGAGCAAAAGTGTTTGGAAAAGTAGATACGACGGAGACGTATCACTGCCTAATCTCTATATATGCATGTGTAGGATGTATTGGTTGCCATTTAACTGGTGCTAAAATTTGCCTAAATTCCAAGAAAATTAAAAACTATAATTTTGCCTTGTTAAGTGTCTATTCACCACCCTCTAGACCTATCTTCTCGATCCTTCAATTTGTATCAGAGCATTGGTCTCCATTGCCTTGGTTTAATCACCTTTGGAAGAAGATGGATGTGTCTACGTTGGGGAGTCTTAGATGTAGAGTGCTGGTGACCCACAAGTATAGGGGATCAATCGTAGTCCTTTTGATAAGTAAGAGTGTCGAACCCAACGAGGAGCAGAAGGAAATGACAAGCGGTTTTCAGCAATGTATTCTCAGCAAGTACTGAAAGTAGCGGTAACCGGTAGTTTTGATAGCAAGATAATTCGTAACAAGTAACAAGTAACAAGTATAATAAAGTGTAGCAAGGTGGCCCAATCCTTTTTATAGCAAAGGACATGCCGGAACGAACTCTTATAATAAGCAAAGTGTTCTCGAGGACACATGGGAATTTCATCTAGTCACTTTCATCATGTTTGTTTGATTCGCATTCACTACTTTGATAATTTGATATGTGGGTGGACCGGTGCTTGGGTGCTATTCTTACTTGAACAAGCCTCCCACTTATGATTACCCCCTCTTGCAAGCATCCGCAACTACGAAAGAAGAATTAAGATAACTCTAACCATAGCATGAAACATATGGATCCAAATCAGCCTCTTACGGAATAGCGCATAAACTAGGGTTTAAGCTTCTGTCACTCTAGCAACCCATCATCTAATTACTACTCCACAATGCCTTCCCTTAGGCCCAAAGATGATGAAGTGTCATGTAGTCGACGTTCAGACGACACCACTAAAGGAAGCACAACATACATGTCATCAAAATATCGAACGAATACCAAATTCACATGATTACTTATGACAAGACTTCTCCCATGTCCTCAAGAACAAAAGTAACTACTCACAAATCATATTAATGTTCAAGACCAAAGGGGTATTGAATAACATTAAGGATCTGAAGATATAATCTTCCGCCAAATAAACCAACTAGCATCAACTACAAGATGTAATCAACACTACTAGCAACCCACAGGTACGAATCTGAGGTTTTGAGACAAAGATTGAATACAAGAGATGAACTAGGGTTTGAGATGAGATGGAGCTGGTGAAGATGTTGATGAAGATTGATCCTCCCACGATGAGATGATCGTTGGTGATGTCGATGGCTTCGATTTCCCCCTCCCGGAGAGAAGTATCCCCGACGGAATCGCTCCACCGGAGAGCAAAATAGCTCCTGCCCAGGTTCCGCCTCGAGACGGTGGCGCTTCATCCCGAAAGTCTTCTTCTGATTTTTTCTTGGTAAAATGGCTTCATATAGCAGAAGGAGGGGGCCGGAGGCCTGCCAGGGGCCCCACAAGCTTGGGGGGCGCGCCCAGGGGGTCGGGCGCGCCCCCCAGGCTTGTGGCTGCTTGGTGGGTCCCCTCCTGTTGATTCTTTTGCCAGTATTTTTTATATATTCCAAAATAATTCTCCGTAAATTTTCAGGTCATTTGGAGTTGTGCAGAATAGCTATCTCTGTTTCACCCCTTTCAGGTCCAGAATTCCAGCTACTGGCAATCTCCCTCTTCATGTGAATCTTGCAAAATAAGAGAGAAAAGGCATAAGAATTTGTACCATGAAGTGAAATAATGATCAAAAACATAATAATTATTAGTAGGAACTCATGATGCAAATTGGACGTATCAACTCCCCCAAGCTTAGATCTCGCTTGTCCTCAAACGAAAGCCGAAATCCATAATCATGACCACATGTTTAGAGAGAGAGGCGTCCATAAAAATAAAATACGGACATGGAGCATCATGATCTTTATTATAACAGCAATATATCATCATAAAACTTCTCATGAAAAAGTGACAATTCATCCACAAGTTAAAGTATGAACCATAAACCAAATTGAAAACTAACAAACTATGATCTCAGTCACTGAAGCAATTGCAATTCATCATATTATCAGAAAGAGTATATGTAAGACCTTTGTTTAGCAGGTTCACATACTAAACTATCATTTAGTCTTCTATGATTGCTAACACCCACGAGATACTTATGGAGCAAAAGTTTCAGTCGGACACATAGAAAGATAGGGGCTTATGATTTTGCCTCCCAACGTATTTACCTCAAGGATAATGTCAACAATAATAACTCATGGTCACCTACATCCAACTGGATATATATGCCTGGATCAATCCCCACCACATGATGCTTGCCAAGAGAGAAAATAAAAACGGAATAGAGGAGAATACTATTGACTCTTGCATGAAAGTAAATACATAAAGTAAAAGATAGGCCCTTCGCAGAGGGAAGAAGAGGTTGTCATGCGCCTTTTGTTTCTGGAAGTGAAAGCTCTTAATGTAAAGGAACGTCACTTTATATTGCCCCTTGTGATAGCAACCTTTATTATGCAGTCTGTCACTTTTATTACTCCACCATCACAAGATCGTACAAAGCTTATTTTCCCTTACAATAAAAGTTCATACATGTTTAGGAGCAATTTTTATTGCTTTGCACCGATGACAACTTACTTGATGATCTTATTCAATCCATAGGTAGATATAGTGGACTCTCATGGCATGAAACTGGGTTTAAGGGTTTTTGGATGTGCAAGTAGTATCTCTACTTAGCGCGGAATTTTGGCTAGCAAAAGATAGGGGGCAAACTCCACATGTTAGAGGATCCAAAACAATATAACTTCTATGTGAATATAAGCAAACATAAGTCTTTACGTTGTCTTCCTTGTCCAACGTCGACTAATTGACATAGAATATTTAATGGGGGCTCACAATCATAAAAGATGTCCAAGTTAGTGTATTTATATGTGAGACCTCTCTTCCCTTATTACTTTTTCATGAATTGCAACAATTACCAATGCTATGTTTGTCAACTTCCAACAAGTTTTATCAAATATACTTCTTTTATGTGAAGTCATCACTCCCTATGGGATTAGCATATGATCTTACTTTTTATTCTTTATTTATTTCTAAGATTGGATCATCAAAAGCAAAACACTCAACTCAAACTACTCTTTATTATATAACTCTCACACACGATTACATAGATAGATAGATCACAAAGCAAGCACTCGAAACTAAATCATACTAACTTTATTCTTCTAAATCATGAAATAACTAAGAATCGAACTAAGATAGATAATGATGATAAAAAGTGATGATGATACGATACCGGGGCACCTCCCCCAAGCTTGGCACAAGCCATGGTGCCCATACCCATGTACTCAAATCTCCTTCTTGGGTGATGGTGGTGATGAAGTGATGGGCTTGTCCTTCAAAATATTTAATAAGATATCCTTCAAACTCTGGACCTCCCAAAGCAACTGCTGAATTACGGTGGCGTTCTTTTGCACTTCAACCATAATATGTTTATTTTTCGGCCACCACGATCCGTTTCCTGCATCATTCTCACTTGGACGGGAAATATCCCAATTGGAAGGTATGTGCATGCGAGGAGTGTTTTCAACCCCATAATTGTGTACCAAATAATGAAAATTGTTCCGATGTAACCTGTGTAATGGTCTCCTAGGAGGAAGCCCTTCTTGTACCTCTGGACTCCCATGGCTTGTAGTGCTTCTCACGGCTTGATGAAGATTTGGAGTTGTGGAGATGCTGGCAAGGGTACCCCTCTCGGAAGCCGGAGGGTGGACCTCCAGCGAATCTTTATCATCTTCTTCCATGGTAACCTCTCCTTCCTCCTCCCTCCTGAGTTCCATCTGCAGCAACCAAGCGTCGTGTCCCACGTTGTTGGAGGAAGAGGAAGACATGATGCCTGGCCTCGAAAATCTGACAGAAAACAGCACGAAACAAGAACAGAGGAGAAACTTGCGATGCGGTGGTCAAAACACCCGTGAGTATATATAATGAATTTTTCCCGTGCAGAACAAGTAATATGGAAGAAAAACAGAGTCGGGAAAGTCCACGAGGGAGCCACAAGCCTGGTAGGCGCACCCTGGGGGGTAAGGCGCGCCCCCAGGCTTGTCGCCTCCTCGTCCACTTTTCGGACTGTTTATTATTTTCCTATTTTTTTATATATTCCAAAATGAATAGAAAGTACTTTTATGGAAGTTTTGGAGTCGGTTTACTTACCGTACCACATACCTACTCCTATTCAGGATTCTGGAGCATTCCGGAAGGTTTCCTCTATGTGCTCTTCCGGTGTCATTGTTTGAATAATATTAGTTTCAACATTAATGGGTGTACCTGAGATATAATGTTTAATTCTTTGCCCATTAACAACTCTCGGATTATTGCCTTCGGAGTTGTTTATTTTGATGGCTCTGGAGCGATAAACTTCTTCAATGATGTATGGACCTTCCCATTTAGAGAGAAGTTTCCCTGCAAAAAATCTTAAACGAGAATTGTACAATAGAACATGATCACCTACTTTGAATTCCCGTTTTTTGAATTCTCTTATCATGCCATCTTTTAACTTTTTCTTTAAACAACTTGGCATTTTCATAAGCTTGGGTTATCCATTTATCTAAAGAACTAATATCAAATAACCTCTTTTCACCGGCAAGTTTAAAATCATAGTTAAGTTCTTTAATTGCCCAATATGCTTTATGTTCTAACTCAAGAGGTAAATGACATGCTTTTCCATAAACCATTTTATATGGAGACATACCCATAGGATTTTTATAAGCAATTCTGTAAGCCCAAAGTGCATCATCAAGTTTCTTAGACCAATTCTTTCTAGATCTATTAACAGTCTTTTGCAAAATTAATTTTATTTCTCTGTTAGTTAATTCAACTTGACCACTAGACGGAGGATGATAGGGAGATGCAATTCTATAATTAACATCATATTTAGCAAGCAATTTACGGAAAGCACCATGAATAAAATGTGAACCACCATTAGTCATTAAATATCTAGGGACTCCAAACCTCGGGAATATAACTTCTTTAAGCATTTTAATAGAAGTGTTATGATTAGCACTACTAGTTGGAATAGCTTCTACCCACTTAGTAACGTAATCAACAACAACTAAAATATGAGTATACCCATTGGATTTAGGAAAAGGTCCCATATAATCAAAACCCCAAACATCAAATGGTTCAATAACAAGTGAATAATTCATAGGCATTTCCTGACGTCTACCAACATTACCAATTCTTTGACATTCATCACAAGAGAGGACAAACTTACATGCATCTTTGAAAAGAGTAGGCCAATAAAAACGAGATTGTAATACCTTGTGTGCAGTTATGTCTCCCGCATGGTGTCCTCCATATGCCTCAGAGTGACACTTACGTAGGATTTCTTCCTGTTCATGCTCAGGTACACAACGTCTAATAATACCATCTACTCCTTCTTTATATAAGTGCGGGTCATCCCAAAAGTAATGCCTTAAATCAAAAAAGAAATTTTTCTTTTGTTGGTATGTGAAACTAGGTGGTATATATTTAGCAACAATGTAATTAGCATAGTCTGCATACCAAGGAGTATCACGAGAAGCATTTATGACAACTAATTGTTCATCAGGGAAATCATCATTAATAGGAAGTGGGTCATCAAGAACATTTTCCATTCTAGACAAATTATCAGCTACGGGATTCTCAGCTCCCTTTCTATCAACAATATGCAAATCAAATTCTTGTAGCAAAAGAACCCACCTAATAAGTCTTGGTTTAGCATCTTTCTTTTCCAAAAGATATTTAATAGCAGCATGATCAGTATGAATAGTAACTTTGGAGTCAACTATGTAAGATCTGAATTTATCACATGCAAACACAACTGCTAAAAATTCTTTCTCAGTAGTAGCATAATTTCTTTGGGCACTGTCTAGAGTTTTACTAGCATAATGAATAACATTCAATTTCTTATCAACTCTTTGTCCTAGAACAACACCTACAACATAATCACTAGCATCACACATAATTTCAAAGGGTAGGTTCCAATCAGGTGGTTGAACAATAGGTGCAGAAATTAAGGCTTTCTTAAGTATTTCAAAGGCTTCTACGCAATCATCATCAAAAACAAATGGAACATCTTTTTGCAAGAGATTAGTAAGAGGCCTAGAAATTTTAGAGAAGTCTTTTATAAACCTTCTATAGAAACCAGCATGACCAAGGAAACTTCTTATACCTTTGATATCTTTAGGGCATGGCATTTTCTCAATAGCATCAACTTTAGCTTTATCAACTTCAATACCTCTTTCAGAAATTTTATGCCCAAGGACTATACCTTCATTCACCATAAAGTGGCATTTCTCCCAATTCAAGACAAGATTAGTTTCTTCACATCTCTGCAAAACTCGATCAAGGTTGCTCAAGCAATCATCAAAAGAAGTTCCGTAAACGGAGAAATCATCCATAAAAACCTCAACAATCTTTTCACAAAAGTCAGAGAATATAGCAGTCATACATCTTTGAAAGGTAGCATGTGCATTACATAAACCAAAAGGCATACAACGATAAGCATAAGTTCCAAAAGGACAAGTAAAGGTGGTTTTCTCTTGATCTTCAGGTGAAACAGGTATTTGAGAGAAACCAGAATAACCATCTAGGAAGCAAAAGTGTGTATGCTTAGATAATCTTTCTAACATTTGATCAATAAAAGGCAAGGGGTAATGATCTTTTCTAGTAGCTTTATTTAATTTCCTGAAATCAATTACCATCCTATAACCAGTTACAATTCTTTGTGGGATAAGTTCATTTTTATCATTAGGAACAACGGTAATACCTCCTTTCTTAGGAACACAATGAACAGGACTTACCCATCTACTATCAGCTATGGGATAAATTATACCTGCCTCCAGCAGCTTTAATATTTCAGTTCTTACCACATCCTTCATTTTAGGATTCAGCCTTCTTTGATGATCAACAACGGGTTTAGCGTCTGGCTCCATATGAATTTTATGTTGACATAAAGTGGGACTAATGCCCTTAAGATCATCAAGAGTATATGCAATAGCAGCACGATGCTTCTTCAGAGTTTTAAGTAATCTCTTTTCTTCATGCTCTGAAAGGTTAGCACTAATAATAACATGATATATCTTCTTTTCATCAAGATAAACATATTTAAGTGTATCAGGTAATTGCTTTAATTCAAACACAGGATCACCCTTGGGTGGAGGTGGATCTCCCAAGGTTTCAACAGGCAAATTATGTTTAAGGATAGGTGCTCGTTTAAAGAACAACTCATTGTAGTGACCCGACCCAAAAGGATCGGTGCCTCTGTGCTTTCGGTGCTATCCCTGGATCAGTATGCTAGCACACACAGTACATCGATGAAATACCATAACATCACATGTTAAAAAGATAATGTAGATTCAGATTATACCTCATATAACACAGCGGAAAACAATCATAAGGGTGTGGAGTCCCATCAACACCAACGGCAAGTTGAGTGTAGACCGTAACCCTACAACGTAACTCTTACTCATTGTAGAAATTCCTGCAATATGATAAGTTGCAGCCGTGTAGGCCAGTACATGGAATATACTGGCAAGTCACATCATAAGAGTATAATGCACCTATTTGTACATGCAATTTGGCTGGTGGAAAGCTCTAAGTTTAATTTTGTATAAAGCTGATTTTTCCCTATTATAAAATAATTTATTCTACTACTACAAAAATAGCATAAGATTGAGATGGCAACCCCAACTCAATCCATTCCCAAAGTTTATTTAAACCCGACTGATTTAATTAAGGGTGATGAGATCTCCCGACATTTCCACCACTAAAAGCTCAAATTGTCCATAACCGGGGACACGGCTAATCGATTAGATTTAACACTCTGCAGAGGTTTGCGCACTTTTCCCCACAAGACTCGGCCACCTCCTTGATTGGAAGATCGAGACATAGTCTTTCGAAAGCATTCCCTCTTAACCCACGGATAGGCCGGTACACCTACTCATTCTACATCTGCTAGCCTATCCCGGAAGAGGTCACACTAACTATTCAACTAAGACAGAGCCCATATCGGCTTGTGGCTGCACATGTAAGCTTCTAGACATGAAAACACGTTTGATCCCTTTGAGCCTGGGCGGCAGACCACTAGTGGTGCACCAGCATGGATTTCCCATGCATGCTCCCACTGTACTTCGCCACCATTCAAACCAATTCCACCCAGGTAGTTCATTTAAAAGTCTTGGTCCTGATTACTACTTTGTCACTCATGTCTCACCATTAAAACATTCCCAATCCACGTCTACTTTAGCGAGGTAATATAATCCTACACGGTGGCGACAAAGGTTGTATAGATCAGACCTACCTCAAATGAACTACTAGGTTTAAGCATAGCCATCCGGCATAAATTCCTACCATGCAATCCTACCACAAAGGACTAAGTGCATAAAAACATAGGTAATGAAAGTATGGTCAAATGTGAACTTGCCTTGGTACTGGTGGTTCAACTCTAGAGAATGATAATAATCTGCTTCGCACTCTGGACAATCTATCACCAAAGTAAATAAACGCACATAAGCAATCATTCAGAGAACCAAAGTAACATGGAACAAGAAAAGACTCGAAAAATCCAAATGAAAATCCAACACACTTAACTCTCACAAAATTTCTAAGTGTAAAAGCAACGTGTGAAATAGGGTTCAAAAATGCGATGTGAACTCAAGTGTATACATGGGATAGGAGTAAATTATTATGGACAGATCCTAATTGTGTGAAAATGCCATGATAAAGATCCAAGTCATTGGTTTTGGCTAGGGTGACAAAGTGCAAAAAGAATTAGCTCAAACGGATCTACGGTTTAGGAGATATGGCCGAATAGAGATTGAATTCAAATCTGAATAAATTCAAATTTGAAATTAGCAAAAGTTTTCAAAGATGGGTTCACTGGATAGATCTAATTAAGATGAAAAATTTGCCGCTGGTTTCATCAAATTTGGATCTTCGAGCACAAAACTACGGTTATTTGAAAACAGGGACTAATCTGTGATTAAACTACTGCAATAAGGTCCCTGGGACATGTGGCGCACTGTGACTAGCTGAAAAGTGTCCACTGCGTAACTAAAATGGCGGATGGTCAGCATTTAACAGAATCGCTAAAAGTCACGGTTAATTAACAGAAAACCGGTCGGTTTAAATAAAACCCGTGGTTAACCGCGTACTGGTTCGCAGATAAAAAAACAAATCCTAATCTAATCTAGACCGTAGGCTTTAGATCGGATGGACGAGAGGGGGCGGCGGCTTACAGTGGTGTGGCGGCGTCGGCGACGAGCAGGGGACGGCGGCGCTGGCGTCGGGTGATGGAGGGGCGGCGGCTATGGCGGTCTCCAGCGTAGGCGAAGTAGACAAGGAGGTGCGGCGCGTCGAGGTGGTCCGAACGGTGGTGACAACGGTCCTCGTGGGCGTCGGAGTCGAGCAGGGGCTCGCGGCGGGGCTCCGGTGCTCCGGCGGGCTCGGCGTCAAAGGTTTGGTCACCTCCGGCAAACCTAGGGGGCAAAACGGTGTCAAAACGGCGCATAGGGAGATGGGGACCCAAAAACGGAACGCGGGGTCTTCGGGCGGCTTACCGGCGGTGAATTTCTCCGGCGAAAAGTGTTCGGCCAGCGAGATTCAAAGCGGGCGGGCGAGCAGTGCGAGCGGCGTGGGGAGAAGGAGGACGTCGAGATGAGAAGAGGGGTCCGGGGCCTTATATAGGCGAGGTCAGGGGCGCTGCGGGGCTGTGGGATATGCTCTATCCCGAGAGCTTCGCCCGGCGGGTGCGGGAGCGCGGCGCGGTGAGCTTATCCCGCGGATTGCGGGAGGTTGAAGACGGCCGGGGCACGAGGTCCCATCGGTCAGTGAGTGCGAGAGAGAGCGATGAGAGCGGGCGGCCGGCGCGAAACATTTTTGGCGTGGGAAACAGGCCGTGGGCCGAATGGCCAGTGGCTGGCTGGGGCGCTCCTGGGCCTGGCGCTGTGTGTGTGCGCGTGTTTTTTTCTTTTTCTAGGGAAAAAGTTTTGTGGCCCAAATCACATCCAAACGAATTTCTAAAAATACCATAGTAATTTATAAAATCATTATGGAATATATAGAGCATAGTGAACATTAATTCCGGCACAGAAAATTTTGAAAATAATTTTTCTAATGCAATAAATGCACTTTTGGCCAATAAAATAAATACCAAATAAGCTTGATAAACTCCAAATAATATTCTAATAATTTTTTTACCAACTCTCTTATATTTGAGGAAGTCATTTTATCCTCTCTCTCTTATTTTATTTGAATAAATGGAAATGATCTTGAAACTCAAAATGGAAAACTTTTCAAAAGTGAATCAAATGGAATTCAAAAGTGCTCCTCATCACTTCCCACTTTCTTTCATATATTTTGAAGAGGTCATGTTATCTTCTCTCATGAAAATCATTGAATGGCATGAAGTTTGTTTTTCTCTAGTTCAAAATTCAAAGGGGATTCAAATGGCCATTCACACAGAAGTGTAATATGAAATATTTTTGGAAAGTCCTATTATTCCCTCTCGTTAATTTTTTTAAAAGTTTCAAATTCCACTCAATTTCACACAACAATCACACAAGCAACCAATATTACTTAATTAGTATAACATTCCAAAATTTAAAATTTTGGGATGTTACACTCATCTATTTCATTTCTTTCATTCATATTCATATCATTCTCATGGTCTAGCAAATATTGTTCTAAAGGATCAGTAGGAGGTACATCAATAGAAGCAAGACCAATAATTTCATCTTTACTAGGTAATTCTTTATCATGATATTGTCTACTAAACTTAGAGAAATTAAATTCATGAGATATATCACCAAACTTAACGCTAACCTTCTCTTTAACACAATCAATTTCAGCATTAACGGTATTCAAGAAAAGTCTACCAAATATAATGGAGCAAAAATTATCTTGTTGTGAACCAAGTACTAAGAAATCAGTAGGGTATTTGATCTTACCACACAAGACTTCAACATCTCTAACAATCCCAAGTGGTGTGATAGTATCTCTGTTTACAAGCTTAATAGTAACATCAATATCTTCAATCTCGACAGGTGCAATATCATTCATTACTTCTTGATATAAAGAAAACGGAATAGCACTCACACTAGCACCCATATCACATAAGCCATGATAGCAATGATCTCCAATCTTAAAAGATACAACAGGCATGCCAACTACAGGCTTATTCTTATCTAGCATATCTCGCTCATTTCTAGCAGGTTTAGCAATTCTAGCAGCCTCATCGCAAAAGTAAATAACATGCCCATCAATATCATCAACCAAAAGATCTTTAACCATTGCAATGTTAGGTTCAACTTTAATTCGTTCAGAAGGTCTAGGTGTTCTTATATTACTTTTATTAACCACAATTGAAGCTTTAGCATGTTCCTTAATCCTAACAGGGAAAGGAGGTTTCTCAATGTAAGCAGTAGGCACAACTAGATCAACATTGTAAACAATTGTTTCTTCTTTAACATTAACAGGTTCTTCATTCAATTCAATAGGTGGATGATATTTAAACCATTTCTCCTTAGGGAGATCAACATGAGCAGCAAAAGATTCACAAAAGGTAGCTACTATCTCAGAGTCAAGTCCATATTTAGTACTAAACTTATGAAAAGCATCAGTTTCCATAAAAGATTTAATACAATCAAACTCAAGATTTATATCTGACTCATTACCTTTGTCGATTTCCCAATCTTCAGAGTTACATTTAATTCTTTCCAGAAGATCCCATCTGAATTCAATAGTTCTCTTCATAAAGGAACCAGCAGAAGAAGTATCGAGCATGGATTGATCATTATGAGAAAGCCGAGCATAAAAGTTTTGAATAGTTATTTCTCTTGGGAGCTCATGATTGGGGCATGTGTGCAACATATAATTAAGCCTCCCCCAAGCTTGAGCGATACTTTCTCCTTCACGAGGCCAAAATTTATATATATAATTCCGCTCACGATGAACCAAATGCATAGGATAAATTTTCTGGTGAAATTCCAGCTTCAACCGGTTCCAATCCCATGTTTCAGTATCATCACATAGCCTATACCATGTCAATGCCTTTCCCTCAAAGATAAAGGGAATATTTTCTTCTTAAATCCATCTCCGGATAGACCTGCAAGCTTAAACAATCCACAAATTTCATCCACATATATCAAGTGCATATCAGGATGCACCATTCCATCTCCTGCATAAGGATTAGCTAGTAGTTTCTCTACCATACCCGAAGGAATTTCATAATAAATATTTTTAGTGCAGCAAGGTGGCCCAATGCTTTTTATAGCAAAGGACAAGTCGGAACGAACTCTTATAATAAGCAAAGAGTTCTCGAGAAAACTGATACGTCCATTTTGCATCATGTTTTGCTACTGTTATTTATAGTGTTTTTAATCAATATAACACTTTTTGGAGCAATTCTAAAACTTTTTCTCTCTTAATATGCAAGATCTACACAAGGAGGGAGAATGCCGGCAGCTGGAATTCTGGACCTGAAAAAGCTATGTCAGAGATACCTATTCTGCACATCTCCAAATGAGCTGAAATTTCACGGAGAATTATTTTGGAATAAATCAAAAATATTGGAATCAAGAAGTACCAGAGGGGGCCACCCAGGTGTCCATGAGGTACCAGGGCGCGCCACCCCCCAGGCGCGCCCTGGTACCTCGTGGGGCCCCTGGCCAGCCTCTGGCCCCCATTTTCTGGTATATAAGTGCATTTGCCCTAGAAAAAATATAGAGAAGACTTTCGGGACGGTGCGCCACCGTCTCGAGGCAGAACTTGGGCAGGAGCACTTTTGCTCTCCAGCGGAGAGATTCTGCCGGGGATACTTCCCTCTGGGAGGGGGAAATCATCGCCATCGACATCACCAGCGATCCTCTCATTGTGGGAGGACTAATCTTCATCAACATCTTCACCAGCACCATCTCATCTCAAACCCTAGTTCATCTCTTGTATTCAATCTTTGCCTTAAAACCTCAGATTGGTACCTGTGGGTTGCTAGTAGTGTTGATTACACCTTGTAGTTGATGCTAGTTGGTTTATTTGGTGGAAGATTATATGTTCAGATCTATTATGCTATTCAACACCTCTCTGATCTTGGACATGAATATGATTTGTGAGTAGTTACTTTTGTTCTTGAGGACATGAGAGAAGTCTTGTCATAAGTAATCATGTGAATTTGGTATTCGTTCGATATTTTGATGATATGTATGTTGTTGATTCCCTTAGTGGTGTCGTGTGAACGTTGACTACATGACACTTCACCATATTTGGGCCTAAGGGAATGCATTGTGGAGTAGTAATTAGATGATGGGTTGCTAGAGTGACAGAAGCTTAAACCCTAGTTTATACGCTATTCCGTAAGGGGCTGATTTGGATCCATATGTTTAATGCTATGGTTAGAGTTATCTTAATTCTTCTTTCGTAGTTGCGGATGCTTGCGAGAGGGGGTAATCATAAGTGGGAGGCTTGTTCAAGTAAGAACAGCACCCAAGCACCGGTCCACCCACATATCAAATTATCAAAGTAGCGAACGCGAATCAAACAAACATGATGAAAGTGACTAGATGAAATTCCCATGTGTCCTCGAGAACGCTTTACTTACTATAAGAGATCGTTCCGGCTTGTCCTTTGCTATAAAAAGGATTGGGCCACCTTGCTGCCCTCTTTGTTACTATTGCTACTTGTCACTTGTTACAAATTATCTTGCTATCAAACTACTCGTTACCGATAATTTCAATGCTTGCAGAAAATACCTTGCTGAAAACCGCTTGTCATTTCCTTCTGCTCCTCGTTGGGTTCGACACTCTTACTTATCGAAAGGACTACGATTGATCCCCTATACTTGTGGGTCATCAAGACTCTTTTCTGGCGCCATTGCCGGGGAGTGAAGCGCCTTTGGTGAGTGGGATTTGGTAAGGAAACATTTATATTACGTGCTGAAATATACTGTCACTTGTCACTATGGAAAGTAATCCTGTGAGGGGTTTGTTCGGGGTATCTTCACCTCGACCGGAAACACAAATAGTTGCTCCTCAACCTACTGCACCTACTGAAAATATTTATTATGAGATTGCTCCGGGTATGATAGAGAAACTGCTAGCTAATCCTTATGCAGGAGATGGAACAGTACATCCTGATATGCACTTGATCTATGTGGATGAAATTTGTGGATTGTTTAAGCTTGCAGGTTTATCCGAAGATGGAGTTAATAAGAAAGTATTCCCTTTATCTTTGGAGGTAAAGGCATTGATGTGGTATAGGCTATGTGATGATACTGATACATGGGACTGGAACCAATTGAAACTAGAATTCCATCAAAAAATTTATCCTATGCATTTGGTTCATCGTGATCGGAATTATATATATAATTTTTGGCCTCGTGAAGGAGAAAGCATCACTCAAGCTTGGGGGAGGATTAAGTACATGATGTACACATGCCCCAATCATGAGCTCTCAAAAGAAATTATCTTACATAATTTTTATGCTCGGCTTTCTCATGATAATCAAACTACGCTCAATTCTTCTTCGACTGGCTCCTTTATGAAGAAAGCTATTGAATTCAGATGGAATCTTCTGGAAAGAATTAAATGCAACTCTGAAGATTGGGAACTCGACAAAGGTAATGAGTTAGGTATAATACTTGAGTTCGATTGTGTTAAATCTTTTATGGCCACCGATGCTTTTCATAAGTTCAGCACTAAATATGGACTTGACTCTGAGATAGTAGCTTCCTTTTGTGAATCATTTGCTACTCATGTTGATCTCCCTAAGGAGAAGTGGTTTAAATATCATCCCCTATTAAAGAAAAGATTGAGGAACCCATTAGTGTTAAAGAAGAAACAATTGTTTACCATGTTGATCCAGTTGTGCCTACTGCTTATATTGAGAAACCACCTTTTCCTGTTAGGATTATGGAACATGCTAAAGCTTCAACTGTGGTTTACAAAAGTAATATTAGAGCACCTAGACCCTCTGAACAAATTAAAGTTGAACCTGATGTTGCGATGGTTAAAGATCTCTTAGTCAATAATATAGATGGGCATGTTATTTACTTTTGTGAGGAGGCTGCTAGAATTGCTAAACCTGTTAGAAATGAACGAGATAAGTTAGACAAGAACAAGCCCTTAGTTGGTATGCCTGTTGTTTCTGTTAAGATTGGAGATCATTGCTATCATGGTTTGTGTGATATGGGTGCTAGTGTGAGTGCTATTCCATTTTCTTTATATCAAGAAGTAATGCATGAAATTGCACCTGTTGATATTGAAGATATTGATGTTACTATTAAGCTTGCAAATAGATATACTATTACACCACTTGGGATTGTTAGAGATGTTGAAGTCTTGTGTGGCAAAATCAAATACCCTACTGATTTCTTAGTACTTGGTTCACAACAAGATAATTTTTGTCCCATTATATTTGGTAGACCTTTCTTGAATACCGTTAATGCTGAAATTGATTGTGTTAAAGAAAAGGTTCGAGTTAAGTTTGGTGATATATCTCATGAGTTTAATTTCTCCAAGTTTCATAGACAACCCCATGATAAAGAATTGCCTAGTAAAGATGAAATTATTGGTCTTGCTTCTATTGCCGTACCTCCTACTGATCTGGTAGAACAATATTTGCTAGACCATGAAAACGATATGCATATGAATGAAAGAAATGAAATAGATAAGATGTTATTTGATCAACCACCTATCCTTAAACATAATTTGCCTGTTGAAACTCTTGGAGGCCCTCCTCCGCCTAAAGGTGATCCTGTATTTGAATTGAAGCAATTGCCCGATACATTGAAATATGCTTATCTTGATGAAAAGAAGATATATCCTGTTGTTATTAAGGCTAACCTTTCAGCTCATGAAGAAAAGAGATTACTAAAATCTCTAAGGAAGCACCGAGCTGCTATTGGATATACTCTTGATGATCTTAAGGGCATTAGTCCCACTCTGTGTCAGCATAAAATTAATATGGAGCCTGATGCTAAACCAGTTGTCGACCACCAACGACGATTAAATCCTAAGATGAAAGAGGTGGTAAGAACTGAAATATTAAAACTTCTGGAAGTAGGTATAATCTATCCCATAGCTGATAGTAGATGGGTAAGTCCTGTTCATTGTGTCCCTAAGAAAGGAGGTATTACCGTTGTTCCTAATGATAAAAATGAACTCATTCCACAAAGAATTGTAACTGGTTATAGGATGGTAATTGATTTTAGAAAATTAAACAAATATACTAGAAAAGATCATTACCCCTTACCTTTTATTGATCAAATGTTAGAAAGATTGTCTAAGCATACACACTTTTGATTTCTAGATGGTTATTCTGGTTTTTCTCAAATACCTGTATCACAACCCGATCAAGAGAAAACCACCTTTACTTGTCCTTTTGGTACTTATGCTTATAGACGTATGCCTTTTGGTTTATGCAATGCACCTGCTACTTTTCAAAGATGTATGACTACTATATTCTTTGACTTTTGTGAAAAGATTGTTGAGGTGTTCATGGATGATTTTTTCGTTTACGGAACTTCTTTGATGATTGCTTAATCAACCTTGATCGAGTTTTGCAGAGATGTGAAGAAACTAATCTTGTCTTGAATTGGGAGAAGTGCCACTTTATGGTGAATGAAGGCATTGTCTTGGGGCATAAAATTTATGAAAGAGGTATTGAAGTTGATAAAGCTAAGGTTGATGCTATTGAGAAAATGCCATGTCCTAAAGATATTAAAGGTATAAGAAGTTTCCTTGGTCATGCTGGTTTCTATAGGAGATTTATTAAAGACTTCTCTAAAATTTCTAGGCCTCTTACCAATCTTTTGCAATAAGATGTTCCATTTGTTTTTGACGATGATTGTCTAGAAGCCTTTGAAACACTTAAGAAAGCCTTAACCACTTCACCTATTGTTCAACCACCTGATTGGAACATGCCTTTTGAGATTATGTGTGACACTAGTGATTTTGCTGTTGGTGCTGTTCTAGGACAAAGAGTTGATAAGAAATTAAATGTTATCCATTATGCTAGTAAAACTCTAGACAGTGCCCAAAGAAATTATGCTACTACTGAGAAAGAATTTCTAGCAGTTGTGTTCGCATGTCATAAATTCAGATCTTACATAGTTGATTCTAAAGTAATTGTTCACACCGATCATGCCGCTATTAAATATCTTATGGAAAAGAAAGATGCTAAACCTAGACTCATTAGGTGGGTTCTATTACTACAAGAATTTGACTTGCATATTATTGATAGAAAGGGAGCTAAGAATCCCGTAGCAGATAATTTGTCTAGAATGGAAAATGTTCTTGATGACCCACTTCCTATTAATGATGATTTTCCTGATGAACAATTAGCTGTCATAAATGCTTCTCGTAGTACTCCATGGTATGCGGACTATGCTAATTACATTGTTGCTAAATTTATACCACCTAGTTTCACATACCAACAAAAGAAAAAGTTCTTCTATGATTTAACACATTACTTCTGGAATGACCCACATCTTTATAAAGAAGGGGTAGATGGTATTATTAGACATTGTATACCTGAGCATGTACAGGAACAAATCCTATGGAAGTGTCATTCCGAGGCTTACGGAGGACACCATGCGGGAGACAGAACTGCACACAAGGTATTGCAATCTGGTTTTTATTGGCCTACTCTTTTCAAGGATGCTCTTAAGTTTGTCCTATCGTGTGATGAATGTCAAAGAATTGGTAATGTTGGTAGACGTTAGGAAATGCCTATGAATTATTCACTTGTTGTTGAACCATTTGATGTTTGGGGATTTGATTATATGGGACTTTTTCCTAAATCCAATGGGTATACTCATATTTTAGTTGCTGTTGATTACGTTACTAAGTGGGTAGAAGCTATTCCAACTAGTAGTGCTGATCATAAAACTTCTATTAAAATGCTTAAATAAGTTATTATCCCGAGGTTTGGAGTCCCTAGATATTTAATGACTGATGGTGGTTCACATTTTATTCATGGTGCATTCCGTAAATTGCTTGCTAAATATGATGTCAACCATAGAATTGCATCTCCCTATCACCCTCAAACTAGTGGCCAAGTTGAATTGAGCAATAGAGAAATGAAATTAATTTTGCAAAAAACCGTCAATAGATCTAGAAAGAATTGGTCTAAGAAACTTGACGATGCATTATGGGCATATAGAACTGCTTATAAAAATCCTATGGGTATGTCTCCTTATAAAATGGTTTATGGAAAAGGATGTCATTTACCTCTTGAGTTAGAACATAAAGCATATTGGGCAATTAAAGAACTAAATTATGATTTGAAACTTGCCGGTGAAAAGAGGTTATTTGATATTAGCTCATTAGATGAATGGAGAACCCAAGCTTATGAAAATGCCAAATTATTTAAAGAAAAAGTTAAAAGATGGCGTAATAGAAGAATTTAAAAACGGGAATTTAAAGTAGGTGAGCAAGTTCTATTATACAATTCTCGTTTGAGATTCTTTGCAGGAAAACTTCTCTCTAAATAAGACGAAACCATATATCATCGAAGAAGTTTATCGCTCCGGAGCCATCAAAATAAATAACTCCGAAGGCACTAATCTGAGAGTGGTGAACGGGCAAAGAATTAAGCACTATATTTTAGGTACTCCCATTAATGTTGAAACTAATATCATTGAAACAATTACACCGGAGGAATACATAAGAGAGACCTTCCGGAACACTCCAGAACCGTGAAAAGGAAGAGGTATGTGATACGGCAAGTAAACCGACTCCAAAAATTCCATAAAAATACTTTCTGTCAGTTTTGGAATATTATAAAAATACAAAAATAAGAAACAGCCGAGGGGACCCACCTGGTGCCCACGAGGCACCAGGGCGCGCCACCCCCCCTGGCGCGCCCTGGTGGCTCGTGGGCCCCACGTGAGCCTTCCTGACTCCGTTTTCTCCTGGATTACTTGTTTTGCAAGATAAAAAATCTTTATGTATACTCCCGGACGTTTTGACCACCGTATCACAGAAATCTCCTCTGTTCTTGTTTCGTGCTATTTTTCTGACAGATCTAGATCGCTATGGCTCCACCAAGCTCTTCCAAGGACAAGTTCTACGAGAAGGTCATCAATCCCTACCTACCAGAGGTGATGAAACACCCTCAAGCCATTGAGATGCGTGAGAGGGTTCTTCACATCTAGGATGTTCAAGGACCCAAGAAGACCGGGAGCGTGGAGTCCAGGCTTGAAGCGGTGGAGCAGGAGATCTTCAAGTGCCAAGGGATGGCGGAACGTGGACTCAACGCCAATCACTCCATGATCACGGAATTCACCCGTAATCACAAGGTGGAGGGCCAATCGATGGGGGACATCATCTTCAAGCTTAATGAATGAATCGACTATTTCCAAGGCCAAATCTATGATCTCCAAAACCAAAATTTTGAGTATGAGGCAAGATTCAAAGGTATGAGTTTAGCTGCAAGTTTCAGGACTCCGGAGACTCGTTCATCTTTCTATGATGGGGAACCTATGCCATGGAAGCCGGAGGACAAGCTCGCCACTTCATCATCATCATCATCATCACCGAAGAAGGAAACTTGAGCACATGGGTATGGGCACTCCCCTTGGCTTGTGCCAAGCTTGGGGAAGGTGCCCCGGTATCGTATCACCATCACTTTTATTATCTTTACCTATTTTTAGTTCAATCCTTAGTTATTTCCTGATTTAGTTGAATAAAAGTTTTGTATGATCTATTTTCGAGTGTTAGCTTCGTGATCTATCTATCTATGTAATCGAGTTGAGAGTTATATAATAAAGAGTAGTTTGAGTTTTTGCTTCTTTACTTTCATGCCCCAATTCTAGCAATGAAAATAATGAAAAAGATCATATGCTAATCCTATGGAAAGTAATGACATTACATAAAGAAAAGTATAAGTGGTAAAATTTATTGGAAGTTAACAAACATAGCATTAGTCAATGATGCAATTCATGAAAGAATTAATAAGGGAAGAGAAGATTCACATGCAAATACACTATCTTGGACATCTTTTATGATTGTGAGCCCCCATTAAGTATTTTATGTCAAATTGTTGACGTTGGACAAGGAAGACAATGTAATGAGTTATGTTTGTTCATATTCACATAGAAGTTATATTGTTATAGATCCTCCAACATGTGGTGCTTGCCCAATATCTTTGCTAGCCAAAAATCCGCACCAAGTAGAGATACTACTTGTGCATCCAAAACCTTTAAACCCAGTTTCATGTCATGAGAGTCCACTATATCTACCTATGGATTGAATAAGATCCTTCAAGTAAGTTTTCATCGGTGCAAAAAGCAATAAAGATTGCCTCTAAATATGTCTGAACTTTTATTGTAAGGGAAATAAGCTTTATACGAACTTGTGATGGTAAAGAAATAAAAGCGATAGACTGCATAATAAAGGTTGCTATCACAAGGGGCAATATAAAGTGACGTTCCTTTGCATTAAGAGCTCCTGCATCCAACAACAAAAAGCGCATGACAACCTCTGCTTCCCTCTGCGAAGGGCCTATCCTTTACTTTTATGTATTTACTTTTTATGCAAGAGTCAATAGTGTTCTCCTCTATTTCCTTTTTTATTTTTCTCTTTTGTAAGCATCATGTGGTGGGGAAAGATCTAAGCATATATATCCAGTTGGATATGAGTGATCATGAGTTATTATTGTTGACATCACCCATGAGGTGAATAAGTTGGGAGGCGAACTCCCAAGCCCCTATCTTTCTACGTGTCTGGCTGAAACTTTTTGCTCCATATATATGTCGTGAGCGTTAGCAATCATAGAAGACTAAATGATGGTTGAGTATGTGGACTTGCTGAAAAGCTCCTACATGAGACCCTTCCTGAAAATATGATGAATTGCAATTGCATTCTTGATTGAGAACATAGTTTGTTAGTTTTCAAGAAAGTTTATGCCTTATACTCCATTGCTGTGATGAATTGTTACTTGCTCATGAGAAGTTTATGATAATAAATATTGCTGTTATAATAATGATCATGATGCTACTATGTCCGTATTTTGTTTTTATCGATACCTCTCTCTCTAAACATGTGGACATGATTATCGATATCGGCTTTCGCTTGAGGACAAGCGAGGTCTAAGCTTGGGAGAGTTGATATGGCCATTTTGCATCATGTTTTGCTACTGTTATTTATAGTGTTTTTAATCAATATAACACTTATATGCAAGATCTACACAAGGAGGGAGAATGCCGGCAGCTGGAATTCTGGACCTGAAAAAGCTATGTCAGAGATACCTATTCTGCACATCTCCAAATGAGCTGAAATTTCACGGAGAATTATTTTGGAATAAATAAAAAATATTGGAATCAAGAAGAACCAGAGGGGGCCACACGCCCTGGTACCTCGTGGGGCCCCTGGCCAGCCTCTGGCCCCCATTTTCTGGTATATAAGTGCATTTCCCATAGAAAAATTATAGAGAAGACTTTCGGGATGGTGCGCCGCCGTCTCGAGGCGGAACTTGGGCAGGAGCACTTTTGCTCTCCGGCGGAGAGATTCTGCCGTGGATACTTCCCTCCGGTAGGGGGAAATCGTCGCCATCGACATCACCAGCGATCCTCTCATCGTGGGAGGACTAATCTTCATCAACATCTTCACCAGCACCATCTCATCTCAAACCCTAGTTCATCTCTTGTATTCAATCTTTGCCTTAAAACCTCAGATTGGTACCTGTGGGTTGCTAGTAGTGTTGATTACACCCTGTAGTTGATGCTAGTTGGTTTATTTGGTGGAAGATTATATGTTCAGATCTATTATGCTATTCAACACCTCTCTGATCTTGGACATGAATATGATTTGTGAGTAGTTACTTTTGTTCTTGAGGACATGGGAGAAGTCTTGTCATAAGTAATCATGTGAATTTGGTATTCGTTCGATATTTTGATGATATGTATGTTGTTGATTCACTTAGTGGTGTCGTGTGAACATCGACTACATGACACTTCACCATCTTTGGGCCTAAGGGAATGCATTGTGGAGTAGTAATTAGAGGATGGGTTGCTAGAGTGACAGAAGTGTAAACCCTAGTTTATGCGCTATTCCGTAAGGGGCTGATTTGGATCCATATGTTTAATGCTATGGTTAGAGTTATCTTAATTCTTCTTTTGTAGTTGCGGATGCTTGCGAGAGGGGGTAATCATAAGTGGGAGGCTTATTCAAGTAAGAATAGCACCCAAGCACCGGTCCACCCACATATCAAATTATCAAAGTAGCGAACGCGAATCAAACAAACATGATGAAAGTGACTAGATGAAATTCCCATGTGTCCTCGAGAACGCTTTACTTACTATAAGAGATCGTTCCGGCTTGTCCTTTGCTATAAAAAGAATTGGGCCACCTTGCTGCACTCTTTGTTACTATTGCTACTTGTCACTTGTTACAAATTATCTTGCTATCAAACTACTCGTTACCGATAATTTCAGTGCTTGTAGAAAATACCTTGCTGAAAACCGCTTGTCATTTCCTTCTGCTCCTCGTTGGGTTCGACACTCTTACTTATAGAAAGGACTACGATTGATCCCCTATACTTGTGGGTCATCAGACACATGGGAATTTCATCTAGTCACTTTCATCATGTTTGTTGGATTCGCGTTCGCTACTTTGATAATTTGATATGTGGGTGGACCGGTGCTTGGGTGCTGTTCTTACTTGAACAAGCCTCCCACTTATGATTACCCCCTCTCGCAAGCATCCACAACTACGAAAGAAGAATTAAGATAACTCTAGCCATAGCATGAAACATATGGATCCAAATCAGCCCCTTACGGAGTAGCGCATAAACTAGGGTTTAAGCTTCTGTCACTCCAGCAACCCATCATCTAATTGCTACTCCACAATGCCTTCCCTTAGGCCCAAAGATAGTGAAGTGTCATGTAGTCAACGTTCAGACGACACCACTAAAGGAAGCACAACACACATGTCATCAAAATATCGAACGAATACCAAATTCACATGATTACTTATGACAAGACTTCTCGCATGTCCTCAAGAACAAAAGTAACTACTCACAAATCATATTCATGTTCAAGATCAGAGGGGTATTGAATAGCATTAAGGATCTGAACATATAATCTTCCACCAAATAAACCAACTAGCATCAACTACAAGATGTAATCAACACTACTAGCAACCCACAGGTACCAATCTGAGGTTTTGAGACAAAGATTGAATACAAGAGATGAACTAGGGTTTGAGATGAGATGGTGTTGGTGAAGATGTTGATGAAGATTGGTCCTCCCATGATGAGAGGATCGTTGGTGATGTCGATGGCTTCGATTTCCCCCTCTCGGAGGGAAGTATCCCCGGCGGAATCGCCTCGCCGGAGAGCAAAATAGCTCCTGCCCAGGTTCTTCCTTGAGACGGCGGTGCTTCGTCCTGAAAGTCTTCTTATGATTTTTTTCTAGGGCAAATGGCTTCATATAGCAAAAGGAGGGGGCCGGAGGCCTGCCAGGGGCCCCACAAGCTTGGGGGGCGCGCCCCCCAGGCTTGTGGCTGCCTGGTGGGGCCCCTCCTGTTGATTCTTTCGCCAGTATTTTTTATATATTCTAAAATAATTCTCCATAAATTTTCAGGTCATTTGGAGTTGTGCAGAATAGCTATCTCTGTTTCACCCCTTTCAGGTCCAGAATTCCAGCTGCCGGCAATCTCCCTCTTCATGTGAATCTTGCAAAATAAGAGAGAAAAGGCATAAGAATTGTACCATGAAGTGAAATAATGATCAAAAACATAATTATTATTATTAGGAAATCATGATGCAAATTGGACGTATCAAGTGCCTATTCTCAATGGGGAGTACTATAATTTTTGGAAAGATGAAATGCTTGATGTCTTTGATGAATTTAACTTGAGCAGGTATATTCATAGCCCTTATGTGCCTCCCATTGATCACTTGCACCCCACTCCCGAGGAAGAAATTGACATGCTTCGTAACCTTAGAATCGTCAATCTTAGCATTAGAGGATTACCTAAAATTGTGCTTGGTTGTATGCAAAACTTTGGATGCGCCTGTACCTTGTGGAAAGATTTGGAAAAGTGATATCCAGATTACTCTATAAAGAATCTTGATGAGATTCTTCACAAGACTATTGCTTTTCATAAGATGAAACCTAGTGATCCTAACTTTGATGATTGCCTATTTGAGCTTCGTGATCTCACGCATGCTAAAGGCGATGTTAGAACTATTAGCAATATTATCTTGGAAGCCATTCGAATTCATTCTCTTGAACATTGTCATGATCATGAAACTAACGAAATTATCTCCCAAGGTGATGATGACATTGAAGAACATGGCTATTATGATGAAACTGAAGAATTCGACATCAAATATGAGAAGACTATGAGGAATCTTAGTCTCATGGCAAATCTTCGAGATTACATATCAGGAGGAAAAGAGTCGATTCTTGATAGTGGATGCACCGATCACATGAACAAAGACAAAGACATGTTTCATGAACTTGAAAACAATGATATATGGTCCACGCAAGTATGTGACTTTTGGAGACAACTCCAAGGGTAAGGTACTTGGCCTTGGTAAGGTGGCCATATCCAATGATAGCTCCATTAAAAATGTCATGCTTGTTGAATCTCTTGGCTACAATCATCTTTTCGGATCTAGACTAGCCGACTTTGGTTTCAATGTTCTATTTACTGAAGTAGATTGCAAAGTGTTTCGTCGAGATAATCATAATATGGTCTTTACCGGCATTCGTAGAGGTGATCTATACATTGTTGATTTCACTAAAAGATCCCAACCTTGTACATGTCTTATTGCAAAATCTTATAAAGGTTGGTTATGCCATAGAAGGCTAGGACATGTTGGTATGTGAAATCTTGATAAGCTTGTCAAAGGAGATCATATTCTTGGTGTTAAAGATGTTATCTTTGACAAAGATAGACTTTGTAGTGCTTGTCAAGCGGGAAAACAAGTTGGAGGAAGTCATCCCATAAAGAACATCATGACCATGAGAAGACCACTTGAGCTACTTCACATGGATCCTTTTGGTCCCAATGCCTACAAGAGTCTTGGTGGTAACTCTTTCGGTTTGGTCATAGTTGATGATTTTTCCAAATTTACGTGGGTGTTCTTTCTTGATGACAAATCGCAGGTTCAAAAGATCTTCAAGAACTTCGCTAGAAAGGCCCAAAACCAGTTTGAAGTGAAGATCAAGAAAGTTCGGAGTGACAATGGAACGGAGTTCAAGAACACAAACATGGACACCTTTCTTGACGAAGAGGGTATCTCTCATGAGTTCTCGGCTACGTACACACCTCAACAAAAGGGAGTTGTTGAGAGGAAGAACCGGACTCTTATCGAGATGGCGAGAACGATGCTAGATGAGTAAAAGACGCCAAAACACTTTTGGGTGAAAGCAGTTGAGACAGCTTGCCATGCCACAAATCAGCTTTACCTTCACAAGCTTCTTGATAAAACGACATACGAGCTACTCACCAGTAACAAACCCCAAGTTGGATACTTTTGAGTATTTGGCTCAAGTGTTACATTCTTGATAAGCATCGTCGTCCGAAATTTTCTCCTAAATCTCATGAAGGTTTCCTACTTGGTAACGGATCGAACACTCACACTTACCGTGTCTACAAAAACTTCACTCGAAAAGTTGAAGAGATGGTAGATGTGAAGTTTGATGGAACTAACGGCTCGCAAGTCGATCAATTGCAAATTGATGTAGGAGACAAAGATCCTTCAGAAGCAATTCAAGACTTGTCCATTGGCAAGATTCGCCCCATGGAGGTGTGATACGTCTCCAACATATCTATAATTTATGAAGCATTCATGCCATGTTTACAATAATTTTATATGGTTTTGGTGCACTTTTATATCATTCTCATGGACTAACTTATTAATCTAGTGCCCAGTGCCAGTTCTTGTTTTTTGCATGTTTTTTGTTTCGCGGAAAAACCATACCAAACAGAGTCCAAACATGATAAAAATTAATGGAGATTTTTAATGGAATATATGTGATTTTTGGCAGAAATAATCAACGCAAAACGGTGCCCGAGGGCCCCATAAGGCAACAGGGCACGCCCTACCCCCTAGGCGTGCCCCCTTGCCTTGTGGGAACCTCATAAGTTGGTTGGAGCCCTTCTTTCGCCACAAGAAAGATAATTTCTAGATAAAAATCCCCTCAAAATTTCAGCCCAATAGGAGTTACGGATCTCTGAGAATATAAGAAACGGTGAAGGGCTCTGAAAACAGCAGTGAAAAACAGAAGACAACAGAGAGATCCAATCTAGGGGAGAGCCCCCTCTCTCCCCGGAGGGCCAAGGAAGAAGAAGAAGGAGGGGGCCTGTCGTGGTTTTGTCATAGCATGTGTCCTCGTGAAAGGACTAAGTTGTGAGGCCATTGCTGCAAGGTGAAGGCTTGGATGGGGTTGATTGGAATAACGAGAGATGCGAGTTCACCCAGGTTCAGCCCCTCATGATGGAGGTAAAAGCCTACTCCTGCTTGATTGCTATTGATGATGATGATATCGATTACAAGGGCGCTATTTCGCTACCTGGCTTTCGAGAGATTGTAACCTGTCTATCTCAAAACTTGTCCTTTGGACGAACCAGGAACCCACTTTATATAATAGCCGGGTCCCTGGGGTTTACAATAGGTTTCCGGGTTCTACCCGTAATAGGAGTCCTACTCTAAGTCTTGTAGGCCTTCCGTGTCTTCCAAGTTAGATGGACTCCTTCTGGTGTTGGACTCCCGTAAACTGGCCTCGCTACTTGGGTCGGGCCGTCTTCTGGGCTTCCGTAACCCGGCTTTGGCAGCCCTAAGGGTAAGCCGGCCCTTGTCCTCTTGGGTTCATCGGTGGGTCTTGACCCTTGGGCTTAAGTGCCGAGTTATCCTCAACGGGGTATATCCCCGACATTAGCCCCCAGGTTGGCGCGAATTTATTCATGCCAAGCTCCGGCTTTCAATGCTTCGACTTGATGAAAATATTGGGAATAAAAATCCGCCTGATGTTGAACCGGCTCGCCGGGCCTTCTATGAATAGCTTTCGGGTGACACTACTACAGGAATGCCTAGCAGTGGCGGGTGCAAAAAGCCCATCAGTGGCGGGCCAGGCTCCCTGGGGTGCCCGCCACTGACTGTGGCACCCCGGCTCAGAGGACCGGTTTACCTTGTGTTCCCAACCTAGAGATCATGTCTTCTGGAAACACACAACAACTTGGAACAAAACAGAACTGATCTTTATTGATATTATACAAGTACAAGCTTGGATATTACATAGGATAGCGAGGCCAGAAGCACTACTCGTGCTATGACAGTATCTACATTATTTATGAAACATCCAAGGGCCTCAATACTAGTGGTAAGACTACAGCATAGCGGAACATCGCGTGGGACACTCCATCCCATAGGGACACTGCTAGGACACAACCTAGTTAGTGCAGCACGAACCGTCGGGATCTCCATCTCCGGCTTCTCCTGCATCTGGCATGATACGCCAGGTGAGTACTTGGAATATACTCGCAAGCTCACAGCAACCAAAACAGTGTAGCAAACAACAGCATGGCAAAGATTATGTTAAATGCTTTACTTACGGTTACCGTTTACCAACTTACTCTTCCCCGGGTTCACTCATGATCCCCCGGAGCATTCATGACCCATCGGTCATTTTCGAGCATGAGACGAGTTCTCCCATCATTATTATTAATGCGGTTGACCACACAGTGTGACCTAGTGCGGACTGTGTCCAATACCGTGGACGCGGCTATTCGAATAGATTCTTACACTCTGCAGAGGTTTGCGCACATTACCCACACCATGGACATTCGTCCAACGAGACTTGCCTAACCCGTGACCCTTATATCGTACCACCGACAATCATCCCCCATCCGAGTCAAGCCCTGGGTGGCCCCTGTGTCACTCCTAACACCTGCCACCGTCGTGGCCAACTAAACTGTCCCAAACGGGGACGCCGGCAAATAACTCAACTTGGGCTCACGAGGTTATTGGCGTCTACCTGATTAGGGCAACACGCATGCATAACCTCCCCTCTTTGGTGGTACCGGTAAAAGAGCACGCGGTCAGACCAAGTCAAGGCCGTCCCATTCTGGCAGATGTGGCTGCACGGGTGAGTCCGGGTCGGTGGCACTTGATCAACCATTAAGGTGTTGTTCAATAAGTAAAATTACTAGTCATATTAGTTATGTTGAACCAATGAGCTGGCATGGCAGAGTTATGCACTATATCAAACAATATGAAATAAATAATATTTAAATTGAATTAAAGGCAATATAATTCATTATAAAGCCAATACTATTGCTATGCCTTATGCAATGGATGATGTGGCTTGCCTTGCTCAAGTGGAGTGTCTACAAACTCCTGGTCTTCAAATCCACAGCAATTTCCTTATGCAAAAGAAAATGTCACATAAAGCCTTTTTGTTTGCCAAAAATTCTATGAACATTAGGAAAATACCAAAATTTATCAGAAAATAGAGGGGCTCAAAACAAAACCACAGCAAAAAGAATCACTTGATTTGGACTTGTAGTTTAAAAGTAATAGCTGGTCAAAGTTTTTGGTCAAAGTTGGATTAAATAAACAGAAAACAGAAAATAAGAAAATCCCTCAGCGGGCCACGTCGAAGACGTAAAGTGTGTGTGTGTGTGTGTGGGGGGGGGGGGGCGCCTCCACTTATACCGCTTCGGGCGCGGGCCGGAGTCGCTGACAGGTGGGGCCGTGCTGTCAGATTTAAAAGAAAAAGAAGAGGAACAGAAGGAGGGCGGCTCACTGACGGCGATGGCCGGCGATAGCAACAGCCGGTAACGAGTAAAGAGACTTGCCGGTAACGAGATTGAACTAGGTATGGAGATACCGACGATTGAATCTTGGGCAAGTAACATACCGACGGACAAAGGGAATTACGTATGTTGTCATTGTGGTTCGACCGATAAGATCTTCGTGGAATATGTAGGAACCAATATGGGCATCCAGGTTCCACTATTGATTATTGACCAGAGAGGCGTCTCGGTCATGTCTACATCATTCCCGAACCCGTAGGGTCCGCACGCTTAACGTTCGTTGACGATATAGTGTTATATGAGTTAAGTGAATTGGTAACCGAATGTTGTTCGGAGTCCCGGATGAGATCCCGGACGTCACGAGGAGTCTCGGAATGGTCAAGAGGTAAAGATTTATATATGGAAAGTCATATTTTGGGTTTCGGAAAAAGATGCAGTATTATGGAAATATGCCCTAGAGGCAATAATAAAGTTGTTATTATTTTATATTTCCTTGTTCATGATAAAGGTTTATTATTCATGCTAGAATTGTATTGACCGGAAACATAAATACATGTGTGAATACATAAACAAATACCGTGTCCCTAGTGAGCCTCTACTAGACTAACTCGTTGATCAAAGATGGTTAAGGTTTCCTAACCATAGACATGAGTTATGATTTAGCATATGATCGTTCTGTTTATTGCGACTGCTTTCTTGAATGTCAAATACATGTTCCTCCGACCATGAGATCATGCAACTCCCGGATACCGGAGGAATACCTTGTGTGCTATCAAACGTCACAACGTAACTGGGTGATCATAAAGATGCTCTACAGGTATCTCCGAAGGTGTCTGTTGAGTTGGCATGGATCGAGACTGGGATTTGTCACTCCGTGTTTCGGAGAGGTATCTCTGGGCCCTCTCGGTAATGCACATCATAAGAAGCTTGCAAGCAAAGTGACTAAGGAGTTAGTTATGGGATGATGTATTACGGAACGAGTAAAGAGACTTGCCGGTAACGAGATTGAACTAGGTATGGAGATACCGGCGATCGAATCTCGGGCAAGTAACATACCGGCGGACAAAGGGAATTACATATGTTGTCATTGCGGTTCGACCGATAAGATCTTCGTGGAATATGTAGGAACCAATATGGGCATCCAGGTTCCGCTATTGATTATTGACCGGAGAGGCATCTCGGTCATGTCTACATCATTCCCGAACCCGTAGGGTCCGCACGCTTAACGTTCGTTGACGATATAGTGTTATATGAGTTATGTGAATTGGTAACCGAATGTTGTTCGGAGTCCCGGATGAGATCCCGGACGTCACGAGGAGTCTCGGAATGGTCAAAAGGTAAAGATTTATATATGGAAAGTCATATTTTGGGTTCCGGAAAAAGATGCAGTATTATGGAAATATGCCCTAGAGGCAATAATAAAGTTGTTATTATTTTATATTTCCTTGTTCATGATAAAGGTTTATTATTCATGCTAGAATTGTATTGATCGGAAACTTAAATACATGTGTGAATACATAAAAAAATACCGTGTCCCTAGTGAGCCTCTACTAGACTAGCTCGTTGATCAAAGATGGTTAAGGTTTCCTAACCATAGACATGAGTTGTCATTTGATAACGGGATCACATCATTAGGAGAATGGTGTGATGGACAAGACCCATCTGTTAGCTTCGCATATGATCGTTCTGTTTATTGCTACTGCTTTCTTGAATGTCAAATACATGTTCCTCCGACCATGAGATCATGCAACTCCCGGATACCGGAGGAATACCTTGTGTGCTATAAAATGTCACAACGTAACTGGGTGATCATAAAGATGCTCTACAGGTATCTCCGAAGGTGTCTGTTGAGTTGGCATGGATCGAGACTGGGATTTGTCACGCCGTGTTTCGGAGAGGTATCTCTGGGCCCTCTCGGTAATGCACATCATAAGAAGCTTGCAAGCAAAGTGACTAAGGAGTTAGTTACGGGATGATGTATTACGGAACGAGTAAAGAGACTTGCCGGTAAAGAGATTGAACTAGGTATGGAGATACCGACGATCGAATCTCGGGAAAGTAACATACCGACGGACAAAGGGAATTACGTATGTTGTCATTGCGGTTCGACCGATAAGATCTTCGTGGAATATGTAGGAACCAATATGGGCATCCAGGTTCCGCTATTGGTTATTGACCGGAGAGGCGTCTCAGTCATGTCTACATCATTCCCAAACCCGTAGGGTCCGCACGCTTAACTTTCGTTGACGATATAGTGTTATATGAGTTATGTGAATTGGTAACCGAATATTGTTCGGAGTCCCGGATGATATCCCGGACGTCACGAGGAGTCTCGGAATGGTCGAGAGGTAAAGATTTATATATGGGAAGTCATATTTTGGGTTCCGGAAAAAGGTGCAGTTTTTTTTCGGTATTGTACCGGGAAGCTTCCAGAAGGTTCCGGAGGATTCCGGAGGGGTCCGGAAGTCCACAAGTGGGTCCACCACGTCCCAAGGGCTGGCATGGGCTAAGGGGAGGCGCCCTGGCCTTATTGGACCAGGCGCACCAAGTCCTCAAAAGCCCACGCAGCTAGGGAAGGAAAACGGGAGAGTCCTAGTAGGAATAGGATTGGACTTTGGAGTCCAAGTCCACGTGTGTACTATTCACATGGTACTGTTCACGTGGCACTATTCCTTCTACTCCAAGCCCCTACACATATATAAATAGAGGAGAGGGGGCGCCCAAAACAAGACACAACATTGTCTTAGCCGTGTGCGGCGCCCCCCTCCACAGTTCCGTCCCTCGGTCATATTTTCGCAGTGCTTGGGCGAAGCCCTGCGGAGATAGCATCACCATCATCGTCACCATGCCGTCGTGCTGCCAGAACTCATCCACTACCTCGCCATCTTCCTGGATCAAGAAGTCGAGGACGTCACCGAGCTGAACGTGTGCTGAACGCGGAGGTGCCGTACGTTCGGTACTCGGTCGGTTGGATCGTGAAGTTGTTCGACGACATCAACCGCGTTGTTCTAACGCTTCCGCTTACGGTCTACGAGGGTACGTAGACACACTCCCCCTCTCGTAGCTATGCATCTCCATGGATAGATCTTGAGTGTGCGTAGAATTTTTTTCGTTTTCCATGCAACGTTCCCAACAGGGGTCCGGAAGTCCACAAGTGGGTCCACCACGTCCCAAGGACTGGCATGGGCTAAGGAGAGGCGCCCTGGCCTTATTGGGCCAGGCGCACCAAGTCCTCAAAAGCCCACGCAGCTAGGGAAGGAAAAAAGGAGAGTCCTAGTAGGAATAGGATTGGACTTTGGAGTCCAAGTCCACGTGTGTACTATTCACGTGGTACTGTTCACGTGGTACTGTTCACGTGGCACTATTCCTTCTACTCCAAGCCCCTACACATATATAAATAGAGGAGAGGGGGTGCCCCAAACAAGACACAACATTGTCTTAGCCGTGTGCGGCGCCCCCCTCCACAGTTCCGTCCCTCGGTCATATTTTCGCAGTGCTTAGGCGAAGCCCTGCGGAGATAGCATCACCGTCACCGTCACCACGCCGTCTTGCTGCCGGAACTCATCCACTACCTCGCCGTCTTGCTGGATCAAGAAGTCGAGGACGTCACCAAGCTGAACGTGTGCTGAACGCGGAGGTGCCGTACGTTCGGTACTCGGTCGGTTGGATCGTGAAGTTGTTCGACGACATCAACCGCGTTGTTCTAACGCTTCCGCTTACGGTCTACGAGGGTACGTAGACACACTCCCCCTCTCGTAGCTATGCATCTCCATGGATAGATCTTGCGTGTGCATAGACATTTTTTGTTTTCCATGCAACGTTCCCCAACAGTGGCATCATGAGCCAGGTCTATGCGTAGATGATATGCACGAGTAGAACACAAAGAGTTGTGGGCGGTGATCGTCATACTGCTTACCACCAACGTCTTATTTTGATTCGGCGGTATTGTAAGATGAAGCGGCCGGGACAAACCTTACATGTCCACGTACATGAGACCGGTTCCACCGACAGACATGCAACTTGTTTTGCATAAAGGTGGCTGGTGGGTGTCTGTTTCTCCTACTTTAGTTGAATCAAATTTGACTGCGGCCGGTCCTTGTTGAAGGTTAAAACAGCAAACTTGATAAATCACCGTTGTGGTTTTGTGCCGTAGGTAAGAACGGTTCTTGCTAGAAGCCCGTAGCAGCCATGTAAAACTTGCAACAACAAAGTAGAGGATGTCTAACTTGTTTTTGCAGGGTATGCTGTGATGTGATATGGTCAAGACATGATGTGATATACGTTATTGTATGAGATGATCATGTTTTGTAATTTATCGGCAACCGGCAGGAGCCTTATGGTTGTCTCTTTATTGTATGAAATGCAAGCGCCATGTAATTGCTTTACTTTATCGCTATACGTTAGCAATAGTTGTAGAAGCAATAGTTGGCGAGACGACCACGACGCAACGATGGAGATCAAGGTGTCGAGCCGGTGACGATGGAGATCATGACGATGCTTTGGAGATGGAGATCAAAAGCACAAGATGATGGCCATATCATGTCACATATTTTTATTGCATGTGATGTTTATCCTTTATGCATCTTATTTTGCTTAGAACGACGGTAGCATTATAAGATGACCCCTTCACTAAATTTCAAGATAAAAGTGTTCTCCCCGAGTATGCACCATTGCTAAAGTTCGTCGTTTCGAAGCACCTCGTGATGATCGGGTGTGATAGATTCTACGTTCACATACAACGGGTGTAAGCCAGTTTTACACAAGCAGAATACTTGGGTTAAACTTGACGAGCCTAGCATGTACAGACATGGTCTCGGAACACTGGAGACCGAAAGGTCGAACATGAGTCATATAGTAGATATGATCAACATGGAGATGTTCACCATTGATGACTATCCCATCTCACGTGATGATCGGACATGTGCTAGTTGATTTGGATCATGTATCACTTAGTTAACTTGAGGGATGTTAATTTAAGTGGGAGTTCATTAGTAATTTGATTAATTGAACTTAATTTATCATGAACTTAGTCCTGATAGTCTTTGCAAATTATGTTGTAGATCAATAGCTCGCGTTGTAGCTCCCCTATTTTTGATACGTTCCTAGAGAAAGCTTAGTTGAAAGATGATGGTAGCAATTACACGGACTGGGTCCGTAACTTGAGGATTATCCTCCTTGCTGCACAGAAGGATTATGTCCTTGATGCACCGCTAGGTGATGGACCTGCTGCAGGAGCTGCTGCAGACGTTGTGAACGCCTGGCAGGCTCGATCTGATGACTACTCGATAGTTCAGTGTGCCATGCTCTACGGCTTAGAACCGGGACTGCAAAAGCGTTTTGAACGCCACGGAGCATATGAGATGTTCCAAGAGCTGAAATTGATATTTCAAGCTAATGCCCGGGTTGAGAGATATGAAGTCTCCAACAAGTTCTTTAGCTGTAAGATGGAGGAGAACAGTTCTGTCAGTGAACACATACTCAGAATGTCTGGGTACCACAACCACTTGACTCAGTTGGGAATTGATCTTCCGGTTGAGAGTGTTATTGACAGAGTTCTTCAGTCACTGCCACCAAGCTATAAAGGCTTCGTGATGAACTATAATATGCAAGGGATGGAGAAGACAATTCCCGAGCTCTTCGCGATGCTGAAATCAGCGGAGGTAGAAATCAAGAAGGAGCATCAAGTGTTGATGGTTAACAAGACCACTAGTTTCAAGAAAAAGGGCAAGGGAAAGAAGGGGAACTTCAAGAAGAACGGCAAGCAAGCTGCCGCTCCCACGAAGAAACCCAAAGTTGGACCCAAGCCTAAAACTGAGTGCTTCTACTGCAAAGGAACTGGTCACTGGAAGCGGAACTGCCCCAAGTATTTGGCGGATAAGAAGGATGGCAAAGTGAACAAAGGTATATTTGATATACATGTTATTGATATGTACCTCACTAGTGCTCGTAGCAGCGTCTGGGTATTTGATACCGATTCAGTTGCTAACATTAGTAACTTGAAGCAGGAGCTGCAGAGTAACGGAGACTAGCTGAGGGCGAGGTGACGATATGTGTTGGAAGTGTCTCCAAGATTGATATGATCAATATCGACACGCTCGTAATACCTTCGGGATTAGTATTAAACCTAAATAATGGTTATTTGGTGCTTGCGTTGAGCATAAAACATTATATCTGGATATTGTTTATTGCAAGACGGTTATTCATTTAAGTCAAAGAATAATGGTTATACTGTTTATATGAATAATATCCCTCGTGATCATGCACCCTTGTGAATGGTTTATTCTTGTTGAATCTCGATCATAGTGATACACATATTCATAATATTGATGCCAAAAGATGCAAAGTTGATAATGATAGTGCAACATACTTGTGGCACTGCCGTTTAGGTCATATTGGTGTAAAGCGCATGAAGAAACTCCATGCTGATGGACTTTTGGAATCTCTTGATTATGAATCATTTGATACTTGCGAACCATGCCTCATGGGCAAGATGACTAAAACTCCGTTCTCCGGAACAATGGAGCGAGCTACTGATTTGTTGGAAATAATACATACCGATGTATGCGGTCCGATGAATGTTGAAGCACGTGGCGGGTATCGTTATTTTCTAACCTTCATAGATGATTTGAGTAGGTATGGGTATATCTACTTGATGAAACACAAGTCTGAAACATTTGAAAAGTTCAAAGAATTTCAGAGTGAAGTAGAGAATCATCGTAACAAGAAAATAAAGTTTCTACGATCCGATCGCGGAGGCGAATATTTGAGTTACGAGTTTGGCCTTCATTTAAGAAAATGTGAATTGTTTCACAACTCACGCCACCTGGAACACCACAGCGTAATGGTGTGTCTGAACGTCATAACCGTACTTTATTGGATATGGTGCGTTCTATGATGTCTCTTACCGATTTGCCACTATCGTTTTGGGGTTATGCATTAGAGACAGCTGCATTCACGTTAAATAGGGCACCGTCTAAATCCGTTGAGATGACACCGTATGAACTATGGTTTGGCAATAAACCTAAGCTGTTGTTTCTTAAAGTTTGGGGATGCGATGCTTATGTGAAAAAGCTTCATCCTGATAAGCTCGAACCCAAAGCGGAGAAGTGCGTCTTCATAGGATACCCTAAAGAAACAATTGGGTACACCTTCTACCACAGATCCGAAGGCAAGGTCTTTGTTGCCAAGAATGGGTCCTTTCTAGAGAAGGAGTTTCTCTCGAAAGAAGTGAGTGGGAGGAAAGTAGAACTTGATGAGGTAATTGTACCTTCTCTCGAATTGGAAAGTAGCTCATCAGAGAAAACCGTTCCCGTGATGCCTACACCAATAAGAGAGGAAGATAATGGTGAAGATCATGAAACTTCAGATCAAGTTACTACTGAACCTCGTAGGTCGACCAGAGTACGTTCCGCACCAGAGTGGTACGGTAATCCTGTTCTAGAAGTCATGTTGTTAGACAACGGCGAACCTACGAACTATGAAGAAGCTATGATGAGCCCAGATTCCGACAAATGGCTTGAGGCCATGAAATCTGAGATAGGATCCATGTATGAGAACAAAGTATGGACTTTGGTGGACTTGCCCGATGATCGGCAAGCCATTGAGAATAAATGGATTTTTAAGAGGAAGACAAACGCTGATGGTAATATCACTGTCTACAAAGCTCGACTTGTCGCGAAAGGTTTTCGACAAGTTCAAGGGGTTGACTACGATGAGACTTTCTCACCCGTAGCGATGCTTAAGTCTGTCCGAATCATGTTAGCAATTGCCGCATTTTATGATCTGGAAATGGATGTCAAAACTGCATTCCTTAATGGTTTTCTCAAAGAAGAGTTGTATATGATGCAACCAGAAGGTTTTGTCGATCCTAAGGGTGCTAACAAAGTGTGCAAGCTCTAGCGATCCATCTATGGACTGGTGCAAGCATCTCAAAGTTGGAATATACGCTTTGATGAGGTGATCAAAGCATATGGTTTTGTACAGACTTACGGTGAAGCCTGTATTTACAAGAATGTGAGTGGGAGCTCTGTAGCATTTCTAATATTATATGTGGATGACATATTGTTGATTGGAAATGATATAGAATTTCTGGATGGCATAAAAGGATACTTGAATGAAAGACCTCGGTGAAGCTGCTTATATATTGGGCATCAAGATATATAGGGATAGATCAAGACGCTTGATAGGACTTTCACAAAGCACATACCTTGACAAAGTTTTGAAGAAGTTCAAAATGGATCAGTCAAAGAAAGGGTTCTTGCCTGTCTTGCAAGGTGTAAAGTTAAGTAAGACTCAAAGCTCGACCACGGCAGAAGATAGAGAGAGAATGAAAGTCATTCCCTATGCCTCAGCCATAGGTTCTATAATGTATGCCATGCTGTGTACCACACCTAATGTGTGCCTTGCCATGTGTCTGGCAAAGGGGGTACAAGAGTGATCCAGGAGTGGATCACTGGACAACGGTCAAAATTATCCTTAGTAACTAAAGGACTAAGGAAATGTTTCTCTATTATGGAGGTGATAAAGAGTTCGTCGTAAAGGGTTACGTCGATGCAAGCTTTGACACCAATCTGGATATCTCTGAGTAGCAAACCAGATACGTATAATGGAGCAGTCATTTGGAATAGCTCCAAGTAAAGCGTGATAGCAGCATCTACAGTATGACATAAGGATTTGCAAAGTACACATGGGTCTGAATATTGCAGACCCATTGACTAAAATTCTCTCTCACGAGCAAAACATGATCACACCTTAGAACTCTTTGAGTGTTAATCACATGGTGATGTGAACTAGATTATTGACTCTAGTGAACTCTTGGGTGTTAATCACATGGCGATGTGAACTAGATTATTGACTCTAGTGCAAGTGGGAGACTGATGGAAATATGCCCTAGAGGCAATAATAAAGTTGTTATTATTTTATATTTCCTTGTTCATGATAAAGGTTTATTATTCATGCTAGAATTGTATTGACCGGAAACATAAATACATGTGTGAATACATAAACAAATACCGTGTCCCTAGTGAGCCTCTACTAGACTAACTCGTCGATCAAAGATGGTTAAGGTTTCCTAACCATAGACATGAGTTATGATTTAGCATATGATCGTTCTGTTTATTGCTACTGCTTTCTTGAATGTCAAATACATGTTCCTCCGACCATGAGATCATGCAACTCCCTGATACCGGAGGAATACCTTGTGTGCTATCAAACGTCACAACGTAACTGGGTGATCATAAAGATGCTCTACAGGTATCTCCGAAGGTGTCTGTTGAGTTGGCATGGATCGAGACTGGGATTTGTCACTCCGTGTTTCGGAGAGGTATCTCTGGGCCCTCTCGGTAATGCACATCATAAGAAGCTTGCAAGCAAAGTGACTAAGGAGTTAGTTATGGGATGATGTATTACGGAACGAGTAAAGAGACTTGCCGGTAACGAGATTGAACTAGGTATGGAGATACCGGCGATCGAATCTCGGGCAAGTAACATACCGACGGACAAAGGGAATTACATATGTTGTCATTGCGGTTCGACCGATAAGATCTTCGTGGAATATGTAGGAACCAATATGGGCATCTAGGTTCCGCTATTGATTATTGACCGGAGAGGCGTCTCGGTCATGTCTACATCATTCCCGAACCCGTAGGGTCCGCACGCTTAACGTTCGTTGACGATATAGTGTTATATGAGTTATGTGAATTGGTAACCGAATGTTGTTCGGAATCCCGGATGAGATCCCGGACATCACGAGGAGTCTCGGAATGGTCAAGAGGTAAAGATTTATATATGGAAAGTCATATTTTGGGTTCCGGAAAAAGGTGCAGTGTTTTCGGTATTGTACCGGGAAGCTTCCAGAAGGTTCCGGAGGATTCCGGAGGGGTCCGGACGTCCACAAGTGGGTCCACCACGTCCCAAGGATTGGCATGGGCTAAGGAGAGGCGCCCTGGCCTTATTGGGCCAGGCGCACCAAGTCCTCAAAAGCCCACACAGCTAGGGAAGGAAAAAATGAGAGTCCTAGTAGGAATAGGATTGGACTTTGGAGTCCAAGTCCATGTGTGTACTATTCACGTGGTACTGTTCATATGATACTATTCACATGGTACTGTTCACGTGGCACTATTCCTTCTACTCCAAGCCCCTACACATATATAAATAGAGGAGAGGGGGCGCCCCAAACAAGACACAACATTGTCTTAGCCGTGTGCGGCGCCCCCCTCCATAGTTCCGTCCCTCGGTCATATTTTCGCAGTGCTTAGGCGAAGCCCTGCGGAGATAGCATCACCATCACCGTCACCACGCTGTCGTGCTGCCGGAACTCATCCACTACCTCGCCGTCTTGCTGGATCAAGAAGTCGAGGACGTCACCGAGCTGAACGTGTGCTGAACGGGGAGGTGCAGTACGTTCGGTACTCGGTCGGTTGGATCGTGAAGTTGTTCGACGACATCAACCGCGTTGTTCTAACGCTTCCGCTTACGGTCTACGAGGGTACGTAGACACACTCCCCCTCTCGTAGCTATGCATCTCCATGGATAGATCTTGCGTGTGCGTAGAAATTTTTTGTTTTCCATGCAACGTTCCCCAACAGGTCCTCCCTGTACCCGCAGCGTCTCCAGAGGTGGCCTAACGCTGTCGCCCCCTTCCTCTCCAGCGGTGGCTGCTCTCGGTGGTCGTCGGGGACGGCAACTTTGGCAGCGTTCCGGCTGGGAGATGGGTCGAGGAGAACCAGGGGAGTGCCCTGAGCTTGTAGGTGAGGTCGGGTGAGGCTCGGGTGGAGTGGAGTGTGCTGGGTGGCGGACCTCACTTGGCGGTAGAACTACGGTGAGTTGCGAGGCCAGAGGGCCTCTCGGCCTTGGCGCGGCGAGCTGAGCTCGATTAGGAGGTGGTGGAGTGGGTGGTGAGGTGCGGAGAGGCCGGGCGTGGCCTTTTATAGGCGGGCGGAGGGTGGCCGAGCCGCAAGCCACCGTGGATGAGCTGGCGCGGGGAGGACGGCGAGCTGGCCGTCGCGAGGTGGGGCAAAGTGATGGAGGAGGTCAGGGGGAGTTAAGGCGCGAGGCGACGGCTCGCGGGGAAGACTCCAACCAGCTCATGCCCCGTACGGCTACTGTGCCGCCCGTGGCGCACGGTGTCCGTATCCGACGAGCTTGCTGCCGGCGTGGGGGAAGGGCCTAGAGGGTCCAGGTGGACGGCGAAGAGGTAGTCGGCGCAAGGGGACATGGTACGGCGACGCGAGGCGACCGGAGCGGTCGCGTCCGACGCGGTCGGCGCACAGAGCGCGTGCACATGCATGCCAGTGCCGTGCTCACCATGGGTGCTGGCACCTGGAGGCCACGTACGCCTGGCACACCTTGTCCAGTGCATCGACCCTTGATCACACAACCCCCCTGTGCCACTGGTTCGGCTGGATACAACCAGAACCGAGTGGTAGCATCAAGAACAGTTCCTGGACAGGAACTTGGGAGAGATCTAGAGAAGAGATGAGGTGTGGATGGGGCCAATGGAGTTGTCTGGGGTGCTCTAGGTAGGAAGGACTACAGACTGGAGAGATTTGAGAAACTTTTGCAAAGATTTGAACATGGTTCATGTATAAGCCATGTTCTAGTCCAGAAACTAGTTGATGAAGATGCACTCACATGGCTTGGCTCCTGGAAGTGAAATTGAGTATTGAGAGGTTATTTGGTAAGTACAAGATGCTATAAAAAATTCAGCTCTAATGGGTACCTCTAGCTGGTACTTCCTTCACAGAGGTTTGAAATGAGCAGAAGCTTGGCAGAATATTCTTGCTGAAAATTTGTACTGGACTAGGAGATGTTTTTGGATATTGTTGAAAGATATGACTCCTAGTATCCTAGGGATTAATTTGGGATTTTTCTGATCAACAGATCAATAGGTTGCTTCACAATCCATAGTGAGCATGAGCATATCCAAAGGGATAAATGAATTATTTTGAGAGTATAGCAATTAGGGTTTGGATCAGAGGGTATAAGACAAGATTTTGGCAAGATGTTGAGGGTGTTGGATCACTTAAAGAGAAATCCAAGGAATCCTCAAGTCCAAAGTCAAATGATTTGGTTCCAAAAACCAACAACTTGCAAATAAAACCAGGAAAATTTTGAAAAGAAAAAGTTGCCAAAAATCAGGGTGTCACAAACCTACCCCCCTTAGGATGAATCTCGTCCTCAAGATTCGGTTGCTCAGGGAACAAATACGGATATGCTGATCTCAGAAAATCCTCTCTTTCCCATGTAGCTTCTTCTTCAGTATGGTGATCCCACAGTACCTTGTAAAATCTGATCACCTTGCTCCTAGTGGTTCTTTCCATCTCATCCAGAATTCTGACAAGTTTCTCCTCATATGTCAAATCCTTGGTCAGCTCTAATTCACTCATATCTGCTTGTTTGATCGAAGGTGTAATGCACTTTCTCAGCTGTGATATGTGAAAGACATCATGCACTTCGGACAGTTCCGGTGGTAACTCCAACTGATATGCCACTCTACCTCTTCTAGCAATCACTAGAAAGGGACCAATATATCTGGGTGCAAGTTTTCCTTGAGTATGAAACCTCTTTACCCCTTTCATGGAAGTTACTCGGAGGTAAGCATACTCTCTGGGTTCAAAAGTTACTTCCCGGTGCTTAGGATCATAGTAACTCTTCTGACGGGACTTAGCTGCTCGAAGACGCTCTTGAATTTCCTTAACTTGCTTCTCAGCCTCGAGCATTAGATCTATACTGAAGATATGGCTGTCTCCTGTCTGTGACCAATTTAAGGGAGTGCGGCATTTCCGCCCATACAGTGCCTCAAATGGTGACATCTTAAGACTTGACTGGTAACTGTTGTTGTAGGAAAATTCTGCATAGGGTAGACTATCCTCCCACTTGGGTCCATAGGTGAGGGCACAAGACCGAAGCATATCTTCCAATATCTGGTTCACTCGTTCGGTCTGCCCGTCTGTTTGTGGATGATATGCCATGCTATGCTTCAATGCTGTTCCTAGGGCCTGATGCAAGCATAGCCAGAATGCCGAGGTAAACAGGGATCCTCTATCTGATGTGATGGATTTGGGTACTCCATGAAGGCTGACTATCCGGGACATATAGAGTTGTGCGAGTTGATCGGCTCGGAAAGTAGTCTTTACTGGAATGAAATGGGCCACTTTGGTAAGTATATCCACGATAACCCAGATGGCATCATGGCCTCTTGTTGACTTAGGTAGTCCAACAATGAAGTCCATGCATATATCATCCCATTTCCACTGGGGAACTTGTAAGGGTTGTAACAGTCCAGCTGGCTTCTGGTGCTCAGCCTTAACCTTATTGCATACGTCGCAACACGCGACATAGTACGCAATATCTCTTCACATTCCTGGCCACCAAAAGGTTTCTCTTAGGTCTTGATACATTTTTGTTCCTCCCGGGTGAATGGAATATGCGGATTCATGTGCCTCTCGCAATATCTGCTGCCTCAGGTTTTCCTGGTCAGGCACGCATATTCGGCTGTCGAACCATAATGTCCCTTGTTCGTCAACACGGAAGGACTTGGCTTTTCCTTGCTGTATGTTTTCCTTGATCTCCTGTATGCCCTTGTCGGTTTTCTGAGCTTCCTTAATTTCTTCCATAAGTGTTGGAGTAATTTCCAATGTATCCGGGCTAATTGGGCCACAAAGTACCAAGTTGGGCTTGGCAAACTCTTCTTGTAACCTTGGATGGATACCCTCCATTATTGCATTTACAGTGCCTGGTTTCCTGCTGAGGGCATCTGCGACCACATTGGCTTTTCCCAGATGGTAATTGATCCCAAGGTCATAGTCCTTGACCAGTTCCAGCCATCTTCTCTGTCGGAGGTTGAGATCGGGTTGTGTGAAAATATACTTGAGACTCTTGTGGTCTGTGTATATCTCACAATGCTGCCCAATGAGATAATGCCTCCAATTTTTTAGGGCATGAACCACGGCTCTCAATTCTAAGTCATGAGTGGGGTAATTCTCTTCATGGGGTCGTAGCTGTCTGGATGCATATGCTACAACCTTTCCTTCTTGCATTAATACGCAGCCAATTCCGCGTCTGGAAGCATCATAGTATATGTCAAAGCTCTTGTGGATATCCGGAAGAATTAAGACCGGGGCTGTAGTTAGCCTCGTCTTTAGCTCCATAAAGCTGCTATCACATTCCTCCGTCCAGTCAAACTTGTGATTCTTCTTTAACAGCTCCGTCAGTGGCTTGGCTATCTTAGAGAAGCCTTCAATGAAACGATGGTAGTAGCCTGCCAAACCCAGGAAACTGCGAACTTCTGTTACCGAGGCTGGTGTCTTCCAATCTAACACCGCAGTCACTTTGCTGGGGTCGACGGCCACACCTTGTTCTGATAGAATGTGCCACAGAAATCCCACCTCTCTTAGCCAAAATTCACATTTGCTGAACTTGGCATACAAGTGATGGGTCCTTAATATTTCCAGGACAGCACGGAGGTGTTGTTTGTGCTCCTCTTCATCCTTGGAGTATATAAGGATATCATCGATGAACACCACTACAAACTTGTCCAGAAAGTCCATGGAGACCTTGTCCATCATGCTCATGAAATAAGCTGGAGCATTAGTCAGACCAAATGACATGACTGTAAATTCATACAGACCATATCGGGTGGTAAAGGCTGTCTTGGGGATATCCTCTTTCTTGATTTTCAACTGGTGATACCCCGTTCGGAGGTCAATCTTAGAAAATACCCGAGCTCCACTCAACTGGTCAAACAAATCATCAATGCGAGGAAGTGGGTACTTATTTTTGATGGTGACCTCATTCAATTGGCGATAGTCGACACACATCCGTAGACTGCCATCCTTCTTCTTAACAAACAACACGGGTGATCCCCATGGCGAGATGCTTGGGCGAATGTACCCTTTTTGTAACAATTCATCCAACTATTTCTTTAATTCCACCAGCTCTGGGGACGGCATGCGGTAGTACTTCTTGTAAATTGGAGCAGTTCTGGGAATAACATCAATAGCAAATTCCAATTCCCGGTCGGGTGGCATTCCTGGTAGTTCCTCAGGGAACACATCCGGAAATTCACTAACTACTGGAACCAAGTTCATATCCATAACGGTGGTCTCGAATGCCATTCCCTTCTTTGACATCATTCTGCTGGCGATAAACTGAACTGTTTGTCCTGCCGGGTTAACCAGTGTCACTGTTCTGGTGGCGCAATTTCTGCAGACTTGATGCGGTGTCAACCAGTCCATCCCCAGTATTATGTCCAGTCCAGTGGATTCAATGGCAACAAGGGTGGCTGGAAACTTAACTTCGTGTATCAAGATTTCTAGGTCCTTGTATATCACATAAATTATTGCGGGTATGTATTTAACAGAAAACATACCAAGGACCACATCTGGTGTTTCGCGGGCTTCCTCGATGGAGATATGATGGACATGGCCGTGGCAGAAGTTCTGGTTGGGGCGGCTTCCAATGTTGTTGACTTGTGGCTTGAAGTCGGACTGTGGCTTTCCAGCCCTTGTGGGGCACTGATTGGAATAATGCCCGCCTTGACCACAAGTGAAACAAGTGTTGTTGTGGCGGTAGTCCTCCAGCACTGGCTGCTTGCCAATGGTCTTGTCCTGGTTGCCTGGCTTGTTGTTATTGTTGCCGCCATTCCAGGTGGGCTTGTACTCGGACTGAACTGGTTGCCAGATACGCGGCTTTTGCGTAAACTGCACATGGGCGTCCTTCTTGGGTTTAAACTTACGCTTGCGGTCATCATATCTAGACTTATGCTCCCGTTCAGCGATGAACGCTTTGTTTACCAGAGTTTGAAAGTCCGGAAAATCTAGCATGCAGAGCTGACAACGGAGGGCATGGTTGAGTCCTCCTAGGAATCGGTCTATCTTCCTTTCCTCCGTGGACACATCACGGGTGGAGTATCGTGCCAGATTATTGAATTTGTTCAGATAGTCACCGACTGACATACTTCCTTGAGTAAGAGCAAGGAATTCCCTCTGCTTCACCTTCATGATGCCGGTGGGAATATGATACCTCCGAAACACTTCCTTAAATTTCTCCCAAGAAATGTCTTCCCCTGGAGGCCATGCCATCTTCGCATTGTCCCACCAGATAGCTACCGCCCCTTCAAGGTAGTGAGTAATGAAAGGAACCTTGTCTAACTCATCACAACGAGCTATTTCTAGCTTCTTTTCCATGGTCCTTAGCCAGTCATCAGCTTCAATTGGATCAACTACTTGACCAAAACTGGGTGGCTTGGTACACTGAAAATCAGACAACTTGGAGTGCGTCCCATTGTTCTGATTCTGCCCTACCATAGTCTGCATACTCTTCAAAAACTCCATCAGATCCTGATTTCTTTTCTCCTCAAACACCCTCATAATCTGATCAGTGGTCGATGGTTGTGGTGGTGGAGGTGGCAAATCTTCTGGTGGTTGTCCTGCCTATCTGGCGGATCGACGGATCGGAGTTCCATCGCCGCCTTGATTGCTACACCTCTTCATCCTATAACCGTTCCCATTGCAAAACACCGAATTGATGAGCAACATCCATAGGGAAATACGACCATGTGACACCAAGAAAACAAAATCAAAGGAAAAACGAGAAAAGCAACATAATTATACAAGGCATTCCAACATCATACATGGCAAACTAGTAGGGGTTATCATGACTGGTACTGCTCATACGGCAGTTGACATATGCAAGGATGCTATGATGCATGCTCGCTAAAACTCAAACATCCACTCTAGTAGCGCGGGTGACATGGACACTAACAGACTAAAGACTCCTCGTTGTCTGATCCTATCTCAGAATCGGAACTGATGATATGGATCACGTCCTCCGGATCAAAGGAAACACGACGACGCTGACGAGAAGGTTCTCCCTCTGAGGAAGAAGAAGCACGACGCCTCAGCATCGGAACAGCTGGAGTGGCTAGCAGCGAGGCCCACTCAGCTGGGGTCTCACATCAGGTACCAAACGAAGTGCCTGGCTGTCCGAACGAGCTAGAAGGAGTCTCAGGCATACGTGGAGGTGGAACAGGCGTTGTGTACATAGGTGAGAACGCAGGAGGAGGAGGAGACTGTGCCTCTTGGGCACGGGACAACTCCTCAACCAAAGAGATGATCATACGATAACTGGCATTCAGATAACGGGATAAAACACCGGTCGCACGATCACTCGCCGGATCAACAGGTGCAAAAAGGACTCGCCTTGTCGTAGGCGACATAGTGGGATAGTGAAAGAAACCTAGGTGTGTCTGCATCTCGACCTCGTGGAAGCGCAAGTCAGTGAGAGCCTCCATAGCAGCAAACTGGATCGCCAGATTGGGAGTAGAAGCAATTCTGCCCTTGGAAGAGCGGGAGTAGCTACCGATCTCTGAACTCGCAGTAAGGAAAGCCTCAGCGTGATACTCGAACACCGAATCCGCAAGCTGCTCTCGGAACACCTGGTACACTGGGTCTTCACCGTTGGGATACAGTCGAAGTCAGACGCTGCGAAGTAGTACCGGAAAAGTGAACGGTGCCGGCTCATGGTTGTAGTGGTACGGAACTGGTGCCATCTACACTCATCAGACCAGCAGTTAGTAAAACAAAGGAATCGAGATGTATGCTATGCAGTAGGAAAATGCAGCAAGCAAGACACACTCCAAAACCCAGCGCGGGGTTAACTAGGGGGGTCCTACAATCAGCGCGGCTCTGATACCAAGCGTTGTGGCACCCCGGCTCAGAGGACTGGTTTACCTTGTGTTCCCAACCCAGAGATCATGTCTTCTGGAAACACACAACAACTTGCAACAGAACAGAACTGATCTTTATTGATATTATACAAGTACAAGCTTGGATATTACATAGGATAGCGAGGCCAGAAGCACTACTCGTGCTATGACAGTATCTACATTATTTATGAAACATCCAAGGGCCTCAATACTAGTGGTAAGACTACAGCATAGCGGAACATCGCGTGGGACACTCCATCCCATAGGGACACTGCTAGGACACAACCTAGTTAGTGTAGCACGAACCGTCGGGATCTCCATCTCCGGCTTCTCCTGCATCTGGCATGATACGCCAGGTGAGTACTTGGAATATACTCGCAAGCTCACAGCAACCAAAACAGTGTAGCAAACAACAGCATGGCAAAGATTATGTTAAATGCTTTACTTACGGTTATCGGTTACCAACTTACTCTTCTCCGGGTTCACTCATGATCCCCCGGAGCATTCATGACCCATCGGTCATTTTCGAGCATGAGACGAGTTCTCCCATCATTATTATTAATGCGGTTGACCACACAGTGTGACCTAGTGCGGACTGTGTCCAATACCGTGGACGCGGCTATTTGAATAGATTCTTAGACTCTGCAGAGGTTTGCGCACATTACCCACACCATGGACATTCGTCCAACGAGACTTGCCTAACCCGTGACCCTTCTATCGTACCACCGACAATCATCCCCCATCCGAGTCATGCCCTGGGTGGCCCCTGTGTCACTCCTGACACCTGCCACCATCATGGCCAACTAAACTGTCCCAAACGGGGACGCCGGCAAATAACTCAACTTGGGCTCGTGAGGTTATCGTTGTCTACTTGATCAGGGCAGCACACACGCATAACCTCCCCTCTTTGGTGGTACCAGTAAAAGAGCACGCGGTCAGACCAAGTCAAGGCCATCCCATTCCGGCAGATGTGGCTACATGGGTGAGTCCGGGTCGGTGGCACTTGATCAACCATTAAGGTGTTGTTCAATAAGTAAAATTACTAGTCATATTAGTTATGTTGAACCAATGAGCTAACATGGCAGAGTTATCCACTATATCAAACAGTATGAAATAAAGCATATTTAAATTGAATTAAAGGCAATATAATTCATTATAAAGCCAATACTATTGCTATGCCTTATGCAATGGATGATGTGGCTTGCCTTGTTCAAGTGGAGTGTCTACAAACTCCTGGTCTTCAAATCCACAACAATTTCCTTCTGAAAGCATTTTTAAGTGGCAAAAGAAAATGTCACATAAAGTCTTTTTGTTTGCCAAAAATTATGTGAACATTAGAAAAATACCAAAATTTATCAGAAAATAGAGGGGCTCAAGACAAAACCACATCAAAAAGAATCACTTGATTTGGACTTGTAGTTTAAATGTAATAGCTGGTCAAAGTTTCTGGTCAAAGTTGGATTAAATAAACAAAAAACAGAAAATAAGAAAATCACTCAGCGGGCCACGTCGATGACGTAAAGTGGGGGGGGGGGGGGCGCCTCCACTTATACCGCTTCGGGCGCGGGCCGGAGCCGCTGACAGGTGGGGCCGCGCTGTCAGATTTAAAAGAAAAAGAAGAGGAACAGACGGAGGGCGGCTCACCGACGGCGATGGCCGGCGATAGCGATGGTGGCGAGCTCGGGAGACGACGGGGATGGATCGAGCACACGACGGCGGTCCTCCCTGTACCCACAACATCTCCAGAGGTGGCCTAACGACGTCGCCCCCTTTCTCTCCGGCAGCGGCTGCTCTCGGTGGTCGTCGGGGACGGCAACTCCGGCAGCGTTCCGGCTGGGAGATGGGTCGAGGAGAACCAGGGGAGTGCCCTGAGCTCGCAGGTGTGGTCGGGTGTGGCTGGTGTGGAGTAGAGTGTGCTGGGTGGAGGAGCTCACTTGGCGGCAGAACTCCGGCGAGCTGTGAGGCCAGAGGGCCTCTCGGCCTTGGCGCGGCGAGCTGAGCTCGATTAGGAGGTGGTGGAGTGGGTGGTGAGGTGCGGAAAGGCCGGGCGTGGCCTTTTATAGGCGGGCGGAGGGTGGCCGAGCCGCAAGCCGCCGTGGATGAGCTGGCACGGGGAGGACGGCGAGCTGGCCATCGCGAGGTGGGGAGAAGTGACGGAGGAGGTCAGGGGGAGTTAAGGCGCGAGGCGACGGCTCGCGGGGAAGACTCCAGCCAGCTCATTCCCCGTACGGCTACTGTGACGCCCGTGGCGCACGGTGGCCGTATCCGGCGAGCTCACTGCCGGCGAGGGGGAAGGGCCTAGAGGGTCCAGGTGGACGGCAGAGAGGTAGTCGACGCAAGGGGACATGGTACGGCGACGCGAGGCGGCCGGAGCGGTCACGTCCGATGCGGTCGGCGCATAGAGCGCGTGCATAGGCATGCCAGTGCCGTGCTCACCACGGGTGCTGGCACCTGGAGGCCACGTATGCCTGGCACACCTTGTCCAGTGCATCGACCCTAGATCACACAGCCCCCCTGTGCCACTGGTTCGACTGGATACAACCAGAACCGAGTGGTAGCATCAAGAACAGTTCCTGGACAGGAACTTGGGAGAGATCTAGAGAAGAGATGAGGTGTGGATGGGTCTAATGGAGTTGTCCGGGGTGCTCTAGGTAGGAAGTACTACAGACTGGAGAGATTTGAGAAATTTTTGCAAAGATTTGAACATGGTTCATGTATAAGCCATGTTCTGGTCCAGAAACTAGTTGATGAAGATGCACTCACATGGCTTGGCTCCTGGAAGTGAAATTGAGTATTGGGAGGTTATTTGGTAAGTACAAGATGCTATAAAAATTTCAGCTCAAATGGGTACCTCTAGCTGGTACTTCCTTCACAGAGGTTTGAAATGAGCAGAAGCTTGGCAGAATATTCTTGCCAAAAATTTGTACTGGACTAGGAGATGTTTTTGGATATTGTGGAAAGATATGACTCCTAGTATCCCAGGGATTTATTTGGGAATTTTCTGAGTCATGGAAATATGTGTTGCTTCACAAAGGGTCAATTCTGTCCAGAAGATAAAAGGAATATTCTGAACAAAATTTTGTACTGGCCAATGCAATATTTTTGAACATTGTGGGAGTAGATGATCTCAAGATGATGTGGGATTAATTTGGGATTCTTTTGATCAATAGATCAATAGGTTGCTTCACAATCCATAGTGAGCCTGAGCATATCCAAAGGGATAAATGAATTGTTTTGAGAGAATAGCAATTAGGGTTTGGATCAGAGGGTATAAGACAAGATTTTGGCAAGATATTGAGGGTGTTGGATCACTTAATGAGAAATCCACGGAATCCTCAAGTCCAAAGTCAAATGATTTGGTTCCAAAAACCAACAACTTGCAAATAAAACCAGGAAAATTTTGAAAAGAAAAAGTTGCCAAAAATCAGGGTGTCACACTGACCTCCCGCCACTGCTATAATGGCATCAGTGGCGGACGCACGCCCGCCACTAGTAGAATATCTGCAGTGACGGGCATGCCTTGCCGCCCGCCAATGCAGCATAATGTAGTTGTGGCTGGCAGAAAATAGCGCTCACCAATTATATAGATTTTTGTTCCCATGAATTTACTGTGCTCGAATTTGTACACATGATTTACAAAGAGTAAACTGACAAAAGTATATAATCTATAGCATTAACTGAACCAGGCTTAATCCATTATAAGAACAAATGACAAAGCTTCACATTTGTCCCACTTAATTAACACACTAACATCAGTGTACCACATCCATCTTAACAAACTTACTAAGACGTCATGAGCTTACAAATGTTCAGATCTGCCACTTATTTCCTAATGAGGTCAATGACAACCATCATCTGCCACTTGTTGTGGCGGCTCTTCCTTAGCGTGATTGCCACTGGTGTCTCAACCATTAGTCTCTTTCCCGTCAGAAAGTCCCCTCACCCAGCCGGCCTCATGAAAGGATATGCGCCCGTCTGTTTCATTCTTGTACTTGACGGTGGTGACAGCCCCCGCTCGAAGGCATACTCCAACAGAACCGAACGCAGGGATGTTCAGGCCGGAAACCATCTTCGCGGGTAATTTCTATGATCATCGTGATTAGAAGCACAAACATCACGCAATGTAAGTGTTACATGAACAAAAAAGAAAGGAAATAATACAAACATACCATCACATGTTTGACGATGTTTGTCTTGGTTAAACGGTGCACAAGGGGGACCCCCATGTAGTTCTCATTTGATGGTAGGATCTCCAAGAGATTGTTTCTCTCATTGTGTGTAAGCTTCTTTATTCTTTGATAAAAAATTGGAGGATTGAATGGAACATCATCGTAATCATGACTATCTTCATCTTCTTGGCTGCCATCCTCATCATCATGACTATCCTCATCATCATCACCATCCTCACTATCCTCATCATCCTCACCATCCTCATCACCTTGGCTACAGAAATAGATAATGCTCAATCTGTTCGCCCACCCTTCTAAGTAAAATGCTATGTACTCTCCCCCAATCAACTTATTTTTTTGAAATGTACTTCATCCATCCATCGTCGCAGATGATGGTTTTATGCTTTCCTTTCTTCACTTCAGCTTGAAATGACCGTCCCTTATCATCCTTGAAGAGCAAAGTATCACCTATTGCATTGTTAAATTTCACCCTTATGTTGCATGGGATACTCTATGCAACGGTAAAGTGAAATGCGAACCAAATTAGTGGTAATGATAGTAAATGACTGCAAAATGGTTATAATTGTATGCTGAAGTTAAAGACCGTTACCACTGATTTTTTGAACCCCTCGTTCAAAAAGATCCCGAATTCCTTTGCAGTTTCCAAGCTGTCCGCACAACTACTTTTGCAGATTTGGCACGTTGAAAGCACCATGATCCCTATTAATCATATGATGCACTTATTATTAATAACAAAGGGTGAAAATGAATGAAAAAAATTCGGCATGCCCTTTGCTAAAAAAATGAACATATTGAGTGCCAGAAATATTGGCGAAACGGAAATTAATCAACATTTCGCCAAAACGTTGGCACTCATTTTTGGATCCCTGAAAATAATGTATAACATGTCCAGCTTACTTAGCCCATGCACATGTCATATTAAAGCTTTCTTTTTCTTAGCAAAAGTTCTAACACGAATGTACACACGCACAGAAAAATGGTAGCACCAAGGGCACGTCTCACGTCACTTTTTTCTCAACTCATGATACTACTACTCAAACTTTGTCTTAGAATCGGAGAAGTACTAGTCTAATAAAATGAAGTATATATACACATGAATCTGTAGAACTATATAGAAAACATTTGTATCCCTAGCTAGCGGCGGTGGCGACCTAACCCTACCGGGGGCCGCCGGCGCCCTAACCCTAGCCCTAGTGACGGCGGCTACGTAGGCTCCCTAAACGTAGCCCTAGCGGTGGCGGCAGTGCCCTACCCGTAGCCCTAGCGGCGGTGGCAGCGGTAGCGCCCTGCCCTTAGCCCTAGCGGAGGCGACAGCGGCGGCGGCGCCCTAACCCTGACCCAAGTCGCAAGAGAAGGAGGAGAGTGAGGGAGATTGGGACATGTATCGGCAGGAGAGGCGCAGACGGGCTCGACGACAGGAAGAGACGACGGTGGGTGTCGGTGTATAAAACATGGGTATTTTATACCCTGACTTATGCATAGAAAGTAGCAGCCTCCTCGCCGGCCAAGGCCTTGCCGGGAGCTGCCAAGACCAAGATTCGGAGTCCAGCCAAAGAAGCTACCAGAAAGAAGCTCAAGGCAGGACACTCAACTAGTGCCATAGATGAAGACGTTCCTTGCCGGCAAGGCTAAACCGGCAAGGTGAGGACCCGGCAAGCTCCGCGCCGGCAAGCTTATACCAGCCCTCCGGCGCTCCACCTCACTGCACAGGTGTTCGCTGACAAGTGATGTGTCGACCGCGCAGGCTGGTTGGTGAGACTTGTCGGACACGTGTCGGCACACTGGGACAAGATTTGCTTCTAAAGACACCCGTCCAGGAGGCGTGTCAGGATAATATGAGGTAGCTGGGCAAGCGGTGCAGAAACCTTGCCGGGACTACCTCTCCGCATGACACCTAACGGCGCATTTAATGCCTTTGTCCTAAACTGGCAGAGTTAGGTATGATAACACTGTTTGTTATCTAGTCATGATGTAATTACTATTTTGCCACTGTGGTAACCCCTTAAGCTATAAAAGGAGGGCCAAGGCAACAGTTTAGAGGATTCGGACCCCTTTTCAAACACAAGCACCTCTCGTGTAGCCGCTTTCTCCAGGCCTTGCCGGGGAGAAGCGCTCCTTGTACTGTGCTCCCGTACCACTAATACACCAAAGGCAGGAGTAGGGTTTTACGCTTCTCAGCGGCCCGAACCTGGGTAAAATCCCTCGCGTTCCATTGTTCATGCTCTTTGTGCACGTCGATCTTCCCCGCCGAACCACAAGGGGTTGCATGGCCCCATAGATGGTCGCTACCCCGACAGCGGGAGAAGACACATCGAGATGAAGGGGGCGAATGTCGGAGAGAGAGGATAGAATAGCAGTCGATTTGACTTAGTGTGCCCGTAACGGAGGGTTTTGTGTGTGGGCGATACGTGTGGCGGGCGGCCGGGAGCGCCCGACATAGCAAACTTTTGGAATTTTTGAATCCCGCTGGCGCGAGTTGCCAAAGACATGTGTGGCGGGCGCTCTGGTTCGCTCGCCATAGCTCACTAACATAACAGTGGCGGGCCCTTCGCGTTGCCTGCCACTACAGTTTTCCACCAGTCGAGGATGTTGAGGGGGGTTCACCTGTGGCGGGTACGGAGAAACGCCCGTCACTACTGTGACTATGGCAGTGGTGGGTACGTTTAGGTACCCGCCAGTGCTGTTTCTCCAAGGTAACAGTGGCGGGTGCCAGGTTGAGCCCGCCACTCATTTGGGTTCACCTATAAGCCCTTTCCCAGTAGTGTGACTCTAAGAGTCAGGTGGAAGGTCTTGATTTTATGATGACGTCGTCTTCCTGGGACACGGAGTTCTTGTCGGGTCGTTGACATAATGGATGCCGAATTATGGTTGAAATAATTGCCGGCTTGTGGATGTAGAGCTTGTCGAGTTGCGAGCGTCGAGGTTGTCGGGTCATGGGGGTCGATGCTGTCGGGTTATGAACTTTGATGATGCTGGGTCATGAACATTGATGATGCCGGGTCATGAACGTTGATGTTGCTGGGTCATGTAATTGGTCTATTCTACTAACACCCCTTAAGACTTTATTCTCCTAACACCCGCCTTATTCTCCTAACACTTCAACACTGCACAAACCACCGAACCAAACTTAAAACAACAAAAAGAAAACCCCATCCACCCACGCGACCACACCACCCCACTCCTCCCACCTTCCTCTCTGAACGCCGGCCACCTCCCACGCCGCGTGCGGGCCGGCCACCTCCCTCCTCCCGCGCCATCCCATGCCGCCCTCCCTCCCTTCACCCCCGGCCGCAGCCTTCACCGCGCCGCCGCCCGGGCCCCGCCCCGCCCCGCAACCTCCTTCCTCCGGCGCCCCCGCTCCCACCGTCCCCACCACCTACTCCCATCGTCCCCACCCCACCACCACCAGCCACCTGCCCGGCAGTCGGCGGCCATCGGGCCTCCCCTGCCCGGCCTTCCTCTCTCGCCCGCCGCCGCTGCACAGGGCAGTGGCCCGCCCCAACCTACTACCTTCGGCGGTCAAGCCCCGGCCAGCAACCACTGGATCCGACGGGATCTGGCTCCACCTGCCCTCGTCTCACGCTCCTCAATGTCTCCGCTGCCGCACGAGTCCCGGCCGCCCGCCCCTCCCCACGCCGCCGCGCCGGACGGCCGGAGTAGCACCGGAGGCGAGCCTCCCTCCTCTCTCTCCCTTCCTTCTTCCTCCTCCTCACCTCACCCTCATACAATTGTGCCGCAGGAGCCACCATGGCCATCTCAAGCTCGCCTATCACCGTCGCTTTGGATCCGGCCGCCGTCAGCCAGATCCACTCCAGCGTGCAGTTCGCCTGGGTCACTCGATGAGGTGCGGTGTGTCGCTGGGTTGCAGTTCTGGCTTTTTTTTCTAGATTTTGCTTGTGCAAAGCACTGCAGTATGCCTGATTCCTCGGTGCAGTGCAGATGGGCGTTTTGTTGCAGTCTGCCCCCCGACAGCGTGCAGTATGTCAGTCGCGTTGATGGCCTCCCCCTTTCTCTGTTTCCTCGCTGGCGGCCGCGCCCACCACCGCTCTGTCGCCCCCTCTTTGGTCCTGCCGTTCGCACGCCGGCGCAGGCAGTAGGTCTTCGGCCACGGTGAGCCTAAGGTGGCGGTAATAGAAAAGGAGGCGCTACCGAGGAAAGGAGAAGGGCCGGCGGTGACCCTTCTTCTCCCCGTGCGCTCCACCTCTCTGGCCCTTCTCCGCCATGTCCTTGACACGCCATGGCTCCCCGATGCGGCCACCAACCCTGTCCTCGTCCCCATCCATGGCACGGTGCAGGGGTCCGTGACAGCGCCGAGCTGGGAGCCGAGGGTGCACTGCAGTTCAGTGCAAAAATCATTGACGAACTGCACCTCACCTTCTCCACTGGACGACGTCTTGAAGTTCACTGATTTTAGGTGTGCATTTTCATAATTTGGATGTGCCTTTTTCAGTGCAGTGCAGTGCAGTGCAGTTTCAGGTGCAGCTCACTGATTTTCTGGTGTGCAGTTACTCGAGGTCGTCTGCATCGGCTTAGGTGGGGCCTCCGACGAGAAGCTCCCATGGTGGATCCGAATTATGGTGTGCAGTTACTGGTTACCTGTAGCGCGGTTTAGTAGTGCGAGCTTTGCAGACTTGCATTATTGTATCCCTTTCGGAAAAAAAATCTGTGCAGTTTGTCGGTTTCCCTGTATGTGCAGCCATTTGCGTCATTTGTTGTCTCATGCAGTGCGTGAAGTGGTGATAGAGCAGTTCGATCATGAAAACTTTGTGGATAAATATGCATATACAAAAGATGTTAGCTGAAAAAGTATTAAAAAGCCGTTCATTTTTAAAAAGTGTGTCGTTCACTTATTCATCGGCCCCTCACTTTTTCTTTACGGAAGTGCACTGTTGTCACGTGCAACACTAAGATTGACCATGAAGTCCATATATGTTTATATTTTGTTCTTGTAAAAAGACAAAAAATCTCATGCTGTTCATTTTGATTTCTAAGCTAATTAATAAGTGAAGTTCGTTTGCCACAACTATGTGGTTCACTCGGTAAGATAAGAAAAAAGAAAGTGCTCATTGCTCAAGTTTTTTTTGAGAAGGATGCTCATTGCTAAGTAGTTCTGTACTCTTGCACCCCGCAGTCCACTAGTCTTATACAGAAGCTTTGAAAAAGCGGGCAACTTTTTCATGTAGTTCACTTGTCTCGTCTCCACAGCTCAGATGAATTTTATTTGAAAAATATGTATTTAAAAAAATTGTGCTGTTCACTTTCTCGATCATCGAAGAAGTTTGAATAAGGACACAAATTGATGTGGTTCACTCAGCCTTTGTCTCCGCGGTTCACTCTCGTTTATAAAAAAGTTAGAAAAAAGACAACAAAAACTCATGTGGTTCGCTTTCGATAGTGTCGCGGTTCATTTTCGGTAGTGTCGCGGTTCACTTACTCCCAACGTGAAGTGCAGTAAAATGTTACGGAGACGACAAAAAAAGTAATGTGGTTCACTTCTCGATAGTGTTGCGGTTCACTTCCGCCCAATGTGAAGCGCAGTCCACTTCTTCGTCTCGGAAAAATTTACGTCTGAAAAAAAACCATGAAGTTCGCTTACTCGTTTGATGCAGTACGATTTTTCATCTGAAGCAGTGCATTTTTCTGTCTGATGCAGTTCATTCGTCGATTTTGGTGTCGCGAAAAACAGAGTGCCCGCATTTCGGTAAAATTAAAACTGCTCTTAAACAGTAAGGAATTAGAGAAAGTTTTCTACATGAAAAGTTGTGCCTCATTGATATCTTTCCAATGGCGTATCAATTGAATCATTTCGACAAGCGGTTTGTAAAAAATCGCGAAAAACGGCCGCTGCCACTCGTCGTCCAGCGCACCATTTTCAAAATTAATTTAAAACCGTAAGGAATCTAAAAATCATTTCTACATATGAAATTTGTGCCTCGTCCGTAGCTTTCCAACGGCGTATCACGTGCCCCATTTCGACAAACGTTTAAGAAACTGGAGCGAAAACAGTACCGAAAAATTGTAAAAAATTTGAAAAACAAAATTCCGTGATTTAGTAAATTTGAAACCGCTCATAAACCGTAACGAATTAGAGAAAGTAATATATATGGAAAAGTTGTGCCTTGACGATATCTTTCCAACGGCGTATCATTTGCTTCATTCCGACGAGCGGTTTAGAAAAAATCGTGAAAATACGCTCGCTGCCACTCGTCGTGCGCCGCACCATTTTTGAAACTGCTCTAAAACTGTGACGAATCTTGAAAAAATTTCTACATGGCGAAGCTACGCCTAAACCATAGCTTTCCAGAGGTATATTACACGCCTTGTTCGGACAAACGGTTTAAAAACTGGAGCGAAAACAGTACCGAAAAAACTATGTGCAGTTTTTTGCGACGGGAAGTTCACTCGCCTGAGTACTGCAGCACTCTTGCTTCAACAATGACGTGCACTTGCGTTGAGCGTGCAGTTCGGAAGTGTTATGAGAATAACTATTCTCATAATATTAGAAGAATAGACCGTCTATATATATATATATATATATATATATATATATATATATATATATATATATATATATATATATATATATATATATATCATTTGTAGCCCCGAAGCTCCAAGTTTATCACCTCGTGATAACTTGGTGCTTTGTATAGAAAACATATCTTAACTGTGTAGCCCCCAAGTGCCGGGTTGTCTTGCCTGCAGTAGCCTGGAACTTATAATTGTCTTGTGCTCATAAAGCTTCACTTGGCGCAGCCCCCAAGTGCCGGATTGTCTTGCTTGTGGCAACCTGGGACTTAATTTTTCTTCTGAATTTTTTTGTCTTTATCCCGTAGCCCCCAAGCGCCGGGTCACGTGCCCACAGCGACTCGCGACTTTAAAATGTGGATAACTTGAACTGAGTAGTGTAGCCCCCAAGTGCCGGGTCGCAAGCCTGCGGCGACTAGAGAGGGCTTTGTAATAACTTTGCCGTTGAAAACTTGCTTTATCTGGCAGTGCCATCATGCACTTTTGAAATATTTGTGTCAAAGATCATCCTTAAACTATTATGTTGCTGATCAATATGAATCCTTGACTGGAATTGCAACGAGACCCGACAATTTTGCCTTGTATGAATGTCATATGTGTTGCGTTCCTTGGTTGAAACAACCCTCAGGAAAATATGAAACCCGGCTTTGTAGATGAAAAGCTGGCTTCTGCCAAACATATACTATATATATATAGAGTAACACTATTCTGATCCTAGGATCAGAATATTATTCTGATACAACGCGCCCCTATATAGGGCCGACGAAATGCTCATGAACTCTGAAAAAAAAACAGCACAACCTCGACCCCCTCTGCGTTTCCATCGGGCGCAGCCCCGAGCCCCATCCTGCGCCTCCGTGCCCTCGCACCACCCCACCACCACGTAACTCCGACCACCTACTGCGGCCGCCGCGCGAGATGCCGCCGCCGTCACGCGAGATCTCGCCGCCGCCGCGCGAAAGATCCCGTCGCCGCCCCACGACATCTTCCCGCCGCCGTGCGAGACCCGTCCACCGCCGTCCCACCACCGCACGCTGCAGGACCGGCCCATACCTCCTCGCTGCTCAGTTCAACTTGGCCGGTCAACGCGGTCCACCGCGTCGCCTGGATTCCAATCCAACCCGCCGTCCGGTGCGTTCCTCCACCCGTCGCGGCTACTACCAAGACCACCTCTAGCCCATGGTACCCACCCTCCTGGATGGTTCTCCTGGCGCGACATCCACAGCTGAGACGGCCCCACAGCCTCCACATCGCAGCTCCGGCGGGCGCCGCCGAGAGCCTCCTTCTCCGCCGACTCCGAGTGCCTCCAGTGGACGTCCTTCTATTTAGTCCACCTGCTCCTGTGGATTTTTGCAGACCACCATTTTCTGCAGTAATTGGTACATCAAAAAAATCCCTGCTTCTAATGTTCTTATCATTTGTTTAGTAGTTGCACATCATGACAAAAATGTTTAAGTTGCACCTGTGTTGCATAGAGCACATCTCATCTTTTGTTTAGATAGCTTTATTGTCATTTTTATTGGTCATCTCTTTCAGCTTCAGTGGTGAAAATCATAGAAAAAGCTATTCACATCCCGCAAATAAGTTGAGCTGGTTATGTATTAATGAAAAGTGTAAATATACTGCAGTCCAAATGTTTGATTTTCAGCAGGCCAATGTGTTCATTGACCAATTTTGTGCATTGAGAAAAATAGTAGGTAAATGTTTACGAATCTGTACAGTAAGCAGGCTAATGTCTTGATGAACCAATTTTGTAGGGTGCACTGTCGCTACAAACATAGCTAGCAATGACGATGAGGACGCACCACCACATGCACTCGCCGCGACACCTCCTGCCTCCCCACTTCAACCCCGCCCCCCTAGCGCAGCCGTCTACCCTGCCATCACCGCAACCACGCATCGCGCAGTCCAACCTTGTCCGCACGCGCAGTCCTTCGTCCGCTCGCTTGACAGCAGAGGTAAGACCTCCCCCTCTGCCCCCTCATCCACGTCACGACCTCTTTGCAGACAATTTGCCGAGGGCTGGTTAGTTCAATTTGCTCCAGTAATCCAATTTTGTCATGCGCATCACCGAGACGAAATATGCCTGTGTTTCGTTTAGTATACATTGAGAAAGTTCATTATTGTTTCTCAATTTGCTCCAGTAATCCTAGTATTTTCAATTTGACCTGTATGTATACATTGAGAAAGTTAAGTGTTGTTTCATTTAGTTCGCTCACACAGCCGTGCAAATCATTTCTTTTTCAGGCAAGGGAAAATAGGTGAGGCTATCCCAGTCCAGCCCCGCAGGTGTAGGGAGGTCAAGCTCATCGTGAGCTGCAGTCCACGGCGGTCACCCAGTCCAACCTCCTACGTCCATTCAATTTCCACCACTATTCGCAGCTCCAGCGTGCAGTTCGCCGTGATGCTCCTGGAGGTTCAATTTTTTTGTGTTGTTGCAGCTGACCCTGATGCATTTTCTTCCTTTTGATGTGCCATTTGATGCATAGTTATCACTGGATGCCCATAACATGTGCAGAGTAGGGTGTTTGTGTTAAAAATCCCAAGAGATTTGTTCGTGTACTTTGTGGTGATGGATAGAGAGATTCATTCTTCATTTATGTAGAAGTTCAGATTTAAATAATTTAGTGGTTCGATGTTTATCAAAAGGCACTCTTTTGTTTGTACTGCTTCTCAAAGCAGGGATCGGAAATGTACACCAGTGTTTTGTTTGTGTGATTTGGCCTCTAAATTATACAAGCTGCTGATGAACTTCATACATCTCTGAGTGTTTCTAAGTACAGGCATTAGCAGCCAGAGCCAGAGTGTTGTCGTGTGGTTTTTTTGTTGCCACGTACAGGCATCTTCTCTCTGTTCTTGTGGCACAAACGCCTAGCTGAAGAGAAGTTCAAAGAAGCTCGATCCATTCTTGTTTCTCCCCCACCCGATTAGCTTCAATGCAAATTTGTGTATATCTGGTTGCATGAAAAGGTGCTCATGCAAGATACATGTGTCGCTGTGTGCATAATTTTTCATTTTGGATGCCATACCATGCACGAAAATGTTTGCTCATGTGCTAGTGCCATGGAAAAGTTGGAGCTTTTTTGAGTTGTTCTTTGTGTAATACTATTACATTGAAGTTCAAATTTAAAAAAAAATTGATCATTTCAAAAATTATAAAAAATATTTCCCCGTTTCTAGAAAAAGCCTATAGGTTCAAATTAAAAAGACGAAGAAGTTCAATGCTTATTACAAACCCAAAGAAGGTCAAATTAAAAAAAAGCATCTCAAACAATTTTATAAAAAAGGATTTTCTATGTTAAAATAAACCTAGAAGTTCAAATTTAAAAACGGAGCGGCTCGATGTCCATAAAAAAAGTAGGATTTTTCTGTTACTAAAAAAAATAAAACGAGGAAGTCCAAATAAAAAGATGGAGAAGTTCGATGATTATAGAAAACTCAGATTTTCCTTGTTATTAAAGAATGGAAACAAGAAGTTCAAAAATAAATAACAAGAAGTTCAAATTTTAAAAATAGAGCGCTTCAAAATTTTAAAACTAGGATTTTACTCTTATTAAAAGACTCAGATATCCATTGTTATTAAAGAATCAACCATGAAGTTCAAAACAAAAAAAACAGTCAAATTTTATGTTTATTTAAAAATCAAAAAACAATTATTTACTGAAAAATAAAAATAATTGTGAAGTTCAAATTAAAATAACATGGAAGTTCGAAGTTTATTAAAACCTAGGAATTACATGTTCAAAAAACAAAAAACCAACGTCATTCTTGGCATTTTTAAAAACAACATATAAACGGTGATGAATTTTGACAAAACTCTCTAGATGTAAACGTTTCTCCTTTTCAAACTGTCTCCAACAGGATATCATATGATCTATTTCGTTAAAGGGTTCAAAATTTTGGTCTATATCGTTTGAAAAAAATTAAGTTTTATCATACTCAAAAAAACTTTTAAAAAACCATGGTGAATTTGAAACAAAATGCTAACAAGAAAATGTTGTGTTATTTGCACAACTATCCAAAGGTACATCGTTGGCGTAAAATCCGATGAACGGATGAAGAATTACTAACAAAAAACATGACCGAAGTTCAAAGTGACAATAGCGAGCAGTTCGACTACTGTGCGGATTGTGTTTTAGTTGTGAATAAAAGTTCAAAGTATATTAAAACCTATGATTCACAAGTTCAAAAAACAAAAAAAGCAACATCATTTTGGGCATTTTTAAAGACATAGAAGTTCAAACTGTTTATTCCAAAACCAGGAAGGTCAAATTAAAAAACCGAGCAGTTCAAAAAGTTTGTAGACATGGATTTGCCCCTGTTTTTTAAAAAGATCTGAAAGTTCAAATTTAAATAAGTGAGCGGTTCGATGTTTATTACATAACTAGGACTTTCCCCGTTACTAATGAATAACACCAAGAAGACCTAATTAAAAAAATGAAGTTGTTTGATGTTTATAAAAAATCTCAGATTTCCCCCGATACTAAAGATTAAAACCAAGAAGTTCAATTTTAAAAAACGGAGCAGTTCAATGTATATAAAAAGCTCAGGTTTTCTCGTTACTAATGAATAAAACCAAGAAGTTCAATTGGAAAAAGCAGGAGCAGTTAGATATTTATTTGAAAAAATCAGATTTTTCCAGTTACTAAAGAATGAAACCAATAAGTTCAATTCGAAATAACGAAGAAGTTTGATGTTTCTAAAGAAACTCCAATTTCCACATTTCTAAAAATACACAATGAAGTTCAAATATAAAAGGTAGAGTGGTTCAATGTCTATAAAAAACTCAGGTATTTTCACGTAACAGAGAGAAGTTCAGATTGATAACTGCCAGAAGTTCACGTACTACACGGTGTGCATTTGGTATGAAAAAAAAGAATGAAAAGGCAAAGGCTAAATGTTTTGTTGCTAGAAGTTCAAGTGCTCGGCCCGGGAAAGTTAAAAAATTCTTGTGAGAGAGGTTCACCATGTATTTACATGTTCAAAAACACACAAAAAGATATTGTTTTTGGTGTTTTAAAATAATTCTCTTATTCTATTACAAATTTGAAACAATAAAATCTTGTGAGAGAGGTTCACCAACTATAGCAGCAATAAAATATTTTCAAAGTTATTTGAACGCTAAGCGCGGTCTTAATTAGTGCGCCGATATTCAACGTTAATATTCGGAGTACTGTTCACCGCATGTAGCAAACACTGTTCACTATTCACGGAGTACTATTCACAATAGTATTTACTATTCTCGCCACTATTTGCTACTATTCAAATAATTGGCGTCTGTCTGGCTGATTATTCGTTTACTATTCAAGACTATTTCAATTATATGCGCGTGTCTGGTAATCAACACGGCTAATTCAAACTTATTTTCAGGATCTATTAAGAGCTGACGAGGCTAGTCAGTTCGTCCGACGGTGCGCTCAGTGGTGTAATATTCCTACTCGGTACTCACCATATTTATCATGTTGTTGCATCAGGTGTAGCTAGTTACGTTCACTTGATGGTTTTAATTGCAAACTCATGGGTTAAATTCTTATCGTCTTCCCACGCAGTTCCACCCGAAGGGAACACTTCTCTACTGCAATAAGGTTCTCATTCAACGCCACTCTGGGCTACACAGAGAACAAACACGCATAGGTTTCTCCTATAGGATCCCTAGCATAAGAACTCTTCCCATAAATTCATAAATAAAAATATCAAGTGAAACCAAAGAAACTACATCATTTCAACAACATAATTTACATATGGTTTTCCCTTTCGGGAAACCCCGAAGGGATTACGCACAAACTAGGAAATTACCTTAATATTTATGGCGAACATAGCGCCTTCTTGGCTATACTACTAAGTGGTGGTGGTGGCTAGAACTACTAAGAAAGGAGTGCACTGGCTCGAGAGCTTCGCTTCTTTCAGTCTGCTTCGCTCTTCTCCGACTTGTGTGTTGTGTGTTCCGCTTCGAGCCCGGCGTCTCCTTTTATAGCTGCGAGGGAAGCACTGGAGAGGCTTCACCTTTTTATTTAATATGCCGCAGCTGGCTTCTAGATCATCGACATGTCTTCCTTCATGAGTATTCGAGAGTCTTGATACGTGGACACCTTCAGGAGAGTGCCAGACAAGCGGATGCTTTCACTGGCCTCAATGGACTTTCACGTGGCAACTTTCTGAAAAGCTTCACGTGGGCTTGTCCCTTGGCGAATATCTTGCTGGCTTCTGGTGTCTTCGAGAGCGTGGATCAGCTCACAGAAACCCGCCAAACACTTACTCATATAATTGCTGCCACAGTAGGCTGATTTTTTTATGTGGGGCTCTTCCCCGCCGATACAATTGATATACTATATCAATATTTGGGCTACATCAATATTCATATTTCGCTTATCAATATTCGGAGAGGTCCTCCGCGCCCGAAAAATTGATAGCAATATCAATATAATTGCAATTGGGCTTTATTCAGGCTGCTGCCCATGCCCTGCGATATCCATATGATCATCTTCTGAGAGATGAAAATCATTTTTTGTATCACATTCTTTCTTTATGTCTTCAAACCTTGTATTTATTTCAAGCCTTATTTCTTTTAATATTTCTTCCTTTAATTCCATCTTTAATTCTTCTTTCCAAACCTTTGATGTGTCTTCCCATTTTTCATCTATTTTCATGTCTATATATTCCCCGTCTAAAGGATCCACTCCTTTTATGAGGCACTCTTTATATGTTTTATATTTTGGAGAAATTTCTTCTTTTTTCATATTTAGAGCTTGATTCTTCTATTTTCAAATTCCTGAGGACTGCTGTTGCCGGATTGGCATTATTTACTCTGTTAACCTTCTGAATATATTCTTTGGCTGATGGTTGTATATAATATTTGGGTCCTATGATAGCCGTTGCATATTTTTGAGCTTCTTCTACACAGGCATAACCTTTCCAGCTTATGTTATCTCCATCTTTCTTTGCTTTTAAATTTTCTATACTTATTTCTTCATATGAAGTATATATTCCTGGGCCTTTTCCTTTAAACAAGACATATAACGTCTTGTGTTCTGGATATTCCATATTTTCTGCGGACGTTTGTCCTTTATTCATCATTTTCCCTTTATTTAGCATATTGAAATATTCGGCCAAACTATTCAGAATTGATAACATATATCCTTTGTCATCTCTTTTGTTGTTATATTGATTCCAGAAATTATCAAGAATGCATTCTTGAACTTCATCTAGAATAATTTGCTTCTTGGGCCTGAAATTAAAGGTATTTGGCTCAAATATTTTCAAACTATTTTTAGTCCCAAAGCTGATTGCTTCAAACCCATGGGGGTGTAGTCCTTTCTTCATTATCTGTAAAAATAATGAACAAGAGAATATGTTATATCAATTATTATCTTTTCCTTTAATATGCTTAAATATTATTTTATAACCATTCCTTCCTTTCTTTCCGTGCTTCCAGCAGCACCATATTCTTCTTCTTTATTATCCTTTAGCCTATCTTTCAGTATTTCTAGCTCTGCTTCCAAATTATTTATTCTATTTTCTAGATTTCTAACCCTGCTGTATAATATTCTATCTTTTGGTTCAAATTCTATTTCCCGTCTCCATATTTGATTTTTGGCTTTTAGACAAGAGGCACAGGCTTGTCTTAGGCATATGCTACATGTGGACCTATTTTCTTGGCTTGGATAATATATACAGAAAGCACATTTGATACTATAATCACCTTTTCCTTGAATCCAATCATGCTCACAATCTACTTGGTTCATCATTTCTATTTTCAAACCTGCTAAATCATCTATTAGGTCTATTTCATCTTCACTTGAATCATATTCTTGAGTCTCATTTTCTACTTCATATGTTTCAATGATTGAATATATTGACTCATCATCTTTTATTTCATCATCACATACTAATATATTTTCATTAACACTATCTATAATTAAAACTCTTTCTTGCTCTTCATATTTACTAGAGTATCTTTTCTGATCTTTATTAGGGCAGGTTCTACTTAGGTGGTCTGGAGAGTTACATATAAAACACCTGCATGTTTTATCATAACTTTTTCTAGGATTATATCTTCTTACATTTCTTTTATGTAGAAATGGAGCTCTATTATCTGACCTTCTTAAGAAGAATCTTTTCTTGGTTCTAAAATTTCTATTATCTCTCCTTTGGGATTTATAATATTTTTTATTCTTATACCTTTCTTCTCCATATGTTAATGGTATTTGGACAATATTATTGCAGAAATTATAATATGTTTTCTTCATACATCTTTGAGCTTGTATTCCTGTACATACTTTTCTTAGCTGTTTAAAGACAAATGTTATGGCTTGGGATATGTTTACAATATTTCCTGCTGATTGCTTTTTATATTCCTCAAATATTATTGACCCTAGAGGGTCAGGCAACTTATTAAAATATCTTTCTACTACTCCTACATTAAAGCCTTGCTTAGCGGTGGTAGCATTATATAAGTAATGCTGGGCGAATTCTTTTATGCCCTTCCAGCTTGTCAGTGTTAATTTTTCTATTTCTCTTTATCTTTCATTTTGTAAAGAGGTATGTCCTAATTCTGGATCTTCTGCTATGATCATATTTGAAATAACATTTGCAAAGTTATTAGGATTACTTCCTGCTCTTTTTAATTCTTGATATTGATTAGGGCACGTTTCTACCCATTGTTCCCATAGGACTTTCACGGATTCTCCTAAAAATGTTTCAAGATATGTTATCATATCTTCAACCTTAGTGCCTATATTATGCTGGTTTTGTATATATTTTTGAACTATTAAACCTTTCCATATGCTAATTATATTCGGCCAATCTATCGGGTCATGGGCTGCTAAATTTAATATAGCACCATCATTTTTATAATTTTGAAATTGTACTGGCCTTTCAAAATCTCTTCTCTTAGTACCCATATATCTATATTGTCCAGGGATATATCTGGGTTGGTAGTCATCTTTTTCTGGGGGCCATTGTCCAGCTGATCTGGTAGGTCTCTCTCTTTCTTCATCTCTTTTTACTGAAGATTCCCCATATCCCTTTCTTCTTTTATTACTATTTTCTACTTCCATGGCTTCCATTGCATTATCTAGATTATGTAGTCCTACATCATCTAGTGAGTTATAAAAATCACTATTTTGTTCTGAATCATCATAATTTTTATCTTCTAAATCTTCCTCTTCTTCATAACTTTCTAGTAATAACTTATTATTTATATCCCATTGCTCTTCTTCATCCACAATTTCATCTTTGTGGCTCTAAGCAATATTATTATTTTTATTATTATCGGTGGTAACAATATTATTACTATTATTATTGTCTACCTTTTCTTCTGATGATATAGTTTTATTTATCACGCGGGAACAACTAGTGGCTTGCTTTTTCTCGCTTTTTTGCCTTTTTAATCTAGCAATTTCTCTAAGAAAAACAATTCTCTTTCTCTTATTTTAGGCCAATCTGTTGTCATAGAATGACTATATTCCCATTCTATATGCTTTAATTTCTTTTCCCAATGTATAATTTCGTCATCTATATTAGTTTTTTCCATGCATTCGGTTACACCTTTATCCTTATCATTGCTAATATCTGTTTCTGACAAAAAAGATTCTGTGTCTTCTATGGATGCAGATTTATAATTCATGAATCTGATGCTACTACTTCCTTCACAATTTTGATAACTTATGTAATTTTCAGGTTGCTTTAATTCCTTATTTTCTATTAATTCTCCTATCTTCCATTCCTCTCCTGCTCTTTCTTCAGAACTAATTGTAAGAGGATTCATAAATTGTATGCCTTTTGATTGCATGCTATCAATTACGTTATTAACATTAACCCTATATCTTGAATTACTTATGTTAGTGAGCATTCCAATAAATTCTATGCTTACTAACAAATTTGTTCCTTTAAAATCTTCATATCCTTTGGTTTGGAAACCAAAACTCATTTTTTCAATAAATTCTTTAACAGGCAATATTAGGTCTGGAGCTATGTATGTTATTAGTCTATTTTTGTCCATATCTCCTTCCAGAAAGCCTAATGCCGCTTTATCAATTGATTCCCATCTTCTATCTAATAGTGTTATTAAAACCTTTGCTCCTAATTTCTTTCTTGTCATGCCTTTAATTCCTATGATATACATACCTTGATGAATATATTTATAACCACAATATCTTAATTGATTTTCAATATTCTTGCTCACAATTCGTAAATCTACTGGATGCGTTAATACACTTAACTCTACTTCTCTAGATATTCTGTATAAACCACTCGTACTTTCAAACATACCCATGTGATATACTTGTTGAGGTTTTATTTTTCTTAGGGTATCTTTTTGATATCTTTCTAAGTCTTTTTGCAAGTCTATAACTTCTTCTATACTATCAACATCATCAGCTTTGCATGATAATCTATGCTTCATTGCAAGAGGTTTTGAGTCTTGCCTTACTACCTGGAGGAATTTGTCTCTTCTGGAGACGCTGTTTGGTACATCCATTTTTCTGAATTAATACTTCAAGATGAAGATACTATTCCGGATGAAGATAACACAATATCTTTGTTGCTTTGAACACTATTTAGCTTGTCTAAAACTTGGATTAAAAGCTGCAGAATAGTATTATTTTGTCTTATTATGATTTTAGAGTCTTCTTTTGGCGAGTCGTGATCAGAAAATCCGACAGGGGTGATAAGTATTTGGCAACTTTGTTTAATGCTTGGCTATATTCACTCATAAAACTATGAGAGGATAAGAGTTTTTACCTCTTGTACCAACCTTTTTATTTCAGGAATACCCTGTCTTGATTCAGAGTGTGAGAGCGAGTCTTTGCCTTTACTTAGGTAACGGCTTATTGTCAACACTTCTTCTTTAATATAGTCGTTATTCTTGCAAATTATATTCTGTCTTGCTTTTGCTTCTTCTAGCTTATGCAGAATGATATCTGTTTTATTATTTAACCCGGAGCACTTGTCTGCGAGTTTTTGATATTCTTTGAATAAGCTTTCAAATTTTTGGTCAAGTATATCTTGCCTTTTTCCCCAAGATATATAAAAGTTATATATCAAATCGACCACTATATTTAGCTGGCTATGAGATGTATGCCAAATATGCTGTTCAGAGGGATTTATTCTGCACCTAATATTAATATTCTCTTTAGTATTTATTACCTTACCTGCCCTAACTTCTAAATTTAAATACCTTAATCTTTCAATGATTAGATCCTGGACCAGATACCAACTATAGCAACAATAAAATGTATTCAAAGTTATTTGAACGCTAAGCGCGGTCTTAATTAGTGCGCTGATATTCAACGTTAATATTCGGAGTACTGTTCACTACGTGTAGCAAACACTATTCACTATTCATGGAGTACTATTCACAATAGTATTTACTATTCATGCCACTATTTGCTACTATTCAAATAATTGGCGTCTGTCTGGCTGATTATTCGTTTACTATTCAAGACTATTTTAATTATATGCGCGTGTCTGGTAATCAACACGGCTAATTCAAACTTATTTTCAGGATCTATTAAGAGCTGACGAGGCTAGTCAGTTCGTCCGACGGTGCACTCAGTGGTGTAATATTCCTACTCGGTACTCACCATATTTATCATTATGTTGCATCAAATGTAGCTAGTTACGTTCACTTGATGGTTTTAATTGCAAACTTATGGGCTAAATTCTTATCGTCTTCCCAGGCAGTTCCACCCGAAGGGAACACTTCTCTACGGCAACAAGGTTCTCATTCAACGCCACTCTGGGCTACACAGAGAACAAACACGCAGAGGTTTCTCCTATAGGATCCCTAGCATAAGAACTCTTCCCATAAATTCATAAATAAAAATATCAAGTGAAACCAAAGAAACTACATCATTTCAACAACATAATTTACATATGGTTTTCCCTTTCGGGAAACCCCGAAGGGATTACACACAAACTAGGAAATTACCTTAATATTTATGGCGAACACAGCGCCTTCTTGGCTATACTACTAAGTGGTGGTGGTGGCTAGAACTACTAAGAAAGGAGTGCACTGGCTCGAGAGCTTCGCTTCTTTCAGTCTGCTTCGCTCTTCTCCGACTTGTGTGTTGTGTGTTCCGCTTCGAGCCCGGTGTCTCCTTTTATAGCTGCGAGGGAAGCACTGGAGAGGCTTCACCTTTTTATTTAATATGCCGCAGCTGGCTTCTAGATCATCGACGTGTCTTCCTTCATGAGTATTCGAGAGTCTTGATACGTGGACACCTTCAGGAGAGTGCCAGACAAGCGGATGCTTTCACTGGCCTCAATGGACTTTCACGTGGTAACTTTCTGAAAAGCTTCACGTGGGCTTGTCCCTTGGCGAATATCTTGCTGGCTTCTGGCGTCTTCGAGAGCGTGGATCAGCTCACAGAAACCCGCCAAACACTTACTCATATAATTGGTGCCACACTAGGCTGATTTTTTTATGTGGGGGTCTTCCCCGCCGATACAGTTGATAACACCTTATCAATATTCTAGATTCCATCAATTTTTTAATTATGCCCCCTCGCTTCTCAATATATTCTCTGGCTTCGGGATCTATATAATAATCTGGTCCTATGACTTTCCGTGCCCATTTCAAGGCATCATCAATATTATCATATTTTCTGAATGATAGATCTTTGTCTTTGCACTTTGCTGCAAGCTTCTCTATTTGAATATCTTCCCAATGCATATATATTCCTGGTCTATTTCCATTAAACATTATGTATAGAGATTCATCTTTTTGTACCTCTATTTTTGCTGGTGTTGGAATATTCTTGTTCAGCATATTGAACATATGGAAATATTCTGCCAGGCTATTGAGAATTGATAGCATATATCCTTTTTCCTCCCTTTTGATGGTATATTGGAACCAGAAATTATCCAATATGCACCGTTGAATTTCATCAAGCTTAATATGGGTTTTTGGCTTGAAATTGAATGTATTTGGCTGAAATATTTTCAGCTTATTTTCTTCTCCAAAGAAGTAGCATTCATCCCTGTTGGGGAGTAATCCTTTCTTTATTTCTGTAAATTTCTTCATTTCTGTAAATTTGATGCACGAGAAAATATTTCAGGTAAGGTATTATCCTTTCCTATAATATGCTCAAAAATAACTTTATAACCATTCCCAGCTATGCTGTCTTCAAATAAAACCCATCTTCTCGTTGAGCTTTTCTTACTATTAATTTTATTGTAATATCAGCATATAGCTTCACAATCTGTTCGAACAGTAAATTCTTTAAATCCTAGATATAACCTGAATGCATTTATTGCATTTACCACTGCAAGGATTTCTCTATCAATATTATTTACCGTCTTTAATTTGTAACTTCCTGAAGCATATTTGCATATTTTCTCATCTGTTTTCGGGGAATATTTTTTAGGTTCTTGTTTTAATATAGCACCCCAGCCTACCTTATATGCATCTGTTTCAATTATAAAATAATTGTCTTCTAAAGGTAAATCTAGGGGTTTTAAATTCTTGACCTTCTCTTTGATGGCCTTTACTAATTTTATGTCTTCAGAGTTGAAGTATTTTTGACCATTTTTTCTTAATTTAGCATATAAAGGCCCTGCTAATTTTGCTAAGTTATCTATATAGTTCCGAGCATAGTTTACAATTCCTAAGAACTGCTGTAAAACCTTTTTATCACTCATATTATCAGGAAATTCTAATATTTTCTTTGCAATATGTTCTTGTAAGTATATCTTTCCTTCTCCTATTTCATGACCAAGGAAGTTTATTCTTTCTTTGCAAATTTCCATTTTCTTTTTGGATAATATAAGCCCATTTTGTTCTACCCTTCGAAAAAACACTTCAAGATGGGCAATATGCTCTTTATATGATTTGGAAAATATTAATAGATCATCAACATAAACCAATATAAATGCTTGATTCTCGTTAAATATATTTTGCATTTTTCTTTGGAATAATGCGGGTGCATTCTTCAGACCCATTGGCATAACTAGCCATTCATAATGGCCTTGTGGACAAGTAAAGGCTGTCCAAGGAATACATTCCTCTGCCATTTTCACTTGCCAAAATCCTGCTTTTAAATTGAATTTAGAGAAATATTTGCTTCCTTGTATTCTATTGATCCATTCCTGCTTATTAGGTATATTATATGCATCATCTATAGTATTATCATTGAGCCTTTTAAAATTAATTACCATTCTAGATTTACCTCTTACTTCTTCAGCATGATTTCTTACTATAAAAGCAGCAGATCGATGAGGATTTCTGCTTTCTCTAATTGCTTTTAGTTTCAGTAATTCTTTTATATGCATTTTGAATTCTTCAATATCTTTGGGAGTAGCTTCTATTGGTCCTGACTTAATGATATAATCTGGGTTTATAATATTTATTTTACAAACTATAGAGTTCTTATCCCAATGTTTCATTGGTATTTCCCCAATAATTTGTATATTTTCTAATCTTTGCACAACCTTGTCTATATCTTTTTTGGATTTTATATCTCTATACCAATTTGGGGAGAATGATTGTAAGCCTATACATTCTGTACATGTTTTTTCTAAATGATATTCTTCTATTGTCTCACTTAGTTCTTCATCTTTGCAGAATTCAAGGAGATCTGAACTTGCGCTATATTCACCATCTACATTAGATATTTCTATATTTTGCAAAGCCTTTCTTTGTTTCCGAACTTCAGATAAGTATGGAGCATTATCTTGATATGGGATAAATGTAACCCCATCTTCATGTATAATTGTGGTTTGTAAAGATTGTTGTAAAAATCTTAATCCTATTATCATATCATCATTTATAACTGACAAATCTCTTATTGTAATTTCGTCTATTATATATTTTGTGCCATTTATGTATGCTTCTATATTATATGCCAACTGGTTATGGATTTTCTTTATTCCTGACATATCTGTAGATACTTCGGCTTTATTATTATCTATAGTTTGACTATTTCGGGACATCTCACAAAGTATTTGTCATGGATAATGTTCTTTGTGCAACCAGTATCTAATAGTGCCAATATTTTGTAGGAAATATTTGGTGTCAAATTTATTCTAACTGGTATTCTTATTCCCAGCACTTCTTTAAATGGTAATCGCACTATGTATTTGTTTCCAAAACTAGTTATAGCATCTTTTAATTGTATTAACTTATCTCCTTTTTTATCTCTTACTGTTACCATTTGTTCTTTCATTTCTGTGCTTCCAGCAACAACATTTTCCTTTTATTCATTGTCTTCTAACTTATTTTTTTGTTTTTGTTCTTTATTATCTTCTAACTTATCTTTTAGTTTTTCTATCTCCTCTTCTAGTTTATTTATTCTATTTTCTAAATTTCTAACCCTACTGGATAATATTCTTTCTTCTGGTTCTAATTCTATTTCTTGCCTCCATATTTGATTTTTGGCTATTAGACAGGAGGCACAGGTTTGTCTTAGGCATATGCTGCATGTGGACCTATTATCTTGGCTTGGATAATATATACAGAAAGCACATTTGATATTATAATCACCTTTTCCTTTAATCCAATCATGTTCACACTCTACTTGATTCATCATTTCAATCTTTAAATCTACCTTTCCTTCTTCTTCTTCGTACCTTTCTAGTAAAAGCTTATTATTTATTATGCGAGAGCTACTGGTGGCTAACTTTTTCTCGCTTTTTAAACTAGAAATCTTTCTAATGAAAGATAATTCTCTTTCTCTTATTTTAGGCCAATCTGTTGTCATAGAATGACTATATTCCCATTCTATATGCTTTAATTTCTTTTCCCAATGAATTATTTCATCATCTAAATTAGACTTTTCCACGTATTCAATTACACCTTTATTCTTATTATTGCTAATTTCTATCTCTGTCATAAAAGATTCTGTGCCTATCTCTTCAACTATTTCTTATCTTATTATTATTATTATTTTGAAATCTTCTTTTGGTGAGTCGTGATCAGAAAATCCGACAGGGGTGATAAGTATTTGGCAACTTCGTTTAATGCTTGGCTATATTCACTCATAAAACTATGAGAGGATTGATACGTCTCCAACGTATCTATAATTTATGAAGTATTCATGCCATATTTATAACAGTTCTATATGGTTTTGGTATGATTTGATTAGAACTAACCCGGACTGACGTTGTTTTCAGCAGAACTACCATGGTGTTGTTTTTTGTGCAGAAATGAAAGTTTTCCAAATGAGTTGGAACTTTTTGGAGATTTTTATTCGTCAAATAAAAAAAATTGGCACCAAGACCCACTGGAGGGGGGCACCCAGTGCCCACGAGGCACCAAGGCGCGCCATGGTACCTCGTGGGGCCCACGTGGCTCCGTTCCGCGTGATTCCAACGCTGAAAAATCATATATATTCAGAAACCCCCGAAAGTTAACCTAGATGAGTTTTTACGCCGCCGCAAGCCTTTGTACCAGAGAGATCTCATCTACAGCCCTTTTCCGGCACCCTGCCGGAGGGGGGAAAGCATCACCAGAGGCCATCTTCATCATCCCGGCGGTCTCCATGACGAGGAGGGAGTAGTTCACCCTCGGGGTTGAGGGTTTGTACCAGTAGCTATGTGTTTGATCTCTCTCTCTCGTGTTCTTGAGATGGCACGATCTTGATGTATCGCGAGCTTTGTTGATATAGATGAATCATATGGAGTTCTCCCCTCTCTATCTTCTTGTGATGAATTGAGTTTTCCCTTTGAAGATTTCTTATCGGATTGAGTTTATAAGGATTTGAGAACACTTGATGTATGTCTTGCATATGGATATCTGTGGTGACAATGAGATATTCACTTGAGTCACTTGATGTATGTTTTGGTGATCAACTTGCGGGTTCCGTGACCTTGGGGATTTATGCATAAGGGTTGGCACACGTTTTCGTCTTGACTTTCCGGTAGAAACTTTGGGGCACTCTTTGAAGTTCTTTGTGTTGGTTTGAATAGATGAATCTGAGAGTGTGTGATGCATATCGTATAATCAAACCCGTGGGTACTCGTGGTGACATTGGAGTGCCTAGGTGACATTAGGGTTTTGGTTGATGTGTATCTTAAGGTGTTATTTTAGTACGATCTCTAGGGCTGTTCGTGACAATTAATGGGGATGGCTCATAAGATTGATCGGGAAGGATAACTTTGAGGTGGTTTCGTACCCTACAACAATTTCTTCGTTTGTTCTCCGCTATTTGTGACTTTGGAGTGAACTCTTTGTTGCACGTGAGGGATTTACATATGATTCAACTATGTCAACAATGTTGAGAGATTGCACTAGTGAAAGTATGAACCCTAGGCCTTGTTTCTAAGCATTGCAATACCGTTTTTATGCCCGTTTACTATTTGCTACCTTGCTGTTTTTATATTTTCAGATTACAAAAACCTATATCCACTATCCATACTACACTTTTATCACCATCTCTTCGCCGAACTAGTGCACCTATACAATTTACCATTGTATTGGGTGTGTTGGGGACACAAGAGATTTCTTGTATTTGGTTGCAGGGTTGTTTGAGAAATACCATCTTCAACCTACGCCTCCCACGGATTGATAAACCTTAGGTCATCCACTTGAGGGAGAATTGCTACTGTCCTACAAAACTCTGCACTTGGAGGCCCAACACGAGTCTACAAGAATAAGTTGTGTAGTAGACATCAAGAATAAGAGTTTTAATATTCGGAGTACTGTTCACCGCGTGTAGCAAACAATGTTCACTATTCATGGAGTACTATTCACAATAGTATTTACTATTCACGCTACTATTTGCTACTATTCAAATAATTGGCGTCTGTCTGGCTGATTATTCGTTTACTATTCAAGACTATTTCAATTATATGCGCGTGTCTGGTAATCAACACGGCTAATTCAAACTTATTTTCAGGATCTATTAAGAGCTGACGAGGCTAGTCAGTTCGTCCGACGGTGCGCTCAGTGGTGTAATATTCCTACTCGGTACTCACCATATTTATCATTATGTTGCATCAGATGTAGCTAGTTACGTTCACTTGATGGTTTTAATTGCAAACTTATGGGTTAAATTCTTATCGTCTTCCCAGGCAGTTCCACCCGAAGGGAACACTTCTCTACGGCAACAAGGTTCTCATTCAATGCCACTTTGGGCTACACAGAGAACAAACACACAGAGGTTTCTCCTATAGGATCCCTAGCATAAGAGCTCTTCCCATAAATTCATAAATAAAAATATCAAGTGAAACCAAAGAAACTACATCATTTCAACAACATAATTTACATATGGTTTTCCCTTTCGGGAAACCCCGAAGGGATTACACACAAACTAGGAAATTACCTTAATATTTATGGCGAAGACAGCGCCTTCTTGGCTATACTACTAAGTGGTGGTGGTGGCTAGAACTACTAAGAAAGGAGTGCACTGGCTCGAGAGCTTCGCTTCTTTCAGTCTGCTTCGCTCTTCTCCGACTTGTGTGTTGTGCGTCCCGCTTCGAGCCCGGCATCTCCTTTTATAGCTGCGAGGGAAGCACTGGAGAGGCTTCACCTTTTTATTTAATATGCCGCAGCTAGCTTCTAGATCATCGACGTGTCTTCCTTCATGAGTATTCGAGAGTCTTGATACATGGACACCTTCAGGAGAGTGCCAGACAAGCGGATGCTTTCACTGGCCTCAATGGACTTTCACGTGGTAACTTTCTGAAAAGCTTCACGTGGGCTTGTCCCTTGGCGAATATCTTGCTGGCTTCTGGCGTCTTCGAGAGCGTGGATCAGCTCACAGAAACCCGCCAAACACGTACTCATATAATTCGTGCCACAGTAGGCTGATTTTTTTTTATGTGGGGGTCTTCCCCGGCGATACAATTGATAACACCTTATCAATATTCTAGATTCCATCAATATTCGGGTATATATATATATATATATATATATATATATATATATATATATATATATATATATATATATATATATATATATATATACAGCCGGTCTATTCTCCTAATATTAGGAGAATAGTTATTCTGCTAACACTTCCGAACTGCACGCTCAACGCAAGTGCACGTCATTGTTGAATCAAGAGCACTACAGTACTGATGCGAGTGAATTTCCCGTCGCAAAAAACTGCACATAGTTTTTTCGGTACTGTTTTCGCTCCAGCTTTTAAACCGTTTGTCGGAACGAGGCGTGTAATATACCATTGGAAAGCTATGGATTAGGTGCAACTTTGCCATGTAGAATTTTTTTCGAGATTCCTCACGGTTTAAGAGCAGTTTTGAAAACGGTGCGGTGCACGATGAGTGGCAGCGAGCGTATTTTCGCGATTTTTTTAAATCGCTCGTCGGAATGAAGCAAATGATACGCCATTGGAAATATATCATCGAGGCGCAACTTTTCTGTATATATTTGTTTCTCTAATTCGTTACGGTTTAAGAGCAGTTTTAAATTTATTAAATCGCGGAATTCTGTTTTTCAAATTTTTGCAATTTTTCGGTACTGTTTTTTCTCCAGTTTTTTAACCGTTTGTCGAAACGAGGCATGTGATACGCCGTTGGAAAGCTACGGACGAGGTGCAACTTTCATATGTAGAAATGTTTTTGAGATTCCTTACGGTTTTAAATTAATTTTGGTAATTGTGCGGTGGACGACGAGTGGCAGCGGCCGTTTTTTCACGATTTTTTTACAAACCGCTGGTCGGAATGATTCAAATGATAGGCCGTTGGAAAGATATCGACGAGACGCAACTTTTTCATGTAGAACACTCTCTCTAATTCCTTACGGTTTAAGAGCAGTTTTAAAATTACCGAAATGCGGACACTCTGTTTTTCGCGAGACCAAAATAGACGAAGGAACTGCATCTGACAGAAGAACGCACTGCTTCAGACGGAAAGCCGCACTGCATCAGACTGTCAAGTGAACTTCATGATTTCTTTTGTCGGACGTAAATTTTCTCAGACGAGTTTTTGTTGTCTTTTTTCAACTTTTTTTTAAGAACGAGAGTGGACCGCAGAGTCGAGGGCAAGTGAACCGCGACATATATCGAAGTGAACCGCATTACTATATTTTTGTTTCGCTAAATTTTTCGCACTTTCATGTTGGGCGCAAGTGAACAACATCACTCCCAAAAGTGAACCACATCCGAGAACCAAACGCACTGCAAGCGTTGATTTAGTCGACTGAATTTTGAAACACACGAAATAAATTGCACTTCATATAGAGGGGTAATGAGCTGCTACACAAATTGGAGTGAACCACTTCTTTTGTCTTCTTCGAACAAATTTATTGAAGACATCAGTACTGCAGATGGGAGACTAGCAAACTGCACCAAAACACCGAGTTTTTGACAGCACACCCGCAGCACTGCACTACAAATCTGACATGAAATTAAAGTCTTAACCGCAATGCTATCCTAACCGAACTGCAGCAGGGTACTCCCACGCGGCGTACTGCACCAAAACACACCCGATTTTTGGAGGTGGCTGAACCGGACGAAACAAGAAAATCATTGGTCCACGGCGAACTGCATGGCCACGCGCCGCCGAACCGCATCGTGCGCCCAGGCGCACTTCTAGTCTGCGGACGCCCGGACTGCAAGGGAGGAGGGACAACTTTTTTTATGTCGACGTTGGATGGGGTGAACTGCACAAAAATTCAGTGTGCATCAAAAAATCTGAAATGAAATGCACTTCACATCAAAAAACCTCAACTCCAGTATGTACCGCAGGCGCGGCCAGAGGGCACCGCATCGACGACGGTAAGCTGCAGTTGTCCCCCATGCGAACTGCAGAGAGGGGGAAGCTAGGACGCCGGGGAGTGGCGCGTGCGACGGGCGTTTGGAGGTGGAGGGCCAGATCCGAACTGCACGGGATCGCAGTGCAGTAGATGTGCACTGCACGCGGGGTGGAGGCGGAATGGCGTGAACCCCGGGAGGAGTGCTCGGGGGCCCTCACCGCTGGCCACGACGGAGGTGCAGCCCGCTGTCGGCTGCCCTCTGCCGACCACGACGGGACCAGCAGTCTAGCTCCACCCAGGTGAACAACGCGAGATTGGGAGGAGGTTCGTGGGGGGAAGAGCCCAGATCCGTCGTCGACTGGGCAGGGGGTGCTCGGATCCATCGCTGGTTGGGTGCGGGGTGGCCGGAACGGGCTTGGTGGAAGGAGGTGGGGCAGGGTGATGAGGACACGGCGGGCGCTCCGGCGCTGGGAGGAAGTGCGGCGCGGCCGCGCGGGGAAGGAGCCATGGGGAAGGAGGCGCGGGGAAGAAGGAGGTTATGCGACGCGCTGGGGGTGTGCGGGAGTGGGGTGGGGAGGTGGCCATGGGAGGTAGGTGGGGGCGCGGCGCGGGGAGGAAGGCGGTGCGGCGGCGGGGAAGGGAGGCGGCGTGGGGCGGGAGGCGGGGCGGCGGTGCGCGCGGGGCATGAGGTGGCATGGCGGTGCAGGACGGGAAGGAGATGGTTCGGCGGCGCGCTGGCAGGAGGAGGTCGTGGGGAGCACGGGGAGAGAGAGAGAGGAGTGGACGGGGCAGTTCGGCTGATTCCTTTGCGTGGTTAGTTTGTAGCTTCGGGGGTGGGCGTCGGGTGTTAGCAGAATAAGCCTAGTGTTAAGAGAATAAGACTCTTAAGGGTGTTATGAGAATAGACCCACCCTATATATATATATATATATATATATATATATATATATATATATATATATTGGGTGGGTCTATTCTACCAACCCCCTTAAGACCTTATTCTACCCACAAAAACGCTTATTCTGCCAACATCCCCACCTGAGCGCCGCCGCCCCTCCCCTCCCCGCCTCCTACCGCGGGAGCGGCCTGGAGCACCGCCGCCCCTCCCCTCCCCACCGTCTACCGCGGCAGCGCCCTGGGAGCGCCACCGCCCCTCTCCTCCCCGTCATCTTCCGCCGCAGCGGCCGGCATCGATGCGGCCCCTCTCCTCCCCGCTTTCTCCCACGGCAGCGGCCTGGGAGCACCGCCGCCCCACACCTCTCGGCCTTCTTCCGCGGCGGCGGCCTGGGCAGCGGCCTCGGAGAGCCGCCACCCCTTTCCTCCCGGCCTTCTTCTGCGGCAGCGGCCTCGGAGCGCCGCCCCCTCACTCCACTCGGCCTTCTTCCGCGGCAGCGTCCTTGGAGATCGGTGGCACATCGCCATATCAGGATTGGTGTTGCCTCGACATTGCACCAGTTCGATGAAGAAGAAGTGCCCGCAAGGCTGCTTCCTCCGCGGCTAGTTCTTGGATGCAAGCTTCGACGAGGTTCTGCTCGAAACCTCCATCTCCACTGACGTTGAGTCAAGTTCAAATCGCGCATGAAATACTCAAGAAGGCCAAGCTCAAGTGGACAGCAAGGGCAAGTGGACTGCAGACGGAAGCGAAGGGAACTTCATGCAAATGCAAAGACGGACTACAACATGAGGTAAGCAGTTCACCTCTTCTCTGCTATTAGTTTAGTTATTCGGCCAATGCAGTACATGAAGTCCATTACGTCCCTAAAGGCGATGCGGTGCGTTTATTTCAGTTCACCTTGAATAATGATGCAGACCGGTAGCTCTATTATGCAGTACGGTTGTATAGGTTCACCTTGAATAATGATGCAGTGCGATTGCTTCAGTTCGCACTGCGCGATGATGCAGTCCGTCTGCATTAGTTCGCAGTGCTATTTTTAAAGGCAATGCAGTTCGCATAATTCAGTTCATTTCACCTGACAATGCAGCTCGGCCGTTTTGTGCAGGAAGTTCAGTTCACCAGACAAAAAATGCCGCGGATAATTCACAACCCAAAGCCCCTGAACTACAAGATGACCCAAGCTTCTGGAAACACTGGATCGGTAACTCCTGAGATACCTCGAGGATTCTACACTACAACAAACAGGGTGCAATACTCTTCGGAAGAAGATTTTTTCCAGCAAGAAGAGGTAGTGGAAGATGATGATGATGTCACCTTCATGTGGGAGGGCACTCATCAATAGGATGATGATGACGATGACGATGAGCCAATAACAGTTCTCGAGCCAGAATACAAGCACGAGTTCACTACATTTGGACAGAATGTCCGAACAGACAACGATGATGCTGTTGACCATGATGGTGAAGGTGATGATGATGATGATGATGAAGATTTTGGAGACTGCGTCACGTTCGACACGACATATAAAACGAACAAATTCCACATGCCGCTGGGGGTGTCTGTGGGAGTGACCAATCATCTCCAGAGCACGATCTTTGCTGTCGCCCTTGTGCGAGATGAAACGATCCCGTCGTTCGAATGGGTTTTCAAAACATTTTTGAGGTGCATGAACCACAAGGCACCAATCTGCATACTCACAGGTACAATACAACACCTGAATATTTACATTTGTTCTGTCCACTTTTATTTCTTCCGTCTTTCTTGCGCATAGCCAACTTAATAAAAATACACTACTTGTGCCTCCCAGACCAATGTTCATCGATGAAGGCAGCATTAAAAACTAGCATACCAGATACATTGCATAAGTTGTGTCGCTGGCACATCCTGAAGAAGTACAAAGACCACCTCGCCTTGCTGTATAAGGCGTACGACACATTCAAGGCTGACCTCACTGCAGTGCTGAACCATCCACTAATTTGAACGAGCATGGAAGGATCTCATGCAGAAATACAACTTGCAAAACGACGAAGTGATGAATTCGCTATGGGATGACCGGCACGAGTGGATCTCAGCTTACTACAAAGAAATTTTCTGTGCGCGCATGACTTCCACGCAGAGAAGCGAGAGCATGAACCGAATATTGAAGAAAAACTTCGTCAAAGAGAAGCATGATCTCCATCTGTTTGCTCAACAGGTGGACAAGTGCATTCAGACCAGGAAGGCCGTCGAGCATGCAGAGACAATCGGGAATGAGGTAAATAAAATATTCATCAAACTAGTAATAACTACAAAAAACAAACAATATTTCCAGTTTTGTCATGTGTAACACTAATTTTCTGATCATGCAGTCAGAGGTAAAGACTACCACCAAATTTTGATTTGAAGTCCAGCTGTCCAAAATATACACGAGGGCAGTTTTTGCAGATTTCAAGGAGACACATTACCACAGCACAGCATTCAGAGCAGAGCAGTGCCCTGACAACCCAACAAAGTACCTCGTACACCACTACAACCGATCAAATGCATTTGATTGGGTGAGGCACGAATTCCAAGTGGTCGCCGATGCCGAGAAGGGTGTCTACGAATGCGAGTGCAAACTCTGGACACACATAGGTGCGGTTCAATTGCACAAAAAAGATTAATTTCAGCAAGTTATGCATGAAGCTCACCTAATAAATTTAAAGAAGTCCACTTGCACAAAACAGCTACCAAACCAAGTGAAGCACCCTTGCAGTATGGTCTAATAATTTCATGCAGTTCACTTACAAATCAAAGAAATTTGTGTTGTCTACAGGGCTCTTTTGCGTCCATGTGATATGCATGCTGCATCAGTTGAGGGTAGACAGGATTCCTGAAGTGTACATCTTGAAAAGATACACCAGGAACACAAGAGCAAATCCAACGTTTGATCGCAGAGACTACGAGCAAACAACACTAGATGGAACATCACTATTCTGTCGTAGAAAACTGCTGGCAGTAACAGCAATGGACCTGGCAACCAGAGGGACAAAGTCCGACGCCTGGTACCACAGGGCGATGTCTGGTATGAGGGCACTGATGGAGGAGGTCGATGTGTTGAACGAAGAAGATGAAGCAGCAAAAATTCAACAAGCACAGAACTCCATGCTTGACAACAATACTGAGCAAACAGGAGGTGTCGAACACACCTCTACTGCTCAAATCAAAAAGGAAATAATCCTTCCACCTCCTGTTTCAGACACAAAAGGGAGGAAGAAAGGGGGCGATGCAGCTCAAAAAAAGGCTGCATCCAAGGAGAAAAATGCTGAAACAAATAGTAAGCCACAACCTGAGCTGGACAGTGATGGTCGGCCGCTGGGAATAAGAAGGTGCAAGACATGTAATGTCATCAGCGGACACAATTCCAGGACATGTAAAAAAAGCATGAACAAGAAAACCCTGGCCCTGGCGATGCGCAACAAAACAGGGATGCTGCACCAAGACAGCAGAATAATAGCAATACCATTTCTGCTGCCAACACTGAAAATTTGCCAAAACCGAGACTCTGCAGCATCTGCAAAAAGAGGGAGAGACACAATGCAAGAACCTGCCCCGAAAGAACAAGATCACAAAATGAAGAAGAGGATGAACATGAAAATGTAGAAGAAGATAGTGATGGAACTGAAGAAGATGCGGCTTATGAAGAAGAAGGAGACAAAGATGAGGATGAAGAAGAAGAAGAGAGTGAAGAGGATGAAGAGCCTGAAGAAACAATGCATACAAGACCACCAAACAAAAGACAAAAAACAGAGGGGAAAGCTGTATAGAAACAAGCAACGACGACAACACATCCAAAAAACAGGACAGGATCGCGAAAGGATGTAGTGGAAAGTGGTGCAAAACCAGCACCGCCATCAACCAGCACGCGAGGAGCGACAAAGATTGCAGTTCAAAGCAGTGCAAAAAAAATACCGCCATCAACCACCAGGCAAGGTCGTACAAACACTACAGTGCGAAGAGAAGAATCTGCAACACCGCCAAGATCAACATGGCAAACTGCAACAAGAGACGTGCTCCAGTCGCCAAGAAGAAGCAGCAGGTTAACGACAAAATAGATACGGTTCACTATAGTAATCATTTATCAGTTTGCATATCTGTAAGACTTATGTAAACACGAATTTCACGTTGACTTTGAGCTTCCACTACACAACGTGAGTACATTGATGTATGGAGTAACACATTGACACATTTTGACCGTCAAACAAAACACACAATGCAGTTCACCCGTAGACAGCACGAAGTTCTGTCCTACAAGCCAGGCGGTTCGGATTAGGTAAACAAACTACAAACTGATTTAAATAAGCAAACACGCATGTCTCATAGATAAAAACACAAACAGGAGTTGTTATTACAGACCACATAACAGAATAAGATGAAGCATTCCATACGCAAAAAGTACTTATTACAAATCCACCTCAAATATTAACCAATCACGTCAAACGTGATTTCAATAATATGGTCCCGAACTTCAAAAAAGTTGAGGACAACAACTTGACGAGACCTCAGGCCACTCTCAATGATGAATTCCTTCGAGCCTTTCTGCAGATACATCCGCCCATCAACGCCAACACAGTACTCAACTGGTTTGGGGTGACCTTCGCCGAGAACAACTTGGAGAACACCCGCCTTCTTAAGGTAGAGATACCTAATAGCTCGATGGGGGATTTTCTACAGCAATAGTAATAAAACTATTAGAGGACAATAATAGCAATATACTTCTCATATTGTGCACACAGCAGAAACGAACCAGCATGCAGTGTTTACGCTAGCTAGATGAAGTGCACAATGGAGACAACAGAAGTACATAACAAGCGTACATGCAGTTCATTATATCCCTTTCACGAAGTGCACAAAAGGAGGCACATGCAGTGCGCAACATGCTAATATGCAGTACAAGTATCACTTACATGAAGTTCACGGAAAGATGCATGTAGTGCATATATGATATTAAAAAAAATGGTGCAAACCAGTAGTGCACATCACATATCTACGCAGTGCATATCTTGTAACCATGCAGTTCATACAAGAAAAAATAAACGAGATCTATATACCATATCAAAAACTTGTGCGGTACACTTCAATAGACAAAAGTGGTGCGCTTCTAAAGTAATAGCTGTTCAGTCTTGTGTGGGAATTATACATAATAATAAAAGACACAAAAAATAATCAGATCAAAATGAAAATTACCATCTTGTAATGAGTCTCCACATCTGTGGGCGTGAAGCGATTGACAAATAGGCTAGTGCGGCCAAGGCCACGGCGAAGCAGAGCAGAATGGAACTCAACGAGATTGATCTCGTCCAGATCCAATCCCTTCGTGAAAACCGTGCCATTTGCAAGCTGCTGAGCTCGCCCAGATTGGCACAACACCTTGCCCCTCCGGCGAGCACGCCGCGCCTCAGTGCAAGCCGAGCAGTCCCAGTGCGTCGGCACACCACAACCATGGCCGCAGCAGGAGAGGTGCCAGGCCCGCACAGGGGCCTGGCGCCATGGCGAAAAAACCCTAGAAACCGAAAAGAAACAAAGGGCGCTTTGAAGAGGAGAGAAGATGCGGCTACAGGGGAAATGAACTGCAAAGGAGAGTTAAAATATATAGAAGAGGAATGCAAAACGTCTAGGCACACCGGAAAAAAAGAAGGAAGAATTAATGAAAGTTACGTTACCCAAAAAACCAAGACAATCAATGAAACTAACATTACATAGAAAAAGGGAAGACCCAAAAAACGATGTAGCGGACTGCCCATTGGACTTCTGTGTCACACACCCCGCAAATGCACCTCACTTATATATATATATATATAATTTTTAAAATACATAATTCAACAAACGATTAAACAGTTCTGCAGAAAGGTGCATGCAGTTCACAAGATTAACTAACGCAGTGCACAAGATGAGTATGTGCAGTGCAGTACCTGCTTAAATGCAGTTCTCACGCATTGCAGTTCACAACGTTTGTAAAAGCAGTACAAATATAACATCCGAGACAATTATAAAAGGTACAAAGAGCATGGAAAATTAATCACATACAAAATTAAAAAAAATGACCGCCTAGCTGCATCCCCGCACCAGCCAGTCTCCTACTAGGTCTGCGCCCACAGAGGCGAGTCCGTTCTGAGCCACGATGCATCGGGCAAGAAGCACAAGGGCCCACAGGTCAGAATGGTGTTGCAGCGAGCGCCGTGTGTAAGCGCCCAATGAGTATCAAGAGGAGTTCGAATGGGTTGCCTCGCCAGGGCTTATAAACCGGTCGTGGGCCCTCTCGCCAGGCGAGGTGGGACTAAACTTTAGCGCATACCCACTGCACAGAACGAACCAGCCGTGCACACAGGCCTACCTGGGCCGGATGTGACTTACTCCCCAAAAGGACCAACACATTATCACATTCCACGGCCCACTAAAGACAACAAAGACTCGAAAAAAAGGAAGAGGCATTACGATGCGTTTATCACCAACAACAAAAATATAAAAGTATAAAAGCGAGCAACTGCAGTTCGCTCACATAAAAAATGTAGGAACCTGCAAAAGCCACAGCAGGAATACAACGCAGTGCGGTTTACTAAAGCAAGAAGTACGGTCAGTTCCTTACTGCCGTCCGTTTTAAACTAAATTGCAGTGTGCACATAGTGCGTTCGAAAAAAAAAGTCTTTATTAAAATGAATATCTACAAAAAGAAAAATAAACAGATGCAGTCCGTTGTATTCAATAATGCAGTTCGTTGTTTTCAACAAAGAAGTGCGGATACATCTAAAATGCAGTTCGGCTATTGCGGATACATCTAAACCGCCTACAAACATACTAAAACATTGCACACCTGGAGACACAGAGGTGGTTAACAAAAATATTACCGATGAAAATTATAAAAAAAAACACGATAAAAAAACCCACGATCACAGACAACCCCCACTCCGAGCGGTTGCAGCGCTAAAAAGCCACGATCGCAGACGCAAACCAACCCACGATCTGCACAACCGCATCGTCAGGGGAGATCGTGCAGTTCATCCTTTGCCGCCATCCCGCCCTTATATTCATACCTCCGCCAGAGCTTTCTCATCCACAACAATAGAAAATCACCATTGCGCTGCCACCAATTCCCTCCCACTCAGCCACACCATGGTGTTCACCAAGGAGTCCAAGGAGGTGGAGGCCCACGACAACACCAAGTTGCACGTGATCCACACCAACGACTTGGAGAAGACGACGAATACCATCCAGCAGTACGAGCGCCACCTCTAGTTCCAGCGACACAAGATCATCAGAGTTGACATGGAGTACACCAAGGAGGATGGCCCGAACCAGAAGGCCGCCCTTGTTCAGCTCTCCATCGGCAAGGATCATCCGGTGCTGCTCTTCCAACTCAGCGCCGCCCACGACAACTGCATCAGGTTCGACAACTTCCTCGCCGACCCCAGGTACACGTTTGCTGGCTTCTCCATCGACGGCGACATAGAGAAGCTCCAGCGAGTCAGGCTGGAGATCGCCAACTTCGTCGACATCCAGAAGGAATGGAGGGTGCCCACAGCGACCAAGCCGCTGGACTCCCTTGCAGACGTCTCCAGCATCCTCGTCGACGACTACTACAACAACATGAAGAAGAAGATGACGGACGCAGAGCACAAGCGCTGGGAGTGCATGCCCCTGACCATGAGGCACATCGAGTACGCGGCAAAGGACGCTTACGCCGCGTACAAGATATGGATCCGCCTCACCATCACCCAGGATGGGTTCCGCCGGGTAAAACTCGAGAAGGAGAAGTCCAGGAAGCGCGCCAGGTCCTGGGGCGACTACGACTACTGAAGAAAAGAGGTGGTGCTGGCCATGAAAGTACCTACAAGATTGCTCGTGCCATTTTAGATTTCTCATCAGATTTGCTTTCTGTCAAGTTTGTAGTTTGCTTGTGTTAAATTTAGGTTTGCTTGTGATGCAGTTTGCTTTGTAATCATGCAGTTTGCTTATGTTATGAACAAGTTTATTTCCTGTACAATGTTGGAGTTCTCTGTTAGAATATGTTGCAGTGCACTAAAAAAAATATAAACATTCCAAAGGAGAGTGTGATTCGGATACCGCACAAAGTGTGTGCACATGGCAATGCACAAATGAACGAACATGCAGTGCACAAACGAACATCCATGCAGTGCACAAACCGTACTGTACAGGAAGGCAGTGCGGAAATGTAGAGACATGCAGTACAGAACGTTTATAGATATAGTTCAGAACATTGTAACAAAGTAGTGCACAATCTATAATAAAAAAACACAAGTACGTACGGAAAAAAAATTGACCGCCCTAGTCCAACATGGCCCCAGCCAGTCTCGTACTAGGATAGCGCCCACAGAGATCCATAGGCGAGTCCGTTCTGAGCCACGGTGCATGGATGCCAGGAAGAGTAGGGCCCACAGGACAGAGGGGGGATGGCAGCGAGCGCCAAGTGTAAGCGCCCAATGAGTATCAAGAGGAGTTCGAATGGGTTGCCTCACCAGGGTTTATAAACCGGTCGTGGGCGCTCTCGCCAGGCGAGGTGGGACTAAAGTTCAGTGCATACACACTGCATAGAACGAACCAGCCGTGCACGCAGGCCTACCTGGGCCGGATGTGACTTACTCACCAATAGGCCCAACACATTATCACATTCCACGGCCCACTAAAAGAGAATAAAGACTCGAAAAAAAAGGAAGAGGCATTACAATGTTGTTCAACTGCAGTTCTCTCACATAAAAGATGCAGGAAGCTGCAAAAAGTCACAGAAGGGATGCAGTCCACAGGATTCCAACAATGAAGTGCGCTATGCTGAAGCAAGAAGTGCGTTCAGTTTCGCACTGCAGTCCGTTTTCAACTAAATTGCAGTGCGGTTACCTACAAGATTGCAGACCGACAAATTCTGATCGCTATTATTTATAAAAAATAAAAAATAAATTCCAGCCATCAAAAAAGCAGTGCACTTACATTTTTATGAAATTTGGCATCTGATCTAATGCAGTGTACTCAGAATAAAATCAGTTACATGCAGTGCAGTTTCTCAACATAGGCAGTCATTTTATATTTTCCAAGCGGTGCAAATAGTATGAAAAAACACCAAACAGAAAAATGTCAGTTCTACCAGTTGTGTGTGAAAAAAAAGAGGCCAGGCCATTTCAGATTTCGAGGCCACTAACAGACCCTCCACGATACACAGCCTCTCTGCAGTTGCCACGAAATAGCACACACCACCACACCACCACGTCCTGTAGCAAAACCGCCATAGAAAAACACATTCAGAAGAACTTCGATCGTCCCCAGAATACCCATTGCCGCTTCTTCACCCACTCTCTTTCATCAACCTCTCTCTCCAAAACAAACGCGAGAGAGAGCAGAGGACAACCATGGCCGATACACCTCTGTACAAGCGGCGCCGCAGGTACACCAGGGAGCTCCACGACGTCGAACTCCACGGCAACCACAAGCTCCACGTCGTCTTCACAAGAAAGGGTCGCGACGTGGACAAGATGCTGTCCACGCTCAGGAGGAAGCTCGGTGGCATGCCCGTCAAAACTGTCGGCGTTGATGTCGAGTACACGCACTACGAGGATCCACAGAAGGCAGCCGTCCTCCAGCTATAGACAGGTGAGAATGATTATCAATCTGTAGTATTGGTTGTCAATTTCGATTTTTAATTTTCTTCATCGCAAACGCCCTTATAGAATGATACATATATAATTTATAGAAGGATAAAGAAACCTGGATTCTCACAACTTCAAAGCATTGCATAGACTTTGGTGGTACCGAATAAATTGTACAGTCTCACTATAAACAACACTCATACTCACTCTATACCAACAACTTGCAGGCCCCTGCAACTGCAGGAATTCCTCATGAATGAAGAATACACATTCGCCGGATTCGCCATTCAAGGAGACAAGAGAAAGCTGAAACTATCTGGCTTGGAGATCAACTCTGACAACTACATTGATATTCAAGTGGAATGGAGAGATCCATACAACAAAAAGAGATATGACTCTTTGGCTGATGTTGCCAGCAGGGTGATCGAAATCACTACATGGCCATGAAGAACAAAATCAACCGTCAGGAAGACCATACTTTGTGGGGGTTCTGCCCGCTGCCAGACAAGCTTATCAAGTACGCAGCAATAGATGCATTCGCCAGCTATGATTCATGGAAACGCATTGACGATATTGTCATGGGACTACAGAGGGCAAAGGAAGAAAAAGAAAAGAAGAAGAACAAGGATGTAATTCTATACAACAACTAGAAAGGAACAAACAAAAGAAGTCTGAGAGGTGCTAGGTTAAGTTTCATTTTGCTTAAATTGTGTTGTCCCTTGTTTCCTGTTGCTAGGTTTTGCTTATGTCAGCTCCAACAAGCTTGCTAGTTTGCGAACAGAAAAATGCCGCTGAACTTCAGCACTAGTTTGTTAAGGAGTTTGTATTCAGACAAGTATGTTCAATTCAAGGTGATTAAAAACACGTTTGCAAACAATAATGTCTGACACACAAACATACTACATACATACGAACAGATTCAAAAATATCATTACACAAAAGATTAAACACAAATGATAAAACACCATTGGACAGACAGCACAGAAGGAAAGGGACATGCAGTGCACAAGCAGAATACAAGCAGTTCACACTATATCCAGATGCAGTGCGAAGAAGATATACATGAAGTGCACCAGAAGAATTCCACATATGCAGTGCACAAAGAAGACACATGTAGACCAGAACGATAATAAACGAAGAGAATAACAATCTGTACAAAAATGCGCAGAAAATACAAAACATATACAACCTGAATCTGTTTCCCCCACTCCCCACTATAGACAAACGCGGCAGTGCGCTTGGTTGACAGGCGCAGTGCGGTTATTTTGTTTCCCCCCCCCCCCACACACAAACCTGAACAACCCCCCACCCACCCCTAAGATAGATAGTGGGGTCACAGATGTCACGGACTCGCCTACGCATGCGACGACGCGGCACGCCGCGTCGTTGCCTGCTCCGGCTCGTTCCTGGCTCGGCCTCGCCGGGGGTGGGGGAGGGGGGGTCCCGACCCCCCCTCCCCCACCTTCGGCTCGGCCTCGCGCTAACGCGGCAGTGCGCTTGGTTGACAGGCGCAGTGCGGTTATTCTATTTCCCCCCACCCCAAAACCGAACAACCCCCCAACCACCCCTAAGATAGATAGTGGGGTCACGGATGTCACGGACTCGCCTACGCATGCGACGACGCGGTGCCGCGTCGTCACCTGCTCCGGCTCGTTCCTAGCTCAGCCTCGCCGGGGGTGGGGGAGGGGGGTCTGACCCTCCCACCCCCGACGAGGCCTCGCGCTAACGCGGCAGGGCGCTTGGTTGATAGGCGCAGTGCGGTTATTCTGTTTCCCCCCTACCCCAAAACCGAACAACCCCCCACCCACCTCTAAGATAGATAGTGGGGTCACGGATGTCACGGACTCGCCTACGCATGCGACGACGCGGCACGCCGCGTCGTCGCCTGCTCTGGCTCGTTCCTGGCTCAGCCTCGCCGGGGGTGGGGGAGGGGGGTCCCGACCCCCCCTCCCCCACCCCCGGCGAGGCCTCGCGCTAACGCGGCATGCGCTTGGTTGACAGGCGCAGTGCGGTTATTCTTTTTCCCCCCAACCCCGAACAACCCCCAACCACCCCTAAGACAGATAGTGGGGTCACGGATGTCACGGACTCGCCTACGCATGCGACCACGCGGCGCGTCGTCGCTTGCTCTGGCTCGTTCCTGGCTCAGCCTCGCCGGGGGTGGGGGAGGGGGGGTCCCGACCCCCCTGCCCCACCCCCGGCTCGGCCTCGCGCTAACGCTGCAGTGCGCTTGGTTGACAGGCGCAGTGCGGTTATTCTGTTTCCCCCCAACCCCAAACCCGAACAACCCCCCAAGCACCCCTAAGACAGATAGTGGGATCACGGATGTCACAGACTCGCCTACGCATGCGACGACGTGGCACGCCGCGTCGTTGCCTGCTCCGGCTCATTCCTGGCTCGGCCTCGCCGGGGGTGGGGGAGGGGGGTCCTGACCCCCTGTAACGCCCCGGACACACCCGCCGGTGGTCGTTACTCTTGGCGGGATCTAGACTGGCTCCACAGATCAATACTAGTCTTTTCTGCGCACTTTGTCCTCACTCGTGCGCACCCGGGACCAACTTCCCCGTCGGTCACCCATCCTTAAATTACTCCAAGCTGAGCAAGCTTAACTTTGGAGTTCTTTCCAAATGGGCTCCCGGAAAAGAAGGAATTCCTTATTGATATGAGTAATCTAACATCCCTATTAAGCCAGGCCATCACATACACCCCCAGTCAGAGGAACCGACATCCTTGTCGGGCCACAAGAACGTTCCCTCTTGGCACATACATCTGTGCATCCAGTCCGGCACATGTAGCATGCCGTGTGCCACACCGGGTCACAAACGTCATGCACAACATGACTGCGCACCTGTCCGCAAACATCCGTGTAACCGCGAGGGTCGGCTCTGATACCAACTTGTAACGCCCCGGACACACCCGCCGGTGGTCGTTACTCCTGGCGGGATCTAGACTGGCCCCACAGATCAATACTAGTCTTTTCTGCGCACTTTGTCCTCACTCGTGCGCACCCGGGACCAACTTCCCGGTCGGTCACCCATCCTGAAATTACTCCAAGCTGAGCACGCTTAACTTTGGAGTTCTTTCCGAATGGGCTCCCGGAAAAGAAGGAATTCCTTATTGATATGAGTAGTCTAGCATCCCTATTAAGCCAGGCCATCACACCCCCCTCCCCCACCCCCGGCTCGGCCTCGCGCTAACGCGGCAGTGCGCTTGGTTGACAGGCGCAGAGCGGTTATTCTGTTTTCCTCCATCCACGCAACACTCGTTTAAAAAATGAAATAAAAAAATGAAGAGGGACTGCAGTTCAGTTATATACAGAAATGAAGTCGGTTAAAAAAAACCACGGAATTGTAGTGCCAATCTTTACTAAAAGATGAAAAAGAGACAGCGACAACATCACTGTTGCATGTAAAACACACGTTGACGAACCGGATTTCACATAAAAAAATCATGTACGTAAATAAAATACACCCAGTTTTATCGAAGTACTGCTGCTAAAAATAGACGTGCCATAAAAAAGTAGCATCCATACACATTATTTGCACAAACATGAATCTACCTTTAGACAGCACACATTACACACCCCTAAAAACTAGCTTTCTTCCAAATCATTAACATGGATATACCTAAGACTGTTACTGCGAACGCTACTGCGACTGGGAAGAAAGCCCAAGGCTATTGATCAGCTCGCGGAGCTTAGGCGGCATGTCTTCAACGACCAACATGTTGGAAGGATGGAAAATCAGCTGGTAAAGGTACTACGCCTTCCAATCTTCGACAGCAGCCTGAAATAATTGAAATTGCAAACAAATGATTGAAGGACATGATGTAAAACAAAAATTAAAACGTAAAGAAAAAACATTAACAAAAAGGAGAATCAGAAAAGTAATACATCGCATTTAGAAAAAAATTCGACCATGCGCTCGCCGTCAAACTGCTGCGACATCCACAGAACATAGAATCCACACTCATTTGCCCCCTGTTCTGGTGTGGCCGGGAAAAAGGGCTTCTCTGACAATTTAACCCAGTCAGGGAGCTTCTTCGAGTTATACAACTTTTCACCATAAACCCTCTTCAACAATAGAGTCATCCTCGTCATCTGGCAAAGGAAAAATGCAGCCACAAAAGCCAAAAACACACGTTACAGATCAATACACAAAGGTAAAACAAATAAACAGAGAAGTTATATTAATAAGTTATTTCTATTCAGACGATGCAACAATATGTTCTCCACACGATCTGAAATAGTCCCTCTTTTAATGCATGCAAGCCCATCTACAAAAAAATGTTTTTTCACTCTTTTAGTCAGCTACGTGGTGGCATAACATGAAGTTCTATGTCACAGATGTTGCAGTGCGATGTAATAGCAAGTGCAGTGCTATGAGTACTAATAACGTAGTCATGATTGGTTTATCACTCCTTTAGCCAGGTTGATGGTGCGAGAAATGCAGTTCTATGTTACAGATATTTCAGTCCACTATATTAGCAAGTGCCGTGCTATTAGTAGTAACAATGTAGTAAGAATGGTCAAAACTTTGCCATACCAATTCAGTGCAGTCTGCGTGGTACTCAGACCTGCGCCACTTTGTCACCTCATCAGCATGGCCAGTGTACCGCCTCGTGTCATGAATATCAATGGTCTCGCGATGGCGTTTCATCGTGTACAGGGAGTAATGTCCATCCTTATAGCGCGGAATCAAAGTCTGTCGGGGGGAGATACATACGGGGAGGGACAACAAAAAGAAAATCAATGAAGTTCATTCCACACATAGCTATAAAGGAAATGCAACAAGGAAGAAGAAGAACATGATGGAAACAGTGGCCTTACTAGTTTTGCGTCGAGCAGGTTATCATCACCAACAAAAAACTTGAACTGATTAGCCGCATCATCCAAAATAAATGGGCTATGCACAACCGGCAACACAGGGTATCCTTCTTCATTTTTCTTCACAACAGTTTCCATTTGAAGAACATACTGCATATAAAAAGAATAAAATGAGACATAAAAAATTTAGTACGAAAGAATAAAATAAAAAAAAGCAAAAAAAGATGACAACATACAAATTTATCGTGATGAATAAAGGTGAAAGTAGCACACGTTCGCCAGAACGATAAACTAAACTCATCTCAGGATCTTGCTTCCAGTACTTAATGACAAAATCCATGAGATACGAGTCCATGAAAGCTCCTTTGCCAAATGTGTTAAAAATATAGTCAACACTCATTGATTCGATTTCATCAAAAGAACCTTTCACCATGAAGAGCGCGCTTCCGCGGAAAAGATATCACAAGATACACATACACAAATCGGGTCAAAAATAAAGTTCAAAACAAAAATAAACAAACAAAAGGATGAAGGCCATTCACATATAACTTACTCTTTGTACTTGGTCCTGAAATCTTGGCTGAGAACGAGATCCTTTATTTGCCTCGCCTCATAAAGATGTCCGAACCTGGGAGGCTTCAACTTCTCTATAGAGCATCTTAACTTATGAGGCCTCTCTACTGCCCTCTTGTTCGAAATTAGAACAACCTCACCACTCGTGTCAGGATTGACCGCTGCACTCCTAGTCCTCCTAGTAATGCGTGCCAGCGGCGTCACAAAATTGTCATCATCAAGATCACATATCTCACGTGAAGAGCCAGGTGGAGCTTCCTTTCCAGCATCAGGTCCAGATGAAACACCCGTGTTCACACCAACTCCAGTCAAAGAAGCGGAATTATCAGGAGAGATCTCAATAACACAATCCTCCATAGCTGCCTCAGAAAACTGGGTCTCAAACAGTGATGTACAGTCTCCATGAAGGCCTCCATCAAAACCTGCAAAAAAGAGGGGAAACGACACGGGAACAATCAACTAACTTGCCCAGCGCTGACAAAATACCCAGTTACAAAACAACTAAATAAAAATGCTGCTCACTTATGCACAGAACTGGAGTTCATTAAAGAACAGAATGCAGCACACTCACGTAAAAAGGAGAACAACTCACATATCAAAAACAATGCAGTTCACTCATGCAAATCAATGCGGCTCACTTATATAGAAACTGAAGCTCACTTATCCAGAAACTGAAGTTCACTTATCAAGAAACTAAAATACACAGCATTTACGCAGCTCGCCAATCTCAAAATACGCAGTTCACTGGCACACTGAAAACTAATGCCTAAGAAGGGGAAGCAAGCAGTAAAATAAAATAAAGGAGAGGAATCATAACCTTTATCTTCATAAATTAAAAGTAACGATAGATCCAAGGAACACTTCGATGATGTCAGCCAGCTGTAGAGCATGGCCTTTCTGATGTAGCCAATGTGCTCCACCCCAAACTGAGCAACTCGAATCCCATCCCACGTCTACAAGAATTGGAACATATAGAATCCACAATCACGCCTGCAAAAAAACAAAAATATTATTAAAAACAGTTGGGGGAATAGGGGGGAGCTACACGAAACATACCCATTTGGCTGAATTGGGACAATCACATGTTTCAACGAAAAGCCATCAAGTGTCAGAGGATTCGGCGGCTCATTGGAACTTGCACTACCTTCTTTCCATGCACGCCTAATATTTTTAACCATCCTCCTGAAAACCCTGTTTGCTTCAGGGCTGCCAGGTTTATTGAGCGAGTCAAGAAATTCAAACCGTCTTTCCTTCAGATTCAAGGCAACTACACAATAATGGCCAACATTTTCGCCTTGCTTCGTGTTTGGAGGATCAAATGTTGCAAACAGGATCTGTTGGAAGTAATATATATATATATATATATATATATATATATATATATGTTATGCTCTCAGCCAACACTATAAAACCAACACACACAAAATGATTTCGCACACAAAAATCATTACTCACCATATCCTTTTTATCGGCACGTTCCTCAGCTTTTGACGAGAACATCAATTTCACTGACCTGCCTACACTACTGCCATTCCAAATACTTGTCTGGCAACACAAAAAAAAGTGGAAAAGCAAACAGGTCATCACACGAAAAACGAAAATAGAATAAAACAACAAACAAAATTTATGCATGCTTACACAAATATGGTACGGGACAATCATTGTCGAAGATCCCTTAAACTTATCTACCAGCAACGAAACACCGAAATCTACAAGGTGGGTAGTCAGCATCCCTTTCGCCCAAAAAGATTCAGCAACTTCAGCAATGGGAATATCACCCAACTCAGTTACCAAAGCAACCAGGTCCCTAATTTTTTTTTGAAAAACTGCAACATAAGATATACCAAAAATAATAAGAATGAACAAGGGCAAAAACTGCGAGTAGAAAAATATATATTAACAAAAAAAATTTAGTGTTCAAAAAATGTCATACTTCTTCTTTCTGTCCTTCCGAGCCCTGGAAACAGCAGTGTACAACTCATTGTATCTTTTCAGAAGAGCTGGATCAATGCTCGAGGGTGTCACAACAGCAAGTTCATCATCTGCAATAAAACAAAAGAAACAAGTAAAATGATGAAGTTCACTTATAGAATTTGAAAATTTTCATACAGATGCCAACTTAAGAAAGATAAAGTTCACTTGTATGCAAATGAAAAAAAATGCTACACAGCAACTACTTCGAAAACAGTAACAAAAAGAAGAACTTCACTTATCATAAAACATGTGATATGTAGCTACCATAGTAATTAAAAATGACAGAGAATAATGTGAAGTTCACTTTTTGAAACAAAATACTTGCCTTCAGTGTCAGAGTCTTCATGTTGTTGCTCTTCAGGGGAGACCAAAACAGTTCCATCAGTAGGCTCCGCTGAAATCACCGTAGCCTCACTGGACTGGCCTACTGCGTCAACATCAGCGTTATATGCATTTTGAACACTCCGGACAACTGCAACGTCCTCAGATAACTCATCCACATGACGCTCCGCACTGAAAACACCAGGAACATCATCGGCGGCCAGACAAACAGGAGAACCAGCAACACTATCAACAGAAACAACATTCTCCTGCAGCTTTTCAATATCAACAACAACATCTTCATGCCGAATAGGGGCAACAACCAGATCGGATTCCTGAGCTACAGAAGCTTCTGCGCTCTCACCAGCTGCCGATACAAAAACCCTTACACTGTCACCACCAACAACAGCACAACCCTCCTGATTCACATCAGCACGAACAATGTCAACCGATTCATGAACTTCTACAATTTTCTCTACAGACTGCAAAAAGTTAAAGAAAAAATGAGCAAGAGCAAACAACATGCAGCTCACTTACGTAAAACAATGCAGTTCGCCAACAGTACAACATGCAGCTCACTTATGCCAAAGACTGCAGCTCACTCATGTCAAAGAATGCAGCTCACTCATGCCAAACACTGCAGCTCACTTGCGTAAAACAATGCAGTTCACTAACTAAACAACATGCAGCTCACTGATGCAAAGACTGCAGCTCAGTCATGTAAAACAAAGCAGTTCACTAACTGAACAACATGCAGCCCTCGTATGTCAAAGACTGCAGCTCACTTATGCCAAAGAATGCATCTCACTTATGTAAAACAAATGCATTTGACTAAACAGAACAACATGCATCTATCTTCCACCAACAAGATACATAGATTACAAAAACAATAGTAAAAAAAGTCATTCCACTAAACCTTCTCAGCTACAACATCCGAAGGGGACGACGCATCAGCCAGGTGATCATCCTCCCAAAAGCCATCGTCAGGATCCTGGTGCGCATTACAATCTGCAGCTCCAGTCTACGACATAGAACAAAACAACAGGAAAATAAGATGGTAACGAACATAATAACAAACAAAACTTCAACTATGCAAAAGCAGTCCACATGTTACACTCATGAGAAAATACAAGTTTGACAAGAGAAAACACAGCGGACTAGACATAAGTGATGGGAGAAGAACTTATACCCGATCAATCCCATCGTCCCGAGATGCATGAACATCACAAGATTCCACTCCAGCCTACAACCAAAAAAATCAAAGACACAAGATAAGAAAATATAAAACTGACAAAAAAACTACAGATCCAACAACAGTCCACATAATACACAAATGAGGTACAAATGACAAATAAAAGGAAAACATACATTTTCAGCGTCAGCACCAGCATCCTGTCGGTCCATTTCATTCAAAATGTGCTCAGCATCCTTCTCAAAACGAGCGCATTTTTCATCTTGCGACTGCTTCAACTGAGCATAGGAAGACCGAATATTCGTCACCGCAATCTTCAAGCCTTCAACTACACCACGATCAAAGTTGTGTGCAGCCACAATTTCTTCTTCACGGGGGCCGTGGCCAGCAGGGAAAAATCCAGCAACTGTCCTCAACCTATCACCAGAGGTTGGCAAATCTTCTGTTAACTTGATAACCTTCTAAAGAAGCTCATCAATCTCCTCGTGTTTTTTGCCGCCAAGAAACGTCTGATCAGAAGTGCTTCTAGTATTAGAGATCCGACAAGCTGTGAAACCCCGGGTAGGCGGCAGCTGGCTACAGATAGGCTCATGGAACCTAGCAGGACTGCTAGGCCCTGCACCAGAGTTGTCACATAAAAGTGCAACTCGACGATTGTAGACAATATCCCCTGACGCCTTCCACTGCAAAAAAGGAACGAAGGGAAAGAAGTCCACATGTGAATACTAGAAGGTTCAGATTTCTCATGACAGCAAAAATAGAAAAGACGTTGTTCCTAAAACAAGGATAACAGGAAAAAAATTAAAAAATGAATGCACTAACCGGCAGCTTCCCAAATCTGTAAGTTTCCAGATAAATCTTTCCCTTGACAATCATATCTTCGTTGTATATCTTCATCAAGTTTTTGTTCGTCAGGAATGACGCACGCGGCGTCAACGTGTGCATAACTAAAAATTTGCGAAGGTTCAAGCAATCCAGATACATAATCAGGGGGACAATGGCACAACCCTCAGCGCAATTCTGCGTGCTACCTTCTGACTGCCACTTCACCACAGCTACCCGGAGCTCATCAACAACAAGCTGACAAAAATCCATCTGAGCCATAGCCGCGTAATCCATGTTCTCAACCATGGCAGCAACCCTGGCCAAACGAGCAGCAGGCCCGGGGCATAGCAAATTCTGATAAAGTATCAGGAAGAAAACCTTGATAGCAAGATCAACCGTCACGGTGTCCTCGCCCTCCACCAACACCGCCAGCAGTTCAAGCAAGTCCTTAACACCTATACTTTTAGAATGGTCAAAGCCAAGCTCATCCTTGAGGGCAGACAACGAATCGTCATGGCCACTGTTGGCAGGTGTGGGAGCAGTGTGAGGTCCCATAGGAAAATCTAATATTTGATGAACAGCAGCACGATTGATTCGAAGAACCCTGCCAGGCCCAAAGTCCATTACCATATTGGCAGGGTCAATAATTCCCATCAGATAGCACATAAGAATGCGGGACACATTTTTCTCTACTGTCAAGTTAAAGACAGCACCAAAACCAGCGTCACGAACACGATTACGGTGTGGATCTTTCAATAATCCAGCAGCTTTGCATACATTGGGGAGTGACAAACGTACGGTCTTGTTAAATCGAACATCATCTCCTTCCTCGCCGTCATCTCCGGTTCTCTTCCTCTTACTAGTCTTCTTCTTCTTCTTCTGTGTACAGGAAGATGCAATCCACATTAATAAATTAGGCGGATAAGAGATAAAAAAAGGTAAATAAAACAACAATGGAAGAAACAAAGGCAGCACTTCAACAAACCTTTGGAACAACATCCGCCTCCCCACCCGAGACAGCATCCTCGTCTTCGTCAGCAACAACACGCGGCCGCTTATGTTGACTCTTAGATGGACCACAATCTTTCCGTCTCCCAGACTTAGCATTCCTCACAACATCAGCAAGAACAAAGTCATCATCGTCGGACTCGGGCTCATCATCAACATATGCCCGCTTCCGTTGTGTATCCTCCCCACCAGCTTCAACAGTTCTCTTACCGAGGTTCTTCTCCATGCAAGCGACACGGGGACTGCGCCGAGGAGTACTACCTTGCTCAGCACTAGAACTCAGACTATTCTTCTACACAACACCCTGCTTGACATTACCAAATTTCACACTCTTGGCAGCATCTGCAGATCTCCTCTGCTTCTCCATCTCCTCATACTTCTTTGTATCACTTTCAAACCTCAACAACTTCTTGCATTGCTTCGATTCAGAAGCATGGAGCTGTGCCTAGACCATCCACTCCTACGTAACTTCCTCTCCTCTGTACCATCAACAGATTGTGACTGTGTTTCAGACAACACGGGCCGCCTAAAGCTCTGGTCAGAGCTCACACCAACGACACCCTCTGCGAAATAATGGTCAATCAATTGAGTAACCTCCTCAAACCCAGGCACCCCACCAAATAAATCAGTCGTTGCGTCGAAATGAAGTTTATATATGGTTACCAAGAAGTGCACAAATGAACAAAATGCAGTTCACCTATCCATAAAATGCAGTGCTTCATACAAAAAACATAAATAAAGGAAAAAATATCCTTGAAAAAATCACCAAATCCATGTTTGATCCCAAAAAATGTATGAGTAACTTCACAAAGCCACCAGTAGTTTGTACAACATCAAATAAAGCAGCGTATACAATAAAAAAAGCATGAACATTAAAAATAGCAAGTATATAGATGAAATAATAATGCAGTTCACAATTTACACACGCAATTATTTTGCAGTTCGCACAACATCAATAAGCAGCACATACAGTAAACAAAAATAATACACATCAAAAATAGCAAGTATATAAAGAGAACAAAAAACAGTTCACAATTCACACAAATGAATGTAGTTTACAGGAAACACAACAATACAAACAAGTTGCCAAAACTAAAATAAGGAAAAGAACAAGAACATACCAGAAGGAGGAGCCACACTAATAGGGGAGGTTTCAATTGGTGAATTCACTTCAGGACTAGCCTGACCACGATGATCCTTATCACCAGGACAACGCGGGCCAATCGGCGAATCGTAAACAACATCATTAGGGCCTGTGCCAACATTTTTACCTAGTGCATTCAATAAAGCAGAAACAAAATTAATAAAATTAAAAGGATAAAAATGTCAGGAATGCTGAGAACTAACACAGCAAAAAGGAATCTACAGGATGACCAGGACAACTAGAGAAACAAGACACAAAATAAACAAGGGGAAGAAAGCAGTCCACATACCTTGATCTCCTGCATTTGCTTTGCTTGGCGAAGACATGGTGTTTGCGTGGCGAGCAAGGACGGCGTGACGAATACCAGCAACAAAAAACGAGGAAATCCAACGAAACCCTAGATACTCCTTGCTCTGCCCACGTGAGTACCGGCTACAAATCGAGAAGAAATCGCCTGCTTACGAAAACGAACTACATCAGCAACAAAACGCAGCCGCTACGAGAATAGAACAACTAGATTTGGGGACGATCACGACCGAGCGGATAAGAGGCGGACCGCAACCGATGGGGATGAGCGGCGACTATGGGGGGGTGGGGAGAGGGGGAGCGGAGGGGGACGCGGAATAGAGGAATCTACAGCAACGTACCGATAAAAGGAAACCCGGGCGCAGACGGATGCTGTGGATCACGGCGGTTGCCGCGGGCGACGGCGGTTGCTGAGCGCGACGGCGGTTTCCACGGGGGTGGGGAGTTGCTCCGGGTGGCACTGGAAGAGAGCGAGAAGTGGGAGCGCGTGGGAGGGACACGTGAGAGTAGCACTTGTGAAGAGCTGCACAAACGGCCCGACCCGTAACGGCCCGGCTAATTTACAAGGAGCCTTACCCAGCCCATCAACAAAAGCCGAGTAACATGGCCGAAATAACAGGTCGGGCCAAAAGTAATTGAAGCTCACTTGTAGGACAGTAGCAGTCCACTCTCTACACAGAGGAAACACTTGCAGTCCACCTTTATTTCCATTTAAAACTTTATAATATCACACAGTTCTGTGTCGTAAAACAAAAATGTGAGTTCCCTAGAAAATACAGTCAGAACTCACATAAAAAAATTATGTTAAAAATGGAAGAAACAAGAAGCAGTTCGCTCCGCAGGTCAATAACGATCGGACAGGCACAAAATGAAGTACACATAGTTCATAAAAACAGTTCGGTCCATAAAACTATCCGCGTGTGGAGATAACGCGTCCGATTTTTATTTTCTTTAAATGAATATCCACACAAAAAAAATGCCCCCCCCGGCAACAAACTCACGGTAAGGAACTGCATTTCGCTCACATAAAAAATTGCAGAAAACTGCAAAGCCACAACATGAATGCAGAATGCATCATCCAACAACGCATTGCGGTTTACTAAAGCAAGAAGTACAGTCAGTTCTTCATTGCGGTCTGTTTTAAACTAAATTGCAGTGTGCACATAGCGCGTTCGAAAAAAAAGTCTATTAAAATGAATATCTACAACAAAAAAATATTGGGGGGGGGGGGAACCCCCCCAACCCCCCTCCCCCAACCTCACATTCAGGAACTGTAGTTCCTGAAAAATAAACAGATGCAGTCCGTTGTATTCAACAATGCAGTTCATTGTTTTCAACAAAGAAGTGCGGATACATCTAAAATGTAGTTCGGCTATTGCGGATACATCTAAACCGCCTACAAATGTACTAAAAGATTGCACGCCTGGAGACACAGAGGTGGTTAACAAAAATATTACCGATGAAAATTATAAAAAAAACACGATAAAAAAACCCACGATCACAGACAACCCCCACTCCGAGCGGTTGCAGCGCTAAAAAGCCACGATCGCAGACGCAAACCAACCCACGATCTGCACAACCGCATCGTCTGGGGAGATCGTGCAGTTCATCCTTTGCCGCCAACCCGCCCTTATATTCAGACCTCCGCCAGGGCTTTCTCATCCACAACAACAGAAAATCGCCATTGCGCTGCCACCAATTCCCTCCCACTCAGCCATGCCATGGTGTTCACCAAGGAGTTCAAGGAGGTGCAGGCACACGGCAACACCAAGTTGCACGTGATCCACACCAACGACTTGGAGAAGACGACGAACACCATCGAGCAGTACGAGCGCCACCTTCAGTGGCAGCGCCACAAGATCGTCGAAGTTGACGTGGAGTACACCAAGGAGGAAGGCCCGAACCTGAAGGCCGCCCTCGTTCAGCTCTCTATCGGCAAGGATCATCCGGTGCTGCTCTTCTAACTCAGCGAAGCCCATGACAACCGCATCAGGTTCGACAACTTCCTTGCCGACCCCAGGTACACGTTTGCTGGCTTCTCCATCGACGGCGACATAGAGAAGCTCCAGCGAGTCGGGCTGGAGATCGCCCACTTCGTCGACATCCAGAAGGAATGGAGGGTGCCCACAGCGACCAAGCCGCTGGACTCTCTTGCAGACGTCTCCGACATCCTCGTCGACGACTACTACAACAACATGAAGAAGAAGATGACGGACGCAGAGCACAAGCACTGGGAGTGCATGCCCCTAACCATGAGGCACATCGAGTATGCAGCAAAGGCACATACGCCGTGTACGAGATATGGAGCCGCCTCACCATCACCCAGGAAGGGTTCCGCCGGGCAAAACTCGAGAAGGAGAAGTCCAGGAAGCGTGCCAGGTCCTGGGGCGACTACGACTACTGAAGAAAAGAGGTGGTGCCAGACATGAAAGTACCTACAAGATTGCTCGTGCCATTTTAGATTTCTCATCCGATTTGCTTTCTGTCAAGTTTGTAGTTTGCTTGTGGTAAATTTAGGTTTGCTTGTGATGTAGTGTGCTTTGTAATCATGCAGTTTGCTTATGTTATGAACAAGATTATTTCCTGTACAATGTTGCAGTTCTCTGTTAGACTATGCAACAATGCAGTAAAAATATATAAACATTCCAAAAGAGAGTGTGATTCGGATACCGCACAAAGCATGTGCACATGGCAGTGCACAAACGAACGAACATGCAGTGCACAAACCGTACTGTACAGGAAGGCAGTGCGGAAATGTAGAGACATGCAGTATAGAACGTTCATAGATACAGTTCAGAACGTTGTAACAAAGCAGTGCACAATCTATAATAAAAAAAACACAAGTACGTACGGAAAAAAAATATTGACCGCCCTAGTCCAACATGGCCCTAGCCAGTCTCGTACTAGGACAGCGCCTACAGAGATCCATAGGCGAGTCCGTTTTGAGCCACGATGCATGGATGCCAGGAAGAGTAGGCCCCACAGGTCAGAGGGGGGATGGCAGCGAGCGCCAAGTGTAAGCGCCCAATGAGTATCAAGAGGAGTTCGAATGGGTTGCCTCGCCAGGGCTTATAAACCGGTCGTGGGCGCTCTAGCCAGGCGAGGTGGGACTAAAGTTCAGCGCATACACACTGCACAGAACGAACCAGCTGTGCACGCAGGCCTAGCTGGGCCGGATGTGACTTACTCACCAATAGGCCCAACACGCCACAACATGGATATCTGCATCTAATATAATTATTCTCTCATTCCACGTCACACCAAATAACAAAAAAGACTCGAAAAAAAAGAACCATTACAATGAGATTATCAACAACAACAAAAAATAGAACAAAATTTAAATGAATAATGACAACAACAAAAATATGCCAGTCCGCAGCCAGCCAGCAATTGCAGTTCGTTCACAAAAAAATGCAGGAAGCTGCAAAGACACAGAAGGGATGCAGTCCACGGCCTCCAACAATGCAGTACTGTATGATTAATGAAGAAGTTCTATTACTTCTGAAATGCAGTTCGGCAAACTAAAACAGATTCCTTCTACAGCCTACCACATATCACCTACCACAACATTTATTACTTTCATTGAAAAACCGGCATTCATCCTGGCTGCATAAAACCTATCCAATCGTCCTTCGAACTCACAGAACTCCTCCCCTCTTCTTCTCTTCTCCAAAGCCCACATCTAGGGTTCCTCCATTCCCCCCTATTATCTGCCTTTCCTCTGTTATCTGCCTTTCCACAGAGCCCACCATGGACTGTTCGTGTGGCTGCCTCGCAAGGATGGTGCCGATAGCGGAGGCATGCATGTACTCTGATGGTCTGGAGCTCACCGAGTCTGAGCGACGCAGTCAGCTCTCCTGCCTGCTGACCACAAACCATGGATTTCGGGCACCATTCCTTTATCGCCTCACAACTGAAGACCTTGAGGAATCATGGGTATGTCTTTCCCCCTCTTAGTTTTTCACAATATCAGGTTACAAATGCACATCTGAATGTACCATCACTTTCTTCAGTCTTATCATCAATGCCAAGATCTGTGTTTTTTTTCAGATTTGTCAGAAATTAACACTAGGTGGTTGTATGTATTTTTCTTCAGTCCCATCTTAGATGTTAACACTAGTTAAAATACGGAACTGAACAGACAATCCACAACACCCAAACAAAAGAAGTTCAATCGCCCATCGATGCAGTGCACTTGCTATTTGAGAGCAGTACACCTGACCTGAACTTGCAGTGCCAAAGTGTTAGCTGAATAGTATATATTCTACCAAAGTTACTGGTCAAGTCCGTATATATTTTGGTTCATATATTGCTACTACTTTATTAATAGTAGTCATATATTTATACATATTTAAGTCAAATATAAACAGATAATATTAAGATATAGCAAACCGTGTGGTGTTTACTTATAAAGATTCTTTTTCCATGCATGCCAAAATGCAGAAACTGCCATCCACAATAAGGTTTACTGCTCCGACTTCAGGGAAGCTTATTTTGGAGACAGAGCACAAGAATGGGTATGAATACATGCAAGCTGACTACCACATTGACTCTGATGCCTGCTTCAACATAACTGCTGGCTGGAAGGAGTTTATCTCCCAGAATGGGTTTGAGGCCGGAGAAATGGCGATGGTGATGTTCTACAGGGAAAAAGGCTCCCTGTTATTTAGAATGTTTGCACTGTAGACTGTCTAAACTAAAGCAAACCCTTTATGCTGTAAGCTTTTAAAATTAAGTCCATCAGACAACACAACTCTATGTTCTTCAGACGGTCTGAACAATCCTTTTTTAATGAATGTGAGCTCATCTGAATCACTTTATCATTCTTTTGCCAAGCTGGCGGGAGATATGTAGTTCTCTAATACATATATTGAGGTGCGCTGTATTAAAGAGTGCAGTGCTCTACGTAGTAGCAATGCAGTGCGAATGGACAAAACTTTTGCAGTTCACCTCCGCTGTTTAAAAAAATTGTCTTAGTATGCAGTTCTATTCAGTATAACAATGCAGTACGATAGTCCAAACTTTGAAGTTCACTCAACCACATAACCGCTGAACAGTACCTTTTTAGTGTATGTGAGCTCACATGCATCATTTTATCATTCTTTTGCTAAGTTGGTGGGAGAAACGCAGATCTCTAATACATATAGTGAAGTGCGCTATATTAAAAAGTGCAGTGCTCTAGGTAGTAACAATGCAGTGCGAATGGACAATACCTCTGCAGTTCAACTCTCCTGCATTAAAAATTGTCATAGTATGCAGTTATGTTCAGTATAAGAATGCAGTACGATAGTTCAAACTTTGAAGTTCGCTCAACCACATAACGCATTTACAAAAAAATGAGAAATTTCAGAGGCTATCGTGTACACTATAATGCAGTTCCAGTGAAGTCCACTACTTACAAACATGCAGTACACTACAACAATGAAAAGAAATGCAACAATGTAAACAAAGCAGCAGAGATCCAGGCATGTTTTGAGGCAAACATAGGTAAGCAAATACAGTCGCAGTTCGACAGCTCGACTAATCGATGTGCAAACACTCAATTTTGAAGAACAGGCCGCAACATTTCAATCGAGCTCACGGGCCAAAAAAGGTTAAGGATGAACAACAGACGCTGTTCTCAAAAATTGAAACCAAAAATATACCGATTACAGATGCAATAGAGTCGATCCAAACGAAAGAAAGACAATACTTGCAAGATTGAAAATGCCTGAACGCGCAAAAATACAAAAAACCAAAATACACAGAGGAGCGGACGAAGCTCATAACACCAGCATAATCGATTTCACAAAAATGAAAGTGGATTACGAACAAAGACGCAGATTTTAGATAAACGGGATCGATTAGACGAACGCAAGCTAAGAATTCCTACCAACAAACCACATCCGAGCGCAAAAAAATAGAATCACACACGAACACGAATGAACAGAGGAAAGCTCGTCCGCCAAATCGGTCGATTTGTGCAAATTTTAGCCGGGATTCCAGTAAATTGCAAACAATAATGTACAACGAACGTCCAGAAACAACTAAAACCATCCCGCAACACCCGATTGCATCCAGAACACACGGACGGACCACAAGCCACGAAGCAGTTCTCTCATCTGGCATTGCAGTGCTATTTGTACAGAAATGCAGTGCACTCGCGTTGGGCGTGCAGTTTGGAAGTGTGGGCAGAATAACTATTCTGCCAATATTGGCAGAATAGACGGACTGTATATATATATACATGGATTTCTATTTCCGTGCCCCTCCTTCCTTAGTTGTGCTCAGTTTTCCCCCGCCCATCTAACTTTGCTTACTTTTTCCCTCCTCCACTCGCCCGCGCCTCACAAAAGGCCAAACAGTGCCTTGCCGTCTGGTCAAAGCCTTTGACCGTTACTTTGCCGGTGCTGATGCGTGGGGCCGATATGTAAGGCCGCATGCATTCGCGTGGGACCGACATGTAAGGCTGCATGCATTCGTGTGGGACCCACATTTTGGCCGCATGCGTTATTGATTTCGCGTCAGCACAGGGAGTCGCCTGCTCACGTTTTCACACACCGGGAGTCACACCGGCGCGCCGATTAATGGCGGCTTAACGCCGCAACCCACCCCTTCTCGTGCCATATATGCAGCCCCCCGTCCCATTTTGCCGCTCGCCTCCACAACCTTATCTGCCGCCGGTGCCACTGCAGCACAAACCCTAGCCCTCCTCTCCCTCCTCCCCTTTTGCCTCCATGGTGTGGCCGCGCAGCATCACTCTCCATGAAGCCGAGCTTCTTGCCATCTGCGACATCCCGGCACCGCCGGACACGCGTCTGCCGGTGGGATGGGTTCTGAGTGCGGGGGGTCTTCTGGTGGCGCTTGTTCCCCCTCCCCGTCGGTACGGTCGCCTTTGCGCGCGCCATCCATAGGTTTCAGGCAGGTCTGACGCCGGAGTAGAGGGCGCATCTAGGCTTCAAGCCTAACGCCCCATTCTGGCCGTACATCCTCGGCCAGGACCGCGCCGCTCGGATCCAGCACTTCGACGGCCCCAACCCGATGCCGCACTTAAACATCGCCAGGCGACGTGCCTTCTAGGATGGCCTTAGCTTCGATGAGGTCATTGCCACGTGCCGCTCGCAGGTTAACGAAGAAGATTAGTTTCAGATTTGGGAGTAGGGCTGCGCCGAAGTTGTCATTTTATTTGAATAAAATATGTATGAATTCATATTGAATATGTGCGCAAATCATTTGGAATGATATTTCCAGTTGTTTGCATGCACTTGGAATGACTCATGATTTGAATGAATTTCGTTTGAATATGCACGCAAATTAGAAATTTGGCGCAAATTTGTACTTGCTCCATGGTATATTTTTTGCTCTCGCCGCAGTCGCCCACGTTGGTTAAATTTGTGGTCAAACTTAAATCTCGAAAAGCGCGGGCGCACTACATTATGGAATGGAGGGAGTATGATTTACCATGCAATTTTGACATCAATGTGGGAAAATTTATAGAAAATGAAAAACGCTCAAAAATAAAAATCCTTTTGCATGGAGGCCTTCTATGTTCGATGGCTTGTGGGCAAAACGATAAACTGACAATAACACAAATAAAAAGTTAATTTTCCATTTTTCTAGTGCCATACATGACTTTTTTGTGAAGCAAGTGCCATAAATAATACTGTAAATTGTAACCTTACAATTTTCACGTAAAGTATACCACATGGGATTCCAACTGCCATTTTTCATGAATTTCAGAGTGATATTGCAATATTTTCATTGATTTATTGAATTTCTGGCGATTTACATAAAGTAATTCAAAATTGACCTGCAAGTGTGCTCTAGTTTGCTCCAATAAATTCTGAAATATAATTTTCACCTTCCACATTAGGAATGTAGACAGTATCCACACAGAAAACTCAAATTCCCAACCATTTTATATGATTAGTTATCCATGCAATTTCGACATCAATGTGGGAAAAATTATAGAAAATAAAAAAAGGCTCAAAAATTGAAATCCTATTGCATGGAAGCCTCTTATGTGCAATGGCTTGTGGGAAAACGATAAACTGACAATACCACAAATAAAAAGTTAATTTTCCATTTTTCTATTGCCAAACATGACTTTTCTGTGAAGCAAGTGCCATAAGTAATATTGTAAATTGTGCCCTTACAATTTTCACGTAAAGTATACCACATGCGATTCCAACTACCATTTTTTCATGAATTTCAGAGTGATATTGCCATATTTCATTGATTTATTGAATTTCTGGCGATTTACATCAAGTAATTCAAAATTGAACTGCAAGTGTGCTCTAGTTTGCTCCAATAAATTCTGAAAAATCATTTTCACCTTCCACATTTGGAATGTAGGTGATACGTCTCCAATGTATCTATAATTTTTGATTGTTTCATGCTATTATAGTATCAATCTTGGATGTTTTTTATATACATTTACAGCAATTATATATCATTTTTTGGGACTAACCTATTAACTTAGTGCCCAGTGCCAGTTGCTGTTTTTTGCCTGTTTCTGGTTTTCCAAAATATCAGTACCAAATGAAGTCCAAATGCCATGAAACTTTTTGGAGATTTTTTTCTGGACATTACAAACACTAGAAGCTTCGGGAGGGGACGAGAAGATGAAGCAGTGGCCCATGAGGCACCACGGCGCGCCCCGGGGGGGGGCGCGCCCTGGTACCTCATGGGGCCCATACAGCTCTGTTTGACCTAATTCCACCTCTATAAATTCTCTAAAATCAGGAAACCAACAGAGGAGCCCACGAAATACTTTTTCCGCCGCCGCAACCTTCTGTTCTCGAGAGATCCCATCTGGAGGCCTTTTCCGGTACTCCGCCGGAGGGGGAATCGATCACGGAGGGGCTCTACATCATCCTTGCTGCCCTTCCGATGATGCGCGAGTAGTTTACCACAGACCTTCGGGTCCATAGTTAGTAGCTAGATGGCTTCTTCTCTCTTTTTGATCTTCAATACAATGTTCTCCTCGATGTTCTTGGAGTTCTATCCGATGTAATCACTTTTTGCGGTGTGTTTGTTGGGATCCGATGAATTGTGAGTTTACGATCAGATTATCCTTGAATATTATTTGAGTCTTCTCTGAACTCTTTTATGCATGATTATTATAGCTTCGTATTTCTCTCCGATCTATTGATTTGGTTTGCCCAACTAGATTGATTTATCTTGCAATGGGAGAGGTGCTTTGTAATGGGTTCGATCTTGCGGTGCTCAATCCCAGTGACAGAAAGTGACATGACACGTATGTATCGTTGCTATTAAGGGTAAAAAGATGGGGTTTATTCATGCATGAGTTTACTTTGTCTACATCATGTCATCTTGCTTAAGGCGTTACTCCGTTCTTTATGGACTTAATACACTAGATGCATGCCGGATAGCGGTCGATGTGTGGAGTAATAGTAGTAGATGCAGGCAGGAGTCGGTCTACTTGTCTCAGACGTGATGCCTATATACATGATCATTGCCTTGGATATCGTCATGATTATTTGCTTTTCTATCAATTGCCCAAAAGTAATTTGTTCACCCACCGTATGCTATTTTCATGAGAGAAGCCTCTAGTGAAAACTATGGCCCCCGAGTCTATCCAAATCATATATTAAAAATCATAAAAACACCTTGCTGCACTTTTACTTTATTTATTTTATTTTGTATTTTTGTTCTATTTATCTATCACCATACAATTTAATCTTGCAATTAACCGCCAAGGGATTGACAACCCCTTGTTTGCGTTGGGTGCAAGGATTTGTTGTTTTGTGTGCAGGTACTGCTAACGAGTTGTTGCGTGATTCTCCTACTAGATTGATAACCTTGGTTTCATAACTGAGGGAAATACTTATCTCTACTGTACTGCATCATCCCCTCCTCTTCAGGGAAATCCCAACGCAGCTCACAAGTAGCAGGAAGAATTTCTGGTGCCGTTGCCGGGGAGACATCATCAACATCTATCAAGTACCTTGCTTGATTGCTTGCTTCTCCTTGCATTTATTTTATTTGCCTTTGCCTCTCGTTTTCATCTCCCCCACTTCTAAAAAGTTTTTACAAAATTATTTTCCGTTTGCCTTTTTCTTGTTTGCTTGATTGCTTGCTTGTTATCTTGTTTGCGTAGCCACGATGTCTCAAGAAAATAGAAAACTGTGTGATTTTTCTAATACTAATAATAATGATTTTATTAGTACTCCGATTACTCCTCCCGCCGCTAGTGCAGAGACTTGTGATATTAATGCCGCTTTGCTAAATCTTGTCATGAAAGAACAATTTTCTGGTAGTCCTAATGAAGATGATGCATCCCATCTTAACACTTTCGTAGAATTGTGTGATATGCAAAAGAAAAAAGATGTGGATAATGATATTGTGAAATTAAAATTATTCCCGTTCTCATTGCGGGATCATGCAAAAAATTGGTTTTCATCTTTACCACGAAATAGTATCGATTCTTGGGATAGGTGTAATGATGCTTTTATTACCAAGTATTTTCCTCCCGCGAAAATTATTTCCCTTAGAAACCAAATTATGAATTTCAAGCAACTTGATCATGAACATGTTGCTCAATCTTGGGATGCGATGAAATTAATGATAAGAAATCGCCCTACTCATGGTTTAAATTTGTGGATGATCAAACAAAAATTTTATGCGGGATTAAATTTTGTCTCTAGAAATCTTTTAGATTCCGCCGTGGGTGGTACTTTTATGGAGATTACATTGGGGGAAGCTAGTAAATTGCTTGATAATATTATGGCAAATTATTCACAATGGCATACTGAAAGAGTTCCTACTAGTAAAAAAGTGAATTCTGTTGAAGAAATTAGTACTTTGAGTGATAAAGTTGATGCGCTTATGAAATTGGTTGCTAGCAAAAATACTCCTATTGATCCTAATGATGTGCCTTTATCCACCTTGATTGAGCAAAATAATGATTCGTAGATGTGAATTTTGTCTCGTGAAACAAATTTTAATCCTAGGTCGTTTCCTGGAAATTCCTCTAATAGTTATGGCAATTCCTATGGTAATTCTTATAATAATAATAATAGGATGCCCTCTGATCTTGAAAGTAATATTAAAGAATTTATTAATGCTCAAAAAGTTTTCAACACTACGATAGAAGAAAAATTAAGTAAACTTGGTGATATGTCTAGGAGTAGCTAGGAGTGAGGCCCATTCTGCCGGGGTCTCACGCCGACTACCAGACGAAAAGCCTGGCGGTCCAAACGAACTAGAAGGAGTCTCAGGTGCTAGTAAAGGTGGAACGGATGGAGTATACACCGGTGAAAACGCAGGAGGAGGAGGAGACTGTGCTGCCGCAACAGCTGCAAGTGCCTCTCGGGCATGGGTCAGCTCCTCAGCCAGTGAGGTGATCATACGGTAACTGGCGTTCAGATAATGAGATAAAACACCAGTAGCACGATCACTCGCCGGGTCAACAGGTGCGAAAAGGACTCGCCCTATCGTAGGCGATAGGGTGGGATAGTGAAAGAAACCTGGGTGTGTCTGCATCTCAACCTCGTGGAAGCGCAAGTCCGTGAGAGCCTCCATCGCAGCAAACTGGATCGCCAGCTCCGGAGTAGAAGCAGTTCCGCCCTTGGAAGAGCGGGAGTAGGTGCCAATATCCGAACTCGCAGTAAGAAAGGCCTCCGCGTGATACTCGTACACTGAACCAACAAGCTTCTCTCGGAACACCTGGTACACTGGGTCTTCGCCGTTGGGATACAGCCGAAGCCAGACGCTACGGAGCAGTACTGGAAAAGTGAATGGTGCCGGCTCAAGGTTGTAGTGGTACGGAACTGGTGCCATCTACACTCATAAGGCCAACGGTTAGCACAACAATAAACTATATGCATGCCATGCAGCAATCATATGCAACAAGCAAAGCACATACCAAGACTCTAAGCTAATCGAGGTTCTAGCGCGGGGTTAACTAGGGTGTCCTACAGTCAGCGCGGCTCTGATACCAAGCGTTGTGGCACCCCGGCTCAGAGGACCGGTTTACCCAGTGTTTCCAACCCAGAGATCATGTCTTCTGGAAACACTCAACAACTTGGAACAGAACAGAACTGATCTTTATTAATATTGAACAAGTACAAGCTCGGGAATTACATCGGGTAGCGAGGCCAGAAGCACTACACGTGCTATGACAATATCTACATTATTTATGGAACATAGCAAGGCCTCAGTACTGCTAGGTGATTCTACGGCGTAGCGGAACAACGGGTGAAACTCTCCATTCCATAGGGACACTGCTGGAACACGGCCTAGTTAGCGTAGCACGAACCATCGGGACCTCCGTTCTCGGCTTCTCCTGCATCTGGCATGACACGCCAGGTGAGTACTTGGAATGTACTCGCAAGCTCACAGGAACCAAAACAATGCAGCAAACAACAGCATGGCAATGATCATGTTAAGTGCTTAAGTTGCTTACTTACTGTTACCGAATATCAACTTACTCTCTTCTGGGTTGTACCACAACCCTCGGAATACTCGTGATCCACCGAGCACTTCCGAACATAAGACAAGTTCTTCCATCATTATTATTATTACGGTTGACCACTCAGTGTGACCTAGTGCAGTCTGTGTCCAATACCGTGGACGCGGCTATTCGAATAGATTCTTACACTCTGCAGAGGTTGCGCACTTTTCCCACACCATGGAGCTCCTGGCCCCGTACCTCGGTACACTTCCCTTCTGGGTGGACCGGTGCTGCTCCAACGAAACTTGCCTAACCCGTGACCCCTCCATCGTACCACCGACAATCATCCTCCCCCGGAGTCATGCCCTGGGTGGCCTCTGTGTCACTCTTGACACCTGCCACCGTCGTGGCCAACTAAACTGTCCCAAACGGGGACGCCGGCAAATAACTCAACTGGCTCACAGGGTTATCGTCGCCTACCTGATCAGGGTAGCACGCACACATAACCCTCCCTCTTTGGTGGTACCGATAAAAGAGTACGCGGTCAGACCAAGTGAAGGCCGCCCCATTCCGGTAGATGTGGCTGCACGGGTAAGTCCGGGTCGGTGGCACTTGATCAACCATTAAGTTTAGTTTTTAACAAGTACATAACAAGCAAGGTTGTTTCTCATGAATAAATTAATATGGCAGTAGCTATGCAACAATATAATTTACTATGAATTATCACATATTAAATTAATGCAAATAATTCAATTAATAAACCATTACTATTACAACACTTCATGTAATGGATGACGTGGCTTGCCTTGCTCAGTTGGGTTGTCCACAAACTCCTGGTCTTCAAAACCAAAAGGATTTCCTTCTGAAAATATTTTAAAATAGCAAAAGAAAATTTCACATAATACATTTCTGTTCACCAGAAATTCTGTACATATGAGAAAAATACCAAAATTTACCAGAAAATAGAGGGACTCAAGACAAAGATAATGCAAAAAGAATCAATTGATTTGGACTTGTGGATAAAAAGTTATGGACAGTCAAAGTTTCTGGTCAAAGTTGGATTTAAACAGAAATTAGAAAATCCCACAGCGGGCCACGTCGATGGCGTAAACTGGGAGTGCGCATCCACTTATACCGCTTCGGGCGCGGTCTTGAGTCACTGACGAGTGGGCCCCGCTGTCAGATTTAAAAAGAAAAAGAAAGGAACAGAAGAAGGGCGGCTCACCGACGGCGATTGCGGGCGATAGCGACGGCGGCGAGGTCGGGAGATGGCGGAGATGGATCGGCCACACGACGGCGGTCCTCCCTGTACCAGTGGCGTCTTCGGAGACAGCCTGACGGCGTCGTTCCCTTCCTCTCCGGCGGCGGCTGGTTTCGGGGGTCGTCGGCGATGGCAAATCCGGCAGAGCTTCAGCTTGGCAAGAGGTCGGGCAGGGCCAGGGGAACTTGCTGAGCTCGTGGATGGAATCGGGCGAGGTTGGGGTGGAGTGGAACGGGCTGTGGTGGAGTGGGGATCGGCGGCGGAACTCCGGCGAGCTACGAGGCCAGAGGGCCTCTCGCCTTGGCGTGGCGAGCAGAGCTCGGTTGGGAGGTGGTGAGGAGCGATGAGGAGCTGGGAAGGGCTGGCCATAGCTATTTATAGGCGGGGCGGAGGGTGGCCGAGCCACAAGCCGCCGTGAATGAGCTGGCGCGAGCAGGACGGCGAGCTAGCCGTCGTGGAGCGCGGCGAGGTGACGGAGGAGGGTAGCTGAGTTAATGCGCGAGACGATGAGTCGCGAGGAAGAAGCCAGCCAGCTCACCCCACTGTGGCCGCACGGGCGCAACAGTGCGGTGCTCGGTGGCGGCCGGCAAGAGCTTCTTCGGCGAGGGGAAGAGTCTGGAGTGGCGAGGTGGACGGCGGAGACGATGTCGGCGAACGAGGACAAGGTACGGCCACGCGGGCATCTCGCTCCGACAAGACCCGTGCCTGGCGGCGCCCAGAGCACGGTTTTGGCAGGGCTGGCCACGCGGTCACCGCATGGACATGCACACGCGGCGCGAGCTGGCCTGCCAGGCCGTGTCTGGTGCGTCGACCTTGCGTACTGGAACCCTCTCGTGGCACTAGTTCGCCCAGAGACTCACTGAGCCGAAGTGTAGCATCAACAACAGTTTGCTGTCAGTAACTTAGGAGGGATCTGGAGAGAAGATGAGCTGGAGAGGAAGCCAATGGAGATGTCTGGAGTGATCTATGTTGGAAGGACTACTAGCTGGCCAAATTTGAGAAACTTTCATCAAAGTTTGGACCTGGTTCATGTACAAATGCCATACTGGTCCAGAAACTTGGTGAGGTTGTTGTCCTCACATGAGTGATCTTCTGGAGCTGAAGTTTGGTGTGTGGGGGTTATTTGGCAATGCCAAGATGTCATAAAAATTTCAGCTCAATTGGGTACCTTTAGCTAGTACTTCCTTCACAGAGGTTTGAAATGAGCAGAAACTTGGCAGAATATTTCTGCTAAAAATTTATACTGGACAAGGAGATGTTTTTGGATATTGTGGTAAGATATGTCCCCTACTATCTGAGGGAATTATTTGTGAGTTTTCTGAGTTGAGGAAATATGGGTTGCTTCACAAAGGGCCAGTGCTGTCCAGAAGATAAATGGAATATTCTGGACAAACTTTTATACTGGACCATGAAATGTTTTTGAAGATTGTGGGAGTAGATGATGACAAAAAGGTGTGGTATTAATTTGGGATTTTTCTGATCATCAGAACTATAGGTTGCTTCACAATCCATAGTGAAGACAGATTTTCCCAAAGGAGAAAATGAATTATTTTGAAAGAAATGAAAATTGGAATTTGATCCAGAAGGTGTGTGACAAGATTTTGCAAGATGTTGAGGGCTTTGGATCACTTAGAGAGAAATTCAAAAGTTTCCCAAGTCCAAAGTCAACTGAAAAGATTCAAAAGCCAACCAATTTGGAAATAAAACCAGAACAATTTTGAAAAGAAAAAGTTGCCAAAAACCAGGGTGTCACAGGAATCAACTCCAAAGATGACAATACTTGAAACTGTGCATTATGCCTAGCTAGGGGCATAAAAGAATATCGCTTGTTGGGAGGCAACCCAATGAATAAAATAAATTTTTACTTTTTGTTTCTGTTCTTGTGTGTTTGCACAATTATGCTACTGTTATGATTGTGTTTTTTTGTTTTTAATTAGTGTTTGTGCCAAGTAATGCCTTTGGGATGATTTGGAAGATAGTATAATTGATGTTGTTTGGAAAACAGAAAGTTTTGCATCCAGCGTTGGAATTTTGGTTATGTACTGGAGTGTCAGAAAAATCTGAAATTTTTACACAGTATTGGTATATGTATTTCCCACGTTTTCCTAATTTTTTAGAATTTTTGGAGTTACAGAAGTATAGCTTTTAAATAGATCTTTACAGACTGTTCTGTTTTAGACAGATTCTGTTTTTGTTGCATAGTTTGCTTATTTTGATGAATCTATGGATCGTATCGGGGGGTATGAGTCATGGAGAAGTTCGATTACAGTAGCATTATGCCAATATTAAATATTAATCAATTTACTACAGTACTTAGAGTTAAAGATTTATTAGTTATACTAACGGATCTCACGAAGGTTTTGTTGAGTTTTGTGTGATTGAAGTTTTCAAGTTTTGGGTGAGATCACGATAGATGAAGGAATAAGGAGTTGCAAGAGCCTAAGCTTGGGGATGCCCAAGGCACCCCAAGGTAATATTCAAGGAAGACTCAAGCGTCTAAGCTTGGGGATTCCCCGTAAGGCATCCCCTCTTTCTTCTACCAACTATCGGTAATTTTACTTGGAGCTATATTTTTATTCATCACATGATATGTGTTTTACTTGGAGCATCGTGTATTATATGAGTCTTTGCTTTGTTTGCTTTTTAGTTTGTCACAATCATCTTTGCTGGACACACCAATTTGATAGAGCCACACGTTTATCATGATTTGTTAGAATACTCTATGTGCTTCACTTAATTTTTTTGAGCTAGGCAGTTGCTCTAGTGCTTCACTTAAATCTTTTTGAGCACGGCGGTGGCTAAATTTTGAAGAAATATTTGAACTCTCATGCTTCACTTATATTATTTTGAGAGTTGATAAGACTAAAATTTTGAAGAAATATTTGCACTCTCATGCTTCACTTATATCTTTTTGAGAGTTGATAATAGTAATGGTAATTCCCACAAGATATGAATTTGGTCCCAAAGTGATGAATATTCAAGAGGGATATAATAAAAACTTTCAAGAAAGATCATTGGATATGATAAGTTTGATTCTTTGCAATAGTTTTGCGATATGAAGATGATAATATGTGAGTCATGTTAGTGAGTAATTGTGATTTAGTAAGAAGATTATTGTTAAGGTTTGTGATTCCCTATGCATGCACATTAAGTCAATAGTTATGCAACGAAATTATATCCTACTTATGGTGCATTATTCGGTGTTAGTTATGTTCAATGCATGTTTATGACCATTTTCGCTTTTTGGTTGGTTGCTTCTCAATCTATTTGTTAGCCTTCATTTGTACTAAGCGGGAATACTGCTTGTGCATCCAAACTCCTTAGACCCAAGTTGTGCCAAATGAGTCCACCATACCTACCTATATGCGGTATTTCTATGCCGTTCCAAGTAAATTTGCATGTGCCAACTCTAAAATTTTCAAAATAATTTTTCGTTTTGTGTGCTTGTACTGCTCATGAAGCGACAGGGGGTGGCCAATGTTTTCCATGATAGGTGTGTTATTCTCACGATGAGTGTTTATTCACTTGTCATTGCACGAGAGAGTGGCAGGTAATAGGGATGCCCAGTCCCACAATGAATCAAAAATAATAATAACAAAATTCCTTGGAAAGTGTTGGTATGGAGGGCACCCGTGGATACGGCTAGCCATGGATTGTGAAAGAATGGTGGAAAGGAAATAAACTTTATTTTCTGTTTGGGAACCGCCTATGATGTGTCTAGCATGGAAAATATTGGGAATTCTTGGTCGTTTTCGTTGACAGGAAAAGCATGCCTATCATAACTAATTTTATCTCTCTAATTTAAGCTTTGAGCTCTGGCACATTTGCAAATCTCTGCTTCCCTCTGCGAAGGGCCTATCTATTTACTTTTATGCAATTTTTATTTTTATTTTGAGTCTCCATCTTCTCTTACAAAGCACCAACTAAAGAGCACTATTGTCATACTTGTGCATGTAGGAGATATGCCCTAGAGGCAATAATAAATGTTATTATTTATCCCCATGTTCGTAATTAAGTTTATATTCCGAGCTATAACTGCTATGGTTCTCGAGTCTACAATAACCATGAGGCTCGGAGGGAAACTCGTATGCACATGTGGAATAATAAATGGTAAAATGTATTCCTAGTCTGGCCTCTAAGACTAGCTCAAGTGTTGCATGATGGTTTTGTTTTCCTGATCATGGGCATGACTATGCCGGCAACTTTGAGGGCACAATGTTAGGAGAACACTTGTGTTGAATCGACCCGATTGATGTTATGCTATGAGATACATTCATCACAAGTTTATGGTTAATAACACAGAGAAAGTTAATGTTTGCATAATTCCTTAGACCATGAGAGTATCGAGTTTCTTCATGCTTGCTTCATGAACTTTGGGGTTTGTTAAACGTCATCCGTAAATGGGTGGCTATTACGGCGGCTTACGGGTTCATGGAAAAGTATGTCAAGTAACTTGATAGCTCAAGATTGGGATTTTCTCCTCCAACGATGGAGAGATATCTCTGGGCCCTCTCGGTGTTACGGTATCCATCATCGTCTGGCCAGACACATTGTGATTTGATCACAGGGATGCTGGAACACGGGAACGAGAAAAGAGAACAAAACCAGTAACGAGGTAACTGGCATAGTGGACAAGTTGTTGATCCACGGGGATGCCAATAAATCTCACCTCGGGTATTTGTAACATATCGTGAAGCAACAGGAATAGCACACGGCAACTGGAGGTTCACTCGAATATTTATTCGTGTGGGTATAGGGGTCAATATGGGTGTCCACGGCTCCGATGTTGATCATTTATCGGAAAGTGTTCTGGTCATGTCTATACTTCACCGAACCTATAGGGTCACATGCTTAAGGGTCATCTATCTGCTGAATACTAGACACAGAGTCTGAGAGAAAGTCACCGGAAAAGTTTCGGAGACAGCAGAAAAGTTCCGGAGAGAGAACACCGGAATAGTTTTGGTAAAACTGAAAAGTTGTTTCAGGGTATACCATTGAGTCAAATTGGTTTTGGCACTATCTGGAAATTCTTGGAGGGTGCCAGAATTGTTCTGGAAACTTCTGGGATTTTTCTGGGATAAAAACCGGAAATGTTCCGGAGCTGCCGGAACCGGTTTGGTTGCATTTCGCAGATGAAAATCACTAATCCGGAATTGTTTCGGAACGCGTCCAAAATCATTTTAGTGGGTACTGGAATTATTCTAAGACCCACAGAAATATTTTCGGATTTAACGGTCGTGGAAAAATGTTTCCGTGAATAGTGAAAGTGATTTTTGGGCGGCTTCTTGGAGAAGCCACCTTGAGGGCCTTTTGGTATTTTTCCCCCTTGGCTTCTTGGAGAAGCCACCCTTGGGCTTGGCCTATAAATAGGGGTGGAGGGAGCTGCCCAAAGACACTGACTCTCTCATACACAATGCCATGCAATGATCTGGCTTCTTCTCTCCCTCCCACGAAAAGAGTTTCGTAGAGCCAAAAGGCAGTCTGGGTTCCGGTGGGAACTAGTTCTGGATGGCGAAGCCCTGCCGGATACATGACACCGTATGTGTGCAACCCCGTAGAGAGGTCGTAGGTTCGATCTTTTTGCCCGAGGGGCTGTTCGAGAGTTCCTCCCGAAGGGCTGTCCGAGTTACCGTCCGAGTTCGAGAGTGCCTCCCGAAGGGATGTCCGTGACACCGTCCGGGGGACTGTCCGACCGCCTCCCGGAGGGCTGTCTGAGGGACTGTCCGAGGGGTAGATGAGGGAGTACCTCCTCGCGGTTGGGAGGTTGTAAATCCTAGCTGCGGGGATCTGCACCGCCGAGCGTCATCAACTCTACTTCCGCTGCGCTACGAGTCGGTAACGAAAAGATCAAACCTTGTATGCAGTCTCCGTAGTGGTCCTGGGCTGGTGCGTAGGTCGGAATTTTTTTGTTTTCTGCTGCGTTCCCCTACAGTGGCATCATGAGCCGTGCTATGCGTAGATGCATCTTACGATCTAGAATACATAGAGATGTATGGGTGTTGCATAATATAATTTTGTAGTAGATGAGATCTATTGCTGAAAATTATTTATGTGGGTAGCAGATGAAATCTATTACCCGATGTTCTTGTTCCTTCCCTTGAATTTGTGTATTTCTGATCTTGATAACGGTATGGTGGAGTTTCAAAGTTCTGTCAATCGGCGATCCTGATTGATCAACGAAGTGCTAACAGTTCTTTGAATTCCACCATAGTTAAAAGAAAGATGAAATTTCGCAGACGAAAGGGCAATGCAGATATGATCTGCACGGGGGTCATGTGTATGACGAAGTTAAGTATGGGGCTTGAGATTTTATTATCTCGTGTTTCATACACCCCGCAAAGTTAATCTAGCGACTTGAATAATCATACTTGATGATGGACGTTGGTAGCTTCTGTTTGTTTCGAAACCTTAGAAGCCACGAAAATAAATTTTTGCATAAACCGAATAGAGGCGTCTAACTTGGTTTTGCAGGATGTGCATGTGTTGTGGTATAGTAATGCTCATATTAATTTGATTCTGTATGAGATGACTATATAATGTAAATTAACATGACCTGTGTGTCGTGATTCGGCATGATGGCTGGAGCCATATGATTGTCACTTTAATGACTTGCGTGTCAACCTTATGTAATGCACTTATTTTATTAGCTATAGAGATAGCAATATTATCTGGTGCATCGACAAGGGGGTGGAAAACTTCGCAAAGGTGAACACCGACGCGAATGCCGAAGACGAAGAAATTAAAGACTTCTCCGTCAGAAAGGGCTATACCATATCATGCTATTTTGAATTACCTGAGATGTTTATCCCTTATGATGCACCCTTTTGATTGCGCGGTAGTCGCTTTTTATTAGGGTGATCTCTCACTTAAAATATCAAGTAGTTAGTGTTCTCCCAAGTGTAGCATCGTCATAGCATCTTTCCTTTTGGGGTGCGCCATGATCTACATGGGTACGAACGATTGTACGGGTGTAAGGCGGGTGAGGTCAGACCTCGCAGCGAGATCACTTGGTTGTCTTGACGTCCATGGCAGGATCGTCCTGAGCTCGGAACACACGCATTGAAAGATGAACAAGAGTCACATAGAGATGTGATCGGCAAGTTTGCCTACCGATTGAAGTTGGCGCCATCAGTGTTCATCTCGAACAATGGCGTTGAATGGAAATGCGGATCTTGCATCACTCACAATCAATTATGAGAGATATTGATTTGAGTGGGAGCGCACTGGAGAATTAACTTGTTTAATTCTCTATGCAATTAATTATGAACTTTGTCTAAGTGAAATTTGCATAATAGTTATAGAAGAATGGCTCGTGTTTCCACCTTCCCTGTTAAAATTGAATAAGCTGTTAAATATCTGGTTAAAACTTTACGGTTGGTAACGTAATGTGAGGATTGTCCTCAAGAGTGCCGAGAAGGACTTTGTCCTATCGCATGCTTTCGGTATTCTCCCGCTAATGCTATGGATAATGTGACTCTCGTCCTTTGATCCAAAAGCTAGAATTTCGTTACGGTCAAGTGCAATATGTTTGCTTCCATGAGACCCGAACTTCAAAAGTTTGGGATAGCTATGTGATATTCTTGGAACTGAAAATTAGTTTCAGATACAAACAAAGGCTAAAAGATATGAGATATCCAAAGAAATGTTTGTTTGCAAACTATTAGTAAAAGTGTTTACTATGCTTTTGACTAATAGGAGAGGGATCCAGAAGAACGCCTATCATATGATGAAGGTGAATAAAACAACAACTTAAAGAGAAAGGAAATGTCCAAAGGGTGTTAGTGTGACTTACACACCTAGGAAGTCCGGGGCTAACGCCACTCTTAAGTTGAGTGCTTCTTCTGAGAGTAGGAGAAATACGGAAAGTTAAACTGTTAGAAGTATATAGGCAAAAAGAGAGAAGACTGGAATGTCCAGCTCATGTATGAAAGTCATACAAGCTATTGATGTATAGAAGGCTGGTCAAAGAAATAGTTCTTGGGAATTGTGATTAAATTGTTAGTCACTAATTCTTGGGTATTGTGAGTTGATCACAAAGATACCCGCTTGATTGCATTCTGCTGCGACTTGATGCAAGAACTACTACGGCCTAAAAGACTTGCCGGAGTGAGGTTTAGATATGCGCTGGGAACATAGTAAAAGTTGCTATACTCGGTACAGTACCTATGTATTTATTTTCATAATTCATTTTAGAGTTTTTATACACTCTAGCCCATTGCATAAAGTATCTTGCAAGAAGGTTGTTCATAAGAGAACTTTTGATGTTCGGTGTTATGAATAACATAAGGGCCATGCTTCCATCATGGATGGGATGTATGTTATGAATATTGATAATAATATATTACCTCCGTATTTACTTTCATAATTCATTTTAGAGTTTTACACACTCTAGCCCTTTGCATAATGTTTGTTGCAAGAGTGTTGTTCATAAAAGAACAATTGTTGTTCAGTGTTATGAATAACATAAGGGCCATACTTCCATCACGAATGGGATGTATGTTATGAATATTGATGGTAATATGATACATCCATAACACTGACGCAAAATGTCGCAAGACTAAGAGAATACCACACATGTGTGGCACTGCATTTGGTCACATTGGAGAAACCCGCATGGAGAAATTCCATAATGATGGATTTTGAAGTTGTTTGATTATGAATCATCTGACACTTGCAATTTTCCTCCGAAAAGTGAAGTGACTGAAATACCGTTCATAGGCCATAAGGAACGAGCAACGAACTTATTGGTGATCATACATTTTGATGTATGTAGTCCGAGAAATGTTGTTGCTAGCAGTGGATTTATCTATCTTCAGAAATGACTCAAGTAGATATATGGATATTTACTTGATGAGACGTAAGTCTGGATCTTTTGAAATCATTCATAAGGTTTTCAAAAAATGAAGTAGAAATTATTGTAACAAGAAAATTATGTTTCTGCAAACTAGATTGCTGAAAGGAATATTTGAGTTACAAGTTTTAGTGAATGTCTGATGAGTTGTGAAAAGAGTTTCATAACTTACACCTCACGGAGCACCACTGTGAGTGGAATATCCGTGAAGATGTAATCTAACCAGTTATGACATGGTAAGATCAAAAATGACATAAATCAATTTGCCATTATCCCTTTTAAAAGTAATGCTTTAGATACTACGGCTTTTACACTGAAAAGAGCACCATCAGATCTGTTGAAATGACTCCATGGTATGGTACACCCAACCATGTTATGTCTTTTCTTAACATTTGGAATATGGGGCTTGTGTAAAATATTTACAAACCTATTCCAAATCAGACAAGAGCTACTTTGTAGGTTATCCCAAGTTATTGGGTATTCCCCCACCACTGTACCGAGGCAAAAGGATTTGCCACAAAGAACGGTATACTTTTGAAGAAAATGGCTCTTGCAAAAAGGTGAGTGGGAGGACAGTGTGACTCGACGAGATAACGGTATCTTCATCATCAGATCAAAGGAAAGAAACCTTGGAAGTAATTCCAGAGTTTCCTACTGCGACTGATACGGAAGCCTCTACATGAGATGTATGGATTGCCGTTGAACTTGCAACTGAACCACGTAGGCAAAACTCGTGCAAACCTCTTAGGTGTGCAAGTGAGATATTGTTGTTAGACAACAGTATACCTACGATACACAAGGAAGCGTTGATGGGCCCTGACTCCGAAATTGGCTAAATGCCAATATAATCCGAGATAGTTTCCATATAAATGATTCAAGATTATATCTTGATAAACCCTTCGGAAGACTTAGAGTCTAACAAACATTAATGGAACTATAAACTGATGTGGATAAAATGTTTTATCCATAAAGCTCGACTTGTTGCAATAACAAATTCAAGGAGTTGACTACGATGAGATTGTCTCACCGTAGCGATGCTTAAAGTCAGATCGGGTTAAACTAGCAATTAATACATATTTCAATCTTGAGATATGATACATGGATGCGAAAAGGATTTCCATGTGATGGAAATGCAACCTAGGACTTGCATGTGATATAGTCCGAAGTATTTTGTCAATCCAGAGGATGCTAGTAAGTATGCAAACTTCAGAGTTCCAGCAATGGACAGAAGAGAGCAAAATGGAGTTGGAATCTTCGTTTTGATGAAATAATCAAATGAGTTTGATTTCATCAATGGATAACGAAGATGCTGGTGGTTACAAGAAAGTAAGTGGGAGCATAATAATATTTCTAAAAACTTTGTGTGCTTGACACATTGTTGATTGGAAATAATATAAATTTCTTGACACGAATTAGGACTTCATTGAAAATAGTTTTTTGATGAAGTGTTTGAGCTAAATAAGCCTTGATATTAGGCATATTTATCTATGAGATAGAATTGCCTAATAGGCTAAGCAAAAAAAATACATATTGACAAGATGCTAAAACAGTTTAGCATAAGAACGCCAAGGAGTGATTCTTGCCGAAGTCACATGGAAAGAGTTTTGCAAGACTCGGTGTCCCAAAAACACTGATGAACAAAATACATGATGGAGATCCCACACACTCTTGTGTTTGGATTAATCATATATTCCATGGTATGTAAAACAACCAGATATGTCCGATACTCCCAAGCTGTTGCGAGTATAGATACCAAAGTGATCAAAGTACTGATCATGGGACAACAGTGGAAAATGTCATTAAGTACAAAAGTAGCACTGATGACATGTTTTCTTGCAAGCAGAGATTATGAAGTGCTCATTGTAAGTAATTACATCGATACAGTCTTCATCAATGCTCCATGCGAGTTTCGATTTAAGTTAAGGGTTTTGTGTAATACACGATATGGTGGCACGGTAGTTGGAAATTGTTCCAAACAAGTTACTGTGGCGATTTCTATAACAAAGGCTAAGTATGTTGACGCTTTGAAAGCGACTAAGAAGATGTTGAACCATATAGTTCATTCATGAACTTAGTATGGTTCCAAGAAGGCTTTGGTCAATGGGACACTATTGTAGATAGTCGCTCCATAGCTCAGTCTGAGGAATCAAGGTTTGACCTGTGATTCACATATATACCAAGCCAAGTCCACACAAAATATGAATTTTGTGAAAGCGTGAAAACGCGAGGAGATGCAAAGATACACACGGAACTGAAGTTGTCAGATCCGTTGGACATCAGGTATTACCACGAGCAAAGCATATTTTACACCGGTATGACATAGGTGTAAAGTGTTTTAGCATTAACTAGAATATTGACTCTAGTGCAAGTGGGAGTCTGTAGGAGATATGCCCTAGAGGCAATAATAAATGTTATTATTTATCCCCATGTTCGTAATTAAGTTTATATTCCGTGCTATAACTTCTATGGTTCTTGAGTCTACAATAACCACGAGGCTCGGAGGGAAACTCGTATGCACGTGTGGAATAATAAACGGTAAAATGTATTCCTAGTCTGGCATCTAAGACTAGCTCAAGTGTTACATGATGGTTCTGTTTTCCTGATCATGGGCATGACTATGCCGGCAACTTTGAGGGCACAGTGTTAGGAGAACACTTGTGTTGAATCGACCCGATTGATGTTATGCTATGAGATACATTCGTCACAAGTTTATGGTTAATAACACAGAGAAAGTTAACGTTTGCATAATTCCTTAGACCATGAGAGTATCGAGTTTCTTCATGCTTGCTTCATGAACTTTGGGGTTTGTTAAACGTCATCCGTAAATGGGTGGCTATTACGGCGGCTTACGGGTTCATGGAAAAGTATGTCAAGTAACTTGATAGCTCAAGATTGGGATTTGCTCCTCCGACGATGGAGAGATATCTCTGGGCCCTCTCGGTGTTACGGTATCCATCATCGTCTGGCCAGACACATTGTGATTTGATCACAAGGATGCCGGAACACGGGAACGAGAAAAGAGAACAAAACCGGTAACGAGGTAACGGGCATAGTGGACAAGTTGTTGATCCATGGGGATGCCAATAAATCTCACCTCGGGTATTTGTAACATATTGCGAGGCAACAGGAATAGCACACGGCAAATGGAGGTTCACTCGAATATTTATTCATGTGGGTATAGGGGTCAATATGGGTGTCCACGACTCCGATGTTGATCATTTATCGGAAAATGTTCCGGTCATGTCTATACTTCACCGAACCTATAGGTTCACACGCTTAAGGGTCATCTATCTGCTGAATACTAGACAGGGAGTCTGAGAGAAAGTCACCGGAAAAGTTTCGGAGACAACGGAAAAGTTCCGGAGAGAGAACACCGGAATAGTTTCGGTAAAACTGAAAAGTTATTTCAGGGTATACCATTGAGTCAAATTGGTTTCGGCACACGTCTGGAAATTCTTGGAGGGTGCCAAAATTGTTCTGGAAACTTCTGGGATAAAAACCGGAAATGTTCCGGAGCTGCCGGAACCGGTTTCGTTACTTTTCGCAGATGAAAATCACTAATCCGGAATTGTTTCGGAACGCGTCCAAAATAATTTTAGTGGGTACTGGAATTATTCTAAGACCCACAGAAATATTTTCGGATTTAACGGTCGCAGAAAAATGTTTCCATGAATAGTGAAAGTGCTTTTTGGGTGGCTTCTTGGAAAAGCCACCTTGAGGGCCTTTTGGTATTTTTCCCCCTTGGCTTCTTGGAGAAGCCACCCTTGGGCTTGGCCTATAAATAGGGGTGGAGGGGGCTGCCCAAAGACACTGACTCTCTCATACACAATGACATGCAATGATCTGGGTTCTTCTCTCCCTCCCACGAAAAGAGTTTCGTAGAGCCGAAAGGCTGTCTGGGTTCCGGTGGGAACTAGTTCTGGACAGCGAAGCCCTATCGGATAGATGACACCGTATGTGTGCAACCCCATAGAGAGGTCGTAGGTTTGATCTTTTTGCCCGAGGGGCTGTTCGAGAGTGCCTCCCGAAGGGCTGTCCGAGTTACCGTCCGAGTTCGAGAGTGCCTCCCGAAGGGCTGTCCGTGACATCGTCTGGGGGACAGTCCGACCGCCTCCCGGAGGGCTGTCCGAGGGACTGTCCGAGGGGCAGATGTGGGAGTACATCCTCGCGGTTGGGAGGTTGTAAATCCTAGCTACGGGGATCTGCACCGCCGATCGTCATCAACTCTACTTCCGCTGCGCTACGAGTCGGTAACGAAAAGATCAAACCTTCTATGCAGTCTCCATTGTGGTCCTGGGCTGGTGCGTAGGTCGGAAATTTTTTGTTTTCTGCTGCGTTCCCCTACAGTGCATTATGTGTAGCTAATATTGAGTGTGTTTCATGAATGGATCAATGATTGAGCATAATGGGCTAGGGATAACTTTCTTTAGCGTTGATATTTTGAAAGACATGGTTGCTTGTTAGTATGCTTGAGTATTTATGTCTTCAAAACAAACTATAGACTATTGCTTTGAATCATTCAAGTCCAAATGTCCATGCTATAAAGAAAAGAATATATGATGAATATGATAGGTGGCATTCCACATCAAAAATTCTGTTTTTATCATTTACCTACTCGAGGACGAGCAGGAATTAAGCTTGGGGATGCTGATACGAACGTATCTATAATTTTTGATTGTTCCATGCTATTATAGTATCAATCTTGGATATTTTTATATACATTTACAGCAAGTATATATCATTTTTTGGGACTAACCTATTAACTTAGTGCCCAGTGCCAGTTGCTGTTCTTTGCTTGTTTTTGGTTTTCCAGAATATCAGTACCAAACGAAGTCCAAATGCCACGAAACTTTTTGGAGATTTTTTTCTGGACAAAACAAACACTAGAAGCTTCGGGAGGGGTCGAGAAGAAGAAGCAGTGGCCCACGAGGCACCACGGCGCGCCCCAAGGGGGCGCCCTGGTACCTCATGGGGCCCACACAGCTCCGTTTGACCTAATTCCACCTCTATAAATTCTCTAAAATCGGGAAACCAATAGAGGAGTCCACGAAATACTTTTTCCGCCGCCGCAAGCTTCTGTTCTCGAGAGATCCCATCTGGAGGCCTTTTCCGGTACTCCGCCGGAGGGGGAATCGATCACGGAGGGGCTCTACATCATCCTTGCTGCCCTTCCGATGATGCGTGAGTAGTTTACCACAGACCTTCGGGTCCATAGTTAGTAGCTAGATGGCTTCTTCTCTCTTTTTGATCTTCAATACAATGTTCTCCTCGATGTTCTTGCAGTTCTATCCGATGTAATCACTTTTTGCGGTGTGTTTGTTGGGATCCGATGAATTGTGAGTTTATGATCAGATTATCCTTGAATATTATTTGAGTCTTCTCTGAACTCTTTTATGCATGATTATTATAGCTTCATATTTCTCTCCGATCTATTGATTTGGTTTGGCCAACTAGATTGATTTATCTTGCAATGGGAGAGGTGCTTTGTAATGGGTTTGATATTGCGGTGCTCAATCCCAGTGACAGAAAGGGACATGACACGTATGTATCGTTGCTATTAAGGGTAAAAAGATGGGGTTTATTCACACATGAGTTTACTTTGTCTACATCATGTCATCTTGCTTAAGGCATTACTCCATTCTTTATGGACTTAATACACTAGATGCATGCTGGATAGCGGTCGATGTGTGGAGTAATAGTAGTAGATGGAGGCAGGAGTCGGTCTACTTGTCTCGGACGTGATGCCTATATACATGATCATTGCCGTGGATATCATCATGATTACTTGCTTTTCTATCAATTGCCCAACAGTAATTTGTTCACCCACCGTATGCTATTTTCATGAGAGAAGCCTCTAGTGAAAACTATGGCCCCCGGGTCTATCCAAATCATATATTAAAAATCATAAAAATACCTTGCTACACTTTTACTTTATTTATTTTATTTTGTATTTTTGTTCTATTTATCTATCACCACACAATTTAATCTTGCAATTAACCGCCAAGGGATTGACAACCCCTTGTTTGCGTTGTTTGCAAGGATTTGTTGTTTTGTGTGCAGGTACTGCTAACGAGTTGTTGCGTGATTCTCCTACTGGATTGATAACCTTGGTTTCATAACTGAGGAAAATACTTATCTCTACTGTACTGCATCATCCCCTCCTCTTTGGGGAAATCTCAACGCAGCTCACAAGTATCAGTAGGCAGTATCCACAAAGAAAACTCAAATTCCCAACCATTTTATATGATTAGTCATCCATGCAATTTTGACAACACATTGAAATAAATTATAGAAAATAAAAAACGGCTTAAAAATTGAAATCGTTTTGCATGGAGGCCTCTTATGCGCAATGGCTTGTGGGAAAAATGATAAACTGACAATACCACAAACTTGAAAAAACCCCTTCACAAACAGACCTATCTCATATGAAGATCAATGACTTTCAACCAAGATGACCGTACCCATGGGCATCTTCATGGCATAGTACATGATAACATGACCATTTATGGAACTAATAAGGGTGTGACCATTGTGATCAATAATTCGAAAAAAGATTGAAGATTTGGTTTAAAAAAGTTATTTTTCATTTTTCTAGTGCCCAAGATGACTTATTTTGTGAAGCAAGTGCCATAAATAATATTGTAAATTGTGCCCTTACAATTTTCACGTAAAGTATACCACATGGGATTCCAACTGCCATTTTTCATGAATTTCATAGTGATATTGCCATATTTCATTGATTTATTGAATTTCTGGTGATTTACATCAAGTAATTCAAAATTGAACTGCAAGTGTGCTCTAGTTTGGTCCAATAAATTTTGAAAAATCATTTTCACCTACCACATTAGGAATGTAGGCAGTATCCACAAAGAAAACTCAAATTCCCAACCATTTTATATGATTAGTCATCCATGCAATTTTGACAACACATTGAAATAAATTATAGAAAATTAAAAAAGGCTCAAAAATTGAAATCCTTTTGCATGGAGGCCTCTTATGTGGAATGGCTTGTGGGAAAAATGATAAACTGACAATACCACAAACTTGAAAAAAAAACCTTCACAAACTGACCTATCTCATATGAAGATCAATGACTTTCAACCAAGATGACCATCCCCATTTTTGGAACTAACAAGGGTGTTACCATTGTGATCAATAATTCCAAAAAAAGATTGAATATTTGGTTAATAAAAATTTATTTTCCATTTTTCTAGTGCCATGCATGACTCTCGAAGTGCCATAAATAATATTATATATTCTGAAAATTCATTTTTAGCTTGCAAATTAGGAATGTAGGAATTATACAGAAAGAAAAATGTCAAGTTTCCAACGACTTTATACGATTACTCATCCATGCATTTTTGACAATATTCTGAAAGAAATTACAGAAAAAGAAAAAAAGGCCCAACAATAGAAATTCTTTGGCATGGGGCCATTGGTTGGGTTAAAAAGATCTTTCTCCCATTTCCTTGCGCCCACGATGAATTTCTTGTGAAGGAAGGGCGAGAAATTTCAGTACATAAGGTTGCATACACATCTTGGATCCACAACATTGGAAGAATCAATGAAAAACAAACAAACTTCAGTAGATAAGGTAGCATACACATCTCAGATCAACTTCAGTACATAGCCATAAACAAACTAGAAGTACATGACAACTCCAATTACACAACTATGGGCGACCACTCATCCTCCGGCTTTGCTTTGTACATGATAACCCCTAAACATCGTCGTCTTCGCTCATACGCTTTATGACATACGAATACCTATCCTCCTCTGCATATTCATCCTCGTCCTCCTCCTCGTTGGTGGCTGGAGCAGGCTTTGACAACCAATCCTTGTCCTCCTCCTCATCCTCAACTACCATTTGCTCGTCTCCGGGCGCAGACCTTTCGATGGTCCTCATAAACTCCTCCACATTATCAGGCATAATTATGTGTAGAGACATACCAGGAGGAGGCTGCACATATCTCACCCCCGGAATAGCTGTGAGCTCTCGTTTGACCTTTAGATCCGGCGGGCCACGTCGAGACTCGTATGAATACCAGCGAGTTCGCTGACGAGGATCCGGTGACTCCATTGCCTCACGCATCGCCCAAACAAAAACCCCGGTACAAGTCACCCCATTGACTCGATCTGGAATTATCCGCCGGATATCATCCGGCCTCGCATCTATCAACAATTGTAACGCATGCTCCTCCAGAGCTTGCGTGCTAGGAAACCAAGAGCAGATCTCCTTGCACTTCTCCAGTAAGACAGCGTCACCGACGCAGAACACCTCCAACGGCGTCGTCACCACCGATGGCGGCCGCGGGATTGGGGGTGGGGAAGGAGGAGGTGGAGGTGGGCCGCGGGGGATGCGAAATGAGGGAGAGAGATATTTTGTCCCATTTTTTTAGACAAATGAACAAACCGTCCACCAACCGGTCCCACATGTCAGCATCTCAGGTCAGCCCCACGCATCAGCACCGGCGAAGTAACGGTCAACAGCTTTGACCGGACAGCAAGGCACCGTTTGGCCTTTTGTGAGGCACGGGCGAGTGGAGGAGGGAAAAAGTGAGCACAGTTAGATGGGCGGGGGAAAATTGAGCACAACTAAGGAAGTAGGGGAACGAAAATAGAAATCCCATATATATAATAAAAGATGAAATAGGTTATAATAAACCAAAAGTAAAGGGTTATAGTAAACCAAATAAAGGCCGGCTTTCGAGGCTCGACACTTGAAATATAAAGTCCGGCTTTCGAGGCTCGACAATTGAAATATGCTTCCTATGGATGCAAGCTTTGTAGCCTGTGGTTTATCCTTGCTATCTGGTAAAGCCGGCTTTTGCGTGACATAAACTAGTGTTTTAACTTTGATAAGTTCAGGGTCAACAAATTCAATGATAGGCATCAGACTGATTGATTTATCAAGCGTACAGCCGGGTCACATAAGTGCAAATAGCATCAAGCTTACAGGCAGGTATAACCAATAATATGATGGCATATGCCTGGTTAAAGATATGTTATAGCTGGACTCGATACTCAACAACACACTATTATGAAGTGAAACGACAAAACTCTAGGGTCCAGAGGTGTCGGCTTTATTCCATCGATCATAATTGAATTATAGGCGTTTTAAGGTTGCTGAACCGTAGGCATTTTTAAGGTTACCGAATGATGGCTCCAAATTTTACGCATCTTTAGAGCTCGTTTGTTGCACATTATCTCCGTATATCAAGTCATATCATGTTCCATCGAGCCAATTATATGTCCATATACATGATTTCTACTTTTTATCCTTTTCATCGCGAGCATTGCATAATCTTTATTATTAGTTGGTTTTTATTAGTTTGCCTTGTCATTGTGTGTCTTGTAGGTGATGCGGACTTCCCAAGTACTTAGCACGATAAAGGGAGTTCAAATGGTGGACACCCAGGACCCAGACTTGCCATTTCGAAGGTGAAAAAAGTCATTTTTCCAAAGTGCTCCAAATCAAGATCTAAAACTAGAAATGGATCGGCGTCGTTCATATGAATCCATAGATCCCAAGAACGTCAAATTCTGAGTTCGTATGAAGAAATGGCGACCGTTTTACCAGAGAGGGGCAGAATGAAAGATGGCATTTAAAACTACCGTTGCTGGTCGTTTGGGCGCCCGTATGATGTCCACATAGCACCGAAAGTTACCTCTCGTGATGGGATTCTTTGTGGATTTCGTCCCCGTTTGTTCCCACGACTTCCTTGGCCTTCAAGGGATGATTTGGGAGAGGATAAGGCTCACCTAGAGCCCTTGGATCAAAGGGGAGATGCTACATCAACGGAGGAGGCTATGAGAGAGCTCTTATATATTCACCTTCAACCCTAGCCACTGTCTCCATCCTACATCTCAGAAATTCATCATTCATCTCCACGTCCAGCCGCCATCCACATTCAGAACACCATTGGGGCAACCAAGAGGGAGACCGGAAGGGACCGCCGCCGGCGGAGCGCGGCCATGGGCCGCCGCCGCGCCACCATCATCACCATCACCCGCCGCGCCGCCATCACCACCATCATCATCACCCCTTCTTCCACCCCCATCACGGTGTCCGTGATGGGTTGTTTCAACTCTTGAACCCCTCTTTATGTGATGTTATTTGAGTAATTGTTGGATATGGGTCGGTCGATTAGTAAGTGGTTGTTTGATATGTTTAGTCTATTTGTGTGTTGCTTCGTGCTGCTTATTTACCTATGCGGTAATTTAGTGATTGGAGACGTTCAATCCATTGGCATAGTTGGAGACGTTCAACTCTTAGGCCACACATGAAGTAGACAGAGGATTGTGCAAACTGATGGACCTGTGACGTGACAGGTGCAAATATCTTGAAGGGAACACAATTACTCTAGGAATCACGGTTGTCCATAGAACCTAATGCCTTCGTCCGGTCCTCAAACCACGAGGACCTTAATATCTTTGCGTTAGCCGCCTCAGGTATGTGACAAGAAGTAGGATGAATGAGTTATCTCAATACAGCACGTCTGGAGAGATAACATTATGTGAGGGACCGCCCACCATCCGTAGATTATCGTATCCTATGATGCAGGTATTGACTTAGCCACTACGTGGCATAGTCGTAAAGCTTAACTCCATTCCGTGCCCGTACCGAATGAGACCATACCTATATGCCAGCAACCTCATCTAAAACATCACATACCTCTCTTAGTTTATTTCCTTTGTTTAGTTTAGTATTTACTTTTTCGTTCTCTCTAGTACTTTAGTTTAATTCTCCCTTTTACCATTCCTAGCAACCTACTTAAGTGAGCTATTTCCAAACTCCGGTTTGGGTGTGAGTGTTGTTGTGTTAGTGACAACACAACTGTGGGGATTGTGGTGCCATCCTATTCGCTCCCTGTGGGATTGACAAACCTTACTTATCACAAAATTGCTACATAGCCATGTGCACTTGCAGGACATCAAGCTTTTTCTGGCGTCGTTGTCGGGGAGCATAGTGCTTGGCTATTACTTTCTCGTTCATATTTAGTTTACTTTTGTTTGTTGCAAAAATCTGCTTATCATGTCTTCTGAGATGTCTACTCACGAATAGAAAAAATCTACAATGGAGAAGAAGAGCGACAATATTTAACCTATGGCTATCAACAATGAGAAGATAAAAGAATGGATAGCACTACTGGAAGAATGGGCACCAATTACATGCGATGAGTACTTTGTAACGTGCAAAGATTGTAAAATGAAAGGGCACTATGCTTATCAATGTAAGTACAATGTTGATCCTATACTAGCAATTTATAATATTAGTGATAAATGCAATGCAAGTATTGAAGTTCTTCAGTTGGTACTTTATTATGGTGTCGATGAAGTTTTACATTACATGGGAGACGCATGGATAAATGATATGGTGCTTGGTAGTGCTTATAGGAAATTGCATCCTATTCACCGTACTTGCAGAGATAACTTCCACAATAGTGCGTTGGTTATGACTATTCCAGAGAGGTTAGCCACCTCGAAAGGAATGAGCCTTTTGCAGGATCTATGGAAGGATAAAAAGAAGGATGCAAAGGAAGAACCAGAAGCACCCCTAGATACATGGTTGCAAGGAATGGTAAGAGAACATTTATTATATATATCAAACTAACTTGCAGCCAACAAAAGGGGATCACGAAGAACAAATTATCATGGATGAACAAGTGTTCTGGAAGAAGAAAACCTCATGGAAGAAGAAGTGGATGAAATCCCACCTCCCACTCCCAAGAGTAAACTTTTGCACACACTCAGTGAGTTCTTCGATGATGCAACTCTCAAGAAGAGCATAAAGTCTTTGAATACATTAGAACTGCTAGAATTTTTAAATGCTTGATCGTATATGCTATGTTCTATGTATGAAGTTTGTTGCAGATGTTGCCGGTCTCCAAAACATCTTGACTTCCAGTGCACAAAAACCCATGATGAGGTGGTAGCACACTACAATAGTAGTAAGAATGCCACCGAGGAAATCATGCGGTATGTGTTAAGCACGAATGCATGGAAATTTATTGCTGAGATCGAAGCTGTTGAAGCTCACAGGAAAGATGAAATTATTGATTGGATATATTACGTGGTGGATTCCCTTAATTATTATTGTCAAGAATATCTTTTCAATAAAAAAGATGCCGACGTGCAGGAACAAGAGGACGATAATAACTCTATTTTGGATGAAATTGAAGCTAATGAACTTGACTTGCAGGATTGTCACCCTCTGGTCAAGACGTCTAGTGTTAGCAATGGTGATGAGCTAGAGGAAGAAAGTACTTTTGATTTACCTGTGTTAATGTCCAACTATGCTTCGTTGGACGATCTTCTTATGCAGGGGAAACCATTAGGGAGTGTTGATCTACCCACTCCAAACAAAGAATTTTATGAAGTGTTCCCTTCTACTTGTAGCTTGCGTTGGTATTATCCCTGAAGAGGAAGGGATGATGCAGCACAGCAGAGGTAAGTATTTCCCTCAGTTATGAAACCAAGGTTATCAATCCAGTAGGAGAACCACGCAACACCTCGTTAGCAGTACCTGCACACAAACAACAAATCCTTGCACCCAACGCAAACGAGGGGTTGTCAATCCCTCGGCGGTTAATTGCAAGATTAAATTGTATGTGATAGATAGATAGATTGAAACAAAAAAACAAAATAAAATAAATAAAGAAAAAGGGCAGCAATATTTTTAGGGTTTTAGTAATATGATTTAGATAGACCCGGGGGCCATAGTTTTCACTAGAGGCTTCTCTCAAGAAAATAGCATACGGTGGGTAGACAAATTACTGTTGGGCAATTGATAGAAAAGAAAATAATCATGACGATATCCGAGACAATGATCATGTATATAGGCATCACATCCGAGACAAGTAGACCGACTCCTGCCTGCATCTACTACTATTACTCCACACATCGACCGCTATCCAGCATGCATCTAGTGTATTAAGTCCATAAAGAATGGAGTAACGCCTTAAGAATGATGACATGATGTAGACAAGATAAACTCACGTATGAATAAACCCCATCTTTTTACCCTTAATAGCAACGATACATACGTGTCATGTCCCTTTCTGTCACTGGGATTGAGCACCGCAAGATCGAACCCATTACAAGGCACCTCTTCCCATGGCAAGATAAATCAATCTAGTTGGCCAAACCAAATCAATAGATCGGAGAAGAAATACGAAGCTATAATAATCATGCATAAACGAGATCATAGAAGACTCAAATAATATTCATGGATAATCTGATCATAAACTCACAATTCATCGGATCCCAACAAACACACTGCAAAAAGTGATTACATCGGATAGAACTCCAAGAACATCGAGGAGAACATTGTATTGAAGATCAAAAAGAGAGAAGAAGCCATCTAGCTACTAACTATGGACCCGAAGGTCTATGGTAAACTACTCACGCATCATCGGAAGGGCAGCAAGGTTGTTGTAGAGCCCCTCCGTGATCGATTCCCCCTCCGGCGGAGTACCGGAGAAGGCCTCCAGATGGGATCTCTCAAGAACAAAAACTTGCGGCGGCGCAAAAAGTATATCGTGGACTCCCCTAAGGGTTTCTTATTTTTCTGGAATTTATAGTGGTGAAATTGGGTCAAACGGAGCTCTGTGGGCCCCATGAGGTACCAGGGCGCGCCTGCCCCCCCCAGGCGCGCCCTGGTGCCTCGTGGGCCCCCCTGGGGCTTCTGGCCTCCTCCCGAAGCTTCTAGTGTTTATTTGTCCAGAAAAAAATCTCCAAAAAGTTTCATGGCATTTGGACTTCGTTTGGTATTGATTTTCTGTAAAACAAAAACAGGGCAGAAAACAACAACTGGCACTGGGCACTAAGTTAATAGGTTAGTCTCCAAAAATGATATATAATTGCTGTAAATGCATATAAAAACATCTAAGATTGATAATATAACAGCATGGAACAATAAAAAATTATAGATATGTTGGAGAGGTATCATTCCCCTATGAAGGTAGCCAAGGTAATCTCTTAAAGTTTATATATAAGTCTCTAACCCTCTTGTTACAGAACTATAAGAAGACATGCCTAACTAGCTCGGTGCATCGGTTCTCGCTTGAGAGCGAGAACCTCTTTTCCTACATGATGCCGATGCACCGTAAGCATGTACAACTCCGACCGCACTCTGCTATGAGGTGCTCCAAACCCCGGTCGGAGTCAGGTCTCACGCTCGGGGTTGATATCCCTTGGGATCCCGGTGGATGACCTATCGGAGCACCAAAGCCCAGCTATATGACTATAAAGAAAGCGCTGCTTGGGAGGCAACCCGGAAGTAAGTAGGTGTCTTTCTTAGATTTGTGTCTTTGAGTCTAGTTGCATTCATATTTTCATTGGCACTTTTGTTTTTGCGTATTTGCTATTAGAATTGGTGTTGGAATAATCTTTGTTGGTAAAAATTTAGCGTATCGGTAGCCCAATATTTTGCTGCACACCTCCTCTTACTTTTTGATGCAAAAATGCTATCTGACTAACGCGAGGAGGAAGCACAAATTTTTTGCAAAGTTTTGCAGCTCCAGGGAAAAAGACGGCGTACCATACGACCGCTCCCGGTCTTATTTGCGCTCGTTTTAGCTCGTGGCTGCGAGTTGAAGAGGACCAGAATGAAAGACGACCTACCATACGAGCGCTCGCGCTTGTATGCGCGGTCGTATGACCTGGTGGGCACGAAGAGAAACCCTCCAGAGCAAAAGACGGCGTTCCGTACGAGTGCTTGCGCTTGTATGCGCGCCCTTATGAGAGGGTGACGCTGAGCAAGGACTTCTAGAGCGAAAGGCGGCGTACCGAATGACCGCAGCCGGTCGTACGTATGGTCGTATGAGGGGAAAAATACCCCCATTTGATTCATTTTCGACGTTTGAGGTCGATGGGCTATTTTCTAACCGATTATTTCCTTTGTACTTTTATTTAATTACCTTCAAAGCTCCTTGACCAATAAATCTTTAGCAACCTATGCTTTCTTTTATTTTATTTTCCGGTTGGGTATACGAACTCCGTTCGTATACCAAATCGATGCTTTTATTTTGTGTGTTATTTTTGCTGGGACTTGAACCTTATGTGGTGATGTGTACGGTATGGTGCCAACCGTATGAAGATCCGCACAAGCCACTTGGTTGCTTCCATTCGATAAGCTTCAACTTTGAGTACCCGGTAATGTTTTCCCATTTGAACCTTGCCCCAAATAAAAGTGTTTTAGTAGTAAGTTTCTCACCTTAAGTGGGAACCCTCTTTTAAATTAGGTACTTAGGAGCTGCACACTTGTCTTTTATATCTTGTCTCTCATGCACTTCATCCCAAGATAGGGGTACTCGTGAATCCCTAGATATAGTTTGTTGACTTGAGCGTGGTGTTTAGGTTAATGAACCGATCATTGTGAGGCAAATGTTTTTATCACTTGTGTTGTTAATCCCTTGTGCTGCAAAAATATGAAAAACTTCAAGAAGGACAAAAAAAATCGTTTCCCTTTTAGTTTGTTTTGAACAGGTTCTATCGAAAGGCAGCCACTGGACCACAACAAGGAAATCGTAGAAGCAAGGTCCATGTCCATTGAAGGAGAGGTTATTTGAACCTCAACGGTAAAAGTGTCTAACCCTTGCTTTTAACTTAAGCTTGGGGAGGTAACCACTTTTCGCACTCTCCTTTATAAACTGCATTTTCTTTTTTATTCCGTAATTTTCTCGAGTTTGGTATTGCAAAGTTCTAAGCTTGGGGAGGTTATGTTTGCATGCGTAGGGTCTTATGCAATGTTCATTATCATAGGGTTTTCGTGCAATCATGTGTACCGCTGTTTTGACATGCTTGTTTTGCTCTAGTTTCACCTAGAATGATGAAATCTTGTGACCCTCCAAAATACATTGCCATGTTCTTTTTATCCAAAAACCTATAAAGGAGTCCTTTGAACTGTTGCCTTTCATTCACCTAATAACTTAAGTTGGGTACTCTAGTGGTGACTTGAGTAGCGATTGAATAATTGTAGAGGCTTTTTGCTGATGAACCCAACATCTTTGGTTGATCCGGGACGCACAACGGGGTTTATCCCTGCCAAACTATCTCCTCGGGGTACTTAGCTTTTGAGTCTTATGCAATACGACACCGCAATGCTCTTGTGTAGTGTTTGAGTTCTTTATGACTAATGCGAGTTAGAAGCCTTTGCACTTTCATTTATCTTTTATTGCTAGCCTCTACGGTACCGTGCATTGCCCACTCTCACAACGAGACTTGGTGCATACTTCGCAGGTACATCCAAACCCGTGGGAGGACTTCCTCTTGTTCTCCTACACATAAAACACCCCATCTCCTCAAAACTGCCACCATACCTACCTACCATGGCATTTTCATAGCCATTCCAAGTATATTGCGATGCAACTTCCACCGTTACTCTTCACATGACTTTAGCATTCATTGTCTTATTGCTTTGCATGATCATATAGAGCTGACATGATATTTGTGGCGCAGCCACCATCCATCATTGTTATACATGTTACGCTAGATCATTGCACATCCTGGTACACCTCCAGAGGCATTCATATGTAGCCATCTTTTCAGCTTATCAAGTTGTAAGTAAATAAAAGTGTGATGATCATCATTATTAGAGCATGCCCCCGTGAGGAAAAGAATGGTGGAGACTTATGAGTCCTCGAAAAAGTGGGGATGAAGTCCATGAGACTGTTCTAAAAAAAGAACAAGAAAAATGAGAGAAAAAGAGAGAAGGGGCATGCTACTATCCTTTTACCACACTTGTGCTTCAGAGTAGCACCATGTACTTCATATAGAGAGTTTTCATATACTTCATGACTATGCTAGTGGGATCTTTACATTATAGAACTTGGCTTGTATATTCTGATGACGAGCTTCCTCAAATTCTCGAGGTCTTCATGAGCAAGCAAGTTGTATGCACACCCACTTAGTTGCATTAGGAGAGCTCTCATACACTTATAGCTCTAGTGCATCCGTTGCATGGCGATCCCTACTCCTTGCATTGACATCAATCATAAGGCCTTCTCCATTGCCTAATGGTCAGCTGCGTCGATACAAGACTTTCTTTGTTTTTGACTTATCAAACCCCAATCATTATTCTATTTTTCCCTTTAAGTGCGAGGCATAGGCTCGCTCAGCTCTGCATAGGTAGTTGAGTGGATTAATAACGCAGACAGGCGATCTTGCTATAGTACCTGGTATGCCTCGGGTTGGTGTTTTTGAAGCGATCGCTGATGCATGATTTCTTTGTCTATGATAGTCATTGCTATGTTCCTAACATAATACTGACATTCTCTCTAAACCTTTGGCAATGGGAATTTGGACTCCACAGAAACATTTCCTCTTTCTTGACCTTCATGGAAATGGAACTAAGAGGATTGCAGGTATTACTCCCATACTAGCTAACTTTTGCAAACTTGCAAGATGAACATGGATATCACTTTTGGGCTTTGGTTTTCAATGTGTGCTTAGAGTTAGCAACAACGAACTTAGATAGTCAACCTTCTTACTCAAGGACGAGCAAGGTTTAATCTTGGGGAGGTTGATGGCTCCATATTTTACGCATCTTTAGAGCTCATTTGTTGCACATTATCTCCATATATCAAGTCATATCATGTTCCATTGAGCCAATTATATGTCCATATGCATGATTCCCAGTTTTTATCCTTTTCATCGCGAGCATTGCATAATCTTTTTTCTTAGTTGGTTTTTATTAGTTTGCCTTGTCTTTGTGTGTCTTGTAGGTGATGCGGACTTCCCAAGTACTTAGCACGATGAAAGGAGTTCAAATGGTGGACACTTAGGACCCAGACTTAGCCATTTCGAAGGTGGAAAAATTCATTTTTCCAAAGTGCTACAAATCAAGATCTAAAACTATAAATTGATCGGCGTCGTTCATACGAATCCAACGAGCCCAAGAACATAAAATTCCGAGTTCGTACAAAGAAATGGCGACCATTTTACCAGAGAGGGGCAGAATGAAAGACGGCGTTTCAAACGACCGCTGCTGGTCGTTTGGGCGCCCGTATGATGTCCGCACAGCACCAAAAGTTGCCTCTCGTGACGGGATTCGTCGTGGATTTTGTCCCCGTTTGTTCCCACGACTTCCTTTGCCTTCAAGAGATGATTTGGGAGAGGATAAGGCTCACCTAGAGCCCTTGGATCAAAGGGGAGATGCTACATCAAGGGAGGAGGTTATGGGAGAGCTCTTATATATTCACCTTCAACCCTAGCCACTGTCTCCATCCTACATCTCAGAAATTCATCATTCATCTCCACGTCCAGCCGCCGTCCACATTCAGAACACCATTGGGGCAACCAAGAGGGAGACCGAAAGGGACCGCTGCCGGCGGGGCGCGGCCATGGGCCGCCGCCGCCGCGCCAGCATCATCACCATCATCCACCGCGCCGCCATCACCACCATCATCATCACTCCTTCTTCCTTCCCCATGACGGTTTCCGTGATGGGTTGTATTAACTCTTGAACACCTCTTTATGTGATGTTATTTGAGTAATTGTTGGATATGGGTCGGTCGCTTAGTAAGTGGTTGTTTGATATGTTTAGTCTATTTATGTGTGTTGCTTATTTACCTATGCGGTAATTTAGTGATTGGAGATGTTCAATTCATTGGCGTAGTTGGAGACGTTCAACTCTTAGGCCACACATGAAGTAGATAGAGGATTGTGCAAACCGATGTACCTGTGACGTGACAGGTGTAGATATCTTGAAGGGAACACAATTACTCTAGGAATCACGGTTGTCCATAGAACCTAATGCCTTCATCCGGTCCTCAAACCACGAGGACCTTAATATCTTTGTGTTAGCCACCTAAGGTATGGGACAAGAAGTAGGATGAATGAGTTATCTCAATACAACATGTCTTGAGAGATAACATTATGTGAGGGACCGCCCACCATCCGTAGATTATCGTATCCTATGATGCAGGTACTGACTTAGCCACTACGTGGCATAGTCGTAAAGCTTAACTCCATTCCGTGCCCGTACCGAATGAGACCATACCTAGATGCCAGCAACCTCATCTAAAACATCACATACCTCTCTTAGTTTATTTCCTTTGTTTAGTTTAGTATTTACTTTTCCGTTCTCTCTAGTACTTTAGTTTAATTCTCGAACCATAGGCATTTTTAAGGTTGCCGAACCATAGGCATTTTTTATGGTTGCCAAACCATTGGCATTTGTAAGGTTGCCGAACCGTAAAATTTTGGACGTAGGAGCCACCAGATTTTGATGGATATAGCCTTCGATATTGGTGAGCCGTCGAAACCCCCAAGATTAAATTCAAGTTAGAACTTTATTTTTATTGATAAATAAAATTATGAAAAGCATAAAAGTGACTTAGCTATTTTTGTGCCTCAGCGTTGATGATGCAGTGTGAACCCGCAGAAGGTTAAGGTCGGCCGCCGCGAGGTTGTAGACGATCCCGTAGGAGTCGCAAGTCGGCAACCCGGCTGACTATTCGAGCCAGCGACGGAAACCGGAATTTTGAAGACGTACAGCCGAAAAACCGCCGAACTGGAGGTGGCGCAATTTGAGCCGGCTTAGCCGGTGTCGGAGAAGGTCGCGGTGTTGGCGAAACCGACCACGTTAGAAGCCGAATTTTTTCCACGTGGAGCCAGAGTAGAGGCACACACGAGCTAACATTTTTTTCGCTTCGGCATTTGTTGAAGTAGACCGAGACTCATGATGGCAAGTTGTGCGTGCATTCATCTGGCAGTGCCATGTGGGCGGACGCTGGCGCGGCCTTCGGCATGTTGATGTAGACCGAACCGCAGGGATGGTGGTCTCTACGTGCGTCCGCCGGGCAGCGCCGTGCGGACGGACATCGGCAGCCTCCGGCGCGGCGGTTGTTTGTTATGACAGTCGCTAGTTGATTGTCCTAATTTTTTTTATCGAAGGTAATATGCTCGAAGTTCATGCCAATTTGATGGGACGTGAGAAGCACGTTTGCTTGATCATCATGTGACTAGCTTGCCTGCTCCTTCTTCTTCCCCTTGAGGGTGTCCCAGATTAAGGGGTCCTCGGGCTGCCGGCCTATCTCTCATGGGCCGGACTGATGGGCCGCTCTTAACTCATTGAAGGAAGGCCGGTCTACAGGCAACCACGAGCTCTAGAAGGATACCTCCGAAGACTTGGCGTCTCCTCCAAGAAAAGTTAGCGTGACCGGCATGGTTATCTCCTGATAGCTACCGACCATATGTAACCCTAGGTACCCCTGGTGTTTATATAAACCAGAGGGTTTAGACCGTAGAGGGGAGAACCATTATCATCATACCCACCTAGGGTTTAGTCCATCCTATCTCGAGGTAGATCAACTCTGTAATCATCATACACATACATCAATACAATCAACCAAGACGTAGGGTTTTACCTCTTCGAGAGGGCCCGAACCTGGGTAATCGCTGTCTCTACATTCCCTGTTACCCATTGACTCCAAGATCCACAGTTCGGACTCCCTACCCGAGATCTGCCGGTTTTGGTACCGACATTGGTGCTTTCATTGAGAGCTCCGCTGTGGGATCGTCAGGGATCAATGACTCGTTTAGTCATCAGCGATGGCATCCGTGGCGGGGACGTCTTCGTCCCCGGCCAGCTCTTCGCGTTTGGCAGCGTCATGCTACACGCTGGTCCGACCGGTCGCCTCGGCCGGGTCATTAACTTTACCCCCGATCAGGAGATCAGGTTTGGGAACCTAGAGTTCGTCGCCGACTCCCGGGGAGACCTTATCCTCGCAGGGTCCTCGGCTTCACCTAAGGGACCCGCAAACTCTGAGGTTTTAACTTCGGGTGCAGCTTACCCCACTATCGCGTCGGCCGCCACCGCGGATCCGCCCTTGAGCTCGGATCCAATCTCTATGCTCGACGGCTCAAGATCAGCCTTGGTCGAGCACCATTGCGTGGCAATTTCAAGCGGTTCTAGTGCAGAAATACTGCGGGTTTACCCCGAGAACTACCAGAACATGGATTCGACGGATCTCTCATTGTTAAATGGGATACTAGATCGGATCCAGGCCATGGGGATTACCGACGGCCAGTCCTCGGTCTACGACCAGATCGGACTTAAAGCCGATGACAGGGAAATTTACATCCCTCCTGCCACCCACTTAGTCGCCACTATCGAAGACTCGGCCGAGGGCTCACCCCTCCTCCCTCTGGAGCCAAGAGTGGATTGGGTACTCCTCTCCGATCATCGAGCTCCATCCTCCAGCTCGGCCTCCAGCTCGGCAGCCGACCTCCACTCCAGAGAGAGACCAGAGCCGAAGACTAATTTGGCGAACGGCCTCGAGTCTACGCAGCCGTGCCTGGTTGAGAATTCACATCCGGAGCCCGGCATGCCGGACTCCATATCAGTCCAGGACAAAGCCGCCGAGACCCTGGACTCACATCCTGTTGGGATTAAAAAAATTATCCCACCCACCCCTCATATCGAGTACTGTCTGAGTAACTCGGGACAGCTTGATGTATGGGATCTAATGTACGCCAAACAACAGCCTGGAGAGATAGTTTGGCAATTCTGGACTAAATTCCTCCTCGTCAAAAACAAAATAGCGGACTGTTGCGACACGGAAATCCTGACGGTTTTCCAACATAACTGCCAAGACGAAGGCATCCTAAATGCCCTCGCCCGCCGCCACATTCAAAACTTCTCCGCGTTATCGGACTTGGTATATAAATATTGCGCCATGGAGGATGCTTGGCAGGCTCAACAAGAGCAAACGGAGTTAATCCATGCCAAGGAATCAAGACGAGCTCGGGCAAAACGCGCATACCCTCGCCGGTTAACTCAGTATGAACCATCCGAGAAAAAGAAGAAACTCCCGGCAGGATCCAGAACGGTTCTTGATGAACTACTGGATAAACCGTGCCCTATACACTCTGTCCTGCTCAATACAAACCCGACTCACAGCCTTCAAGCTTGCTGGGTGGTCAGGCAAGTGGCCAAGAGCGGTGAAGCCATCCTCGGAGGCTCATACCCAGACAGATGTCTAGCAACGCCCTAGGATGATGACGCCGAGATCCTAACGATCTACGAGACATACTCCTCAAAGAACCAGATGAAGAGATCCCTTCGAGAGCTCGGTCAAATTCACCATGTGGCAGCAATGGACTCATGGACAGACACACCTATCACTTTCAGCGAAGAAGACCAGCCGAGATCCTGCCCTGTCCGAGTTGCTGCCGCCCTTGTCCTGGATCCCATAGTGGATGGATTTTGACTCCAAAAGGTGTTAATGGACGGTGACAGTGGGTTAAACCTCATTTATGAGGACACCTTGGACAAAATGCAGTTCGACAGATCTCGCATCGAGCAAAGTCACACCACCTTTCGAGGAATTATCCCCGGAAAGGAGGCACGTTGCAGTGGTCGAGTCACTCTCGATGTAGTCTTCGGAACTCCCAAGAACTATCGATCCGAGCAATTGCTGTTCCACGTCATGCCCTACCGCAGTGGCTACCACGCCCTATTGGGGCGTGACGCATTCGCACGGTTCCATGCTATCCACATTACGGATATATGAAACTTAAGATGCTAGGGCCAAACGGCGTGATCACGGTCACCAGTGATCCGGACAGAGCTCTTCAGGCCAAGAACAAAACAGCATCGCTCACCCTCGAAGCGTTATCCGAAGCCCTCGCAGCTGAAGAATTAACTGCGCTCCGGTCAACGGTAGACAAGGACGATGTAATCCTCGACAAAAGGCCCAAGTCTACATCTTTCAAACCAGCTGACGAAATCGTCAAATTCCAAGTGCATCCAACAGATCCCAACAAGACGGCATACATTGGAGCTCAGCTGGACCCCGTGGTCGATGATGAATTGCGTAATTTTTTGCGCGCAAACTAGGACATCTTTGCCTGGCACCCTTCAGACATGCCAGGGATCCCACGAAGTTTAGCCGAGCACAGCTTGAACATAATTAAAGGTTTCAAGCCAGTCAAACAGGCTTTACGCCGATTTTCTGAACCCAAGCGTCAAGCTATGGGTGAAGAATTGACAAAATTGCTCGAAGCCGGATTCATCCGAGATATCAAACATCTCGAGTGGTTGGCTAATCTAGTCATGGTGCCTAAGAAAGACAAATCCTGGCTGCTGTGTGTCGATTTCAAGGACCTAAATAAGGCTTGCCCCAAGGACCCTTTCCCCTTGCCCCGCATAGACCAGATCATAGACGCCACTGCTGGGCATGACTCACTGTGTTTTCTCGATGCTTACTCTGGATACCATCAAATTAAAATGAATGAGTCCGATCAAGTGGCCACAGCATTCATCACCCCCTATGGGCCGTTCTGTTTCAACACAATGCCCTTCGGACTAAAAAACGCAGGGGCCACATACCAGCGCATGATCCAAACATGTCTGGAAAAACAGATCGGCAAAATGGTCGAGGCATATGTGGATGACATGGTTATCAAAACCAAGCACGTCAGTCAGCTGGTGGACGACCTCCGTCAAACCTTCGACAGTCTGCGAACTTTCGATATACGGCTCAATCTGGACAAGTGTGTCTTCGGAGTGCCTGCAGGCAAGCTGCTCAGATTTATTGTTTCCCATAGAGGAATATAGGCTAACCCGGCCAAAATCCGGGCACTGTCCCAGCTAGCGGTTCCTACCGAGCTAAAGCACGTCCAAAAACTGGTAGGCTGCGTGGCAGCCTTGAGCCGCTTCATTTCACGCCTTGGAGAAAAGGCCCTACCACTCTACAGGCTGCTTAAACGGACCAAAAACTTCGAATGGACTAGCGAGGCAGCGGCTGCACTAGAGGAAATTAAAACATTACTGGCTAGCAACCCCATCTTGGCACACCCAGCTTAGGTGAGCCAATGCTGCTATACATTTCGGCCACAAACCAGGTGGTCAGTGCAGTTCTCGTCGTTGAACGAGAGGCAGAAGGTCACAAGCTCCAGGTGCAGAAGCCAGTTTACTATGTATCCGAAGTGCTTGCCCCGTGTAAAACGAGGTACCCGCATTACCAAAAGATCGCCTACGCAGTTTTCATGGCATCCCGAAAGCTCCGACACTATTTTCAAGAGTGTTCGGTCACGGTAGCATCCAAAGTACCCCTCAATGATATAATCAATAATAGGGACGCCACGGGCCGTATAGCCAAATGGGCCATCGAGCTCCTTCCCTCCGAAATCATATACCGACCACGCCGAGCTATCAAATCTAAGGTGTTGGCGGATTTCGTGGCAGAATGGACGGAAGCTAAGCTCCCTAAGGAGTACAGTACGTATTCGCATTGGATGATGTACTTCGACGGCTCCAAAATGCTTGCCGGACTGGGGGCTGGAGTGGTACTCACATCTCCCACCGGCGACAATATTCGGTACGTACTGCAGATCATGTACACCGACTCCAACAACGCGACCGAATACGAGGCTCTGTTGCATGGACTTCGGATGGCAGTGTCAATGGGTGTACAACGGCTCGAGGTACGAGGAGATTCTAATCTCGCCATCTCTCAAGTCAACGGCGAATTCAATGCAAAAGACCCAAAAATGACAGCAAATCGCAATGCCGTCCTAAAAATATCCACCCGTTTTGAAGGGCTGGAGTTCCATCATGTCTCTAGAGACAGCAATCAAGCCGCCGATGTCCTTGCTCGAATGGGCACTAAACACGATCAAGTTCCGGAAAACACCTCTTTGGAACGACTCTTCAAGCCATCCGTGGTGTGGCAGGATGACAGCAAAGGCGCCGAGACCAAGGCCTCTGAAGAGCTCATCCCTCCAATCATCAAACCAGACGAAGGAATTATCAGGGGCTCGGCAATCGAAGAAACGTCTTCGGCCCACGAAGTCATGGCGATAATCGCGCCATGGACCGAGCCCTTTCTCGCCTATCTTCTCTGCCAAGACCTACCCGATGACCAGACTGAGGCAAGGCGCATAATTTGGCGATCTAAAGCCTACAAGGTCCACGAGGGCGAGCTATACAAGAAAAGCACTACCGGCGTCCTCCAAAGATGTATATCCGAAGAGGAGGGGAGACAGCTCTTGGCCGAGATTCACTCTGGCATGGGCGGCCACCACGCAGCAGCTCGGGCCCTGGTCAACAAGGCCTTCCAAGCCGGGGTTTTCTGGCCCACTGCCCGTGCAGATGCCCAAATGTTGGTCCAACATTGGGTTGGATGCCAGCTCTTCGCAAATCAAAGTCATATGCCCCCTACGGCTCTTCGGACGATACCGATTACTTGGCCTTTCGTGGTCTGGGGGCTAGACATGGTTGGACCACTTAAAGAGGGGACCAGGAAGAAGAAGTATCTACTCGTCATGGTAGACAAATTCACAAAATGGATTGAGGCAAAACCAGTAACCTCAGCCAAATCCGGACCGGTCATTGATTTTATATCTGGCGTGGTTCACCGTTATGGTGTCCCCCATAGCATAATAACGGACAATGGATCCAATTTTACTGCCCAGGAAGTAAAGGACTGGTGCGCTAATTTAGGCATTAAGCTTGACTATGCCTCTGTATACCACCCACAGTCCAATGGACAAGTCGAGCGAGCTAATGGACTGATTTTGAGCGGCATCAAGCCCCGTTTGGTCCAATCTTTAAAAGAGTCCGACAGCCACTAGGTTGAGGAGCTCAATTCCGTATTGTGGGGTCTGCGCACCACTCCCAATCGATCCACGAGCTATACACCATTCTTTATGGTGTATGGGGCAGAAGCCGTTCTCCCCAGCGATCTTATTCACGACGCACCTCGAGTACGTATGTATGAAGAAAGAGAGGCCAAGCTGGATCGGCAAGATGACCTGGACGCCCTAGAAGGAGAGCGCGACGTAGCTCGGGCTCATTCTGCCTTTTATCTGCAGCAGGCCAGACGCTATCAGAGCAGGGAAGTACGGGCAAAGGCCTATAACGTGAGCGACCTCGTCCTGCGCCTCCCAGAAAAGCAGAAGCATAAGCTGTCGCCCAAATGGGAGGGGCCCTTCATAATTGATCAGGTACTCGCAGGCGGAGCATATCATCTCCGCGACCCAAAGGACAACCGCCTCGAACCAAACCCATGGAACGCGGCTCGGCTTCGACGCTTCTACGGCTAAACCAGCGTCATCACCCTTTTTGGTTTATCCTTCTCGGCTTTATATTTTGTCTTTCTCACGTGGCTAGTCTTTCTCGGGTTGTGTTCGGTCAAGCCGAGCTACGTTAAGTTTTTCTCGGCAAATATCTTCAAATGTACCACACGTTTTTACCCGGGGGCTTCTTTTACGAAGCCGGTAATATATTATTTGTGCAACCGTGTTTGCAACCTTCCAGTATCGTTCTAAAGCCATCATATGCATCAATTTGACTTAAGATTTGGCCAAGCTGGGTTGCCTTGCTCCTATGCTTACTCCCTACATTCCCGATTGTTTGGCTAGGGAGTAAAGGGAGCACCTCTGCGATTGTTACGTCCGGATTACCCGGGTGCGTACCTCAGACGGGTGAAGCCAAAAGCTAGCGTTCTTAAGAATATAATTGGTCGGCCACGAGGGAAGTGAAAATACTCGGTAGATTATTACCAGATTCTGGGGTTATTTTCCCGAAGTAACCATTACCTGTCTATTTTGGGTAGTCGGTTATACATCCATGGTCAACATGACAACCCGGGGAAAGGAACCCATAGAGGAACTATTTTCGTTGGAAGATGTTTCTTACGTTAAATAGTAATATAACATAACTCCCCGAGCGCGTTTTGTCTGTTTGCACCAAATGGCCGGATTGCCTGGTTCTCCGAAGTGTTTTTCCGATGTTCTCGGATCACATAGTAGGAAACACTCCTCGGCCCCTGGCTGAGGGGGCAGAAGCCGATGGCCGGTTAAGACAACGTTTCAAGCACGGTTTGGAGAATATTTGATGTAAAGTACATAGATACATGGAATCAAAACGTTACTCTTGGTCAAGGCCATCTATTATGGTCTCCAGAGCACAATCTTCTTGGGACAACCGAGCTGCGGGCATCACTTGGTCATATACCAAATGTAGGGGCACTTCCTGCCCATCCGGCCCTACCGGCCCAACATGTGATAGCCTGGCTTAATAGGGATGATAGACTACTCATATCAATAAGGAATTCCTTCTTTTCCGGGAGCCCATTCGGAAAGAACTCCAAAGTTAAGCGTGCTCATCTTGGAGTAATTTCAGGATGGGTAACCGACCGGGAAGTTGCTCCCGGGTGCGCACGAGTGAGGACAAAGTGCGCAGAAAAGACTAATATTGATCTGTGGGGCCAGTCTAGATCCCGCCAGGAGTAACGACCACCGGCGGGTGTGTCCGGGGCGTTATAAGTTGGTATCAGAGCTGACCCTCGCGGTTACACGGATGTTTGCGGGCCAGGTGTGCGTTCATGTTGTGCATGACGTTAGTGACCCATCGTGGCACACGGCATGGCACATGTGCCGGACTAGACGCACAGACGTATGTGCCAAGAGGGAACGTTCCTGTGGCCCGACGAGGACGTCGGTTCCTCTGAGTGGGGGTGTATGTGATAGCCTGGCTTAATAGGGATGATAGACTACTCATATCAATAAGGAATTCCTTCTTTTCCGGGAGCCCATTCGGAAAGAACTCCAAAGTTAAGCTTGCTCAGCTTGGAGTAATTTCAGGATGGGTGACCGACCGGGAAGTTGCTCCCGGGTGCGCACGAGTGAGGACAAAGTGCGCAGAAAAGACTAGTATTGATCTGTGGGGCCAGTCTAGATCCCGCCAGGAGTAATGACCACCGGCGGGTGTGTCCGGGGCGTTACACAACACTAGCCAAATGCTCTGGTTCAAGCTTGGTGAAGCGGGTCTTAATCATCGCCCAAGCTTCTCGTGCTCCCTCTCGACAAGATGATATTTTCCGAGCTCCTTTAAACCGATTAGCAAGTTTGGTCATTCCTTTCGGAGCCAACTCACCAAGCCACAATGCCTTGAACATGCTCTTCATAGCTTTTCGGGCCTACTCATGTATGGCGGATAGCTCCTTTAGCAGGTCCCGTCCGAAAGAGCTGGCCTCCTCTTCGGGGCGCCCGGTCAGAAGAACTAAAAAGAGACACGACATTGTTCATATTGTTGTCTAATACACACAGTCTATGTATTGAAAAACTAGGTTGCACTCACCGAACATGCCAGTTTTCAGTCTCTGGTTCTCCTCCTAGGATAGAGCCAGCTGAGCTTTCAAGCCCTTAATTTCTTGGGCCTGTTGTTGATTTTCTGCCTTGAGCTTATCCCTTTCCTCATGACTTCGGGTCAGCACGCGGTAGCCAGCCTCTTGTTGTGACTCCGCATACCTTTGACCCTCTCTGGCTGCGTCCAGATCCTTCTGCAGTTGATTTATCGACTCGGCTGCTATGGACCAATCTTTCATTAGAAAAGGTGTCCCATATAATTCTTTATGACACACATTTAAGTCTGTCACTTACCGTGTGCCTCTCTGGTCCATTTCTTGACCTCATTCAGCTCGGCCTCCACAGATTTCAACTGTGTTTGTGTCAGCCCGAGGTCTTCGGCCACCTTTTTGTTCTGCTCCCGAACAGTCTGCACCATAGTACGTCATTATAACATCAGACCCTTAACTCGGCCGTCCCGCCCAAATTAAGGCTCGGGGGCTACTGGGTTAGGCAATTGGTTATCAAAACCAATGGCATACTTGCAAACTCGTAGACATAAGTTTAACTACCCCCTCGAGTCCCGTTCGGGCAGCTCCGAGGTACGCGTCTACCGAACTAAGAGCGTTAAACTCTTGATCGGAAAATGCAGAATGACGTAACGATGCCTTGCGCCGTCGGTGATTCATCACACTTTCGACCTCGGAGTTGGTAACCGAGACGCCCCCTGAATCCTCCAGATGTTGGTCCTCGGCAGGGAGCCCGGAAGTAGCACCGGCCATGGCAGGGGACCTCGGTCTTGGGTCACCCCCCGGCACCTCTTTGATATCCTCGGGCAAAGGTGGTTCTACATATCGCCTGCAGGCCGCAGCAGAAGAAAATTGCTGACATCCCCAATGGTTGTCGAAGATAAAGACACAAAAAGTACAGTGGATACGTTACCTCTTCGGGGGAGCACGGATGACGTGACTCCCGTTGGCACCGCACATTTGGACACCCTGCGGCCACTTGCCGCTGGGGCCACCGGTGCCGCTCTCGCAGATGTCCAGCGTGTCATACGGCGGCCCTTGGGAGTAGAAGTCAGTGTACTCGGGGCCGCAGGAGCTGAGCGTCTTTTTCGAGAAGTGATACGTCTCCAACGTATCTATAATTTATGAAGTATTCATGCCATGTTTATTATAGTTTTGTATAATTTTGGTGCACTTTTATATGGATTTTATATAAATTTTCATGGACTAACATATTGACCTAGTGCCCAGTGCCAGTTGCTGTTTTCTGCTTGTTTTGGTTTTCCAGAAAATCCATATCAAATGAACTCCAAATGCAGCAAAACTTTGTGACGATTTTTTCTGGAAGGAAACAGACCCAAGAAGCTTCGGGGGAGTAGCAGAAGACCCACAGGGGCCCCATAAGCCACCTGGGCGTGCCACCCCCCCAGGCACGCCCTGGTGCCACGTGGGCCCCCTGTGGCCCTTCTTCGCGTGATTCCAACGCCAAAAATTCTTATAAATACCAAAACCCCCAAATATAACCCTAGATTTTCGACTCCGCCGCCGCAAGCCTCTGTACCCTCGAAATACCATCTGGATCCCCGTTCCGGCACCCTGCCGGAGGGGGAAATCATCACTAGAGGCCATCTTCATCATCCCGGCGGTCTCCATGACGAGGAGGGAGTAGTTCACCCTCAAGGCTAGGGGCATATACTACTAGCTATGTGTTTGATCTCTCTCTCGTGTTCTTGATTTGGCACGATCTTGATGTACCGTGAGGTTTGTTAATATAGTTGGATCATATGGTGTTTCTCCCTCTCTATCTTGTTGTGATGAATTGAGTTTTTACCTTTGAGGTTTCACTATTATCGGATTGAATACTTTTATGGATTTGAGAACACTTGATGTATGTCTTGCATATGAATACCCGTAGTGACAATGGGGTGTTCTATTGATTCACTTGATGTATGTTTTGGCACTCAACTCGCGGATTCCCGAGGTGACATTGGGGTAATCTATGCATAGGGGTTGATGCACGTTTTCTTCCTACTTTCTCCGGTAGAAATCTTGGGGCACTCTTTGAAGTTCTTTGTGTGGATTGAATATTATGATCTGAAGTTGTTCGATGCATATCGAATAATCAACTCACGGATACTTGTGGTGACATTGGAGTATCTAGGTGACATTAGAGTTGGTTGATGCGTATCATATGATGTTATTTTAGTACGAACTCTAGGGCTGTTCGTGACACTTATAGGGATGGCTCAATAGATTGATCGGAAAAGATAACGTTGAGGTGGATTCGTACCCAACAACAATTTCATCTTATGTTCTCGGCTAGATAAGAACTTTGGGGTGATTCTTTGTCGCACGTTGATACGTCTCCAACGTATCTATAATTTATGAAGTATTCATGCCATGTTTATAACAATTTTGTATGATTTAGGTGCACTTTTATATGGCTTTTATCTGATTTTTATGGACTAACATATTGACCTAGTGCCCAGTGCCAGTTGCTGTTTTCTGCTTGTTTTTGGTTTTCCAGAAAATCCATATCAAATGAAGTCCAAATGCAGCGAAACTTTTTGATGATTTGTTTGGAACAAAAGAGACCCCCGAAGCTTCGTGGGAGGACCAGAAGAGCCACGAGGTGCCCACGAGCCACCACCGCTTGTTTGGGGGGGGGGGCAAGCTCGCTGTGGTGCCTCGTGGGCCCATCTTAGCCCATCTTCGTGTGATTCCAACGCTGGAAAATCATATATATTCCAAAACCCCCAGAAATAACCCTAGAACTTTGACTATGCCGCCGCAAGCCTCTATACCAAGGAGATCCCATCTGGAGCCCTTTTCCGGCACCCTGCCGGAGGGGGGAATCATCACCGGAAGCCATCTTCATCATCCCGGCGGTCTCCATGACGAGGAGAGAGTAGTAGTTCACCCTCGGGGCTGAGGGTATGTACTAGTAGCTATGTGTTTGATCTCTCTCTTTCGTGTTCTTGATTTGGCACGATCTTGATGTATCGCGAGCTTTCTTAATATAGTTGGATCATATGGTGTTTCTTCCCTCTCTATCCTTGTTGTGATGAATCGAATCTTTTCCCTTTGAGGTTTCGTTATTGTCAGATTGAATATTTCAGATTTGAGAACACTTGATGTATGTCTTGCATATGAATACCCGTGGTGACAATGGGGTATTATATTGATTCACTTGATATATGTTTTGGCACTCAATTCGCGGATTCCCGCGGTGACATTGGTGTAATCTATGCATAGGGGTTGATGCACGTTTTCATTATCTTTTCTCCGATTGAAACTTTGGGGTGCTCCTTGAAGTTCTTTGTGTGGATTGAATATTATGATTATGAAGTTGTTTGATGCATATCGTATAATCAACTCACGGATACTTGTGGTGACATTGGAGTATCTAGGTGACATTAGAGTTGGTTGATGTGTATCATATGGTGTTATTTTAGTACGAACTCTAGGGCTGTTCATGACACTTATAGGGATGGCTCAATAGATTGATCGGAAAAGATAACTTTGAGGTGGTTTCGTACCCAACAAAAATTTCTATCTTATGTTCTCCGTGAATAGGAACTTTGGAGTGATTCTTCATCGAACGTTGAGGGATTGTTATATGATCCAATTATGGTAGCATTGTTGAGAGATTGCACTAGTGAAAGTATGAACCCTAGGCCTTGTTTCTAAGCAGTGCAATACCGTTTGTGCTCCGTTTTATCACTTGCTACCTTGCTGTTTTTTATTTTCATATTACAAAAACCTATATCTACTATCCATACTACACTTGTATCACCATCTCTTCGCCGAACTAGTGCACCTATACAAATTGCCATTGTATTGGGTGTGTTGGGGACACAAGAGATTTCTTGTATTTGATTGCAGGGTTGTTTGCGAGAGACCATCTTCATCATACGCCTCCCACGGATTGATAAACCTTAGGTCATCCACTTGAGGGAAATTTGCTACTGTCCTACAAAACTCTGCGCTTGGAGGCCCAACACGAGTCTACAAGAACAAGTTGTGTAGTAGACATCACACGTTGAGGGATTGTTATATGATACAATTATGTTAGCATTGTTGAGAGATTGCACTAGTGAAAGTATGAACCCTAGGCCTTGTTTTCAAGCATTGCAATACCGTTTGTGCTCACTTTTGTTACTTGCCATCTTGCTGTTTTTTTAGTTTCAGATTATAAAAACTTATATCTACTATCCATACTACACTTGTATCACCATCTCTTCGCCGAACTAGTGCACCTATACAATTTACCATTGTATCGGGTGTGTTGGGGACACAAGAGATTTCTTGTATTTGATTGCAGGGTTGTTTGAGAGAGACCATCTTCATCCTACGCCTCCCACGGATTGATAAACCTTAAGTCATCCACTTGAGGTAAATTTGCTACTGTCCTACAAAACTCTGCCCTTGGAGGCCCAACACGAGTCTACAAGAATAAGTTGTGTAGTAGACATCAAGCTCTTTTCTGGCGCCGTTGCCGGGGAGGTGAGTGCTTGAAGGTATCTCTTTAGATCTTGCAATCGAATCTTTTAGTTTCTTGTTTTATCACTAGTTTGGTTTATAAAAGAAAACTACAAAAAAAATATGGAATTGAGGTTGCCTCATATTATTCATCTTTATAATGTCTTTCTTGAAAATGATGGATCGAAAAATTGTGCTCAATTGATAGAAGAAGAATTAAATAAAAAATTTGGCATAAAATCTTTGAATGATAAGCATGATTTCAATGTTGCTAGTATGAATTCTTTGAATATCCATGATGCTAGTGATATGAAAAGCCATAAGCTTGGGGATGCTATGTTTGATGAAGATGATATTTTTAGTCCCCCAAGTTTTGATGAGCAAATTTATTATGATGATTGCATGCCTCCTATTTATGATGATTATAATTATGAAAGTGGATTTGGAGAGGTCATGATTTTATTTAAAGATGATTCCACTATTTTGGAAGAGGTTTCAATTGATTATGACAACAAAGTTGCTATCTATGATGATTATGGTGATGACAATGTATGCTATAAAGACTAATGATAACCATGAAACTTGTCATCATGATTTTAATGTTCAATTTGATTATGTCAATCAAGTATCACATGATAGTTATTTCATTGAATTTGCTCCCACTATTATTGATGAGAAGAAATTTGCTTATGTGGAGAGTAACAAAAAATTTATGCTTGTAGATCATGAGAAGAATACTTTACGTGATAGTTATATTGTTGAATTCATTCATGATTCTACTGAAAATTATTATGAGAGAGGATTATATGCTTGTAGGTGTTGCAATAGTATCAAGTTTCCTCTCGATGTGTTGAAAGTTTTGAAGTCATGCTTGTTTTGCCTTCCTATGCTAGTTGATTCTTGCTCCCATAGATTGTTTTCTCACAAAATCCCTATGCATAGGAAGTGGGTTAGGCTTAAATTTTCTAGTCATATGCTTCATGATGCGCTCTTTGTGTTTCAAATCTTTACTTTTATGCGAGCATCATTGAAATCATCATGCCTAGCTAAAAAGGCATTAAAGAAAAGCGATTGTTGGGAGATAACACAACATTTACCCCTAATGTTTTTTTGTTCACATGATTAATCTACTGTGTTAATCATGTTTTATATGTTTTCTTTCAATAATGTGCCGAGTAAAGCCTTTGGGATAGTGTGGATATTTGTTGATTTGATTCTGTGCAAAAACAGAAACTTTTGCGTCCAGTGCTGGAATTTTGATTCTGTACTGGAGCGTGAGAAAATTCTCAAATTTTTACAGACAATTTTTTAACAAATTTTTTACGTTGTCCTAATATTTCCGAATTTTTTGAGGTACATAAGTATGGTTTTTAAATCTCTCACTACATGCTGTTCTATTTTTGACAGATTCTGTTTTTATTGCATAGTTTGCTTGTTTTAGTGTTTCCATAGCTTATATTATGAGATATAGATTGTGGAAATGATAGACTACAGTAGGCATTATGTGAGAACAATTATTAATCTTGTCTTGACAGTACCTAAGTGGATGGTTTATTTTTATCATACTAACCTATCTCACAAGTTCCGTTAAGTTTTGTGTGATTGAAGTTTTCAAGTTTTGGGTGAGATATCGATATGAGGAGAATAAGGAGTGGCAAGACCCTAAGCTTGGGGATGCCCAAGGCACCCCAGGGTAATATTCAAGGAAGACTCAAGCGTCTAAGCTTGGGGATGCCCCGGAAGGCATCACCTCTTTCTTCTTCAACACTATCGGTAACCTCACTTGGAGCTATATTTTTATTCGTCACATAATATGTCCTTTGTTTGGAGCATCATTTTATTTTTTTGAGATTTTCTTGCTGTTATCAATAATCATGTTTTGTATATTTTAGTTCAATAAAATGCTAAGTATAGCCTTTACCATGCTCAGTTTGCAAGTTCATGTGTTGTTGTTTGAAAACAGAAAGTTTTCTGTTATGTCCAGAATATTACAGAATATTCAAAACATGATAAAAATCTGAATTTTTTAAACAGTAAGCATGCATGAGTTCTCTGTCATGTGGAAATTTTTCAGAATTTTTAGAGCTAGGGAAGTATGAATTCTTATTCACCCTTTACAGACTGTTCTGTTTTGGCAGATTGCTGTTATTGTGGCATTGTTTGCACATGTTTGCTTGTTTAATGTTTCTATTTGTGAATAGATGTGTTAAATATGCAGAGGCATTTAGTATGCAATGTTTAATTATAATTTTAGTAATTTTCTACAGTAGAGAATGTCAAGGTTTTGAGTTGATTTATACTAACTTATCTCACGAGTTCTTGTTGAGTTTTGTGTGGATGAAGTTTTTAAGATTTAGGAGAAGCCATGATATGAGAGGAATTAAGGAGACACAAGAGCTCAAGCTTGGGGATGCCCAAGGCACCCCAAGATAACATTCCAAGAAGTCTCAAGCAACTAAGCTTGGGGATGCGAACACCTATCGGTTAGCCTAAGTTTTTACTTGTTCACATGATATGTGCTATTCTTGGAGTGTCCTTTTATTTTCGTTTTGTTTGAATAAAATTATCAAGATCTGAAATCTTAAATAAGAGAGAGTCCTCACATAGCTACCTATTTACTTAACTACTCATTTGGTCTTCACTTATATCTTTTTGTAGTAGTTTGTCATTTACTCTTGTTCTTCACTTATATCCTATGAGTAAATTGTTGAATGAATTGAATATCATAAAGTTGAAATTATATGTGCTTCATATGCTTGTATCATGTCTAGTAGTAGTTTCCTATTTGGTTTAGCAAGTAAAATCTATTAAAGCTTGACAATCACAATATTGGTCATACAAGCAATTCATGAATGATTAGTATAAGGAAGAGAACTTTCACATATAAATATATTATCTTGGACATCTTTTATGATTGTGAATACCCATTAATTATTTTCAAACTTGAGAAAATTAGTTGAAGTTGGACAAGGAAGACAACGTAATGAGTTATGTTTGGGTATATTTGCATAGAAGTTATATTGTTATGGATCCTCCAACATGTGGTGCTTGCTTAGGATCTTTTGCTAGCCAAAAATTCGTACTAAGTAGAGATACTACTTGTGCATCCAAAAACCCTTAAACCCAGTTTCTTCCCAGGAGTGTCCACCATATCTACCTATGGGTTGAATAAGATCCTTCAAGTAAGTTGTCATCGGTGCAAAAAGCAATAAAAATTGTTCCAAAAATATGTATGATCTTTTATTGCAAGGGAAAATAAGCGTTGTACGAACTTGTGATGGTAAAGAAATAAAAGTGACGGACTGCATAATAAAGGTTGCTATCACAAGGGGCAATATAACGTGACGTTCCTTTGCATTAAGGGTTTGCACATCTAAAAATAAAAAGCGCATGACAACCTCTGCTTCCCTCTGCGAAGGGCCTATCTTTTACTTTATGTATTTATTTTTATGCAAGAGTCAATAGTATCCCTTCTCATTTCAACCTCAATTATTCTTTAGTTGGCAAGCATCATGTGGTGGGGAAAGATCCAGGCACATATGGCCAGTCAAATATATTCGATCATGAATTATTATTGTTGACAATTATCTCTATGATAAATGAGTTGGGAGGCGAAACATTAAGCCCCTATCTTTCTCTGTGTTCGATGGATGCCATTTGTTCTAAAAATATGCTTTGAGTACTAGCAATCATAGAAGACTATATGATAATTGAGTATGTGGAGCTCTTACTTAGACTTTGTTGAAGATAAGTTGAATTGCAATTGTTTGGTGACTAATAACATAGGTTGTTAAGTTTCAAGAGAATGCACTGTTTAAACCATAACATGTGAATTGATTGCTACTTTATCATGATGAGTTTTACGAGGAAGAGTTGTTGTTATGATGCTAGGAAAAGTGATTGAAATTATCATTGATCAAACTTATGCACTATGCTAGCATTCACACTTCATAAATTATTTCTTTTATCATTTACCTACTCGAGGACGAGCAGGAATTAAGTTTGGGGATGCTGCTACGTCTCCAATGTATCTATAATTTATGAAGTATTCATGCCATGTTTATTATAGTTTTGTATGATTTTGGTGCACTTTTATATGGATTTTATATGATTTTCATGGACTAACATATTGACCTAGTGCCCAGTGTCAGTTGTTGTTTTCTGCTTGTTTTTGGTTTTCCAGAAAATCCATATCAAATGAAGTCCAAATGCAGCGAAACTTTTTGACGATTTTTTCTGGAAGAAAACAGACCCAGGAAGCTTCGGGGGAGCAACAGAAGACCCACAGGGGGCCCACAAGCCACCTGGGCGCGCCACCCCCCCCCCCCAGGCGCGCCCTGGTGCCTCGTGGGCCCCCTGTGGCCCTTCTTCGCGTGATTCCAACGCCAAAAATTCTTATAAATACCAAAACCCCCAGAAATAACCCTAGATTTTGGACTCCGCCGCCGCAAGCCTCTGTACCTTCGAAATACCATCTGGAGTCCATCTTCATCATCCCGGTGGTCTCCATGACGAGGAGGGAGTAGTTCACCCTCGAGGCTAGGGGTATGTACTAGTATCTATGTGTTTGATCTCTCTCTCGTGTTCTTGATTTGGCACGATCTTTATGTACCGCGAGCTTTGTTAATATAGTTGGATCGTATGGTGTTTCTCCCTCTCTATCTTGTTGTGATGAATTGAGTTTTTACCTTTGAGGTTTCACTATTATCGGATTGAATACTTTTATGGATTTGAGAACACTTGATGTATGTCTTGCATATGAATACCCGTGGTGACAATGGGGTGTTCTATTGATTCACTTGATGTATGTTTTGGCACTCAACTCGCGGATTCCCGAGGTGACATTGGGGTAATCTATGCATAGGGGTTGATGCACGTTTTCGTCCTACTTTCTCCGGTAGAAATCTTGGGGCACTCTTTGAAGTTCTTTGTGTGGACTGAATATTATGATCTGAAGTTGTTTGATGCATATCGAATAATCAACTCACGGATACTTGTGGTGCCATTGGAGTATCTAGGTGACATTAGAGTTTGTTGATGCGTATCATATGGTGTTATTTTAGTACGAACTCTAGGGCTGTTCGTGACACTTATAGGGATGGCTCAATAAATTGATCGGAAAAGATAGCTTTGAGGTGGTTTTGTACCCTACAACAATTTCATCTTATGTTCTCCACTAGATAAGAACTTTGGGGTGATTCTTTGTCGCACGTTGAGGGATTGTTATATGATCCAATTATGTTAGCATTGTTGAGAGATTGCACTAGTCAAAGTTTGAACCCTAGGCCTTGTTTTCAAGCATTGCAATACCGTTTGTGCTCACTTTTGTTACTTGCCACCTTGCTGTTTTTTTAGTTTCAGATTATAAAAACTTATATCTACTATCCATACTACACTTGTATCACCATCTCTTCACCGAACTAGTGCACCTATACAATTTACCATTGTATTGGGTGTGTTGGGGACACAAGAGATTTCTTGTATTTGATTGCAGGGTTGTTTGAGAGAGACCATCTTCATCCTACGCCTCCCACGGGTTGATAAACCTTAGGTCATCCACTAGAGGGAAAATTGCTACTGTCCTACAAAACCATGCGCTTGGAGGCCCAACACGAGTCTACAAGAATAAGTTGTGTAGTAGACATCAAGAACAAGCCCATTGGTTACTTACAGCGGAAGAGGGGAGTGCCCCAGGGTGATCGGCCAACAGGGCCACTTTAGAGCCGTCGAGACCCTCCTAGTAGAAGACTCCCTCCTCGAAGTCGATCGACGTTTCAGGATCGTGATGGAACCTAGGGTCGTCATCGCGAGAATGACTCTCCGGTTGGGGAGCAAGGCAACTCACCGTCTCAATCCAGTGCCTCCAGCTCTATTCGGATAAATTAAAAATCCGATTAAGGAAAATTGGTGTTGTAGGATCAAAAGTTTGTCTAGAGGGGGGGGTGATTAGACTACTTGACCAAATAAAACCTAACCTTTTCCCAATTTTAGTTGTAGGCAGATTTTAGCAATCATACAAGTCAAGCATCACCCTACACATGCAATTCTAAGAGTATAGCAACGGAAAGTAAACAATTGCATATGTAAGTAAAGGAGGGGATCGGAGATTTCAAACGCAATGAAGACACGGTAGTTTTTGGCGTGGTTCCGATAGGTAGTGCTATCATACGTCCACGTTGATGGAGACTTCAACCCACGAAGGGTAACGGCTGCGCGAGTCCACGAAGGGTCCACGAAGAAGCAACCTTGTCTATTCCACCATGGCATACGTCCACAAAGGACTAGCCTCACTCGGGGTAGATCTTCACGAAGTAGGCGATCTCCTTGCCCTTACAAACTCCTTGGTTCAACTCCACATCATGTTGGAGGCTCCCAAGTGACACCTAACCAATCTAGGAGACACCACTCTCCAAAAGGTAATAGACGGTGTGTTGTTGATGAACTCCTTGCTCTTGTGCTTCAAATGATAGTCTTCCCAACACTCAAACAACTCCTCACAGATTTGGCTATGGTGGAAGAAGGATTTGAGTGGAAAGCAACTTGGGAAAGGCTAGAGATCAAGGTTCAAATGGTAGGAATGGAATATCTTGATCTCAACACATGAGTAGGTGGTTCTCTCTCAGAAAATGTATGGTAGAAGTGTAGGCACGTTCTGATGGCTCTCTCTTCTGAGAAGGAAGTGGTGGAGGGGTATATATAGCCTCCACACAAAATCCAACCGTTACACACTTTTGACCCAACTCGGTGGCACCGATTCAGAAGACTCGGTGGCACCGAACTGTGTAAAAGATATGAACGTTAGGAATCTCAGTGGGACCGATAGGAACAACTCGGATGGACCGAAGTGCAATGGCTAGGGCAAACCCTGTCTCGGTGGCACCAATTGCATCAACTCGGTTGGACCGAATTGAAGCAATAAGGCAACAGAGAGTTGGCAAGCCATCTCGGGGAGACCGATTTGCAAAACTCGGTGAGACCGAAGTAAGTGCAAACGATTATAGAGAGTTGGCAAGGCCATCTCGGTGAGACCGAGATCCATATCGGTGGATCCGATTTGTTAGGGTTTTGGCAGTGGCTAAGTCTAGGTGAACTCGGTGGCTCCGGATAGGAAATTTCGGTGGGGCCGAGTTGGAATGTAGGTTTTGGACATATTTGGGGTAGAGAGAGTGGTTGAGGGTTTAGGAGTACTGTCACTAAGCACTTGAGCAAAAAGACCATTAAGCAACACCTCATCCCCTTTTAATAGTATTGGCTTTCCTATGGACTCAATGTGATCTTGGATCACTAAACCAAAAATGTAGAGTCTTGATCTTTTGCCAATCCTTGTCCTTAGCATTTTGAGGGGTCCACATCTCTAGTCCATGCCATGCCAATCATTGAACATCCTGAAATCTTTAACTTGAATGGACATTAGTTCAATGAGATATATGTTGTTATGAATTACCAAAACCACCAAGGGAGCAAATGTGCTTTCAATCTCCCCCTTTTTGGTAATTGATGACAACATATAGATCAGAGCTTCGACAAATTATTAAATGAATGAAATACATCGTCGCTTTGAGAAGTATGTGATAAGCAAGAGCTCCCCCTAAATTTGTGCATTATTAAAAATTTGCGTTTGAATGCAAATGCAAAATCGATTAGGCTCATGGGTCACTCTTCCATGTCACATACAACTTGGTGGAGCGCGCAAAATGATATGAGTGGAATAGTAAGCACGCATCACCAACACAAGTAAGTGATCATACAAGATAATGATAAAGATAAGCATTGATCATCACAAGAGGCATAGTATGATCAATCACATGAAGTAGCTCACAATCACAGACATAGTAGTATCAAGCACATGCATCGAACAAAGTACCATAAAGCAAATTGTAGCAAAAGAACTCGAGAGAAATCCAAAAGCAAAGCGAAACTCTCTCTCTCTCTCTCTCTCTCTCTCGAAGCTAAGATCTATACAAATTCTCCCCCTTTGGCAACAAGTACCAAAAAGATCGAATAGGTATAGGACTAATCGACACTCTAAGCACGATCCTCCAAAGCTCCTGAAGGCGATCTCCTGCTGGCAGCTCCGGTGTGCGTAGATGGTGTCGAAAGAAGAGCGTCCGCAAAGGCTTCTGCAGATGTCTGCTGGGCTGGTGGAGTGGAGACCGGAGGTAGCACTGTAGCAGTAGCAGCAGGTGCAGAGACTATGGTCCCCGGATCCACAACTGGCACTGCAGTAGACCTGGCTGCTCTGGGCACTGTCTGAAATCTCTCGGTGGTTGGTCTATCATCTCCACTATCATCTGACGGGGCGGTCCTGACAGCATCAACATCGCTCTGCAGCTTCTCCACTGTAGTCTGGATCTCAGTGACCTTGACATCTAGATCATGAAATTTTGTCTTGATTATCCGCTCTAAGCTAGCCTGGTTCTGGGTGAGGTTGGCCAGACTTTGCTCAATCCTCAGGGTGGCTTCTAGCAGATATGTCATTTGATCAGACTTAGACTTGAGATTTGCAATTGGAGCATTGGGAGCTGTTGCCTCCTTGGCTGCTTTTGCTTCTTTGGCTTCTCGAATCTTCTGTTGGGCTTGAGCAGAAGTGGGATGCGAAGGATCCATCACTATGACATTATCTTCAAACTCTGGACATAGTGGCAGATGCTCACAATCAAGAAGATATGTGCTGGTTCCAACCTTGGAATTGATCAACATCTGGATGTGTGGAGCATATCCGCATGATCTCTTCTGATCAGCTGCAGTCCTCTTGACTGTTTCCACAATCAAACTCATCACCTTAAATTTCTGAGGTGTGTCGAAGAGGTGCAGTAGGTTGATGGAGTGGCCACGAATCATTTTGTCATCTCCTGACTTGGGTAACAAAGTGTACCGCAAGATAGTGTTAGTGGTGGCCAATCCTGGCAGCAGATGCTTCACTGATCCAAGCTTATGAGTCTCGATATCCTTCTGGGGGATAGCAGTATACATATTGGCCCAGGAGTTGTGATCCATCTTGAGCTTAGCATAGATATCAATGTCATCATCCTCTTCCTTGGGAGCACCAAGAAGACTTGCCCACTCAGAGATGGTTGACTGGTACCTGATACCCTCAGTCATCCACACAATTCGGCCATCTGGATAGAAATGAGCAGTAGAGTAGAATTGCATGACCATTTCATCATTCCACTTGGTCAACTTCTTTCCAACAAAGTCATCAACACCTGCAATCCTGAAGCTCTCATGAACATGGGGGAAGTAATCCTCATTTTCATCAATGTGGTCCCAATCCACCCATTTCATGTCACTAACAATGGGCTTCTTATCCAACAGGACGGTTTCATAAAAGTCTTGTTGTTCTCGAGTGTGAAAGCGATAGTCACATGCTGTTTTCCTCCTTGCAGCATAAGGATCTGACAGTCTCCACTGACGCAGTCCTTTGTCTTTCCTTAGCATCATGTTTTCCGCAACTGGGTGCGCATCATCATGGTCTGGAATCTTAGGCTTCAATTTCCTGAGCACTAGTGGCTCTTCATCAACATTTGCCTCAGGCACTGGGGCCTTGTTCTTTTCAGCAGCAGAAATATTCCTTGTAGACCTCTTGGGTGCTGACACCTTTGGCTTGGACTTGGGGGCAGCAGTCCTGATAGCATCTGACATAAGCTTTTGTGTCTTGGAAGGAGGTGCATCAGCAGTAGGTTCCTCCTCCTCCTCATCAGTCCTCATGGAGGGCCTTCCAAGCACTTGAGTTGTAGTTTTCCTAGCTCTCTTCTTCTTTGCTCCTGCGGCTGGTTCTGTGTCACTAGGCTCTTCAAGTGTGAATTGCATAGTCTGCTTTGGAACTTTCCTCACAGCAGTTCTCTCTTTGGCAGAAATGGGTTTGGTGCTATACTCCTTAGCAAGCACGACTCTCTTTTTCTTTGTTGCTGCTTCACTAGCAACAAATTCTTCATCCTCGCTGTCTGAGCTTCTCTTTCTTCCTTGTTCTAGTGGCAGCCTTAGGAAGATCTGGAGAGCTCCTCTCTCCCTCATAAAAACTCTCCTCGGGACTTGATCCTTCACTGAGTTCTGCATGCTGCTCTGACCAGTTCTGGCTGTCGCTGTCATCTGACATCTTGCTGAGCTAACCCTGTGAATAGATGGGCATGGGCAGAGTAGATGAGTCATCACAAAAAGTAGAAGTTTTTCATAAAAATGAGTTCAACTCTTAGTTTCAAGTTTTCACAGAAGGTATTTCGGATGGACCGAGTTGATCATCTCGGTGATACCGAAGCACTCTACAGAAACCTTGCACTCCGTTTCGGTCAGACCAAGATGGGTTTCGGTGTCTCCGAGATGCTAGGGTTTCACTGATATTTTACTTTCGGTCTCACCGATTAGTACAACTCAGTGGCACCGAGACGTACTAGTGCTATGGCCTGAGGCCAAATCGGTGGTACCGAAAATTTCTAATCGGTCGGTCCGAGATGCGTTCGGCGGAAACTTAAACCTAAATTTTTTACTCGAATCTAATCTACCGAATTCTCCTGGTGGAATAAGCATTGCAATCTGTGGCAAGAATAATGGCAATCCTATCGTGCATTGAATCGGAAAATGGAGCACGAGAGGGATCGAATCTCACCCTATCTCGGTGGAGATTCTCTACAGTGGCAATGGCGGGGTAGATTTCCGCTGACGGCGACGGAATCCGGCGGCAAGGGCGCGCTGGAGACGACGACGAAGTCCGAAGACGAGGGCGACGGCAGCAACGGGGTGCGGGAGCGAAAGAGTCGAGAAATTTCAACCGTTCGAGCCCGCGGGATATATACCCGTACGCTGTCGGTGGCTCCGAGTTGGACAACTCGGTGGCACCGATATGTGTAACTGCACGCAGATTAGCACATCAGTGGCTCCGAAGGCGTTCAACTCGGTGGCACCGAGATGGAAAACCTAGATCAATCTAAGTGATTTCCGTTGGACCGAGTTTGAGTGAATTGGTTCAGCCGAAATCAGATAGAAGGTTTTGGAGGTTCAGCCCTTTCAGATCGGTGGCTCCGAGTGCTCCTCACCCGGAGGGTTCGAAAATGACTTGTTCAATTTTTGTGATGCAGCAAGAATAGAATTTGAGACAAGAAAGCATAGATAGCTAGAGAAGGTACTTAGGCATTCTTGTACATCCACTTGGCCAGAAAAACCAAGACAATCAAAACAACAAATGGATGTCCTCGAATGATGAAAACATGCAAATCAACATGCTCACACAATAAGATAGCAAATGAAATTTGTGTCAAACATGCACAACCAATTCTAGCATCTATCAAACAATGGCAATGACTAGGTCATCTATATATGAGTATATTGACTTAGGAGTCAAATGACAACATTTGATCATAGGTCATACTCATCGTTTAAGCATAAGTGGGGTTACCACTTTTACATAAAGCATTGATGTGTTCACACCATTAGAGTTGCTTTAGCTCAATTGTTTAGAGCAAAGCTCCCCCTAGATGTGATATCCCCCCTTAGAGGGATGAACTAACCTTGGGTTTTGTCGATGATGACTTCATGTAGATGTTGAAGATGTGGATGATCAATGTTGATGTAGACCATCAAGAGTTGGGAGCAATCCTTTGGAGTTTTGTGCTTTCAATACCTACATGGGTTAGTCCCACACAAGGAACATACAAGGATATTCATAGACATAGAGTGAAATACACATAGGATGATGTCCATGAATGCATTGAATACCTTGTCCCTTGCCTTACCAACAAGAGGGTTTGTGACTCCATGAACTAGTGCAAAATGTGGAAGTTGGTTGCACAAGTTCTTGCCATAAAGAATATGAGTGAAGTTTGTTGGCGGAGTCACCCTCAAGAACTCTCTAGTTCTTCTTCTTTTGGACCCACATCAACTTGATGGGAATCCTTGGAGTTGTAGTAGCACTTGATGAAGTAGAACTTGATGAGGTCTTGGGAACCCACTTGACCATGGCTTGAGGAGCTTCTTCAAATGAATCAATCTCTTCTTGAAGCTTGTCCTTGATTTTTAGCTTGTGGTCTTGCGGTGGAAGATATTCTTGAGCTTGTGTTCCCTTGAAGGAAGTAGGATCATACTTCTCTTGTTGAGGAACAAACTTCGTCTTGGGGTATTGATCTTCTTCCCACTCAACTCCATTGGCATTGAACTTTCGTTCAAAACCAACACCTTGGTTCATCCGGTGCCTTCCTTGCTTGCGCACAATTTCCTCAAATTGTTTACTCCTGGCAAGACTTTTGTAGACACCTTTTTCTATAATTCCTTTCAATAGCATATTTTCTTGATCAAGTGTAACTTGGCTAAGAGAATCGTTAGTGGAATCAATAGAACTACTAGAAGCAACAACATTGGATTTAGCATTGTTATTGTTACTACTAGAGGTAGAACCCTTTTTACCCTTGTTGCTAGTTTGCTTAGGTTTAACTTGTGGCATAAAGGTAGACAAGAGTAAACGCTTGGCAAGATATGAAGAACTCTTCTTTCGAAGATCGGCATTGATAGCTTTAAGAAACTCATGCTCTTGCTCTAAATTTAGCTTCTCAAAGCGTAGCTTCTCATGAGTTCTTAGAAGTTCTCTATGATCCTCTTGAGTTGTTTCATGAGCTAACTTAAGAGCATTTAGGTCTTTAGTTAGACGCTCAATCTCCTTCATAGCATTGTCACTCGTTTCCTCTTTACTATCAAGATTACTAGCATTTTCATTATAGTTCACATCACTATCCTTATCAACAAGTAAATCATCATCACCAAGCAAATCATCTTCATCACTATTGAAATCAAGATACTAGGGGTGTGATACCTTGGGGCCTTTTGCCATGAAGCATCTTCCAATTCCTTCATTTGGTGAATCAAATAGATCATAGGAGTTGGATGACACAAGAGCAAGTCCGACAACACCTTCATCTTGACTATAGTCGGAGTCGGAGCCGGAAACCCATTCACCAACATGAGCTTGATGTCTTCTTCTTGTGTAGCTCTTGGATGACTTGTCCTTCCTCTCCGAATCCTTGCTTCTTCGAGAGTGTCTTCGTTCATAACGATCATCTCTACTCCTTCTCTCCTTATGAGGTGATTCATCTCTTCTATGTGTTCCTCTTCGTGATTCGTCTCTTTTCTTTTAGGGAGCCGTACACTCATTGGGGTAGTGTCCGGGCTTTCCACAATTATAGCAATTACGGTCACAACTTGATGATCTTCTCTCATAGTGTCTTGAGCTAGAGCTTCTTTCTTTCCCTTTGTTCTTGTAGAACTTGTTGAACCTTTTCACCATTAGGCTTATCTCTTCATTGGATACTAGCTTGTCACTTGGAGTTGTTGGAGCATCGGTTGAGGCTTTGTAAGCACCACTTGATTTGTTGTGCAGCTCCTCTTTGTCCTTGAGTGACATTTCATGAGCAACAATCCTTCCAATGACTTCCGTGGGCTTGAGATCTTTGTAATTTGGCATCATTTGGATCAATGTGCAAACGGTATCATATTTTCCATCCAAAGATCTAAGTATCTTCTTGATGATGAATTTGTCGGTCATCTCTTCACTTCCTAAGCCGGCAATCTCATTTGTGATGAGAGCAAGCCTAGAGTACATCTCAGCGACTCCTTCACCATCCTTCATCTTGAACTTGTCAAGTTGACTTTGAAGCACATCCAACTTAGATTCCTTGACGGACTCGGTACCCTCATGCATATCAACCAAAGTATCCCAAATTTCCTTTGCATTCTTGAGGCGGCTGATTTTGTTGAATTCCTCCAGACACAAACCGTTGAATAGAATGTCACAAGCTTGAGCATTGTATTGCAACATCTTCAATTCTTCCGGGGTTGCTTCACGATCCGGTTCCTTGCCATCCTCAAATAAATCACCTTGCAAGCCAAAACGAACAACAACCCAAACGGCGGGGTTATGACCAAGAATATGCATTTTCATCTTATGTTTCCAACTAGCAAAGTTTGTACCATCAAAATATGGAGACTTCAACCCACGAAGGGTAACGGCTGCGCGAGTCCACGAAGGGTCCACGAAGAAGCAACCTTGTCTATTCCACCATGGCATACGTCCACAAAGGACTAGCCTCACTCGGGGTAGATCTTCACGAAGTAGGCGATCTCCTTGCCCTTACAAACTCCTTGGTTCAACTCCACATCATGTCGGAGGCTCCCAAGTGACACCTAACCAATCTAGGAGACACCACTCTCCAAAAGGTAATAGACGGTGTGTTGTTGATGAACTCCTTGCTCTTGTGCTACAAATGATAGTCTTCCCAACACTCAAACAACTCCTCACAGATTTGGCTATGGTCGAAGAAGGATTTGAGTGGAAAGCAACTTGGGAAAGGCTAGAGATCAAGTTTCAAATGGTAGGAATGGAATATCTTGATCTCAACACATGAGTAGGTGGTTCCCTCTCCGAAAATGTATGGTAGAAGTGTAGGCACGTTCTGATGGCTCTCTCTTCTGAGAAGGAAGTGGTGGAGGGGTATATATAACCTCCACACAAAATCCAACCGTTACACACTTTTGACCCAACTCGGTGGCACCGATTCAGAAGACTCGGTGGCACCGAACTGTGTAAAAGATATGAATGTTAGGAATCTCGGTGGGACGGATAGGAACAACTCGGATGGACCGAAGTGCAATGGCTAGGGCAAACCTCGTCTCGGTGGCACCGATTGCATCAACTCAGTTGGACCGAAGTGAAGCAATAAGGCGACAGAGAGTTGGCAAGCCATCTCGGTGAGACCGATTTGCAAAACTCGGTGAGACTGAAGTAAGTGCAAACGATTACAGAGAGTTGGCAAGGCCATCTCGGTCAGACTGAGATCCATATCGGTGGATTCAATTTGTTAGGGTTTTGGCAGTGGCTAAGTCTAGGTGAACTCGGTGGCTCCGGATAGGAAATTTCGGTGGGGGCCGAGTTGGAATGTAGGTTTTGGACATATTTGGGGTAGAGAGAGTGGTTGAGGGTTTAGGAGTACTGTCACTAAGCACTTGAGCAAAAAGACCATTAAGCAACTCCTCATCCCCTTTTAATAGTATTGGCTTTCCTATGGACTCAATGTGATATTGGATCACTAAACCAAAAATGTAGAGTCTTGATCTTTTGTCAATCCTTGTCCTTAGCATTTTGAGGGGTCCACATCTCTAGTCCATGCCATGCCAATCATTGAACATCCTGAAATCTTTAACTTGAATGGACATTAGTTCAATGAGATATATGTTGTTATGAATTACCAAAACCACCAAGGGAGCAAATGTGCTTTCAGGTGTACCATCCGAGCTTTAAAAGTGTAGATGGACTCACCGCTTTGATGGGTTTATAGCTCGAGAAGCCATCCTTGGGCCTTAGCCGAGCAAACTCTTGCTCTTCCCCCTTGAAACGATCAGCCAGTATGGCTGCCATCGCCGCCTGGTCAGCGGGTCCTTTCCATGTATATCGAGTCGAGTCATTCGCCCCATTGTAACACCATAGGGGGTGCACCCTTTGCTAAAGAGGTTGTACGCACCGAGCAATGGTTGCTGCCATCACGTCAATGATGGTCAACCCGTTGTGGGCTAGCCACCTCACTTGAGCAGCTAGGCGCGTTACCTCGGCACTTTCTTCTTGAGAAGAGCCCTTCGGGCGCCAGTTGAACCGCTTCTTCGGGGAAGCGAGTGAGAGTTCAGGCAACCCCCTCCGAGCTGGATCGAATAGGGGGACGTCTTCAATATAAAACCACTCCAAGGTCCACTCCTCGGCATCCTTCTTGGGAGTCCCTATAGGATATCCCGTTCCGGCAATGCGCCATACCTCGGCTCCGCCGACCTCGTAAATTGTCCCTTCTCGGGTGCGAGGGACAAGACAGAAATATTTCCTCCATAACTCGAAATGAGCCTCACAGTCCAGAAACATCTCACAAAGGGCAACGTAGCCCAAAACGTGTAGAATCGATCCTGGGGTAAGGTGGTGGAGCTGGATCCCATAAAATTCTAGTAGACCCCTCAGGAAGGGATGAATGGGGAAGCCTAAGCCTCATAAGAGGAAAGGCACGAAGCATATGTAGGAGATATGCCCTAGAGGAAATAATAAATTCTATTATTTATCTCCATGTTCATAATTATGTTTATGTTCCATGCTATAACTGCTATGGTTCTCGAGTCTACAATAACCACGAGACTCGGAGGAAGACTCATATGCACGTGTGGAATAATAAACGGTAAAATGTATTCCTAGTCTGGCTTCTAAGACTAGCTCAAGTGTTGCATGATGGTTCGGTTTTCCTGATCATGGGCATGACTATGCCGGCAACTTTGAGGGCACAATGTTAGGAGAACACTTGTGTTGAATCGACCTGAATTGATGTTATGCTATGAGATACATTCGTCACAAGTTAATGGTTAATAACATAGAGAAAGTTAACATTTGCATAATTCCTTAGACCATGAGAGTATCGAGTTCCTTCATGCTTGATTCATGAACTTTGGGGTTTGTTAAACGTCATCCGTAACTAGCTGGCTATTATGGCGGCTTACGGGTTCATGGGAAAGTATGACAAGGGACTTGATAGCTCAAGATTGGGATTTGCTCCTCTGACGATGGAGAGATATCTCTGGGCCCTCTCGGTGTTACGGTATCCACCATCGTCTGGCCAGACACATTGTGATTTGATCGCAGGGATGCCGGAACACGGAAACGAGAAGAGAGAACAAAACCGGTAACGAGGTAACTGGCATTGTGGACAAGTGTTGATCCACAGGGATGCCGATAAATCTCACCTCAGGTGTTTGTAACATATCGCGAAGCAACATGAATAGCACACGGCAACTGGAGGTTCACTCGAATATTTATTCGTGTGGGTATAGGGGTCAATATGGGTGTCCACGGCTCCGATGTTGATCATTGATCGGAAAGGGTTCTGGTCATGTCTATACTTCACCGAACCTATAGGGTCACACTGACGGTGTCCTGGATTAGGGGGTGCCAACCTAGCCGGCCCGTCTCCTCGGATGGGCCGATATGCCCCCGTACGTGATCAAGATGGATTCCGGAAGTTGCACATGGGAGACGTGATCAAGACTGCATCTACCGAAGACTTGCAGTACACTTCAAGATTATTCTAGCCACCTTACTCCAAGATACCGACCTTTTAACCCTAGATACCCTCCCTGGCGTGTATATAAGCCATAGGGTTTAGCCCGTAGGGGACATTAGCGCAACATCGAACACCTAGCTATAGTAGTTAGACACATATTACGATCTCGAGGTAGATCAACTCTGTACTCGATACACCTCCATTAATATAAACAGAAGCAGGACGTAGGGTTTTACCTCCATCAAGAGGGCCCGAACCTGGGTAAAACATCGTCTCCCTTTGTCTCTGTTACCATCGATCCGAGATCCGGAACTCGGGACCCCCTTCCCCGAGGTCTGCCGGTTTTTACACCGACACTGGTGCTTTCATTGAGAGTTCCGCTGTGTGATCACCAGAAGGATTCATGGCTCATCTGCAGATCAACTGCATCAATGGCTGTGGGGACGTCTACGCCCCAGGACAGTTTTTCGTCTTCGGCAGCATGGTATTTTGCGCCGACTCGACAGGTCATTTGACCTCTGTCGAGAACTACGCCTCTGGTCGGATCGTGACCTTTGGCGGCCTCGAGTACACTGCGGACCCCCGTGGTGAGCTCGTCTTATCGGGATGGACTCCCGCCGGATCGAAAGCTCGGCCGGTTCTGGAGGATCGACTCCAAAACCGAACTCCGTCACGATGCCCCTTGAGATTCCGGACGCCGCCGCTCCGGCCAGTCCCTCCCCAATTATCGATCCAGAGATAGATCCGGTGCCCGCTCCTGAAATTACACCAGCGCCAGAATCGCTCCCGGCGCAGAAATCGGATCCATGCTCGGATTCCCCTCGCACCGGAAACACGTCCGGTTACACACCGGGGCTGCTTCATATCAGCCCTGCCTACGGCGCATCCATGGATCCTGAGGAGCTATCTCAGCTCGACGAGATGCTCGACCGTATCCGGAGCATGTCCATCTCGGACGGCAAGACTTCGGTTTATAATCAGATCGGACTTAAAGCCGACAACAGGGAAATTTATGCCCCACCCACCACCCACCTAGTCGCCACGGTCGACGATTTAACCGACGTGTTAGACTACGGCAAACCTTCCGACATGGAGGAAGATGCTGATGGCCCCCTTGAGGACACCTTAGCCCCGGTCAACACGGGCAGGTGGACGGCCACATCCACCTACGATGTTTACATGGTGGATACCCCCAAGTCCCCTCCAAGACGTCGACGAAGACGCCGACGGGGAAATAATGGAGAACCCAGTGGCAACGACGTGACAGCCAATAACAATGACGCGGAGGGCGGTGATGCCAATGACCACGAGGAGGACATTCAAGCCTCCCCCGCAAGGGACGGCACACCAGATCGACCTCTTGTGGACTCTGATACCGATGACCTCTTCGAAGGGGCCGACGACAATTACATGCTGGAGTCCGAGGAGGACGATAGCCTCAGTACCGAGGACTTCATCGTCCCCGAGGACCCCTTCGAACAAGAACGCTTCCGGCGACGCCTCGTTGCGACGGCCCGGAGCTTAAAACGCAAGCAGCAGCAGCTGCAGGAAAATACCGACGCGCTAAATGACAAGTGGGTTGAAGTGCTCTCTGCCGAGCAGGATATGGAAAACCGACGCCATAGTGCACCGAAGTCATACCCACGCAGGCGCCTCCTACCAGAATTTGATGAAGAACTCGCTGAAGACCTCGATCGGCCCCCTAGAGGCCGGGACAGGCCAAGACGAGAAGACCAAGGTGAAAGGCCACCCCCACGCCGTCATGGTAAAGACCCCGTGGACAACCTGGATACTCATGACGCTAGACGTCGTATTGAAGAAAATAGGGCTCCCCCTCGATCAATCTACGAATCCAAGGGACGCGCCCCCGCTGGGCCCAACGGCTACGATGCCTGGATGGACAGGAACGACCGTGCCCGAAATCAAGCTTACTCACGGCTCTCTCCCGAGACCCGACGAGATCCTCCTCGGTCCCGAGGTCTAGCTCACCCAATCTGCTTTACAGACGGGGTGATAGAGCATCAATTCCCGAAAGGGTTTAAACCCATCAATATAGAGTCATATGATGGTACCACGGACCCAGCAGTTTGGATCGAGGATTTCCTCCTGCATATACACATGGCCAATGGGGATGATCTCCATGCCATTAAATATCTGCCGCTCAAACTAAAGGGGCCGGCAAGACACTGGCTTAACAGCCTACCTCCTCATTCTATCGGCAGCTGGGAGGCCCTAGAAGACGCCTTTCGAGCAAACTTCCAGGGCACATATGTCCGACCTCCGGACGCTGATGACCTCAGCCGTGTCACCCAGCAGCCAGGCGAATCAACCCGCAAGTTCTGGAACAGGTTCCTCACTAAGAATAACCAGATTATAGACTGCTCCGACGCCGAAGCCATCGCCGCTTTCAAAAACAATATCCGCGATGAATGGTTGGCTCGACAGCTCGGACAGGTTAAACCGAGAACTATGGCAGCCCTGACTTAACTAATGACTCGCCTTTGCGTGGGAGAGGATAGCTGGCTCGCCCGAAGTACTCACCACGGCGAGGCAGGCACCTCGGAAATTTGCGATGCCAATGGAAAACCAAAGCGCAATAAAAATAAGCGCAGGTATAAAAATGGCGGAAGCGACACTGAAGACGCCGCGGTCAACGCAGGATTCACCGGACCTAAATCCGGGCAGAAAAGAAAACCCTATAAAGGGAACAAAGACGGACCTAGCCAGCTTGATAGACTCCTGGACCGCCCATGTGGGATCCACGGTACCCAGGAAAAACCAGCAACCCACACTAACAGGAATTACTGGGTGTTTAAGCAGGCCGGGAAGATAGCGACAGAGGGGCAAAATAAAACCCAACACCGCAGCGACGATGAGGATGAACCTCGGCAGCCCACTAATGGAGGGCAGAAGAAGTTTCCAGATGAGGTAACAGAGGTCAATATGATCTACGTCACCCACATCCCCAAGAGGGAGCGGAAACGTGCACTTCGGGACGTATACGCGCTGGAGCCAGTCGCCCCGAAGTATAACCCGTGGTCAGCTTACCCGATCACTTTCGATAAGCATGACCATCCAACCAGCATCAGGCATGGCGGATTGGCGGCGCTCGTCCTGGACCCCATTGTTGATGGTTATCATCTAACACGCGTCCTAATGGATGGGGGAAGCAGCCTTAACCTCATTTACGAGGATATAGTTCGGAAGATGGGCATCGACTCATCTTGGATCAAGTCGAGCTCTACCACCTTTAAAGGTGTCATCCCGGGCGTCGAAGCCCGTTGTACGGTCACAATAACCCTAGAGGTAGTCTTCGGTTCGCCCGAGAACTTCAGAAACGAGGAGTTAATCTTTGACATCGTACCCTTCCGGAGTGGGTACCACACGCTCCTAGGGCGCCCGGCCTTTGCCCGCTTTAACGTAGTTCCGCATTATGCTTATCTCAAGCTCAAAATGCCGGGACCTAAGGGCGTTATCACTGTCAATGGTAACACAGAATGCTCACTCCGGACAGAGGAATAGACCGCGACTTTCGCAGCCGAGGTTCAAGCGTCCGAGGAGGCAGCCCGCAGCAGTAAACGCGTTGCCCGCTCTTTGAAGCGCGTCAAGGCTGCACAAGTCGACCTCGGCCAGTTACCCCCGCACCCGAAATAGGGGTGCGGGCTCCTCGAGTGCCCTCTCTGTGGGCACTACGTCCCTAGAGTACATAATTTTGCACTCAAGATCCCCTGGGACACCGAGGAGCCAAAACAATTCTGAAGCATCATGCGCGGGTTAACCACGCAATGGCGAGGCTTAGAGCTCCAGCGCAGGCAGGCATCTGTAAAAGAAGCAGCCAAAATATGCATACGTCTAGGTGGCCTTAACCACAGAGTGACTTCGGCCACACCTCCACTCAAGGAGCTCGGTCACTCAAACACTTAGAGTGTATAAAGGGCCAGCAAGGCATCGACCTTCGCAAGTTCTTCGTCTTCAATCAGGACGATCTGGTCAACAGCTCGGGAACGCAGACGTGCGGCAGGCTTCGGTCCGGATCCTTTAAAATCCATTAGTAATTATCTGACCTGTTTTTTCTCTTCCTTCTTTACCGTTTACATTGTATTCTTTCCATTACTCTCGTCCACAGGGCATGTACATGATTGATATTATGAAATAAAGAAACCGTGCCCTTTCAAGGTCCCTATTGTATTTCTTTATCAGCCTAGCTCTGGAATGATGAAGTTCTCTAAAAAAGATGCAATTGTATCACAAAAGTCCGATGTGTTCGGCGTCTCGGATTTTGGCCTTATATGCATCAGTTTCGAACCTAGATTTCGGTCAATAGTTGGGTTGCCCGGCTCCTATGTGTACCCCTTACGTTTCCGATGAATTCGGCTAAGGGTGTAATGGGAGAACCACTGCGATTGCGCCGCCAGGTCAATTGGTGTGGCGCCTCAGTGGAGAAAGCCGAAAACTGACTATCTAGGTAAGCGTAAACTGGTCCGCCATCCGGAGACCGCGTCAAGCGATGTGGTCATAGAGATCACCCGTGTTAAACGAAGGGCTTTTATCTTCTAGCCGAAGTGTGCTATGGCTTAGACCTCGGCCGGATAGGCCGGACACTTCCCACACCGGGGGCTGGTCATCACCCCCACAGTCAAACTCCTATGGCTAAGTAAAAGACATCAAGCCACTATAGTCTGATTGCCTAGTTCCTCTAAGTCATCGACCGCCCATGAGTACCAAGACGTCGGCTAAGGGTCAAGTATGACTTAGGGAACACCCTTTGTATGACCTACACTGGGGCTGAAGCCGACGACTGGCCACTCTCATTTTAAAAAGTCATATCGGAGGAATAATCGAATTATTAAATAAACACATATGGAACTTCAAACCATTTTTATTTCAAACGATAAAGTTTTTACATCATACACCCCGGCATTCCGGAGTACCTAAAAATACAGGGTGTCCTTAGGGCACATGGCCTCGGTGGTCCGAGCTCCTGCCTCCACCTCGGTGAAGAACTGCTCGGCGGTCCGCGGCTTATTGGCAGGGGGGGCCAGCAGCACAAGTCTCCGCATCAACTTTGCGGAAGTGAGTCTTCACGCAAGCATATGCCCTCCGGGCCCCTTCGAAGCACGCGGACTTCTTCCAGTGATCAACGCAGGGCACGGCATCTCGAAGACGAGTCGTCGGGCCGAAGAAAGGGAACTGGTCTACAAAGCCAATTATGTTCGGCACCTACCTCGGCTTCGAAGACTAGTTCGGGGGCTACTGAGGGTGTCCTGGACTAGGGGGTACTCGGGCCGCCGGTCTATCTCTCATGGGCCGGACTGGTGGGCCGCTCTCTACTCGTCGATGGAAGGCCGGATTGTGGGCGACCCCGTGTATCAGAAGGAAACCTCCGAAGACTTGGCGTCTCCTCCAAGGAATAGTTGGCGTGACCGACATGTGTGTCTCCTGATGGTAACCGACTATGTGTAACCCTAGGACCCCCTGGTGTCTATATAAACCAGGAGGTTTAGTCCGTAGGGAAAATAATCATTCATTACCTAGGGTTTAGCCCAATCGATCTCGAGGTAGATCAACTCTGTAACCTTCATACAATCACATCAATACAATCAAGCAGGACGTAGAGTATTACCTCCTTGAGAGGGCCCGAACCTGGGTAAATCGCTGTCTCTACGTTCCCTGTTACCATCGACTCCTTGACCCATAGTTCGGATCCCCTACCCGAGATCTGCGGTTTTGGTACCGACATTGGTGCTTTCATTGAGAGTTCCGTCGTGGGTCGCCAAGGATCAATGGCTCACCGTCCCCGGACAACTCTTCGTCAATGGAATCTGCAGCAGGGACATCGCCGTCCCCGGACAGCTCTTCTCTTCAGCGACGGAATCCGCAGCGGGGACATCTTCGTCCCCGGACAGCTCTTCGCGTTCGGCAACATTGTGTTGCACGCCGATCCGACCAGTCACCTCGACCAGGTCGCCAGCTTCGCCCCCGAGCAGGAAATCAGGTTTGGCAGCCTTGAGTATGTCGCCAATGCTCGAGGCGATCTGGTCTTTACTGGGTTCTCGGCTTTACCCGAGGAACCTGCCAATCCCAAGGCCTTGACCTCGGATTCCTTCCCCACCCCCGTCCCCGGGGCGGGCCTCAGTTCGGATCTGACCTTAAGCGTGGATCCGACCCCGATGCCGGAAAACCAAGGGTCACCCTTGGCCGAACACACTCCCGTCATCGGCGCGCCAGAGCTCGACTCCGATGGCAGCCCGAACATAGATCCGGTGGATCCCTCGATTTTAAGCGAGATGTTAGACCGGATCCAGAAGATAAATATCACGGATGGCCCGTCCTCGAACCAGGAGCAGGTCGGACCGGATGCCAACCACGGGGAATTTTGCTTCCCACCCACCACCCACTTGGTAGCCACTGTCGACGATTTAACCGACATGCTAGACTATGCCTCCGAGGAGGCTGACGACATGGACGAGGACTTTGACGTCCCGCCCTACACGGATACCTTCCTTGCCACTACCAATACCGGAAAGTGGACCGCCACCTCCACCTATGACGTTTACATGGTTGACACCCCCATGAAGGACGGTGACACAACCAAGAAGGACGGTGACGATCCCACCGCAGAACCGCCCAGACGCCGACGACGGCGAGCTAGAGGGCGGGGAAAGGGCAAGGAAAATCACACAGACACGAATGGCACCGGAGATACCGAGACTCCGGACAACTTGGGGGAGCTCGGCGATAACACGCCCGAGCAGCGACCCGACGCCCCTGAGGGGCACGAGGACCAGGGTGACCCCGAGGACCTCGACGATTCCGAGGACAGCAACTACCTCCCTCCATCCGAAGAGGAAGATAGCCTCGGACCCGAAGACTTTATCGTCCCTGAGGATCCCCTAGAACAAGAAAAATTCAAGTGGCAACTCATCGCCACTGCCCGAAGCTTGAAGACGAAACAACAACAGCTAAAGGACGAACAGGATACGCTCAACGACAGATGGACGATGGTCTTAGCTGCCGAAGAAGGCCTCAACGATCAACGTCAGGGCCAATACAAGAGTTACCCACGGCGTCGCCTACTCCCAGAATTCGAGGATGAGGCCTTCGAGCACATGCCTCCTAGACGAACCTACGCAAACCAGCCCAATCGCCCCCTCGAGGACGAGATAGGCCGGCTGTGGAAACCGAGCTCCCACCCGCGCCCCCTCAAGGACGAGATAGAGCGGCCGGAGAAGCCGACTACCCACCCGCGCCCCCTCGAGGACGGAATAGAGCAGCCGGAGAAGCCGAACTACCACCCGTACCCCCTCAAGGACGGGATAGGGCGGCCAGGGAAACCGAATACCCACTCGCGCCCTCCCGCCGAGCAGGCAAAGACCCGGTTCAACCGGATGACCAATACGATCTGCGCCACGACCTGAACGCACGAGCGATTCAGTCGAGATCCATCTATGGATCCACAGGATACGCACCCACTGGACGGGACTGATACCAGGCCTGGCGCGATAGAAACGATAGAGTTCGGGAGCAGCACCGTGCCCGGATGACAACCGATCTACGGCGCGATGTGGCCCGGGCCAGGGGCGCCGCACACCCAATGTGTTTCACTGACGAGGTGATGCAGCATCAGTTCCCCGAGGGGTTTAAGCCCGTTAATATAGAATCCTATGATGGGACAACTGACCCAGCTGTGTGGATTGAAGATTTTCTTCTCCACATTCATATGGCTCAAGGAGATGATCTCCATGCTATCAAGTACTTATCGCTGAAACTCAAGGGACCGGCCAGGCATTGGCTGAACAGCCTACCCGAAAACTCCATCGGGAGCTGGGAATAGCTCGAAGATGCATTCCGAGCTAACTTTCAAGGCACCTATGTTCGGCCACCGGACGCCGATGACCTGAGCCATGTCATTCAACAGCCCGAAGAGTCAGCCCGGCAATTCTGGAACCGGTTCTTGACCAAGAAGAACCAGATCGTCGACTGTCCGGATGCCGAAGCAATTGCGGCATTCAAACACAGTATTCGGGACGAGTGGCTCGCCCGTCAGCTCGGCCAAGAAAAACTGAGAACAATGTCGGCCCTTACCTCCCTAATGACCCGCTTTTGCGCGGGTGTGGATAGCTGGCTAGCACGTCGAAGCAACCACCCCGAAGACCCTGGCACTTCAGAGACCCGGGACGGAAACGGGAAACCCCGGCGCAATAGGAACAATAAGCGCTGGCACTCAAACAACGGCGGTGAAGCCGACGATACAGCGGTAAACGCCGGATTCAGCGGCTCAAAATCGGGACAACGGAAAAAACCCTCTAAAGGGAACCGAGATGGCCCGTCTGCGCTGGATACAATATTGGATAGGCCCTGCCAGATTCACGGCACCCCTGACAAGCCAGCTAACCACACCAACCGTAACTGTTGGGTAATAAAGCAGGCCGGCAAAGCCACAGCCGACGAACAGGGCAAGGGCCCCCGCAGCGAGGACGATGACGAACCTCGCGGGCCGAACAATGGAGGCCAAAAACAGTTCCCTCCAGAGGTCAGAACCGTGAACATGATCTATGTCACGCACATACCAAAGAAGGAGCGGAAGCGCGCGCTTCGGGATGTCTACGCCTTAGAGCCGGTAGCCCCGAAATTTAACCCGTGGTCGGCTTGCCCGATCACTTTCGACCGTCGAGACCATCCGACCAGTATACGTCATGGAGGAACGGCGGCTCTGGTACTCGACCCCATCGTGGACGGATTTCACCTCACTAGGGTCCTTATGGACGGAGGTAGCAGTCTTAACCTGCTTTACTCCGATACAGTGAGGAAGATGGGGATCGACCCATCAAGGATCAAACCCAGCAACACCACCTTTAAAGGAGTAATCCCAGGCGTCGAGGCACGTTGCTCGGGATCCGTGACTTTGGAAGTAGTCTTTGGCTCGCCCGATAACTTCCGCACCGAGGTCTTAATCTTCGATATTGTCCCTTTCCGCAGTGGTTATCACGCACTCCTCGGATGGACCGCCTTCGCTCACTTTAACGCCGTCCCGCACTATGCGTACCTGAAGCTCAAGATGCCAGGACCAAGGGGCGTTATTACCATCAATGGTAATACCGAGCGCTCGCTCCGAACAGAGGAACACACTGCGGCTCTAGCCGCCGAAGAGGCGTCGCAAGCCCAGTCCACTGCCAAGACGCTGGACGCACGCAAGCGCTCCCGAGCTGCAGCCTCGCTCCCATCGCACTCCCATGCTCACCCCAAGAAGGGATACGCGCCCCACAGCACGGCCCACCTAGTCGCAAAATATGTACCTCGAGTGCACAATTTCGCGATCAAAATTCCATGGGCAGTTGTGGGGACACATAAAACAAAGGCCAAGAGCTCGGTTCGACCGACGAATGGCCAACAGATGTCTTTGAACCAACATCAATGACGGGCACCATCAAGGGCCTGATCAGCGTCAAGCTAATATACCACGGCGAGTTCTCAAGCCCCTTTTTCAAGGGCTCGCCCGCCAAAGATTACTACTTCCGCCGAACACACGGCAGACAGCTTCGCTTCCACGGAAGCCTTCTGAAGAGCAAAGGCGCAGACGTGCATCAGGGCGTAGTAGGGACGTCAAACCACTCATGAAGGCCCTGTGTAAACCTTTACTCTCAATATATTCATTTCTTCACAAGTATCTATTAAAGTTACTTCGGCAATCCGGATTGTACGGTTGGACGTCACACATTCAAAGGAAATAAAGACCACCTTACTATGGTTTACTCGTGCAGTCATTCACGTTGCATATTCCTTTCCGCCTTTTTAGCCGAAGTAACCTATTACAATACATCCATTTCAAACCGGCTAATAGACCGGGGGCTCGAACATAGATCTTGCCTTAAACTTTATCCGGGCACTCATTTTATGTGCTCGGCATCGCGGATATTGCACTATATGAATCAGTTCTGAATTGTGTCTTTGGTCAATAGTTGGGTTGCCCGGCTCCTGTGTTTACCCTCTTACATTCCGCACTGTTCGGCTAAGATGGTATAGGGAGAACCACTGCGATTGTACTTCTAGCTCGCCTGGTTAAGTACCTCAGTGGAGAAAGCCGAAAACTGACTGTCACAGTAAGCGAGAACTGGTCGGCGATCCGACGACTTGTGTCAAACCAAAAATCGTTGGAGGTTAGTCCGTGTTACACGAAGGGTTCCCTGTTGCAGGAACCATGTTGTGATGGTATCTACCGCGGCTCGTCCGAATATCACACAACACCGGGGGCTCGTTACCGGCCCCCACCGTCAAGCTCCTCTGGCTAAGTGAAAGCACTAAAACCCCATAGTCTGATTGCCTGGTTTTCCGTACATACAACCGCCTCAGGGCACCGAGACGTCGGCTAAGGGTTCGCGTATTACGAGAAAACACCCCAGGCAGTATCTGCCAGGGGGCTGAAGCCGACGATTGGTAACTTTCAGTTTCAAATCGGCCGCACAGGAGTCAAAATTAAACAAGCATTATATCAATAGCCGATCACTTGCATTACAATAAAGCAAAAGTTTCAACTCCTTGGCTACGAGGAAATTCAATCTACTCATAGATTACATCTTTTGAGCATTGGGCCTCTATCTCCCGAGCACCCTCCATAACGGTGGGAAAGTAATGCTCGGGGCGCCTATGCTCCTTCCCTGGCGGCGGAGGTCCGGTGGCCATCTCGGCCGGCTTTATCTTCGGCCAATGTACCATTGTTTTGCCGAAGGACATCCGTACCCCCTCGATGCATGCAGAGCGCATCCAGGCGTCGATCTGGGAAGTGGCGTTGTACAGCCTCTGCACCAGACCGAAGTAGCTGCTCGGCAGCGGTTCCGCCGGCCATAGCTTCACGCAGAGGTCCTTCATCATCGGCTCCGCCATCCGATGCAGCTCCATCAGCTGCTTCATCTGGTTGTTGAGGAGCGGAGGATGCTCGGGCGCTTGAAATTGCGCCCAGAACAGCCTCTGTTCGACCCGACCCTCATTAGCAGCGAAGAATCTGGCCGCGTCTGCCGCACTCTTCGGGAGGTCCGCAAAGGTGCCTGGGGAACGCCATACTCGCGTGAGCAACGCGAACCTGTTAGCTCCAAATATACTTTGTAGCAAGTACGGCTTACCGTCTGCAATAAGCCTGACTTGGCGGAGCTCTTCTTGGTAGCCGCACGCCTCTGTCCGCGCTTCCTTAGCCACCGCCGCTAAAGAGGTTAGCGCGGCGGCTTGCTCCTTATTCTTCTGCTCGAGGGCCTCACACCTTGTGAAGGCATCCCCGAGCTCTTGCTGCACCTCCAGCACCCTGGCCTCGTGCTTCTCACTAACGGTTCTCAGCACAGCTAGCTCGGCAGCCGCTTGTTCGGCTGCTGACCTCTGCGCCGCCGCTTCTAGCTGAGCCGTCCGCAGCTCGGCCTTGAGGTTTTCGACCTCCGTGGCGGCAGCTGCAGTAAAATCAGTCAACTCCGTGAGGCTACCTTGAACCCTGCTTACAACAAAAGCGGTTGCAATCTTGACTACAGCTTGGACTAGCCTTGCGCATCGTCGAACCTCCTGTTCACCAGGCTCAGGTCGTCCTCGGAGCTTTTCAGCTTCCGATTCAGCTCGGCCAACTCCTCGGCGTTGGCGGTTGCGGCCGAAGATGACACCTGTGCATTATCCTACGCAGGTTAGTACCCGAGATATTGATTTTCAATCCTCTAACTGGCTTTGTTCAAAACCAATCAGAGTCTCGGGGGCTACTGTGTATGAGGCTATACATTTACACAAAAGATTTTTTCTAAGGAGAAATCATTACTTCGCTCACCTTGAAGCCGGTAAGAAGGCCACTAAAAGCTTCCTTCAGTCTGTTGTCCACGGACTGAATACTTTGCAACACCGCGCCCATAAGGGCACGGTGCTCTTCGGCGATAGAGGAGCTGGTTAGAGCATCCTCCATCTCGTCCGGCCACCCGGTTGACGCCCGCTCTGGGGCGAGCGGCGGTGGCGGTGGCGCCTCGGCTCCTTCCCTTTCGACGTCCGGGGCGCCGGACTCCGGACGCCTTGACGTCTTCGGAGTCGTCTTCCGAGAGAGCTCAGCTCGTCCGAGATCCTCTTTGTTCACCAAAGGGGCCCTCCCCTCTTGGTCTTCAGCGACCGAGGTGTTCACCTCGGCCATGATAGTATCGCCACCTCCCCCTATACGTGGCACGGGAGGAGTCCTCCTCGACAGGACCTCCTCGGCCTCCTTGACGATTGGGGAAGGCAAGGCGCGGGATCCAGAGCCGCTCTCCGCTAGCGCCGCCGGTGGAGAATCCCCCTCCGAAGCTCGGTCGGTGGGGAGATCGCGCAGCGGGCTGCAAAATTACAAACGGAAGCATGATCAGTATCAAACCCAGTTCGGCTAAAGATGGTCAAGCGGTTACTAGAACGCGTACCTTTGAGCCTGTGGCTTAGCCCTGGGGATCTTCTGTGGAACCTCTTCGGAGGCCTCAGAGTCCTCGGCAGAAGCCGAGCTATCGCCGGACAAGGCTACCTTGGCCTTGCGCGGTCTTTTGGGAGTGGGTTGAGGAAGCTCCTCCTCGGCATCTTCGGACGCCGCCCTCTTCCCTGTTCGGGAGGAATCGTCCTCCTCCCCATCCTCTCCCTGCTCCTTCTCCTCCTCTTGCGAGGAGGGAGCATTGGTGTCCCCGGATCTAGCACCCGGGGGTCTTCGGGAGCGGAGGCCCTCTCTGGCCTCCCCCTGTTGGTCCTTCTTCTCCTTCCTGTCCGGCGCCTCGTATGGCTCCACAGACAGCATGGCCGTCAGGAGGGGCGTCCTGGGTCCCTCTGGCAGCGGCGCCGGACTGTCGATCCGCTGGGCCTTCTTCAGCCAATTCTGCGGATGAAAAGTAGCAAAGCTGAATACCTTGTTAAAAGGGAACAGTTCGGATAAAACATACAAAATTGCTCATACCTCCCATGGGGGATTTGCGGCGTCGAGTCCGACGTCTTCCTCCTCGGCCGGCCAGTCCTTCTGCGGCTTGAATAGCGCCCTCCACAGTTGAGCGTGGGAGGTGCGGAAGAAGCTGTGCACGATGGCCGGGTCTTCGGGCTTATAGGCCCACATGGGGGAAGCCCTGTCCTGGAAAGGGAGAATTCGGCGGCCGAGCATGATCTGGATCACGTTGACCAGCGCGACGCCATTCTCTCTCATTTTGGCAATCTGGCTCTGTAGCAGCACCACCTCCTTATTCGGCCCCCAGTCGAGGCCCTTCTGGGTCCATGAGACAAGCCTTGTAGGGGGGCCGGAGCGGAAGGCCGGACTCGCCTCCCAATTTACGCACCTCGGCTCTGTGATATAGAACCACTCCTTTTGCCATACCTTGACGGTCTCGATGAAGGTACTGTCTGGCCACTCCACTCGCAGAAGCTTGCTGATCATTGCCCCCCCCCCGCAGTCCGCCTGTTGGCCATCTACTATCTTCGGCTTGACGTTGAAGATCTTCAACCACAGACCGAAGTGTGGCCGGACTCGGAGAAAGGCTTCGCAGACGATGATAAAAGCCGAGATGTGGAGGAAGGAGTTCGGCGCGAGGTCGTGGAAGTCGAGCCCGTAGAAGAACATGAGGCCCCTGACGAAGGGATGAAGGGGGAAACCCAAGCCCCGGATGAAGTGGGGCTCGAATACCACTCTCTCGCCCTGCCGCGGCGTGGGGATGGCCTGGCCCGCCTCTGGAGCATGGTGGGCGATGTCGGTCGGGAGGTAGCCCGCGCTCTTCAACTCCAAGATGGTGCTGTTGGTAACGCTAGAGGCCTCCCACTTGCCCTTGGATCCCGAACCCGCCATTGCTGAATTGGGCGGGTGGTTGGAAGGGCTCTTGAAAGAGAAAACAAATCTGGGCGCTGGAGCTCAAGAGACGGGGAAGGCAATGGCGAAAGGGGAAAATGAGAGCGTACGAAAGGAACAAAGGCCGTGCCCCTTTTATGGGCTGTAAAACCCACGGTCCCTTTACTGCGCCGCAGTCCTCGCTATTTCCCCGTGTAACCGTGCCATTATGCGCGCATGGGGTGAGGCGGGTTATTGATCATATCCCTTAAAAATAGGACACGATCTCCATATCGATGGGACGTGCCAATGAAAACTGCCTCGAACTGCGAATCGAGTTTTTCATAGACAAACTCGCGGTCGTTGCATGGTGTGACCCTTCGGTAAAAGTTGTCAGATGAAGACATTGTTCGCACCAAACCGGCTAGCCTTCGGGGCTAAGTTATTATTGTACTTCGTTATCGAGGTATAGCTCGGCGCATATACGACCGGGCAACGCTTGTGAATACAATTCGGAGTGATACATGCCTATTACTGGCATCACAGAAGAAAGGGAACTGGTCTACAAAGCCAATTATGTTCGGCACCTACCTCGGCTTCGAAGACTAGTTCGGGGGCTACTGAGGGTGTCCTGGACTTGGGGGTACTCAGGCCGCCGGCCTATCTCTCATGGGCCGGACTGGTGGGCCGCTCTCTACTCGTCGATGGAAGGCCGGATTGTGGGCGACCCCGTGTATCAGAAGGAAACCTCCGAAGACTTGGCGTCTCCTCCAAGGAATAGTTGGCGTGACCGACATGTGTGTCTCCTGATGGTAACCGACTACGTGTAACCCTAGGACCCCTTGGTGTCTATATAAACCAGGAGGTTTAGTCCGTAGGGAAAATAATCATTCATTACCTAGGGTTTAGCCCAATCGATCTCGAGGTAGATCAACTCTGTAACCTTCATACAATCACATCAATACAATCAAGCAGGACGTAGGGTATTACCTCCTTGAGAGGGCCCGAACCTGGGTAAATTGTTGTCTCTACGTTCCCTGTTACCATTGACTCCTTGACCCATAGTTCGGATCCCCTACCCGAGATCTGCCGTTTTTGGTACCGACACCTGGTGCTTCTCCCCGGCCACGTTCTCGGCGGCCCGCGCCTTCTCGGCTGTGGTGGCAGCTGCGTTCTGCTGCCGCACTTCCTTCCGAGCACTTTTCAGCTCGGCTTTGAGCATCTCCAGCTCCGCTGTCAACATTTTTTAGTCTTATTTGTTTCCTTTAAACACACAACATACAATGCATGATTAACCTTGCTTACCTTGAGATCGCTCAAGTCTCCGGTTCACCTCTGCCATCTCTCCGAAGACGGAGTCTGGCACTAAAGTCGAAACCTGTCATAAAACAAACTCCTTGTTAAAAGAAAAATGGTCTCAACCATCCATATGCTCCAGGACAGCCACTTCGGGTAGCGTCCTGTGGGCTACCCAACAGGCTCCTACTTCCTCAAGCAACCCCGATGCCGGTTTCTTGAAACCGACTTCGGGCTCGGGGGCTACTCACTCATTACGCCACTCAGCAGGCTACACTTTTTATGTCCTCGGACAAATTTCATAAAAAGAAGGCAAACCGAATGCGCAGAAGACGTACCTCGAAACCTGCTACAAGGTTTTTGAAGACCTCGTGTAGGCCGGCCTCTGCGGACCGGTAGCCTTCCAGCGCCGTGGCTATCAAGGCGCGGTGCTCCTCCTTAAGGGAGCAGCCCTTTAGGGCCTCCTCCACCTCCTCGGCCCACCCCGCGCCGGTCCGTCCTCGGACAGTAGGCTGGGGTGGAGGGATGACCTCGGATGGATCTACCCGAGGAGCCCCCGTCTGTGAAGGCGGTGCCGAGGTAGACTCCTGCTGTGCCGATATCTGGCCCAGCCCTTCTTCGATGACCTCAGGACGCTTCGTCCCCTGGTCTTGTTGGGCCGAGGTTTCAACCTCGGCCACGACTGCCGCATCGTTGGCCCCCGCCGTGTTGACCTCGGGGGCCAGGGTGGATGTTGCCTCCCCCAGACCGACTTGCATCGGGGGAGAAGCAGCGGGCTCTGGAGTCCCGCTGGCGGATGGCAACCCGTTCGAGGAGCCGCTGGGGATTACCTTCGGCAGACTGTGTATGAAAAGTTGCTTCTGTGAAAATTTCCCTTGATGAAACAATAACTCAAGCAAGGGAGACAAGGATAAGGGCTTACCCTCGAGGCACCGGCTTCTTCCTCCCCGTTTTGAGGGGGTCTTCCTCTGAGTCACTGGAGAGCTCGGCTCTCTCCGACGACTTGTTGACGGCCTCGGATGAGGCTCGCCTCAGCCTCTTTTGGCCCTTGGGAGGCATGCCCACGTCGGTGTCTTCTGACACCGACCTCTTCCCCTTTGGGGGGGGAATCTCCTCCTCGCCCTCCTCGGCGCTGCCGTCTTGAGCGGCGGAGGTGTGGGTCTCTTCTGATCGGGTGACCGAAGTCCCCCTGGTCCGAGCACTAGACCTCCCCGCTTGGGTCTTCGTCCCTTTGGAAGCCACCACATGTGGCTCCTCGGTCGGAAGCGCCGAGAGCAGGGGAGTTTGGGGTTGTTCCGGCAATGGGGCTGGGCATCGTACCCCCTTTACCCATGCTGACCACTTCTGCAAAATGTCAAAACACGACGGCCCAAATAAAGACTTTACTCCTCGGAGCAGTAAGCAAAGAATGAAAGATTGAAGGACGGAACCACTCACCGGGGGGGCCTCATAGCCGTGTTCGAGGCCGCGGTCCTCTCCCTCCTTGGGAATCTTGTCCTTGGCCAATTTCATGAGCTTTGTCCACATAGTGGCCAAGGTGGAGCGGAAGAAGGTGTTGATGGTGTCCATGTCCTCGGGCTTCTGTGCCCACATCGGGGTGGCCCGAAGTTGGAGAGGGAGGATGCGATGCTTGAGCATGACGTTGATGACATCGGCCAGCTCAGCCTTCCCCGTGGTAGTCCACCACACGATCCTCTCGACTAGGGTCTCTACCTCTTCGGGCTTCCCCCAGGCGACGCCCTTTTCCTTCGAAGACTTGAGTTTCTTGGGAGGCCCGGCCAAGAAGGCCGGGACCTCGGTTTGACCAGCGACAAGGGGTTCGGTGATATAGAACCACTCCTTTTGCCACTCCTTCACTGTTTCGATGAAGGTGCCCTTGAACCAGGTGCCCCCCTGGTTCTTACTGATCATTGCCCCTCCGCACTCCGCAAGTTCGGAGCCACTTGACTTTGGTTTAATCCCGAAGAGCTTCAGCCATAGGCCGAAGTGTGGCTCACAGCGGAGGAAGGCCTCGCAGACTGTTATGAAAGCGGCGAGGTGGAGAATGGAGTTGGGGGCTAGGTGATGGAAATCTAACCCGTAGTAAAACATGATCCCGCGCACGAAAGGGTGCAGCGGGAACCCCAGGCCTCGGATGAGATGGGGAACAAAGACCACCCGCTCCCCGGCGTTGGGAGCGGGTACCAGCTCGTCGGCCTCTAGAGCGCGGGCGGCGACGGTACGGGCTAAGTACCCCGTGTCGCGCAGCTCGGCGATGGTTACCGCCGTCACGGTGGAGCCGCCCCAGTGCCCCTTAAGGGTATCGACCATGGGTGATGGGGAAATCGAGCTTGCGTACGAGACTGGCGTAAGGGCTGGATCTGAGCGTTGGAGCTAGACGAAGTGGCAGCAAGGGAGGAATGGGAGCGTAGGCTATCGCGTTGTTCTCCCCATTGCTTTTATAAGCCTATGAAAGGCCAAGAGCCCCCTTTGCTGCGCCGATAAATTCGTGATTATTATCAAAGATACCATTGAAACATATGGGGAAACGAAATTTTGATGATATCCCTATGAAAGCGGGCACGATCTTTGCCTTGACGGGACGTGCCAGTAAAGGAGCCGCCTCGAAACGCGATTTTAGGGGAGGCAGTAAACTGCTCAATAGGTCGTGGGGCGGGCCTCTCCGATAAAGCTGTCAGACCGGATTAGATTGTTCATACCGGCACAGCAAGACTTCGAGGCTAAGATACTTGCTCACCTCGGATAGGGTACGAGCTCGGTTGGACCACGGGTGTCGATGCTCTATTAATAGAATTCGAAATGTAAGGTGGAACTCGTCTGTCAAGCCAGAGACTCCGGATCTGAAGTGATGGTTTAAAGTCGTCCTCGGCGTAGAAGACAAGTACGGGGGCTACTGACGGTGTCCTGGATTAGGGGGTGCCAACCTAGCCGGCCCGTCTCCTCGGATGGGCCGATATGCCCCCGTACGTGATCAAGATGGATTCCGGAAGTTGCACATGGGAGACGTGATCAAGACAGCATCTACCGAAGACTTGCAGTAAACTTCAAGATTATTCCAGCCCCCTTACTCCAAGATACCGACCTTGTAACCCTAGATACCCTCCCTGGCGTGTATATAAGCCATAGGGTTTAGCCCGTAGGGGACATTAGTGCAACATCGAACACCTATCTATAGTAGTTAGACACATATTACGATCTCGAGGTAGATCAACTCTGTACTCGATACACCTCCATTAATATAAACAGAAGCAGGACGTAGGGTTTTACCTCCATCAAGAGGGCCCGAACCTGGGTAAAACATCGTCTCCCTTTGTCTCTGTTACCATCGATCCGAGATCCGCAGCTCGGGACCCCCTACCCCGAGGTCTGACAGTTTTTACACCGACACACACGCTTAAGGGTCATTGTTGGAAATATGCCCTAGAGGCAATAATAAATTGGTTATTATTATATTTCCTTGTTCATGATAATCGTTTATTATCCATGCTATAATTGTATTGATTGGAAACTCAAATACATGTGTGGGTACATAGACAACATTGTGTCCCTAGTAAGCCTCTAGTTGACTAGCTCGTTGATCAAAGATGGTTAAGGTTTCCTAGCCATTGACATGAGATGTCATTTCATAACGGGATCACATCATTAGGAGAATGATGTGATGGACAAGACCCAAACTACGAACGTAGCATATGATCGTGTCAGTTTATTGCTATTGTTTTCTGCATGTCAAGTATCTGTTCCTATGACCATGAGATCATGCAACTCCCTGACATCGGAGGAGTACCTTGTGTGTATCAAACGTCGCAACGTAACTGGGTGACTATAAAGGTGCTCTACAGGTATCTCCGAGGGTGTCTGTTGGGTTGGCATGGATCAAGACTTGGATTTGTTACTCCTTATGACGGAGAGGTATCACAGGGCCCACTCGGTAATACAACATCACAATGAGCCTTGCAAGCAATGTGACTAAAGTGTTAGCCACGAGATCTTGTATTACGGAACGAGTAAAGAGACTTGCCGGTAACGAGATTGAACTAGGTATAGAGATACCGACGATCGAATCTCGGGCAAGTAACATACCGAAGAACAAAGGGAACAGCATACGGGATTAACTGAATCCTTGACATAGAGGTTCGACCGATAAAGATCTTCGTAGAATATGTAGGAGCCAATATGGGCATCCAGGTCCCGCTATTGGTTATTGATCGTAGAGGTGTCTCGGTCATGTCTACATAGTTCTCGAACCCGCAGGGTCTACACACTTAACGTTTGGTGACGATTAGTATAGTTGAGTTATTGTGTTGGTGACCGAAGGTTGTTCGGAGTCCTGGATAAGATCCAGGACATGACGAGGGTCTCCGGAAGAGTCCGGAGGTAAAGATTAATATATGTGATAATAGTGTTTTGATCTCCGGAAAGGTTCCGGAATTCACCGGAAGGGGTTCCGGGTGTTTACCGAAGTGTTCGGGTGCAGCAACACTTTATATGAGCCAAAGGGGTAAAGCCCACGAGGTATTGGAAAGTGCAAAAGGAAGTTCTGCTACTACCTTAAGCGGTACTACCGCTGGTAAAGGCAGTACTACCGCGTAAGCGGTACTACCGCTTGTTGGAAGCGGTACTACCGCCCAAGCGGTACTACCGCTTGTGTGAAGCGGTACTACCGCTCAAGCGGTACTACCGCTCGTGAGCGGTACTACCGCTTGTGCGCGGTACTGCAGGGATCCGAGTTGGACTCTTTCCCTACGGGCCAAACCGACCTTGTGCGGGCAAAACCGACCTGGAGGAGGCTTTTACTCCAAGTTTAGACCCCAAGGCTCAACATATAAATAGAGGGGCAGGGCTAGCACACGGGACACATCAAGATTTCCCAAGCCGTCTGTCGGCAACCCTAACCTTCTAGTTCTCCCGTCATAATCTCCGTAGTGCTTGGCGAAGCCCTGCAGAGATTGTTCCTCACCATCATCACCACGCCGTCGTGCTACCGGAACTCATCTACTACTTCACCATCGCTCGCTGGATCGAGGAGGTGAAGGCGTCATCAAGCCGTACGTGTGTTGAACGCGGAGGTGCCGTCCGTTCGGCACTAGTTCATGATCGGATCGAGGGACGACTTGCGATTTGGATCGCGGAGACGTTCGACTACATCAACCGCGTTTCTTAACGCTTCCGCTTAGCGATCTACAAGGGTATGTAGATTCACTCTCCCTCTCGTATATGCTCATCACCATGGATAGATCTTGTGTGTGCGTAGGAAAATTTTTGTTTCCCATGCAACGTTCCCCAACAGTCATCTATATGCTGAATTCTAGACAGGGAGTCTGAGAGAAAGTCACCGGAAAAGTTTCGGAGACAACGGAAAAGTTCCGGAGAGAGAACACCGGAATAGTTTCGGTAAAACTGAAAAGTTGTTTCAGGGTATACCATTAGGTCAAATTGGTTTCGGCACACACCTGGAAATTCTTGGAGGGTGCCAGAATTGTTCTGGAAACTTCTGGGATTTTTCCGGAGAAAAAACCCGGAAATGTTCCGGAGCTGCCGGAACCGCTTTGGTTGCTTTTCGCAGATGAAAATCACTAATCTGGAATTGTTTCAGAGCGCGTCCAAAATTATTTTAGTGGGTACTGGAAATGTTCTAAGACCTACAGAAATATTTTCGGATTTAACGGTCGCGGAAAAATGTTTCCGTGAATAGTGAAAGCACTTTTTGGTTACTTTATGGAAAGCCACCTTTTAGGGCTTTTCCCAAAAGGCTTCTAGAAGGACTTGGGGACTAAGGAACCCCCTTTGGGGGGCCCACATGGGGGGCGGCCGGCCAAGAGGGGGTCCTCCATGGAGCCCCACTTGCCCCACTTGCCTTCTCATTTATGCCCTTGTGAAGGACATATTTTGGGGGCATTTTGGTATTTCAAGTGGCACCCTACCCCTTGGGATTTCCTATAAAAGGAGGTGGAGAGGAGTTCTCCACACTCACTCTTTCTCACATACAAGTGCCATGCAATGATCTGGCTTCTTTCTCCCTCCCCGCGAAATAGTTTCGTAGAGCCGAAAGGTTGTCTGGGTTCCGGTGGGAACTAGTTCTGGACGGCGAAGCCCTGCCGGATAGATGACACCGTATGTGTGCAACCCCATAGAGAGGTCATAGGTCTGATCTTTTTGCCCGAGGGGCTGTTCGAGAGTGCCTCCCGAAGGGTTGTCCAAGTGACTGTCTGAGATTCTGTGTGTGCCTCCCGAAGGGCTGTCCGTGACACCGTCCGGGGGACTGTCCGACCGCCTCCCGAAGGGCTGTCCGAGGGACTGTCCGGGGGCAGACGAGGGAGTACATCCTCGCGGTTGGGAGGTTGTAAATCCTAGCTGCGGGGATCTACACTGACGATCTACATCGACTCTACTTCCGCTGCGCTACGAGTTGGTAACGATCAGATCAAACCCTGTATGCATCTCCATAGTGGTCCTGGGCGTGCTCGCAGTACCGGAATTTTTTGTTTTCGGCTGGGTTCCCTTACAGCATACCCTTTCCTCCCTGTGAGGGGCGGGGAAGTTCTCCGTGAAAGCCTCCCCGTTCGTAGAAGTCAACCCAGGGCGGGTGGACGTGAGATCTGAAGCGGGCAGATACCCCTGCGTCTCGAGGCTACTCAGTCGAATGCGGGAGACTGAGCAGCTCGCCCAGTCACCTTGAAGGGGGCCATGAGGACGTGAGGAGGGGCCTGAAACACTCGCCATTGTTGGATGGCTATGGCCTCTCGGTGATGTGGGGAGGGATGGCAGGGGGTGGGGTGCGTTAACCATCACGCCCTTGGCCTGTTAAATAGGCGTTTTTCCCCCAAGAGAGGCATTTCTATAAAAAAACTATTGGGCCATTTGCATTCCCCTGGCGCATAGAAATCGAGGGGCGTCATTAATTCTGAATAAAGGAAATGGTACGGTGGGCCCCGCAAGGCTTCGCCAATCGAAGGATTGTGGGTGGCCGAACTATTGCCAAGCCGAACATAGGTAATGGAAGGAACTCGCCCCTCAAGCCGAAGACCTTCGAAGCATGGAGCTGACAAAGACTGTCAACCTCGGCATTGGAGTCTAGTTCAGGGGCTACTGAGGGTGTCCCGGATTAAGGGGTCCTCGGGCTGTCGGCCTATCTCTCATGGGCCGGACTGATGGGCCGCTCTTAACTCATTGAAGGAAGGCCGGACTACAGGCAACCACGGATTCTTGAAGGAAACCTCTGAAGACTTGGCGTCTCCTCAAAGAAAAGTTAGCATGACCGGCATGGTTATCGCCTGATAGCTACCGACCATATGTAACCCTAGGTACCCTTGGTGTTTATATAAACCAGAGGGTTTAGACCATAGAGGGGAGAAACATTATCATCATACCCACCTAGGGTTTAGTCCATCCGAACTCGAGGTAGATCAACTCTGTAATCATCATACACATACATCAATACAATCAAGCAGGACGTAGGGTTTTACCTCTTTGAGAGGGCCCGAACCTGGGTAATCGCTGTCTCTACGTTCCCTGTTACCCATTGACTCCAAGATCCATAGTTCGGACTCCCTACCCGAGATCTGCTGGTTTTGGTATCGACACCCCTCTTTGTTTCTTTTGATGTGTTGATCATCCGGCTTCGACCAGGTTTACTTTGCTGTGCGTAGCAATTTTCAGGCAGCTGGTAGTACTCTGGTTCCATAGACCTCACATACGGCCAACTAGTAGGCCTAGTGTTTGTCAAATTTTGAGACTTGTGCCCATAAACAATATGGTGGTGCTCTTTTGCCTTCTATGTCTTCCATGCATGCGCCTGACCGGAGCTCTTTTTTTTATATCAATGTAGTCACTTCCATTAATCTGTATGCGAGTCAAACAAGTATTCAGTTTGACTCCTTTTTTTGAGCTGTGGGCCCCACGTCCGTCCTATCCATCCACTGAGAAGCATCTTGCCGCATCGTTTTCTTGTCTCCGACTCCCTCTCCTTCTTTTCTTTTTTCTCTTCTCTTTCCATCCAGATCGGGACCGCCACAGCCACGCACTACTACTGCTCGGCTCCAAGTATGTTGCCGCGCGCCGGGCGGGTACGAAAGGTAACGAAGGAGCCCCCGACGGTGAAGGAAGGAATGCGAGCGGGGCAGCCGGGTCGGAGAGGAGCGACAGCTAGGCGGCAGGGAGGAGCAGCGCCGGGTCGAGGGAGAAGCGCTGGGCGGCGACGGGCACGATGGCGCCGGTGCCTCACATGTGATCATTGATGCTGCTTGCTACAGATGCTTCCGATTGCTATTTGAAGATTACGACGACTAATCTGTTGTTTTTGTCGATCTAGCCTCATTATGGAATTTGATCTGACTGATCTCCTCTGTGTGATGGCCCCTTCATACATGTGCACCAGGCAGTTGACTTTCCTGCACAATTACTAGTGGTACTAGTATGTGAGTAGTAGTAGTGATCGAACTCATGAATAGTACTAGCAGCAGCTACATCTGATGTCCTTGGGAGCAGCAACGACAACTCGGTGGAAACTACTGACGCCTAGACGCGTTGGAACTCCTGTCGGTCTCGGCGACGCGCGATAACAGTAGTGGAAATTGATCTCCTCTCGGATTCGACTTTGTAGCGGCGGCGGCGCACTCGACGCAACCCTAATTTCTCCTGAACTCAAACCTCATACTGTCAGCTCCAAAGTTAATCACGATTCTGATCACAAAACAATGAATTTGCCGGCTGTGCCTAAGGTTGTCCCATGCTGGGTTATCCTGCGCGATTGTTTCGTGCCGGCTCTTCTTCATCCGGCCAATAGCGAGCTTCTCGATCCATGAAGAGCTCCCTCCAAGAACACAACACCACCGTGCGCTGGCCCCACGGTGGGCACCAACTCTCGTGGTTTTGTCACGGCATGTGTCCTCGTGAAAGGACTAAGTTGTGAGGCCATCGCTGCTAGGTGAAGGCTTGGATGGGGTTGATCGGAATAACGAGAGATGTGAGTTTACCCAGGTTCGGCCCCTCATGATGGAGGTAAAAGCCTACTCCCGCTTGATTGCTATTGGTGATGATGATCTCGATTACAAGGGTGCTATTTCGCTACCTGGCTTTCGAGAGATTGTAACCTGTCAATCTCAAAACTTGTCCTTTGGACGAACCAGGAACCCACATTATATAATAGCCGGGTCCCTGGGGTTTACAATAGGTTTCTGGGTTCTACCCATAATAGGAGTCCTACTCTAAGTCTTGTAGGCCTTCTGTGTCTTCCAAGTTAGATGGACTCCTTCTGGTATTGGACTCCCGTAAGCCGGCCTCGCTACTTGGGTCGGGTCGTCTTCTGGGCTTCCGTAACCCGGCTTTGCCCTAAGGGTAAGCCGTCCCATGTCCTCTTGGGTTCATCGGCGGGTCTTGACCCTTGGGCTTAAGTTTCGGCTTATCCTCAACGGGGTATATCCCCGATAGGGCACCTTCCCCCTCTTCTCCGGTGGCATCGGGACGCCGCCGGGGACATCTCCTCCATCACCTTCACCACCAACTTCTCCTCCGTTCTCATGGTGATGTGTGAGTAATTCATCCTCGAGGCTAAGGGTATGTACTAGTAGCTATGTGTTCGATCTCTCTCTCTCTCTCTCTCTCTCTTTCTCGTGATCTTGATTTGACACGATCTTGATGTACCGTGAGCTTTGTTAATATAGTTGGATCATATGGTGTTCTTCCCTCTCTATCTTGTTGTGTTGAATTGAGTCTTGCCCTTTGAGGTTTCATTATTATCGGATTGAATATTTGGATTTGAGATCACTTGATGTATGTCTTGCATGTGGATACCCATGGTGACAATGGGGTATTCTAATGAGTCACTTGATATATGTTTTGGTAATCAACTTGCGGATTCCCGAGGTGACATTGGGGTAATCTAGGCACATAGGTTGATACACGTTTTCATCCTACTTTCTCCAATAGAAACTTTGGGGTAATCTTTGAAGTTATTTGTGTTGGATTGAATATTATGAATCTGAAATTGTTTAATGCATATCAAATAATTAACTCACGGATACTTGTGGTGACATTGGAGTATCTAGGTGACATTAGAATTGATTGATGCGATCATATGGTGTTATTTTAGTACGAACTCTAGGGATGTCAGTGACACTTATAGGGATGGCTCAATAGATTGATTGGAAAAGATAACTTTGAGGTGATTTTGCTACCTACAACAATTTCATCTTATGTTCTCCGCCATTGATAGGAACTTTGGAGTGATTCTTTGCCGCATGTTGAGGGATGTTTATATGATTCAATTATGTTAGCACTATTGAGAGATTGCACTAGTGAAGGTATGAACCCTAGGCCTTGTTTCTAAGCATTGATATACCATTTTGCTCGATGTTTTCTACTTGTTACCTTGTTGTTTTTAATTGTTCAGATTATAAAAACCTATTTCTACCATCCATACTACACTTGTATCACCATCTATTCGCCGAACTAGTGCACCTATACAATTGATAACTGTATTGGGTGTGTTGGGGACACAAGAGATTTCTTGTATTTGATTGCAGGGTTGTTTGAGAGAGACCATCTTCATCCTACACCTCCCATGGATTGATAAACCTTAGGTCATCCACTTGAGGGAAATTTGCTGCTGTCCTACAAAACTCTGTGCTTGGAGGCCCAACAGAGTCTACAAGAATAAAGTTGCGTAGTAGACATCAAGCTATTTCTGGCGCCGTTGCCGGGGAAGTGAGTGCTTGAAGGTATATCTTTAGATCTTGCAATTGAATCTTTTAGTTTCTTGTTTTTCACTAGTATGGTTTATAAAAGAAAACTACAAAAAAATGAAAATGAAGTTGTGCCAATTTGATTATCTTTATAAAGTCTTTCTTGAAAACATGGAATCTGAAAATTGTGCTAAGATTGTAGAAGAAGAATTTAATAAAATGTTTAATTTGAGTTCCTTGAATGATAAGCATGATTGCAATGTTATTAGTATGTATTCTATGAATATCCATGATGCTAATGATATGCAAAGCCATAAGCTTGGGGATGCTATGTTTGATGAAAATGATATTTTTAGTCCCCCTACTTTTGATGATCAAATTTATTATGATGATAGCATGCCCCCTATTTATGATGATTACAATGATGAAAGTGGGTTTGGTAGAGTGTCAACTCTAGGTAGTAGTGATCCCACTATTTTGGAGGGCATTGAACCTTATTTCAATAATTATGAAAGTGAATTTGGAGAGGTCGTGACTTTATTTAGTGATGATTTCACTATTTTGGAAGATGTTTCAATTGATTATGACAACCAAGTTGCTATCTATGATGATTATTGTGATGACATGTATGCTATAAAGAATAATGATAACCATGAAAATTTTCATCATGATTTTAATGCTCAAATTGATTATGTAAATCAAGTATCATATGATAGTTATTTCATTGAATTTGCTCCCACTATTATTGATGAGAAATTTTTTGCTTATGTGGAGAGTAATAAAATTTATATGCTTGTGGATCATGAAAAGAATGCTTTATGTGATAGTTATATTGTTGAATTTGTTCATGATGCTACCTAAAATTATTATGAGAGAGGAAGTTATACTTGTTTTGCCTTCCTATGCTAGTTTCCTTTCTTTATGTTGAAAGTTTTGAAGTTCTACTTGTTTTGCCTTCATATGCTAGTTGATTCTTGCTCCAGTAAATTGTTTGCTTACAAAATATCTATGCATAGGAAGTGGGTTAGGTTTAAATGAGTTTGCTATATGATTCATGATGCTATCTTTGTGTTTCAATTCCTATTCTTAAGTGAGCATCATTAAAATCATCATGCCTAGCTAAAAGGCTTTAAAGAAAAGCGCTTGTTGGGAGGCAACCAAATATTTATCTTTTCTGTTTTTGTGAGTTAACATGACTAAGCTACTGTAGTGATCATGTTTGTTATCTTTTATTACAATAAAGTACCAAGTAAAGCCTTTAGGTTGATGTGGATGTTTGTTTATTTGGTTCTGTGCAAAAACAGAAAGTTTTCCGTTTAGTGCATGAATTTACATTCTTTACTGGAACGCGAAATTGTTTACGTTGTCCTAATTTTTTAGAATTTTTGGAGTTACAGAAGTACATAGAATATTAGATCATTACAGACTGTTCTGTTTTTGACATATTCTGTTTTTATTGCATAGTTGGCTTGTTTTAGTGTTTCCATAGCTTATATTGTGGGATATAAATTGTGGAAATGATAGAATACAATAGGCATTATTTGGAAACAATGAATCTTGTCTTGACAGTACCCAAGTGGATGATTTATTTTTATTGTACTAACCTATCTCACAAAGTTCCGTTAAATTTTATGTGATTGAAGTTTTCAAGTTTTGGGTGAGACAACGATATGAGGAGAACAAGGAGCGGCAAGACCCTAAGCTTGGGGATTCCCGAGGCACCCCCAAGGTAATATTCAAGGAAGACTCAAGCGTTCAAGCTTGGGGATGCCCCGGATGGCATCCCCTCTTTCGTCTTCAACACTATCGGTATACCTCGCTCTGAACTATATTTTTATTCATCACATAATATGTGTTTTGCTTGGAGCGTCATTTGATTTTATTTGTCTTTGCTTGTTGTTATTAATAATCATGTTTTGTATCTTTTATTTCAATAAAGTGTTAAGTATAGCCTTTGCCATGCTTAGTTTGCAAGTTTATGCGTTGCCGTTTGAAAATAGAAAGTTTTCTGTTATGTCCTGAATATTCCTGAATAGTCAGAACATGATAAAAATCTAAAAAAATTACACAGTAAGAATGCATGAGTTCTTGCTACTTGTGAGCTGCTGTAACATCCCCAGATCTCAACCCTGTCATTAAGCTAATTAATTAGCCATGTCATCATGATCATCCTAAATAAATTGTATTTAGAGAATAATCCAACTTCAAATTCAAATTTAAAATAAAGTCAAAATTCAAAGTTATCCAAACAGTAGAATAAAAATGTTCATAATATTACAAATATTCCCAAAGCTATTATAAAAATAAAACCAACATTAATTAAATTCCCAATTTGACCCTAGCAACCAAAACAGTGGACCAGCAGCAATTTATTCGACCTTTTCAATTTCTAAAAATGTTAAAACCATTCCAAATTTCCCCAAACTTTTTGTGGCGGTACTAAATAATGCAATCTAATTATATGGCCAAGTTTCATATTTTGCAAAATCCATATGGTGGCTCAACTTAACGCAAAACAGCAACTAAAATAGAAAATAGAAAAAGATTAAAAAAAGAAAAACGGGCACTGTGCACTTGGCCCAGCCGCGGCAACAGTGCGGCCCGGCCTGCCAGCCCCAGCCTTTCGTCCTCCTCCCGCTACAGGGGAAGGCCGAGGCACCATGGCCGCAAGGCGCTCGGCGCCACGCACTGCTGCGCCGCGGGGGGGATAAGGGCAAGCCCCTGGCCTTCCCTCTCACTCCCCCGAAACCCTAGCCCACCCTCTTTTCCCCTCACGCCCCCATGCTCTCTCTCCCGAGCTCAACTGCTCGCTGCCGTCGCCGCGTCGTCGCCATTGCGTGGCCACGGCCACTCCCTCGCCATGAGAGGTTGTCCAGGAGGTCCGCCCTCATGTTCTTTATCGCCTCCACCACAGGATCGAGCTCGGGGAGCAACGCCGTCGCCGCCCTCGTCCTTCTTCTCCAACTACGGCCGTCGGGCGCCACCGCTCGATCCGCTACCGATGGTGCCGCCCCGGCCTCCCCAAGATCACCCGCGGCCCCAATGTGAGCTCATCTCCCTCCTCGACGTCCCTGTGCTCCCCCTCGTGCCCCGTAGCCTCGACTTGCTCGAGCTCTGGCCACAGCCGCCGCGGGAACCCTTTGCCGTGGTCGCTCCGGTCGGTCCCGGCTCGAGCTACCTGCGCCACTCGCTGTGCGTCGTCGCGCTCGTGCCATAGGTGGCCTCCGCCATTTGTTTGGTCACCGGAGCGCGTCTCCGGTGGACCGCCGCTGTGCCATAGTCGCCGGCGGGCACGCGCACGCGCGCGCGCGTTAAACCAGTGGGTTAACCCACTGTAGCGTGGGCCCCGCCTGGCTGCTGATTAGTTTAGGCACTAATTACCCCAGCTAACTACACTGACATGTGGGCCCCTTCAGTTAACTAACTGGCTAAAATAATCCTAATAATAAACTGTGACTATGACAGAAGGGCCCCACCATTAATTAAGCTAATCTAAATATTCTGTTAACTGTGTGTCAATGACAATTGGACCCCACCTGTCAGGTTGACCCAGTCAACTGCATTGTTGACTGCTGACTGGGCTGCTGACTCAGCTCACTCGCCCCACATGTCAGCCTCAGCTGACTGGACCCAGTTGACCAGTCAACGGCCTAGTCAACTGCTGACTGGGCAGTTGACTGGCCCCACCTGTCAGCCACTGTGTACACTGTGCTGGGTGCATTTAGCATTTTTGCTATTTAATTTCGAATTAAAATTAATTCCAGAAACTCCAGAAAATGATTAAAACTTTGGAAAATCATATAAAATAAACCATAACTCGGATGAAAATAATTTATATATGAAAAATGATCAGAAAAATATGAAGAATCCGAATATGCCCTCCACATACCTGTCACATGCCTCTAACATACTGAACGTTGAACATTTGCTACCGGAACCGCTAAATGAATAGTATTCGGAGCTGGGAAAATATTCCCGGATATTTTCCCGCTCCGTTTAAAATACTTAGTACTGCGTTAGGGCACCCCTAGCACAGCCTATTATCATGCCAAGCATCTGTGTGCATTGTTTGCTTTATATTTACTGTTTCTTCCCCCTCTTTTCTCTGGTAGACTCCGAGACCGACGTTGCCCCTGTGATCGACTACGTCATCGACGACCCTTCTTCCTTTTCAGCAGAGCTTCCAGGCAAGCAAAACGCCCTTGAGCATTCCTATATCGCCCATTCCTTCTCTCCCATGCTTGCATTAGATTTTGCTACTATAATTGATTGCTCCTATTATGTTGCATAGCCTGATTTTGTAACCTACTGTTGATACTTTACCTGTTATCCTAAATGCTTAGGATAGGCTGGTTAGCGATCCATCAGTGGCCCCACACCCTTGTCCTTGTTGCCATGCTTTACCACCAGTGACTCGATCATTGTGATCGATGGGCTGAGACCGACACATCACCGCACGTACCCCCCCCCCTTAGTTGTATGACTCTGCAGAGCTACTATCGAGTGCCGAGGGTGATACCTCGTACTGCACTCCTGATGATGGCTCTGTAGCATAACTAATCGGTTGTGGCTATCGAGGGTGATTCCTCTTTCACCACCCCCGGTGATGACTCTATCGTGCAACTCCTCAAGTGTGGACCATCGAGGGTGATTCCTCCTAGTTCACCTTGACGGATACATCGAATGGAAGTCCATCGAGGGTGATTCCTCGGACTTCCCCCTGGATGACAAGAACACACAGTTACCTTTAATTGTTGCCCCGTTTTATTGTTAATGCGGGACTGAAGGGACAGGCGGTACCACCCCGGTTAGATGGACCTGAGTTCCCGACAGTCTCTGGATTAGTCGGGTTGACCTGGAGGGTACCCGCGAAATAATTACGAGGCGCGGCCGGGCAGGCAGAGACCGCCCTAGAGACGGATGGGCCTGACCCTTGTTGCACTTCCTCGAGACGGGGTGACAGGAGCACTGATCGTCACCGCGAGCTCCCAATGCACTAACGGATTTGGGTATTGATCTGAGTTGGCCGCTGGCCATATACGCACTACCACCACATGGGATAATGGTTATGGGACCCTCGGCGCCGTATGTATCAGCCAAAAGCTCTGTCAGATGTCCAGTTCAGCATTGTGGGCCTGTCGGGCCAGTGCCATCAAGGATGAGGTGGTGCTCGTCCCGGCTCGTCGCATAACGACCCGAAGTGCAAAGGGCGATGGGCCCAAGACCCCTGAGCACTTAGGATCTAGACCGGCGGGGACCTCTCTGTTGAGCCTAGGTAGGACTACATCGTGTCGATCAGCCGAGGCCGGGCATGACCCGGAAAAGTGTGTCCGGCCAGAGTTAATCGAGCGTGTTGGGTAACAGTAGTGCACCCATGCAGGGAAGTTATCTATTCGAATAGCCGTGTCCACGGTAACAGGACGCTCAGTGTTGTATCCCAATCTACTACAACTTGAACTGAATACATGTTACTTTAACTGTAAGCTCCGGGATCGCTTTCTCGCAGGGAGTCGAGGAAGGATCTCTGGGCTTTGCTTCTACATGCTTGTTACTTTATGTTATGCTACTAAGCTGCACTCTTCTAATGCTGCAAGACGCTGAAGATGCTAGTCTTCGATAGGCTAGGCTTTCCCCCTCTATTCTGGCATTTCTGCAGTCTAGTCCACAGATACAGCCTCCCCTTTGATACTGATGCATAATTAGTATAGATCTGATGTAAGTCTTGCGAGTACTTTGGATGAATACTCACGGTTGCTTTGCTACCTCTTTTTCCCCATACCCGAATGCTGCGACCAGATGACGAAGCCCCGGAGCCAGCTGCCCCAGTCGACGACTACTACTACCCCTCTGGTGGAGCCTACTACTACGTGGATACCGCCGACGGCCAGGAGTAGTTAGGAGGCTCCCAGGCAGGAGGCCTGCGCCTTTTCGATCAGTGTCGTTGTTTTGCCCTGCCTTCTTAAGGCATATCTGTTTTACTTTTGTGTCTGTACTCAGATACTGTTGTTGCTTCCGCTAACGCTTGTGAGCGAGCTTTTGTATTCGAGCCCTCGAGGCCCCTGGCTTGTAATATAAAGCTTGTATTATTTTATTTGGTGTCTAGAGTTGTGTTGTGATATCTTCCCGTGAGTCCCTGGGCTTGATCGTGTGCATTCGCGTGTATGATTAGTGCACGGTCGGGTCGGCGGCGTCACAGCTGCGTTGGGATTTTCCCCGAAGAGGAAGGGTGAAGCAGTACAGTAGAGATAAGCATTTCCCTCCGTGAGAACCAAGGTTTATCGAACCAATAGGAGAATCACACAAAGCCTCGTGAACAACACCTGCAGACATAAAAGCAAATACTTGCACCCAACGCGGGCAAGAGGGTTGTCAATCCCCTTGAACTCGTTACTTGCAAGGATCAAATCTTGTATAGGCAAATATATGAATTGCAAAACAAAAGAAAAGTAAATAAAGTGAAGCAAAGGATTTTTAGGTTTTTAAATATGCTTAAAGTAGACCCGGGGGCCATAGTTTTCACTAGAGGCTTCTCTCTCGAACGCTTAGCATACGGTGGGTAAACAAATTACTGTTGGGCAATTGATAGAAAAGCGCATAGTTATGATGTATTCATGGCAATGATTACATATATAGGCATCATGTCCGTGACAAGTAGACCGACTCCTGTCTGCATCTACTACTATTACTCCACCAATCGACCGCTATCTAGCATGCATCTATGGTATTAAGTTCATGACAAACAGAGTACCGCTTTAAGCAAGATGACATGATGTAGACAAAGTAAACTCAATCAATATGAATAAATCCCATCGTTTTACCCTTAGTAGCAACAATACAATGTACCCCGTCCCCTTCTGTCACTGGAATATAGAGCACCGCAAGATTGAACCCATTACAAAGCACCTCTCCCGCTGAAGATAAATCAATCTAGTTGGCCAAACCAAACGGTTAGATCGGAGAGAAATACAAAGCTATAACAATCATGCATAATAAAGTTCAGAAAAGACTCAATTACTTCTCATGAATAATCTGATCATAAACCCACAATTCATCGGATCCCAACAAACACACCGCAAAAGAAGATTACATCGGATAGAACTCCAAGGAGATCGAGGAGAACATTGTATTGAAGATCAAAGAGAGAGAGAAGAAGCCATCTAGCTACTATCTATGGACCCATAGATCTTTGGTGAACTACTCACACATCATCAGAAGGGCAGCAAGGTTGATGTAGAAGCCCTACGTGACCGATTCCCCCTCCGGCAGATTATCAGAAAAGGCCTCCAGATGGGATCGCAGAAGAATAGAAGCTTGAGGCGGCAGAAAAGTTGTATCGTCTGACTCTCTTTTGGTTTGGGAATATTTCTGAATTTATAGGCTTGGAATTAGGTCAAACGGAGCTGCGTGGGGCCCACAAGCTCAGGGGGCGCGCCCCTCGAGCTTGTGGCTCTCTCATATCTCGTCTGGTCTCCTCCCAAAGCTTCTAGGGTCCCTTCTGGTCCAGAAAAAATTAATCTAAAGATTTTTTCCATTTGGACTTCGTTTGATATTGATTTTCTGAAAAGCCAAAAACAAGCAAAAAAACAGGAACTGGCACTGGGCACTGGGTTAATAGGTTAGTCCCAAAAATGATATAAAATAACATGAAAATGCATATAAAGCATCCAAGATTGATAATATTATAGCATGAAGTAATCAAAAATTATAGATACATTGGAGACATATTAGTTATCTGTCACGTGGTAATTTTTCAGAATTTTTGAAGTTGGGCAAGTATAAATTTGTATTCCTCCTTTATAGACTGTTCTGTTTAGACAGATTGCAGTTATAGTTGCATTGTTTCCATATGTTTGCTTGTTTAATGTTTCTATCAGGTGATGGGAGTATTAAATATGTAGAGACATTTAGTATGCAATGTTTAATTATATTTTTTGAAATTTTCTACAGTAGAGAATGTTAAGGTTTTGAGTTGATTTATACTAACTTCTCTCACGAGTTCTTGTTGAGTTTTGCGTGGATGAAGTTTTTAAGACTTAGGAGAAGCCGTGATATGAGAGGAATTAAGGAGACACAAGAGCTCAAGCTTGGGGATGCCCAAGGCATCCCACGTTAATATTACAAGAAGTCTCAAGAATCTAAGCTTGGGGATGCCCCGGTAGGCATCCCACCTCTCTTCATCATCAACTATCAGTTAGTTTTGGTTGAGCCTAAGTTTTTATTTGTTCACATGATATTTGCTATTCTTGGAAGTGTCCTTTTATTTTTGTTTTGTTTGCTATTTGATACAATCTTTAGATCTTAAAATCTTTATTCGGAGAGAGTCTTCACATAGCTACTTAATTGCTTAGCTACTCTTTGTTCTTCACTTATATCTTTTGGAGTAGTTTGTCATTCACTCTTGTGCTTCGCTTATATCCTAAGAGTAAATTGTTGAATAAATTGGATATCATAAATCCAAAATTATGCATGTTCCATATGCTTAATAGTAGTTTCACATTGGGTTTAGAAAGTAAAATCTATTAAACTTGACAATCACAATATTGGTCATACAAGCAATTCATGAAAGATTAGTATAAGGAAGAGAAATTTCACATACAAATATATTATCTTGGACATCTTTTATGATTGTGAATACCCATTAATTATTTTCAAACTTGAGCAAATAAGTTGAAGTTGGACAAGGAAGACAACGTAATGAGTTATGTTTGGGTATATTTGCATAGAAGTTATATTGTCATGGATCCTCCAACATGTGGTGCTTGTTATTAATCTTTGATAGCGAAACATTTCTATACTAAGCGGGAATACTAGTTGTGCATCCAAAATCCTTGAACCAAGTTTCTTCCATGAGAGTCCACCATACCTACCTATATATAGTATTACCCTGCCGTTCCAAGTAAATTTGCATGTGCCACCTCTAAAATCTTCAAATGAACATCTGTTTTGTGTACCGTACCGCTCATGGAGCGATGGGGTAGTCAGTATCTTCCATGCCAAGTGTGTTTTACTCACCGACGAGAGTTTATTCACTCGTCAAATTTGAGGGAGGCTGGTAATAGGGATGCCCAGTCCCGAACAAAAAAATAAAATTTATATAGAACACTCCCGTGGAAAAGTTAAAAGTTGGCAGGCACCCGTGGATTCGGCTAGCCATGGTTTGTGTTGGTATGGTGGAGGGGGGTGTAAAAGCATGGGAACCGCCATTAATGTGTTTAACATGGAAGATATTGAAAACTTTGTCGTAAAACCGTTGACAGGAAAAGTACACCTCTCAAATGAAATTATCTCTATTTTAAGCAGTGAGCTCTGGCACATTAGCAAATCCATGCTTCCCTCTACGAAGGGCCTATCTATTTAATTTTCATGTTGAGTCAACTTCTTAATACAACCTCAATTATTCTCCACTTGGCAAGCATCATGTGGTGGGGAAAGATCCAGGCACATATATCCAGTCAAATGTATTTGATCATGAGTTATTAATGTTGACAATTATCTCTATGATAAGTAAGTTGGGAGGCGAAACATTAAGCCCCTATCTTCCTCTATGTTCGATGGATGCTATTTGTTCTAAAAATATGCTTTGAGTACTAGCAATCATAGAAGACTATATGATAATTGAGTATGTGGAGTTCTTACTTAGACTTTTCCGAAAATAATACGATTTGTAATTGTTTGGTGACTAAGAACATAGGTTGTTAAGATTCAAGAGAGTGCATTGTTTAACAATAACATATGAATTGATTGCTATTTTATCATGATGAGTTTTACGAGAAAGATTTGCTGTTTATGATGCTAGGAAAAGTGATTATAATTATCATTGATCAAACTTATGCACTATGCTAGCATTCACACTTCATAAATTATTTATTTTATCATTTACCTACTCAAGGAGGAGCGGGAATTAAGCTTTGGGATGCTGATACATCTCGAACATATCTATAATTTATGAAGTATTCATGCCATGTTTACAATAATTTTATATGGTTTTGGTGCACTTTTATATCATTCTCATGGACTAACTTATTAATCTAGTGCCCAGTGCTAGTTCCTATTGTTTGCATGTTTTTTGTTTCGTATAAAAACCATACCAAATGGAGTCCAAAGGCAATAATAATTTACGGAGATTTTTTATGGAATATATGTGATTTTTGGGAGAAAGAATCAACGCAAAACGGTGCCCGAGGGCCCCACAGGGCAACAGGGCGCGCCCTACCCCCTAGGCGCGCCCGTTGCCTTGTGGGCACCTCGTAGGTCGGTTGGAGCCCTTCTTTCGCCGCAAGAAAGATAATTTCTAGATAAAAATCCCCTCAAAATTTCAGCCCAATCAAAGTTATGGATCTCCGGGAATATAAGAAACGGTGAAGGGCTCTGAAAACAGCAGCGAAAAACAGAAGACAATGGAGAGATCCAATCTAGGGGAGAGCTCCCTCTCTCCCAGGATGGCCAAGGAAGCAGAAGAAGGGGCCCCCTTCCCCCTCTCCTCCGGTGGCGCCGGGACGCCGCCGGACACATCTCCTCCATCACCATCACCACCAACTCCTCCTATGTTCTCATGGTGATATGTGAGTAGTTCATCCTCGAGGCTGAGGGTATGTACTAGTAGCTATGTGTTTGATCTCTCTCTCTCATGATCTTGATTTGGCACAATCTTGATGTACTATGAGCTTTGTTAACATAGTTGGATCATATGGTGTTCTTCCCTCTCTATCTTGTTGTGATGAATTGAGTCTTGCCCTTTGAGGTTTCATTATTATCGGATTGAATATTTGGATTTGAGATCACTTGATGTATGTCTTGCATGTGGATACCCGTGATGACAATGGGGTATTCTAATGCGTCACTTGATATATGTTTTGGTAATCAACTTGCGGATTCCCGAGGTGACATTGGGGTAATCTAGGCACATAGGTTGATACACGTTTTCATCCTACTTTCTCTGATAGAAACTTTGGGGTAATCTTTGAAGTTCTGTTGTTTTGGATTGAATATTATGAATCTAAAATTGTTTGATGCATATCAAATAATTAACTCATGGATACTTGTGGTGACATTGGAGTATCTAGGTGACATTAGAGTTGATTGATGAGTATTATATGGTGTTATTTTAGTACGAACTCTAGGGCTGTCGGTGACACTTATAGGGATGGCTCAATAGATTGATCGGAAAAGATAACTTTGAGGTGGTTTTGCTACCTACAACAATTTCATCGTATGTTCTCCGCCATTGATAGAAACTTTGGAGTGATTCTTTGCCGCATGTTGAGGGATGGTTATATGATTCAATTATTTTAGCACCGTTGAGAGATTGCACTAGTGAAAGTATGAACCCTAGGCCTTGTTTCTAAGCACTGATATACCATTTTGCTCGATGTTTGCTACTTGTTACCTTGCTGTTTTTAATTGTTCAGATTATAAAAACCTATTTCTATCATCCATACTACACTTGTATCACCGTCTCTTCGCCGAACTAGTGCACCTATACAATTGACAACTGTATTGGGTGTGTTGGGGACACAAGAGATTTATTGTATTTGATTGCAGGGTTGTTTTAGAGAGACCGTCTTCATACTACACCTCCCACGGATTGATAAACCTTAGGTCATCCACTTGAGGGAAATTTGTTGCTGCCCTATAAAACTCTGCGCTTGGAGGCCCAACAGAGTCTACAAGAATAAAGTTGCATAGTAGACATCAAGGTGTGATACGTCTCTGTCGTACCTATAATTTTTGATTGTTTCTTGCCATTATCTTACTACTTCCACATACTTTTGGCAACAATTTATATGATTTTCTTGGACTAACATATTAATCTAGTGCCAAGTGCTAGTTCCGGTTTGTTGAATGTTTTTTGTTTCGCAGAAAAACCATATCAAATGAAATCCAAACACGATAAAATTTTACGGAGATTTTTTTGGAATATATGTGAATTTTTGGCGCAAGAATAAACGCAAACGGAGGCCCACAGCCTCCACAAGGTAGGGGGTGCGCCCACCCCCTAGGGCACGCCAGGGTGCCTTGTGGGCACCTCGTAAGTCAGTTGGAGCTCTCCTTAGGGCGCAAGGAAGCTAATATCTAGAAAAAAATCGTGTTAAAATTTCAGCCCAATCAGAGTTACGGATCTCTAGATATTTAAGAAACGGTGTTCGGCCAGAATCCAGGGACGCGAAGCAGAGAAGAAAATATATATATAGAGAGAGAGAGAGAGAGATCCAATCTAGGGGGGCTACCGTCCCTCGGGGGCCATGGAGGCCAAGGACCAGAGGGGGAATCCTTCTCTTATCTAGGGGGAAGTCCAAGCAACAAGAAGAAGTAGGGGGGCTCTCTCCCCCTCTCTCCTGGTGGCGCCGGAGCACTGCCTGGGGAACCATCGTGACGCCGATCCACATCAACAACTGATAACTCCTTTTTAGTGATCCGGTAAAGGAACAGAAAAGTGTCCCCCACCTATTTCCCAGAGGTGACCCTGGGTTATCGAACCCACGAGAGGAAGGTTCCCTTGAAGCGATGGCCTCTAGCAAGCTTTCGTTAAAGGATTAATTCCAGCTTTTAACCGGGTCAATCAAGCAAATGATGATTCAAACACTATAATAAAAAGAGGTACGGGTATGAGGTCTTAATGCTTACAACCATGTATTTGTGTTGGGACCAGATATGATCTTAATTTGTGCGCTGGAAGTCACTCATCGAGATGTGCTTGTTACGAACCGAAGTGGGGGATGTGTCCAAATAACATCTTGACCGGCACGAGTCCTGCATCAAGAATTAGTTGTCCTACCGTAGGCCCTATCCATCACGCGGGGTTGCCTCGATAATTAAGATTAAAATAACCAGACAAGAGCTTTGGGTGTTTAATGATTACACCTCATGAATCTCCAAGGATTGGATACGTATCACCCTACTAAGCCTTTCTATCACCGGTGTTCAGAATGACACTTCACATTCTCCCTGCCCTTAGCCTCACTGTTGGTCGATCTCCATGATTCTGGGTACCTGCAGGGATGAAGATCGCGGATAAGACAAGAGACATCCACGGATCAATTTTATTTCAGACATACGGGATGTTAATTCAAAGCCCTTCCATTGATCCCTACAACAAATACAGCGGGTTGCAAGGCCTATGCCTCAACCCATACCTTATCGAACTACTCACACATGGAGATCAGATCGCAAGAAGAAACCATTAAAGAACACATCTTGAAGATTGATTGATTGCAAATATGTCTTACAATGGATACCTTGTGCGATGCACGATTACAAGTATGAACTAGAGGGAGATGGACTATGGTGGCAATGGCAGCTATGGAGATGGAAATGGCGGCGGCTAGGGTTTGTGAAGGGGGATGATGATGGTTCTGTTCTGGCTTCACTCGACGCTTCTCTGTTGACATTTTGATGGGGTCCCCTTTATAAAAGCTATTGAGGTGGACGAGATGCCTCGGAATCCACGCCATACGACCGCCCATACGAGGGCGTGCGGTCGTATGGAACGCCATCTTTCGTGCTGACTTCGCTGGCGTGCCTCCTGTTGATTCCTTCTTTCTTCATTTCCATTCCTTTCCACATTCCCACATGATTTCTTGCCTTTTTAGCCCATTTCCTGTGGAAGCACATCAAAGAGAAGATTTGTGGAATCCTTTGCATTCACTAGTCATTAGTAGCAATATCGGAGCGAGTATCTCGGTTTAAATGAAATATCTCAGTTTAAACAAAGGGTGAATGAGTGTAAAAAATATCACTCATCAACTCCCCAAAGCTTAAACTTGATCGTCCTCGAGCAACATAGAGAGAAATCCGAATCATAAGGAACTCAGTTTGTTTACCGAAATAACGAGAAGGTTTTGGTTCACTTACGATCAGTATGCCTAGATAGCCCTCCGCATCTTGACCTGAAAACTTAGTATAGGTGTAGCGGTGGCATGGTTATTGTGCAAGTGTTAGGGAAGCAAAGATAATCAATACAAAGTTTTTGATCTACTAGATAAAACAACTTTGTAACACTTAATTTCATTTTTTCTAGACAACACTTGCTTGTCGGGAATGCACTGAAGAGTTTTTCTTAGATGGAGCCATAAAAACATAAATTAGGGAGAGGAAGGCATGTAGAAAAACATGATGCTTTAGTACTCAATAACATACCCACAATTATCTCATCCTCAAGGCTCTTAAGCACTTTATTTCAATCATTGTTTGCTGAAACTTTGGTTGTCACGTGAAGGGATTATGCCAAATAAGTGATCATGCATAGAGTTTCACTGTGGCTTAATATTTGGGAACTATGGACCTCTGATGTATGTCTCTTTCGAGCTCTTTTGATCAGTCCCCTTTTATTTACCACATACACACCCATTCAAGAGAAAGCTGAATAATATTCGTTTGTAGTGTTGCCACTATGTACGATAACAAACTCATAGCCGAAATCCTAGTTGTTGCTCTGGTGGATCATTCATTGGCTAGCAGAGTCCTCAGCATAACATCAAGAAAGGTGATGAAGCAACATTTACACATGTACACGTGCATATAGTAGCAGGGCCATGACACCAGCGAGAAGCTAAAGCACCATGTAAGAGATATAATGTAGATTTTTGGCATAATCCCGTTCACCCTTCAACTAAGTTCCTCTAGACAATTTAATCCACAAGTGCTATCAAGTCTATTAAAATTAACAACATGGGGTTGAGTATTTCAAAAATCATCTTCTCTACATTTTTTCTCAACACCCAAGTCTTTGAAGATTTTCTCTTGTGCATGGTTATTCTTAGTTAAGATCATTTCATAAAAAAACAGTCCCACGGCAAGCCTTGGTTATCTAGACTAAACAAAACAAAGGCTACAAAATTATTTCAGCTACTAGAACAAAACCTTTGTTTTAATTATCAAGATTTAATTCCACTGCACATATCACACATCCTACCACTACATCTACTCTAAGTGTTTCAAGTGCAAAAGACGGGAGTCGTAGGACATACCTTCACGGTTGTGAATTTACACACTTGTCTTCCTTGTTCTTGCATTCCTCGTTGTCCGGCTTAGATCAACTCCTGTGAAAACCAAAATGCAAACGAACTCCAAGGGGTAAAAAGAACAAGAGCAAAGCAAAGCTTATTCTATTTTTTGGGTTTTTGGATTTTTTAAAACTAACTTGCAAACAAAAAATCGCAAAGGCTAAGAAAAATGAAAGCACATAAAAAGCAAAGTGTTGGAACAAACCAACACGAGTGTTTTGAAGCTCCACGAGCTTAAGTAAAACCTCATTACAATCTATTCAAATACCGCCACATCTTGATGTACAGGTGGTGATGACCTCCCCTAAGCTTAAGCTTTTGCAAGGCCTGCTACTTGTGAGCTGCGTTGGGATTTTCCCCAAAGAGGAAGGGTGAAGCAATATAGTAGCGGATAGTATTTCCCTCAGTGAGAACCAAGGTTATCAAACCAATAGGAGAACCAAGCAAATCCTAGTCAAACAGTACCTGCACACACAAGAGCAGATACTTGCACCCAACGCGGGCAAGAGGGTTGTCAATCCCCTTGAACTCGTTACTTGCAAGGATCAAATATGATAGTGATAGATATATAAATTGAAAAGTAAATAAAAAGTAAAATAATTGCAGCAAGGTGATTTAGGTTTTTCTAATGTAATTAAAGTAGACCCGGGGGCCATAGTTTTCACTAGAGGCTTCTCTCTCCCGAAACATAGCATACGGTGGGTAAACAAATTACTGTTGGGCAATTGATAAAAAAGCGCATTGTTATGATGTTATTCATGGAAATGATCATGTATATAGGCATCACGTCCGTGACAAGTACACCGAAACGATTCTGCATCTACTACTATTACTCCACCAATCGACCGCTATCCAGCATGCATCTATGGTATTAAGTTCATGACAAACAGAGTAACGCTTTAAGCAAGATGACATGATGTAGACAGAATAAACTCAAGCAATATGAATAAACCCCCTCGTTTTACCCTTAATGGCAACAATACAAATACGTGCCTTGCTACCCCTTCTGTCACTGGGTGAGGACACCGCAAGATTGAACCCATCACAAAGCACCTCTCCCACTGAAGATAAATCAATCACTACAAAAAAAGGACACATCCATCACATTATGGCCTGAACAAAAACTCTTTCTGTCATGGTTGTGACACTTCTATGACGATAATTGTGACAAAAACACGTATCATCATAGATGTGGTGGGTTCCTAAATCTATGACAAAAAATTATGACAGAAAATGGGCTTTTTGTCCTGGGCGGGCCGGAGACGCACCCGCATGAAATTCTTTGGGCCATCCATGACAAAAAAAATCATGGTAGAAGTGAGAGCGAGGAAATTTTCGGGGAGCTCCCAGTTATGGTGGGTGTCGGGGCCGAGCGATGCAGTGTGGTTTGCGCGTTTACACGCGTGTGTGCGAGGCGTTCGCTAACTGAACCCGAGCGAGGCGTTCGCTTACTGAACCCGAGCGAACGATCCCTCGCACTACTACACGTACTGAACCCAAGCGATCGCTCCCACTGCGTACTGAAGCAGAGCAATCCCTTCGCTGCTAACTGAACCCGAGCGATTCCTTCGCTGCTAACTGAACACGATCGATCCTTCTTGCTGCTTACTGAAGCCGATCGAGCCCCCGTGCGAGACGTAGCCAGCCGGTGTTGGGTTGCCTCTTGATGAATAGTGCACATTGTTGTCGCGTGCGCGATACGTAGAACAAGTTGAGACTTGCATTGATTGAGCCCCTTGCGCGAGACGTGGTGAGTTGACCTAGCCAGTTGGTTGGCTGTGGATGAATAGTTCCCATTGCTACCGCCCACTCGTACGCCCCACCCCAGCCGGTGGGGGTTGGATGAACACGACCCCATGGTAGTAGGAGGTTGCCGCTGGATGAACAGGACCCCAAGGAGGCCGCCACACCCCAGCCAGTTGGGGATGGATGAACAGGACCCCGTGGAGGCTGGATGAATAGTAGCCGGTGGAGGTTGGAGGAAGTCGACGGTGGATGAACAGTAGCTCGTGGAGTCCCGTTTTGTGGTACGCCACACCCCTCCCAAAGAATAGGACCCCGTTTCAATAGTAGGCAGTTGGGGAGAAGTCTGTTTCCTTCGTTTTGCGGTACGCCAGACCCCTCCCGATTAACAGGACCCCGTTTCGACCGTAGGCGGTTGAACAGAAGTCCATTTCCTCCGTTTTGCGGTACGCCAGACCCCTAGCCGATGAACAGGACCCCTTTTCGACTGTAGGCGGTTGAACAGAAGTCTGTTCCCTCCATTTTGCGGTACGCCAGACCCCCAGCTGATGAATAGGACCCTGTTTCGGCTATTCCGTCCAAGCCGGTTGGCTCCCGATGAACAGGACATATTCCAACCCAGTCGCTTGGCTCCCAATGAACACGACGCTGTTTCCTCCATTCTGACCCAGCCGGTTGGCTGCCGATGAATAGGACGTCGTTGCTGCCGTACGTATGCGCGGCTCTGGCCGTACGTATGGGCGAGTACGCGTTCGAGACCCCGCCCGTATGTACGTACGTGGCCGTAATTTTGTGTAGCGTGGTTGTACGTATGTGTACACGATTTAGATGGGACTGCGTGAACTACTACGTCAGGAGCTCTACTACGACACGTGCCGCTCCTTACACGACATGGTTCATCGTGGCAGAGAGACCAATCGACCAGTATCTACGTACACGCTTGCGACCAGACAAATAACGCTACGCACGCGTCGACCTGGTGGGTCCCAACTGTCAGGGGGGATAAGGAGGCACTTCCTTACGTGCGAAGATATAGCTGGTGGGTCCTAGCTGTCAGGGGGAGGAATCATTTTTTTCGCGTAAGAAGGAGGCACTTCTTTGCGTGCGAAGATGTAGCTGGTGGGTCCCAGCTGTCAGGGGGATGAAACATTTTTTCCGTGTAATAAGGAGGCACTTCCTTGCGTGCGACCATGGACCTCGTGGGTCCGAGTTGTTTGTCTCTCCACGTACAGTCCTCTTCCGATGGCCGTCATTCGTTGACCGCGTTGACGACGCCGTACGGAATGCGTCAAGGCGGTGGACGACGGCGAGGCCTAGGAAGGGAACGACCTGGAGCCGGTGAAGACACGGTAGTTGTTGCCCACGCGGAGGGGAGTACGAGGGTTTACTGATTCGGCTGCGGTGTGAGGCTGCCATCGCCAAAAAATAACAGGAGGTGTGGGTGAGTAGAGGGATGGCCTGGCCAGCGATGGGAGTATGGTGGGGCAGTGAGGCCTGCACGGCAGCACAGCCGGCCACGGGAGGCAGGAGCAGGCGGTCCCGCCGGCGCTGGTTTGGGCGGCTGGAGCAAGAAGATCAGAGATTGAAGAAGCAGCACGGCCGTTGGCTTAACATCCAACGGTCACTGCTGCTAGAATCGTTTGTTAACTAAGTTGACAAAGCCCTGCGTACCCGTCAACTTAGTAGGCCCACATGTCAGCCTCCAAATCAGGTGGGTCCCAGCTAGCAGGAGGAGGAATCATTTTTCTTGCGCATAATAAGGAGGCATTTCCTTGCGTGCGACCATGGACCTCGTGGGTCCTAGCTGTCAGCCTCTCCACATACAGTCCTCTTCCGATGGCTGTCGTTCGTTGACCTTGTTGACGATGCCGTGCCGAGAGCACCAAGGCGGTGGACGACGGCGAGGCCTAGGAAGGGAACGACCCGGAGACGGGAAAGACTTGGCAGTGGTTGCCCACGCAGAGGGGAGTACGAGGGTTTACTAGTTCGGCTACGGTGTGAGGCTGCCGTCGCCGGAGAATAACACGAGGTGTGGGTGGGTAGTGGGATGGCCTGGCCAGCGATGGGAGTAGGGTGGGGCGGTGAGGCCTGTGCGGCAGCACAGCCGACCATGGGAGGCGGGAGCAGGTGGTCCCGCAGATGCTCGTTTGGGCGGCGGGAGCAAGAAGATCAGAGTTTTAAGAAGTAGCACGGCTGTTGGATTAACATCCAATGGTCACTGCTGCTAGAATGGTTTGTTGACTTTTTTGAGTAACAAATGGTTTATTGACTAATGTTGACAAAGCCTTGCGTACGCGTCAACTTAGTAGGCCTAAGTCAGCCTCCTAATCCGTACCAAACATCATACAACCCATTTGCTATTATTTTTAATAATTTACAGCCCATTTGCTCATTCTTAAGGAATTTTTTGCAGCATATATTCTTTTTGTTAGCATTACAACCCATATTCTGGCCACGGTTAAATTTTTTGATAAATTTTGCATATTTCGGTGGGCTCTGAACTATTTTTAATCCCGAAGTTTCGAGTCAGATTCAATTATATTAATTTAAAATCCAATGAAATTTTCACAGCAAAAAATCCAATGAAATTTAAAATCTCAAAATCCGGATAAAACGAAATTTGAAACTAATTACCGGTTTGCTGTGTTTTTTAAAATTTACAGCCCATTTCTTATTACTTATAGGCCATTTTCTTTTTAAGGGGTATAGGACATTTTCTGGGCAAGCCGAATGCATCCCTCCCCGTCTTGAAAGATTTGCAGCCCAGCAGGGCTGAGAAAAGCAAGTAGGCCTCGGTTAAGTATTGTGCAAAATAATAATAGAACTGGGCTAGCCATTTCGTGAATGAAAAAAAACAACTGGGCTAGTCATGTGGTAAACATTAAATAAAAGACTGGGCTAGACGGGCCACAGGACCAACACAGCCTAGTTGATACCCTGCTCCATCTTAAAAACAAAAAAAAACTGCGCGAGCTGCTAGGTCCCTGGTGTCAGCTGCTCATCGTGCAATTCTCTCGTTTACTACGTTGACAATGGCGTGGGAGCCAAATGTCAGGAAGCTATTAGGAGGAAGCAATGTTTTTTTTGCTTGTAATAAGGAGGCACTTCCTTATGTGCGAAGATGTAGCTGGTGGGTCCCAGCTGTCAGGGGGTGGAATCATTATTTTTGCTTGTAATAAGAAGGCACTTCCTTGTGTGCGAAGATGTAGCTGGTGGGTCCCAGCTAGCAGGGGGGTCATTTTTCTTGCACGTAATAAGCAGGCACTTCTTTGCGTGCAACCATGGACCTCATGGGTCCCAGCTGCCAGCCTCTTCACGTACAGTCCTCTTCTGATGGCTGTCGTTCATTGACCACGTTGACGACGCCGTGCCAAGAGCACCAAGGCGGTGGACCACGGCGAGGCCTAGGAAGGGAATGACCCGGAACTGGGGAAGACTTGGCAGTGGTTGCCCACGCGGAGGGGAGTACAAAGGTTTACTGGTTCGGCTGCGGTATGAGGCTGCCGCCGCCAGAGAATAATAGGAGATGTGGGTGAGTAGAGAGATGGCTGGCCAGCGATGGGAGTAGGGTGGGGCGGTGAGGCCTGCGCGGCAGCACAGCCGGCCACGGGAGGCGGGAGCAGGCGGTCTCGCCGGCGCTGGTTTGGGCGATTGGAGCAAGAAGATCAGAGATTAGAAGCACGAAGGTCGTTCGATGAACATCCAACGGCCATTGCTGCTAGAATCGTGTGTTGACTATAAGTTCACAGATCCTTGTGTACGCGTCAACTTAGTAGGCCCACAATTCAGCATAACATCTGTGGCGGATAGCGTATAGTCCATTTGCTATTTTTCCAAAATTTACAGACGATTTGCTAATTATTACGGAATTTATTGCATCTCATTTTTGTTTTTTTAGAATTCCTGCCTATTTTTTGGCAAGGAGAGGGTTAAAAATTTCAACAATATTTCATTGAAATTTTTGAACTATTTTTAATCCAGAAATTTCGAGCCCGATAAAAACTAATTTTAAAATATATTTAAATTATGTTAAAATCCAATGAAATATGAAATATCAAAAAATAAAAGAAAATCCGCAATTTGAAACTAATTGCCCATTTTATGTGTTTTTATATGTTTACAGCCCATTTCATATTACTTATAAAATTTACAGCCTTTTTTTATGGCCAGGCCGAATGTATCCCTCGTTGTCTTGATAGATTTGTAGCCCAGGAGGGCGGCGAAAAAGAAATCGACCCGTGTAGGGTATTGTACGAAAAAAAGGTGCGCTAGTCATTTTCATAGACAAAAAAACAGTTGGGCTCGTGATGTTGTAAACATAAAATAAAAGCCTGGGCTAGACGGGCCACAGACACCGCACAACCCAGTTGATACCCTGCTCCATCTCAACAATAACAACAAAACTGGTCGAGCTACTGGGTCCCAGGTGTCAGCGGCTCCTTGTGCAATTCCATCGTTTATTGATTACGTTGACAATGTCGTAGGTCCCACATGTCAGCAAACCATTAGGAGGAAGCATTTTTTTCATGTAATAAGGAGGAACTTGTTTGCGTACGACTATGGACCTAGGGGTCCCTACTGCCATCCTCTCCACGTACAGGCCTTGCCCGATTCCTGTCGTTTGTTGCCCATGTTGACAACACCAGGGAGCGACGCCGCAGCGACCGCAACAAGGCGGAGGATGACGGCGAGGCCTCGAATGGGAACGAACAGGAGCCGGGGAAGTCGACAGTGTGGTCGCAAGCGGAGGGGAGTACGAGGGTTGGTGCGGTGTGGTGATGCCGTCGCCGGAGAATACCAGGAGGTGGGGGTGGGTGGGGGTAGAGGGATGGCCTGGAGCCGGTTAGGGTATGGTGGGACAGCGATGCTTGCACGGCTGCGCAGCCAGCCGCGGAAGGCGGGAGCAGGCGATGCCGCCGGTGCTAGTTTGGTTTGGGCGGCTGGAGCCTGGAGGAAGAAAAGAGATAGAAAAGGCACGATAGACGATTGACATCCAACGGCTTATGCTGCCACAATTGTTTGTTGACTAAGTTGACAAAGCCTTGTGTATGCGTCAACCTACTAGGCGCACAAGTCAGCCTCCAAATCCGTGCCGGACTAATACAGCCCATTTAAAAAAGCAACAACCATTCCAAACGTTCACACGGAAAGTTCAACATTCAGAGCAAACTAACAGGTCTGATTCAGAGATACAGTACTGTACTTCCATGTTGACAACCATCATAGCCAACTTAACTATCTACTCCCACTAATACTCTAGTGTAGAACTACTAACATACTCTTAGCTAACTAGACGATGTCGGCCGCCATCTACGGCACACGCTAAACTCTGACACCGACGTCCTCCTCCTCGCCTTGGACTTGCCAGAAGTGCGATAGGGCGCGTTACTCACACCCGTTGGCCCTTTCCATTCCGGCGTGGTCCACCGAAGCTTCGGCTTCTAAGCGGGAAACCCACTTGACGAGCTAGTAGTAAAATTCAGCGTCATGCACGCGTGCATGCCCGACAGCCTCTAGGGCTATTCGCCGGGCGCCGGCCTCCACGTAGTTAGCCTGGTTACGGGCGCTCTGCTCACGACGCAGAGCGGCGGTGCGCTGCTCCTCCTCCATGCTCTGCTGGCGGTGCAAATCGGTGATACACTGCTCCTGCGCCATGTAGTCGCGCTCCAACGCATCCTCATACTCCGCATTGCCATCGAAAGACCGCCAGAATGCCTCCTCCCTCCGTCTGCCTTCCTGTGAAAAACTGAACACTAGCTCCGGCGGTGAACGCCTCTGGTGTCGCCTATTGCAGCCGTGCGGGGGCATGACGGACGTGGCGAGAGCGAGGGAAAGTGGCGAGCGACGTCGGGCCATTGGGGGCTTGTGAGGATAGGGTGCATGGGATAAAGGTGGCATCGAAGCACGCCGGGAACTAGTAATTATAGGCCGGCGGAGCATGCCGGGAACCAGTAATTATAGGCGGACGGTAGGTAAACCGGCTTGTCGCAGGAAACGCGACGGTCATCGGAATTCAATGCATAAGCAGGCATGGCTTAGCGCGACAGCTTGCCGTGGAAAACTGGCAAAATTGAAATTATGCCTGTGCCATCCCGTCCCGTCCCCTCAGTGGTGTGTCCCATCCATGCTGGGTCGCACATCGGCATGACGGTCAAACGAGTGCCCTCGATTCGTCCAGATGAGGTACATGCGTGATCCGCTGGTTATTCGTGTACGATCGAGTCGATCGCAATATCTGGTGAACGTTCGCTGGGAGAGAAGGCAATTGCAAACGTTTTTGCTGGCAGTTTCTTCAGATTCACACGACATTTTCTTCAGAACAGCATGTCAGTTTCTTCAGAGGAAGGCATATTTATTCTAAAAACTGCCACCATTGGATGTCGCGTCGCAACTAAAACTGCAAGGAGTGTATCAGTAGGCTAGCCAGTGCTCGATCAGTAACTTGTAAACGTTCACACGGAACTCACAGGCCTGGCTTTGTAATACGTCCACATTTATAGCCAAAATTCACATCCAACTAGTAAGATTCCCATATATAAGATCAACATGTTTATGCATCTCAATGATTCACAGATCATAGACAATATTTAGTTCATAGCTAAAGAGAAAGTTCTAATGAGTACAAATCAAGAAAAAACATCTGTTCTTGCTACTAACATCGATGCTTCTCTCGGCCAACATTCAGTTCACAGTCCCGCGAGTCGGAGCAACAGGACCAAGGCGCTACGTATTTTATTGCTAATCTCTTCGATCTCTCTCCCATGCATGCACTTTTTCTCTCTCCTGCGTGCATGTACCCAATGGATAGCGTGCATGTAACAACCTTTTTTCTCCCCTAAAATGTCCGGCCTAATAAATCGGGACGACGTGTAGTAATGCTTCAAAATTGAACGACACACCATTTAAAAAATTAAAGTCGAGAAATAATGCGGCCCGATCACATTTTGCACGAGAAATGACAAACCATGTTTCGTTGACGTGTTGTCCTGTTCCAACATTTTAGTGAGAAGACAGCGAGTCCTTTTGTATAATTTCTGAATGGATGTCTATGTAGGCCGGGTTGCCTCTTCCTATACCGTGGCAACCGTTCGCTCCCCACTCGCCTCTTCCTGTACCGTGGCAACCATCCACCGCCTCTTCACATTTCCCTCTCATTTTGGAACTGTTGTCGCACGCTCTTCCTTCCTCCATTTGCCTTGACTCCTCCTTCTGCCATTGTTCGTCTTCTCAATGGAGGGAGGACGCAGGACCCGAACCCATTATTCTTGCCCCGATATGACAGATGACGCGGTGGAGGAAATCATTGATCGGTGCGACGTCATCACCGCGGCTAGCATGGCAGGTTCGTTCAAGAACATTCTTGACTCAACAAATAAGATCATTACAAACAACCCAAGGGTCCAAGAGCGGTTTGATCTCCCCTATCTTCTTCGCTATGACCTTGCTCTCTGGTCCGGGGATGACGGAAGGCTCGCCTTGTGCAAGTTGATGCCACTTGATAATGATCCATGTGATGTTAAGATGCCATCGCTTCAGCATAAGGCCTGGCAGGCGCAAATGGAGATTGGGTTGTTTATATTGGGTACAACTGCGAGTGGGAGCTTGTGAATGTGTACACTTGTAACTGGATTCCACTTCCAAAAATCTCAGACTACCCTGAAGTTGAGCACACCGATACTCTACGTACGATCAAATACGATCATGGTGACTGTCGTCTATAGAAGATAGCAATTTCTCGAGTTCCCACATGCTCTTGGAGTTATAGGAACTATTGTGTTGTAGCTATCTTCGACAAGCTTGTTGCCGTCCTTACTCCTGGAGGGACTCGATGGACATTGCTTAAAAACTAGTTTCTGTACATGTCTGTGTACTGTGATGCAATTCAATACGAGCATCTTGTGTTTGTTGCCACCACTTCTGGCACTGTTTTTGCATGGGATCCTTTTTGCTTCGGTACGTTTGTCTTCCACCATAATTAGAATTGTTTCATTCACCATGCATGTGAGTTATCCCTTTACTACTTAACCTTCTTGTTTTTCGAGGTCCTGTCAACATTCCGCCACCGATACTTGAAAACTTTTATAACCAAGGGGGAGATGACGATGGTGCAGATGATGACGACGATGGTGATGATCACGAGCATGAAGACGATCAATACCTACCTACTAGATGGTGCCTAGCTACTTATTTCGATGGATCACCTCTTCTTGTCTGTATACAGGGCACTGCTAATGTTACAGAGGAAGCAGGTAGTATTGTCTTGCAATGTCGTACTCTACGGACCTATGCCAACTTCTATTGTAGGCTATTCGGGATGGATACTAGTGTGCTAGCGCCACAAGCTTCTCCCTGGTTCAATATTGATAGTCTTAGAGAACACTCGCTTTTCCTTGGACTAAACTATCCAATGATGGTGAAAGGCGATCCAGCTCCTATTGGCACAACCTTGCCATTTATGAGAAGCAACTCTATCTATACCACCGACATTGCTGTTGCTCCCTACTCCAATGCAAGTATTGCTCCTGATATAGGCCGCTTCAGCCTGGATGGTGAGTCTTGTGTTGGACTCAAGATTGACAATATCTGCAGGCCCTGGTTAGAGACTTCCTTCTGGTTCAAAGCAAGCGTTTCCAATAGCAAGGATTGGTTGACGTGAAGTTCGTTTTCATTTCTTGTACGTGTTGTGTGAGAAAAACTTTAGTATTTATAATGTATCCTCGTTGCCGTTGTGCGTTGTAGACTTGTTGTATGTAGTGTGAACGGTATATTTGCATATGCATGTGACAAACTTACTTAATTTATGAATGGTTTTCGAGTCACTTCTCGGAGTGTGTGCCACGACGCGGCAAAAATACTTTTCACTGATATGTGGGACCGAATGTGAGCAAACCGACGATGGGCACACTCCGCGCGTCTACTGGCTGGCTGAGAAGAGAGGGAGAGGAGGACCGAGCATGGACTCCAGGAAATTTCCCGATAGTGTGAGGTGGGCCATATGTTAATAAAGTACTAGTACTAGTGGTACCGTACTCTTGGAGAGATAATGTGTTCGCTCTACGTAACCAGCACCTCGATATAGTGGCGTGGCATGGACCAGAACAAGCATTCACGTCTAGGAGTACAGCACCCGCCACCACCACGAGTCCCATCTGACACCACATTTCTTGGATTCCGTGCTACAACTAGCTCTTCTCCCTCCTCGTTTCTCTAACTCAGCCATCGCGTGGCGGCCGGGGTTTGCCGATAGTCGGTTTGCTCAACTACGGTCCCACTTGTTAGTGAAAATGCAAGACAACACGTGTTCCCCCTTGAGCAGCGTGTCGGACCAACCGTGTGGGGGTGCGACGCGAACCGTGTGGGGGTCCTTTTGAACTTGTAAGTTGTAACATTTGGTCCTGCTCCTTGGCGCGATCGATAGATAGAAATAACGATTTTCCCTCAAAAATTTGAAATAACGATTAAAAATGCTAGCGCTGGGCTTTTCCCCGCGCGATAAGCGGGGGAGTTTTACCAATTTCGGCCATCATCGCTTTCCTTACATGCGGTCCCACATGTAAGTGATATGCCTAGCCACTGTGTGTTGAGCGACGGACCAGAACGACCGTCTGGGGTGCGATGCGAATGGGACTGTACGTGTTCCAGTTTCTCATTTTGAACTTGTGAAGTGTAACACTTATTATAGGCCATCATGCAAAAGGTGAGCAAGGGATCACACACATCTTTATCAGCTGGAATGAGAATGCGATACCGTAAGAATGAAGGCCAGGACGACGCGATGCAGTGGTGGTTATAGGAGGCCAAAAGAAACTCGCGAGTCACCCAACCAAACACACCCATGGTGCTGGGCTGCTGGCTGCATGCTGGCTCTCCCATTTGGTAGTACTACTTCCCTCAGCATGCGAATTGAAGGAGGATAAACATCAATGGCAGGGGTGATCCTCCTTTACTGGGGAAAATCTTGCAAAGTTTGGAGGCTTCTAGAGGGCAGGGGTGATCCTCCTTTACTAATAAAAAAAAGTACTACTAGTAGGAGTATAATCTAACCAGTTGCCCTTCTCCATTTTCTTGCATGTGCACAAGTGGGACATTTGATTTGTGTATTGGGTGATAAGACGTTAGATTGGAGGTAGCCTCCGTCCCCTAGGACAAGGATTTATTGCACTTGCTTAGGAGCACATAGAGCCAGGCTTTTGCACGTACTACTAGTGGGACGCAAGACCGATGAATCCTCCCTCCCTCCTGAGTCGTTTCTCAGAGTGAGTGCTACCACGTGGCCAAATATTTTCTAGCGCAATAGATAACTGCCCGAGCATTGCAACGAGCTATATATATTCTCTAGTATGTATGTCAGCCCATAATTTACACGTCAATATTAATATGCATACGGATCCATTAACGACATCCTCTCGCCCTAGTGCACCGGGCCACCAACCGACGGGTGAGGAGCAGCGGCGTTGGCGGCGAGGTCAACGTGCTTCTGAACAATGCCGTCCAAGGTTGCTCCGCGGTCCAAGAAGGCCACCATCCTATCGTCCTCCTCTGGCACGTAGTGGTCCTTGTGGACGATTTCCTCGTAGACGTGGGTGATTATGTCGATGGTGTCTTGCTAGGCGAGGCACTGCGCGGCGAGCGTGACCTCGAGGTGGACATTCTCCGACGCGACGACGGGCAGTCGCAGGGCCACTAGTGCATCGAAGAGGTTGTCACCATAGAGACCAGTGAGGGTGGCGGGCATTACAGAGCCTGGGCGCGTGGGCTGGAGGCGTACGTCAAGGTCGTCTGCGAGTTTCTTGACGATGGTGAACTTGTCGAGGAAGCCGACGAGGGCCTCGTCGAACAAGGGGACGAAGTTGTCGTCCAAGAGGCCTCTCGCCCTGGCGGCCTCAAGCACGACCTGGAGACGTTCCTCGGCACCGGGCCACAGGTCGGCGTCGTGGACCATCTGGCACAGCCGGCTCGTGCTCGCACTCATCTCTTCCATGGCTCTAGCTTTTGGTCAATTGATCTTGCGATTGGAGTGATCACTCTTGCCCTTGGTTAGGGTGAGTAGGTGCATAGGATTTCATAGATGGATTGGACTAGTGGGGAGCCTTTATATGAGAAGTGCAGAATGCGTTGCATTCACGTGTGTGTTGGCCATCTACTCCTCAGTCCTTACTAGTACTCCCTCCGACCCTTTTTTCTCTGCGCCTAATAAGGTCGAGCGCGCATACCAAGGGAAGACTCAGTCTATTTTTTCTGGACAAAATTGCCCTTGCATTTGCATGTATCGCGTCACTAGGTAGCTATTATTTCCATGCAACCGATTGGCTCTCCTAGCTCGCATGCCTGCTGTTGCCTCAAATCCTGCTCCGCATGCACGCACTACTCCCTGTCTCGCTGCATGCGCGCATAGTTACGAGGAGATTGAGTAAATTTTGTGTGCAATTAGTTGGAAAGTGGCACAATTAATGCGGGGCGAATGCGGTGCAAGTAGTATTAGTGTGGTTGATGAGATTTGAGATTTGAGCCCTCAACCGGAAGGAAGAGTGTATAATATCATCGGAAGCTACATTCAAGTACGAATAAAACAATACTCCATGTATTTATTTACGGAGGGAGTAGTATATTTTTTGTGACATGCATTACTACATATTGCTAGTCAAATACTAAATCCAGACGGAGGTGGTAGTACTACTAAATCCAAACAGTGGTAGTAGTAGTACTACTGGTAGTACCTGTAGTACTACCAATGTACTACCCGTTGGTCAAATTATTACGTGCTGCTCCTCACAGTGAAGTGACAAGACCCTGCGCCGGAGATGACACCAGAGTGTAGGTGGCGTGTTCGGGTTACCAAAGTCAGCCTCACCATGTGCAGTCACTATCATGAAGGCTGTAGAGCTACCCTGCTTACAACTAGCCGTGTTCTAGATAATTTCCCGTGCGTTGCCACGAGTTAGAATAAATATTGTAATGAGTATATTGGTTACATCGTTGCCGCACCTATGCACGCAAACATTAATCGTAACATAGTACCACATGCTGGATAGTCATAATTTTACAAGGTTCAAACTGATACTACAAATGCTAGGAGTAATGCTACACCTACGAAGAGGGAATTATTAGGAAGTTTACGTAAGAAGTTTCGTTACTTTAGGTGGATGCAGCATTATCATAAAACTAAAATCCACCGCCCCTGACAAGTCACTAATGGGCAAAACTTGCGAGTCTCTCGTCACTTGATCTTTCAAAAACAAATTCAGCTTCTGCAGAGCCTTTGTCATTCAGCTTTAGACGCTTGCGGTGATCAGCACACCATTCATTGTTGCACCAGAGAACGCCAAACCTCATTACCTTGAGCACACTTGCCTTCAAAACAAAGAACCTAGCCAATCTAATCTCGGATGTGGTGCCTTGTTAGTCGATCAAATCAATTTCTGTAGGATGGAGATCAAGGCATTCGATGAGATTGTTATATTGCAACACATTTTTCACTTTCGGGTCTTTTTTATCTACAAAAGAAGAGAATATATTAGAGCAGCTGGCTATATAAGATTGCCGTGTCATCAAGAGCTACCAATATCATTCACTCATACAATAGGGTTGGCTCTAAGGCTAGTGATAATTTTCACTCTCTCTCTCTCTCTTTCTCTTTCCTCTCATTTACTCATTTTACCTAGGAGCACGTGAAGAGGTTGCCATAGTGTGAGCATTTTTTGCCTCTATACTTGCCTCTAATTAGCCATAGGATAGGAGTACTCCAGTACTAGTACTATACTACATTTTATTCAGTTGTGGGTCCAACTTTAAAACTATACTAGAGGCAGCACACTGCAAAGCTTTCATATAAGCTTAATGGCAGGTCAGTGGGTCCCAGGTTAGAGGCAAACTTGCCTATGGATGCTCTTACAGCCCACTCCCTCTTTTTTTGCTTGTCTCTCTCCTCCACATAGGCGAAAATGCCATGTAAGCGGGCTTATAGCCCACTATTGTACTAGCTCTTAGGCAAACCATAGTGTTACGTACTAGTCTAAGTTACTTCCTGATACGTCCATTTTGCATCATGTTTTGCTACTGTTTTTTATAATGTTTTTAATCAATATAACACTCTGTGAAGCAATTATAATGCCTTTTCTCTCTTAATATGCAAGATTTACACAAGGAGGGAGAATGCCGGCAGCTGGAATTCTGGACCTGAAAAAGCTATGTCAGAGATACCTATTCTGCACATCTAGAAATGAGATGAAATTTCACGGAGAATTATTTTGGAATATATGAAAAAAACTGGAATCAAGAAGTACCAGAGGGGGCCACCCAGGTGCCCACGAGGCACCAGGGCGCGCCACCCCCCCCAGGCACGCCCGGGTACCTCGTGGGGCCCCTGGCCAGCCTCTGGCCCCCATTTTCTGGTATATAGGTCATTTTGCCCTAGAAAAAATATAGAGAAGACTTTTGGGACGGTGCGCCGCCGTCTCGAGGCGGAACTTGGGCAGGAGCACTTTTTGCTCTCCGGCGGAGAGATTCTGCCGGGGATACTTCCCTCCGGGAGGGGGAAATCGTCGCCATCGACATCACCGGCGATCCTCTCATCGTGGGAGGACTAATCTTCATCAACATCTTCACTAGCACCATCTCATCTCAAACCCTAGTTCATCTCTTGTATTCAATCTTTGTCTCAAAACCTCAGATTGGTACCTGTGGGTTGCTAGTAGTGTTGATTACATCTTGTAGTTGATGCTCGTTGGTTTATTTGGTGGAAGATTATATGTTCAGATCTATTATGCTATTCAATACCTCTCTGATCTTGGATATGAACATGATTTGTGAGTAGTTACTTTTGTTCTTGAGGACATGGGAGAAGTCTTGTCATAAGTAATCATGTGAATTTGGTATTCGTTCGATATTTTGATGATATGTATGTTGTTGATTCCCTTAGTGGTGTCATGTGAACGTCGACTACATGACACTTCACCATATTTGGGCCTAAGGGAATGCATTGTGGAGTAGTAATTAGATGATGGGTTGCTAGAGTGACAGAAGCTTAAACCCTAGTTTATGCGCTATTCTGTAAGGGGCTGATTTGGATCCATATGTTTAATGCTATGGTTAGAGTTATCTTAATTCTTCTTTTGTAGTTGCGGATGCTTGCGAAAGGGGGTAATCATAAGTGGGAGGCTTGTCCAAGTAAGGCCAGCACCCAAGCACCGGTCCACCCACATATCAAATTATCAAAGTAGCGAACGCGAATCAAACAAACATGATGAAAGTGACTAGATGAAATTCCCATGTGTCCTCGAGAACGCTTTACTTACTATAAGAGATCGTTCCGGCTTGTCCTTTGCTACAAAAAGGATTGGGCCAACTTGCTGCACTCTTTGTTACTATTGCTACTTGTCACTTGTTACAAATTATCTTGCTATCAAACTACTCGTTACCGATAATTTCAGTGCTTGCAGAAAACACCTTGCTGAAAACCGCTTGTCATTTCCTTCTGCTCCTCATTGGGTTCGACACTCTTACTTATCGAAAGGACCACGATTGATCCCCTATACTTGTGGGTCATCAAGACTCTTTTATGGCGCCGTTGCCGGGGAGTGAAGCACCTTTGGTGAGTGGAATTTGGTAAGGAAACATTTATATTACGTGCTGAAATTTACTGTCACTTGTCACTATGGAAAGTAATCCTTTGAGGGGTTTGTTAGGAGTATCTTCACCTTGACCGGAAACACAAATAGTTGCTCCTCAACCTACTGCACCTACTAAAAATATTTATTATGAGATCCCTCCGGGTATGATAGAGAAACTGCTAGCTAATCCTTATGCAGGAGATGGAACGGTACACCCGGATATGCACTTGATCTATGTGGATGAAATTTGTGGATTGTTTAAGCTTGCAGGTTTATCCGGAGATGGAGTTAAGAAGAAAGTATTCCCTTTATCTTTGGAGGGAAAGGCATTAATGTGGTATAGGCTATGTGATGATACTGATACATGGGACTGGATCCGATTGAAACTAGAATTCCATCAGAAATTTTATCATATGCATTTGGTTCATCGTGATCGGAATTATATATATAATTTTTGGCCTCGTGAAGGATAAAGCATCGCTCAAGCTTGGGGGAGCCTTAAGTACATGATGTACACATGCCCAAATCATGATCTCTCAAAATAAATCATCTTACAAAAATTTTATGGTCGGCTTTCTCATGATAATCGAACTACGCTCGATTCTTCTTCGGCTGGCTCCTTTATGAAGAAAACTATTGAATTCAGATGGGATCTTCTGGAAAGAATTAAACGCAACTCTGAAGATTGGGAACTCGACAAAGGTAATGAGTCAGGTATTATACTTGAGTTTGATTGTGTTAAATCTTTTATGGCCACCAATGCTTTTCATAAGTTTAGCACTAAATATGGACTTGACTCTGAGATAGTAGCTTCCTTTTGTGAATCATTTGCTAGCCATGTTGATCTCCCTAAGGAGAAGTGGTTTAAATATCATCCCCCTGTTAAAGAAAAGATTGAGGTGCCCGCTAGTGTTAAAGAAGAAACAATTGTTTACCATGTTGATCCAGTTGTGCCCACTGCTTATATTGAGAAACCACCTTTTCCTGTTAGGATTAAGGAACATGTTAAAGCTTCAACTGTGGTTAACAAAAGTAATATTAGAGCACCTAGACCCTCTGAACAAATTAAAGTTGAACCCGATGTTGCTATGGTTAAAGATCTCTTAGTTGATAATATAGATGGGCATGTTATTTACTTTTGTGAGGAGGCTGCTAGAATTGCTAAACCTGTTAGAAATGAACAGGATAAGTTAGATAAGAACAAGCCCGTAGTTGGCATGCATGTTGTTTCTGTTAAGATTGGAGATCATTGCTATCATGGTTTGTGTGATATGGGTGCTAGTGTGAGTGCTATTCCATTTTCTCTATATCAAGAAGTAATGCATGATATTGCACCTGTTGACATTGAAGATATTGATGTTACTATTAAGCTTGCTAATAGAGATACTATTACACCACTTGGGATTGTTAGAGATGTTGAAGTCTTGTGTGGCAAAATCAAATACCCTACTGATTTCTTAGTACTTGGCTCACAACAAGATAATTTTGGTCCCATTATATTTGGTAGACCTTTCTTGAATACCGTTAATGCTGAAATTGATTGTGTTAAAGAAAAGGTTCGAGTTAAGTTTGGAGATATATCTCATGAGTTTAATTTCTCCAAGTTTCGTAGACAACCTCATGATAAAGAATTGCCTAGTAAAGATGAAATTATTGGTCTTGCTTCTATTGCCGTACCTCCTACTGATCCGTTAGAACGATATGCATATGAATGAAAGAAACGAAATAGATAAGATGTTCTTTGATCAACCACCTATCCTTAAACATAATTTGTCTGTTGAAACTCTTGGAGGCCCTCCTCCGCCTAAAGGTGACCCTGTGTTTGAATTGAAGCAATTGCCCGATACATTGAAATATGCTTATCTTGATGAAAAGAAGATATATCCTGTTATTATTAGTGCTAACCTTTCAGTACATGAAGAAAAGAGATTACTAAAAACTCTAAGGAAGCACCGAGCTGCCATTGGATATACTCTTGATGATCTTAAGGGCATTAGTCCCACTCTATGTCAGCACAAAATCAATATGGAGCCTGATGCTAAACCAGTTGTCGACCACCAACGACGATTAAATCCTAAGATGAAAGAGGTGGTAAGAACCGAAATATTAAAACTTCTGGAAGTAGGTATAATCTATCCCACAGCTGATAGTAGATGGGTAAGTCCCGTTCATTGTGTCCCTAAGAAAGGAGGTATTACCGTCGTTCCCAATGATAAAAATGAACTCATTCCACAAAGAATTGTAACTGCTTATAGGATGGTAATTGATTTTAGAAAATTAAACAAAGCTACTTGAAATGATCATTACCCTTTACCTTTTATTGATCAAATGTTAGAAAGATTGTCTAAGCATACACACTTTTGTTTTCTGGATGGTTATTCTGGTTTTTCTCAAATATCCGTATCACAACCCGATCAAGAGAAAACCAACTTCACTTGTCCTTTTGGAACTTATGCTTATAGACGTATGCCTTTTGGTTTATGCAATGCACCTGCTACCTTTCAAAGATGTATGACTGCTATATTCTCTGACTTTTGGGAAAAGATTGTTGAGGTGTTCATGGATGATTTCTCCGTTTACGGAACTTCTTTTGATGATTGCTTAAGCAACCTTGATCGAGTTTTGCAGAGATGTGAAGAAACTAATCTTGTCTTGAATTGGGAGAAGTGCCACTTTATGGTGAATGAAGGCATTGTCTTGGGGCATAAAATTTCTGAAAGAGGTATTGAAGTTGATAAAGCTAAGGTTGATGCTATTGAGAAAATGCCATGTCCTAAAGATATTAAAGGTATAAGAAGTTTCCTTGGTCATACTGGTTTCTATAGGTGATTTATTAAAGACTTCTCTAAAATTTCTAGGCCTCTTACCAATCTTTTGCAAAAAGATGTTCCATTTGTTTTTGATGACGATTGTCTAGAAGCCTTTGAGACACTTAAGAAAGCCTTAACCACTGCACCTATTATTCAACCACCTGATTGGAACTTGCCTTTTGAAATTATGTGTGATGCTAGTGACTATGTTGTTGGTGCTGTTCTAGGACAAAGAGTTGATAAGAAATTAAATGTTATCCATTATGCTAGTAAAACACTAGACAGTGCCCAAAGAAATTATGCTACTACTGAAAAAGAATTTCTAGCAGTTGTGTTTGCATGTGATAAATTCAGATCTTACATAGTTGATTCTAAAGTAACTGTTCACACCGACCATGCTGCTATTAAATATCTTATGGAGAAGAAAGATGCTAAACCTAGACTCATTAGGTGGGTTTTATTGCTACAAGAATTTGACTTGCATATTACTGATAGGAAGGGAGCTGAGAATCCCGTAGCAGATAATTTGTCTAGAATGGAAAATGTTCTTGATGACCCACTACCTATTAATGATGATTTTCCTGATGAACAATTAGCTGTCATAAATGCCTCTCGTAATACTCCTTGGTATGCAGACTATGCTAATTACATTGTTGCTAAATACATACCACCTAGCTTCACATACCAACAAAAGAAAAAGTTCTTCTTTGATTTAAGACATTACTTCTGGGATGACCCACATCTTTATAAAGAAGGAGTAGATGGTATCATTAGACGTTGTATACCTAAGCATGAACAGGAACAAATCCTACGGAAGTGTCATTCCGAATCTTACGGAGGACACCATGCGGGAGACAGAACTGCACACAAGGTATTACAATCTGGTTTTTATTGGCCTACTCTTTTCAAGGATGCTCGTAAGTTTGTCCTATCTTGTGATGAATGTCAAAGAATTAGTAATGTTTGTAGACGTCAGGAAATGCCTATGAATTATTCACTTGCTGTTGAACCATTTGATGTTTGGGGATTTGATTATATGGGACCTTTTCCTAAATCTAATGGGTATACACATATTTTAGTTGTTGTTGATTACGTTACTAAGTGGGTAGAAGCTATTCCAACTAGTAGTGCTGATCATAACACTTCTATTAAAATGCTTAAAGAAGTTATTTTCCCAAGGTTCGGAGTCCCTAGATATTTGATAACTGATGGTGGTTCACATTTTATTCATGGTGCATTCCGTAAATTGCTTGCTAAATATGATGTCAACCATAGAATTGCATCTCCCTATCACCCTCAAACTAGTGGTCAAGTTGAATTGAGCAACAGGGAAATAAAATTAATTCTGCAGAAAATCATTAATAGATCTAGAAAGAATTGGTCTAAGAAACTTGACGATGCATTATGGGCTTATAGAACTGCTTATAAAAATCCTATGGGTATGTCTCCTTATAAAATGGTTTATGGAAAAGCATGTCATTTACCTCTTGAATTAGAACATAAAGCATATTGCGCAATTAAAGAACTGAATTATGATTTTAAACTTGCCGGTGAAAAGAGGTTATTTGATATTAGCTCATTAGATGAATGGAGAACCCAAGCTTATGAAAATGCCAAATTGTTTAAAGAAAAAGTTAAAAGATGGCAAGATAGAAGAATTCAAAAACGGGAATTTAAAGTGGGTGAGCAATTTCTATTGTACAATTCTCATTTGAGATTCTTTGCAGGAAAACTTCTCTCTAAATGGGAAGGACTGTATATCATCAAAGAAGTTTATTGCTCCGGAACCATCAAAATAAATAACTCCGAAGGCACCAATCCGAGAGTGGTGAATGGGCAAAGAATTAAGCACTATATTTCAGGTACCCCCATTAATGTTGAAACTAATATTATTGAAACAATTACACCGGAGGAATACATAAGAGAGAGACCTCCCGGAACACTCCAGAACCCTGAAAAGGAAGAGGTATGTGATACGGTAAGTAAACCGACTCCAAAAATTCCATAAAAATATTTTCTGTCAGTTTTGGAATATTTATAAAAATAAAAAAATAAGAAACAGCCGGGGGGACCCACCTGGTGCCCACGAGGCAGCAGGGCGCGCCACCCCCCCCCCCCCCCAGGCGCGCCCTGGTGGCTCGTGGGCCCCACGTGAGCCTTCCCGGCTCCGTTTTTCTTCTGGATTACTTGTTTTGCAAGATAAAAAATCTTTATATATACTCCCAGACGTTTTGACCACCGTATCACAGAAATCTCCTCTGTTTTTCTTTCGTGCTATTTTTCTGACAGATCTAGATCGCCATGGCTCCCCAAAAGCTCCGTGCCAAGCACCGCATTGTGCAACCATCGCCGGGCAAATGCCCCTACAGCGAGGTCTACTACGAGCTGTCATCGGGAGAAGAAGACAATGGCAAGGAGGACAAGGTCGAGGAAGTTGCAGGAGCTGCGGCTACGGGAGAGGGGCAAGCGGTTCCCATGGAGGAGACCGCAGAGAAGGGAAGCATACTTCAACCCTTATATGATCATCTCTCCCCATCCGTAATTGAAGCCTTAAGAGTCTTTGAAATAGTTTCTGTTTAGAATACATCTCTCACTCGTGAAGTTATTTTGCTGGAAGAGCAAAACATCGCCCTTTGGAGCATCAACCGTAGATTGATGTACCTGTTACAGCTGAAGGACAAGCTCGCCACTTCATCACCACCACCATCACCGAAGAAGGAGACTTGAGCACAGGGGTATGGGCACTCCCCTTGGCTTGTGCCAAGCTTGGGGGAGGTGCCCCGGTATCGTATCACCATCACTTTTATTATCATTACCTATTTTTAGTTCGATCCTTAGTTATTTCGTGATCTAGTTGAATAAAAGTTTAGTATGATCTATTTTCGAGTGTTAGCTTCATGATCTATCTATCCATGTAATCGAGTTGAGAGTTATATAATAAAGAGTAGTTTGAGTTTGCTTCTTTACTTTCATGTTCCAATCCTAGCAATGAAAATAATGAAAAAGATCATATGCTAATCTTATGGAAAGTAATGACATTACATAAAGAAAAGTATGAGTGGTAAAATTTATTGGAAGTTAACAAACATAGCATTAGTCAATGATGCAATTCATGAAAAAGTTAATAAGGGAAGAGAAGATTCACATGCAAATATACTATCTTGGACATCTTTTATGATTGTGAGCCCCCATTAAGTATTTTATGCCAAATTGTTGACGTTGGACAAGGAAGACAATGTAATGAATTATGTTTGTTCATATTCACATAGAAGTTATATTGTTATAGATCCTCCAACATGTGGTGCTTGCCCAATATCTTTGCTAGCCAAAAATCCGCACTAAGTACAGATACTACTTGTGCATCCAAAACCCTTAAACCCAGTTGCATGCCATGAGACTCCACTATATCTACCTATGGATTGAATAAGATCCTTCAAGTAAGTTGTCATCGGTGCAAAAAGCAATAAAAATTGCCTCTAAATATGTATGAAACTTTTATTGTAAGGGAAAATAAGCTTTGTACGAACTTGTGATGGCAAAGAAATAAAAGCAACGGACTGCATAATAAAGGTTGCTATCATAAGGGGCAATATAAAGTGATGTTCCTTTGCATTAAGAGCTTGTGCATCCAACAACAAAAAGCGCATGACAACCTCTGCTTCCCTCTGCGAAGGGCCTATCCTTTACTTTTATGTATTTACTTCTTATGCAAGAGTGAACAGTGTTCTCCTCTACTTTCTTTTTATTTTTCTCTTTTGCAAGCATCGTGTGGTGGGGAAAGATCTAGGCACATATATCCAGTTGGATATGAGTGATCATGAGTTATTATTGTTGACATCACCCTTGAGGTGAATAAGTTGGGAGGCGAAATCACAAGCCCCTATCTTTCTATGTGTCTGGCTGAAACTTTTTGCTCCATATATATGTCGTGAGTGTTAGCAATCATAGAAGACTAAATGATGGTTGAGTATGTGGACTTGCTAAACAGCTCCTACATGAGACCCTTCCTGAAAATATGATGAATTGCAATTGCATAGTAGACTGAGAATATAGTTTGTTAGTTTTCAAGAAAGTTTATGCCTTATACTCTATTGTTGCGATGAATTGTTACTTGCTCATGAGAAGTTTATGATAATAAATATTGCTGTTATAATAATGATCATGATGCTACTATGTCCGTATTTTGTTTTTATCGACACCTCTCTCTCTAAACATGTGGACATGATTATCGATATCGGCTTTCGCTTGAGGACAAGCGAGGTCTAAGCTTGGGGGAGTTGATACGTCCATTTTGCATCATGTTTTGCTACTGTTATTTATAATGTTTTTAATCAATATAACACTTTGTGAAGCAATTCTAATGCCTTTTCTCTCTTAATATGCAAGATTTACACAAGGAGGGAGAATGCCGGCAGCTGGAATTCTGGACCTGAAAAAGCTATGTCAGAGATACCTATTCTGCACATCTCCAAATGAGCTGAAATTTCATGGAGAATTATTTTGGAATATATAAAAAATACTGGAATCAAGAAGTACTAGAGGGGGCCACCCAGGTGCCCACGAGGAACCAGGGCGCGCCACCCCCCCAGGCGCGCCCTGGTACCTCGTGGGGCCCCTCGCCAGCCTCTAGCCCCCATTTTCTGGTATATAAGTCATTTTGCCCTAGAAAAAATATAGAGAAGACTTTTGGGACGGTGCGCCGCCGTCTCGAGGCGGAACTTGGACAGGAGCACTTTTTGCTCTCCGGCGGAGAGATTCTGCCGGGGATACTTCCCTCCGGGAGGGGGAAATCGTCACCATCGACATCACCAGCGATCCTCTCATCGTGGGAGGACAAATCTTCATCAACATCTTCACCAGCACCATCTCATCTCAAACCCTAGTTCATCTCTTGTATTTAAACTTTGTCTCAAAACCACAGATTGGTACATGTGGGTTGCTAGTAGTGTTGATTACATCTTGTAGTTGATGCTAGTTGGTTTATTTGGTGGAAGATTATATGTTCAGATCTATTATGCTATTCAATACCTCTCTGATCTTGGATATGAACATGGTTTGTGAGTAGTTACTTTTGTTCTTGAGGACATGGGAAAAGTTTTGTCATAAGTAATCATGTGAATTTGGTATTCGTTCGATATTTTGATGATATGTATGTTGTTGATTCCCATAGTGGTGTCGTGTGAACGTCGACTACATGACACTTCACCATCTTTGGGCCTAAGGGAATGCATTGTGGAGTAGTAATTAGATGATGGGTTGCTAGAGTGACAGAAGCTTAAACCCTAGTTTATGCGCTATTTCATAAGGGGCTGATTTGGATCCATATGTTTAATGCTATGGTTAGAGTTATCTTAATTCTTCTTTCGTAGTTGCGGATGCTTGCGAGAGGGGGTAATCATAAGTGGGAGGCTTGTCCAAGTAAGGGCAGCACCCAAGCCCGGTCCACCCACATATCAAATTATCAAAGTAGCGAACGTGAATCAAACAAACATGATGAAAGTGACTAGATGAAATTCCCATGTGTCCTCGAGAACGCTTTACTTACTATAAGAGATCGTTCCGGCTTGTCCTTTGTTACAAAAAGGAATGGTCCAACTTGTTGCACTCTTTGTTACTATTGCTACTTGTCACTTGTTACAAATTATCTTGCTATCAAACTACTCGTTACCGATAATTTCAGTGCTTGCAGAAAACACCTTGCTGAAAACCGTTTGTCATTTCCTTCTACTCCTCGTTGGGTTCGACACTCTTACTTATCGAAAGGACTACGATTGATCCCCTATACTTGTGGGTCATCACTTCCCACTATGACTAGCCTTGGCTACAACAACAAAAAAGGGCTCATCTGCACCCGGTCAAGAAAAAATTCACAAAAAATTCAAAACATTCCAATTGTTTTTTTTGCATGGTAGATAATTTGTTGCGTGAGGTCCGCTCCAATTTTTAGAGCATTTGAACATCTTAGCACTCCCTCCGTTCCAAAATATAGTGCGCCCGCGCTTCCCGAGGTTCAACTTTGACCATAAATTTAACCAACGAGACCGACTGCGGCGGGAGCAAAAATTATATAATTGAAAACTTATTTCGAATACGAAATCACTGGTATAATTTTTGCTCCCGCCGCAGTCGGTCTCGTTGGTTAAATTTATGGTCAAAGTTGAAGCGCGGAAACCGAGGACGCACTATATTTTGGAACGGAGGGAGTAGCTCCCAGCAAAAAAAGACAAATTGGGTCAGAACGGTACATGAACAGTAAACTCTTTTACAGACCCCAAATTTGTCTTTTTTGCCGAGAGCTACTTAGATGTCCAAATGATATGAAAATTGGAGCGGACATCACGCACCAAATTGTCTACCATGAAAAAAAAATTGGAATTTTTTGAATTTTTCTAGTATTTGTTTTGATTTTTTTCTTCAGCGTGGGTGCAAATGAGCCTGGGCTCAAAAAAGGATTTTCGTTATAGCCCACTGAGGGTGTCCCGGACTAGGGGTACTCGGGCTGCCGGCCTATCTCTCATAGGCCGGGCTGGTGGGCCGCCGCCCTCTACTCATTGATGGAAGACCGGATTGTGGACGACCCCGTGCATCAGAAGGAAACCTCCGAAGACTTGGCGTCTCCTCCAAGAAACAGTTGGCATAATCGGCATGTTTGTCCCCTGATGGTAACCGACCATGTGTAACCCTAGGACCTCCTGGTATCTATATAAACCAGAAGGCCTAGTCCGTAGGGGGGGAGATATCATTACCTAGGGTTTAGCCCAGTCGATCTCGAGGTAGATCAACTCTGTAACCTTCATACAATCACATCAATACAATCAAGCAGGACGTAGGGTATTACCTCCTTGAGAGGGCCCGAACCTGGGTAAATCGTTGTCTCTACGTTCCCTGTTACCATCGACTCCTTGACCCATAGTTCGGATCCCCTACCCGAGATCTGCCGGTTTTGGTACCGACATTTGTGCTTTCATTGAGAGTTCCGCCGTGGATCGTCAAGGATCAATGGCTCGCCTAATCATCAGCAACAACGCTAGCCACAGGGACACTTTTGTTCCCGGCCAGCTCTTCGCGTTCGGAAGCATCGTGCTACACGCCGATCCGGCCGGTCACCTTGGCCGGGTCGACAGCTTCACCCCCGACCAGGAGGTCAGGTTTGGAAACTTAGAATTCGTCGCCGACTCCCGAGGAGATCTTATCCTCACGGGGTCCTCAGCTTCGCCTGACGGACCCACGAATCCTGAAGCGCCGACTTCGAGTACGGCCAACCCCACTGCCGAGACGGTAGCCGCTGCAGATCCAACCTTGAGCCCGGATCTGACCTCCGCGCTCGGTGGCCAAACTCCAGCCTCGGCCGAACATAACTTCGGGGCAAATTCTGACACCCCCGTCACGGCCATACTGCGGGTTGACCCCGCAAATTACCCGAACCTGGAATCAACCGATCTCTCATCATTAAACGGGATACTAGATCGGATCCAAGCTCTGGGAATCGCCGATGGCCAGTCCTCGATATACGATCAGGTCGGGCTTAAAACCGACGACATGGAAATTTATGCCCCCGCCACTACTCACTTGGTCGCCACTATCGAAGGCCCCTCAGAGGCCTCACCCGTTACCTCCGAACCAAAAACGCATGAGGTGCAAGTTTCCGACCAGCAGGCTTCTCCTTCCAGCTCGACAGCCGAATTCCGCTCCGGAGAGGGTTTAGAGCCAGAGTCCGGCTCAACATGCAAGTCCGAATCCACTCACCCGCACCTGGTCAATTATCCAGAGCTCGGCGCACCGGATTCCATGACAATCCAGGACGCTGCCCCCAAAACTCTGGACTCACACTCCGCTGGGATCAAGTTTTTTATCCCGCCCACCCCCCACATTGAGTATTGTCCGGATAACACAGGACGTCCCGACATATGGGACCTGATGTACGTTAAGCAGCAGCCCGGAGAGACAGTCCGGCACTTCTGGGCCAGATTCCTTATCGTCAAAAATAAGATGATGGACGGCTGCGACAAGGACATTCTAGAGATCTTCCGACAGAACTGCAGAGACGAAGGCGTCTTAAACGCCCTCGCCCGCCGCCACATCCAAAATTTCTCTGATTTATTGGATCTGGTGTCCAAATATTGCGCCATGGAGTACGCTTGGCAGGCCCAGCTCGAGCAAAGGGAATCAACCTGCATAGAGGAACTAAACCGAGCTTGGGCGAAACGCGCGCTCCCTCACCGGACATGCCAATACGAGCCGTCCGAGAAAAAGATTAAACCTCTGACGAGATCCAGAACGGTCCTTGATGGAATACTGGATAAACCATGCCCCATACACTCCATAAATCCAACCCACAGCCTTCGAGCTTGCTGGGTGGTTAGGCAAGTCGCCAAGAGCGGCGAGGTCATTCTCGGAGGCACGTACTCCACTAAAAGTCCAGTAATGCCCCTTGATGACGACGCCGAAATCTTAACAATCTACGAGACTTACTCTTCGAAGAATTAGAGGAAGAGAGCCCTTCGAGAGCTCGCTCAAATTCACCATGTGGCAGTGACAGACTCCTGGACAGACACACCCATCACTTTTAGTGAACAAGACCAGTTGAGGTCCTGCCCTACCCGAGCCACTGCCGCCCTTGTCCTTGATCCCATAGTGGATGGATTCCGACTCCAAAAGGTGTTGATGGACGGCGGTAGCGGGCTAAACCTCATTTACGAGGATACCTTGGATAAAATGCAGTTTGACAGATCCCGCATAGAGCAAAGTCACACTACCTCTCGAGGGATCATCCCCGGAAAGGAGGCGCGCGCCAATGGCCGTGTGACTCTTGATGTGGTCTTCGGAACTCCCGAGAACTACCGATCCGAAGAACTGCTTTTCCACATCGTGCCCTTCCGCAGCGGCTATCATGCCTTACTAGGGCGCGATGCCTTCACACGATTCCATGTTGTACCACATTACGGGTACATGAAGCTTAAAATGCCAGGGCCAAACGGTATAATCACGGTAATAAGCGATCCGGACAGAGCCCCGCGAGCCGAGAATAAAACGGCATCGCTCGCCCTCGAAGCGTTGTCCGAAGCCCTCGCGGCCGAAGAATTAACCGCGCTCCGCTCAACGGTGGACAAGGACGACGTCATCCTTGATAAAAGGCAAAAATCCACGTCCTTTAAACCAGCAGATGAAATCATCAAATTCCAAGTGCACCCAACAGATCCCAACAATACGGCGTCCATCGGAGCTCAGCTGGACCCCGCGGTCGATGAAGAATTGCGCCAATTTCTGCATGCAAACTGGGATATCTTCACCTGGCACCCTTCAGACATGCCAGGGATCCCGCGTAGATTAGCCGAGCACAGCCTGAACATAATCAAAGGTTTCAAGCCAGTTAAACAGACCCTCCGTCGGTTTTCCGAACCCAAGCGTCAAGCCATGGGTGAGGAACTGGCCAAGTTGCTCGAAGCCGGATTTATCCGGGACATCAAACATCCTGAGTGGTTGGCCAACCTGGTCATGGTGCCGAAGAAGGATAAGTCCTGGCGTTTGTGCGTCGATTTCAAGGATTTGAACAAGGCCTGCCCTAAGGATCCTTTCCCCTTGCCCCGCATCGACCAGATCATCGACGCCACCGCCGGACACGACTCACTATGTTTCCTCGACGCTTACTCCGGATACCATCAAATCAAAATGAAGGAGTCCGACCAGGCGGCCACCGCATTCATCACTCCTTATGGACCATTCTGCTTCAACACAATGCCCTTCGGATTAAAGAATGCAGGGGCCACATACCAGCGAATGATCCAAACGTGTCTGGAGAAACAAATCGGCAAAACAGTCGAAGCTTATGTGGATGATGTGGTTATCAAAACCAAACACGTCAGCCAGCTGGTGGACGATCTCCGGCAAACCTTTGACAGTCTTCGGACTTTCGATATATGGCTTAATCCGGAAAAGTGCGTCTTCGGAGTGCCAGCCGGTAAGCTGCTCGGCTTCATCGTTTCCCATAGAGGAATAGAGGCCAACCCAGCGAAAATCCGGGCACTGTCCGAGTTGGCTATCCCCACTGAGCTCAAACACGTCCAGAAACTTGCCGGCACTGTTGCAGCCCTAAGCCGCTTCATCTCGCGCCTCGGGGAAAAGGCCTTGCCACTATATAAATTTCTCAAACGGACGAAGAACTTCGAATGGACCAGCGAAGCGGCGGCGGCACTCGAAGAAATAAAAACTCTACTGGCCAGCAACCCGATTTTGACGGCACCCAGCCCGGCTGAGCCAATGCTGCTATATATCTCGACGACGAATCAGGTGGTCAGTGCGGTTCTCGTCGTCGAACCAGAGGCCGAGGGTCACAAGCTCCAGGTGCAGAAACATGTGTACTACGTATCCGAAGTGCTCACCCCGTGTAAAATGAGGTACCCGCATTACCAGAAGATCGCCTACGCAGTTTTCATGGCATCCCGAAAGCTCCGCCATTACTTTTAGGAGTGCTCAGTTACGGTAGCATCCGAAGTACCACTGAATGACATAATCAACAATCGCGATGCCACCGGGCGCATAGCCAACTGGGCTATAGAACTCCTCCCCTTCGAAATCATCTATCGACCACGCCGAGCTATTAAATCTCAGGTTTTGGCTGATTTCGTTGCGGAATGGACGGAAGACGAACTCCCTAGGGAGTACATCACATACTCACATTAGACTATGTACTTCGATGGCTCCAAAATGCTCGCATGACTGGGGGCTGGAGTGGTCCTCACATCCCCCACTGGCGACAATATTCGGTACATACTCCAGATCATGTACACCGACTCCAACAACGCAGCCGAATACGAGGCTCTGCTGCATGGACTTCGGATGGCGGTGTCAATGGGCATACAGCGGCTCAAGGTACGGGGAGATTCTAATCTCGCTATCTCTCAAGTCAACGGCGAATTCGACGCAAAGGACCCAAAAATGACAGCATACCGCAACGCCGACCTGAAAATCTCCGCCCGCTTTGAAGGACTGGAGTTTCACCATATACCTCGTGACAACAATCAAGTTGTGGATATCCTTGCTCGAATGGGCGCCAAGCGCGACCGTGTCCCTGAGAACACCTTTTTAGAATGACTCTTCAAACCGTCCGTGGTGTGGCAGGAGGAAGCCCAGGGCTCGGCATCCAATTCATCGGGAGAGCTCACCCCTCTGCCTATCGAACCAGACAAAGGAGTCATTGGGGGCTCGGCAATCGAAATGACATCTTCGGCTCATGAAGTCATGACGGTAATCGCGCCATGGACCGAGCCTTTCCTCGCCTACCTCCTCCGCCAAGAACTACCGGCCGACCAGACCGAGGCAAGGCGTATCATTCGACGCTCTAAAGCCTATAAAGTCCACGAGGGAGAGCTATATAAGAAAAGCACTACCGGCGTCCTCCAAAGATGTATATCCGAAGAAGAGGGAAGGCAGCTTCTGGGCGAGATTCACGCTGGGATGGGTGGCCACCATGCGGCAGCTCGGGCCTTGGTCAGCAAGGCTTTCCGAGCAGGGTTCTTTTGGCCCACTGCCCGAACAGACGCCCAAACATTGGTTCAACATTGCGTTGGATGCCAGCTCTTCGCAAATCAGAGCCATATGCCCCCCCACGGCCCTTCGAACGATACCGATTACTTGGCCCTTCGCGGTCTGGGGACTGGACATGGTCGGACCACTTAAAGGGGGGACCAAGAAAAAGAAATATCTACTCGTCATGGTAGATAAATTTACTAAATGGATCGAGGCAAAGCCGGTCACTTCAGCCAAGTCTAAGCCGGTCATCGACTTTATATCCGGCGTCGTACACCGTTACGGTGTTCCCCATAGCATAATAACGGACAACGGATCCAACTTTACCGCCCAGGAAGTTAAAGACTGGTGCGCTAATTTAGGCATTAAGCTCGACTATGCCTTGGTGTATCACCCATAGTCTAATGGACAGGTCGAGAGAGCTAACGGCCTGATCTTGGGCGGCATCAAGCCCCGTTTGGTCCGATCTTTAAAAGACTCCGGCTGCCATTGGGTCGAGGAGCTTGACTCCGTACTGTGGGGCCTACGCACCACCCCTAATCGATCCACGGGCTACACATCGTTCTTCATGGTGTATGGGGTAGAAGCCGTTCTCCCCTGCGACCTTATTCACGATGCCCCTCGGGTGCGTATGTACGAAGAAAAGGAGGCCGAGCTGGATCGGTAAGATGACCTGGACGCCCTGGAGGGCGAGCGCGACATAGCTCGGGCTCGTTCTGCTTTTTATCAGCAGCAGGCCAGACGTTATCAGAGCAGAGAAGTTCGGGCGAAGGCCTACAACGTCGGCGATCTAGTCCTGCGCCTCCCGAAGAAGCAGAAGCATAAGTTGTTGCCCAAATGGGAAGGGCCCTTCATAATCGACCAAGTACTCGCTGGCGGAGCATATCGTCTCCGCGACCCAACGGACGATCGCCTCGAACCAAACCCGTGGAACGCAGCTCGGCTGCGACGTTTCTACGGTTAACTCCGCTACACTACCTTATTCGGTTCATCCATCTAGGATTTATATTTTTCTAGTCAATAGTCTCTCCCGGGTCGTGTTCGGATATGCCGAACTACGTTAAGTTTTTTCTTCAGCACACATCTTTGAATGTACCACACGATGTTACCTGGGGGCTCCTTTTGCGGAGCCACTCCTATTTTTATTCATGCAACTATCAGTCTTTTCTGAGTTTGTAACCTTCCTGCATCGTTTTAAAGCCACCATATGCATCAACTTGACTTAAGATTTGGCCAAGCTGGGTTGCCTCGCTCCTGTGTTTACCCCCTACGTTCCCGATTGTTTGGCTAGGGAGTAAAGGGAGCACCTCTGTGATTGTTACGTCCGGATTTCCCGGGTACGTACCTCAGACGGGTGAAGCCGAAAGCTAGCGTTCTTAAGACCACAAGTTGGTCGGCCACGGGGGAAGTGAAAATAATTGGTACCTATCACCAAGTTTCCGGGGTATTTTCCCGAAGTAACCATCCCCGTCTAATTCGGGTACTCGGTTATCCATCCACGGCTAACGTGGTCACCTGACGAAAGGAACCCATAGCGGAACTATTTTCGTCAGAAGATGTTTCTTACATTAATCAGTAATATAACATAACTCCCCGAGCACGTTTTTGTCTGTTTGCACCAAATGGCCGGATTGCCTGGTTTTTCGAAGTATCTTTCCGATGTTCTCGGATCACATAGTAGGAAACACTCCTTGGCTCCTGGTCGAGGAGGCGGAAGCCGATGGCCGGTTAAGACAATGTTTTTATGCACGGTTTGGAGACTATCCGATGTAAAGTACATAGTTACATAGAATCGACCTGTCAATCTTGACCTAGACCATCTATTATGGTCTCCAGAGCACAATCTGCTTGCGACAACCGAGCTGCGGGCATAACCTGGTTATACACCAGATGCACGGTCACTTCCTGCCCATCTGGCCCTACCGGCCCAACTCTCGCTAGATGCTCTGGTTCCAGCTTGGTGAAACGGGTCTTGATCATCGCCCACGCTTCCCGTGCTCCCTCACGACAAGATGACATCTTCCATAACTCAAAGCGGTTCTGAGCTCCTTTGAAGCGATTCGCGAGTTCGGCCATCCCTTCCGGAGCCACTTCGCCAGGCCACAGTGCTTTGAACATGCTCTTCATGGCTCTCCGGGCCCGCTCATGTACAGCGGATAGCTCCTTCAGCAGGTCCCGCCCGAAGGAACCGGCTTCCTCTTCGGGACGCCCGGTCAGCAGAACTATAATGAGACGTGGCGTTGTTCATATTGCTGCCTAATATGTTCAGTAATTGAACGGACAAATCAGATTGCACTTACCGAACATGCCCGCTTTCAGTCTCTGGTTCTCCTCTTGGGTTGTAGTCAGTTGAGCTTTCAAGCTTTTGATTTCTTGGACCTGTTGTTCGCCTTCCGCCTTAAGCTTATCCCTCTCCTCATGACTTCGGGACAGCACCCGGTAGCCAGCCTCTTGCTGTGACTCCGCATATCTTTGAGCTTTCCTGGCCATATCCAGGTCCTTCTGCAGCTGATTTATCGACTCGGCTGCTATGGAATCATTTTTCATTACTGGAGGTGTTCCACCACATTTTCTCTTTAATGAACTTTTAGTTCGGCACTTACCATGTGCCTCTCTGGTGAATTTCTTCACCCCCTCTAGCTCGGCTTTCACAGACTCTAACTCTGTTTGCGCCAGCTTGAGGTCCTCGGACAGCTTTTTGTTTTGCTCCCGAACAGTCTGCACAAAAGTAGGGCAGCATGGATATCAGACCCTTAACTCGGCCGTCCCGCCCAAATTAAGGCTCGGGGGCTACTGGGTTAGATACTAGTTGTCAAAACTATTACTATACCTGCACATTTGTAGACATGAGCCTCACTGCGCCTTCAAGTCCCGTTCGGGCAGCGCCGAGGTACGCATCTACCGAGCTAAGAGCATTGAACTCCTGATTAGACAACGCGGAGTGTCGAAGTGACGCCTTGCGCCGCCGATGATTCATCACACTTTCAACTTCGGAATTAGTGACCGAGACGCCTCCCGAGTCCTCGGGATTTTGGTCCTCGGCAGGGGCTCCCGGAGTAACTCCGGTTACAGCTGGCGACCTCGGGTTTGAGTCACCCCTTGGCACCTCTTCAACATCCTCGGCCGCGGCCGGTTCCACACATCGTCTACAGAACACCATGGAGCAAATTATTGGCATATGCGGTGGATGTTGAAGATAGAGGCCATAACAGTACGGTGAATGCATTACCTCTTCGGGCGGGGCACCGATGATGTAGCTCCCGTTGGGGCCGCGCGTGGGGTCACCCCACGACTACTTGTCGTCGGGGCCGCGCGTGGGGTCACCCCACGACTACTTGTCATCGAGGCCACTGGTGCCGCTCTTGCGGCTGTTCGGCGCGTCGTGCGGCGGCCCTTGGGAGTAGGTGTCAGTGTGTTCGGGCCTGCAGCGGCTGAGCGTTTCTTTTGAGAGGAAGCCCTTTGGCCACTTACCGCGGAGGAGGGAAGCGCCCCGGGATGATCGGCCAACAGGGCCACCTTGGAGCCATCGAGGCTCTCCTGGTAGAAGACCCCGTCCTCAAAATTAATCGATGTTTCAGGGTCATCATGGAACCCAGGATCGTCATCGCGAGAGTAATTCTCCGGTTGAGGAGCCGGGCAACTCACCGTCTCGATCCATCGCCTCCAACTCTGTTCAGACAAGGTGAAGATCCGATTATGAAAAATCTGGAGTGATATCCGAACTATAAAGAGTGGTCGAACTCACCATTTCGATGGGATCATACATCGAGAAGCCTTTCTTGAGCTTTAGCCAAGTGAACTCTTGCTCTTCCCCCTTGAACAAATCGGCTAGTATGGCGGCTATCGCCGCCTGGTTGGCGGGCCCCTTCTTGGTGTACCGGGCTGCATCGTCCTCCCCGTTGTAGTTCCATAGCGGATGAATTCTCTGTTGGAGAGGCTGGACACATCGAGCGATGGCTATTGCCATCACGTCAACAATGGTTAGTCCGTTATGGGCTAACCACCTCACTTGAGCAGCCAGTCGAGCTACTTCGGCACTTTCCTCTTGGGAAGGACTCTTCGGGCGCCAGTTGAACCGCTTCGTTGGAGAAGCCAATGAAAATTCCGGTAGACCCCTTCGAACTGGATCGAATAAAGGGACGTCTTCGATATAAAACCATTCCGAAGTCCACTCTTCGGCATCCTTCTTCAGAGTCCCAACGGGGTATCCGGTCTCGGCGATGCGCCATACTTCGGCTCCGCCGACCTCGTAGATAACCCCTTCCCGCGTGCGGGGGGCTAGGCAGAAGAATTTCCTCCACAACTCGAAGTGCGCCTCGCAGCCCAGGAACATCTCGCATAAAGCGACGAAGCCCGAAATATGGAGGATCGATCCGGGGGTAAGGTGGTGGAGCTGAATCCCATAGAACTCTAGTAACCCCACAAGAAGGGATGGATGGGAAAACCCAGACCTTGCAGAACGAAGGGCATGAAGCAAACCCTCTCCTCCCCGTGAGGGGAAGGAAAATTCTCCGCAAGGGCCTTTCCGTCTGCGGAAGTTAATCCGGGGCGGCTGGATGTGAGATCTGAAGCGGGCAGATACCCCTGCGCCTCAAGCCTACGTAGTCGCATGCAAGATACGGAGCAACTCGCCCAATCACCTTGACGGGGGCCATGAGGGCGTGAGGAAGAGCCTGGGACGCTCGCCATTGTTTGTTGACTATGGCTTTGCGGGGATGTGGAGAAGAATGGCAGGGGGTGGGAGGCGTTAACCTCCACGCCCTTGGCTTATCAAAAGGGGCATTATCTCCCCCCAGGGAAGGACATTTTTGCAAAAACCCATCGGGCCACTCGCATTCCGTGGGTGCGCAGAAATCGAGGGTCGTCATTTAATTCTAAGCAAAGAAAAGCGGTATGGCGGGCCCCACAGGGCCTCTTGAGGATACCTCGGTAACTGATCTATTGGTGGCCGAATTATTGTTAATTCGAATACAGGTAATGGGAGGAACTCGCCACCCAAGCCGAAGACCTTTGAAGCATGAAGCTGCTGAAGACCGTAGACCTCGGCATTGGAGGCTAGTTCGGGGGCTACTGAGGGTGTCCCGGACTAGGGGGTACTCGGGCTGCCGGCCTATCTCTCATAGGCCGAGCTGGTGGGCCGCCCTCTACTCATTGATGGAAGACCGGATTGTGGACGACCCCATGCATCAGAAGGAAACCTCCGAAGACTTGGCGTCTCCTCCAAGAAACAGTTGGCATAATCGGCATCTTTGTCCCCTGATGGTAACCGACCATGTGTAACCCTAGGACCTCCTGGTATCTATATAAACCAGAAGGCCTAGTCCGTAGGGGGGGAGATACCATTACCTAGGGTTTAGCCCAGTCGATCTCGAGGTAGATCAACTATGTAACCTTCATACAATCACATCAATACAATCAAGCAGGACGTAGGGTATTACCTCCTTGAGAGGGCACAAACCTGGGTAAATCGCTGTCTCTACGTTCCCTGTTACCATCGACTCCTTGACCCATAGTTCGGATCCCCTACCCGAGATCTGCCGGTTTTGGTACAGACACCCACTCTTGTACTACTCCTACCTCCGTCTTGGTTTATAGGTCCCCTTCGTGAAAAAGGCCCCCTTCGTATTTAGTGTAAAATTTTGACCATTGATTTACCTAACAAAATGTCAATGCATGTCACAAAAAATTATACCATTGGAAATTATGTTCAAATACAAATCCAACGATATAATTTTTAGTGACATGCATTAACATTTTGTTAGTTAAATCTAGGGCCATTTGCATTTCTATCCCTAACTTGAACCACCTACTCATATTTGCCCCTAATTTCAAAGCCTGCTCAAATTTGCCCCTCTGCCGTTATGTGCACATACAGAAATGCCCTTCCGTCCAGTCAAAGGCCTTTGACCGTCAGAGGCCTCTGTGTACTATAGCAGACGGAAAGTGCTACAGTACTGGACGGAAAGTGCTACAGTACTGTGCGGAAGGGCATTTCTGTATGAGGACTTAACGGCAGAGGGGCAAATTTGAGCACACTTCAAAATTAGGGGCAAATTTGAGTAGTGGGTTCGAGTTAGGGGCACAAATGTATAAAACCCTTAAATCTATGGTCAAAATTTGATACTACAAAATACCAAGGGGACTAGTAAACCAGGACGGAGGTAGTACTTGCTCTTAGGATAACCTTAGTGTTACTAGTCTAAGTTACTTCCCACTATGACTAGCCTTGGCTACAACAACAACAAAACGATGCAGGTGATCACGTGAGAAAAAATACTAAAAACATTTCTTTTAGTATAGTGCCTAGATGCAGTTTTGAACACTACATTTGTCATTGTAACTTGGGAAAAATTACGAAAAAATTGAGCTCCGTTGTGGTTCACATTTAATAGGAAAGGAGTTTCACCTCGATGAGTAGCTTCTCCGTGCACGGAAAGCATCTAAGGAATCCAACAACTTGATCCAGATTGGGGCTGATAGATTTTATTGCCAAGATCTCCACTGTTCACACAGACTGGGTCAAGCTTGTGGGAATCATTTTCTGGATGACAGTCGAACATATATCAAGAAATTTTAAAAAAATGTGAATTTCAAGAAGAAGAAGGAGAAGAAGAAGAGTGTTGTACCTGAACGGTTATGGATCCAATAACAAGTTCGGAGAATTTGGCAGACGAGTAGGCCAACGCTATCAATTTCGGCGCGTCAATGACCCTGATTTTTGTCGGACCTTCTAGATCAGATACAAGTAATCTCTCAAGGAAAGGCACATTCTCAATGACCATATCGTGAAACAACTCAACTTATCTCTTCCCAAGTAATGTCCTATTGCGGGGCCAGCAAGACACATAAATCCATCAGAGATTCATCGAGGCGATGTGGAGGCTAATGAACCCATGGATCTGTTGAAGACAAAGGTACTCGAGCGCAGTACAGCCGCGGAGCAGCCGCTCCATAGCCTCTTTCGAGATGCCAATGTCAAAGAGGTTGAGCTGCTTGAGTTGAGGGGGAAGAAGAGCGGGCTCGACATTAATCCGGGGAAAATAGCAGGAGCTGAACCTAGCGCGGCGCAGCGTTGGCACGAGGCAGAGCGCGGACGGCGGCAGAGAGCGACATCGTCCACCTTCAAACCTGAGCTCCTCGAGCTGATCTAGGGCGGGGGATAAGAACCACTCGTCGAACTTGGCTTGGACCTTGCAGTTGGTACTGAACATGCGGATGTCAAGGCGTCTGGCTGGACCAGGGTGCGATGCAAGGATCTTGGAGACTGCGGCCATGCGTTTGCAATCCCCATCGCAGAGGCAACTGTCGACGGTGAGGTTAAGGGGGACGCAACGCCAGAGGGGGCGCCACCACTGGGAGAGCAGGGTGGTCCGCATGCCAGATTTGGTGGGGAGGAGAGCGATGATGATGAGCAGCATGTTGTCGGGGAGGCTGCTGATGTAGTCCAGGCTCGCCGGATGCGGTTTTGGCTTGATCCGCCTCCGCTTGTTGGCCGCCTCATCTTCCATCTCAGCCGGCGGCGATGCCGGTGTACACGTGTGCTGGTGTGTATTGTGTGTTGGGTGTGCGCGAGTGCATCCTTGCGTGCATGCCGCGCAATGGTGTATGTGAGTTGTCGTAGTGTGTGTCCGTGGTGGCGTCTAAGAAGGTGTTAATCTAGTACTGCCTCCGTTTCTTTTTAGTCCTCGTATAAAATTTGGTCGAGGAAGAAGTGTGCACTCAATTTAGTAGCGTGCGGGGTTCTACCGCGAGTGGTTCTAGTTGTTTATTTCACCCCATGGCAGATGGGCCTCTAGTTTATTTATTTTCACCCACTGCCACATGGGCCCGCACACCCAGATAGAGAACACGAGCTGACAAGGCACCATGTAGACTGGTTGATGCTACTTGTAGCTTGCGTTGGTATTTTCCCCGAAGAGGAAGGGATGATGCAGCACAGTACAGATAAGTATTTCCCTCAGTTATGAAACCAAGGTTATCGAACCAGTAGGAGAATCACGCAACACCTCATTAGCAGCACCTGCACACAAACAACAAATCCTTGCACCCAACGCAAACGAGGGGTTGTCAATCCCTCAGCGGTCAATTGCAAGATTAAATTGTATTTGATAGATAGATAGATTGAAACAAAAATACAAAATAAAATAAATAAAAGAAAATGGCAGCAATATTTTTAGGGTTTTAGTAACATGATTTAGATAGACCCGGGGGCCATAGTTTTCACTAGAGGCTTCTCTCGAGAAAATAGCATACGGTGGGTAGACAAATTACTGTTGGGCAATTGATAGAAAAGTAAATAATCATGATGATATCCAAGGCAATGATCATGTATATAGGCATCACGTCCGAGACAAGTAGACCGACTCCTGCCTACATCTACTACTATTACTCCACACATCGACCGCTATCCAGCATGCATATAGTGTATTAAGTCCATAAAGAACGGAGTAACGCCTTAAGAACGATGACATGATGTAGACAAGATGAACTCACGTATGAATAAACCCCATCTTTTTACCCTTAATAGCAACGATACATACGTGTCATGTCCCTTTCTGTCACTGGGATTGAGCACCGTAAGATCGAACCCATTACAAAGCACCTCTTCCCATGGCAAGATAAATCAATCTAGTTGGCCAAACCAAATCAATAGATCGGAGAAGAAATATGAAGCTATAATAATCATGCATAAAAGAGATCAGAGAAGACTCAAATAATATTCATGGATGATCTGATCATAAACTCACAATTCATCGGATCCCAACAAACACACTGCAAAAAGTGATTACATCGGATAGAACTCCAAGAACATCGAGGAGAACATTGTATTGAAGATCAAAAAGAGAGAAGAAGCCATCTAGCTACTAACTATGGACCCAAAGGTCTGTGGTAAAACTACTCACGTATCAAGGTTGATGTAGAGCCCCTCCGTGATCGATTCCCCCTCCGGCGGAGTATCGGAGAAGGCCTCGAGATGGGATCTCTCGAGAACAGAAACTTGCGGCGGCGGAAAAAGTATTTCGTGGAATCCCCTAAGGGTTTCTGATTTTTCCTGAATTTATAGTGGTGGAATTAGGTCAAACGGAGCTGAGGTGGGCCCACGAGGCATCAGGGCGCGCCTGCCTCCCCCCCAGGTGCGCCCTGGTGGCTCGTGGCCACCTCCTCTGGCGTCTGGTCTTCTCCCGAAGCTTCTAGTGTTTATCTTGTCCAGAAAAAAATCTCCAAAAAATTTCGTGGCATTTGGACTTCGTTTGGTATTGATTTTCTGTAAAACAAAACAGGGCAGAAAACAACAACTGGCACTGGGCACTAAGTTAATAGGTTAGTCTCCAAAAATGATATATAATTGCTGTAAATGCATATAAAACATCCAAGATTGATAATATAACAACATGGAACAATAAAAAATTATAGATACGTTGGAGACGTATCAGTTGACCGGTCAACTAAACAATATACGGAGCTAGACGTTGAGCCAGTGACCGTATAATCCCTCGGTAAAGAGAGATCGAGTGAGAGGGGAGGCCCATGAGAGATAGAGAGAGAGAAAGAGATACTCCCTCCGTTCGATAATGTAGTGCCTATAATTTTTTGAAAAGTCATACTTTTGAAACTTTGACCAAGTTTATAGAGAAATTACTTATATCTACAATACCAAAGATATATGATATGAAACTACATCTTGTGATGAATCTAATGACGTATGTTTGTCCTTCCAGATGTAAATGTTTTTCTCCACATATATTTGGTCAAACTTTGTGAGGTTTGACTTTTCAAAAAATCTATATGCTATGGACTGGAGAGAGTACCTAAGTAGAGAGAGATCAAGTGTGTGTGTGAAGGAGAAAGAGTGAGTGTGCAAAAAGAGTGTGTGTGTATGTGTGTGTGTGTGTGAAAGAGAAAGGGACAACACACGATAAAATAGAGAGAAAGTGTGCGTGTCTTATGCAAACATATCACGCATGCATCTCCGAGAGAGAAAGCGAGGTGAGGATATACACACAGATAGTGTGTGGTTGTTTGCAACGAAAGAGAGACCCCTATAGCACGTGTCCAAGAGTGGTCTGGCAAACAAGGGACAGAGGTCGAGAGGGACGTATGGAGAAAATGGACGCATGAGGGAGAGAGGGTGTGTTTGTGATAGAGAGATCCCCTCGAGATCGTGAGGGGACTATATGGGTGGGATCGAGAGACAAGGGTGTGTGTGCGATAGAAAGATGCCCCGAGCTCGAGAGAGATCGAGATAGACCTAGGGAGCGAAAGAGACAATGCGTGTGTTTCTAATGGAGAGTGAGAGATAGTCATACCTAGGGGGGAGTGCGTGTGCCTATGATGGAGTGAGAGATACTCATACTTAGATAGGGGGGAGAATGTGTGTGTGTGTGTGTGTGCGTGTGAAATAGAGAGAGAACGAGGGAGAGAGAGTGTTAGATGGGTCTATCTAGTGCGAGCGAGATATGTGTATGTGTGACCTAGGGAGATAGAAAGTTTGAGAGAGAGAGAAGAGCCCCGAGACGGCGGAGTGGTGCGTGAGAGAGTTATGGACAACGAGCGAGAGAATTTGTGTGTGTACGATGAGTGCACCCTAGTTATTTAGCTTAGACCAGAGAGTCATACATTGTGTGCGAGAGAGACCTATACATAGAGTGTGCATGTGAATTAGAAAGACCTATAGAGAGAGAGAGACCGATAAGGATTGTGTTCGTATGCGCGCGATAGAAACAAAGAGTGTCGGCTAGAGAGAGAACGGGAGTGCGGGAGAGGGGAGAGGTCGCGTTTATGCATCGAAGACCGATATAAACCATGATTCGGTATAAAATTGTATTCAATGTTTGAATTGGAGAACATGGTGTTTGCAATTCACACATGAACGAAGATATGTGTATCAAACAGGTTCATTAATTTGACTTTGAGCATGTTCATGGAGTACTATAATACAACATGCTATTCAATTGATGTGTTCAATTTTGGATTTAGTCCACAATTTTGACCGGGTCAACGAGCTATTTCATTGAATTGAGATATTTCATTTTGGGTTTGATTCCCTTTTTTTAGTGGGTCAACTATTTGTCAAATTAATCTATAGCAACGAGCATGTAAAAACACATTAGTCCCAAGCATCATCTCACCATCTAAAAAAGAAGTGGCAAGATGTGACACTATAGAACTAATATTTCAAAATTTGATTCGGATCAACTTGGTACGGTAGACGTGGATGCTTGTTCTCCCAAAATTTGAACGGACCGCTAAAACACCCTCTACTCGGTGGAATTCGCCCGAGCAAATAAACGAGAGATGTGAAATTATCAGCCTATCTGGGACCCACATCAACTGGCTCGTTGTATATCGAGGGTAGGTTTGTAACTTCATCCAAGCGCGCCCTCCATGGGCGGCAAAACACCCTCTCCTCGGCCGAAATCGCAGGCGCCGAATAATTCATAAACCATGGGCGGCAAAACACCCTCTCCTCGGCCGAAATCGCTCGCGCCCACTATTTCAAAGCACACCCTCCTCGCCTGAAATCGTTGGCGCCCACTATTTGGGAGAAGCAAAGTTACCCTACTATCCCCGACCCTCAAGACTCAGGCCCAAGCCCACAAGCCAAAATACAGGGGTAGAATTGTAACTTCCCCCACATTTTAGACAAATGTGTCTGTAAGACATGGTTCCCCCTCCCAATTCCCCATTCATACACCGTGGGCACCAAATCACCTTCTCCCCAGCCGCGAAACCTCAGCCCCTCCTCCATGCCCCCACCGCACCAGATTCACCGTTGCCCTCCTCCCCAATGCTGGAGCCGTAGTCCGTATGCCATCGTGCACTGGGCCATGTGCCTCTTACTCCGTGCTGCCAGAGCTACCTCAACGACGACCGCGTGAACCGTACAGGAGCCGATTTAACCGCGCCATCATGCACGGCGCCGGAGCGGCTCATAGTTTGGATGCGTCCAGTGCACCGGAGCTGGTCCCCCGTAGCCGTCGACCACCGCCACATATGTGCTTTCCCACCGCCGGCAGCCACCGCAACCGCGCCGGCCTCATCGACTCGGCAGATGGAGCTGCCTACTTCACCGGGCTGCAAGATAGGTCGTACCCTCATCTTATTCACTTTACCTAGGCGTCAGTCACCTGGATTTTTATTCTGGGTCAGTCGGTTCCAAATGGAAGGAAGTAGCACCCCTCGAGGCGGCGGAGCTCCTAGGCTGTCGGTTGGCCGGGGAAGCAGTGCCTCGGTGTCTATCGTAGGGGTGCAAGCGGGGGGCGCAGGTTCGCCGCGGAAGCAGTGCTTCGGTGCCTATCTTAGGGTTGCGTGGGGTCAAGGTACTGCTGGCGTCGGATCTGGATGACGATGAGTCTTTGAGGTATGGCCGGGGGCGGCGCAACCACGGCAGTGCGGTGGGGCGGGGTCGAGGTCGGAGCTGCCGTGAATAGGGACGGCGGAGGCAAGTTACTCTGCCAGTGGTCGCTGGCTGTTCGAGGAAGATCCTGAATAGTGACAGCCAGGAGGCACAAGATGACCATCCAGCCATCCGGCGTAGATCGGACAGTGCACAAAAAAGCGTGCGACCATAATTTAGTTTTCAGTGGACTGACGTGTGACCAGTCTCGTACCTTAGTGTTGATCGTAATTCTTCAGATCAGAGATATGTGTCATTCTTAACATTGTGTGTTTTCTGCATGTTCAGCCACACCGTCTTCCTTCTCACAGGAGCTGCTCCAACAAGGGAAGCAAGCACCAGAAGGGAGCTATACTCCCCACTCAAGAGTTCCCTGCCTTGAACGTGCCAGCCAGACATGGATAGCCACAACAACCACAGCGCCATCAACGATTCAGCAGATGATGCTCACTCCTACAGAGGGCGGCAAGATAGGTTGTACCCTCATCTTACTTGTGTGCAGCATTTATGGCTTCGTTCTTCATCTAAGCATGGAAAATAGATTATCACTTGTCACTATACATTCATGTTGATCTCTTAGTCGTACTTCAGATAAGAGACTTGTGTAGGAGTTAACGTTGTTCCATAGTTATCATCCCTCAGCCAAAGCTATCCCACAGGCTGGTGATTATACCCCTTCTAGTATTACCAATGATGTTGTTCTGTAGTACTTTTTGTGTGCCATTTAGTTAATCTCGAGTACAAACAGTATATATTTTGTAGCTATCATGTGTGCTCTCTCTTTAGTATTTGAGGTATCAACCTGTTGCTGCTATTTAAGTCGACTCCTACTATTTAAGTCGTCTCCTACATGCACTCATTACATAATCTCACTACTAGTTGTCTTCCATGCATGTAAGATATTATTGCACACAATGATATTGAATATCAGAACAAATCCACTAAAAGAAACTCGCGAAGCAATGCAACGGCCAACATACTCGACGTCAATGATATTCAATATGATGGAACAGTTCAATGTAGTTCTTCAGAAGAGTTGCAGAGAGATAATGATTCCTATTCACCCCACAAGGTCTTTGCTCTAACTTGACCCGTGATATGGGTAGCATCATGCATATAATGTCTTCCAATGCATCTACTCTGTTGCAATGCCATGTGCTTAGCCCGCTGATCATACCTGTGAATATGTCATGCCTTCCAGTTTGTCTGTACCTATTCCATTCATGATAACATCTTTTCAAATTCAAGTACTGTCATTCTACTCTGTTGCCATGCCATCTGCTTAGTTTGGACATCATCCTTCTGAATATCTCATGCATTGTTGTTCATCAGTATGTACTCCATTCGTCTACCATACCATGGTTTTTTACATTGAAGTGTTGTTCTACTGTTCTGTTGCAATGCGATCTTAGTTTGCCCATCAGACATGTGAATATGCTGCCTTGCTGTTTTTCTGTACCTATTCCAGCTATCATACAATTTTACATTCAACTACTGTTTCTTTTACTCTGTTGTCCTGTCGTATCCTTAGCTTATACTTCCTCTGTAAAGAAATATAACAGTGTTTAGATCACTAAAGTATTGATCTAAACACTCTTATATTTCTTTAGGGAGGGAGTACATCATACTCCCTCCGTCTGTATTACTTGTGGCAGAAATGGATAAAAATGGATGTATCTAGAACTAAAATACGTCTAGGCACATCCATTTATTTCAGGATGGATGGAGTACATGTCAATATGTCATGCCTTTCTATTCTTCAGTACCTATTCCATCTCTCTGCCATAGCATGTTTTATAACTGAAGCACCATTCTTCTGTACAAGGCATGTAAGCGGAAGAGGGCTATGTTAGAATCTGAAGGGGTACAAACAAGTTCTTTGCAAAAGATCCAAACTCCAGGAGGTAGTAACCCAACTCCAGTGTTCATAGGAACTGCTCTAGCACAGAGAAACCGAAGTCCTCCAGATAATAACCAGATTCCAGTGGCCAAAGAACCAGTCCGCTCCAGTCCAACAAAAATATGTCAACTCCTTGCTAGGAAGCGCGTGCGTATCCTCGCATCATGAAATTTTATAGCATTCAGATCACATTTGATCTTATATATTCTACATCTGTCTTACGCATCTTTGTTGTAGAAAATATGCTTAAAGGATAACAAACGTTCTAAACTGGGATCGTGTTCGAGGAAAGTATCTTGCAGCAATGCTCTGCGCTCCAATGCTGATGTAAGTACCTGTTGTATATCACTATATTTTTACATCAGTATGTAGTTTATTAAGTAGCATCGGCGTGAATCCAACCTTCAGTACCCTACACCAATTATCTGATCTAAATTTACTTTTAGCAAAATGTATAATTAAGGCACTAATGTAGATTTTTGTAAGGGAAACTGCCTGGTAGTTTTGCATACTGAGCTGCATGATTGTACTATCTCATATATTGCACATTACTAAAATCTAGTGGTGTGGTCTGGTTGCCCAACCGTTCATTGTGTCAATGTTGCTTTCCTATTAACTTACCTGGCTGATGATAGCAGTGCCATATTGTGTTAATTTGGTGTACGCTGGTGTGGTCTGGTTGCCCAAACATTCATTGTGTCAATGTTGCTTTCCTATTAAGTATTAACTGACCTGGCCGATGATTTGTTGCGGGCTGCTGAAGATAATACGACAAAGTCTCAAGACAGCAAGGCAACCCCATTGTTTCTCTCCAATAAATCTAGTGAAGGTAATATGGCAATAACTCTTGATTAATCTGTTCAGTTTCCCCTCTAATTTAAGTTATGATGCAGTGGTCAAGACACTTTCCACTATCATTGATACAAGCCTGCCGAAATCGCCATATGAATCTGTTCAGTTTCCTCTGTCTCAAATCCAACGGAAAAGATGTACATTTGTGAACCAATTACTGGCTGAAGCAATGATGGAAATCGTGGAGGAATCAGAGGTGCACATTCTTGCGCAACAACAATTGATCGATGATTTCAGTGACAGTATAGAAAAGAAGAAAGAACTTGCTCACATGCTTATGGGCGTCATCCGCGCTGAGGTTGCAGATTGTGTGGTTGTAGATCGTTAAGCTCTGTTCCTTTATTTGCACTGGCATCAATCTTTGATTGCCCAGTGGATGTAATTTCCTGTAATATATGCTTCGATGTGCTATGTTTTTACTTTTATGCGTATATTTGCTTAGCGCGGGGTCGCACCCCAGCTTTCTGGGCTGAAACCTCAACTGGCGGCAAACAAGCCAAAATATGCAGTGAAATTAATAAATGGAACAAAGCGACGTGGGCCCTTAATCTAGGGGAACATCCCACTGCCTGTAATGGCCCCGTAATGGGCCTGTAGTTACTAGATGGGCTCTGCCACAGTCCATAATTGTTCCTCGTAATGGGCTCAAAGTAATAGCTTGGCCTAAATCGACGTGGGCCTTTGATGGACTGTATTTGGCCCTGTCCTTCAATGGGCCTAGAGCCATGCAGGAAATTTAGCAAGCCCAAAGTAAGGTAGGCCCAATTAGTTGACGGGCCGTTAACAGACCGAAACATTGATTGGGCTCCAATAGTGGAAACGGGCCAACGGGCCCTTAGCAGGCCGAAATAGATCATAATTAATGTTTGGCCCATTTCCATGTCGGGCCGTTAACAGGCCGAAAGCCAATCGGGCCATAAGTGGCCCCATATACAAAACGGGCCTTTAACAGGCCGGAAGTCATGTCAGGCTGGAATTGTGCCATGGAGAACATGGGCCGCTAAGAGGCCAAAAGTCAGGTCGGACTGTAAACGGCCCAACTACGGTGTGGGCCGTTAACCGGCCGAAAGATACACCAGGCTAGAAGTTGGCTCAAATCCGGAATGGGCCGCTAAAAGGCCGAAATACGTACCGCCTTGAAATTGGCCCAACTCTATAATGGGCCGCTAACAGGCTGAAAGACGTACATCCTGGAAATTGGCCCATCTCTATAATGGGCCTCTAACAGGCCGAAAGAACCTCGGGCGGCAAATGAGCCCAAAGACATAGCGGGCTGTTAACGGGCTAGAGCTGATGATGGGCCGCAATGGTGTCAAATCGTTAACGGACCTTTGACGGGCCGAATTGGCAGAACTCGTATGGGCCATTTTAGTAAATGGGCCAGATGAAAGTAGGCCATAAATGGGCCGACCCGCTTATTTTGACTGGGCCGGCCTTTTTAGCTAAATGGGCCTGTTTTGGGCCGTGCCATGTGTCACTGTTCCATTGGCGCGTCTCCTCCAGTGGATGGATGACATCTGTCGCGACGTCGAGCTGACACGTGGTTCTGTTGGCGAATGAGAATTTTACACGTGGAGAATCGCCATTGGTCAGGGTTGTTAATGGGTTATCGGATCCAAACCGGGACCCGATAGCTTAACGGCGACCCGTTACGGTGGATGCCACATGTCGGTTACCCTTGACGAAAACACTTCCATGACGCGATGTTTATCGTCATGGAAGTGGACACTTCCGTGATGATAATTTGTGTATTGTCATGGAACACTTCTACGACAGCACAGGTATGACTATCCTGATTCTGTCATAAAATCGTCACGGATGTACATGCATGACAGAAAACGTGACCTACTGTGACAAACACGTATCATCACGGAAGTTTTTTTTTTGTAGTGATGGTTGCATCGGCCGGTGAAGTTGCTCAATGTTGGAGAAAGATGCTGCCATCTTCCATCAGTGCTCTTTGCTGGGTAGCAACGAAGATGCCGATATCATTCATCAGTGCACCTTGGTTGCGTTGGAGACGCAGTCGTCTTTCACCTTGGTGCAATTTCGTCTTTCGCTATGAACCAAATGTTTCCTCGGAGAAATATCGATGTTAGTACTAAGAGCAAAAGTTTTGTATTGATTTCTAAGCCTTCTCACAACTTTGTCTTCAGCTCCCCTGCAAAGTTTATTTGTCCAGCTATGAACTAAATGTTAGCATAAATCTAGGACGCGGTTCAAAGAGCAAAGGAAGGGGTGGAAGTAGTACAGACTGGCTATCCAACCGCTCTGTTGGTTGAAAAGGAAAAAAGGGTAAATGCAGTACACTCATCTGTAAGGAACTGATCTCTCTTTGTTGAAAAAGGAAAGAAACCGGGGGGTGGGGGACAAGGCAGTAGAGTTTGAGGAGGACTAGATTTGCTGCCCTCACATAGGGAAAGGTGGCTAAAGAGAACAAAAATGGGATCAACCCAGATATGCTGCTTGGTCGTTGTTGCAACAGACTCTGCATCACCCCTTTATACATCGGTGGAAGCACATGGTGCTGGTGCGTCCACTGTCCCATACAACTGTTTAGCTATTGTTAATCTAATAATGCCATTGGGAAATTGAAGCAATGGCACTGTTAAAAGAAAATTATTGTTAATATAATCTCTCTGTTAATATGAATCCATGCCACTGTTTTAGAAATGCTATTGTCCTGCTTTCTTTCCCATTAGATAAGTTAGATGCTTCTTTTTGTGGGCGTTTGTGTCATCCACCGTTATTGGCCAGTAATTGTTTCCTTTGTACTTCTATGCAAACAGGGATATCTACTTCACCTCGTTGCTATTGCGACCTTTTGGTGCACTGCACAAAACACTTTTGTTTTAAGAGTGTTTTGTGCGGTTCAAATAAAATGTCACACCGACAACGTTGCTTGATTGCTTGATTTTAGTGGAACTGCACAAAAGGAGATCGAACTTCCTATCCGTGTTGGCAGATTTGTAGCAGAACTTGGTTGTGTGAGTTGTTTGAATTCTACGTCATGAGAGGTCAGTACCGGCCTTCTTCCACATGATTATGCAGTGTGCTTTCACATGTTGTGCTACTTATACGGTAATGTTACTTGATTTTAGTGAACTGCACAAAAGGAGATCGGACTTCCTATCCGTATGTGCACCGTAATATCCCATTGAGGTAAGATAATGATATTTCACAACTGTTTGCCTCTATTTTGCTACTGTCATCAGAAAATTAATGCTATTGTTTAGTCGTATACTTGTGCTCCCTAAATGACATGCCAAATCTTACATTGAAGGCCAAGCTGTCTGTTATTGAACCAAGTGATGAAGGGGAAGAACAAGTGGAAGAAGAACAAAAATCAAATCCTGGTGCGGTAATGAAGCACTGGAACTGTGATGACACAAGTAATGGTATTGTTTTGCATTTTAATTTATTGCTACTCATGGAAGGAGCCATTGTTTTGCTACTGTTTTGCCACTGTGATTTGATGCCACTCTTAATGTAATATGCAATTGTCTCTACTTATGCAAACAGGGATCTTGTTTCAAGATAACATATATTTTAGTGGAACGACCCAAAAAAGTTCTTGATTTCAGATAATTCCCCTAACAAAGGTCAGTACCGGCCTTCATCCACAAGATCGTGCTTTGTCATGTTGTGCTACTTTTATTGTAGTACTTTTTTGAATTAAATGTTTAAGTGAAGCTATTGTATTGCTATCTTTTCCCATTAAGACAATGAAGATGCTTCTATTTGTGAGCCTATGTTTCATCAACTAGTACCATTATTATTGTAATCACTTTTTCTGTATTTATGCAGACAGGGATGCTCAGCTTGATTTCAGTGGAACTGCACAAAATGTTCGGATGGCTCGTGCGCTTCATAATACTTCATCATGCACAATACATCGAATGGTTCTCTAATCATTCATTGTCACCTTGAGCCACCAAACTAGCTACATGGAAGGAGATGCCAACGTGTTCAAGGCCTTGCAACATATAAATACGAAATCCACCAAGCTACGCATGACATTGCTCGATTTCAGTGGAACTACACAAGAAAGTCAGCTGGTTAATCCAGCACGAGGTTCCATGTCAATGTGCAAACTGATGACAAACCCCGCCCATTACACAGTCATAGGCATTTGTTATTTTGGAATGGGAAAACCTTGTCAAAGTTTGCTCATTGATGTTAGCAAGAAGACATACATTTGATATTTTGGAATGGGAAAACCTTGTCAAAATTTGCTCATTGATGTCGGCAAGAAGACTTGCATTTGATATTTTGGAATGGGACCCCCTTTGCTGTGAGCAGCATCGGTCGATTTTTCTTTCTTTATATGTCTTTAGTTATGAAGTAAATGTTTGCTCTGATGTGTGAATCATTGAGATGCATAAGCATGCATGTTGACTTATATATGGTAATCTTATGAGTTTGTTCTAAATGTTGTCTATGATTTGCCCGCCTGTGAGTTTGTGCAATGTTGAACTTGGAATGCTGTGGCACATGGCATGATGATGCAGGGTGCAGCCACGCTAAAAAGCTGCTCAAGCTTTATGGTCCGTGTGAAACTGCGGCAAACGAGCTGATCACCGTGCTCCTTTAGAATAAAATTTAGTAAAGTGCCCATGTGGAGCCACAGCGTCATCAAGCGTACTAGGAAGGTCTAGATGCTGGTTTAGTTTGTGCGCTTAACAGTTCATCGTCTTACTGTTTCATGCATAGCCTATGTTTTAAAATATTTCCTGTAAGCACGCATGAACCTGTTTACTTATCTGTTACCTACTATAAAAATATTTTTTCAATTCAATGAGCAGTAAGAAATGAGAGGAAGCGCTAGTGCGTACACTCTTATGACCAAAGAGTATGAAACATGGCCCGTCCATTTATTGAAGCCCAATACAAAGAGTCCATATTTACTGGGAGAGAGGTGCTCACATGGCGGTCCAGTGACTGACGCACACGTGATGGACCCACTCAAAATGTCCTACCTGTGTAGTTTTTTTTTCTTTTTCGAAACGAGATCCTACGTGTGTTGTATAGTATCATCGTATACTCCTCATTCAATTGCAACTTTGATTGCTGGTTATGCGCTCTGCTTGAATATAAGCGCATTCTCATTTTTCAGACTTTTTTTCTACCAAGCTGTTATTCCTTGCTTGTCATCTGATACCCACCAGGTACAAGCCTAAGCAACTCATGGTCAACATAGTCAACATGTCCATATATTAATAGAGGACAAATGTATAACATAAATTCTCCGCCGTTGCAGGTGGCAAGTTATGAGATGCTCTTTCAGATGGAGTGGTGGACAGCACAAATCTTGTTGTCGCCTGCCCGGGTTCGAGTGCCTCTTCTTATTGGCCCATGCTAGGGGTCATCCAGCTTTTGGTGGAAAATCAGTCAGCTCATCCACCGTCCGATCCACCCTGATTAGAACGCACCTAGCCATTGGATGCCAACACAAACAGACCACTTTGCCTTGTTTTTCCCATCCAAGGCATCCAGCAGACAGTGCGCTTCCCTCAGTTCGCGGCATCGTCAACGCACGCCGGGTGTTGCCGCAACTCTGGCGGTGGATCTGCAGCACTGGACGCAACACCAGCGACCTCCCGCAATGCAGCATCGATGACGTTCCACAACATCAGCGACTTCCTCGTAGCACGGCGGTGCCCCACAATGCGTCGGATGCCGCCTCTAAACTGCCCCGCTTCAGTCTCCTCTGTCCGCTGCAACTCAACAGCGCGCGTCATCGCTAGAAGAATTGACGCCCGCAAGGCCCTCTCCATTGTTCTCCGCCTTGTGCCAGACCATCCGTAGCGCACGCGAGGTCCTCTCTGTCGTCCTCCGCCTTGTTGCGCTCACCGCGGCGCCGCCGTCTGCCGTTGTCAACATGGTCAACAAACGAGAGGAATCAGGAGATGACTGTACGTGGAGAGGATGACAGTGGGGACTCACCAGGGTCATGGCCGTACGCAAGCAAGTGCCTCCTTATTACAAGCAAAAAAATGCTTCCTAGTAATGATTTCCTGACATCTGGGTCCCACGCCATTGTCAACGTAGTCAATAAACGAGAGAATTGCACTAAGGAGCGGCTGATACCAGGACCCAGCAGCTCGCGCAGTTTTTTTGAGATGGTGCATGGTATCAACTGGGCTGTGCGAGGGATGTTTCCCGTCTAGCCCAGGCTTTTATTTTATGTTTACCACATGACCAGCCCAGCTATTTTTTTCTTTGTGAAAATGGCTAGCCCAGCTTTATTTTTTTTAAGAATACCTGACCGAAGCCAACTTGCTTTTCTCTGACCTGCTGGGACACAAATCTTTCAAGACAAGGAGGGATGCATTCGGCTTGCCCAGAAAACGGGCTATAAGTAATACGAAATGGGCTGTAATTCCCCTAACAAAGGTCAGTACCGGCCTTCATCCACAAGATCGTGCTTTGTCATGTTGTGCTACTTTTATTGTAGTACTTTTTTGAATTAAATGTTTAAGTGAAGCTATTGTATTGCTATCTTTTCCCATTAAGACAATGAAGATGCTTCTATTTGTGAGCCTATGTTTCATCAACTAGTACCATTATTATTGTAATCACTTTTTCTGTATTTATGCAGACAGGGATGCTCAGCTTGATTTCAGTGGAACTGCACAAAATGTTCGGATGGCTCGTGCGCTTCATAATACTTCATCATGCACAATACATCGAATGGTTCTCTAATCATTCATTGTCACCTTGAGCCACCAAACTAGCTACATGGAAGGAGATGCCAACGTGTTCAAGGCCTTGCAACATATAAATACGAAATCCACCAAGCTACGCATGACATTGCTCGATTTCAGTGGAACTACACAAGAAAGTCAGCTGGTTAATCCAGCACGAGGTTCCATGTCAATGTGCAAACTGATGACAAACCCCGCCCATTACACAGTCATAGGCATTTGTTATTTTGGAATGGGAAAACCTTGTCAAAGTTTGCTCATTGATGTTAGCAAGAAGACATACATTTGATATTTTGGAATGGGAAAACCTTGTCAAAATTTGCTCATTGATGTCGGCAAGAAGACTTGCATTTGATATTTTGGAATGGGACCCCCTTTGCTGTGAGCAGCATCGGTCGATTTTTCTTTCTTTATATGTCTTTAGTTATGAAGTAAATGTTTGCTCTGATGTGTGAATCATTGAGATGCATAAGCATGCATGTTGACTTATATATGGTAATCTTATGAGTTTGTTCTAAATGTTGTCTATGATTTGCCCGCCTGTGAGTTTGTGCAATGTTGAACTTGGAATGCTGTGGCACATGGCATGATGATGCAGGGTGCAGCCACGCTAAAAAGCTGCTCAAGCTTTATGGTCCGTGTGAAACTGCGGCAAACGAGCTGATCACCGTGCTCCTTTAGAATAAAATTTAGTAAAGTGCCCATGTGGAGCCACAGCGTCATCAAGCGTACTAGGAAGGTCTAGATGCTGGTTTAGTTTGTGCGCTTAACAGTTCATTGTCTTACTGTTTCATGCATAGCCTATGTTTTAAAATATTTCCTGTAAGCACGCATGAACCTGTTTACTTATCTGTTACCTACTATAAAAACATTTTTTCAATTCAATGAGCAGTAAGAAATGAGAGGAAGCGCTAGTGCGTACACTCTTATGATCAAAGAGTATGAAACATGGCCCGTCCATTTATTGAAGCCCAATACAAAGAGTCCATATTTACTGGGAGAGAGGTGCTCACATGGCGGTCCAGTGACTGACGCACACGTGATGGACCCACTCAAAATGTCCTACCTGTGTAGTTTTTTTTTCTTTTTCGAAACGAGATCCTACGTGTGTTGTATAGTATCATCGTATACTCCTCATTCAATTGCAACTTTGATTGCTGGTTATGCGCTCTGCTTGAATATAAGCGCATTCTCATTTTTCAGACTTTTTTTCTACCAAGCTGTTATTCCTTGCTTGTCATCTGATACCCACCAGGTACAAGCCTAAGCAACTCATGGTCAACATAGTCAACATGTCCATATATTAATAGAGGACAAATGTATAACATAAATTCTCCGCCGTTGCAGGTGGCAAGTTATGAGATGCTCTTTCAGATGGAGTGGTGGACAGCACAAATCTTGTTGTCGCCTGCCCGGGTTCGAGTGCCTCTTCTTATTGGCCCATGCTAGGGGTCATCCAGCTTTTGGTGGAAAATCAGTCAGCTCATCCACCGTCCGATCCACCCTGATTAGAACGCACCTAGCCATTGGATGCCAACACAAACAGACCACTTTGCCTTGTTTTTCCCATCCAAGGCATCCAGCAGACAGTGCGCTTCCCTCAGTTCGCGGCATCGTCAACGCACGCCGGGTGTTGCCGCAACTCTGGCGGTGGATCTGCAGCACTGGACGCAACACCAGCGACCTCCCGCAATGCAGCATCGATGACGTTCCACAACATCAGCGACTTCCTCGTAGCACGGCGGTGCCCCACAATGCGTCGGATGCCGCCTCTAAACTGCCCCGCTTCAGTCTCCTCTGTCCGCTGCAACTCAACAGCGCGCGTCATCGCTAGAAGAATTGACGCCCGCAAGGCCCTCTCCATTGTTCTCCGCCTTGTGCCAGACCATCCGTAGCGCACGCGAGGTCCTCTCTGTCGTCCTCCGCCTTGTTGCGCTCACCGCGGCGCCGCCGTCTGCCGTTGTCAACATGGTCAACAAACGAGAGGAATCAGGAGATGACTGTACGTGGAGAGGATGACAGTGGGGACTCACCAGGGTCATGGCCGTACGCAAGCAAGTGCCTCCTTATTACAAGCAAAAAAATGCTTCCTAGTAATGATTTCCTGACATCTGGGTCCCACGCCATTGTCAACGTAGTCAATAAACGAGAGAATTGCACTAAGGAGCGGCTGATACCAGGACCCAGCAGCTCGCGCAGTTTTTTTGAGATGGTGCATGGTATCAACTGGGCTGTGCGAGGGATGTTTCCCGTCTAGCCCAGGCTTTTATTTTATGTTTACCACATGACCAGCCCAGCTATTTTTTTCTTTGTGAAAATGGCTAGCCCAGCTTTATTTTTTTTAAGAATACCTGACCGAAGCCAACTTGCTTTTCTCTGACCTGCTGGGACACAAATCTTTCAAGACAAGGAGGGATGCATTCGGCTTGCCCAGAAAACGGGCTATAAGTAATACGAAATGGGCTGTAATTCCCCTAACAAAGGTCAGTACCGGCCTTCATCCACAAGATCGTGCTTTGTCATGTTGTGCTACTTTTATTGTAGTACTTTTTTGAATTAAATGTTTAAGTGAAGCTATTGTATTGCTATCTTTTCCCATTAAGACAATGAAGATGCTTCTATTTGTGAGCCTATGTTTCATCAACTAGTACCATTATTATTGTAATCACTTTTTCTGTATTTATGCAGACAGGGATGCTCAGCTTGATTTCAGTGGAACTGCACAAAATGTTCGGATGGCTCGTGCGCTTCATAATACTTCATCATGCACAATACATCGAATGGTTCTCTAATCATTCATTGTCACCTTGAGCCACCAAACTAGCTACATGGAAGGAGATGCCAACGTGTTCAAGGCCTTGCAACATATAAATACGAAATCCACCAAGCTACGCATGACATTGCTCGATTTCAGTGGAACTACACAAGAAAGTCAGCTGGTTAATCCAGCACGAGGTTCCATGTCAATGTGCAAACTGATGACAAACCCCGCCCATTACACAGTCATAGGCATTTGTTATTTTGGAATGGGAAAACCTTGTCAAAGTTTGCTCATTGATGTTAGCAAGAAGACATACATTTGATATTTTGGAATGGGAAAACCTTGTCAAAATTTGCTCATTGATGTCGGCAAGAAGACTTGCATTTGATATTTTGGAATGGGACCCCCTTTGCTGTGAGCAGCATCGGTCGATTTTTCTTTCTTTATATGTCTTTAGTTATGAAGTAAATGTTTGCTCTGATGTGTGAATCATTGAGATGCATAAGCATGCATGTTGACTTATATATGGTAATCTTATGAGTTTGTTCTAAATGTTGTCTATGATTTGCCCGCCTGTGAGTTTGTGCAATGTTGAACTTGGAATGCTGTGGCACATGGCATGATGATGCAGGGTGCAGCCACGCTAAAAAGCTGCTCAAGCTTTATGGTCCGTGTGAAACTGCGGCAAACGAGCTGATCACCGTGCTCCTTTAGAATAAAATTTAGTAAAGTGCCCATGTGGAGCCACAGCGTCATCAAGCGTACTAGGAAGGTCTAGATGCTGGTTTAGTTTGTGCGCTTAACAGTTCATTGTCTTACTGTTTCATGCATAGCCTATGTTTTAAAATATTTCCTGTAAGCACGCATGAACCTGTTTACTTATCTGTTACCTACTATAAAAACATTTTTTCAATTCAATGAGCAGTAAGAAATGAGAGGAAGCGCTAGTGCGTACACTCTTATGATCAAAGAGTATGAAACATGGCCCGTCCATTTATTGAAGCCCAATACAAAGAGTCCATATTTACTGGGAGAGAGGTGCTCACATGGCGGTCCAGTGACTGACGCACACGTGATGGACCCACTCAAAATGTCCTACCTGTGTAGTTTTTTTTTCTTTTTCGAAACGAGATCCTACGTGTGTTGTATAGTATCATCGTATACTCCTCATTCAATTGCAACTTTGATTGCTGGTTATGCGCTCTGCTTGAATATAAGCGCATTCTCATTTTTCAGACTTTTTTTCTACCAAGCTGTTATTCCTTGCTTGTCATCTGATACCCACCAGGTACAAGCCTAAGCAACTCATGGTCAACATAGTCAACATGTCCATATATTAATAGAGGACAAATGTATAACATAAATTCTCCGCCGTTGCAGGTGGCAAGTTATGAGATGCTCTTTCAGATGGAGTGGTGGACAGCACAAATCTTGTTGTCGCCTGCCCGGGTTCGAGTGCCTCCCGCAATGCAGCATCGATGACGTTCCACAACATCAGCGACTTCCTCGTAGCACGGCGGTGCCCCACAATGCGTCGGATGCCGCCTCTAAACTGCCCCGCTTCAGTCTCCTCTGTCCGCTGCAACTCAACAGCGCGCGTCATCGCTAGAAGAATTGACGCCCGCGAGGCCCTCTCCATTGTTCTCCGCCTTGTGCCAGACCATCCGTAGCGCACGCGAGGTCCTCTCTGTCGTCCTCTGCCTTGTTGCGCTCACCGCGGCGCCGCCGTCTGCCGTTGTCAACATGGTCAACAAACGAGAGGAATCAGGAGATGACTGTACGTGGAGAGGATGACAGTGGGGACTCACCAGGGTCATGGCCGTACGCAAGCAAGTGCCTCCTTATTACAAGCAAAAAAATGCTTCCTAGTAATGATTTCCTGACATCTGGGTCCCACGCCATTGTCAACGTAGTCAATAAACGAGAGAATTGCACTAAGGAGCGGCTGATACCAGGACCCAGCAGCTCGCGCAGTTTTTTTGAGATGGTGCATGGTATCAACTGGGCTGTGCGAGGGATGTTTCCCGTCTAGCCCAGGCTTTTATTTTATGTTTACCACATGACCAGCCCAGCTATTTTTTTCTTTGTGAAAATGGCTAGCCCAGCTTTATTTTTTTTAAGAATACCTGACCGAAGCCAACTTGCTTTTCTCCGACCTGCTGGGACACAAATCTTTCAAGACAAGGAGGGATGCATTCGGCTTGCCCAGAAAACGGGCTATAAGTAATACGAAATGGGCTGTAAATCAGAATTAAAAACAGTTCGGACCCCACCGAAATACGCAAAATTTCGTTGCAATTTGTAATCCTGGACAGAATATGGGTTGTAATGCTAACAAAAATAATATGGGCTATAATAAATTCCTTAAGAATTAGCAAATGAGCTGTAAATTATTAAAAATAATAGCAAATGGGTTGTATGCTGTTTGCCACAGATTTGGAGGCTGACTTGTGGGCCTACTAAGTTGACGCCTACGCAAGGCTTTGTCAACTGAGTCAACAAACGATTCTACCGGCAGTGACCCAAACCAGCGCCGGCGGGACCGCCTGCTCCCGCCTCCCGTGGCTGGCTGTGCTGCCGCGTAGGCCTCACCACCCCAACCTACTCCCACCGCTGGCCAGGTCATCCCTCTACTCACCCACACCTCCTGTTATTCTCCGGCGACGGTAGCCTCACACCGCAGCTGAACCAGTCAACCCTCGTACTCCCCTCCGCGTGGGCGTCCACTGTCGCGTCTTCCCCGGCTCCAGGTCGTTCGCTTCCTAGGCCTCGCCGTCGTCCACCGCCTTGGTGCTCTCGGCACGGCGTCGTCAACGCAGTCAACGAATGACAGCCATCGGAAGAGGACTGTACGTGGAGAGGCTGACAGCTGGGACCCACGAGGTCCATGGTCGCACGCAAGGAAGTGCCTCCTTATTACACCCAAGAAAAATGATTCCTCCCCCTGCTAGCTGGGACCCACCTGATTTGGAGGCTGACTTGTGGGCCTACTAAGTTGACGCGTACGCAGGGCTTTGTCAACTTAGTCAACAAAAGATTCTAGCAGCAGTGACCGTTGGATGTTAATCCAACGGCCATGTTGCTTTTTCAATCTCTGATCTTCTTGCTCCAGCCGCCCAAACCAGCGCTGGCGGGATCGCGTGCTCCTGCCTCCCGTGGCCGGCTGTGCTGCCGCGCAGGCCTCACCCTACTCCCACCGCTGGACATGCCATCCCTCTACTCACCCACACCTCATGTTATTCTCCGGCGATGGCAGCCTCACACCGCAGCGGAACTAGTATACACTCGTACTCCCCTCTGCGTGGGCAACCACTCCTGCGCAACACAAGTCCAAGCTGATCCGCTACTCCAGGACGACGACGACTGTCAAGGGTGCTGTTCGCACTGAGCTCATTCCTTTCCTGGACATTATGCATCGCATCTTTCGCAACACTCTGTTCCCTCTCATTGGGAACCTGGATCAGGTGCACTCGTATTTGGTGGACATGCTGCTGCTTTGCATGAAGGAGAAGGGCAGGAGCACTACTTTGGATGTTTCTCACATTATGTGGCATGAGCTTCGTTCTGCTGTGCTTGACCGAAAGGTGCCTATCTATGGCCCTTATCTTTTTAAGTTGATTGAGGATACATGGGCTGCTGAGTTTCCAGAGGAGCCCCTTGACACTGAGCATATGGTGTCTCATGGTGTACTGAAGCTGCGACAGAAGGAGAACTGGGGGACTGCCCCTGCTGCACCTGAGATGTAGATTGCTCCAGCTAATTCTGATGATGAGGCTGAGCCAGACTATGACTTTGTTCCTCCTACTGAGACCGAACCTTCATGGGCTTCTAAGCTCAAGTCAAAGATGAAGAGGCTTTTCTGCCTTCAGGCACAGGGTCAGTACAAGGCGCACGTGGCAGAGAAAAAGGCTCGTAGTCGTGACAAGGCCATCATGAGGCATCTTGGCATGGAGATTACCAGCGGGTCTGAGGACAAGATCACGGACGAGGAGGAGTGGACCACGAAGAATTGCCAGTGGACGGACTCAGAGGAGGATGATCAGCCTGCTGCTGCAGATGAGGAGTCCGACGACCACGAGGAGTACTGATGGTGTTCTGGAGCTTTGCTACCACCTTGGATCGTTTTAGTGCTCTTTGCCCTTTTGGTCTCTCGATGCCAAAGGGGGAGAGAGCTTAGGGATTTACTGAGTCACGAGCGTGTCTTATTTGCCTTTGCTTTCTTCTCTCGTGAACTCTTTTATCGTTGTTTGCTTTGGTTTGTGGTTGTGAAACCTTAAGTTCTTATCATATGGTGTGAGACATATGATACTCTACTCTTATCTATGTATGTCTAAGTACTTTTGTTAGTATGTGAGCATTTTTCTATCTTGTGCCCTGTCATTATGCTCACATGCTATCTCTTGCATCCATGCCTATCTCTTGTATTATGTTGTTGCAAGTGTTGCCTTGTCTATAAAATATAGGGGGAGTGTTGATCCTAGTGTGTGCACTTTGCATTCCAAAAGCATACTCAAATAGTGCACACATCTAGGGGGAGCCCGTCTATATTCCGTAGATATTGGGTTTGCATAAGTCTCTATTTATATCCTATGTGCAAATCCCATGTTGTCATCAATCCACCAAAAAGGGGGAGATTGTTAGGGCATATTTCTCCCTTAGTGGTTTTGGTGATTGATGACAATGTGCTTTGCGGACTAACCGTGTGCATTTAGCTTTCAGAGATTATCAGATGGCACAAGACGGTTTATTTCCCCTCGGTGTTTAAATGAGAAGACGGTTATTTTCCGATGATTTCTTTTTGGTGGATTTGAGTCGTAGGAAATCCGTAATATTAAGAGGGGGTCTGCATTTGGAAAGGTTAGGGTGGAATCAATACGTACACAATTACTTTGTACCCACTTTCCTTCCCGGCACTTGGAGCTGTTTCCTCCCTTTGCTTGTGCTTACTAGACTACTAAGCAGTAGTATCGCGCTGCCCAGCGGTAGTACCACTCCTGCGGTACTGCCGCAGTTCAGTGCTTCTGGCACCTCCGCTTATTTATTGCTCTCTGTGTTTACAGCGGAAGTAGGGCGGTGGTAGAGAGCGGTAGTACTGCTCGGACGGTTCTGCGACTCGATCTACTGCCCCACTACCATTGTCCCCACTGTAGGTGCAACAGCTAAGCGGAAGTACCGCTCTACTAGAGCGGTAGTACCGCTCCGGCGGTACTACTGGGATCCTCTACCGCATGGAGTACCGCTTAGATTTTTGAGTTCTGTAATGCACATTCCTTCGAGCGAAAGTAGGACGGCAGTAGTGGGCGGTAGTACCGCTCCGTGCGGTAGTACCGCACTATCCGTCTCTACTACCGCAGTTTTACCTGCACGAGCAACACCTAGCGGTAGTACCGCTGGTGGGAGCGGTACTACCGCTCCGGCGGCACTACCGCCTCCTTGAGCTGATCAGTTGCACGCTACGGCTAAAACTTCCGTACCAACAGAAGTATCGCTCGCCAGAACGGTACTACCGCTTGTGCACGGGCTGAAGGGGCATAACGGTTGGATCTTTCCCCCACTATATAAGTGAGTCTTCTTCTCCAAGAGGACTCACCTCTTATCCTCCCCAAAGCTTCATTGTTGCTCAAAGCTCCATTTTCGCCCGATCTCTCTCCCTAGCCAACAACTCTTGTTGATTCTCTAGGGTTTGCTTGACAGGGCCCCGATGTACACTTCCACCAAGAGATATTTGATTCCCCTCACTAATCCCTTGCGGATCTTGTTACTCTTGGGTGTTTGAGCACCCTAGTCGGAAGAGGTCACCTCGGAGCCACATCCCATTGCGATAAAGCTTCGTGGTGGTGTTGGGAGCCTCCAATTAAGTTGTGGAGAGAGCCCCAACCTTGTTTGTAAAGGTCTGATTGCCGCCTTCAAGGGCACCACTAGTGGAATCACGGCATCTTGCATTGTGCGAGGGCGTGAGGAGAATACGGTGGCCCTAGTGGCTTCTTGGGGAGCATTGTGCCTCCACACCGCTCCAACGGAGACGTACTTCCTCTCAAAGGGAAGGAACTTCGGAAACACATCCTCGTCTTCACCGGCCCCACTTGTGGTTACTTCTTACCTTTACTTTGTGCAAGCTATTGTTGTGTTGTATCATTTACTTGCTTGTGTTGATTGTTGTTGTTAGCATCATATAGGTTGCTCACCTAGTTGCATATCTAGACAACCTATTTGTTGCTAAACCTAATTTATTAAGAAAAGCTAAAAATTGGTAGTTGCCTATTCACCCCCCTCTAGTCAACCATATCGATCCTTTCAGTTGTAATCTGCCAAGTGCCCACAAGATCTGCGAAATATAAAGACTTCAGGCTAATTGCGTTCTTCAACCGCGGTCTCGCCTATCTGACAGTTCACTGCGGTAAGTGGATAATTCTCCGCGTCCATCGCAGGATCATACATCCTCCATGACTCTCTGATGCCATTGAACACAAGGGCTTCATTTACGTTGCTTCCTATTATCAGAGTATAGTCTGAGAAGAGTTAGAATCATGACATTGTTGTAAGAAATTAACACCACATTGTCAAATACATCCTCTGTTCAGTAACGTAGGACATTTTGACAGTTTAAATTGAACTGCCAAAACGTCCCACATTGCTGATCTGATGTAGTACAATTTTGGTTAAATCAAATCATCCTTCCCATGCTTATATTACTGTCAACATTTACTGAAAAAACATTCATGCTCTGTACATGATGTTCTTAGATTTACAGTACCAGCCCTTTTTTATTTGACTCCAACTTGATATGATGTTGTAGGCCACCTGGCGTCCCTACCCTTCCTAATCCCAGAACCTTTCAAAGAAAAGCGGCATGGTAGTTGCAGGTGGTTCCTGGCTCGACCAGACGACGGCGAACGATTGATGATCGTTCGCACGTACCGGACATGTTGTTTCACGGAATACAATCACAGTCACTGCATGGTCTTTGAGCAGGATCCCAGCTTCTTTGGGCCTTCAGGAATTTTTGACTAGAGGCCGGTAAGTAGCCTCGGCACGTGCTCTCTATTTCTCGGATTGAATTATCCGATTAACCAGGAGATCACCGACGGCAAGGATCCTGATGGCAGCGCGGTTCCGTTTATCAGGCAAAACTGTGTCTGCACAGCGTACCATGCGTCTCTCCATGCACCATACCCTGATATGTGCCGCCACGCTCTGCAGCCCAAAGTAGGAGAGAGGGTCGCAAGTATCAGACTTCGACCTGTTGGCTGGAATTTCCCCCGTCAGGCACCCATCTGGTTCAAGCCTTCAGCCAATCTCCACAGCTTAATAAATAGTAACGTCTAACCGAGCCAGTTAGTTAGATGCGTACACTTGTGTAGTAGGATCTTTATTTAGTTTGATGCATACACTTGGTTTTTTTGGTAGCCCTTTTGTAATGTTGGCTGATGTTTGGTTGGAAGAGAGAGCTGCATCTTTACTCCTCTGGCCTGCTTACTACTTCTGTTGCACCCCCACCCCTGGTGGTATCTTCAATCCCGAGGCTCCTTCGTAGGGCTCTAGTTTGCTGTGAACCTCTAGTGGTTTCTATTAACGGAAAATTGGCGGCAAACCCCTTTTACTAAAACAATATAGAGCCGTGGATGGTGTTTTCAATGTACAATCAGTAATATATTTTGTCTGTTGGTTGAATAAATAGTGGCGTTAGAATGATAAAAACAATGTTTTGGAAGTCGTTGTATGCTCCGATCCTTTAGTGCCCTGTACGTAGCACATACTATTTTTTCTAGGGAACAAATCTTCCACTTGTTGAGGAGATGCAACCCAGTGATTTAGGCCCAATAGAAGAGCCCATAATTAACTGGGAGGGAGGCTCTCACATGAATCCGGCCCAGCTACATGCTTATGCTCCCCTAAATAAATAAATAAAGCTAAATGCTCATGCACAGGTTGTTTAAATTTACGATTTGAAAAGTATGATTTTAACAGGAGGATATTATTTTCCTATCAGAGTATCTTTACATTCAGTCGATATTATTCTTAGGAAAAGATAACTACCAGTCTTTTTTCTCCCACCCTTTTCTTCCTGCAACCAGCGGACTGTTATCTGGTACCCACCAGGTTGAAGCCGATGCAAATCATAGTCAGCGTGGTCAACATCTAACAATTATTTGCGGCAAGTTGTAATAAACATCACAAATTTTTTCCGTTGCATTTGTATGTTTTATGGATTGTGCTGCCTAGGTCTCCCGTTCGAATATCAAGTACCACAAGTTTTTTGACAAGCCGAGTTTTTTTTATGATAAAAAGTTCCAGGCCAACATTATTTTTTGATAAGAATGCCAGCCCATCCCAACACATGTGGCGACACCACTTTATCCCAGGGCGTCTGAATGTGCTCGGCTTCACACCCCAAAAAAAAGTGCTCGGCTTCATTTTATAATAAGTTGTAGCCATATAAAATTAATTCTTATAATTCAGCATGCTGAGTTTTTGGGTCTGACCGATTCAGGCGCCAAAACCAAACCAGCGCTGGCGGGATGGCCTGTTCCCGCCTTCCACGGCTGGTTGCGGTGCCGTGCCCGGATCGCCGCCCTCTCGTACCATGAAATACTGGCCAGGCCATCCCTCTACTCCCCCACACATCCTATTCTTCTCCGGCGACGGCAGCCCACCCCACACCAGAACCCATCAACCCTCGTACTCCCCACCGCCTACTACCACACTGCCGCATCTTCCCCGGCTCCTCTTCATTCCCGTCCGAGGCCTCGCCGTTGTCCTCCGCCTTGGTGCGCTCGCCGCGGTGCCGCCATCCGGCCTTGTCAACATGGTCAACATGGTGAATCGGGAGAGGACTGTACTTGAGAGTATGATAGTAGGGACCCACCAGGTCCACTGCCGAACGCAAGCAAGAGCCTCCTTACTACCCAGTTCCACCCCTCAATTTTTTTACTCAGATCCACCTTGCTGATGTCTGGGACCCACATCATTGTCAACGTATAGTCAATTAATGACAGAATTGCACAAGGAGCGACTCACACCTGGGATCCAGCAGGTCGAGCAGTTTTTTTGGTTGTTCAGACGGAGCAGGGTATAAACTGGGTTGTGCGCTGTCTGTGGCCCGTCTAACAACATGCCAGCTGTTTTTTCTTTGGAAAAAATGGGTAGCCCACCATTTTTTTGAAGAATACCCAACCTAGGCCTATTTATTTTCTCCGACTAGCTGGGCTGCAAATCTTTCAAGACGAGGAGGGATGCATTCGGCCTGGCCAGAAAATGGGCAGTAAATCTTAAAAATAATATGAAATGGGCTGCAAATGTAAAAAAACACAACAAATGGGCAATTAGTTTCATATTTTTCTTTTTTTCTTCATTGAGATTTTATATTTCATTGGATTTTAACATTTTTTTAAATTAGTTTTAATCTGGTTCTTAATTTTGGGATTAAAAATAGTTCAGACCCCAGCAAAAATATGCGAAATTTCAAAAATTTCGCATATTTTTTAGTTGAAATTTTTGACCCTGGTCCTAACCAGAAAATGGGCAGCAATTCTAAAAATGGAAAATGGACTGTAATAAATTCCATATGAATTAGCGAATGGGCTGTAAATTATAAAAATAATAGCAAATGGGCTGTACACGCCACAAATTTCGAGGCTGACTTGTTGGCCGACTAAGTTGACGCGTACGTAAGGCTTTGTCAACTTATAGTCAACACACGATTCTAGCAGCAGTGACTGTTGGATGTCCATCCAACGACCGTCGTGCTTCTTCAATCTCTGATCTTCCTGCTCCAGCCACCCAAACCAGCGCCGGCGGGACTACCTGCTCCTTCCTCCCGTGGCCGGCTGTGATGCCGCGTAGGCCTCACCGGCCCACCCTACTCCCACCGCTGGCCAGACCATCCCTCTACCCACCCGCACCTCATGTTATTTTTTGGCGACGGCAGCCTCACCCCACAGTCGAACCAGTCAACCCTCGAACCCCTCTCCGCGTGGGCATCCACTATTGTGTCTTCGCCGACTCCGGGTCGTTCCCTTCCTAGGCCTCGCCGTCGTCCACCGCGTTGGTGCTCTCGGCGCGGCGTGGTCAACGTGGTCAACAAACGACAGCCATCGGAAGAGGTATGTACGTGGAGAGGCTGACAGTAGGTCCCCACATGATCCATGGCCGCACGCAAGCAAGTGCCTCCTTATTACACGAAAAAAATGATTCCTCCCCTGACAGGTTGGACCCACCAGCGACATCTTCGCACGCAAGGAAGTGCCTCCTTATTACACGGGAAAAAAGTTTCCTCCCTCTGACAGCTGGGACCCACCAGCTACATCTTTTTCAAGGAAGTGTCTCCTAATTACGCGTAAGAAAAATAATTCCCCCTGCTAGCTGGGTCCCACCAGATTTTGAGGTTCGCTTGTGGGCCTACTAAGTTGACGCGTACGCAGGGTTTTGTCAACTTTGTCAACAAACGATTCTAGCAGCAGTGACCGTTGGATGTTAATCCAACGACCATGCTGCTTCTTCAATCTCTAATCTTCTTGCTCCAGCCGCCCAAACCAGCGCCGGTGGGACCGCCTGCTCCTGCCTCCCGTGGCCGGCTGTGCTGCCGCGCAGGCCTCACCGCCCCACCCTACTCCCATCGCTGGCCAGGCCATCCCTCTACTCACCCAGACCTCCTGTTATTCTCTGGCGACGGCAACCTCACACCGCAGCCGAACCAGTAAACCCTCGTACTCCCCACCGCGTGGGCAACGACTGCCGCGTCTTCTCCGGCTCCAGGTCGTTCCCTTCCTAGGCCTCGCCGTCGTCCAACGCCTTGGTGCACTCGGTGCGGCGTCGTCAACGCGGTCAACGAACGACAACCATCAGAAGAGGACTGTACGTAGATAGGCTGATAGCTGGGACCCACGAGGTCCATGGTGGCATGCAAGGAAGTGCCTCGTTATTACGCGAAAAAAAAATGTTTCCTCCCCCTGACAGCTGGGACCTCCCAGCTACATCTTCGCACGCAAGGAAGTGCTTCCTTATTACGCGCAAAAAAATTTGATTCCTCCCACTGACAGCTGGGACCCACCACTATATCTTCGCACGCAAGGAAGTGTCTACTTATCCCTACCTGACAGTTGGGACCCACCAGGTCGAAGCGTACATAGCGTTATCTGTTTGGTCGCAAGTGTGTACGTACATACTGGTCGATTGGTCTCTTTGCCACGATGAACCGTGGCTGTGTAAGGAGCGGCACGTGTCGTAGTAGAGCCTCCGACGCAGCAGTTCAGACAGTCCCGTCTAAATCGTGTACACATACGTACAACCACGCTGCAAAACAATACAACCACGTACGTACATACGGGCGGGGTCTCGAACGCGTACTCGCGCATACGTATGGCCAGAGCCGCGCATACGTACGGGTGCACTGGACGGCAGGAACGACGTCCTGTTCATCGGCAGCCAACCGGTTGGGTCGGAACGGATGAAACATCGTCGTGTTCATCGGGAGCCAAGCGAGAGGGTCGGAATGCGTCCTGTTCATCGGGAGCCAACCGGCTTGGACTGAACAGCCGAAACGGGGTCCTGTTCATCGGCCGAGGGTGTGGCGTACCGCAAAACGGAGAAAACAGACTTCTATTCAACCGCCTACGGTCGAAACGGGGTCCTGTTCATCGGGAGGGGTCTGGCGTACCGCAAAACGAAGGAAACGGACTTTTCTCAAACCGCCTTCGGTCGAAACAGGGTCCTGTTCACCGGGAGGGGTCTGGCGTACCGCAAAACGGAGGAAATAGACTTCTCTTCGAGCGCCTACGGTCGAAACGGGGGTCCTGTTCATCGGGAGGGGTGTGGCGTAGCGCAAAACGAGACTGCACGGGCTACTGCTCAGCACCGTTGACTTCCAACCGCGCGCCTCCACGGGCAGCTGTTCATCCGCAACTGCCTACGGCCTCCACGGGGTCCTGTTCATCCACCCCCTACACCGACTGGGGTGTGGCGTACGGCTGCACGACCTCCTCAGGGTCCTGTTCATCCAGCGCCAACCGCCTACCCGGCTGGGGTACTGTTCATCCAACCCCCAACGGCTGGGGTGGGGCGTACGAGCGGGCGGCAGCAACGGGAACTGTTCATCCACAACCAACCAACCGGCTCTGTCAACTCACCACCACGTCTCACGCAAGGGGCTCGATCAATGCGTCTCGACTCGTTCTACGTATCGCGCGCGCGGCAACAACGGACACTGTTCATCGAGAGGCAACCCACCCGGCTAGCTACGTCTCGCACGTACGGGGGCTCGATCGGCTTCAGTAAGCAGCGAGAAGGGATCGATCGGGTTCAGTTAGCAGCGAAGAGGGATCGATCGATCGGGTTCAGTTAGCAGCGAAGGAATCGCTCGGGTTTAGTTAGCAGCGAAGGGATCGCTCGGGTTCAGTACGCAGTGCGAGGGATCGATCGCTCGTGTTCAGTACGTAGTGCGAGGGCGATCGATCGCTCGGGTTCAGTTAGCGAACGCCTCGCACACACGCTCGCGTACGAGAGAAACACGCAAACCACACTGCATCGCTCGGCCTCGACCACCCACCATAACCGGGAACTCCCCGAAAATTTCCTCGCCCTCACTTTTACCACGATTTTTTACGTCATGGATGGCCCAAAGAATGTCACGCGGGTGCGTCTCTGGCCCGCCCAGGACGAAAAGCCCATTGTCTGTCATAATTTTTTGTTATAGAAGTAGGAGCCCACCACATCTATGATGATACGTGTTTTTGTCACAATTATCATCATAGAAGTGTCACAACCATAACAGAAAAAGTTTTCATTCGGGCCATAATGTCACGGTTGTGTCTTTTTTTTAATGATTGCTCGTTGTTTATTTTATTTTATTTGTTCATCTATCACTACCAGATTTAATCGTTGCAACTAACGAGAACAAGGAGATTGACAATCCCTTGCCTTAGTTGGGTGCAAGCATTTGCTTTGCGTGTGTGAAGGTGTTGTTTACATTGTTTGTGTGTCATCTATTTCTGGTTCGATAAACCTTGTTTTCTAACTGAGTGAAATACTATCTACTACTATAGTACTTCACCCTTCCTCTTCAACGAAGCCCAACGACTGAGAGTAGCACTAGATTGCCGCGCGCCCGCGCTCTTCCGCCGCTGGAAGGACTACTCCGACGACGACGGCGATACACATAGCGACGGCGGTGCGGCTGTCCAGGGCGGCCACGCATGCGATTTCATCGTCCAGTACAAGTTAGCCTCCTAGTTTTTTTTAAATTTTTTTTTGTTTTAGCTAAGCGGATGAAATATCACCCGTTTTATGTAAACTATGTCCAAACTTTTGTGAATTCTGTCGGGTTTAATGAAATTTGTTTTGAAATGGATGCGAGCACGATTGGATGGCCGGCTCACGCATCACTGTCCGTGGATGGATACCACGTCCGTTTTGAAGGTCAACATTGGAGATGTCCTTAGTCCTTAGGACTTAAAAAAACCATATAGATATGATCCAAGGACACCGACACCATTTCTATTTTTCTAATAGTTCGGGTGCCTATTAGCGGTCAACATCATAGATTAGCCGCTGAAACACCGAACGAGCACCTATTTTGCAACGACGACTTGGACACCAGCCACCCCGCCCGTCACGCAAAAATGCCCTTTGAGGCGAAGAATGGACGGTCGAGACCCGCACCCAAGACCGCGTACACCGATCTAAAAAAGAGAGAGAGGAAAAGTATACGATTATACTTTCTTCCAAGGAGGAACAGTAGTATATACCCCACCGTATAAACAATCGATATGATTGAGCTACGCCACGGCGGCCACAGCCTAGCTGACCACCCATCCATCCAAGGGCCCCCCAAAATGCTAAAAGAAGAGGCGATATTCCAATTCTTTCCAGCCCACTTGCACGTTCCGCACGCACCGCACGAGCCCATGTTCCGCATTTCCCATTCACACACCACCCGGCCCCAACCAACCACCTCCCCGCCCGCCCGATCTCATCTGACCACCCCAAAAGTCCAAACACGACGCTTCCGTCGATCCATTTTTTCCTCCAAACGGGCTGCGTCCATCCGCCGTCCAACCACGGCACACCGCACGCCAGCACTGGACCCTCTCCGACCCCTCCCATTCGCCGAGGCCGCTGTGCGGTGCGCGTCCACCCGCAGCGGATCGAGCGAATCGAAAGACCCGGCATGCGACGAAGCTGCCCCCACCACCAGACGCCGCCACCCGCGTGGCCCACCGCCGACGATCCACCAGCCGTGGACCGATCGACGGCCCAGATCCCCCACCCGCCCTGCACCGCGCGTACGCACGGGAAATGACCGGGATCCCTCCCGCCCGCACACCGCCAGCCGAGCACACCGCGCCGTAACGGCCCCCGCGAGAATGACCCGACCCGCTCCGCTCCGCTCCGCCTCCACCTCCACGGGAGGGCGAAGATAAAAAGGCACGCATCCCGCAAACCCTAGCCCCCTCGCATATATTCCCCCGCCCCGCAGCGCCTGGCCACCCCTCTCTCTCTCTCTCTGCAAAGACCGGAAGGAGCGGAGCCGCCGAGCCGGGAAGAGCTACCACCCCATCGCCTCGCCTCCGCTTCCGAAGGGTGAGTTCCTCCGCGCATGGCCGCCCAGTCCCCTCCCTCCCCCCTCTTCCGTTCTCGGTTGTCTATTTCTGGCTTTGTGGCGAGCCGTGGTCGTCCGTGCTCGCGGCGTATATATAGATCTGCCTCCCCGTTGGTCGAGTAGATCCATTTTTGTTCGTTCCGTTTCGGTTCAAGTTGGTCTGGCGCTAGTCTCGGGTCCTCGGTGATCAGATCCGTGCCTCCTTCCTCTCCGGTAAGGAGGATCTGTTGTTTCGTTACTCGCTGGTTCCTTTGCTCGTCAGATCTCATGTGTAGATGCCTGTTTTTTCCCGTAGTTTTGCACGATCTAGTTTGTTATCATCTGGATCGCGTCGTTTTTTATCTCTGGATCCGGAGGTCTTGTCTTGGGCAATTAGATCTAGTCTTATTTTGTGCCATCTGATCTGTTGTCCTGACGCGAGATTCCCCATATAGTGTTAGAGAAATGGTGTTTTTTTACTCGGATGTTCTGGCAATAGAAACAGTTAATGTCAACAGATCCTGATCTGTTTGTGTGCCTTTGTTTGTTTAGATGCAACTATATTTCTGTTGTACATCACATGCACCAATTGAAAGCCGTGTCTTTGCTCATGATTAGGTAGATCTTTTGATGTCGGGTACTGGAGGTGTGGGTTTTAGTCCTGATGAAGTTGTTTTTGTTAATGATGCACTTTGCCTCGGTTGATCCACCTGACTTAAACTAAATATCAGTTTAGCATTATGTGCTGATTGTGCCTGCCATGTTTTTATATCTCATTATATTGCCTCAATTAGATCTTCCGTGAGGGTGCAATACTACTATGTTTATTAATTATGTTGGTACTAGGGATAATCAGTAAATTTCTTCAATGACGATAGTTCAATGTTTTTGACTGCTATTCATACAGATTGTAGCTAACAAAGTTGTGGAGATAGCTGTGGTTTCTTAATCATTGTGCTTATAATTATAAGCTAGTGTAATGGTTCGTCAATTACCCCTCTTTCTTAACACTGCCCCCTAAACAATTTTGTGCACCCGTGTTATTATATATCTATATGAGGTAGTTTGTTTTACCTTATTTACTTGTTTTTTCCTGGTCGTATGTTAGTTTATACACTGTTTCAAAATTGCATCAAGCTTGCTAACTTACACTTTGGTTTGATTGTTGTTGCAGTTCAGTGATGGCGGACCGTGCTAACCACCCGTCTGTCATGCAGAAGTTTGGTGGACAGTTTCACCTTGGCTCCAGCTTCTCTGAGGGTGTACGTGCTCGCAACATCTGCCCTTCTGTGCCATCCTATGAGAGGCGCTTCACCACAAGCAGCTACATGAATCGGAACCTTGGCATCAGTGTCCCAATGATGTCATCTTCTCCAATGTTTGCCAATGCACCCCCTGAGAAGAAAGGTGCCAAGAACTTCGCGATTGATTTCCTCATGGGAGGAGTGTCAGCTGCAGTTTCCAAGACTGCTGCAGCTCCCATTGAGCGTGTTAAGCTGCTTATCCAGAACCAGGATGAGATGATCAAGGCTGGCAGGCTCTCTGAGCCATACAAGGGTATTGGTGACTGCTTTGGGCGCACCATCAAGGATGAAGGCTTTGGCTCATTGTGGAGAGGTAACACTGCCAATGTCATCCGTTACTTCCCAACTCAGGTATCCATCTTATAATTGTTGTTGTCCTTATTTTCATTAGCTTTTGGTAATGGTGTATGTTGAATACCTCTTCTCAGTCTTAGAACTTCACATGATCTGTGGCATTTTAACCATCTGTGCTGTAATGTTATTTGTCATGATTCTCTTGATGGTAGTCTAATAAACATCTGTATCATCTGTTTGTCTTCTGGTTATGAATGCTAGTTTTATGCACAGCTGATGCATTTTAGGCGATACAATTGAATTTCTCTATTGGATCCAGAAATTGTAGTTCAAATGTTTAATTTTCATATTCTAGTATGCTTGTACCAATTATAGCAGACTTATTCTTTTGCTATTATTTTCTTGTCCTAACTTGGTCTAATTCATTTCTGTCTTTTTCCTAGGCTTTGAACTTTGCATTCAAGGATTACTTCAAGAGGATGTTCAACTTCAAGAAGGACAAGGATGGTTACTGGAAGTGGTTTGGTGGAAACCTTGCTTCAGGTGGTGCCGCTGGTGCCTCCTCGCTGTTCTTCGTGTACTCCCTTGACTATGCTAGGACAAGGCTGGCCAATGACGCAAAGGCATCCAAGGGTGGAGGTGAAAGGCAATTCAATGGCCTTATTGATGTCTACCGCAAGACTCTCAAGACAGATGGTATTGCTGGGCTTTACCGTGGATTCAACATCTCCTGTGTTGGAATCATTGTCTACCGTGGTCTGTACTTTGGACTGTATGACTCTCTGAAGCCAGTCCTCCTCACTGGCACTCTCCAGGTTTGTTCTAGTACCATGGCAACATTCTGTTCTATTTTTGTACTTCTCTTGTTTGCCTGACGCCACTGACATCCTTGCTCGCCATTCACATGTTTGCAGGACAACTTCTTTGCCAGCTTTGCTCTTGGATGGTTGATCACCAACGGTGCGGGTCTTGCATCTTACCCCATTGACACCGTCCGCAGAAGGATGATGATGACCTCCGGAGAGGCTGTCAAGTACAAGAGCTCCTTGGATGCTTTCCAGCAGATCCTGGCGAAGGAGGGTGCCAAGTCCCTCTTCAAGGGTGCTGGTGCCAACATCCTCCGTGCCATTGCTGGTGCTGGTGTGCTCTCCGGCTACGATCAGCTCCAGATCCTCTTCTTCGGCAAGAAGTACGGCTCAGGTGGTGCCTAGAGGGGAAGAAATGATGACGAACAAGAGAAGTCTGTTCCCAGTCCTGCCCTTCAAGGATCTGGCGAACTGTTATCTTTTTAACGTTGGAAGGCAATAATTTCTGTAGAGGGTGGATTTTCCCAACATTCGTTTTTGGTGGAGGCATCGAACTCCAGAGGTTGTCGTAGGTTGGCGGCAGCGTTCTCAAAACATTTACTATCATAGGGGTTGAGTTTGAGTTCGAGTATGTGCCCCGAATCGTTACCGGGCAATTTTCCTTCTATACATTGTCCTCGAATCCGACTGAGATTATGGTCAATTTTATGCTGTTGGTGTTAACATCCTATTCCTCTTTGCATTGTTTAGTTTGTAGAATCTGTTGCTTTGCCTGTCTAAATTCATGATAATTCTTATGCTAGTTTTGCCTGTCTTCATTCATGATTCTTCTTATGCTGCTTTGCCGTCAGATTTGATTATTCTTGTTATATTTGCTTTCTTGTCATGCTTGCTTTATCTGTTATATGAGTCTGCACTGGGATGTTTTTGTTACTATTTTCCCTGTTCCATTGAATCTTTTTATTAGTAACACGATGTGAACCATCTGTTGCTACCTTTTATGTGAAGTATCTCTACTCTACTCCTAAGAACTGCAGAGGGGAACCTATTTTAAAATGACCCCCCTACTTTTTTAGGGCTCCTTTGATACAAATTTTAGAGGAATAAAGTTCTTCAAAAAAAAAAATCTAACAAAGCAGCCCTAAAAAAGTGAGTTAAATATATATAACCCCCTGAACTCTCAGATTTGGACTACATCACCCCCTCGACTCAGATTTGGCTTACTTAATCCCCTAAGCTTGCATAAACCGGGCAGAGCACCCCCTGGGGGCTCGTTTGGTGGTTTGGGACGGTGGTTTTGCGGACGTGGCAGGGACGGTTGGGGAATTGAATAGCTGGCGCTGCCACGTCGGTTTGGACCTGATGGACTCTGTTTAGTTGCGACCAGACCGTCTCGGTTCCATCGGCCGCCATCTTTTCGCCTTCTCCCTCCCGCTCCCTCTGTACAGGCGACCACAGCAGCGATTTGGGCGACCACGGCGGCAAGGGCGAGGAGCACCAGCATGCCCTGAAGGACCTCACCGACGGCGGCCATCAGGTCAGTTTGCTTCATCTGTAGGAAGAAAATCCCCTCCTCTGCTGCATTGAGGTACCTCTGGTGGCTGTTATTTGGGGGTTTTCAAGGGCTTTGATTTGGGGCTAGGGTTTTGATGATCGTCGAGGCAAATATAATTTGTTGAACATGCCGCCGTTTGTAGGCGCTTGTGTAGTTCAATCGTTTGTAATCTGTCTACATATGCCTAGTCTGAGTTAGGGTTTAAATAATTTGAATACAAAGATGGATTTAAAAAAAACAGTAAATGTAATGGAAGAATCACTAATTTTGGGCTGCTATTTTACTTTGTTTCCTTCAGGATTAAGCCATGGATCCATTGGATTACCTCTCTGTCAGATTTCATTACAGAGGGGAATTTGAGCACAATGGTGAGGATTGGATTTATGTGGGAGGAAAAAGCAGAATGTCAACAGTGCACCTCTCAAAGCTGTCAGTTACAGAGCTGAAGATGCACCTTGCAGACCTTGTTTCTTGCTCTGATTTAGCCCTAGAGAACACAACTCTGCATTGGAAATATCCAGGTGGTGATCTGAGAAGTGCACTGCTTGTGATCAATGATGTAAAATCAGTAGAATTTATGGCAAGTCATGTTACTGATGCTGGTGTTGTGGATATCTATGCTATCATACCTAGAGATGTCAGTCCAAAAATAAGTGATTGGGAGGAACAAATACCAGCACAAGAAGCAAGTTCAAAGAGTGAAGATGAGCAAGCATGCCATGTTGAGCAAGTGCAGCAAGCAGGAACAGAGCATGTTCAGGTAGCAGAAACAGAGCAAGTTCAGCAGTGTGCCAAGGTGTCAAAGCTACCTATTTTCAGGTCTGCAAAATCATTAGAGGACAAAGGAAAAGGAACAACACTTGAACCTGAACATATAGATACTGCAGCTGATAGTGACAGTGAAAGTGATAGTGATTATGTTGTTCCTCCAGCAGAGAGCAACAGTTCAGCAGATGATGATGAGGCCATAGGATACAGAAAGTATGTTCAAGAATTCAAGGAGAAAAAAAGAAAGAAGATGCTTGGAGAAGAACAAGGAAAGACTTGCAATGTGCCAGATAATTTCATTGTCCCAGAAACATGTAAAATAGATGAAGATGATGGAGATGATACACCATATTTTGAGAGTGATGATGACTTATCCTATGATGAGGCCAGTGATGGAGAGGTTAGTGTTGTTAGGAGGAGGAAAACACATCATAAGGTGTATGATGACAGCAATGAGTCCCCACAATTTGAACTTGGTATGGCTTTCAATGACAGCAGGGAGTTCAAGCATGCTTTGCTCAAATATGGACTGAAGAACTCTCATCATCTCATTTTTCCAAAGGATGAGAAGAAGAGGGTGAGTGCTAAGTGTAGTTGGCCTGGTTGCCAGTGGAGTATTTATGGATCAATAACCAGCAGGTCAGACTGGTTGCTAGTTGTTAGGTACAACAATGTGCACACATGTGTGCCTAGGAGGGATAACAAGCTGGTGACAAGTGTTGTCATTGCCAGGAAATACTTCAGGCAGATCAGAGATAATCCAACATGGAAAGTTGAGAAAATGCAGGAAGCGGTGCTTGAGGACCTGCTAGCTGATGTGAGCATATCCAAGTGCAAGAGAGCAAAGAAACTAGTAATGGAAAAGATCATAGATTCAACCAATGGTGAGTATTCTAGAGTGTTTGACTACCACTTGGAATTAATTAGGAGCAATCCAGGCAGCACTGTTGCAATTACTTTGGACCCTGAAGTCACTACCAAATCTGTCTTTCAGAGAATGTATGTGTGTCTAGATGGTTGCAAAAAGGGTTTTTTAGCTGGGTGTAGGAGAGTTGTGGGATTAGATGGATGTTTCTTGAAGGGAGCAGTGCATGGGCAGATTTTGTCTGCTATCGGGAGAGATGCCAATAACCAAATGTACCCAATTGCATGGGCTACTGTTGAGGTTGAGAACTATGATAGTTGGTATTGGTTCATTGCACTTCTTCAGAAGGATATACAGGTAAACAACCATGGTGATGGCTGGGTGTTCATATCTGATCAGCAGAAGGGCCTCATCAGAGCTGTGAATGAGATATGTCCTGAAGCAGAGCACAGGATGTGTGCAAGGCACATCTATGCTAACTGGAGAAAGCAACATAGGGAGAAGATTTACCAAAAGATCTTTTGGGCTTGTGCAAAAGCTTCTGACCAGACTGGTTTCAATTACCATAGAGCAAAGCTAGCTCAAAAAACAGTAGAAGGAGCAAGAGACATGATGAAAACCAGTCCAGAACACTGGAGCAGGGCACATTTTAGGATTGGATCTTGTTGTGATTCAGTGGAGAACAATATGTGTGAGTCTTTCAATAATGCCATCTTAAGGGCCAGATTCTACCCTGTCATTACAAGTCATGAAATCATCAGAAAAAAGATTACTGCTAGAATTCAAGAAAACAGGGACAAATCTAGCAAGTGGACTGGCACAATCTGCCCAAATATCTTCAAGAAGTTGCAGTTAAACATAAAGAGATCTGCTAGATGCAATGTATTGTGGAATGGAAAAGAGGGATTTGAAGTGCAGGAGGGTGATTACAGAAGGTTTACAGTGAACCTGCATAAATGGTCTTGCTCCTGTAGATATTGGGAGCTATCTGGGCTGCCATGTTGCCATGCCATTAGTGCAATATACACATGTGGCAACAAACTTGATGATTACATTGCTCCATGTTATTCAATCAGCACCTATAATAGTATATATGATCATGTGCTAGAACCAGTTGAAGGGAAGGAGAGCTGGCCTATATGTACAAACCCAAAACCATTTCCACCTATCAGAGTAAACAACAAACCTGGAAGGAAAAAGATAGAAAGAACCAGGGAGGAAACTGAGAAACCAAAGAGCACAGGAATCAAACTATCAAGAAAAGGAGTGAGGATGAGATGCTCTATCTGTGGCACTGAAGGGCATACAAAAAGGAAGTGTGTCCCTGGACAGAACAGAAGTGATAATGTCATGTATGCAAGAGCAGCAAAGAGGAGCAAGAAAAGAAAAGAACAAGCAGGAGGGAACCCTGAGGTATGATCATTAATTAAGCATGAAAAATATTTCTTACTAAAGCATGTCATGTATTTATTTGTTAATTAAGCACGTGTTTATTTCTTACTCATGCACTATTGTTTTTTATGTTGTTTCATGTTGATCCATGCTGTTTCATGTTAATTAAGCAATTTGTTTGTGTTAGTTATGCATGTATTGCTTTGTCTTTAATCATCACTATCGGAGCGACGTCGCCGCGACACCAAAACCTACCCTTAGATGGTGATGTTTTAATCATCACCATCGGAGCGACGTCGCTGCGATACCAAAACATATCCTTAGATGGTGATGTTTTAATCATGCATGTATCTTATTATGCATATATTTGTTTTAGGCGCAACCAACTCAACAACCAAAGAGAAGGAAAACTTCTAAGCAAGCAGGATCAAGCTCCCAGCCACCACCAAACTACTCCCAGCCAGCACCAAGGTCACAACAAGCACCAAGCTTCTCCCAGCCAGCAAGGCAGCAGCCATCAGCAGCAAGCTCACAGCCAGCACCAAGCTTCTCACATCAATCAAGGCAGCAGCCATCAGCATCAAGGGCACAGCCAGCAGCAGCAACATGGGCAGAGCCAACAGCCAGTGCACAACAAAGACAACAAAGGGGGAAAAAGAAGCAAGCTCAAAGAGAGCCAAGGTCTCAACCTGTGTCATTGACAGGGCAAGTTCCAACAGATAACAGGTTCCAGTGGCTCCTATTTGGTGATAGAATCTGATCACTTTCATGATGTCAAACATCAGTGTGAAGATGGTGCTTCTATTGATGTCAAGCATCATGTTTAAAACTTGCTTTTGTTCATCACAAGCTGGAAAGACCGTAGCTTTCTCGTTTGGACATGTAGAAGTTAAGTTTATGTTCAGTTCAGACCTTTAAAATCTTTTGCTTATGTAAAATTCAGTATGACTATGATAACTGAGAAGTGCATCTTATATATGAGATGGATGTTACTGTTCTGAATGCCAACTATGTTCATTCATGTTGCTGTTATGTATGCCAGCAATTTGTTCTTTTCCTGTCAAATTGCAATGACACATACAAATTGATGCAATAGTCAGATAGACAAAGTCATGCATTTTTCAGATAATATTCGGACAAACTCATACAAAATTCAGATAAACTGATACACTATTCGAACAGACAATGTCATGCTACTTTTCAACCATATTGTCATTATCACTGGCCTGACATAGCCCTACTAACATACATAGCAATTGCAATGGAAATTAACCACAAGATCTTGCTACAACAACTCCAGCTTGACTTCACCTTCAATGCTTTTATTTCTAAAGCTTGGATATGCAACTTCGAGATCATGACCAGAGACTTCTCTTCTCCAGCATTGCTTCTGTAAGATCATGACCAGAGACTTCTCTTCTCGCTCTCCCTCCAGTTCATCTCTAGGCCGAATATTTTCTGCTCTCTGTTCCAAACTGCATCACACAAGTCCACGATGAGTTGCCTCAGAAATGGTGTCGTCGGTTTGTCCCGCCACTCATAATACAAACACTCTCCAACACCTCCAATCTTGCAGAAAAAAGGAACACAAATCTCAAATTAAACGACCAGAAAAGATTGAAAACTGGAGGAGAGTGTGATATGGGTCGACTGACCAAAAAACAAAGAAACTGCAGGAAATCTTACTGGGGAGGAGTGAAGATGCCGACGACCGGGATGAACTGGAGCTGCCAGTGGTGCGCGCCGCCATGGATCGAGCTTGAGCGGGACGAACCCTAGCTGGGGGAAGAAGAGGGGAAAGGGAAAAAGGGGATTTCCTTCGAGCGCTGGTTCTGAAGGCGCTCAACTGTTTCGTGCGTTTTCTACCCATCCCACGCCTCGCTGGCACCAGCCCTCGGCCACGTCCGCAAAACCACCGTCCCAAACCACCAAACGAGCCCCCAGGGGGTGCTCTGCCCGGTTTATGCAAGCTTAGGGGATTAAGTAAGCCAAATCTGAGTCCAGGGGGTGATGTAGTCCAAATCTGAGAGTTCAGGGGGTTATATATATTTAACTCTAAAAAAGTAGGGGGGCTCATTTAAAAAAAATTCTAACAAAGGAGCCCTAAAAAAGTAGGGAGTTCTCCTAATGTTTACTCCATTTATAATCTCTCTGTGTTACTCTGGGAGCAGCTTTGGCAAAATTGTTACACATAGATAGAATGATAATTTCCGGTTACTTATGGGGTATTTTCATCATCTGTCACAAACAGATACCAAACTTACACTGAGATGACTTCCGCCAGCCCCAATAGTGACAAGCCCGGAAAGTGTCTACACAATCAATCAATTCCAAAACAACCGAACTTGACCTGTCTACTGCTAAAGCATCGGCAATGGCACCTTCAATATTGAGCATCCTCCATAGTTCACTAGCTGGTTGACAACTCTCCTTGTAAAAAGCGCTCTTATATATGGGACGGAGGGAGTAAAAAATAGTGTGATCCATCGTTGTATGTTTGTATTAGAGCTTTCCTGTGCTTTCGGCAGATTATCCAACAATCTAGATTTAGATTCTCAATATGTACTTTTTTGACATAAGTCCATCTCAAATGTGAATTTCAATGTTATGATTGAATATTAATACTTCTTCTATTTTTTGGTATCTCTGTGGCGGGTTTCCCAGTTTTGCACTTCGTGTCATAACCTCGCGGTGTGTAAGGAACTTGCGGACAGAACCAAAGTGTGGTCACTTACGAAACGATGAAAAATGTGCAACCATGCCATGGTAGAGAATATCACATGGAAACCAAGTTACAATGAAAAGCGATGAAAACCACGTCGAAACGATGTTTGAAAGTTTTAAAAAAATCTCAAAAAAAAGTATGGGATGTTAAGAGTGTGATGTCGTATTAGCATGTGAAATTTCCAAGTTCAAACACATTGCCATTTACAATGTACGAAAAAAATAAAATCAGTATTGAATAGTGCCGAACAGTAAACATCGTTATTCATTGCTGAATTTGTTCTTTTCATAGCTCGTAAAGGGTAATGTGTGTGAACTTGAAATTTTGGATGACAATAGTACATCAACCTCTTATAACATTCTCATATATATATTTAAGATTTTTCAAAACATTTAAACATGGTTTTTACGAAGTTTTCTTCGAAACTTGGTTTTCACGTGATATTCTCTGTGCCATGGTATTGTCGCGGGTGCAAGTGTAAACTGTAATCTGACGAGCGCGGCTTCAGCTACTACACGATGAGAGGATATCCAACGACCAACGTGCCGAGAGCCCAACGCCCGCCACACGCTCCCACCCGGACCTCGGCGCCGCCCGGCCGACCCGAATGGCGACCCTCTCCGCCCCCTTGCTCCGTTCCCACCACCGTCACCTCCCTATCCGGTCCTCGCGGCGCCGCTGCCCGACCGCCGCCTTCCCGCGCGGGTTCGCTCCCCTCGAACCCCTCTCCTCCCGCGGGCCCTCACGCACCGTCGTCTGCTCCGCCTCAACCTCGGCAGCCGCACCGGAGGCTGCGGAGGCAACGGGAGGCGCGGCCCCGATCGAAGCGGCTGCGGAGGAGGAGGTGGAGGCGCGCGTCGTGCTCCCCACCAACGAGTCCTCCGAGAACCTGCTGCGCATCCGCCACACCGTACTGCTCCTACCCTCCATTTCCCTTTCCTCTGTGCTTCAACTGCCATACTTGTCGTTGTTATCCTTCAGTTTGTTATCGTTCGATGTGTATTTGTTCGCGTTTAGTTTAGTCATCTTTGTTACTGTCCCAACTGTACACGTGTTGGTTAATTTCTGTTGCATGCTTCCTCGCTGCTGTAGTGTGCCCATGTCATGGCGATGGCCGTCCAGAAGCTGTTCCCCAACTCCAAAGTGACAATAGGCCCCTGGATAGACAATGGCTTCTACTACGACTTCGACATGGAGCCCCTCACGGATAAGGACCTCAAGAAGATCAAGAAGGAGATGGTGAGCATTTGATCACGGAATGGATTTCTAAGTGTCGGGCGAGGGATTTAACTTGTTTTACCATGGTATATATGTATGTTGGTAGGACCGAATCATTCGACGGAACCTTCCATTGGTGAGGGAGGAGGTGTCCAGGGAAGAGGCTCAAAAGAGGATCCAAGCGCTTAACGAGCCATATAAGCTGGAGATTTTGGAGAGAATTAAGGAAGAACCCATCACAATTTATCACATTGGTAAATATTATTGTTGGTATCAGCTTACTTGTCCGATGCCTGCTATTTGTTACTCTATTACTGAATACTGATCGGTGGATTTTATGTACTTGCTGCTGAGTCATGCAGGAGAAGAGTGGTGGGATCTGTGTGCTGGCCCTCATGTTGAGTCTACTGGCAAGATACAGAGAAAAGCTGTTGAGCTCGAGTCTGTTGCTGGTGCTTACTGGAGAGGTGACGAGAATAATCAAATGCTACAAAGGATATATGGGACAGCATGGGAGAGTGAAGATCAATTGAAGGCTTACATCCACTTCAAGGAGGAGGCCAAGCGCAGAGACCATCGGCGACTAGGTCAGGACCTTGATCTGTTCTCTATACAGGTATGATCTTACATTCTTACTTCTAACATTTACTTAAGAAACCATCTGATAGTAATCCCTTAGTAATTGGAGCATAGCCTCAACTTTCCTATTGTCCGACAGTATCGGACTTCACCATTTTGTTGACCCCTAAAAGTTTGATGGCATCATGCTAGCATTCATGCTTGCAAGGAAGTGACCAACAGATCCAACCAAAGTAATTAAATGATATACCACACCATGTGATATGAAGTGATCCCTTCACTCTGTCTGGCCTAGCAGTGGTCTTATTTTGACAACACATCTGCATTCACAGATATTTGCTGTCACTGTCAATTCTAACAAAAATTATCAATTTTATTACTTTGGCATTGGCCTCTGTAAATACCTTGCTATCTGTGCGTATGTGGTATTTTGTTTTTGTTAATAGTGACTGTAGCCGATGAACTTTTGACAGGAAGATGCTGGTGGGGGTTTAGTATTCTGGCATCCAAAAGGTGCTATCATCAGACACATTTTAGAAGATTCGTGGAAACAAACTCACCTGCAACGTGGTTATGATCTATTGTACACTCCACATGTTGCGAAGGCTGATCTCTGGAAGATTAGTGGACATATAGATTTCTACAAAGAGAATATGTACAACCAAATGGATGTAGAAGATGAGCCATATCAACTTCGGCCCATGAATTGCCCTTACCACATCTTGGTATACAAGAGAAAGCTACAATCATACAGGGATTTACCCATCCGAGTGGCAGAGCTTGGAACTGTCTACAGATATGAGCTCTCTGGTGCTCTGCATGGGCTGTTCCGCGTAAGAGGATTCACACAGGTATTTCCTTGATTCCGAATTTGATTCTGTCTAATTGCATGACGATGTTTTCCTGTATTCTGCAACCACCAGATAAATATTGAACGTTATGCAAGGTTTTGTGTTTTCTGAGATGGCATATGCTTTGTCGTACTTAGGCATTTGTTCTTTTCGAGAAGCGTTCTGCATTTATTCTTCATTTTCTCTGGACTATTTTCCACATTGTTATCTTAACTAGCATGGATGCTTAAGTAAAGCCATTGTTCAGTAATTCCCTAGGTAGACCTTTTCTTGTGTCCTATTAAGAAAAAAAACATGGAGGTCCCGACTCCAGTTCTGTATGTAATATGATTTTGTTAAAATTATGCCCACTACTCTGACATTACTAACATGTGCTGCTCTAGGTGTCTGCAACAAGTTTTAGACCATACAAATATCTGTCAAATGTTCATTGTAAAAATATATTAAAATATGTTTATTATGCAGGATGATGCCCACATATTTTGTCTCGAAGACCAGATAAAAGATGAAATTAGAGGAGTTCTTGATTTAACTGAAGAAATACTGGGGCAGTTTGGCTTCCGTAATTATGAGGTAAACCTTTCAACCAGGCCAGAAAAATCTGTTGGCAGTGACGACATATGGGAAAAGGCAACAATTGCTCTGAAAGACGCACTAGATCATAAAGGATGGGGATACACGGTTGATGAAGGGGGAGGTGCTTTCTATGGTCCAAAAATTGATTTGAAAATTGAGGACGCTCTTGGAAGAAAATGGCAATGTTCCACTGTGCAGGTAAGTTATATATTTTTCTACAAAGAATAAGCAAATTCGTGGATTCTTTGAGGGAAAAGGGCATATAACATCATTCGATTTCCATATATTTTAGGTTGACTTCAATTTGCCTGAACGGTTTGACATCACTTATGTTGACTCGCATACTGAGAAGAAACGGCCTATCATGATTCATAGAGCCATCCTTGGGTCTTTGGAGCGCTTTTTTGGCATCCTCGTTGAAAACTATGCTGGTGATTTTCCACTTTGGCTTGCTCCAACCCAAGCCCGTATTCTACCTGTCACAAACAATGAGGTTCGTTCCCTTTACCTTGCATTAGTTTCACTTGTTAAACCAATATTTTTACCCTGTACTGTAGTAGATTTGTGCAAAGTAAAGAAGGTACTGTATATCTAGGTGACCCGGCAGGACAACAACATCCTTTTCTACTTTATTCTACTTGGATGATTTTTTTTAGTGTAGATTAAATTGTGCTAACTTAATATTTTTTCCCCTTGCGTCTCTATTTATTTGTTATTTCACCGGCACATACACATCAGATGCTTGATTTTTGTTAGCATCACTGACGGATCCATGACATGTTTCGAATTTTCAGTTGCAGTACTGTAATGAGGTGGTTTCAGAGCTGAAATCAAGAGGTATCCGCGCCGAGGTATGCCACAGCGAGCGTCTGCCAAAGTTAATCAGAAACGCCGAAACACAGAAGGTGCCGCTCATGGCGGTCGTTGGCCCCAAGGAAGTCGAAGCCAGGACGCTCACCATCAGGTCCAGGCATAACGGGGAGATGGGCACCATGCCCGTCGACGATTTCATCAGCAAAATCCAATCGGCCGTTGCTGACAAATCTTCGCTGTAGATACCCCAGTCTGTTGAACTTCAGTTCATATTGTAGAGCACTAGATCCTGTGCTGCACATACACCGTACAGCGCCCACCGGAGCGCTTCCGACGAAACCGAGCACGAGGTCCAACAATACTCCAGTCAGGAACAGAAGCCCAGCATTCTTCATTGTACATAGTTTGTGACCACATTTCAGTGCAAGTTTTCAGCTTGATTGCAATCTGCATTGCACTGCACATCAATGGCATGTCATGTCATGAATCTCCAGGCAGCGGTGGGCTTGATTTGACCGATCTCCAGGCAGCGGTGGGCTTGATTTGACCGGCCCCTGTCACTGGGCTGTGGGCTAAACCCACTCAGCAGGATGGATGCGCGGGGCGGGCGTATTTGCCGCGACATTTGCCTGGTGGGCAGACAAACTGTAATGCCCACTTACTTTCAAAAAAAAATAAAAAAAATTGTAATGCCCACTTGCTGCTGCAGAGCGAGCAATTGTGTGCGCTGCTGAGTCGTTAAGTCGTGCCGCCGAGATGAATTGGTCTGTCTGCGCCTGTGACTGCGAGGCGGGGACCCGACCCGACTGATTGGGGCATCGCTCGCTCCGGGTGGGACGGCGTCGTGCGGATCTATGATTGGGGCGTGATGGACGGACCAAATTTTACCGGGCAAGTCGACAACACCTGGGACAAAAACCTGCAGGCTGGAGGACACTGGGATAGGTAACTTCTCCACCCCAGATCAGATCCTCACTTACCCCGCGACGTCAGTAAAAGATCCAGCGGCAGCATAAAGTGGTGGGACCACGTAGCAGAGGAGCGCATGCTCATACACACACACAAGAAATAACTCGAATTTACAGAGATGTTACAAAATCATCTTCCTGTGTGGAAAAGATGGAGAAAAATTACTTGAGAAATTAAGAGACTGTAGATCTTCGACAAAAAAGGCATTCTTCATTTCTTCCTTTGTATTAAAAGCTCACATCGAATCGAGCAAGTTTGCCGGCTTACAAATTATGCGCGGCACCATTTTTCGGTTGCATTCACAGCAATGATCTGTGAAACACGGAAAAGAAAAGGCCCAATTAATCTGCACTAACTCGACTCTATCTACGAGCACGAGCAGGGGTTCTCACACATGATCATCAACAATAAAACGCCCCAACCAACGCTAGTACAGTTGTACTAGCGCGTGCCGTGCCGCGAGCGGGAGGGCTTCTTCAGTCGTGACCATCACGTCGCCTCCACCACTCCCCTCCCCTGGTCTCCTCCTCCCTCCGCCACCACCGCCCTCGCTCGCGCAGAGGAATTAAAACCTCCTTATCCTCTCTGGCGCGCTGCTGCCATTGCTAGCTGCCTGGATCCAACCGTCCCGTCCCTCATCCCTTGGCCGCTCTCTCTCTCTCTCTGTGATCCGCGCGCTCTCTTTTTGTAGCCTTGCGCGTCGCCCCTTTCTCCCTGTCCAAATCCGCTTCGACGTTCCTCTACCAGCGTGTTCTCTCCTTTTGGTGCCCCAGCGAGCTCTCTCGGTACCCGTGCCACCGCGCCTTTTGCCACGCTCTCCTCTTTTTGTCTCCACCTTCTTGGGCAGCCGTTGAGGAAGGAGAGGCCATTGCGGTAGCGGGAGCTGCGAGGTGAGGATGTCGTCGGCGGTTGAAGCCATCTCCTGCTCCAAGGTCGCCGACATCGCCGCGGCCGGGCCGGAGGAGGTCAAGGAGTGCGTGGCGGTGGTGGAGCACGGCAACGGCGGGGCCGACGCTGCGGTGACGAACGGGAAGAAGTGCGGCGGCGACGTCGCGGCGCCGCCGCATTGCAGCAAGGGCGAGTTGGAGGAGGAGGACGAGGACGGCGAGAAGGTCCCCGAGCACATCGACCTAGGCCCCATCCTCAGCATCAAGGACCAGCTCGAGAAGGACAAGGTATGTTGCCTCGTTTAAAAAAAAAAGAAGGACAAGGTATGTTAGTATGCGCCGCATTCTCGCGCCATCGCCGGAATTGTTCTCTCGCTGCTGCACCTTGCAATCGCAATTGCTGTCGACCGATGGATCGACTGATGCGCCTCCTTTCTTCGTTGACACTGTTGCAGGACGACGAGAGCCTGAGGAGGTGGAAGGAGCAGCTGCTCGGCAGCGTGGATTTGAACTCCGTTGGAGGTAAATATCTGCAACCATGCAAGAACTTCTTGGCCGGCCAAATCGATAATTGCTCGCGTTCAATTGCCCCGTCCTCGTGATCCTCCGTAATGGCGGGCACCACCACCAGTACGTAGACGTAGGACACCGGCACTTGCGCAGTTTGGCATGTGAGCACCGCCGTGTCGTCAACACGCACGGCCCCGTGAACCCATCCGTTGCTTTCCGCCCGTGCTTAATTATACTATATCATCTGTACCAATCCGTCTCTGCACCGGCCGGCCGGCCGGCAGTGCCGTAGTAGTACTTATTACTGAACAGAGCGGGAGAAAATGTAAAAGGTGGTGGGCTCCGTTGGCTAGGTCGGCCGGACGGCTTGTCCGGCCTTGTCCTTTCGTGCTAATCATTTCGCAAGAAAAAAAACACATGGAGCCCTCTTTTTCTCGAATGCACTGGTCTGGTCGGTCCCCGTACGTCGCCGTGCATGGCTGACCTATCGTGCCTTCGCCATTGACGATATGCATTCAGAACTTGAGATACAGGGCAGTACTGATATATGAGTAGTGCCTTCTTCCTACCCTGAAAGTGATGTATCCGGGGAATAATGCATGATTTGTCGTGATGATAGCTAAGTCTTTGCGACTTTTGATCCGATTATGACCAGCACGTCTTTGCAGGGCATAATTGATGGAAACCAACCTTGTTTGTCTGACAGAATATACAAACCGTTAAGCCCATTCATGTTTCGCATTTCTTCCATCAGAATTTAGAATTCACAACGATCCCTTATTTGATTGGCGTCACATTTCGATCTGAGATTTGAAAATGCACGATGATTGATTATATCGGTTGGTGCAGAGACGCTGGAGCCGGACGTGAAGATCATGAGCCTGTCCATCCAGTCCCCGGGCCGGCCCGACATCTTCCTGCCGCTGCCGGTGGAGGCCAGCGGCAAGGGGGTGTGGTTCACCCTCAAGGAAGGCTCCCCGTACAAGCTCAAGTTCACCTTCTCCGTCAGCAACAACATCGTCTCCGGCCTCCGCTACACCAACACCGTCTGGAAGACCGGCATCAAAGGTAGCAACAACGAATGAAACCGATCCACCAGTTCTCTGCTTGCAGTTAACGAATGTGGGTCATGACTCGTGATGGTTTTGGTGGTGCAGTGGACAGCGCCAAGGAGATGCTGGGCACCTTCAGCCCGCAGCCGGAGCCCTACGCGTACGTGACGCCGGAGGAGACCACGCCGTCCGGGATGTTTGCCCGGGGATCCTACTCTGCCAAGACCAAGGTAACTAAACGATGATCGAGTTTAATTGTTCAGAGATGCGCATGCTAGCTGCTTCAGGTTTCAGACTTTCAGAGTCGTCAGCGTTAATTTGTTTCTCTGGGTCTTTGCAGTTCCTGGACGACGACCGGAAGTGCTACCTGCAGATCAACTACACCTTCGACATACGCCGGGACTGGCCGACGTCAGGCTGAGCCCGACTTGTGGCCGCCGTGTAGAAGTGAGACGTGCCTGCCTGCCTGCCTGGGTTACTACTGTTGCCGTTGAAGCAGAGTGTTCTTTGTGTCCTTTGCGTTTTACTACTACCTGTTTTTCGTGGTTGCCCTTAGGGTCATTGTCTCCCGTGCGTGTGTGTAAATTTGGTTCGGTTGATTGTACGTCGTAGAGGCCATTCGTCTGTCCGTGTGTGTGTTTGAGCTTTGCGAGGGTCTGTTTTGAAGAACGAACTGTGATGTTGAGTTCATGTGTAATGCACCAGAGCAACGCAGCTGCACCTGCACGCACTTGTGTAATGAGTAATATTGCTCGAGAAAGAAAGGATATCTGCCACTCACATTCTCACTTTCTGAAGGCTGAAATTCATCTTCTGACCAGCGACTTTGTTTGTCATGTGTAATTAAGTGGGATTGTTTTGGCTTCGGACTTCCGGGCAGGGCGGAGGCCGGGAGAATGCTAATTGCCTAACCTCCACATGGACATGCTGGTGCCGTGGTGCGCACACCGGAGACCGGCCGGACCGTGGCTGATGGAAGCGATTTCGGTTTCGGGCCAGCCGCCGGAAAGGGAAGAGCGACTGCGACGACGCGATGCCCACGTCGTGGCCTGTGGGTGTCTGTGGCGCCACGATTCTCCACAACTTGGTGCAATGCGCGCCGCGCTGTTCCTTGTTCCTTCCACCCACCGGCCACCTAGCAGAAGAAGCTCGAGATCGCCGCGGAGGTGCTCGCGCGCCGCGTCGGACACGTCCTCGCTTACTTTGTTCTGTTTTGAACTCACGTCCTCGCTTACTCAGCTTTTTCTTCTTCTGTTTTTTCACGCTTTTTCTCGTTTTCATATTTTTTTACTTTTATTATACTTCCAAATATTATAAACATATATTTTACAAAAAATACTTTACTTTACATACATTTTTGCAAAATGTTAATCATGCATTTGAAAAGTTAAATGTGTATAGAAAAAATGTTTCTGATGTATACAAAAAACATACAATGAGTATGGAAAAAAGTAGACATAAAAAAGTAAGTTTTTACAATTGTTAATATTTTTTTTGAAAATTTTAAACGTGTATATACAAAATGTTCCTGTTGTATAGAAAAAAGTATATTGTGTATGGAAAAGAGTAGACATACAAAACTATATATTTAAAAAAAATGTTAAATGTGTACAAAAAATGGTCCTAATGTATACCAAAAATATAGAACGTGTATTAAAAAAACTGTACATAAAAACATAAATTTTAAAAATGTTCATCGGGTATCAAACAAATTTAATCATATTTTCAAATTTCAAAATGTCCCTCATGTATAACGAAAATGTAAAATGTGTACCAAAAAAGTAGTCATTAAACACAAATATTTGAAAATATGTTAATCATCTATTTAAAAAATGTTAAACGTCTAAAAAAGGTTCCTGAGAGCATCTACAACCGGGCGCCTCATACCCCTCTCATACGCCCGAGCGGACGCCCCGGTCACTGACCTGGCAAAAAAAGGGCCCCAGAAGGGCGTCTCAAACCAGACTCAAACGCCCGGGCGGACCGACACCCCTCATATCCAGCCCAAATATGGGGCGGCTATGGGGAGGCCCGGGCGCGACCGGGCGTGTCCGCCACGTCGGACCCGGCCCACGCTGGCCCACCCGACCCCACATATATTCGTCCCCATCCGCTCCCCGGACCAAACCCTAGCCACTCCACTCCCATCCGGCGATCTCTGGCATGGCGGGCAGCGGATCCAAATCCTACATCTTCAGATCCGTTAACCCCGAGCTCATCCCACCCGGCCCTGAGGAGGAGATGACCGTCCGCCTTGTGCTCCTCCGCTCCCGGGAGGAGGCCGCCCGATGGCGGTGACGGTGTCCTGGACTAGGGGGTACTCACCACGTCGTCTCCCGGCCAAGTGGGTCGGACCGAGGACCCCCATGGCGGTTCACTAATGGGCCACTTCGGGCAGCCCATGACGCATACAAGGAAGATTCCACAAAACTTGGCGCACAAGACGAGGACTCTTCTAAACCCTAGGCCTCCGGTGCATTATATAAACCGAGGCTAGGCTAGTCAACAGATGATTACATCTCATATTCATTACAACAATCTCGTGGTAGATACCTGTACTCTGTACTATCCCCTATATCAATACAATCAAAAGCAGGACGCAGGGTATTATCTCTCCGAGAGAGCTCGAACCTGGGTAAAATCATGTGTCCATGTTACCATCGCTCCAAGATGCCTAGCTTAGGACCCCTAGCTCGAGATATGCCGGATTTAGCACCGACATTGGTGTCCCATACAGGTCCTTGCCGGTAGTCGCCACGGTGCGATGTGAATTCAGATCGGCTCCGGCGTGATCTACGCGTCGGAACTGAGCTTCATCATCGACGTCGGCATCTTCATCACCGGCTCGACTGGTCACCTCGGCTGGACCGAGGATTGCGCTCCGCATCGGATCATCAAGATCGGAAGGTGCCCTCGTCAAATTCAACTCAGATCTCTATCAAGATCATGGGACAATCATCCATGGAGCTCGGGGGCTCAACGTCAACATTGCCCTCGGCCGACCGTGCAGTTTTTCTGGACAACAGATTCATGTTCGCCGTCCCCACCTCCTCGAGCGTCGTTTTGACGAATCCTTTGATTGAATTGTGAGGAATTAAGTCTAAAATGACCCCGTAAAATTTCATCGTATTCCGATGGAGGAATCTGTAGCAATCTCCAATATACCGGAGCCGTGTCGAATCTGGACGGGAATCTGGATGAGTTTGGGGCAAGGAGTCCAGCAGTTAGCTCGATCGTCCTTTGGAAGATCCAACCGTACATCGGCTGCGAAATTCCTATATCGACAACCACTCTAAATTTCAGCTAGTTCCGACCGTTCAAACTCCGAGACGAGTTTGAGGAGTGCATCAATTTTTGGATTCGTTTTCTGCGCGAAAATGAATCCGACCTGATTTCCTTTTTTTTATGAACGGGATATCGGACGTCCTTTTTAAAGGAATTTTTTTCGAGAGTATTATGTTTTGTTCCCAAGCATGTGCCCACAAATTTTGAGCCTTTTCGGAGGCGATTTTCACTATCACGCTGGTGTCAAACTATCCCGAAAACGTTGCTCCACGGCTGCCGACCTGCGCTAGACGGGTCGTCGTTTCGTCGAGCCGAGGTCAACCTCATCGGATCATCACCTCAGCAAGCCGACCAAGAGTTCAGCATCGCGAGGGCCAAATAATCATTAAGACAACATCGTCGCCCCATGGATTGAGCGGGCAGGGCACATCGACGTCGCCGCGCGGTCACTTCATCAAGCCGGCATTGACCGCGTCGAAGTTCCGACCTGCGTCGGCATCAACGCGTCGTCGCTTTTTTAAGCCGATGTCCACCACGCCGACCTGCTTCGATACGTTGGCTGACGAGGGGGCTCCGGGGTCCCCCCGCCGACTTGCTTCGTCACCTCGGCTAGACCGGGGGCTTCACCACTGCTTCATCAAACCTACTCCGAGGACTTCATCATCACCCTCCCGACCAGCTTCATCACGACAGCTGGATCGGGGGCTTTGCCTCGCCACATCGATCGTCTTGCATCGCCACCTCATCAAGCCGAGCTCCTCGCTCGGCCACATCGGAACCAGCTTGGGGGCTGGGACCTCAGTATGGCCGAGGACTACGCACCATGTCGGATCTGTCAGAGATCAATGGGCGTCTTTATCCTGCCACAAGCCTGGACCGCATCATCAACACCGAGCACATTAACCAGCTAAGTCGCTTTAATGCTCAAATTTTCTTAGTTTTTAAATTTTTGTTCGGTTCAACCAAGCGTTATATTTGTCTTAAACAAAAAAGTTGTTTGTTAAAAACTTAGTTTGTTAAAAACACTTCTTTTCCCAAGTTAACTAGGGGCTCTTAAATTTATATGTGCCGTTTTATAATAAATGTTTTCTTCTTAGTCGTTGCAAAGTCTTTTTCTGCTACTCCTTTTTTGATTCAATTGTATGGTCAAATAGCCGGATAGCCTAGTTCCTCTCTAAAGCCGCTCGAGTTTAGTTCGCTAAACTGGCCTGAGAAGCACTCCGCCTTCGGGAAAAGGAGGTTGAAGCCGCTGGCTGACCCAATTGAAGTCTAGAGATCGGATGTGTCATGTTAAAGCACGACGAAAGCACATAATTAATTTTAAGACCAATTAGATTGGCACCAAAAAACTTGATTTAATTTAGACGTAAAGTTTTTACGTAAGTTTTTTGGTTTTCCGAGCATAACTCTCACAATACAACGCCAGACGCCTTTAAAGCATCGGTAATATTAACCGGGGGGCTGTGACTAGAGCCGAACCCACCAAAAGCCAAGGTACTTTATGGTGTCCTCGACAAAACGTCCTCGGTACTTCGGGTATATATGCATCGATTTCGAGTTGTGTCTTTGGTCAATAGCTGGATTGCCCGGCTCCTGTGCTTACCCCTTATGTTCTCGCTTTGTTCGGCTAAGGGTGTAGAGGGAGAACCATTGCGATTGTTACTTCTAGTTTAACCGGTCAAGTACCTCAGTTGGAGAAAGCCGAAAACTGACTGTTACAACAGGCGTAAATTGGTTGGCGGATCGTAGGCAGTGTTAAACTATATATAGCCGATAGAGGTTATCCGTGTAAAACGAAGGGCCTTTCCTTTTCGAAAAAGCCAAAGTGTAGGTGGTTCGACCTCAGACGATCCGAGGACCCGACATATACCGGGGGCTATTAAGTTGCCCCCAAACGAATGCTCCTAAGACTAAGTGTACGTTTTAGCCCTAAGGCCTGATTGCCTTGTTTCTACTGATACAACCGCCTCTAGGCACGAGACGTCGGCTAAGGGTTGCAATCAAAAAGGAAACACCCTTAGTAGTTTCTACCAAGGGGTGGAAGCCAACGACTGGCCAACTACACATCTTAAACAGTCATGATCGAGTCAAAATAACATATAGCATAAAGCTGCAAAATACAGCTTAGAAGCTGACTGTCACAGCATGTGCAGATTCGATCGGCCGATCAAAAATATTAAACCATAAAGGTTGCCTGTGTAAAACAAAAGACTTTCCGATAAGTCACAAAGCTTGCTTTCATAAAGGTGCTCGGCTTGTCCGAGGTCACTAATAGAAAAGTAGTTCGGCCGTCTTTGAAAAAAAAGCTGCGCAATACTTACCTCGATTTTTTTGGGTATAAAACACTTTGGACCTATCAAAGTGTCTAATAAACTGTATCGGGGGCTCTTTGAGGCACCTCAGCGCGGTTACCTCGGGACTCCTAGAGAGCCCAACATATCCTCAGCATTTGTATTTGTTATACGAGCGCTGCCTTCCCATAAATCGTTAGAAAGCCACAACATGCATCAATTTGACTTGGGATTTTTTGACAAGCTGGGTTGCCTGGCTCCTGTGCTTACCCCTTACGTTTCCAATGAATTCGGCTAAGGGGTAAAGGGAGCACCTCTGCGATTGTTACTTTCGGGTCAACCTGGCAAGTACCTCAGATGGGTGAAGCCGAAAGCTAGCGGTCACAATAATATAATTGGTTGGCAACGGAGGAAGTGAAAATAAAGGCCTTTTTAAAGGGCACTAGACGTAGCGTGTAGAGCCTACTTATTACGCCGAGGATATTCCCGAGTCGAGGCCTTCGAGCAAGTATGTTGGGATAACGGCTAATTCGTCGTGATTAACATGACACCCCGGGAAAAGGAACTGCTAGAGGAACTATTTTTCGCTGAAGATGTGACTTGTGTTAAACAGCAATATAACATAACTCTCTGCAAGGCTTTCGTTTTGACCTTATGGTTGGATTGCCTCGTTCCCCACAAACGTTACCTGATGACTCAGGCCGACGTTGGGAACACTCCTCGTCCTCTGGGCGAGGAGGTAGAGGCCGATGGCTGGTTAACGGGGTATAAAATCTGTGGATATGAGCGATCAAAATGACAAAAGTACATAGATACATAAAGTCATCATTCAGCATAGACTGTTTACAAAATCTATTCAAGGCCATCTATGCTGGGATTTCAGCCTTCAATGTCCAGCGCTTGTTGATCCTTCTCGGCCTTGAGCTGATTACATTCCTCGATTTTCATAGCATGGGTTCGACGACCTGCTTCCTCTTGTGCTTCAGCATAGCAAGCAGCCTCTCGAGCTTGATCCAGGTCCTTTTTGAGATCTTTATTATCTTGCTGAGAAGTTTGTGTCAAACATAACAAAATCTTGTGTCAAACACATGTCGATCCTTAATTCGACCACCCGTGCCCAAACTAAGGATCTAGGGCTACTGAGCTTCATGCTTTTTTGATTAAATGCCATTAAGCATCAGGAAGATACGATCCTAGGGTCGGCCATGTTGCCCAACCCAAGTCTCGGGGGCTACTGCATTGACAATTCAATGCAGAAAATTCAAAAGTGCAAAATAGTTTCTGAGAAGATTATGATCCTCGAGTTGGTCGGCCGCACCCAACCTGACTCTCGGGGACTATGCACACCGTGTTTCCGTTCCTAAGTATGCTGCCGAGCTAGGACATGATCCTCAAGCCGATTTCGCGAATCGACCCGAGTCTTAGGGGCTACTGGGATCAACGGTTTTTATGTTTTCCTTCAGGTGCATCTCTAATTTTAGGCTGACACGCACCTTGAGGGCTACTGGCTATACATCTAGGCAGAGAATAAAATTGCACCAATCGTAAAGAAAAATCCACAAAAAAAATCAGCCCAAGGCCGAGGTGGTGCACCACCTCAGAAGCGGTCCGGCATAAAGCTCAGATGCGAGTGCCTGGCTCCATAGAGGACATTTCCGACATTAAGCTCGGCTGGATTCCTTCAACTTTTTTCAAGACCGAGGTAATCTATGACACCTCATATGCAGATCGGCGTTGGAGCTCGGCTGCAAAAAGACACCTCGGATGCAGTCTGGCGATGGAGCTCGGTTGCAAGAGGACACTGCTACACGAGAAAAACTTCCAACCCGAGGTGTGGCATAAAAATAACAAAGCATTGCTAAAGGCTGAGAAGTTAAAAGGGCTCCTCGGATGCCCGACTTGTGAACTCCACGGATACCCGACGTGTGAACTCTTCGGATATACACCTCGGCGATCCTCAAGATCGGAGATGGGAAGATTTGTTGAACCAACTTTCAAGACTGACGACCGAACATAAAGAACAGTTCAAGAGAACCGAGGAGCGTCCCCAACTTTAAGACCGGTTCAAGGGGCTACTGGCGGTGTCCTGGACTAGGGGTACTCACCACGTCGTCTCCCGACCAGGTGGGTCGGGCCGAGGACCCCCATGGTGGTTCACTAATGGGCCACTTCGGGCAGCCCATGACACATACAAGGAAGATTCCACAAGACTTGGCGCACAAGACGAGGACTCTTCTAAATCCTAGGCCTCCGGTGCATTATATATGTTGGAAATATGCCCTAGAGGCAATAATAAAGTGGTTATTATCATATTTCCTTGTTCACTCTAAATGTTTATTATTTAATGCTATAATTGTATTGACCGAAAACTTAAATACATGTGTGAATACATAAACAATACCGTGTCCCTAGTGAGCCTCTACTAGACTAGCTCGTTGATCAAAGATGGTTAAGGTTTCCTAACCATAGACATGAGTTGTCATTTGATAACGAGATCACATCATTGGGAGAATGATGTGATGGACAGACCCAACCGGAAGCTTAGCATCAGATTGTATCACTTAGTTTATTTGCTACAACTTTCTTCATGTCAAGTATCTGTTCCTTAGACCATGAGATCATGCCACTCCTGGATACCGGAGGAATACTTTGTGTGCTATCAAACCTCACTTCGTAACTGGGTTATCATAAAGATGCTCTACAGGTATCTCTGAAAGTATTTGTTGGGTTGCCTGGATCGAGACTGGAATTTGTCACTCCGTGTGACGGAGAGATATCTCTGGGCCCTCTCAGTAATACAACATCACAAGAAGCTCGCAAGCATGTGACTAATGAGTTTAGTCATGGGATCTTGTATTAGGGAACGAGTAAAGAGACTTGCCGGTATCGAGATTGAACTAGGTATGGAGATACCGACGATCGAATCTCGGGCAAGTAACATATCGCCGGACAAAGGGAATTGTATACGGGATTAACTGAATCCCCGACATTGTGGTTCAACCGATAAAGATCTTTGTGGAATATGTAGGAATCAATATGGGCATCTAGGTCCCGCTATTGGTTATTGATTGGAGAGGAGTCTCGGTCATGGTAGTGTCCTTTCTTCACGCTCACCATCTCTGCAGAGCTTAACAAGATAATCCATCTTTTTCAGCTCTGCTCCCGAAAAGCGTCCGGTTGCTCTTGCTTAAATCATTACTCTTCATTCTCCCGTGCTCTAGCAATTGCGCTCCCTAGACCACTACCATTTAGTTAGGTAGGGACAATCAATCCATAGTTACGGGAATAACGGAATGCATGGGGATAAAAAAAATAGAAAAATGATTCCCGAATCCGTAGGGTCGCACGCTTAACGTTCGGTAGCACTAGGGTAATGTTGAGATATTAATAGTGGAAAGTCTGAAAGTAGTTCGGAGTCCCGGATGGGATCCGGGACATCATGAGGAGCTCCGGAATGGTCCGGAGGTAAATATTTATATATGGAAAGTCATATTCAGGGTTCCGGAAAAGTTCAGGAATTTTCGGTAAAGTACCGGGAAGGTTCTAGAAGGTTTCGGGGGTTCCACCGTGGGGCCCAACGACCCGGAAAGGGCCCACATGGACCGAGGGGTGGGGCTATAGCCCACATGGGCTGGCCGCACCATTCCCCAAGGCACATGTCGTTTAAATCTAGAGATAAGGTCTTATCTCTAAATTTAAAGGGTTGAATCTAGAGATAAGATGTTATCTCCAAGTTTAAAGGGATTTCTCCCTTGTGGCCTGCCCTTGGATGCCCTCCCCTGCCCCCTAGCCCATATAAATAGGGGGGGGCATGGGGGCAGCCACCCCTTCACCCGTGCCCATTGGCTCTCCCAACTCCTCCCATGTTTCTCCGGTACGCGCTTGGCGAAGACGTGCCGGAATTCCGCTCCCACCACCACCACCTCGCCGTTTGGCTACTCCCGATCTCATCCACCTCCTCTTCCTCGCTTGCTGGATCAAGAAGGAGAGGACACCATCGAGCTGAACATGTGCTAATATTGGACGTGCCGTTCGCTCGGCGCTAGATCGGATTGGATCGTGATTGGATCGCGAAGAGTACGACTACATCAACCGCGTTACATACGGTAACGCTTTCGGTCTACAAGGGTACGTAGACACACTCCCCTCTCATTGCTATGCATCTCCTAGATTAGATCTTGGGTGTTTCGTAGGATTTTTTTAATTTTCATGCAACGTTACCCATCAGTGGCTTCAGAGCTAGGTCTATGCGTAGATGTGTATGCACGAGTAGAACACAAAGAAGTTGTGGGCGTTGATGTTCAAATTGCTTACCTCCTTTGTTATTTCTATATTCGACGGTATTGTGGGATGAAGCGGCCCGAACCAACCTTACTTGTCCTCGCACAAGAGACCGGTTCCACTGACCGACATGCAACTTGTATTGCATAAAAGTGGCTGGCGGGTGTTTGTCTCTCCTACTTTAGTTGAATCTGATTTGAAAACGGCGGTTGTTGGTGCAATAATTTGCCTCCTTATGTTTTGAAGATTGTTAACATAAACAGTAAGGGACTAATGTGTTTGCTAGTGCACACAGAGTAACAGGTCCCTGAAGTCATGAGGAGTTTGGTATAAACTCCGAAGGATATGCTGCGTGGCAGCGAGCATTATCCATGAAGCTTATGCTATGAAGAGTGAACCCTAAAATTGTTGACGTTAAACAATTGGTTCGGTGGCACCCGAAGGAAGTGACTGCAGACGAAAGGAGTTGAAGACGAAGTGAAGACGTAGCATTCTTTTCGTTATTCTTCTTTCTTTCATTGAGTCATAGGACCACCGTACTATTAAGAGGGGTATAGTGTTCAAAGCTTTGATTCTCTGATGCTAAACTCAATCCTATGAAAATTGTGAGAGAAATCTCTTTGTGTTCCGAGCAAATACTTGCCAGCAAGAGACTGTGATTTTCTTCGCTGCGAGAGATTTGTCTCTGACCGAAGAGTTAGCATTACCTGTTCCTCAAGTAATGTTACCGTTGCTTTCAAATACGACCGTTCTAAAGGTGTTGGTTGGCCATTGCCTGGACCGCACGTCCAAAATGTTCATTTCCCAGGTGGGAAGGTTGCGGCTATAAATAGCCACCTGCACCGGCTTTGTCAGGTGGCTGCTCCGTTTGATCCGAGAAGATTGTTGAGCAACCCCCTCTCCAGAGTGATTTGAGTTTAAAATCCACGGAGAGAAAAACCCTAGAGCCGAATAATTAGATAGTGGTTTAGAATCACACGAATCTAAGTCCAGTACGCTTCACCTATTACTCTTGAGAGCTGCAAACTCTCTATACGGTTAGGTGTCAATTTCTTCAGAGACGAAGAGTGATTGTGGTTATCGAAGAATAAGTCTGTAAAGGTTCGGAGATCACCTCAAGCATCTACCACGAGTAATCGGCATTGGTTGACGAACCAATTGTCGAGGAGAATAGGGCGAAGAGAGTTTATCTTCTGTGTTAAATCACAACCCCTCCAACCAGAGATAGTCCTTGTGCAGAAGGATGAATTGATCGAACAAATTCTCTGTCGCCATCGAGCATCACTGGTTATTCCTTCACTCGTTTACATTCTATTTGTCTTGCATGACATGATTCAACCATGTGATTACATTCGATGCAAGTACTTAGTTTTTGTTCGCTTGTTTACATTCGCTCACTGAGACCTATTATCACTCGCTCCGCTGCTGGGTTCCGAGAGTTTTGAAGTTTCCAAAAGAAATTTTTAAACTCCCATTCACCCCCCTCTGGTAGACATACTTCGTTCCTACAATTGGTATCAGAGCAAGGTACTCCTTGACTCTGCTCATTTTCGTCTAACAACCTTGGAGTTTAAGTATGTCTTCAGTGAGTTACAAATCGCACCTCAAGATCCCTATCTTCGATGGGACGGACTATCCCTTCTGGAAGGAGAAGATGAAGATCCGTCTTCGAGCAATTGATGATGAGATGTGGAACGTGGTGCAGAATGGATTTGATACGTCTCCAACGTATCTATAATTTTTGATTGTTCCATGCTATTATAGTATCAATCTTGGATGTTTTATATGCAATTATATGCCATTATATATCATTTTTTGGGACTAACCAATTAACTCAGTGCCCAGTGCCATTTGCTGTTTTCTGCTTGTTTTTGCCTTTTCAGAAAATCATTATCAAAAAGTGTCCAAACGAGAAAAAAACTTTGGATTAATTTTTTCTAGACCAGAAGAGACCCAGGAAGCTTCGGGAGAAGACCAAAAGAGTCACGAGGAGGCGACAAGCCTGGAAGGCGCGCCCCAGGGGGGTGGCCGCGCCCCCCAGGCTTGTGGGCCCCTCGTGGCACCTCTTGACCTAATTCCTTCGCTATAAATTCACAAATATTCCCAAACCAACAGAGGGACAGAAGAGAAAACCTTTCCGCCGCCGCAAGCCTCTGTTCTTCCGCGATCCCATCTGGAGGCCTTTTCCGGTACTTTGCCGAAGGGGGAATCGATCACGAAGGGCTTCTACAGCAACCTTGCTGCCCTTCCGATGATGTGTGAGTAGTTTACCACAGACCTACGGGTCCATAGCTAGTAGCTAGATGGCTTCTTCTCTCTCTTTGATCTTCAATACCATGTTCTCCTCGATGTTCTTGGAGTTCTATCCGATGTAATCTTCTTTTGCGGTGTGTTTGTTGGGATCCGATGAATTATGAGTTTATGATCAGATTATTCATGAGAAATATTTGAGTCTTCTCTGAACTCTTTTATGCATGATTGTTATAGCTTTGTATTTCTCTCCGATCTATCGATTTGGTTTGGCCTACTAGATTGATTTATCTTGCAATGGGAGAGGTGCTTTGTGATGGGTTCAATCTTGCGGTGCTCAATCCCAGTGACAGAAGGGGACATGACACGTATTTGTATTGTTGCCATTAAGGATAAAAAGATGGGGTTTAATCAAATTGCTTGAGTTTACTCTGTCTACATCATGTCATCTTGCTTAAGGCGTCACTCTGTTTCATACTTAATACCCTAGATGCATGCTGGATAGCGGTCGATGGGTGGAGTAATAGTAGTAGATGCAGGCAGGAGTCGGTCTAGTTGTCTCGGACATGATGCCTATATACATGATCATTGCCATGAATCCGTCATAATTATTTGCTTTTCTATCAATTGCCCAACAGTAATTTGTTTACCCACCGTATGCTATGTGTTCGAGAGAGAAGCCTCTAGTGAAAACTATGGCCCCCGGTCTACTTTATCATATATTAAAAACCTAAAAATATCTTGCTGCAATTTATTTACTTTTATTTTAATTAGTATTTTAGTTTATCTATTTACCTCGATAAGATTTAATCGTTGCAAATAACAGCTAAGAGGATTAACAACCCTCTTATTTGCGTTGGGTGCAAGTGTTTGCTCTTGTGTGTGTAGGTGCGCTTAACGGAATTTTGCTTGGTTCTCCTACTGAATTGATAACCTTGGTTCTTAACTGAGGGAAATACTTATCTTTACTATACTGCATCATCCTCTCCACTTCGAGGAAATACCAACGCAGACTACAAGTAGCAGGAAGAATTTCTCGCGCCGTTGCCGGGGAGACATCATCAAAATTACCAAGTACCTTCGCACAAACTATCATTCACTTGCATTTACTTTATTTTCTTTTTATTTGCTTGTTTGCTAGTTTGCTTGTTTCGTTGCGATGTCTCAAGAAAATACAAAATTGTGTGACTTTTCCAATACTAATAATAATGATTTTATTAGTACTCCTATTGCTCCTTCCGCCACTAGTGCGAAGTCGTGTGACATTAATGCTGCCTTGCTTAATCTTGTTAGAAAAGAACAATTTTCTGGTAGTCCTAATGAAGATGCTGCATCCCATCTAAATACTTTCGTTGAACTTTGTGATATGCAAAAGAAGAAAGATGTGGATAATGATATTGTCAAATTAAAATTATTTCTGTTCTCACTACGAGATCGAGCTAAAACTTGGTTTTCATCCTTGCCTAGAAATAGTATTGATTCTTGGGATAAGTGTAAGGATTGTTTTATTACCAAGTATTTTCCTCCCGCTAAGATTATTTCTCTAAGAAATCAAATTATTAATTTTAAGCAACTTGAGCATGAACATGTTGCACAATCTTGGGAGAGAATGAAATTAATGAAAAAAATTTGCCCAACTCATGGCTTGAATTTATGGATGATCATACAAAATTTTTATGCGGGATTAAACTTTGTCTCTAGAAATTTGCTAGACTCTGCCACAGGTGGTACTTTTATGGAAATTACATTGGGAGAAGCTACAAAACTTCTTGATAATATTATGACAAATTACTCTCAATGGCACACTGAACGAACTCCAACTGGTAAGAAGGTTAATTCTGTTGAAGAAATTAATACTTTGAGTGATAAGATGGATGCTCTATTGAAATTGGTTGCTAGTAAAAATGCTCATATTAATCCTAATGATGTTCCATTGTCTACTTTGATTGAGCAAAATAATGATGCTATTGATGTGAATTTTATCTCTAGAAATAATTTCAACAACAATGCTTATAGGGGTAATTTCAATCCTAGACCGTTTCTTGGAAATTTCTCTAATAATTATGGCAATCCTTATGGTAATTCTTATAATAATAATAATAGGATACATACTGATCTTGAAAGTAATATTAAATAATTTATTAGTTCGCAAAAGAATTTCAATACTATGATAGAAGAAAAATTGAATAGAGTTGATGAATTGGCTAGGAACATGGATAGAATTGCTCATGATGTGGAAGATCTCAAAACTAAAATTTTGCCACCCAAGCATGATATAAATGAGTTTATTTAATCTATATATATCTCCATTAATGAGAGTAAAGAAAGGACAGCTAGGTTGAGAGCTAAGCTAGAATTTCTAGAAAAAGCGATTCCACCCGGTTTCTATCGTAGTAATGATGAAGATATTAAAATGATTGGGGTCACTTCTATTGAATCATTATTCAGTAACATAAAACTTGATGAAAAAGGTACTGGAGAAGAGTCAACTTAAGATAGAAGGAGTCCCACTTGCTTGGAGGGTGATAATCTTGATCATAAAAATAAAAAAAGTGGGTTTGGAGAGGTCAAAACTTTAAATAGTAATGCACCCACTACTTTGGATTACAAGGACTTTAATTATGAAAATTGTTCTTTAATTAAGTGTATTTCCTTGTTGCAATCCATGATTAATTCACCAAATGCATATGAACAAAATAAAGCTTTCACTAAACATATTGTAGAAGCTATGATGAAAGCACATGAAGAAAAACTTGAGTTAGAAGTTTCAATTCCTAGAAAATTACAAGATGAATGGGAACCTACTATTAAAATCAAAATTAAAGATTATGAATGTAATGCTCTTTATGATCTTGGTGCTTGCGTTTCCACTATACCTAAGTCTTTGTGTGATGTGCTAGGTTTCACCGACATGGATCCTTGTTCCCTTAATTTACATCTTGCGGATTCAACTATTAAAAAGCCATTGGGTAGAATAAATGATGTGCTTATTCTTGCAAATAGAAATTATGTGCCCGTGGACTTTATTGTTCTTGATATTGAATGCAATCCTTCTTGCCCCATAATACTTGGTAGGCCTTTTCTACGAACAATTGGTGCTATTATTGATATGAAAGAAGGTAATATAAGATTTCAATTTCCATTAAAGAAAGGGATGGAACACTTCCCTAGAAATAGAATCAAAGCACCGTATGAATCTATTATGAGGGCCACCTATAGAATTAACTTGAAGGATGTTAACACTTGAAACTATGCATTATGCCTAGCTAGGGGCATAAAACAACAACGCTTGTTGGGAGGCAACCCAATGAACAAAATAAATTTTTGATTTTACCTCCTGTTTTTTAGTGTTTGCACAATTATAGCTTCTGTTATAATTGTATTTTTATGTTTTAATTAGTGTTTGTGCCAAGTAATGCCTTTGGGATGATTTGGAACATAGTATGATAGATGCTGTTGGAAAACAGAAACTTTTATGTCCAGTGCTGGACTTTTGTTTTTTCTTTGGAGCGTCAGAACCTTCTGAATTTTTTACACAGTATTGATATATGAATTTAACACGTTTTCCTAAATTTTCAGAATTTTTGAAGTTACAAAAGTATGACGATAATTCAGATCTTTACAGACTATTCTGTTTTAGACAGATTCTGTTTTTGTTGCATAGTTTGCTTATTTTGATGAATCTATGGATCGTATCGGGGGGTATGAGTCATGGAGAAGTTGGAGTACAGTAGAATTATGCCAATATTAAATATGAATCAATTTACAACAGTACCTAAAGTTTAAGATTTGTTTGTTATACTAACGGATCTCACGAGGTTTCTGTTGAGTTTTGTGTGCTGAAGTTTTCAAGTTTTGGGTGAGACTACGATGAATAAAGGAATAAGGAGCGACAAGAGCCTAAACTTGGGGATGCCCAAGGCACCCCAAGGTAATATTCAAGTAATACTCAAGCGTCTAAGCTTGGGGATGCCCCGGAAGGCATCCCCTCTTTCGTCTACAATCTATCGGTAAATCACTTGGAGCTATATTTTTATTCATCACATGATATGTGTTTTACTTGGAGCGTCTTGTGATATAGTTTGTTTGTTTTTTAGTATGTCACAATCATATTTTCTGAACACACCTTTTTGAGAGGGACACACATTATTCGTGATTTGTTAGAATACTCTATGTGCTTCACTTATATCTTTTGAGCTAGGCAGTTGCTCTAGTGCTTCACTAATATCTTTTAGAGCACGGCGGTGGTTATATTTTAAAGAAACAGTTGCACTCTCATGCTTCACTTATATATTTTTGAGAGTCTAATGAATAGCAATGGTAATATGCATGGGTTATGAATTTGGTCCTGATATGATAGGTATTCAAGAGGGATATAATAAAAACTTTCATGTAGATCACCGAATATGATAAGTTTGATTCCTTGCAATAGTTTTGCGATATTAAGATGGTAATATGTGGGAGGTATTAGTAGATGATTGTGGTTTAGTAAGAATATTGGTGTTATGGTTTGTGATTCCCGAAGCATGCACGTATGATCTGTAGTTATGCTAAGAAGTTGGAGCATGATTTATTGTTGATTGTCTACCTTATGAGTGGCGGTCGGGGACGAGCGATGGACCTTGTCCTACCAATCTATCCATCTAGGGGCATGCGTAGTAGTACTTTGCTTCGAGGGCTAATAAACTTTCTCAATAAGTATGTGAGTTCTTTATGACTAATGTGAGTCCATGGATTATACGCACTCTCACCCTTTCGCAATTTGCTAGCCTCTTCGGTACCGTGCATTGCCCTTTCTCACATCGAGAGTTGCTGCAAACTTCGCCGGTGCATCCAAACCCCGTGATATGATACGCTCTATCACACATAAGCCTCTTTATATCTTCATCAAAACATCCACCATACCTACCTATCATGGCATTTCCATAGCCATTCCGAGATATATTGCCATGCAACTTCCACCGTTCCGTTTTTATGACACACATCATCATTGTCATATTGCTTTGCATGATCATATAGCTGACATAGTATTTGTGGCTCAGACACCGTTCATCATTTTTTATACATGTTACACTAGCATCATTGCACATCCTGGTACACTGCCAGAGGCATTCATATAGAGTCATATTTTTGTTCTAGTATCGAGTTGTAATATTGAGTTGTAAGTAAATAAAAGTGTGATGATCATCATTATTAGAGCATTGTCCCAGTGAGGAAAGGATGATGGAGACTATGATTCCCCCACAAGTCGGGATGAGACTCCGGACGAAAAAAGAGGCGAAAAAGAGCCATAAAAAATGAGAGAAAAAGAGAGAAGGGGCAATGTTACAATCCTTTTTCCACACTTGTGCTTCAGAGTAGCACCATGTTTTTCATATAGAGAGTCCCCTATTTTGACACTTTCATATACTAGTGGGAATTTTTCATTATAGAACTTGGCTTGTATATTCCGATGACGGGCTTCCTCAAATGCCCGAGGTCTTCATTAGCAAGCAAGTTGGATGCACACCCACTTAGTTTTCATGTTGAGCTTTCATACACTTATAGCTCTTAGTGCATCCGTTGCATGGCAATCCCTACTCCTCGCATTGACATCAATTGATGGGCATCTCCATAGCCCGTTGATTAGCCTCGTCGATGTGAGACTATCTTCTTATTTTTGACTTCTCTTATTTATCTCTACCACCACACTCTATTCCACCCATAGTGCTATATCCATGGCTTGCGCTCATGTATTGCGTGGGAGTTGAAAAAGCTGAAGCACGTTAAAAAGTATGAACCAATTGCTCGGCTTGTCATCGGGGTAGTGCATGATAAATACTTTGTGTTAAGAAGATGGAGCATGACAGGATTGTATGATTTTGTAGGGATAACGTTCTTTAGCATTTTTATTTTGAAAGACATGATTGTTTATTGGCATGCCTGAGTATTGATGTCTTTATATCAAATTATAGACTATTGCTTTGAATCATTCGGATTTTATTATTCATACCGTAAGAGAAAGATTACATGATGAAACATGATAGGTAGCATTCCACATCAAAAATTCTATTTTTATCATTTACCTACTCGAGGACGAGCAGGAATTAAGCTTGGGGATGCTTGATACGTCTCCAATGTATTTATAATTTTTTATTGTTCCATGCTATTATAGTATCAATCTTGGATGTTTTATATGAAATTATATGCCATTATATATCATTTTTGGGACTAACCTATTAACTCAGTGCCCAGTGCGAGTTGTTGTTTTCTGCTTGTTTTTGCCTTTTTAGAAAATCATTATCAAAAAGTGTCCAAACGAGAAAAAAACTTTGGATTAATTTTTTTTGGACCAGAAGAGACCCAGGAAGCTTCGGGAGAAGACCAGAAGAGTCACGAGGAGGCGACAAGACTGGAGGGCGCGCCCCAGGGGGTGGCCGCGTCCCCCAGGCTTGTGGGCCCCTCGTGGCACCTCTTGACCTAATTCCTTCGCTATAAATTCACAAATATTCCCAAACCAACAGAGGGACAGAAGAGAAAACCTTTCCGCCGCCGCAAGCCTCTGTTCTTCCGCGATCCCATCTGGAGGCCTTTTTCGGTACTCTGCCGGAGGGGGAATCGATCATGGAGGGCTTCTACATCAACCTTGCTGCCCTTCCGATGATGTGTGAGTAGTTTACCACAGACCTACGGGTCCATAGCTAGTAGCTAGATGACTTCTTCTCTCTCTTTGATCTTCAATACCATGTTCTCCTCGATGTTCTTGGAGTTCTATCCGATGTAATCTTCTTTTGCGGTGTGTTTATTGGGATCCGATGAATTGTGAGTTTATGATCAGATTATTCATGAGAAATATTTGAGTCTTCTCTGAAGTCTTTGATGCATGATTGTTATAGCTTTGTATTTCTCTTCGATCTATCGATTTGGTTTGGCATACTAGATTGATTTATCTTGCAATGGGAGAGGTGCTTTGTGATGGGTTCAATCTTGCGGTGCTCAATCCCAGTGATAGAAGGGGACATGACACGTATTTGTATTGTTGCCATTAAGGATAAAAAGATGGGGTTTAATCATATTGCTTGATTTTACTTTGTCTACATCATGTCATCTTGCTTAAGGCGTTACTCTGTTTCATACTTAATACCCTAGATGCATGCTGGATAGCGGTCGATGGGTGGAGTAATAGTAGTAGATGCAGGCAGGAGTCGGTCTACTTGTATCGGATGCGATGCCTATATACATGATCGTTGCCATGAATCCATCATAATTATTTGCTTTTCTATCAATTGCCCAACAGTAATTTGTTTACCCACCGTATGCTATGTGTTCGAGAGAGAAGCCTCTAGTGAAAACTATGCCCCCCGGTCTACTTTATCATATATTGAAAACCTAAAAAATACCTTGTTGCAATTTATTTACTTTTATTTTAATTAGTATTTTAGTTTATCTATTTACCTCAATAAGATTTAATCCTTGCAAATAACCGCTAAGAGGATTAACAACCCTCTTATTTGCGTTTGGTGCAAGTGTTTGCTCTTGTGTGTGTGCAGGTGCGCTTAACGGAATTTTGCTTGGTTCTCCTACTGGATTGATAACCTTGGTTCTTAACTAAGGGAAATACTTATCTCTACTGTACTGCATCATCCTCTCCTCTTCGGGGAAATACCAACGCAGACTACAAGTAGCAATTGCCACCGAAGCTGGCATAGTTTTGAGGCCCGAATAAATCCATATGAAGAATTTCCAGAGGTCTTGTTGTGGTCATGACAGTCTTGGAAGAGTGATGCTTCTGGCCAATTTTCTGGCCTCACAAGTAGTGCAGAGACGATCCTTATCGAATTTCACATCAAGAATGCCACGAAGATGATTTTTCTTCACAAGTGTCTGCAAGTTTCTCATACCTGCATGACCAATTCGACGGTTCCATGATACGTCTCCAACGTATCTATAATTTATGAAGTATTCATACCATGTTTATTATAGTTTTGTCTGATTTTGGTGCACTTTTATATGTATTTTATATGATTTTCATGGACTAACATATTGACCTAGTGCCCAGTGCCAGTTGCTGTTTTCTGCTTAATTTTGGTTTTCCAGAAAATCCATATCAAATGAAGTCCAAATGTAGCGAAACTTTTTGACGATTTTTTCTTCTCATTCATAATAGTGGGAGCAAACTCAACAAAATAACTGGCACTGGGCAAACCAAAAACAAGCAGAAAACAGCAACTGGCACTGGGCACTAGGTCAATATGTTAGTCCATGAAAATCATATAAAATCCATATAAAAGTGCACCAAAATCATACAAAACTATAATAAACATGGCATGAATACTTCATAAATTATAGATACGTTGGAGATGTATCATGGCACCGTCAAATTGGTCATGCAGGTATGAGAAACTTGCAGACACTTGTGAAGAAAAATCATCTTCGTGGCATTCTTGATGTGAAATTCGATAAGGAACGTCTCTGCGCTACTTGTGAGGCCACAAAATTGGCTAGAAGCATCACTCTTCCAAGACTATCATGACCACAACAAGACCTCTGGAAATTCTTCATATGGATTTATTCGGGCCTCAAAACTATGCCAGCTTCGGTGGCAATTGCTACTTGTAGTCTGCGTTGGTATTTCCCCAAAGAGAAGAGGATGATGCAGTACAATAGAGATAAGTATTTCCCTCAGTTAAGAACCAAGTTATCAATCTAGTAGGAGAACCAAGCAAAATTCCGTTAATCGCACCTGCACACACAAGAGTAAACACTTGCACCCAACGCAAATAAGAGGGTTGTTGTTAGGACCGAGAGTATATCGACCAGAGGGGGGGTGAATGGGAGATTCAAAAATTCTTGCGAAAGTTTTGAACCGATCCCAATCACAGCAGCGGAAAATATGGTTCGGTAGATTAACACTTGAATGAGCTCGCTGTATAGTGATATATCTATCGAAGTTTAAATCAGTTATCATTCGAACACAAGTTCGACAGATATGAAGGTAAAGCAGTACACGAACTGATCCTACAACACGAGGAAAACAATGTATGGATTATGATGGAAATGCACAGATATTGATAGCAAGATAAAGATTCGGCAGTGAAAGTAATTACACAGGCATACAGATGATGAGAATGAGATAGTCAATTGATAAACTAAGATTGATCAGATAAAACTATCGGCACTGAGCACGAATGTAAACTGCTGAATGAAATGCAGTAATGTAAAGCGAACCAGTGGTGCTCGATGGCGATAGAAGAATTTGGTAGACCAGTTCGCCCTTCTGCCAAAGGACTACGTCTGGTTGGAGGGGTTGTGATTTAACACAGAGGATAAACTCTCCTTGCCCTATTCTCCTTCAACTCGGAGCTGATCAGACTCCAGTTGATTTCACTCGTGGTAGATACTTGTCGGCGATCTCCAAACCTTCGACAGACTTCTTCGTGAACCACAATGACTCTTGGTTGCTGAAGATCTTGCTTGGTGAAGACAATTACTCTTCGACACTCGAGCCGACACCTATCCGTCTAGAGAGTGCGCAGCTCTCAAGAGTAATAGGTACAAGAACTCTAACTCAGAACTACTGTGATGCTCAACCACTGTCTAAGTTTGGGCTCTTGATTCTTTTCTCTCGGTGGATCTTAAACTCAAATCACTCGGAGAGGGGTTGCTCAATCAATCGTCTCAGAAATCTTAAGCGGAGCAGCCAACTCTACACCGGAGATAGCATTCTCTTCGGTACTGCATGGACTATTTCTCTCTGTGTGCACTAGCAAACAAATCAGTCCATGCCTGTTTCTGTCAACAATCTCCAAAACACAAGAGGGCAAGTATTGCACCAACAATCTCCTGCTTTTTGGACGATTGTTGACAAAACAGAACACATCGATAGATAGATAACAGAATGAAATGAAGTGTGATATACGAGAGATAAATACGAAGATAAAATACGCTCCCCCTTAATATATGCATCATTCTGATTGGAGTGAGCATAGGAGATGATGCGGAGGGTAGCGAGATGAATCTTCGTATGAGTGACATTGGCTGATGATCTCATACGTAGTTTTATCCAATGCACTCGACGGTGTCTGAGGTATTTCCTGCCACACACAACCTTTGACATGGATTAGTTAGATAGCGAAGATAATTTGAAAGGGGTTGTGGCAAAGGATACGCCTTGAAGATTTTCTCAGAACACAGTTTCATTCCACACGAGATATAGATTTCCTGCAAATTAGATGTACCAGGAATAATCAGAGCAACGGAGAGCAAAGGAGTCACAAGTATATTTCTCAGAGTGGATATGCTTCAGACTCTGTTTTCTTCTCCTGCATCGTTAGATAGTGAATGATAGACATATGTAGTAATTTCCCTCTTTTCGAGAGACATGAATTTCAATTCTCCTTGAAGGGCTTTCACTTGACCTTGCACGAAAGATAAATATCGAGGATAATCATTGCAAGGATGTAAGCAATCGATAGCACCTGCAACCAAATAACGATACGATAGCAACTATAGCATTGCAGGGGTTATTAACGGTACATGACGACGCAGTGTGCCATCACCACAGACGGTGAGATTAAGTTTCACGACCAAAAGTTCAACGACCAAAGCAAATTGTTCGAAAGAAGAGCAAAACGGCGAATGGAAACACCCTGCAAATAACCCGCTTATCTATCTCTCGATGTTCTTCTCCCCCTTTTTGTCAACAAGTGTCAAAAAGGAAAGAGAATGCATGCGAGGAACTACTTGTCCGAAGAATCCCCAGAACTTGAACTGTTCGGCGAAGCAGAACGAGCGATGGTCGAAGCCGAAACAGGAGTTGGAGACGCAGCACGGGCTTCGGGATCAGCTTCGGGAGTAGCAGAGTGAGGTGCATGTGGCTTGTAAATGAAGGTGCCTGCTGTGTCTTCAAGTTCATCATCGGGTTCAACAAACAGCAGGTCAGTGGAGGAAGAACGCTGAGGAAGCACAGGGGTTTGCCTTCGGATGCGAGGAACTTCAAACAACTCCAGATGATCATAATCTTTCTTGATTCCCTTGGCAGACAGTTGTTTGCGAGAATAATGCTTGTGCAGAAGGGTCCACGAGCGCTTCTTCTGTTCTTTCTCATATAGCAGTGCTTGACGAGCATAATTGTGAAGCAGATTGATCTCAGTCATCATTTCCACTTTCTCTTTGCGACCGAGCTTAATATGACTCTCCAGGGATTGCTGAGTGCGAAGACAAATCTCATATAGAGAGGGATTTTCTTCACGAGGGATTTCAACTTTGACCTTCTTGATCTTCGGAGCTCTAGCAGAGGCAGAAGCAGCGGCATCAATAGGTGTCTTCCCTTTACCGATGTCCTTCACAGTTCGAAGAGTATCTCGGACTGGTGGCATAAAAACTTTTGGGACATATGGGCAGAAGAACTTTTTCATGAGAAGTTGCTCAATGGCAAACATGACCCACGGTGCATATGGCTTCAAGACTTGAGGGCTATCAGCTGCATAGGCTAAGTTGCGAATAAGAAGATCTGGAATATCAAATCAAATGCCATGAGCTATAGCTTGAAGAGCATTTGCCACGATGCCATGAATGTTTTCGGGCCAGTTTGTTGGCGTGAGAGAGTTGCACATGATATAGAACAAAACTTTGTTCTCATAGGCCAGATGCTTAGGATTTGCCTCGGTACATTCATCTCCAACAAGTTCGGGGTCCATTAACATGTGAAGTTCAGCTTCGGATATATCCCAGAAGTGCAGTCTGTGTTCACGTGAGGCATCAAATTCGCATCGAGGAAGATTCAACAACGCCAAAAACTGGTCAGCCGGGCATTTGATCTTTTCTTCCTCGGTCATCCATTCAAGAATCCAAGTACTGCTGTCGTTAAGGTCCCCTGAGATATAAAGAGTGGCATAGAACTGAAGGACAACTTCACGGTTCCAGCCATGATTGAAACGAAGAAAACTCTTCAGGAAGACCTGTTCAATCTGCTCGATGGTGTGATGGAAGCAAGGTAAACTTTCGAGCTCAGCGAAATCCAGAATTCTGTGCTTGAATATGCGATTTTTGCCATACAGAATGCGAGCATAATATGCTGCCTGTTCCTTTGTCCAGAATCTCGGTGACATGGATGTTGTTTCACCATCATAAGGGCTGGTCCCAAAGAATGCAAGTTTCGAACGATGAAACTGCTCATTGAAAGTTGGGCCATTCGGGCCATCATTGACGGGAAACAGCGGGAAGGTTTCCAACGGGTTGCTCAGTGGTTCTTCATCAGCCATAGACTGGGTTCGAACATCATCAGGCGCAGGCACTCCTTCCTCAATTGGTTTGAGAGGAGCATGATGCTTCCTAGATTTGTCTCGTGCAGACCGCTTCGAGGAACATGACTGACTGCTGTTCTTGCTCGCCGGAACTCCTTCAGCATCTTTCTGATTTTCGGGCACAAGGTCCTTTTCTTTCCTTTCACTTTCATCGGCGGGAGGCACGACAACTTCTTTCTCGGGTGTTTGAGTCACACCGAGTGGGGCAATTTCTTCTCGAGCCAATGGCTCAACAGATTTCTTATCTTCCTCTACCAACTGTGGTGCAGTGGTAAGAGGAGCAGGATCAACATCCATCTGGGTAGGGGCACCAGATGATGAGACCAGGGGTCTTTTCTCTCGGGAAGCATGGAGCTCCCCCTCAATCTTGTCATTCTCCTCCTTATTTTGTTCGGAGGGCTCTGCTTGCAATATTCTCGGTGGCGTTGGATCTGCCTTCTCAACCTCAATCTCTTCATCAACTTCGTCAACTGGTGATTTCTGCTTGGGAGGTGCATTTTCTTCATCAATCTTTTCCAGGAATATATTAACTTCTTGTTGCTCTTGGGCTGCTGGCGCAGGAATGATAACCTCTTCAGTGCCAACTTGTTGCATGAGTTCATCCTCGTGAGGTGGAGATGGAGGAACCCGCTGCAATGGTACATGGGAATCCATAGGATCACCGGATACATTCTGAAGGCGGCGGTCTTTGTTAACTTTTGGCTTACTTCCTCTTGCCCTAGCCTTCTGACATTTTTCTTCCTGAATACTTCTTCGAGCGAGATCTGCCTTGCGGTCAATCTCCTCATTTCTTCTGTCACATAGCTGAGACACATCCATGTGCAAGCGTGAGTGCCACTCAACTTTCTCATATCTCAAGGCACTGAGGGCCTTGGTGAATTCAACAATTTCTTTGTTCATCTTCTTCCTTTCGGATTCAGATTTGGCTTCATTTCTCAGTTTCTCGATGGCTTGTTTGTCTCTGACAGCTTTGTTCAGCTTCTTAGTGATTTTCTTCAGCTCAATGAAATGTTTTGTTACCATTTCGGTAACATCATCGGGCAGTCCCAGATCGCACACCTCATTAGCATTTGCATCATAAGCTGCACTGTCAATCACATCGATCATGAAGTTGAAATCATACTTCTGTTCCTCTGTGGGAGCAGGAACAGTGAGCTTGGTCTTCTTGGCAGCCACATCTGCATGTTCTTCAGACTGCAGCTTCCTCTTCGCAGCAGTGCTAGACAAGGTTTTCGGAGCAGCAGAACCCGAAGGTTTATCAGTGGACGGAATGGGTGCAAGCCTGGGTGATTTCCTCGGAGATGCCAACGCTTTCACTGGCGAGGGAGTCTTGGATGGCTTGTTGAGGATGATGAGACGATCATACAGTGGGATTTCATCAGGGGTGTCTTCTTTTGACGACTCATCAGACGAGCCGGAAACTGCCTTCTTGGTTCTCTTGGTGAGGGTTTTCTTTCGTGGTGCACGAGGGGAAACTGATTTCTCAGATTTTCTTTCCTTTGAGACTGATGCACGTTCCTTCTTCTTCAGTACATCTTGCTGAGTCAGCGCGACGTTTTTCGCTTCAACTTGGTTTTTCTTAGCTTCTCTAGCTTCGCGCTTGGCTTTAGCCTTCGCCCTCTTAGCCACTTCCTCGAGGAAATCAGCGATTGTTTTGAGGGAATCTTTGTGAGCATTTGGAGGCAGTGGTGGTCTGACTTTTTCATCATCGGGGCCAATGCAGTTCTCTGCAATGCAGTCATTCCACGGGGGTGTGAAGGCAAACAGAATTTGGTACTACTCGCGAACATTTTCATATCGGTACCATTTGCTCGCCCAGTGGCGGCGAATCCTCTGGAGCCTGTTGTTGCGATCTGTTGCCGATTCTCCTTCAGGTGGAGTTCAGTAACTTTCAGGATCAAACATTTCTGCAGTAGTGTTCTTTTCTCTGCCACGACCGCCCTTTTTGGGATTTCCATCAGAGAAGATGGTTAAAGCGTTAGTGACCAATTCATCCTCGGGCTGACTGTGAGCAGAGGGAATTTCCTCAGAATCTTCTTCGGACACAGATTCTTGTCTCTTCTTCGGAGCCTTGGGTGGCTTCGAGGATTTACCTCCTCCAGTCAATCTCATTTGCTCGGATCTTGGTGGAAGCTGAGGCAAATAACCTTCATAATCTGAATGCTCTACAGAACTCTGCGACATGACCAACCTGTGAAATAGAATAGATGCGAGGGAAAACAAAGGTAGGGTCATAAGCATGCACAGATAACTTTTGAACGAAAATGATTTTGAAGAGGGCCGACCAGGAACTCATGGTAAAACAGAAAGATATCATTGATAGATTTTACCAGCTAGCCAGAGACAAATCCAGGGCAGGTTGATAGCTATCTAATCTTTCGGATAAATACACATGAACCCTAGATGAGGAAAACCAGTACGAGGAAGATCTACAAACCGTACTAGTCAAACCCTAGTGATTTCTAAAGATCTACCGCAGTAAAATAAATCGAGGAAAATAGCATCGGTAAGAACTGCCCTATGAACTGAGAGAGGGAGAGGAGCAGTTCCAGATCTAAGCACCCTAACTTGGCAACTTAGATCAACTACGGTAATGCGGGAGAATGTATTACCGCACGGGCGTGATCAGCTGCGACGAGACTTCACCGGAGTTTCACGACGGAGCTTCTCGCCGGAGTTGCTTCGAGCTCGGGCTCGGTTGATGGAGAAACGAGGGTTTGCGCGGATGAGGAAGAAGATGCGACGAGGGGTATTTATAGCTGTGGAGCTGAACTTCTTCTCCGAAATCTATGGCCAGCAGTTTCGGGACGCTCCGCATTCGACGGACACGATCACGATAGTGGGGATCGTGGGCACGTGGCAATCGTTTTCTGCGATAAACTCGGGAAGAGAGCGAGATGGCGAAAGATTTGAAGGGCTGATAGCCAAAAGTGGATAAAAGTTCGAAGTAGATTTCTTTCGCGACCAAGGACGTCGGAGAGAGATCTTCATCGGATCTAATTGCATGCTTACGACGGACAACATAGATTTAGAAGAGAAAGAATAGAGGGATAAAAGGGTCCGAAACAAAACACTCAGCCAAATGAAAAAAATACCAATCAAGGAGCTATGAGTGAGTTGTTCATCGGACGAAACACAAACACGGCAATTCGAAGATAAACAACACAGAGAGCAAATAACCCAAAGAGCTAGCACCAACAATATAGATCTCAGGGCAAAGGATAATCGAGAAGAATCCCTGAGATAGAGTTCGTGCAAGATGGGTTAGTTCTTTTTCACAACCCACACTTGTGTGGGCAGTGCAGACATCATTTGTCTTGACTGAGCAGGGACGTTCTTTCATAGATTTCCGAAGTTCACCTGTGCATCTCGAGAGTAATTATATGAGTAAGCATTGAAATTGTTCCCAAAGACATGAGCATAATGATTAGAGGAGACACGCATTTACTCCTTTTGTCGACAGTTCGACTGATAACTGTTCGAGGAAGTTGCACTGCCGTACTGTGAGGGATCATAATTTCCTCGAAGAGAATTACTCTGCATATTTAGGTTAGCAGTGACAGATAAACTTTCAATAGTGTACTTCTTCACCCAGATTTGCTTCTTGGGTGAACTTGACCTGTAGTTAGTCCCAACATATCGAGCGAAAACCTTACCATTCTGTTGTTTGAAGAGTTTGTAGTTTGAGTCATCAGACTCGTCAGAAACAACAGGAAGGGGAGTATCATATCCATTCAGGAGCGCAGGTTCGAGAGTTTTGCTCTTAGCTAGAACCCAACTTGTTCGAGGATATTGCTCGGGAGTCCAGTAGGTTCCATCAACGTTGAGTTTCCTTTCGAAATCCAATCCTTCCTTTCGGGGATTTTTGTGCAGTATTGACTTCTTGAGCACATCACATAGTGTTTTATGCCCTTTGAGGCTTTTCAGCATTCCCGTCTTAAGCAAGTTCTTTAGTCTGCAATTTTCATCAGAGATAGCAACAAATTCCTCGGGAGAGGGGTTAGGAATATCATTCGAAGTAGTTGTAATATTCTCGATGGCAGCATTGGATATTTCAGCATTTGAATCAGCATTGCTTCGTTCTAGGCATTTTGAGCAAGAAGGCACAAGGTCAACAAGAAGGTTGTTAGATTGCTCGGCGAAGAGAGAAGATTTTTCTTTCGCAAGTGCGTTATAAGACTCTTTCAGTGACTCGAGTTCTTGATTCCTGCTAAGGAGTTCATCTGATAAACTCTCGTAGTCGACTGCAAGAGAATCATATCGTTTGGAAAGAACATCAATTGTTGAAGAAAAAGCATCATGCTTTTCAGTCAACTCTTGATTTTTCTCCATCTCTTCGACCAGCAATCCTTCGGTTTTCCTGAGATTCATCTCAAGTCTTTCAAGCTCATCATGTTGAGATTTTGCAATCTTAACAAGTTTAGCATAGGCAATGTATTCAGAGGAATATTCAATCATTGATTTTCGGTGTTTAGCTGATACCTGATCCTTTGAGGTTTTTGCCATGAGACAGAATGCAATAGATTCATCATCACTTGATGCATTATCATCAGTGCCTGATTCGAGAGTATTCTCGGATGATTCATAGGCGACGAATGCATTTCCTCTTCCTCGGCTTCTGTAAATTTCTTCGTCTTCTGATTCGGATTCAGATGTTTCATCTTCAGAATCCATATTCATTTCTGCACACACTCTAGTCAGCTGCGATATTTTCTTCATATTAGACTCAATGGTTGCTCTCGTATGTACGTCAGTGACTGGTCTCGTCGAAGATGATGCGGCAGATTCATTTTTCTTCGGGAGCTTAGTATGACGATCCACTTGAGTGAATCCAGAGCAGTGAAGATAAATCCATCTGCTGCTAGGTTTTTCATCTTGATCCCAGCAAGGACAGTCTACAATGTAGTGACTGAGTTGTTTGCACTTGAAGCACTTTATTTCTTTCTGAGGTAATCTTCTTGAAGATTCAGGCAAGTCAACTTCGTCATCATTTGTGAGACACAGATTTTGTCTTCTGAGATCACCAAGTCTCTCCGTAAGCATTTCGAGTTCTCGTGTGACAGAGTGTTGATTCTCGACATCTTCCTCTTGTGAACTTTCATAGTGTGAAAGAATTTCCCCTTCGCTTTCTGAGGAAGATTCTTGATGCCCATTTTCAAGTTCCATCTTTTCTTCGTAAATAGACAATAACGTCATGACCTCGACATAGTGAAGATCTTCATAGTCAGGTCTTTGCTTGATTTCAGCCACGATTGGATCAAAGGTTGCATCAAGAACACTCAGTAACTTATCGACTACATCTCTATCGGTGATATCTGTTATTCCTCGTTGATGAAGTCTTTCAACAATATTTGTCAAACGATCGGTGAGTTCCATAGCACTTTCCCTACGAAGACTTCTGAAACCAGCATACATGGCACAAAGCATTTCTGTGTGTTGATCTGTTCTGGCAATGAATTCTTCATGAACATCCTTTATAGCATTCCAGAGTTGCTTTGCAGAGTCAAGCTTTCGGAACCGAATGAAAATGTCTTTTGAGATACTGTCACAGATGATATTTTTTGCTTGAGCGTTCAATCGCATTCTAGCTTTGTCATCGGAAGTGGGAGCATCAGGGTGCTGAACAGTGTATCCATTTTCCACAATCTGCCAAAGTATAATGTTGATGGCTTGAAGTCTGATTTTCATTCGCTCTTTCCAGTAGACATAATCATTTCCATCGAAGATAGGAAACCTTTCAGAGTGCGAGGATCTACCTGCATACGACATACTCAAAACTCCAAGGTTGTTAGACCTTTAATGAACAGAGACAGGGAGTACCTGCTCTGATACCAATTGTTAGGACCAAGAGTATATCGACCAGAGGGGGGGTGAATGGGAGATTCAAAAATTCTTGCGAAAGTTTTGAACCGATCCCAATCACAGCAGCGGAAAATATGGTTCGGTAGAGTAACACTTGAATGAGCTCGCTATATAGTGATATATCTATCGAAGTTTAAATCAGTTATCATTCGAACACAAGTTCGACAGATATGAAGGTAAAGCAGTACACGAACTGATCCTACAGCACGAGGAAAACAATGTATGGATTATGATGGAAATGCACAGATATTGATAGCAAGATAAAGATTCGACAGTGAAAGTAATTACACAGGCATACAGATGATGAGAATGAGATAGTCAATTGATAAACTAAGATTGATCAGATAAAACTATCGGCACTGAGCATGAATGTAAACTGCTGAATGAAATGCAGTAATGTAAAGCGAACCAGTGGTGATCGATGGCGACAGAAGAATTTGGTAGACCAGTTCGCCCTTCTGCCAAAGGACTACGTCTGGTTGGAGGGGTTGTGATTTAACACAGAGGATAAACTCTCCTTGCCCTATTCTCCTTCAACTCGGAGCTGATCAGACTCCAGTTGATTTCACTCGTGGTAGATACTTGTCGGCGATCTCCAAACCTTCGACAGACTTCTTCGCGAACCACAATGACTCTTGGTTGCTGAAGATCTTGCTTGGTGAAGACAATTACTCTTCGACACTCGAGCCGACACCTATCCGTCTAGAGAGTGCGCAGCTCTCAAGAGTAATAGGTACAAGAACTCTAACTCAGAACTACTGTGATGCTCAACCACTGTCTAAGTTTGGGCTATTGATTCTTTTCTCTCGGTGGATCTTAAACTCAAATCACTCGGAGAGGGGTTGCTCAATCAATCGTCTCAGAAATCTTAAGCGGAGCAGCCAACGGGCAACGTTGGAGCGGGGTGGCTATTTATAGCCGCAGCCTTCCCTGATGGGAAATGACCAAATTGAGCACGAGTCCAACGGTCGGAATTGAGCACAACGGTAACATTACGTGTGGAGCAAGTAATGCTAACTCCTCAGTTCGAAAGATATCTCCTACAGCAACGAAGAACAACGTCTTCTGCTGGCAGGTAATCATTCGAAGCATAAAGAGATTTCTCTCAGTCTCGCATAGGTTTGGGCTAAGCATCACAGCGGATCTAAGCTTCGAGAACCTATACCCCTCTTAATAGTACGGAGGTCCTATGACTCAAATGAATGGAAGAAGAACGACGAAAAGAATGCTACGTCTTTACTTCGTCTTCGCCTCCCATCGCTGCAGTCAATTTCTTCGGACGTAATCACCGAACCAATTGCTTCACGTCAGCAATAAATTTTCGAGGGGTCAACTCCTTCACTTCATTCTTCTCGTCTACAAGGCTTCAAAGGATGTAGCTCGTACTTCTCCGCAACACAGATATTCTTCGGTGAAGTTCCTCAAACTCTACACCGGAGACATCATTCTCTTCGGTACTGCATGGACTATTTCTCTCTGTGTGCACTAGCAAACAAATCAGTCCATGCCTGTTTCTGTCAATAATCTCCAAAACACAAGAGGGCAAGTATTGCACCAACATTTGTCAATCCTCTTAGCGGTTATTTGCAAGGATTAAATCTTACAGAGATAAATAGATAAACTAAAATACTAATTAAAATAAAAGTAAATAAATTGCAGCAAGGTATTTTTAGGTTTTTTATATATGATAAAGTAGACCCGGGGGCCATAGTTTTCACTAGAGGCTTCTCTCTCGAACACATACCATACAGTGAGTAAACAAATTACTGTTGGGCAATTGATAGAAAAGCAAATAATTATGACGGATTCATGGAGATGATCATGTATATAGGCATCACGTCTGAGACAAGTAGACCGACTCCTTCCTGCATCTACTACTATTACTCCACTCATCGACCGCTATCCAGCATGCATCTAGGGTATTAAGTATGAAACAGAGGAACGCCTTAAGCAAGATGCATGATGTAGACAAAGTAAACTCAAGCAATATGATTAAACCCCATCTTTTTATCCTTAATGGCAACAATACAAATACGTGTCATGTCCACTTCTGTCACTGGGATTGAGCACCGCAAGATTGAACCCATCACAAAGCACCTCTCCCATTGCAAGATAAATCAATCTAGTAGGCCAAACCAAATCGATAGATCAGAGAGAAATAGAAAGCTATAATAATCATGCATAAAAGAGTTCAGAGAAGACTCAAATATTTCTCATGAATAATCTGATCATAAATTCACAATTCATCGGATCCCAACAAACACACCGCAAAAGAAGATTACATCGGATAGAACTCCAAGAACATCAAGGAGAACAGGGTATTGAAGATCAAAGAGAGAGAAGAAGTCATCTAGCTACTAGCTATGGACCCGTACGTCTGTGGTTAACTACTCACACATCATCGGAAGGGCAGCAAGGTTGATGAAGAAGCCCTCCGTGATCGATTCCCCCTCCGGCAGAGTACCGGAAAAGGCCTTTAGATGGGGCTCACAAGCCTGGGGGGCATGCCCTACCCCCCTGGGCGCACCCTCTAGGCTTGTCGCCTCCTCGTGGCTCTTCTGGTCTTCTCCCGAAACTTCGTGGGTCTCTTCTAGTCCAGAAAAAATTAATCCAAAGTTTTTTCTCGTTTGGACACTTTTTGATAATGATTTTCTGAAAAGGCAAAAACAAGCAGAAAACAACAACTGGCACTGGGCACTGGGTTAATAGGTTAGTCCCAAAAAATGATATATAATGGCATATAATTGCATATAAAACATCCAAGATTGATACTATAATAGCATGGAACAATAAAAAAATTATAGATATGTTGGAGACGTATCAGCAGTCATTATGGTGTGGTTATTGTTGATGATTTCTCTCGCTATACTTGGGTATTCTTTCTTGAAGACAAGACCTACACCCAAGATATCTTCAAAAGATTCGCCAAGAAATCTCAGAATGAATATGATGTGCGCATCAAGCATGTCAGAAGCGACAATGACACTGAGTTCAAAAACACCAATATCGAAGACTTTCTCGATGAGAATGGTATCACTCATAAATTCTCTGCTGCATACACTCCCCAACAGAATGGAGTTGTGGAGCGAAAGAATAGAACTCTCATTGAGATGGTGAGAACAATACTCAGTGAGTATAAAACTCCCATTCATTTTTGGGCTGATGCTATTAACACCGCTTGCCATGTTGTGAATCGTGTTTATCTTCACAAGTTCCTTAAGAAAACTTCATATGAGCTTATCACTGGCAAGAAACCGAATGTTTCTTATTTACGTGTCTTTGGTGCACCATGCTATATTCGTGACATGAATCACAATTCTAAGTTTGCACCTAAAGCACATGAAGGTTTCTTCTTGGTTATGGCTCGAACTCGCATACTTATCGGGTCTATAACTCTCATCACGAAAAAGTTATGGAAACGGTAAATGTGCGGTTCGATGAATCTAATGGCTCTCAAAAGGAGCACCTGCCAAATGTGATAGATGAACCTCCGATTTCGGATGCTATTCGACAAATGGCTATCGGCGACATCAGGCCAGTCAAAGGGAATGCTCATGACTCCTCCGATAATGATGCTCCCACTGTTCAAAGAAGAACTTGTCAATCCACTGCCGAAGAAAATGCTGCTCCGAACCCAAATGGCAATCAAAATGCAGATGCTGATCAAAATGACAATCTTGATGCGAATGGCAACACAAATGCCAACCCAGATACTGATACAGTGCAAAATGATCATCTAGAAGGAAATCCTCATCCACGAGTTGCAAATCGAGTTGACCCTTCATTAATTCTCGAAGAACTCAAGAATCCAGGTCACAGACCAACCACTCGCTCATGCACTCGTTTGGCTAACTACTATGGCAGTTTCTCTTTTGTCTCATTAGCAGATACTACCAAGTATGAGGAGGCCATGAATGATCCCGACTAGATGAATGCTATGCAAGAAGAGTTGGTGCAATTCGAGCTGAATGATGTGTGGGAATTGGTCGATCGACCGAATCCTAATAAGCACAATATCATCGATACCAAATGGATCTTCCGAAATAAGCAAGATGAAGATGGCATTGTGGTAAGAAACAAAGCACGACTGGTTGCTCAAGGGTATACACAGGTAGAAGGTATAGATTTTGGTGAAACTTATGCTCCCGTTGCCCATCTTGAGGCCATTCGCATTCTTCTTGCATATGCAAATTACAATGACATCTTGCTATATCAAATGGATGTGAAGAGTGCTTTCCTCAATGGTGAAATCGATGAGGAAGTCTATGTTAGACAGCCACCTGGCTTTGAAAATCCTCAATTCCCTAACAAAGTTTTTAGGTTGAAAAAGGCTCTATATGGGCTCAAGCAAGCTCCTCGAGCATGGTATGATACACTGAGGAGGTTTCTGCTCGAAAAGGGATTCAGGCCAGGATCCACTGACTCCACTCTTTTCACACGTGCTATTGATGGTGTTTTATTCATGTGTCAAATTTATGTGGATGATATTATATTCGGCTGCACTAACAATGCTTGCACATGGAGTTCGGACGAATGATGTCTGAGAAATATCAAATGTCATGATGGGTGAACTTAAATTCTTTCTCGGGCTGCAAATTCATCAACAGAAGAATTGCATTTTCATCTCTCAGGAGAAGTATCTCAAAGACTGCCTGAAGAAGTTTAAGATGTCAGACTACAATCACAAAGGTTACAAAACTCCTATGCCTACGAATGGTCAGCTTGATGCTGATGTGTACGGTAAAGATTATGATCAAAAGGCTCATCGTTCGATGATTGGTTCTTTACTTTACCTATGTGCATCCAGACCTGGCATTATGTTGAGTGTTTGCATGTGTGCTCGTTTCCAAGCTGCACTGAAAGAATCACATCACCAAGCGGTCAAGCATATTCTGAGATATTTGGCTCACACCCCCACCTTAGGTTTATGGTATCCTAAGGGAGCACAGTTTGACCTCATTGGTTATTTAGACTCAGATTATGCAGGTGACCGAGTTGACAGGAAATCTACTTCGGGGACCTGCCATTTCCTCGGTAGATCTTTGGTATGTTGGTCGTCAAGGAAGCAGAACTATGTGTCTTTATCTACGGCTGAGGCCAAATATATTGCTTCTGGTGCCTGTTGCACTCAGTTGCTATGGATGAAGCAGACTCTGAAGGATTATGGCGTCAAGGTCAAGAAGATTCCGTTATTGTACGACAATGAGAGTGCAACTAAAATTGCAGACAATCCAGTGCAACACTCTCGCACCAAGCATATTGAGATCAGACACCGTTTTCTTCACGATCATGTTGCTCGAGAGGATATTGTGATCAGTCATGTCAAGACCGAAGAAAATCTCGCTGATATCTTCACCAAGTCTCTCAACGAGAAAAGATTCTGTGTGTTACGGTGTGAGCTCAATATCCTAGATTCCGCAAACGTGCAGTAAGCTAGACTCGGCACCCGTACCAACACTTCCACATCTTTAAAGGAAAGGGTGCATAGCACTCGAAGAGCCAGAAAATTTCGACAAAGTGAAATTTTCTTTCTGAGAGCGAATACATTAACGAAGAACTAGACCAACCGAGTGCCACGACCAGTTGTGCGATGCTCGGGGTCATACAGTTCTTATACGGTGGGTCACGCCACCACACTTTCTTGGAGAGTTGTCTTTCATTCGGCGTGATTCGTGTTTTGTCCGAATGTATTTCACTCATAGCTATCTTTACGGTTATCTTTTCTTCTTCGACTGAGTGAAATACCTAGGACCCGGTTTTCCCTCTCTTCTACCTCTTCCAGTCTATGTTATTCCGTTATGAATGCACAATTTCATCTGGTAACGAAACTTATCTGGTGTCCTTGACCACGAATTTGTTTTGGTCCGAACTTAATTTAATTTGGCAAAAGTCGTCCAAAATTTGGGGTTTCCCGCCCAAGTCATGACCGCGTCTCCTTGACAGTTGCCACGTGCTTATCAGCAACCACTCTCTTATCTGGGCCGTTGAATAGCAAAAGGCCTTTCACTATGGCCATCCAATCAGATTCACCGGGTGCGGTTACTTCCCCTCGCTTATAAGTACCTCGGCGGCCCCCGTCCACCCTCATTCACTCTGTCTCTCCGCCACCGTCACCTTCCGAACTTCTACCGTACCGCTCCATCTCGAGCGTGACGACGCCGATCATCCTCACCGCTTAGCTGCCGGAAGGAGGTCGTCGGAGTCCTTCCTCGCCGCCGAGGGTCATCCTCCACCCCACGCCGCCGTAGTGGCTGCACATCGCCAAGCTAGGGTATGTGCAGTGCAAACTCGTGCTTCCGTTTCTCTGTTCTAGTTCGTCCGCGGTAATTTCCCTGTGTTTTTACCGTATTTATCAGATCCATATCGATAGGTTACAACTTCTGGATGCGGTTTGTAGTTTTTCATCGCACCTCTCAATTCAGATCTAGGGTTTGTGCTCTGTCTCGAATGAATGAAATGTATAGCTTGTTAACTAGTACTTTTTGAATCTACTAGTTCGATATATTCAATTGTTTCATTCGAAACATTGCTCAAAGTCTGAATCTTATTTCCTCGAAAAATGTTTTCTCTTCAAAATCTTTGCTGTGTGCATTCATAACCCTACCCCATTTTCCCTCGCATCTATTCTTATTCACAGGAAAATGCAGTCTGTTGAAGATTCTGCCCAGCCAGTGGACCGCACCGACAAAGAAGAAGATTTGTTTTTAGGGACTGCTGATGAATCTAAGGCACCGAATGCTAAGGACCCAACGGTAGGCCCCTCCTCACACAAGCGAAAGACAACTGATGATCCAGCCAACGAGCAAGAAGAGACTGCTCCAAAGAAAAAGAAGAGAGGTGGCAGACAACCTTATACCAATACTGCTGAATACATCTCCCATGACCGATATAACACTGTCAAAGGAGAAACCAAACATGAAAGATATCAGCGACTGCAATGGATTCGACATCACTGGGTGTGAAAGTGGTTCAACTTTGAATTTGTTCACCCTCGATTTGCTCAGAACTTCGCTTTCCATCCACCGTGGGGTGACTGCCGGGAAATTTCTCTCATACCTCGCCAGGGTCCCGAAGCAAGACCTCTTCCTCCTCCAAATGCTCATGAGTCATCTCTTCGAACACCTGAATCTTATCCAGAAGAGCTGGCAAAGCAACATCGAAATGCTATCAAGCGAGCAAAAAGGGCAGAAAAGCAAAAGGCTCGTGAACTGGAAAACCGTCGCCTTCTTAAGGATGAAGTTGAGAAGAAAAAGGCTGAAGGTAAATCAGAGGGGCGCACGAAACGCACACATGATCCCAGCTCGGCTGCTTCTTCGAAGAAAAAGCATGCTCCGAGGAAAAGGAAGGCTCAACCCACTGATGAATTTGAAATGAGTGGTTCTTCTGATGATGACGATCCTCCTCTCACCAAAGAAGAAGTTCCTGCCACTCTTAGCGAGCAAGTGAATATCACTACTTCCACTGTACTGCCTGATCTTCGAGCGCAAGTCATTCTCAGGCTCCTCCGAAGAAAGTGGTTTCCAGGAAAACTCCTCCTACCACTGTCACGATGAAATAGCATGTTGACACCACTCCTCATCCAGATGCAATCGACTTGAAAGATTTCATTGTCGAAGCCCCCGTGCAAACTGCCAAGCCAGGCGAACAGATTCCTAAGCTTGCCTTGAAGAAATTAAAGGCACCTGCAACCGAGCAAAGTGCCCCGCCAAAGAAAGCTGCGGATGCACTGAAGGATATGGCGGATGTTGCTCCGAAGAAGAGGGCTGCCAAGTTTGCGCCTACTCTCACTCAGCCATTGGCCTCGATGCCACCAACCGAGCAAGTTAATGTGCAAGCTGCTCCCGCTCATGAATCCAGTGCTCCTCATTCCTACAATCACATGTTCATCATGGAACAGCTCGATAAGTTTGTGGAAAATCCTTTTGATGGAGAAGTGGCATCTTTGCCCATCCCTGCTGAGGTTATTGAACAAGCAACCACCCTTATCCATGACATGAGAGAAGACGCCATTGAGATTAATTCTCTCTCTGCTGAGCTGCATGACCTTGATGGTCAAATGAAAACTGCCTCCTCCAAATTTGTCTTCAGAGAGCTTGAGGACTCATACACGGATATCAACCGTGCCTTGACTATGCTTCGTCACAGACGCCTGGGTTTTCGCTCCGATCTCGATGGCATTGTACGAAAGATTTGTGATGCACACCAAGCCCAAGTCACAGGTTACAATGATCTCGTCAACGACCATATTGACCCTATTGCCCAATAGAAGAGAAAGCAAAGAAAGAAACCTGCTGGAAGGCAAGCACCGATTGCAAAACAAGAAAATCCGCCTCCAATGAAGGAAAAGACACCTGAGCCGGTCACTCACTCAGAACCCCGTGAATAGGAAACTGAAGCACAATCTTCGCCAAGGCCAACTGAAACAATGCCTGTGGCCTCACCCGTTAGAACAGTTTCTCCTATCTGATCTGCTCCTGAGGAAGGTGAAGTTGTTCGCTCTGAAACAAATGCACCTACCCCTGATGCCGCAATTCCTTCGGAACTAGTGGTCATCGAGCAACAACAATAGCAGCAAACTCCCGAGCAAAGTGAAGTTCCACCTCCTGAGCATAAATCAGCTTCTGTTTTGCCCGAAGCTCAACCTACTGTCAGCACAACTCCTCCATCTATGACTTCTGCTCCGTCTATGCTTCAACTGACAGTGGACTCAAATGCCAGAAATGCTGATGTTGGTCCCTCTGAACGACGCTCTCTTTCTGGTCGTCATCCTGACTCTGTTGTTTATGGTGATGAATTCATTACACCCGAGGAAGAACTCACTTATCCTTTCCCTCGAGAAGAACTGCCCGTTTTCTCTGCGGGTGCTGGTGCTAAAGGCCCCTTGTTTAACCGGCATTCTCTTCCGAAGTTCTTTCAGGAGAGTACTTATGATGGTCCTCACACTTCTGATTCCCCTCATTTCTAGACCAAGGAACAGGCTATCTACTATGCACGTGTGCTCTATGAAAGCTGGCAGATTTTCCCTCATGAATTTCCTGATATCCCTGCAATGAGGAATATTGGCTGCTTTAATCAATTGCTTCAAGACTTGGATGACTTTTGTCTCACCAAAGTATTTGAATTCGAGCACCCTTGGAACCAAGAAATTATTCTTCAGTTCTATGCAACATTGTATATCTCTGGTGATGAGAATGATAGCTCAAAGTGGATCCTCGAATGGATGACTGAAGGAAAATGAATCAAGTGCACTTCCACATATTTCACCTCCCATTTTCATTTTCTTCGCTTTGAGCATGGAACTACTGAAATCTGGATGCACAACATTGATGTCATATCTGATAAAGATTTCGAGTGCACTATGGACAAAGAAAATATTCAAGATTATACTGGTCCTCCTGTTCCTGACCACTTAACGTTCGAGAACCAGACTTTGTATCATCTGCTCACCTATACCATCTGCCCTCTGGCTGGCATGAATGCTGATAAATCAATCTCAGATATCCTTCGCAACACTATTTATGTTATCTCCGAAAGGTATATCTTTGATGTTGAAGATCTATTTCTTCGCATTCTGAAAGACGCTGCACAATTTCCATTCTGCGTCAAAGTATATGCACCTTGGATTCAGAAAGTAATTGATCATGCAATGAGAAATGTGTATCTTGCCAAGGCTAGCCACAAAAGTTTTTCCTCCTATCAGAGACACGATGAAGGTTATGGAAGAATTTTCCTCAGGAAAACCATCGCAATCTGCTGATGATTATCACAATCAATTTGATGGTCCTCGGCTGCCACAGCGTATGCGTATGCCCACTTCATAGCCACCATCCCATCTTGAAATCAGTATGCGAACTCAACAACTTCTGCTGCAACATATTGCTGATGATCATTGAGAGAAAGAGCATCTGGCGAATGAAATGAACATTGTCAACAATCGTACCAGGCTGGTACATTTGATCACCGATGAGAACAAGAAAAGACTCTGGAAACTGGTTCACAAGTTCTTCACTGAAAAGCAATTGCTGAATGTGAACCTCAAAGAGCTCTATGACTACATTGACAAAGGTTTCAGTGTGGATGATTTCAAGGAGCGTAGTACTCCTTCTTTACCTGCTCGAGAGCATCCCACAGATATTCTCTTAGAATTCGTCCTTCCGGTTTAGACGTCATTCTGGACATGAGTTGGTTCTCGGCCAATCAAGTTGCAATTGATTGTCCATCTAGTTCTATTCAACTTACTCATCTTTTGGTCAGAGCATCTGCTTCTGATCCTTCGTTTTGGTAATCATAATTCCTTTGTATTTAAGTGTCGAATTATTCAGATGTTTTTATAACCTGATGCATTTGCATTCTTCCTTCTTCTGGTTGAGTACCAATACTCCCCTCAGATCCTTTGCCGACCACCTGATCTTTTGTTGGATTATTATCCGACGGTGTCCTTCATATTCAATAACTCTTATTACATCCTTGTTGCTTATGAGTCTGTGCTCAACAATGTCATTCCCAGCCGACTGGCTACATAATTATCATACTAATCTTAAACTGTGCCACCTGGTCCTCCTTCCCGGTGCACATTTCTGACAATGGGCTAAGCCTGTGTCAAACTTCTATCATCATATCGTATTGCTTACACAACATGAAACCGAGCGTCATATTTGTGGTTCCGTTGACCTTGAACTCCATTCCATCTGCTTTGATCATCTTACTGATCGATTTCATCTTCTTGAAACCCCTCGACAATGTGTCGTGATCAACGTCAACATTTTGACTTCTTCTGAGATGTCAATCGTATTCATGGTGAGAAATACCATCCTTGCCCCTCGATGATTTGAATTATCATCGACTCCATCCTTAACTTCCAGCCAACACCGACTTGGTCATGTTTTGGCTATACCTTGTTTTCCTTGCTACTCCTGAAGTTGTTCCTTAGTATCTCTTGTGATCTTCAGACCCAACTCTTACTTGAAACACCATATTATTGCTACCTCGAAGCATGGCTGTGGTATTCTGAATATCAACAAGAACATTGGAAGCGCAATGCTAAATGTTTCTTGATCGATTATCCAAACACCGTTGTATGGGTAAACGTCATGATTCTCCTTGCCCCTTTATCTAAATGGTTATGTACTTGTTGTCCTGTCATATATATCATGCTCTGCTTGTTCTTGTGAAGGATATATTCCTAATACTTGTGAATAAACACATTTTCCTTTCCATTGGTCTATTTAATCTGATAAGCACATTTTCCTTTCCATTGGTCTGTTTAACCTTTCTTGTAATCTAACTTATCTGAGCAGTGATAATTCCCTGCTTATGTCAACACCCCCAAGTACAACCCTGTCAGGTATAACCCTATTACTATTGTTGACGACATTCCGGTATCACCGGTGGACGAGAACTTTGCCTATTGGTCTGCCTCGCCTTGCGAGCAGGAAAATGGTTCTCTTCGTCCCCTGCCCTTGGTACCGACATTGTTGCCGACATAGCCGACCAGTTGTCCCCAGACATGCCTTGCTAATGTAATCGCGCAAGATGTCATCGTCCTCCCTACTCTTAATCCACCCTCACCAAAGTTCCACAGGATCGAAACCTGACTCTCCTGTACATCCCTGTTTCCAAAGTATTCCTCGCGCCTGGCTTCGTACGTAATTCACGAGCTAATTTCCTTACCATGTTTCATTCCGGTATCAGATGCAATATTATTCTTCATTGCTCTGAAACCCTTCATCACCTGTTTTAGGCATCAGCTGGATGCCTACCTGATTGAAACTTGTTGAACCTCCTTATATCACTCTCGATAAGTTTCCAGATTCTTCTAAACCTCCTTCCCTGAGATAATTACCGGATGTCAATCCTTTCAGACCTCCGTCCCTATAGAGTTTCCCCTCTTACCCCTCTTCGTAAGTACGATGAAGACTCTGAAGAAAGGATGACGACTTCATCATGATGACCTGAAGCAGAGAAATGAAGACATCAACGAACGGGATCAACTTCTTCGAGAAGAGTAACCAAGATCGAGAAGACTCGTTAGAATTCCGTCACCAATCCTTTCCCCTTAACTCTACCTCTTTAATCTCGGGATGAGATTTCTTGTACTGGAGGAGAATTGTAACACCCCAGTGGTTAACTACAGTGACCACATGGTAATGATGCCAGGTCATCATCATTATATCCTAAGAATTGCAATTAAGAAATAATTCACCTTCAATTCAAAATTCAAAATGCAAGTCAAATAATTATTTCTTCAAACTACAAAACTAAATAGTTCATAATTTTGCAAATAATCATTAAGTATTTGACAATTAGAAACTAACATTAATTGAATTATTTAACTGGCCCTAACCTATTTAAAACAGTACCAAAACAGTAGCATTTAATCCATTTTCAATTAAACAAAATTCGAATGAAATCGTCATGCCTCCAAACTTTTTGTGGCAGTACTAGATATTGCCTAGTATTTATTCTGGCCAATAGCACTTTTTGCAAAACTCATTTAGTGGCTTAATTTATTGCAAAACAAAAGAGAAAGAAATGCCAGAAAGAAAAAGAAGAAAAGGAACTGTGGCGCTCGGCTTTAGTTCAACAGTGCCGGCCCAACCGCCACAACCACTGCTCCAGCCCAACTCTCCTCTGTCATTCTTCTTCCTCATCGCTGTGTCGGCTATGCACGCGCCCGAGCCGCCGATGCCTCACGCGTCGAGCATCCGCGACCCTGCCGTCGATCTGGAGGGATACATAGCCTACCCTCGCCCCCCTGGAGCGAACCCTAGCCCCCATTCTCCCTCTCCCCGCTTCTCTACCTCGCTTGCGCCATCGCCCGAAGTAGCCGTCGCCGCGCCGTCGTCGCCCTCACGCCCAGAAGCAACCCCTCGCCACCATTTGTTGTCCACGAGCTGCGCAAACGTCGCCCACCTCGCCTGCGTGGATCAACCCGAGCTAGGACACCCCAACGACGACGCCCTCGTCGATCTTCTTCGACTGCGGCCGCCAGATGCCTCGCCTCGATCCGCACCGCATCGACCATCTCCGGCTCCCCCGAGCACGCCTACGCAACCGCGGTGAGCACTGCCACTTCCCCGCTTATCCTCGAGCTCGGATTCGAGCTCGAGCATGCCCGCCGTCGCGCCCGTAGCTCCGCCGCCATCGCGCCTTGTTGCTGCTATGGCCGATGCCCACGCGAGTCGATGCCAAGCACGGCATCGCGCTCTTGGCCCTCCCAGGGGGCCAGCGACCCCCTTTGCCAGCCCGCTAGCGCCTGCATGCTCGCGCCTGAGCAAGCACCGAGCTCCGGTCACCGCTGCACGCCGTCGTCACCGTCATATCCGGCAGCCCCCGCACGCGCTGCTGCCACAACTCGATGCGCTGCATCGCGCGCGTCGCGTAGCACCTCCTCCCGGGCCAAATGGTGGCCGGGAGCGTCGTTCCGAGCGTCGCCGCCGTTCTGTAGGTCGCCGGAGCTGCGCCGGCGCGCGCAGCTCGTTTAAACGGCCTCTGTGCCGCTAACTAGTGGGCCCCATGCCATTAGATTAGCTATAATCACGTTTTAGTGCTAAGCACTCACTGACATGCGGGTCCCACCGCAAATAACCCTTCGGATTAAAGATTTAACATTGACATGTGGGGTCCATCTACTGTAGCAATTACTTAACTCTAATTAATCCCCTGTGACACTGACTGGTGGACCCCATTTGCTAATTAGCCCTATTTAATTAGAACTAATGCCCACTGTCCCTGATATGCGGGTCCCACTGGACCCGCTGACCAGTCAAAGGTTGACCAGTCAACTGCTGCGTCAGCAGTTGACTGGCCCCACCTGTCAGCCACTGATGACTGGTGGCTGACTGGGCAGTTGACATAGTCAACTGGCCCCACCTGTCAGCCACTGTGTACACTTCTGTGTACACTGTGCTAGGTGCGTTTAGCATTTTCTATTTTATTTTCAAAATTAAATTAAAAACCAGAAATTTCAGAAAATGATTAAAACTTTGAAAAATCATATAAAATAATCCGTAACTCGGATGAAAATAATTTATATATGAAAAATGATCAGAAAAATCCAACTAATTCAAATATGTCATCTGCATGCATGTTAGAACCCTCTGCGCAGGAGAACCTGTAACTTTAGCCCTGTTTCTGATAGATGAATAGTGCCTGACCCTCGGTAAATAATTCCAAATTAATTCCTAAATTAACTAAAATGGTTTAGGGATGTATTAGGTCACCCATGGATTGCATATTGCCATGTCTTGCTCTGTGAGTGCATTTGTTTGCTATGTATTTATCTGTTTCCTCCCCCTCTTCTCTCCGGTAGACCCCAAGACCGACGTTGCCCCCGAGGACTGCTACTCCACTGACGACCCCTCTTTTACCGCAAAGCTTCCAGGCAAGCAAACCCCCTTGAACATGCCTATATCACCTATTCTTTCTCCCTCATGCTTGCATTAGTATTGCTACAGTTGTTGTTCCGAAATACCTATTCTGATGCATAGCCTGTTTTGTAACTGCTATTGATACTTTACCTGCTATCCTAAATGCTTAGTATAGGTTGGTTGGTAAACCATCTGTGGCCCCCTCATACTTGTCCTAATTGCCCCGCTTTAGTACCAGTGCCCCGATCGAGGTGATCGATGGGCTGAGACCAGCACATCACCGCACACCCCTAAGTTGTACGACTCAGTAGAGCTAATATCGAGTGATGAGGGTGATACCTCATAACTCACTTCTGATGATATCTATGTAGCCTAGCTAGTCGGTTGTGGGTTGTCGAGGGTGATTCCTCTTTCACCACCACCGATGAAGTCTCTGTCGTGCAACCCTTCAAGTGTGAACCCATCGAGGGTGATTCCTCCGAGTTCACCTTGACGGATACATCTAGTGGGAATCTAACGAGGGTGATTCCTTGGATTCCTACTTGATGTGTTGGACACATGGTTACCATATAATTACTTCAGAGACTTGTTAAAGACGGGTCGGCCCGAGGGGTACCCGCGAGTGATGTGGAGTCGGGTTGACCATGAGGGTACCCGTGAGATGATTACGTGGCACGGCCGGGCATTCTTAGCCCTTGCCGTAAGTCCACGAGATGGGGTGACGGGGTCACATGATCGTGGATCTCTGCTCGTTTCCGCGAGTTCCCAACACACTAATGGGTTAGGATATGTGATATGAGTAGGCCTCTGGCCTTTTCGCAGTAACCACCACGCGGGAATAGTATGGGCACTCGGCGTCGTATGTATCAGCCGAAGTTCTTCAGACGTCAGCAATTGAGCTGCGCGCGCCGGGTTGGACTGGGAACGCCCGCGCTTGTATTAAGGGGGCTAGGTCTGCTCCCGGCCACCCACGCAACGCGCAGGAGTGCAAAGGGCGATGGGCCCAAGACCCTTGAGCACTTAGGTTGTAGACCGGCGTGCTGGCCTCTCTGTTGAGCCTAGGTAGGGCTACGACGTGTCGATCAGCCGAGGCCGGGCATGGACCGAGTAAGTGTGTCCGGCCAGAGTTAATCGAGCGTGTTGGGTAAGTTGGTGCACCCCTGCAGGGAAGTATATCTATTCGAATAGCCGTGTCCACGGTAACAGGACGCTCGGAAAATATCCCGATCTTCTACAACTAGAAATGGTTTGAATATTATAGCTCCGGGATCGCTTTCTCGCAGGGAGTCGAGGAAGGATCTCTGGGCGTGGCTACTTATACTTGTTGCTACTACTATATTTATGTACTAATCTACACTCTTCTAATGCTGCAAGACGCTGAAGATGCTAGTTTTCGATAGGCTAGGCCTTTCCCCCTATTCTGGCATTTCTGCAGTCCACAGATATAGCCTCCCCTTTGATACCGATGCATATTTAGAATAGATCTGATGTAAGTCTTGCGAGTACTTTGGATGAGTACTCACGGTTTCTTTGCTTCCCTTTTTCCCCATACCCGAACGTTGCGACCAGATGACGGAGCCCCGGAGCCAGCTGCCCCGGTCGACGACTACTACTACCCCTCTGGTGGAGTGTACTACTACGTGGAGACCACCGACGACCAGGAGTAGATAGGAGGCACCCAGGCAAGAGGCCTGTGCCTTTCAATCCAGTGTCGTTGTTTTGCCCCGCCTTCTTAAGGCTTATCTGTTTAACTTTTATGTCTGTACTCAGATATCTGATGCTTCCGCTGATGCTTGTATGACTTGGGCTTATGTATTCGAGCCCTCGAGGCCCTGGCTTGTAATATAAAGCTTGTATGACTTTTATTTGTGTTTAGAGTTGTGTTGTGATATCTTCAAGTGAGTCCTTAGGCTTGATCGTGTGCATTTGCGTGTATGATTAGTGCACGATTAAGTCGGGGGCGTCACATATTCTTCATCTCCAAATTCACAAATTGCTCGAAGAGTCTGAAGCCACTTCACCGACTGTCGAACCTCTGAAGGCAATCCCCTGTCAAACATTCCTCCTGTGGCTGATCCAAATGTGTCAAGCTCGTCTTCTTAGCGTCCAGCTCTTATTCCTGAAGGAAATCCTGTTGCTGCTGAAGATGATGGAATTGCTGTCACCTCCGAAGAAGATCTTACTTCGGACAGCTCATCTGGCGATGCCTCGGAGTGAGTTGTACCTCGTTTCTTCACTCATGTTATTCGTCATGTTTTTGCCACCTGTTGACAAAAGGGGGAGAATTACATCGAGTTCGATAGATTTGCCTTTTGATGTTTGTTTGGACTGGTTTTCTCTCTCGGGTTTGCAACTTCATTGTCATGGTTATCTGTTCTAAGTTGTAAAACTATCAGTAACTTTTGTGCTGTAATGCTAATAACCCCTCCTGCAGTTTCTACTCTCTCAATGCATCTATTTTGCAGGTGGATTTATTATCGGAAGTTATGAATGATTGCACTACACTAGAAATGGATATTATCTCATTAGTGCGAATCATTATCTCGAACGAATGAAATTTCCTCCATATATGCATATTATTGTGGGAGAATATTATCATAAATTTAATTCCTCGCATACATTCAGGGGGAGCATATTTCATCCACGAGATCTGTAACACTTTTATCACTCTCACTATTGTTACTTATCGCTTATCTATCTCTCTTCAATGATTATCTGTTTTGTCAACACTCGTTCAAAAAGGGGGAGATTGTTGGTGCAATGATTTGCCTCCTTATGTTTTGAAGATTGTTGACATAAACAGTAAGGGATTAATGTGTTTGCTAGTGCACACAGAGTAACTGGTCCCTGAAGTCATGAGGAGTTTGATACAAACTCCGAAGGATATGCCCTGCGTGGCAGCGAGCATTATCCATGAAGCTTATGCTATGAAGAGTGACCCCTAAAATTGTTGACGTTAAACAATTGGTTCGGTGGCATCCGAAGGAAGTGACTGCAGACGAAACGAGTTGAAGACGAAGTGAAGACATAGCATTCTTTTCGTTATTCTTCTTTCTTTCATTGAGTCATAGGACCACTGTACTATTAAGAGGGGTATAGTGTTTGAAGCTTTGATTCTCTGATGCTAAACTCAATCCTATGAAAGTTGTGAGAGAAATCTCTTTGTGTTCCAAGCAAATACTTGCCAGCAAGAGACTATGATCTTCTTCGCTACGAGAGATTTGTCTCTGACCAAAGAGTTAGCATTACCTGTTCCTCAAGTAATGTTACCGTTGCTTTCAAATCCGATCGGTGTGGACGTGTCGGTTGGCCATTGGCTGGACTGCGCGTCCAAAATGGTCATTTCCCAGGTGGGAAGGCTGCAGCTATAAATAGCCACCCCGCACCGGCTTTGTCGGGTGGCTGCTCTGTTTGATTCCGAGAAGATTGTTGAGCAACCCCCTCTCCAGAGTGATTTGAGTTTAAAATCCACCGAGAGAAAACCCTAGAGCCGAAGAATTAGATAGTGTTTTAGCATCACTCGAATCTAAGTCCAGTACGCTCCACCTATTACTCTTGAGAGCTGCAAACTCTCTAGATGGTTAGGTGTCAATTTCTTTAGAGACCAAGAGTGATTGTGGTTCTCGAAGAAGTCTGTAAAGGTTCGGAGATCACCTCAAGCATCTACCATGAGTAATCAGCATTGGTTGACGAACCAATTGTCGAGGAGAATAGGGCAAAGAGAGTTTATCTTCTGTGTTAAATCACAACCCCTCCAACCAGACATAGTCCTTTCCAGAAGGACGATCTGGTCGAACAAATTCTCTATCGCCATCGAGCATCACTGGTTATTCCTTCACTCGTTTACATTCTGTTTGTCTTGCATGACATGATTCAACCATGTGATTACATTCGATGCAAGTACTTAGTTTCTGTTCGCTTGTTTACATTTGCTCACTGAGACCTGTTATCACTTGCTCCACTGCTGGGTTCCGAGAGTTTTGAAGTTCCTGAAAGAAATTTTTAAACTCCCATTCACCCCACCCCTTTGGTAGACATACTTCATTCCTACATGGGTCCTTGTAGAAGGTTAAAAGGCAACTTCTATATCACCGTTGTGGCTTTGCGTAGGTAAGAACAGTTCTTATATGATGCCCATAGCAGCCACGTAAAATTTGCAAGAACAAAGTAGAGGATGTCTAACTTGTTTCTGCAAGGCATGTTGTGATATGGTATGTCCAAAACATGATGTGATATATGTTGATGTATGAGATGATCATGTTTTGTAATAGGTTCACGACTTGCATGTCGATGAGTATGGCAACCGGCAGGAGCCATAGGGTTGTCTTTAATTTATTGTATGACCTGCGTGTCAATCATTAAACGCCATGTAATTGCTTTACTTTGTCGCTATGAGTTAGCAATAGTCATAGAAGCAATAGTTGGCGGAGACAACCACATGAAGAAACGATGATGGATATCATGATGATGGAGATCATGGTGTCATGCCGGTGATGATGGAGATCGAGCCGGTGGAGATCGAGTCGGTGCTTTGGAGATGGAGATCAAAAGCACGAGATGATAATGGCCATATCATGTCACATATATTGATTGCATGTGATGTTTATATTTTATGCATCTTATTTTGCTTAGGACGACGGTAGCATTATAAGATCATCCCTTCACTTAATTTCAAGATAAAAGGTGTTCTCCCTAAGTATGCACCGTTGTGAAAGTTCGTCGTTTCGAAGCACCTCGTGATGATCAGGTGTGATAGACTCTTCGTTCACATACAACGGGTGTAAGCCAGTTTTACACATGCGGAATACTTGGGTTAAACTTGACGAGCCTAGCATATAAAGACATGGCCTCGGAACACGGAGGACCGAAAGGTCGAACATGAGTCATATAGTAGATATGATCACCATGGAGATGTTCACCATTGATGACTGCCCCATCTTGACACATCTCCAACGTATCTATAATTTTTTATTGTTTCATGCTATTATATTATCAATCTTGGATGCTTTATATGCATTTTATGCTATTTTATATCATTTTTTGGGACTAACCTATTAACTCAGTGCCTAGTGCCAGTTCCTGTTTTTTGCTTGTTTTTGGCTTTTTAGAAAATCAATATCAAACGAAGTCCAAACGGAATAAAATATTTTAAATGATTTTTTCTGGACCAGAAGGGACCCTAGAAGGTTCGGGAGGAGGCCAGAAGAGATACGAGAGAGCCACAAGCTCACAGGGCGCGCCCCAGGGGGGTAGGCGTGCCCCCCTGAGCTTGTGGGCCCCACGCAGCACCGTTTGACCTAATTCCAAGCCTATAAATTCACATATATTCCCAAACCAACAGAGAGCCACCCGAAATAACCTTCTCGCCGCCGCAAGCTTCTGTTCTTTCGCGATCCCATCTGGAGGCCTTTTCCGGTAATCAACCGGAGGGGGAATCGATCACGGAGGGCTTCTACATCAACCTTGCTGCCCTTCCGATGATGTGTGAGTAGTTCACCACAGACCTACGGGTCCATAGCTAGTATCTAGATGGCTTCTTCTCTCTCTTTGATCTTCAATACAATGTTCTCCTCGATCTCCTTGGAGTTCTATCCGATGTAATCTTCTTTTGCGGTGTGTTTGTTGGGATCCAATAAATTGTGGGTTTATGATCAGATTATTCATTGAAAGTAATTGAGTCTTTTCTGAACTTTATTATGCATGATTGTTATAGCTTTGTATTTCTCTCCGATCTATCCATTTGGTTTGGCCAACAAGATTGATTTATCTTCAGTGAGAGAGGTGCTTTGTAGTGGGTTCAATCTTGCGGTGTCCTCACCCAGTGATAGAAGGGGACGGGGTATGTATAGTATTGTTGCTACTAAGGATAAAATGATGGGGTTTGCTCATATTGATTGAGTTTACATTGTCTACATCATTTCATCTTGCTTAAGTCGTCACTCTGTTTGTCATGAACTTAATACCATAGATGCATGCTGGATTGCGGTCGATTGGTGGACTAATAGTAGTAGATGCAGGCAGGAGTCGGTCTACTTGTCACGAACGTGATGCCTATATACATGATCATTGGCATGAATACGTCATAACTATGCGCTTTTCTATCAATTGCCCAACAGTAATTTGTTTACCCACCATATGCTATGTGTTCGAGAGAGAAGCCTCTAGTGAAAACTATGGCCCTCGGGTCTATTTAAACATATTATAAAAACCAAAAATACCTTTGTTCAATTTATTTACTTTTCTTTTCTTTTGCAATTTATAGATCTACCTATACAAGATTTGATCCTTGCAGGTAACGAGTTCAAGTGGATTGACAACCCTCTTGCCCGCGTTGGGTGCAAGTATTTGCTTTTGTGTGTGCAGGTGTTGTTCACTAGGGTTTGCGTGATTCTCCTTTTGGTTCGATAAACCTTGGTTCTCACTGAAGGAAATACTTATCTCTACTGTACTGCTTCACCCTTCCTCTTTGGGGAAAATCCCAATGCAGCTCACAAGTAGCAGAAAGAATTTCTGGCACCGATGCCGGGGAGTCATCATCAAATCACTACAAGTACCTGCACTCAAACTATCATCTACTTGCTCTACTTTTTATTTGCCTCTCTTTTTCATCTCCCCCACTTCTCTAAAAATCAAAAAACACAAAAATATTTTTGTTTGCTCGTTTGCTTGCTTTGTCACAATGTCTCAAGAAAACACCAAGTTGTGTGACTTTTCAAATACTAATAATAATGATTTTATTAGTACTCCAATTGCTCCTCCCGCCACTAGTGCGGAGTCATATGATATTAATGCTGCTTTGCTAAATCTTGTTATGAAAGTACAATTTTCTGGAAATCCTAATGAAGATGTTGCATCCCATCTTAACACTTTCGTTGAATTATGTGATATGCAAAAGAAAAAAAAGATGTGGATAATGATATTATTAAGTTGAAATTATTTCCTTTCTCGCTAAGAGATCATGCTAAAACTTGGTTTTCATCCTTGCCTCGCAATAGTATTGATTCTTGGGATAAGTGTAAGGATGCTTTCATTGCCGGGTATTTTCCTCCCGCTAAGATTATTTCTCTTAGAAATCAAATCATGAACTTTAAGCAACTTGAGCAATAACATGTTGCACAATCTTGGGAAAGAAAGAAATTAATGATAAGAAATTGTCCCACTCATGGTTTAAGCTTATGGATGATTATACAAAACTTTAATGCGGGACTAAACTTTGTTTCTAGAAATCTTCTAGACTCTGCTACAGGTGGTACCTTTATGGGAATTACATTGGGAGAGGCTAAAAAGCTTCTTGATAATATGATGACAAATTATTCTCAATGGCACAACGAACGAGCTCCAACTGGTAAGAAGGTAAACTCTGTCGAAGAAATAGCTACTTTGAGTGATAAAATGGATGCTCTTATGAATATGTTTGCTAGTAAAAATGCTCAAGTTGATCCTAATGATGTGCCACTATCTACTTTGATTGAGCAAAATAATGATACTATTGATGTGAATTTTGTCGCTAGAAATAATTTCAACAACAATGCTTATAGGGGGAATTTCAATCCTAGACCGTATCCTAGAAATCCCTATAATAATTATGGTAATTCCTATGGTAATACTTACAACAATAATAATAGGATACCTATTGATCTTGAGAACAACATTAAAGAATTTATTAGTTCTCAAAAGAATTTTCATGCTATGGTAGAAGAAAAACTACATAAAGTTGATGATATGGCTAGAAACATGGGTAGAATTGCTCATGATGTGGAAACTCTTAAAATTAAAACTTTGCCACCTAAGCATGATATTAATGAGTCTATTAAGTCTATCCAAGTCTCCATTAATGAAAGTAAAGAGATATCCGCTAGGTTGAGAGCTAAGTGAGAATTCCTAGAAAAAGTTATTCCGCCTAGTTTTTATCGTAATCATGATGAAGATATTAAAATGATTGGTGTGACACCCATTGAAACTTTGTTTAGTAATATAAAACTTGATGAAAAAGGGACTTGAGATGAGTCAACTTTAGCTAGAAGGCATCCCAATTGTTCGGATGGTGATGATCTTAATAATAAAAATGATAAAAGTGGGTTTGGAGAGGTCAAGACTTTAAATAGCGATGTGCCCACTACTTTGGATTACAAGGACTTTAATTATGATAATTGTTATTGGATTGAATGTATTTCCTTGTTGCAATCCATGATAAATTCACCTAATGCTTACGAACAAAATAAAGCTTTTACTAAACACATTGTAGAAGCTATGATAAAAGCTCATGAAGAAAAACTTGAGTTGGAAGTTTCTATACCTAGGAAATTGCATGATGAATGGGAACCTACTATCAAAGTTAAAATTAAGGATTATGAATGTAATGCTTTGTGTGATCTAGGTGCTAGCGTCTCTACTATACCAAAATCTTTATGTGACGTGCTAGGTCTCACCGATATGGATGCATGTTCCCTTAATTTGCATTTAGCGGATTCAACTATTAAGAAACCATTGAGTAGAATAAATGATGTGCTTATACTTGCTAGAAATTATGTGCTCGTGGATTTCATTGTGCTTTGATATTGAATGCAATCCGTCTTGTCCAATAATACTTGGTAGGCCTTTCCTACGAACCATAGGTGCTATTATTGATATGAAAGAAGGAAATATAAGATTCCAATTTCCATTAAAGAAAGGGATGGAACAGTTCCCTAGGAAGAGAATTAAACCACCATATGAATCCATTATGAGGGCCACCTATGGAATTAATTTGAAGGATGACAATACTTGAAACTATGCATTATGCCTAGCTAGGGGCATAAAACAATAGCGCTTGTTGGGAGGCAACCCAATATTTACCTTTATTGCAATTTTTATTTTTCTCGAGTCACACAATTTTTGCTACTGTAATGATTGTGTTTTGTCTTTTAATTAGTGTTTGTGCCAAGTAATGCCTTTGGGATGTTTGGATGATAGTATAATTGATGCTGTTTGAAAACAGAAAGTTTTGCTCACAGTTCTAGAATTTATATTCTGTACTGAAACGTCACAAAAATCTGAAATTTTTACAAACTATTTGGATACAAATTGTTTATGTTGTCATAATTTTCAGAATTTTTGGAGTTACAAGAGTATGGATAAATATTCTGTCATTCCATACTGTTCTGTTTTAGACAGATTCTGTTTCTATTGAATAGTGTGCTTGTTTTAATGAAATTATGGATTATATCGGGGGGTATAAGTCATGGAAGAGTTAGAATACAGTAGGTATTATGCAAGAACAATTATGAATGAGTTTATAACAGTACCAAAAGTGGATGATTGATTTATTACTAACGGATCTCACGAAGTTTCTGTTGAGTTTTGTGTGCTGAAGTTTTCAAGTTTTGGGTGAGATTACGATGGATGAAGGAATAAGGAGCGGAAAGGCCCTAAGCTTGGGGATGCCCAAGTCACCCTAATATTCAAGGAAGACCCAAGCGTCTAAGCTTGGGGATGCCCCGGATGGCATCCCATCTTTCGTCTACAATCTATCGGTAACTTACTTGGAGCTACATTTTTATTCATCGCATGATATGAGTTTTACTTGGAGCATCTTGTGCTATAGTTTTGTTTGCTTTTTAGTTTTCCATAATCATTGTTTGCTGGACACACCTTTTTGAGAGGGACACACATTTATCGTGATTTGTTAGAATACTCTATGTGCTTCACTTATATCTTTTGAGCTAGCCAGTTGCTCTAGTGCTTCACTTATATCTTTTAGAGCAAGGCGGTGGTTATATTTTGTAGAAATAACTGCACTCTCATGCTTCACTTAAATCTTTTTGAGATTCTAATAAATAGTAATGGCAATTTGCGTGCGTTATAAGACTAGTCCAAAAAGGATAGGTATTAAAGGGGGATATAATAAAAACTTTCATGTAGATCACTAAATATGAAACATATGGTTTAATAATATTGATGTCGTAATATGAAAGGATATTGGTTCATGATCATTGGTTAGTAGAGATATCAGTATTAAAGCTTGTTATTAACTTCTCATCTAAGTGTTGGTCATAGCATGGTGGGGAGGTATGAGCATTTTCATGTCTGAAATGAAATCCTTGAGTGCTGTTATAATCGGGGGTGCACGATGGTTAACTCCTACCAACCTCCTCCCTAGGGGCATGCGAGCAGTACTTTGCTTCGAGGTCTAATAGGCTTTACAATAAGTATGTGAGTTCTTTATGACTAATGTGAGTCCATGGATTATACGCACTCTCACCCTTCTGTAATTTGCTAGCCTTTTCGGTACCGTGCATTGCTCGATCTCACCTCGAGAGTTGGTGCAAACTTTGCCGGTGCATCCAAACCCCGTGATATGATACACTCTATCACACATAAACCTCCTTATATCTTCCTCAAAATAGCCACCATACCTACCTATTATGGCATTTCCATAGCCATTCTGAGATATATTGACATGCAACTTCCACCGTTCTGTCACATGACTTGTGTGTTCATCATCATATTGCTTTGCATGATCATATAGAGCTGACATGATATTTGTGGCACAGCCACCGTTCATCATTATCATACATGTTACGCTAGATCATTGCACATCCTGGTACACTGCAGAGGCATTCATATAGAGTCATATTGTTTCAGTTATCGAATTGTAAGTAAATAAAAGTGTGATGATCATCATTATTAGAGCATTGTCCCAGTGAGGAAAGGATGATGGAGGCTATGATTCCCCCACAAGTCGGGATGAGACTCCGGACGAAAAAAAAGAAAAAAAAGAGGCCAAAAAGAGCCCAACAAAAAAATGAGAGATAAAGAGAGAAGGGGCAATGTTACTATCTTTTTTCCACACTTGTGCTTCAGAGTAACACCATGTTCTTCATATAGAGAGTCTCCTATGTTGTCACTTTCATATACTTAGTGGGAATCTTTCATTATAGAACTTGGCTTGTATATTCCGATGACAGGCTTCCTCAAATGCCCGAGGTCTTCATGAGCAAGCAAGTTGGGTGCACAACTACTTAGTTTCCGTCGAGCTTTCATAAACTTATAGCTTTTAGTGCATCCCTTGCATGGCAATCCCTACTCCTCGCATTGATATCGATTGATGGACATCTTCATAGTCCGTTTATCCTCCGGGTTGATGCGAGAATTTCTTCCATTTGACTTCCCTTATTGATCTCTACCACCGCATTCTATTCCACCTATAGTGTTATATCCATGGCTCACGCTCATGTATTGCATGAAGTTGAAAATGCTGAAGCGCGTTAGAAGTACGATCCAATTACCTGGTTTAACACTGGGGTGCTCATGATTTGTATTTATGCGGTGAAGGCGGAGTCATGCCATGCTAACATGATAAAATGAGTGGGGATAACATTCATTAAGGATCGTATATTTTGAAAGTTTAATGATTATGCTTCTTATATTCATGGATATTATTATGTTGATGTTGTTACTTCATCGTTTCTCAATATTTATACCGTAAAGAGATTACATGATACACATGTTAGGTAGCATTCAACATCAAAAATTCTGTTTTTATCATTTACCTACTCGAGGACGAGCAGGAACTAAGCTTGGGGATGCAGATACGTCTCCAATGTATCTATAATTTTTGATTGTTTCATGCTATTATATTATCAACCTTGGATGCTTTATATGCATTTTTATGCTATTTTATATCATTTTTTGATGTTTTGCTTGTTCGTGCCCAGTGCCAGTTCCTATATTATGCTTGTTTTTGGCTTTTAAAAAAATCAATATCAAACGAAGTACAAATGGAATAAAATCTTTAAAATGATTTTTTTTCTGGACCAGAAGGGACCCTAGAAGGTTCGGGAGGAGGCCAGAAGAGATACGAGAGAGCCACAAGCTCATAAGGCGCGCCCTAGGGGGTAGGCGCCCCCCTGAGCTTGTGGGCCCCATGCAGCTCCGTTTGACCTAATTCCAAGCCTATAAATTCACATATATTCCCAAACCAACAGAGAGCCACCCGAAATAACTTTTCCACCGCCGCAAGCTTCTGTTCTTCCGCGATCCCATCTGGAGGCCTTTTCCGGTAATCTGTCGGAGGGGAAATCGATCACGGAGGGCTTCTACATCAACCTTGCTGCCCTTCCGATGATGTGTGAGTAGTTCACCATAGACCTACAGGTCCATAGCTAGTAGCTAGATGGCTTCTTCTCTCTCTTTGATCTTCAATACAATGTTCTCCTCGATCTCCTTGGAGTTCTATCCGATGTAACCTTCTTTTGCGGTGTGTTTGTTGGGATCCGATGAATTATGGGTTTATGATCAGATTATTCATTGAAAGTAATTGAGTCTTTTCTGAACTTTATTATGCATGATTGTTATAGCTTTGTATTTCTCTCCAATCTATCCGTTTGGTTTGGCCAACTAGATTGATTTATCTTCAATGGGAGAGGTGCTTTGTAGTGGGTTCAATCTTGCGGTGTCCTCACCCAGTGACAGAAGGGGACGGGGTACGTACAGTATTGTTGCTACTAAGGATAAAATGATGGGGTTTACTCATATTGATTGAGTTTACTTTGTCTACATCTTGTCATCTTGCTTAAGGCGTTACTATGTTTGTCATGAACTTAATACCATAGATGCATGCTGGATAGCGGTCGATTGGTGGAGTAATAGTAGTAGATGCAGGCAGGAGTCGGTCTACTTGTCATGGACGTGATGCCTATATACATGATCATTGCCATGAATATGTCATAACTATGCGCTTTTCTATCAATTGCCCAACAGTAATTTGTTTACCCACCGTATGCTATGTGTTCGAGAGAGAAGCCTCTAGTGAAAACTATGGCCCCCCGGGGTCTATTTAAACATATTATAAAAACCAAAAATACCTTGTTGCAATTTATTTTCTTTTGCTTTGCAATTTATATATCTACCTATACAAGATTTGATCCTTGCAAGTAACGAGTTCAAGGGGATTGACAACCCTCTTTCCCATGTTGGGTGCAAGTATTTGCTTCTGTGTGTGCATGTGTTGTTCACTAGGGTTTGCGTGATTTTCCTTTTGGTTCGATAAACCTTGGTTCTCACTGAGGGAAATACTTATCTCTACTGTACTGCTTCACCCTTCCTCTTTGGGGAAAATCCCAACGCAGCTCACAAGTAGCACATCCCACGTGATGATCGGACATGGGTTAGTTGATTTGGATCATGTAACACTTAGACAACTTGAGGGATATTGATTTAAGTGGGAGTTCACTAGTAATTTGATTAACTGAACAAATTATCATGAACTTAGTCTAAATGTCTTTGCAAATTTATGTTGTAGATCAATGGCTCGCGCTGTAGCTCCCCTGAATTTTAATGCGTTCCTAGAGAAAGCTAAGTTGAAAGATGATGGAAGCAACTATGCGTACTGGGTCCGTAATCTGAGGATTATCCTCACTGCTGCACAGAAGGCTTATGTCCTTGATGCACCGCTAGGTGTGCCACCCGCACCCGCCAATCTGGACGCTATGAACGTCTGGCAGGCAAGAAATGATGACTACTCGATAGTTCAGTCGCCATGCTTTACGGCTTAGAACCGGGGCTCCAAAGATGTTTTGAGCACCACAGAGCATATGAGATGTTCCAGGAGCTGAAATTGGTATTTCAGGCTCACACTCGGTTCGAGAGGTATGACGCCTCTGACATCTTCTTTAGCTGCAAGATGGAGGAGAACAGCTCCGTTAGCGAGCATGCACTCAAAATGTCTGGGTACTTCAAACGCTTGAACCAGTTGGGAGTTAATATTCCAGATGAAGTAGCGATTGACAGAGTTCTCCAGTCACTGCCACCAAGCTATAAGGGCTTCATGATGAACTATAACATGCAAGGGATGGAGAAGACGATCCCTGAGTTTTTCGCGATGCTGAAGGCCGCGGAAGTAGAAATCAAGAAAGAGCATCAAGTGTTGATGGTCAAAAAGACCACTAGTTTCAAGAAAGGCAAGGGAAAGAAGGGAAACTTCAAGAAGAATGGCAAGCCAGTTGCCGCTCCAGTGAAGAAACCCAAGGCTGGACCCAAACCTGAGACTTAGTGCTTCTATTGTAAGAGGAATGACCACTGGAAGCGGAACTGCCCCAAGTACTTTAGATAAGAAGGCTAGCAACGTCAACAAAGGTATATTTGATATACATGTTATTGATGTGTACCTTACTAGTGCTCGTAGTAGCGCCTGGGTATTTGATACTGGTTAGGTTGCTAATATTTGTAACTCGAAACAGGAGCTGCGGAATAAACGAATACTAGCTAAGGACGAGGTGACGATGCGCGTTGGAAATGGCTCCAAGGTTGATGTGATCGTCGTCGGCACACTCCCTCTACGTCTACCTTCGGGATTAGTTTTAAACCTAAATAATTGTTATTTGGTGCCTGCGTTAAGCATGAACATTATATCTGGATCTTGTTTATTGCGAGACGATTATTCATTTAAGTAAGAGAATAATGGTTTTTCTATTTATATGGATAATATCTTTTATGGTCATGCACCCAATGTGAATGGTTTATTCTTGTTGAATCTCGATTGTAGTGATACACATGTTCATAATATTGATGCCAAAAGATGCAAAGTGAATGATGATAGTACCACATACTTGTGGCACTTCCGCTTAGGTCATATTGGTGTAAAACGCCTGAAGAAACTCCATGCTGATGGACTTTTGGAACCTCTTGATTATGAATCATTTGAAACATATGAACCATGCCTCATGGGCAAGATGACTAAAACTCCGTTTTCCGGTACAATGGAGCGGGCGACTGACTTGTTGGAAATAATACATACTGATGTATGCGGTCCAATGAGTGTTGAAGCACGCGGTGGATATCTTTATTTTCTTACCTTCACGGATGATTTGAGTAGATATGGGTATATTTACTTATTGAAACACAAGTCTGAAACATTTGAAAAGTTCAAGGAGTTTCAGAATGAAGTAGAGAATCATCGTAACAAGAAAATAAAATTTCTACGATCTGATCGTGGAGGTGAATATTTGAGTTACGAGTTTGGCACACATTTAAGACAATGTGGAATTGTTTCACAACTCACGCCACCTGGAACACCACAGCGTAATGGTGTGTCCGAACATCGTAATCGTACTCTATTGGATATGGTGCGTTCTATGATGTCTCTTACCGATTTGCCACTATCGTTTTGGGGTTATGCATTAGAGACAGCCGCATTCACTTTAAACAGGGCACCGTCTAAATCCATTGAGACGACACCGTATGCATTATGGTTTGGCAAGAAACCCAAGCTGTCGTTTCTTAAAGTTTGGGGATGCGACGCTTATGTCAAGAGGCTTCAGCCAGATAAGCTCGAACCAAAGCGGAGAAGTGCATCCTCATAGGATACCCTAAAAAGACCGTTGGGTATACCTTCTGTCACAGGTCCGAGGGCAAGATCTTTGTTGCCAAGAATGGATCCTTTCTAGAGAAGGAGTTTCTCTTGAAAGAAGTGAGTAGGAGGAAAGTAGAGCTTGATGAGGTAATCGTACCTTCTCTCGAATTGGAGAGTAGCACATCACAGAAAGAAGCTCCCGTGATGCCTACACCAGCCGGAGAGGAATCTAATGATGATGATCATGAAACTTTGGATCAAGCTACTACTGAACTTCGTAGGTCGACCAGGACACGTTCCGCACCAGAGTGGTATGGTAATCCTGTCTTGGAAGTCATGTTGTTAGACAACGGCAAACCTACGAACTATTAATAAGCAATGATGAGCCCAGATTCCAACAAATGGCTTGAGGCCATGAAATCCGAGATAGGATCCATGTATAAGAACCAAGTATGGACTTTGGTAGACTTGCCCGATGACTGGCAGGCCATTGAGAACAAATGGATCTTTAAGAAAAAGACAGACGCTGACGCAAAGAGTTTTTGACAAGTTCAAGGGGTTGGCTACGATGAGACTTTGTCACCCGTAGCGATGCTGAAGTCTGTTAGGATTATGTTAGCAATTGCTGCATTTTTCGATTATGAAATCTGGCAGATGGATGTGAAAACCGCTTCCTTAATGGTTTTCTTAAGGAAGGGTTGTATATGATGCAACCGGAAGGTTTTGTCGATCCTAAGGATGCTAATAAGATATGCAAGCTCCAGTGATCCATCTATGGACTGGTGCAAGCATCTCGGAGCTGGAATATACGCTTTGATGAGGTGATCAAAGCTTTTGGTTTTATACAAACTTATGGAGAAGCTTGTATTTACAAGAAAGTGAGTGGGAGCTATGTAGCATTTCTAATACTATATGTGGATGACATATTATTGATTGGAAATGATATAGAATTTCAGGAAAGCATAAAGGGTTATTTGATCAAGAGTTTTTCAATGAAAGACCTGGGTGAAGCTGCTTACATACTGGGCATTAAGATCTACAGAGATATATCCAGACGTCTGATAGGACTTTCACAGAGCACATACCTTGACAACACTTTGAAGAAGTTCAAAATGAACTAGTCGAAGAAGGGGTCTTTGCCTGTGTTGCAAGGTGTGAAGTTGAGTAAGACTCAAAGCACGACCACGACAGAAGAAAGAGAAAGGATGAAAGTCGTCCCCTATGCCTCAGCCATAGGCTCTATAATGTATGCCATGATGTGTACCAGACCTGATGTGTGCCTTGCCATAAGTCTGGCAGGGAGGTACCAAAGTGATCCAGGAGTAGATCACTGGACAGTGGTCAAAAATATCCTTAAGTATCTAAAGAGGACTAAGGACATGTTTCTCGTTTATGGAGGTGACGAAGAGCTCGCCGTAAAGGGTTACGTCGATGCTAGCTTCGACACTAATCCGGATGACTCAAAGTCCCAAACCGGATATGCATTTATATTGAATAGTGGAGCAATCAGTTGGTGCAGTTCCAAGAAGAGTGTCGTAGCGGGATCTACATGTGAAGCGGAATATGTAGCTGCTTTGGAAGCAGCGCAAGAAGGAATCTGGATGAAGGATTTCATATCCGATCTAGGAGTGATACCTAGTGCATCGGATCCAATGACTATTTTTTGTGACAACACTGGTGCCACTGCCATTGCCAAGGAGCCCAAGTTTCACAAGAAGACCAAGCACATCAAATGCCGCTTCAACTCCATCCGTGATTACATCAAGGAGGGAGACATAGAACTTTGCAAAATACATACGGATCTGAATGTGGCAGACCCATTAACTAAGCCTCTTCCACGAGCAAAACATGACCAACACCAGAACTCTATGGGTGTTAGATACATTACGATGTAAACTAGATTATTGACTCTAGTGCAAGTGGGAGACTGTTGGAAATATGCCCTAGAGGCAATAATAAAGTGGTTATTATCATATATCCTTGTTCATGATAAATGTTTATTATTCATGCTATAATTGTATTGACCGAAAACTTAAATACATGTGTGAATACATAAACAACACCGTGTCCCTAGTGAGCCTCTACTAGACTAGCTCGTTGATCAAAGATGGTTAATGTTTCCTAACCATAGACATGAGTTGTCATTTGATAACGGGATCATGTCATTGGGAGAATGATGTGATGGACAGACCCAACCGTAAGCTTAGCATCAGATCGTATCACTTAGTTTATTTGCTACAGCTTTCTTCATGTCAAGTATATGTTCCTTAGACCATGAGATCATGCCACTCCCGGATACCGGAGGAATACTTTGTGCTATCAAATGTTACTTCGTAACTGGGTGATCATAAAGATTCTCTACAGGTATCTCCAGAAGTATTTGTTGGGTTGCATGGATCGAGACTGGAATTTGTCACTCCGTCTGACGGAGAGATATCTCTGGGCCCTCTTGGTAATACAACATCACAAGAAGCTTGCAAGCATGTGACTAATGAGTTTAGTCACGGGATCTTGTATTACGGAACGAGTAAAGAGACTTGCCCGTAACGAGATTGAACTAGGTATGGAGATACCGACAATCGAATCTCGGGCAAGTAACATATCGCCGGACAAAGGTAATTGTATACGGGATTAACTGAATCCCCGACATTGTGGTTCAATCGCTAAAGATCTTCATGGAATATGTAGGAATAAATACGGGCATCCAGGTCCCGCTATTGGTTATTGACCGGAGAGGTGTCTCGGTCATGTCTACATGATTCCCGAACCCATAGGGTCGCACGCTTAACGTTCGGTAGCGCTAGGGTAATGTTGAGATATTAATAGTGGAAAGTCTGAAAGTAGTTCGGAGTCCCGGATGGGATCTGGGACATCACGAGGAGCTCCGGAATGGTCCGGAGGTAAAGATTTATATATGGGAAGTCATATTCAGGGTTCCGGAAAAGTTCGGGAATTTTTGGTAGAGTATCGGGAAGGTTCTAGAAGGTTAGGGGGGTTCCACCGTGGAGCCCAACAACCAGGGAAGGGCCCACATGGACTGAGGGGTGGGGCTACAACCCACATGGGCTGGCCGCACCATTCCCCAAGGCACATGTCGTTTAAATCTAGAGATAAGGTCTTATCTCTAAATTTAAAGGGTTGAATCTAGAGATAAGATGTTATCTCCAAGTTTAAAGGGATTTCTCCCTTGTGACCAGCCCTAGGAGGGTGTTGGACGCCCTCCCCTGCCCCCTAGCCTATATAAAGAGCGGGCGCATGAGGGCAGTCACCCCTTCACCCTTGCCCATTGCCTGTCCCAACTCCTCCCACGTTTCTCCGGTATGCGCTTGGCGAAGCCTTGCCGGAATTTGCTGCCACCACCACCACCTCGCCATTGGGCTGGTCCCAATCTCATCTACCTCCTCTCCCTCGCTTGCTGGATCAAGAAGGAGAGGACGCCATCGAGATGAACGTGTGCTAATCTTGGAGGTGTCGTCCGTTCGGCGCTAGATCAGATTGGATCGTGATTGGATCGCGAAGAGTATGACTACATCAACCGCGTTACATACGCTAACGCTTTCGGTCTACAAGGGTACGTGGACACACTCCGCTCTCGTTGCTATGCATCTCCTAGATTAGATCTTGGGTGTTTCGTAGGATTTTTATTTATTTTCATGCAACGTTAGCCATCAATATAAACTGAGGCTAGGCTAGTCAATAGATGATTATATCTCATATTCATTACAACAATCTCGTGGTAGATACATGTACTCTGTACTATCCCCCATATCAATACAATCAAAAGCAGGACGTAGGGTATTATCTCTTCGAGAGAGCCCGAACCTGGGTAAAATCATGTGTCCATGTTATCATTGCTCCAAGATGCCTAGCTTAGGACCCCTACCTCGAGATATGTCGGATTTAGCACCGATAGGCGGTGCTCGGACTCCTTCTGTCGGGAATCCATTGCGTCGGCCCAAATGGCGCATGGATCCACCACGAGGTGTGTCGCCGCTGCCTCACTGGAGGCGGTGTGGTCCGTCTGGCGTTCGAACACGGTGGCGGCCGCGCAATCCCTTCGTTGGCGCCCCGAGCCGGAGGTGAACGCATGGGCGTTGTTCGACGCAAATATGGCGCGGCGTGCCCACCGTGCGAGGCAGCGGGTGCGGAAGACGGCGGCAGCCCTCGTGGCGGTGGATGTTGGCGAGGCCAAGTCGCATTCTCCGGCGCCCCGTATGGTGCACCAGTCCGAGCGCCGCAACCGCGTCATGGTGGACGTCGTCGGCTCCTCTCAGGACGGATCCATCATCGATCTCACGTCCACCGGCACCGTGAAGGTTCCGGGCTTCGACAAGGAAGAGTAGGGCATGGGAGACGGCGCGCCTTGAGTCCCGTGAGCCGGTGCGTGTCCCATGTCCTACTCTACCTCGCTGGCGGCCGGACCAACATTTAGAGGGGCGCAGCCGGCCGCCGGACATAGGCACGACGTAGTCGAACGAGCTCCGCTTAGATTAGGTTTACGTTGCATGTAATAGTATGGATTTGAGGTTTCTAAATTAAGGTATCCGGTTGTGGAAGAGATTATTTAAGGACTGGCCGGTCACTGTTCGCGGACGCGCCCGGGCATGTCCACGTACGTTTGAGAGGTCGGATTTGCTGTATCCAGTTGTAGATACTCTGATGTATACGAAAAATATAGAACGTGTATTAAAACATTTGAACAAAAAACATAAATGTTAATAAATGCTGATCGTGTATTAAAAAATGTTAGTCATATATTTCAAAAATGTTGAACATGTATTAAAAAATGTTCTTGATATATACAAAAAGTGTACAATGTGTATGATTTTTTTTGAAACGTTAAATGTATTTTAAAAATGTTAAACATGTTGAAAAAATGATTCTGGTGTATACGTAAAATGTACACATGTGTATGAAAAATGTAGACATGTGTTGAAAAAAAAACAAAGAAAAATAGTGAAAGCCAAATAAACGGAAGACATAAACAAAAGGAACACCTCAGAAACGAAAAAAAACGAAAAGCCCGAAGAAACCCATGAAACCCATGAGGAAACAAAGAAAAAACAAAAAACAAAACTGAAGACAAACAAAGAAAACTTACGAAAACTAAGAAAGAAGCAAAAAGCTGAAGATAAATAAAAAAAGTAGAAAAGAAAAGAAAAAACATTAGAAAGAAACAAAAGAAAACCGAAGAGAAAAAAGAAACCGAAAAACCGAAAAAGAAATGAAAAAAAAACCCGAGGAAAAAACATAAAAAAAACAATAGAAAAAAATGTAAACAAGAAAAAATGGTGAAGAAATAAAAAAACCGAAGAAAATACAAAAAACGAAACAAAAAATAAAAGGAAAACAGCGAAAGCGAAAAGAACAGAAGGAAACCACGACTAAACCGAGCGAACGAAACACAGCGAATTAAAAAAAAAACAGAAGAAATGGGCGGGCCCAGTAGCTAGTGCGAGACGAATCTTCAGGCGAGAAAGAAGGAGCACTTCACTAAACGAGATATAGCTCCCGCGGTTTTTGGCGCACTGGTCGTAGAACCTACTGCCCGGTTGGAAGGTATTGATCGTTTGTTTTATTTTCTCTTTTCTTTATGTTTTCCTTACTTAATTGGTTTTTTCCTGCTATTTTTTGTCTCTCCTTTTTTTTAAAAATCATGAACTTTTCCTAATCCTCTCGGTTTTAGTGTACGACCATTCTGTTATGTGTAATGAATATTTTTCTAAATAGCACATAGATTTTTTTTTATGTGGTATGAACGTTTTCTAAAAATTAGAAACCCAATTTATAAAATCTGATGAGCATTGAAATCAAATCATGAACATATTTTCAAACGTATGAATAGTTTGTAAATGTCATGATTTCTTTTGAATGGTTCAGACACTTTTTACAATTCATGCGGACATTTTTTTAAAATATCATGAGTATACTTAGAATGTGTGGACATTTTTTAAATGTCACGAATAATTTTCTAAATTGTTCATACTTTTTTACAACCGGATGCATAAACTTTTACATTCCATAAAAAACAAAATTAATGCACGGTGAACATTTTCTAAATACTCAATGAACATTTCTTTCACACGACGAAGATTTTCTTAACAGACGATGAACGTTTTTTACATATAAATTTGTGAGAAAAACAAATATTATGATGCAGATATTTCTTGAAACAAATATGTGTTGTAGTAATTGCTCTAATCCCACTTGAGGTCCCACCCCCTATCCTACATGGCATGCCACATGGGCAGTCAACACAAGTCAGGACCATTCAAAGTAGTCAATAACAGTCATAGCTATTGCTCAAGAGTCTAGAGGAACACAATTTTTGGCTTGTGAATTTAGCCATGAACGGCGCACTTGTAGACTTGTAGTGTGGAGGCTCGCCGTTTAGTAATTCCTTAAGTTTAGGGCGCCATGTTTGGTTGCTCGAGCCTGCTCCGGGCATTTGTATCCTTTTGAACATTTTGATATGAAATAAAAGTGCGATGTTCATCTAAAAAACTAAAAGGCCTAGTGAGGTTCTTTTTAGAAAAAAGATGTGATTGCACGAAATCACTAATTAAGGGGTACCCATTACAAAGGTCACTCCCACCTTCTCTTTCACAACCTAAGAGTTTTTTTTTTGTAGATTTATTTTTTCAAAACGTTTTATCTCTTATAAACTGTGCGTCCAAATCACGAACCATTTTCACCGTTAAATTTTTCGTGTCAAGATCTTCGAAACTAAATCCAATGTTTATAGGTTTAAACGATTTTTTTTCTTCATAAAAACAGAAAAAGGGGGAATAAAAAAATACCGAAAACCAAAAAAACAAAAACCGAAATAATGAAAAACAAAAACCAAAAAAAGACCAAAACCGAAAAACTGAAACCCGGAAGCACAATTGTGCTTTTACACTTTTTTTTGGAAGCAAAACTGTGCTTTTACCTTTTTCGATGTTGTGCTTCTCCTTTTTTCGATGAAGCACAATTGTGCTTTTTCCTTTCGGGAAGATAGAAGAGATTCCAAATGCAGAACTCGAAAAAGATCCTTCTGATTCCCAAAGAATAAGGGGCAAGGGGATTACTGAGAAAGGTTCCTTCTTATTATAAAGTGTGATATGATCTGCATAATGAATCACGGTAAAGTATTCTAATTCAATAAGAATTTCGCGGGCGAATGTATACTCTTTACTGTCTTATTTGTTAATTTATAAACTTACCAAATAATATTAGAATTATTTTGGTTTGTTCCGCCATCCCACCACAATGAAGTGTTAGGATTCTTTTCAATAAAATCCTATGTAATCAGCAAGTTTTACTTCCATTTCTCTATAAAACTGTTTCCGATTCACCAAACCAGATTGTACTCCCTCCATCTACTAATACAAGGCCACTTCATATTTTTATGTCTAACTTTGATCATTAATTTTACAAAAAAATGTGAGTTATATGCCATGAAAAGTATGCCACCGGATGCACATTCGAAAGAACTTTTGGATAATATATTTTTTATGACATACAACCCATATTTTTTGATCAAAATTAGAAGTCAAAGTTTGACACGAAAAACAAAGTGGCCTTGTATATAAAAATGGAGGGAGTATCTCTTTCTGAAAGAATAAATAAAAAGAATATTAAAAATACTAGAATTCTTATTTTATTTTATTTTCCAAAATTTATCTCATTGAAATAATCAAAAATTAAGAATGGGTTTAATCAGTTAAATTCAGAATGTTAATCAAATAACTTCGTTACTTAATTATTACCTAAATAAGGATATTTATCAAAATAAATAAAAAAGGTTGAATCACTTTACTTTCTATTCATTTTCGGGAAGCACAACTGTGCTTCTCGTGGAAGCGCATGTTATGCTTTTCCCCTTTTCAGGAAGCACAATTGTGCTTCTCATAGAAGCACGCGTTGTGCTTCTGGCGAAAAAACTATGCTTCCCGAAAATAAAATCCCGCCAAAGCCGAGGAAAAACGAAGAAAAAAACAAAAAGCCGAAAAAAACTCAAACAAAACCCAAAAATGTGTGTAGAAAAAGTAAAAAAATGAAATCCCGAGGTTTGACCAGTGCGAGACATGTGGTGGTTGCTGGGGTGATGGTGTTCTGGATTAGGGGTTACTCACCACGTCGTCTCCCGGTCAAGTGGGCCGGGCGAGCACCCCCATGGCGGTTCACCAGCAGGCCATCTCAAGAGGGCCCATGGCGCATAGAAGGAACATTTCCGAAAACGTAGAGGTCGTTTACAACACGTTTTACCTTCTACGTAGCCCACCTACTTGTAACCTTAGACCCCCGAAACCTATATAAACCGAGGGTAGGGCTCATAGACGACACGCAATGATCTCGTGTTAGACCATCCTATACTTTATACTCCATCCAAATCAATACAACACAAGCATGACATAGGGTTTTATCTCTTCGAAGAGCGTGAACCTGGGTAAACCACGTGTCCTTGTTACCATCATCTAGGCTACTAGCTTGGGACCCCCTACCCGAGTTCTGCCAGAATTGACTCTGTCACTGGATGCACCACTTGGCATCCTCTCAATCCAAGAAAATGGCCTCTGCGGGAGCCCTCCAGGAGGTATCCCTTAATTAGTTGCTCCCGTGATTGTCGGGAGCTCCTATTCGGCGCTTAAGGCGCCAAACAACCCCTATAGCACACACCTGGGCGGGCCCATTAGCACACTAGTTGAATCGTGCGCTTGCTCGCCTGATGAGGGTGTCCTGGACTAGGGGGTACTTGGGCCGCCGGCCTATCTCTCATGGGCCGGACTGGTGGGCCGCTCTCTACTCGTCGATGGAAGGCCGGATTGTGGGCGACCCCGTGTATCAAAAGGAAACCTCCGAAGACTTGGCGTCTCCTCCAAGGAATAGTTGGCGTGACCGACATGTGTGTCTCCTGATGGTAACCGACTATGTGTAACCCTAGGACCCCCTGGTGTCTATATAAACCAGGAGGTTTAGTCCATAGAGGGAATAATCATTCATTACCTAGGGCTTAGCCCAATCGATCTCGAGGTAGATCAACTCTGTAACCTTCATACAATCACATCAATACAATCAAGCAGGACGTAGGGTATTACCTCCTTGAGAGGGCCCGAACCTGGGTAAATCGCTGTCTCTACGTTCCCTGTTACCATCGACTCCTTGACCCATAGTTCGGATCCCCTACCCGAGATCTTCCGGTTTTGGTACCGACATTGGTGCTTTCATTGAGAGTTCCGTCATGGGTCGCCAAGGATCAATGGCTCGCCGTCCCCGGACAACTCTTCGTCAATGGAATCTGCAGCAGGGACATCGCCGTCCCCGGACAGCTCTTCTCTTCAGCGACAGAATCCGCAGCGGGGACATCTTGGTCCTCGGACAGCTCTTCGCGTTCGGCAACATTGTGCTGCATGCCGATCCAACCAGTCACCTCGACCAGGTCGGCAGCTTCGCCCCCGAGCAGGAAATCAGGTTTGGCAGCCTTGAGTATGCCGCCAATGCTCGAGGCGATATGGTCTTTACTGGGTTCTCGGCTTTACCCGAGGAACCTGTCAATCCCGAGGCCTTGACCTCGGATTCCTTCCCCACCCCCATCCCCGGGGCGGGCCTCAGTTCGGATCTGACCTTAAGCGTGGATTCGACCCCGGTGCCGGAAAACCAAGGGTCACCCTTGGCCGAACACACTCCCGTCATCGGCGCGCCAGAGCTCGACTCCGATGGCAGCCCGAACATAGATCCGGTGGATCCCTCGATTTTAAGCGAGATGTTAGAACGGATCCAGAAGATAAATATCGCGGATGGCCCGTCCTCGAACCAGGAGCAGGTCGGACCGGATGCCAACCGCGGGGAATTTTGCTTCCCACCCACCACCCACTTGGTAGCCACTGTCGAAGATTTAACCGACATGCTGGACTATGCCTCCGAGGAGGCTGACGACATGGACGAGGACTTTGACGTCCCGCCCTACACGGATACCTTCCTTGCCACTACCAATACCGGAAAGTGGACCGCCACCTCCACCTATGACGTTTACATGGTTGACACCCCCATGAAGGACGGTGACACAACCAAGAAGGACGGCGACGATCCCACCGCAGAACCGCCCAGACGCCGACGACGGCGAGCTAGAGGGCGGGGAAAGGGCAAGGAAAATCACACAGACACGAACGACACCGGAGATACCGAGACTCCGGACAACTTGGGGGAGCTCGGCGATAACACGCCCGAGCAGCGACCCGACGCCCCTGAGGGGCACGAGGACCAGGGTGACCCCGAGGACCTCGACGATTCCGAGGACAGCAACTACCTCCCTCCATCCGAAGAGGAAGATAGCCTCGGACCCGAAGACTTTATCGTCCCTGAGGATCCCCTAGAACAAGAAAAATTCAAGCGGCAACTCATCGCCACTGCCCGAAGCTTGAAGATGAAACAACAACAGCTAAAGGACGAACATGATACGCTCAACGACAGATGGACGATGGTCTTAGCTGCCGAAGAAGGCCTCGACGATCAACGTCCGGGCCAATACAAGAGTTACCCACGGTGTCGCCTACTCCCAGAATTCGAGGATGAGGCCTTCGAGCCCATGCCTCCCAGACGAACCTACGCAAACCAGCCCGATCGCCCCCCTCGAGGACGAGATAGGCCGGCTGTGGAAACCGAGCTCCCACCCGCGCCCCCTCGAGGACGAGATAGAGCGGCCGAAGAAGCCGACTACCCACCCGCGCCCCCTCGAGGACGGAATAGAGCGGCTGGAGAAACCGAACTGCCACCCGTACCCCCTCGAGGACGGGATAGGGCGGCCAGGGAAACCGAATACCCACTCGCGCCCTCCCGCCGAGCAGGCAAAGACCCAGTTCAACCGGATGACCAATACGATCTGCGCCACGACCTGAACGCACGAGCGATTCAGTCGAGATCCATCTATGGATCCACAGGATACGCACCCGCTGGACGAGACGGATACCAGGCCTGGCGCGATAGAAACGATAGAGTTCGGGAGCAGCACCGTGCCCGGATGACAACCGATCTACGGCGCGATGTGGCCCGGGCCAGGGGCGTCGCACACCCAATGTGTTTCACTGACGAGGTGATGTAGCATCAGTTCCCCGAGGGCAAGGGCCGGCCAGGCATTGGCTGAACAGCCTACCCGAAAACTCCATCGGGAGCTGGGAAGAGCTCGAAGATGCATTCCGAGCTAACTTTCAAGGCACCTATGTTTGGCCACCAGACGCCGATGACCCGAGCCATGTCATTCAACAGCCCGGAGAGTCAGCCCGGCAATTCTGGAACCGGTTCTTGACCAAGAAGAACCAGATCGTCGACTGTCCGGACGCCGAAGCAATTGCGGCATTCAAACACAGTATTCGGGACGAGTGGCTTGCCCGTCAGCTCGGCCAAGATAAACCGAGAACAATGTCGGCCCTTACCTCCCTAATGACCCGCTTTTGCGCGGGTGAGGATAGCTGGCTAGCTCGTCGAAGCAACCACCCCGAAGACCCCGGCACTTCAGAGACCCGGGACGGAAACGGGAAACCCCGGCGCAATAGGAACAATAAGCGCTGGCACTCAAACAACGGCGGTGAAGCCGACGATACAGCGGTAAACGCCGGATTCAGCGGCTCGAAATCGGGACAACGGAAAAAACCCTCTAAAAGGAACCGAGATGGCCCGTCTGCGCTGGATAGAATATTGGACAGGCCCTGCCAGATTCACGGCACCCCTGACAAGCCAGCTAACCACACCAACCGTAATTGTTGGGTAATAAAGCAGGCCGGCAAAGCCACAACCGACGAACAGGGCAAGGGCCCCCGCAGCGAGGACGATGACGAACCTCGCGGGCCGAACGATGGAGGCCAAAAACAGTTCCCTCCAGAGGTCAAAACCGTGAACATGATCTATGTCACGCACATACCAAAGAAGGAGCGGAAGCGCGCGCTGCGGGATGTCTACGCCTTAGAGCCGGTAGCCCCGAAATTTAACCCGTGGTCGGCTTGCCCGATCACTTTCGACCGTCGAGACCATCCGACCAGTATACGTCATGGAGGAATGGCGGCTCTGGTACTCGACCCCATCGTGGACGGATTTCACCTCACTAGGGTCCTTATGGACGGAGGTAGCAGTCTTAACCTGCTTTACTCCGATACAGTGAGGAAGATGGGGATCGACCCGTCAAGGATCAAACCCAGCAACACCACCTTTAAAGGTGTAATCCCAGGTGTCGAGGCACGCTGCTCGGGATCCGTGACTTTGGAAGTAGTCTTCGGCTCGCCCGATAACTTCCGCGTCGAGGACTTAATCTTCGATATTGTCCCTTTCCGCAGTGGTTATCACGCACTCCTCGGACGGACCGCCTTCGCTCGCTTTAACGCCGTCCCGCACTATGCGTACCTGAAGCTCAAGATGCCAGGACCAAGGGGCGTTATTACCATCAACGGTAATACCGAGCGCTCGCTCCGAACAGAGGAACACACTGCGGCTCTAGCCGCCGAAGAGGCGTCGCAAGCCCAGTCCACTGCCAAGACGCTGGACGCACGCAAGCGCTCCCGAGCTGCAGCCTCGCTCCCACCGCACTCCCATGCTCCCCCCAAGTAGGGATACGCGCCCCACAGCACGGCCCACCTAGTCGCGAAATATGTACCTCGAGTGCACAATTTCGCGCTCAAAATTCCATGGGCAGTTGTGGGGACACATAAAACAAAGGCCAAGAGCTCGGTTCGACCGACGAATGGCCAACAAATGTCTTTGAACCAACATCAACGACGGGCACCATCTAGGGCCTGATCAGCATCAAGCTGATATACCACGGCGAGTTCTCAAGCCCCTTTTTCAAGGGCTCGCCCGCCAAAGATTACTACTTCCGCCGAACACACGGCAGACAGCTTCGCTTCCACGGAAGCCTCCTGAAGAGCAAAGGCGCAGACGTGCAGCAGGGCGTAGTAGGGACGTCAAACCACTCATGAAGGCCCTGTGTAAACCTTTACTCTCAATATATTCATTTCTTCACAAGTATCTATTAAAGTTACTTCGGCAATCCGGATTGTACGGTTGGACGTCACACATTCAAAGGAAATAAAGACCACCTTACTATGGTTTACTCGTGCAGTCATTCACGTTGCATATTCCTTTCCGCCTTTTTAGTCGAAGTAACCTATTACGATACATCCATTTCAAACCGGCTAATAGACCGGGGGATCAAACATAGATCTTGCCTTAAACTTTATCCGGGCACTCATTTTATGTGCTCGGCGTCGCAGATATTGCACTATATGAATCAGTTCCGAATTATGTCTTTGGTCAATAGTTGGGTTGCCCGGCTCCTGTGTTTACCCTCTTACGTTCCGCACTGTTCGGCTAAGATGGTAAAGGGAGAACCACTGCGATTGTACTTCTAGCTCGCCTGGTTAAGTACCTCAGTGGAGAAAGCCGAAAACTGACTGTCACAGTAAGCGAGAACTGGTCGGCGATCCGACGACTCGTGTCCAACCAAAAATCGTTGGAGGTTAGTCCGTGTTACACGAAGGGTTCCCTGTTGCAGGAACCATGTGATGATGGTATCTACCGCGGCTCGTCCGAATATCACACAACACTGGGGGCTCGTTACCGGCCCCCACCGTCAAGCTCCTCTGGCTAAGTGAAAGCACTAAAACCACATAGTCTAATTGCCTGGTTTTCCGTACATACAACCGCCTCCGGGCATCGAGACGTCGGCTAAGGGTTCACGTATTACGAGAAAACACCCCAGGCAGTATCTGCCAGGGAGCTGAAGCCGACGACTGGTAACTTTCAGTTTCAAATCGGCCGCACAGGAGTCAAAATTAATCAAGCATTATATCAATAGCCGATCACTTGCATTACAATAAAGCAAAAGTTTCAACTCCTTGGCTACGAGGAAATTCAATCTACTCATAGATTACATCTTTTGAGCATTGGGCCTTTATCGCCCGAGCACCCTCCATAATGGTGGGAAAGTATTGCTCGGGGCGCCTATGCTCCTTCCCTGGCGGCGGAGGTCCGGTGGCCATCTCGGCCGGCTTTATCTTCGGCCAATGTACCATTGTTTTGCCGAAGGCCATCCGCGCCCCCTCGATGCATGCAGAGCGCTTCCAGGCGTCGATCTGGGAAGTGGCGTCGTACAGCCTCTGCACCAGACCGAAGTAGCTGCTCGGCAGCGGTTCCGCCGGCCATAGCTTCACGCAAAGGTCCTTCATCATCGGCTCCGCCATCCGATGCAGCTCCATCAACTGCTTCATCTGGTTGTTGAGGAGCGGAGGATGCTCGGGCGCTTGAAATTGCGCCCAGAACAACCTCTGTTCGGCCCGACCCTCATTAGCAGCGAAGAATCTGGCCACGTCCGCCGCACTCTTCGGGAGGTCCGCAAAGGCGCCTGGGGAACGCCATACTCGCGTGAGCAACGCGGACCTGTTACCTCCAAATATACTTTGTAGCAAGTACGGCTTACCGTCCGCAATAAGCCTGGCTTGGCGGAGCTCTTCTTGGTAGCCGCGCGCCTCTGTCCGCGCTTCCTTAGCCACCGCTGCTAACGAGGTCAGCTTGGCGGCTTTCATTGAGAGCCTCTGACTGGCTTTGTTCAAAACCAATCAGAGTCTCGGGGGCTACTGTGTATGAGGCTATACATTTACACAAAAGAATTTTTCTAAGAAGAAATCATTACTTCGCTCACCTTGAAGCCGGTAAGAAGGCCACTAAAAGCCTCCTTCAGTCCGTTGTCCACGGACCGAATACTTTGCAACACCACGCCCATAAGGGCACTGTGCTCTTCGGCGATAGAGGAGCTGGTTAGAGCATCCTCCATCTAGTCCGGCCACCCGGTTGACGCCCGCTCTGGGGCGGGCGGCGGTGGCGGTGGCGCCTCGGCTCCTTCCCTTTCGAAGTCCGGGGCGCCGGACTCCGGACGCCTTGACGTCTCCGGAGTCGTCTTTCGAGAGAGCTCGGCTCGTCCGAGCTCCTCTTTGTTCACCAGAGGGGCCCTCCCCTCTTGGTCTTCAGCGACCGAGGTGTTCACCTCGGCCATGATAGTATCGCCTCCTCCCCCTGTACGTGGCACGGGAGGAGTCCTCCTCGACAGGACCTCCTCGGCCTCCTTGACGATTGGGGAAGGCGAGGCGCGGGATCCAGAGCCGCTCTCCGCTAGCGCCGCCGGTGGAGAATCCCCCTCCGAAGCTCGGTCGGTGGGGAGATCGCGCAGCGGGCTGCAAAATTATAAACGGAAACATGATCAGTATCAAACCCAGTTCGGCTAAAGACGGTCAAGCGGTTACTAGAATGCATACCTTTGAGCCTGTGGCTTAGCCCTGGGGATCTTCTGTGGAACCTCTTCGGAGGCCTCAGAGTCCTCGGCAGAAGCCGAGCTATCGCTGGACAAGGCTACCTTGGCCTTGCGCGGTCTTTTGGGAGTGGGTTGAGGAAGCTCCTCCTCGGCATCCTCGGACGCCGCCCTTTTCCCTGTTCGGGAGGAATCGTCTTCCTCCCCGTCCTCTCCCTGTTCCTTCTCCTCTTCTTGCGCAGAGGGAGCATTGGTGTCCCCGGACCTAGCACCCGGGGGTCCTCAGGAGCGGAGGCCCTCTCTGGCCTCCCTCTTCTGATCCTTCTCCTTCTCCTTCCTCTCCGGCGCCACGTATGGCTCCGCGGCCAGCATGGCCGTCAGGAGGGGCGTCCTGGATCCCTCTGGCAGCGGCGCCGGACTGTCGATCCGCTGGGCCTTCTTCAACCATTTCTGCAGATGAGAAGTGAAGAAGCTAAGTGCCTTATTAAAAGGGAATAGTTCGGATACAAGAACAAACTTAGTCATACCTCCCGTGAGGGGTTTGCGGCGTCAAGTCCGATGTCCTCCCCCTCAGCCGGCCAGTCCTTCTGCGGCTTGAACATCGCTCTCCACAGCTGAGCGTGGGTGGTGCGGAAGAAGTTGCGCACGGTGGCCGGGTCTTTGGGCTTGTAGGCCCACATGGGGGAGGCCCTATCCTGGCATGGGAGTATTCGGCGGCCGAGCATGATCTGGACCACGTTGGGCAGCTCGACGCCTTGCCCTATCATCTTGGCAATCCGTTTCTGCAGCTGCGCCACCTCCTTGTTCACCCCCCAGTCGAGGCCTTTCTTGGTCCATGAGACCAGCCTCGTAGGGGGTCTGGATCGGAAGGCCGAAATCGCCCCCAACCTGCGCTCCTCGGCTCGGTGATGTAGAACCATTCCTTCTGCCAGACCTTGACGGTCTCGATGAAGGTGCCCTCTGGCCACTCCACTCGGGGGAGTTTGCTGACCATAGCACCCCTGCAGTCCGCTTGTTGGCCGTCGACGATCTTCGGTTTGATGTTGAAGACCTTCAGCCACAGGCCGAAGTGTGGCCGGATCCGGAGAAAGGCTTCGCAGATGATGATGAAGGCCGAGATATGAAGAAAGGAATTCGGCGCGAGATCGTGGAAGTCAAGCCCGTAGAAGAACATGAGACCCCTAACAAAGGGGTGAAGGGGAAATCCCAAACCTCGGAGGAAGTGGGGGATGAACACCACCCTTTCGCCCTGCCGCGGTGTGGGGACGACCTGGCCGGCCTCTGGAGCACGGTAGGCTACGTTGGCGGGGAGATATCCTGCGCCCTTTAACTCCATGATGGCGCTTTGAGTAACAACGGACGCCTCCCACTTGCCTTTGGATCCGGAGCCCACCATTGCTAGATCGAACAGGCGGCTGGAGGGATTCTTGGAGGGGAGAGCGGATTTGGGCGCTGGAGCTCGAAAGATGGGGAAGGCAATGGCGCAGGGGGAAATGAGAGCGTACGAAAGGAACGAAGGCTGTGCCCCTTTTATGGGCTGTAAAAACCCATGGCCCCTTTACTGCGCCGCAGTCCTCGCCATTTCCCCATAAAAACCGTGCCATTATGCTCGCATGGGGTGAAATGAATTATTGATCATATCCCTTGAAAATAGGACACGATCTCCATATCGATGGGACGTGCCAATGAAAACAGCCTCGAACCGCGAATCGAGTTTTTCATAAACAAACTCGCGGTCGTGGCATGGTGTGACCCTTCGGTAAAAGTTGTCAGATGAAGACATTGTTCGCACCAAACCGGCTAGCCTTCGGGGCTAAGTTATTATTGTACTTCGTTACCGAGGTATAGCTCGGCGCATATACGACCGGGCAACGCTTGAGAATACAATTCGGAGTGATACAGGCATGTTACTGGCGTCACAGAAGAAAGGGAACTGGTCTACAAAGCCAATTATGTTCGGCACCTACCTCGGCTTCGAAGACTAGTTCGGGGGCTACTGAGGGTGTCCTGGACTAGGGGGTACTTGGGCCGCCAGCCTATCTCTCATGGGCCGGACTGGTGGGCCGCTCTCTACTCGTCGATGGAAGGCCGGATTGTGGGCGACCCCGTGTATCAGAAGGAAACCTCCGAAGACTTGGCGTCTCCTCCAAGGAATAGTTGGCGTGACCGACATGTGTGTCTCCTGATGGTAACCGACTATGTGTAATCCTAGGACCCCCTGGTGTCTATATAAACCAGGAGGTTTAGTCCGTAGAGGGAATAATCATTCATTACCTAGGGTTTAGCCCAATCGATTTCGAGGTAGATCAACTCTGTAACCTTCATACAATCACATCAATACAATCAAGCAGGACGTAGGGTATTACCTCCTTGAGAGGGCCCGAACCTGGGTAAATCGTTGTCTCTACATTCCCTGTTACCATCGACTCCTTAACCCATAGTTCGGATCCCCTACCCGAGATCTGCCGGTTTTGGTACCGACACCTGATTCGTCTAACGAACCTCGCTCGCTCATTGTTGAGAAAAAACCAACAATACTGGTTTAGAATAAAAATTACCCATGGGTTTGTATTGATAATTTTTTTATAATTTAAAATTTTATTTGTGGATTTAAAAAGTTTACAATTTGAAAAAAGCTCATGATATTTTAAAATGAATTTGAAAAATGTTCATGAATTAAATAATGTTCATGAAAAATTAAAAAATGCATCAATTAGAAATAAACAGGAATTAAAAAACAAAAAACTAATAAAAACCAGCAGAAAAGAAAAAATAATAACGAGGTGAAAGCATCTAGAAGCTTCCCAAAAGCAGGAAGGGCTAGAAGCTTACCTGGGCTAGCCCATACAAAAACATGCGTGCGAAGGTGTGGGCTCTGCCTACGAATAAGATAGTATTCGGCGCCTTACGCGCCTAACAGGATATTCCGTTTCTTCGCGGGGTCAAGCAAGCATATAGTTTCCCTAGATAAAAAGGTTAAAAAGCGCACGCGAGAAAAGCCACGAGATCCTTCCTGGTTCAAAAGAAAAGTAGCATGGCGAGCACGTTGAGGCTGCCTCCTCTCTTCTCCTCTCCTCCATCTCGTCGGTTGCAATCGCACGTGATCGGAGGAGCATAGCATCGAGAGAAGTTTTACAACTCTGGACTGAACTTGAACCTCTCGATCACATGGCGGCGCAAAAAAATCCCCGCTTATAATAATATAATAAAGCCAACGGATGTACTGTACCGGCGATTCTTTCAGCCGTGCCCGGTTGGCCTTTTTTTCTTTTTGGGCGAGTACTCTGTGCATCTTCCATTCGTCCTGTGCTCCCGGGCCGGCGTCTTGTTTAGTGCGGCCGCTACAACGGCACCGCAGCACATAATTTCTGACAGAAGGAGACCCGTTCGGTCATGCAACTCGCACTGCAAACTCAGTTCTGCTCGTCCAGTCCTTCCGGATAGACGCGTCCTAGTCCTTTTTTTTGCGGAAAGAGAGAGCTGAAATTACTGCTGCGAACTTACAGAAAAGCCCATAGTAAAAGAAAAATTACAACCACATCCTTCATGGACTCCGACAACCACGCCAGCAGCCGAGATGAGAAGACGGCGGGCTGCTACCGGACCTCCGCTTGCGCCTTGGAATCGGAGTCCTCCCATGGTAGCAGGGTCGTCGAACTTCACGTGCTCCGGAGAACCAGCACCTCGAATCGCCGTCGTCGCCGTCGCGCAGCAACACCACAGCTTCCTCTTCGTTTTCAACACCGGGATCCGCCGCCCCGCGAGATCCCACCTGGGAGGAACGCGCACAACCGCTCCAGAGAGCCGCGAGCACGAGGAAGGAGGGCGGTCGACGCCGGCGCTCCGCAGAGCACCGCCGCCAGAGGAAGAGACCACCCCCGCCAAAATCCGATCCGGCAGCTCCACCACCTCCACAGCGTCGCCGGCGGATGTCCGGGCCAAACCTACACTATATACACGCCGCGGATCGGGATTCCCCCATCCTCCCGCCGTCGAAACGACCGCCGGAGGGTGAGGAAATCGCCGACCCGAACGGCGGCGAGGTGGTTTGGTCGGGGTCGCCCAAGAAATCGCCTCTCTCGCTACAGGGACGGGAGAGAGGATAAGGTTCCAAGTCCTACCAGGTATACGCGTCCTTGTCCTTGGCAATGAATTCAGGCAGATCTCAGGCTCTCCGGTGGGCGACGGATGAACACATCGGCGCCATACGCGTGCGCACCGGCGGATGGGCCACGCGTGTCCGCGCGGTGACGGGGGCTTGGGCGGTGGGAGGATGGACCGGAGGGCATGTGTCTGTACAGGTACCCGCTGTTGGTGTGTTCCGGCGGGAATGGTACCAGGTAGCAACGCACCAAGCCGAGACCGGTGACGTTTTTTTCTGTCTTCCTTTTTTATTTTGGATTTTGGAAGCGGCGGTGACGCTTTCGGCTCGCTGATAGAAACATCAAGGGAAACATGGCGAGGACGCGTCGTGGACCGAACCGGATTGTCGGCTCCTCTTTGCACGGGAAGAACATGCACACTGCCACTCGCCGTATTACCACCCATCAATACGAGTACAATTATCGTGATTTTACCGGAAATTCGCAGGGGCATATCGTGATTTTACCGGAAATTTGCAGGGGCACGCCGGTGCGGGAACAAGCACCTGCCCAGCCCTGTCTGGTCATCTGATTGCCACGCGATCCGCAAAATAGTTGGGTCTCGCACGAGGGCACAATAAATTTTAAGTTTTAATCTTTAACAAAAATTTACGATCCGCAAAGTAGTTGGATTTTGCATATGAAACTTATGATTTTCTTGGCCCCGCATATCAAGTTTCAAAGTTGAAACTTTAAGGAATTTTTTTGTCGGTCGGAGGTACTAAAGTTGTGATTTTGTCAGTCGTTCGTACTAAGTTATAAAAGTTGAAATTAACAGAAATTATAAAAAAAAACTCATCAAAACGTATTCAAAATGGATTTGATTTAAAATCCCTCGTCGCAAGAAACACGTATACGAAAACAGAACTTAATTTGAACTTTTCGTTCAAAATATATGAAAGATTAAAAATCGGAAGCCAAAAGAAAAACACGCACAACGGGCCCTTGATTTTACCCTACTTTTTTTGTTTTTTTATGTGGCAGCATGTATGTTCAACGTTCAGATATCCAATAAAACAATTGTTCATCCGAAACGATTGTATAGAATACACTAACATCTTTTTGGAACAGGGGTATAGGGGCTCAAAGGCCCAAGCTGCCATTTCATATCAAAATTGATACAACACTGCGTAGAGGACCTAGAAAGAAAACATGAAATTACACATGGTCCTTCCTGTTTGCAAATAGGACCCCAAACCATACAAGAGGATCACAATTGAGTCATATCACACGTAGCAATCTCACTCAAGACTCCATGGCCATGGTCTTTAGCAATAAGCATTGCCAACTACGAGCAAGGGGATAAGGCTTCACGTGGAGGTTGAAGATGGCACATCAGAAGCAATACCTTTGATAATCTACAACTGTTGTGACCGAGGTCGATGCAACGGGATGAAGGAAACGCTAGATCCACAAGGCATCTCGCAATCCCCAAAGAACCCCAACTTGGCAAAGATAGCAGCCAAACCCACCTATTCCCGGTCGTCCGACACCACGGCGGCGAAGAAGAAGAAGAAAAGGTGACCCAAGATCCGGCCGACCAGGGGCTCTCCCGAGCTTATTGAAAGTGCTTCTACCAAAATCACCGCTCGCTACCGTCGTCCGCCATGCAAGTGGGCCAGGGGAAGAGGAAGGCGAGCTCCATACACTGCTCGCTGGCAACGGAGCAAAAGCGGACCGACGACATGTCGCCAAACCACGACATATTTCCAAGACTACCGACAACTACTACTACTACCCTAATATACACAAGGAAGACATGCGCACCTCTCGGCAGCCATCCATGTTGGATGAAGCGTTGGATCGGGCCGGGAAGCTCTAGTTGAGTTTCAAAAAGGGGGCGGCGTAAGAGTGGGAAGGGTGAGGGGAAAGAAAGTGAGTCGCTCCCAAAAATACACTAACTAGAATATGTGCATGTAGACAAACAAAGGAGTACATGGCTTACTAGAATCTGTATTTAAACTTCTCCAATTTTGATGATAGATACATGGGAACTTATTTGCAACATCATTAGTACTCTCTCCGTCCGAGTTTATTACGCTCCGTCGCATTTTAAGTCAAAGTTTGACCATACATATGCATAATAAAATGTAAGCTACATGTCAAAAATAGCACAATTGAAATTTTCATTTGAATACGCATCCAACAATATAATTTTTATGACATCTCACTTTTATTTTGCAAATTAATTTTATGGTCAAAGTTTAACCCAAAATATATGGGGCCCTAATAAACCCGGACGGAGGTAGCAGACCCGCAATGAATCATATTTTTATTGTTCTTTTATAATTTTATACCATCATATAAAACACAAACACTAAAATGGTTGATGGTAATAAGAATTAATCCGCTAAAAACAATAAGGAAAACCACACAACTCCATGTGACATTGTATACCTATTTTTTGAAAGAAATTTTCAATCTATTCATAATCAATTCTGGCTGTACAAAGAGCATAGAGTAACAAAAATTACACCAGATACATGTAAACCTTAGAGCGAGGGTTCGGCCGCCACACATGTTAGACATGTTAGATAAACATGTCTCCGAAGACTCTTTCCGGTCGTGAGCATGCGGCAACTAAGCTCATCATCAATCTCTCCGCATCAACAACAAAAAAATCAAACACAAAATTCATCTTCGTATTTCTTTTTGTCAAAATTTCGCTCCGAAGACTCTTTCCAGTTGTGAGCATGCGGCAACTAAGCACATGATCAATCTCTCGCCATCAAAGGAAAAAAATCAATCACAAAATTCATCTTCGTATTTCTTTTTTGTCAAAATTTCGCTCCATTGAAGTTAAAACACTCAACACAATTTCTGGAACCCTCTCTTTTCTACAGTGCTCAGAGGCGAATCGGAGGCAACTCGGGCTCTCCCGGCGGCCGCCGGCGTATCTGCGGGATTCCTCACCCTCCGCCGGTCGCTCCGGCGGCGGGAGGATGGGGAATCCCCAGATCTGCGCTCCGGCGTGTAGATAAGGGGCTTGTGGGCGGCGGTGGTTCGGTGGGGTGGCCGGCGTCGTCTTTTTGGTGCTCTGCAGCTTCCCCTCTCCGGCGTCGTCTTCGACGGGGCTGCCAGGCTGCAGGTGTGTCGCCGTTCTGCCGATGCTCTCTTCGGCGTTGGCGGGAGGCTGGTGACGGGTGTATAGGAGGTGCGGGCTCCGGATCTTCAAGGTCGCGCTCGGCGTCGATGGCTTCGTCTTCGGTGTTGATGGCGACGGTGTGCTACCAGTGGTGTTCCAGCTCTTCGCTTCTCCGCCGTGCGAGTCGGAAGACTGAGGATGGCGACTTCCCGGCCGCGGAAAAGCTGCTCTTCGTCAAGGTGAAGCCGGCTCGAGAGGAGTGCGGCGGCAGTGGCGGATCGGCGCGTCTCTGTCCCGCGGCGGCGACGGTGGAGTGTTGGGTCCTCAGGGACCGGATTGTTTTATCTGTGTTTTCTGAGGGTTGTACTGCTGGTCCTTGTTCTTCATAATAGATCTGGGGTCCTTTTCGCAAAAAAAAAAAAAAATCGCTCCATTGTTTATTGATCACCATTTTGCTTGCTTCCTTCCTTTTACCCTTTCCATCCAGTGCCTTAACCCCGAGGAAACCTAAAGCGAAGACAATAAACTAACGAAACAAACAGACCCCACCCCACCCTTACCTCCTCTCCTCGTCTCCGCCACTTCCCCCCTTCCCTCCCTCCCGCCCCCACCAAATCTGGGAGTTCCCGGACGCCATTGCCCACCTTTTCCCCCGAGCACAAGGAAAGCACGCCAGCGAGAGAAGGAACAGCAGAGGGTGCACGGCAGAATTACCGTGAGCAATTCGGAAGGTATCTCCGTCCCCGCAGCCCCTCCCCGCCGCACCCCCGCCCGCACGCGGACGATCTGTTCCTTCTTTTTTCCGGGGGTCCCTCCTCCCTGATCTGAAATCTCCCCGCAGCCGCGCCGGAGCCGGGTCGAATCGGGCCGCGGCGAGGGGAAATGTCCGGCTTCGTCGGGGTCGTCGTCTCCGACCCCTCCCTGCAGGGCCAGTTCACGCAGGTCGAGCTCCGATCGCTCAAGGCCAAGGTGACGACCCGAATCCACGGCTTCCTTGCTCCTCCGCGCCGAATACCGCAATTATTGTTACAGTTCCCTCCGTCGCCTCCGTTCCAACTCGAGGTTTCTGTTTCGTTGGGTTTGCAGTTCGTGTCTCTGAAGAGGGACTCCGGCCATGTCACCACCAAGAACCTCCCGGGGCTGATGAAGAAACTAAGGGGACTTCACGAAGTGGTCTCCGAGGAGGAGATCGCCGCCTTCTTGTCGGAGTCGTACCCCGACAGCGACCAGGAGATTGAGTTTGAGTCCTTCCTCCGGGTACATCTCGGCGATCCTCTGAGTTCCTGACTAGTAGTATTACTGTGGAGGGGAAGGGTGTGTCATTGTCTTACAGATTCGGTTCGAACGGGGAATTTGGTGTGGTGCTTTTGCAGGAGTACCTGAATCTGCAAGCAAGGGTGAGCGCCAAGGAAGGAAGCGCCGCTGCCGGCGGCGGCGGGGCTGGCGGCCGCAAGAATTCGTCGTCGTTCCTCAAATCCACCATCACTACGCTGCTGCACAATCTCAACCAGGCGGAGAAATCTTCTTATGTGGCGCATATCAACACTTACCTTGGTGAAGACCCATTCTTGAAGAAGTACTTGCCAATCGACCCATCCGGCAACCAGCTATTCGATCTTATTAGGGATGGTGTCCTGCTCTGGTGAGAAGGCTTTCTAAGTTAGCTACATGGTGTATGCCAATTTACTCTTTCAACAGAAACTGTCTGCTAGTTGTAGCTGATGTTAATTCCTTCCTGGATCTTTTGTCAGTAAGTTGATCAATGTAGCTGTACCTGGGACCATTGATGAGAGAGCAATAAATAAGAAAAGAGTTCTTAACCCATGGGAGAGGAATGAAAACCACACACTGTGCCTCAACTCTGCGAAGGCCATTGGATGTACTGTTGTCAACATTGGCACCCAGGATTTAGTGGAAGGAAGGGTATGCCTTGTGTTCCCTAATTGTTATCCTTTCTTGTAGCTCACGATGCAGTGTCACTAATATAAAAATGTTGCAGCGCTCTAAATTATCCTTTTTATTTTGCAATGAGATAAATCATTCGTCTCCCTTTAATTCTTTCATGTCCTGTTTAGCGATATATAATTTTTCTTTGATGAATTGGTAGGTAAATTTAGGTATAAATACTCATATCATTATTAACTGCTGCCTGTCCTTTGTCCTTTTTCACTGTATCACTTGCTAGTAGGTACACCTCATATTTCTTTGTTCATTTTCACGTGTCAGATGTTTTTAGCCACCTTCTCCTAATGGAAAAAAATGTTCCCAATTCCCATGTTCAGTTCTATAAATTCCCTTCAAAAAATCGATTGGTGACTTACACATAATTATATTGTTTTGTTTGGCAGCCTCATTTAATTCTTGGATTGATATCTCAAATCATAAAGGTAAGTATTGAAATGGGATTCACATTCTTACGCAATTCAATGGACACCCTATGGTTGAATTCCTGCTTCATCACCTAAAGAGTTGCTTGCACTTATTATCAGATTCAACTTTTGGCTGATCTTAATCTTAAGAAGACACCCCAGCTGGTGGAACTGTTTGATGACAGCAAGGTAAGTAGAAGTGTTTTACCTTTGCTTCAGCTCCTAGTGTACATCTTTGGCTCAAAACAAAATCCATTTTATTGCATGTTGTACAGGATATAGATGAGGTGTTGAGCTTGTCACCAGAAAAGATGCTGCTTCGGTGGATGAACCATCATCTGAAAAAGGCTGGCTACAAGAAAACTGTTAACAATTTCTCTTCGGATGTGAAGGTGCATATGACAGAACATGTCACAACACTCACTAATCACTTAATTATATGCAATTTTGATACTCCCGCAATGATACAAAAATCTGCCTGTTACTCATTTGGTTGATCTTATTATTGAATCTGAGTCCTGTGGGCAAAGCAATGGCTAGCTTTGCAACATTATTTATAACCACTTTATGTTTTTGTCTTCATTTTATGTAATAAAGCGTACGTTATGTCGCCCTGTGCTTGATCCATCATTATGTTGTTCTTTATCATGCTTCTGTTCTTGCTCTTGCGATGGTCACATAAGTTAATTCTTTACAGGACGGTGAAGCCTATGCTTATCTTCTAAAAGCTCTTGCTCCAGAGACTTCCCCTGAAACCACACTGGAGACTAAGGATCCTGATGAAAGGGCAAAAATGGTACTTGAACAAGCAGAGAAGTTGGACTGCAAAAGATACCTTACACCAAAGGATATCACTGAGGGTTCTGCCAACTTGAATCTTGCATTTGTTGCACAAATATTCCAGCATCGGTAAGTGCCGACTTTCCTGTTCTCAAAAAGGATCTTGAAACTTAAGATATGATTTAAGTCATACGAGCTATTTTTAGTTCGAAGTTCCTTGGTTGATTTTAACGATTTTTTCTTGTTTACCATTGATCACTTAAATGCTATCATTCCATGATGTGCAGGAATGGTCTAACCAGTGACATGAAACAAGTTACACTCACACAGACAGCATCACGTGACGATGTTCTAGTATCCAGAGAAGAAAGGGCCTTCCGAATGTGGATCAACAGCCTTGGGGTCGAGTCATACGTGAATAATGTTTTTGAAGATGTTCGCAATGGGTAACAAGACTATTTTCATGATGTCTCGTGTTGTTGTGTAATTATATCAATTCCTGAGTTGATAAATTAGCTTATGATCTTGCAGATGGGTACTTCTTGAAGTACTTGACAAAGTTTCTCCTGGATCTGTCAATTGGAAGTTGGCATCAAAACCTCCAATTAAATTGCCATTTAGGAAACTGGAGAACTGCAATCAAGTTGTAAACATTGGGAAGGAGTTAAAGTTTTCATTAGTAAATTTAGCTGGGAATGATATTGTTCAGGGAAATAAGAAATTGATAGTTGGTGAGTTTGATCACATTCTAACTTTTTAATGGATGCTAATGCACTGTTCTTGACAACTTACCCGACATATAATTTGAGTTTCTCGGTTTTGTCTTTCAGCACTTCTGTGGCAATTGATGAGATTTAATATCCTTCAATTGCTAAACAGACTGAGATCCCACTCCAAAGGATCCCAAGGAAAACAAATTACTGATGCGGATATACTAAACTGGGCAAACAGCAAAGTGAAAGCATCAGGAAGAACATCTCGAATGGAAAGCTTCAAGGTGACTTTAATATCCATAGCTTTTGCTTGACCATATCAGAAACTCCAGTTGTTAATTTTTTTCCTTTCCATTTTCCCCTCCAGGACAAGAGCTTATCAAATGGAGTGTTCTTCCTCGAACTTCTTAGTGCAGTTCAGCCAAGGGTTGTGAACTGGAAAGTAGTTACAAAGGGGGAAGCTGGTCTGTTCTTGGTCCACATGTGCTATTTCATGAATTGGTTTCTGATTTATTAATTATATGCTTTCTTTACAAATAGAAGAACCATAGTACTGGCTGATAGCTAATTCTTTTGATTTTGCAGACGAGGAAAAGAAGCTAAATGCTACCTACATCATTAGTGTTGCAAGAAAGCTCGGATGTTCTGTGTTTCTACTGCCAGAGGACATTATAGAGGTAAAGGGCCATTGTTACGAATATGGAACTGAACCTGTAACTGGATCGGAGCTAAATGCTAGTATAGCATATTCATCTACTGTTTTGAATCTTTTCCTTTTAGAAATGTTGATGATGCTTGTTGATTGAGAATTGATACTATGCTTGCTTATATTGTTGGTTTTATATCCTCTTGTTCATGTTGATTGAACAGGTGAACCAGAAGATGATCCTAACTCTTACAGCTAGCATCATGTATTGGAGCCTGCTGAGACAACCACAGCCTGAAATATCTGAAGCATCAGAGCCATCTAGCATGGCTTCGGACGCAACTTCCGACATTGGCTCGGAGGATGGCGCCTCAACAGCGGCACCGTCTGAGAGCGAAGAGGCAAACTCACTGTCCGATAGTCTATCCACCCTGACCACAGACGACGCCACCTCAAATGCTCCACCTGCAGAAAACGGGAACGACGCCACCCCAAATGCTCCACCTGCAGAAAACGGGAACGATGCCACCTCAAATGCCCCACCTGCAGAAAACGGGAACGACGCCACCCCAGATGCTCCACCTGCAGAAAACGGGAACGACGCCACATGATCCCGATGGTTATATGTTCGTTTGTAGCGCTGTCTATCATTAGCTTTATACAGGGGGATGGGTACTACCCTTTCGCCCAAAGTTGCTGCTGCTACCAGAAGTGAATTTTTCTCGTGCTTTTCAGGTAGCATAATAGGTACACCACCATACAGATAGATACCATAGCCGCCGCCGTTTGTTCATTAAATTTTGCTGAATACTACCAGTAAGTACTATACGGGAGAAAGAGAGAGAAATACAGACACATAGGCCACCGGTTGGCTGGTCATTTCCTGTACACTCTTTAGTGCCCAACTCGTGTCTTGTCGGTCCGTCCATGTGCTCCTGTTTTCTTTTCCTTCCAATTTGCTCTACTGCCTGGGCCATTATCGTTTTTGTACCAAGCCGTCTTGGCTGCTGCGGAGTGTGGGCCATGCGTTGTGAGCTGTACATAAACTTGTTGATTTCTGGCATGCCAAGGAATCCTTGTACACATTATGGTAGTACTCCCTCTGTAAACATATATAAGACGTTTTAGATCACTATTTATTTACAGAGGAAGTAGTATTCTTGGGGCGTTCTTGTTCCTTTGCGTGCAATGTGACGTCGTTTAGCGATTTGTAAATCAGTGAGCGCGAGGTGCTCTGGAAATTATTAGTGGCTGTTTGAAATGGATCGATCACGCATGCCTGGGAATTAATTAGCTGTAGCTGTTTTTTCTTCTTCTTCACAGTAATGGATTTGCACCGTACTATTTGTAGGTCTGCATGAGTGAGACCCAGGATGTGCGAACAATACGAGTACTGCTAGCTGTTGGAAAATTACTGGCGTTTTTTTTCTCTTCGAAGAGGACAACGGCGCTGCGGAACATGAGACCGAGATGACGAGTCGACGCGGAACTGCACTGCGTGTGCGTCTTCCGATGAGCCTGCGTTGCGCAGGCAGCAGGCTACATAAATTCGCGGGCACACACACACACAGCGGCCGAGGTCACCACCGGGCCGGAGACAGCAGCATAACCATGCAGGGCTGGGCTCCATGCCATTTCCTCCCCTTCCCCTCCCCGCCTTGATACGCACTGCTCCCTCCCTTGCTTGCTCCCCGAAGTCGAGTAGTAGGAAAGCCGGAGTGAGGCCACACCATCACCACCACCACTGCACACCATCGATGGTTCCATCCGTGCCCTGCCGTGCGCACGCACGTCGTCGTCGTCAAGCTGGAATCCGATGCATCGTCGTCGAGGTCGCTCCCGGGTGGCACCGGCCATTGCCGCCGGCTTCCTCCGTATGCCGTGCCCTCCGGCGATGGAGGATAGCTGCTGATACGGCGGTGACGTGGTGGTCGAGGAATTGAGGCGGCCAGCTTTACCACCATTCCTATCATCTGCGGCGACATGGCATACATGGGGCACGCCAGGCATTTCGTCTCCTACCTTCTCTACCTAGCTAGTTACTACTCGTACTTAGTAGTAGGAGTTATATTAGCAGTAGTCAGTTTCTTGCTCTTCGTTTTAGCTTCTCTCTCCAACCGACGACATTGTTGCGGTTGCTGTTGCTGTGAATAACCTTGGCTATTGATCTGTATCTGCTTTCTCGGGGAAGAAATCAGCCGATGGTTTCGATCCTAATGATGAACTGATGAATGATTCTTGTTCCTCTTCCTCGTCTGTTTTGTCTGTTTGTTTGTTTGTTTTTGCGCGTGAATGAATGAATGAAAGAAATCTTCTCTTCTTCGAGGAGCTTGTATGCTGTAGCTGTAGCTGTACTTGCATTGCATTGCACCTCCAGCTGACGCAGGACGGCGGCAGGCACAGTAAGCTAGCTCGGTGGCGAGCCGAGTTCTTCTCTGCCGAAACAGTGGCGCATAGTGCTCGTCACTGCGGTCGGCTACAGTGCGCCTCTTGGTCTTGGGTGGCATGGCAATGGCATAGCAGGCGGCCGTGATGGAAGAACCAGAGAGGGGGACATGTTTGCGGACAGGGAGAACCTTTGCTCCGCCTCTGTCCCTCTTCCTTTCGCTCCCACAGAGCAAGGCCAACGTATACACTGGCATAGTAAAAACAAGGAGCATCGCATATCGCGGGCGTAGCGCCAAAATCAACCATCGATTTATTGTTTGCTCTGTAGTACGGTTTGATCGATCATACAAGCTTGATATCCGCGACCTGTCAAATCTTCAATGGAGATGGAGTACCATCGTTTTTGAATATTGATCGTTCGTCTGTTCAGACCGCTCTGTAATTAATCGTGGTCGATAGCACAGGCATGGCGTGTGTGTGTGTCTCGGAATCAGTCACACTCGCCGCGTGCATGCCGGCGAGGTGCATGGCAAGATCGTTTTCTGCCGGCCGGCCGGTAGGCTGCCACTAGCTAACTACTGTGTACTGTAAGTGCTTGGTTTAGTTTAGTTTAGATCATGTTGTCTGCGTCCCAAGACTCCCAACCCACATACTACATCATGGCCGCCGTTACTTACTCCTACATACAAGTCCTTTGCGCGGCCAGGACTAGCTAGCTAGGAGGACCAGCGTCTGCACTGCATCTGCATGCCATGCCCCCAGTCAACAGTGCACGCAGGCAACATCAGCGGCAGCGGCAGCCTAGACAGGAGGAGGACTCCAGTGTCCAGTCTACGCTACGCTCCGCTCCACTGGGCGCGCGGCCGGGGAGACGACGAGCCGCGCAGGCACAACCTACGAGCAACCTGGCCCTCTTGCAGTTGCAGTCTTGCCAGCCAGGGCCACAACTTGGCCGGTTCTGCGTGCATGTGCCCTAAATCCTGGGAGTCGCTTCATTATTTCATCACTAGACAGAAAAGAAAAAAGATGGGCAACGCTACCCGTCGGCCAGCGGATCTTTTCTGTTTGATCTGGCGCCATCCTACGGCCTGGCTTTTTCCTCACCATTGCAACAAAGAAAGTGTTGCAGAACCTTTGCAACAGACCTATTGTTGTAGAATCATTTGCAACAGAGGTTTTGTTGCAGACAAAAAAATCGTCTTAACTTTTTTGAAACATGAGTGTTGTTGCGGAAGGACTTCTGCAACACAGATGATGTTGCATAATTTTTTTTCCGTCTTAACATTTTTGAAATATGATATTGTAGAACAATTGCCAAGTGACAGAGACACGCGTGGTGGAGGTCCTGGCCGGCTGATTAGAGGTTGTGTGTCGTCCGATGAAACTTGCATCTGACGGTTGCGCGGGCGGCAGAACCCTACGCATGATCGGCCGGCTGATTCTAATCGTTTTCCAAAAAAGATCGGGGCGTACGTACGTGGTAAGAGCATCTCCAACAGACGCACGCTTGCGCGGCGCGCTAAAAAACTTTACAGCGCCGAAATAGCGATTTCGCGCGCGGGAGGGGTTGGTTGCTTTTCCAGGTGCTGTAAATTTTAGCGCGCCGCTGTAGCGCTTCACCAGGCGCGGTAGAGTATAACGCGCGCGGCCAACCTACGCTTGGCAAATATGATGAAACAACACAATTTGACAATATGATGATCTTTCAAACATAAAACAAATACGCAAAATAATGAGTTGGAGCAACATAGCATAGTTCAAAATCACCCAACCAAGTTCATAACAAATAAAAGTTCACAAAAACAAATGAAACATCAACAATCATGCCACATCATTTTCCTCCTCTTCTTGCTCCTCTTCGGAAGACGATTCTTCCTCCTCCTCTCCATTTCCAAGCGCCTCACGGTCATCGGGAACTCGGACGGTGTTCGCACTATCTCCAACGGCATCATGCGAAGGCATGTGAGGCACACCGGAAGCCATGCGTCCATCCATGTCACCCGGAGGTGCTCCCATGCCTCCCATGAGAGACCAAAAACTCATGCCTCCCATGGTAGCTCCGAAGCCACCCATGCCTCCCATGGTAGCTCCGAAACCACCCATGCCTCCCGTAGCTGCTCCCATGCCTCCGAAGCCTCCCATGGTGCCCATGCCTCCCATGCTTGTTCCCAAGCCTCCCATGGTAGCTCCCATGCCTGCGAAGCCTCCCATGGTAGCTCCCATGCCTCCCATGCCTCCCATGGCCATCAATCTTTTTTGGACCAACACTTCATCACGGGAAAGATTGATGAACTCCTTTTGCCTATCATCGAAGGTAGATGTGTCCATGAAGAACAAGTGCTTCTCCCATTCCAATAATCTAGCTCGCTCCTCCATGGCCAATTTCTTCTCCTCCAATGCCACCTTCCTCTCCTCGGCCGCCACCCTCCTCTCCTCGGCCGCCAACCTCCTCTCCTCGGCCACCGACTCTTGGCTCCTTGCCATCCTCCTCTCCTCGTTTGCTTCCTTTCTTGCCTTCACAATAGCTTCCATAGCATTCTTTAACTCATCATCTCCTCTCTTCTTCTTTTCTTTTGCTTCTTTCTTATCTCCATTTGGTCTTTTTGGCTTGGAGTAGGCAACCGAGTTTGGTGTAGGGCTCCTCTTGCCGTCATCACTTGATGCCTCCTCCTCATCATCATCATCCAAATCAATAGTTGCCTTGCTTTTCTTGCTCTCCTCTAGGACATCACGGTTCTTCCATTTCTCTTCATCCTTCAACACTTCGAAGCAATGGGGCAACACAAATGCTCTCCCTTTCTTGACCTTGCCTTTCTTGGTCTTCTTCTCTTCTCCTCGAAATAAGTTTTGTGCAATAGTGAGCTACAAACAAAAAAACAAGTTAGCACTTGAAACACCAAAGATGAAGCATGAACATGGAACATAAAGAAATGGCACTTACCCTATCTCTATCATTAGTGCCACTTGGGTTTATCGTGTCAACCGACTTCATTGCCAACGCCCAATTTTGACAATCTTTGTTGATCGTCGACCACCGGGAGCGAAGTGATCTATCGGTGCGCTCAATTTCACTCTTGTTGTGCAAATCAAAGAACTCCTTCATCCGGGCCCAATATGTATCTCTACTTTGGTCCCCTCCAACGTTGGCATCCATAGACACATGCAACCATGTATTGCATAGCAAGACGTCTTCGGCAATGGTGTAGTTGCCCGCTCTTCCTTTCGGTGCATCGACGATACCCTCACCATCCTCATCCACTTCATACTCATGATCATCTTCGTGCACTTCATTGGTTTGAGACCAATGAGAATTGTTGGAGTCAATACCCATAGTTGACATATATGTGTCATCATTGAAACTACAAAGTATGATAAAAGAAAAACTAAATCAAGCTATCCATATGTATACATTTATCTAAAAACAACAACAAAAAAGGGGGCAAAATCATACCTTGTGGGCATTTCATCAAACACGTTGTGCGCATCGGCCGCCGGCGCAACAAATTGCGAGGTCTCCGGTGCTGCGGTCGGCGGAGGCGCGGCTGGACGCCCTGCAAGTTTCTTCTTCGGCCGCCCAGAAGAGCCGTTCGCTTTGTTCTTCTTTCGGGACGCCGTCGTCGCCGTCGCTGCCGCCACATTCGGTCGCTTGGAGACGGAGGCCCGTGGCGCGACGCCATCCTGCGAGGTCGTCTGTGGCGCCATGAAAAGGCCGCGCGCGAGACCGCTGCTTGGAGGAGGAGGGGCGCCGGCGGCGAAGCCGAAGCTCAACCCCGCGCTAGGGTTTGCGGCGGCGGCGGCAGCGGCCGAGGGGTCGCGGATGTAGGGAGGGGTTGGGGGGATGTCGGCGGCGGCGCGGGAGCCTTCCATCGGTGGAATTTCGCCGGCGGCGGCGCGGGCGGGGCGGCTGGAGCGGCAGTTGGTCACTCGCGCGCGAATCGTCGCTGTCCAGCGCGCGGGAGCTGGCGCAGCAAATACACCGCGCGCGATGCCGTTTTCCTCCGCGCGCTGAACAAGTTTACCCCGCGCGCGATTATTGCGCGGCTGCTGGAGCGCCCGTTTCGGCCCAGCGCGCGCAATAAAGCGGTTTTTTACAGCGCGCGGCTAAGATAGTGCGCCTGTTGGAGATGCTCTAAGTATGTGTGGCAAATTCCCTGTGACCGGGTCATGGAAGACCCATGTATATAATGCAAAAGGCTCCTCGTACGGATAGAATATGCATGCGTGCGTTTATAGGATTGAATGTATGTACGTATATGTGAGCATCTGTGATTGTATCGTGTTTTTAAAAAAAGCTTAGAAGTTCTTTGTAAGAATAAATTGTTTTTTCCCGCAAAAAGGAAATCATTTTTTCCGCGTACCTGTTTCTATAGCAGAGAAATCTAATTAAACATTTGTGTTATTATACAAATAAACATCGATGTTTTTTTTACCCCTACTAAACAGTCGGAAAGTCGTCGTGCTAAGACTCCATATGACCAGCGCAGCAGAACAACAATCGCTGCCGATAAAGAGAGCGTAGATCGAAAGAATCCAACCTGAAAACACACGAACGTAGATGAACTACGACCAGATCCGAGCAAATCCACCAAAGACAGATCCGCCGGAGACACACATCCACACGACCACCGACGATGCTAGACACACCACCGGAACGGGGGCTAGGCGGGGAGAACCTTATTCCATCTTTAGGGAGCCGCCGCCGTCTCGTCTTCCTGAGCAAGACACAAACCCTAACAAAACTCGAAGGAACATCTAAAAACAGAGGCCTCCCGCCGGTAAGGGTCGGGATCCACTGTCCCGCCATGGCCCTAAGGCCACCGAAGACGAGGCGGACCAGTGGCGGCGGGAGGCAGAGGAATCCTAGGCTTTTCTTAGGGGTGGAGGCGGCTGCGTATAGACGGACAAATGAACAATTTTTCTGTGACTTCATTTTGTCACTTGCATAATGATCCTGCTAACCATGTGATATGATATATGGTGTGTGTGTGATCACTGGTGCTTAGCATTCGATCGCATTGTTAAGGCTCTACAGGTAAATCATGCTAACCCTTGTTAACTTGTTTGTTTACCCCTCAAAAGAAAAAGAAAAACTTGTGTGCTTAGAGGTGTGGTGGAACCGTGGAAGAGACGGCTTGAGGCACGAGCACCCCACTCTGCTGACTGTTTCTTCCTGAGCAGCGTGTGTTGTTTTCTAGGCCGGGTATGTGATCTGGTGGAGTATGCCATGCCTCTCTTTTCTCGGATCTCGCCGGGTGAACGTGGCTTGGCAATGACCCGAGGGCGATGCGACCACCTAGCCACCTAGGCACCAAGACTTAGTTTAGGGTGCTACTCATGTTTTTTAGAGGTGCACCACTCGTTTTACTGAATATAGCTTTTCATTTTGAGTCCTTTTTCGGCACATCAACTCAATTTAGACTGTTTATTTCTGTAGTTCGACGGCCCAGATGAGCCAATACTATAATAGATTTTCGATAGTATATTAAGTAATCAAGGGATCTATGAAAACTTTCTGCGAGGCAAAGACCCAGGCGGCTCGCACTAGGGTTTCCTCAGCCTCTCGCCGGCCGCCGCTGGTCCGCCTCGTCTCCTATGGTCCTCGGACCATGGAGACGTGGTGGATCCCGGCCCTTGCCGGTGAGAGGGCTCCGTTTTTAGGTGTTTTTCTCAGTCTCTTTAGGGTTTATGCCTTGCTCAGGAAGACGAGATGGCAGCGGCTTTCTGAAGCTGGAATAAGGTTCTCCCCGACTATCTCCCGTCCCGGTGGTGCTACTACAACAAGATTTGCCCGGCTCCAACGAGGGAGGGGCGATGACGGCGGCGCGCCTTCGGCTCGCTACAGTGCTTGTAGTCGTCGCTATGTGGTCTACAGACTTGGATGTAATTTTTTACTTCTGGTGTTCTTTGTACTACCATGACAGTTGATCAATAGATCGAAAGTTTTCTTGCAAAAAAAAAGTAATCAAGGGCTCTTTGGGTAGTTCACATTCATCCATCCCGCAGGCACGTCCCCCCCCCCCCCTAAAAAAAAAGTGGAGGGCAGACCTGAAATTTCACGTAGTAAATCCCCATCCCGCACTCGTTCATTTGTCGAGCCCCCACCGTTGCCATCGCTCGTCGCCCCCGTCCATCCCTCCCTGTGCCTGCGCCCCCGTCCTGGCCTAGCTAGCCGCCGGCGGCGGCAGCGACATGCCCTGCCTTTCGTGTTACCCTCGAGCCTACAGAATTTGGAGTGGGTCACAACGCACACGATGGCGACGAGGACACAGCAGGGGAGGAGGAATCAGTTGTCGGTGTCGTCGTGGTGTGGTCAGTGCACACGATCCCCGCATGACAATTTGCGGTCGCACGGCCAAATAACATTCCTCTTCCCTCAAAAGAAAAGAACATTCCTCACGTGCGACATGTTCTGTTTCTGTATCCTTAAGTGCAACTGCTCTTTAACGAGAGAGTCACGACCACGGTTTCGTTGCAGTGTGAGGAGTCGTCATCGCGCATCCGAATAACATTCCTCGCCCGCGACATGTTATGCTCTCTGTCCAAGGTGCAACTGTCTTTCACCGGGAAAGATGAAGAAAATGCTTCGCCCCTTGAGGACAAGAGCCCAGGAGATTAGCCAAGGACCAACAAGCCGCCACGATGTTTCGTAGTGGAACAGTACGTATGAGTATGACGGTATGACGGTATAATTTGAAGTGTAAACACCGGCCTGAGGTCCTTTAAATTGAGAGGCTCTAAACCTCCAAGGCTACACAAGGTGCCACAGTCTGCTGATCTCTTGTCTTCAGGACAATAATACCGAGTCCAGGCTACTGGCAAATACTGCGCTGCTTTGAATTGAAGCCATGAACGCAGAGGGTGCAGTCCACATGAGCGGCGGCAACGGTGACGCCGGCTACGCCGCCAACTCCAAGATTCAAGTTTGTCCTTCTGAGTAACTTTTTTTTTTTTGAATGGTCACGGGGGGGAGGGAATCCCTCCCCACCTGAATATATTGCTCAAAAAGCTGTCAAAGCCAAGAGTCGCCCCATAAGCTTTGGCTGATCCAGTTTATAAGGGAAACATGATCGAAAACCTAAACAAATTGACCCCGTTTATGAGGAAAACCGGGCCGAAAACCGTACAAGTAACAAGGTTACAGAAGAGAGAAGAAAAAATAACGCCCAAGACAAGGCACGCCTAGCTAGCAGACAGAAGGACCATCGCCATGAAATACACCAGTAGAAGTGGGGTGTCGTCGAGGGATCACAATACTAGGACTTTGCAAGCAGCCTAACGCCCGCACCGGCGTGCGTACCGAGCCCCATGTCGCAACTCAGGAGCATCCACAATCAACGAGTGCAACTGAACACGAACCTTGACCGGGAGCTCCACCACGGAAATCCGGAACGATTAGCAAGTTGGGGAGGTATCTTGGGCCATCAAAGAGCAAAGATGAACCGAGACATCACCAAAAGCACGAAGCTCGCCGCAACACATCGGCAGCCATGGGAGGGTCTTGATCATACATAGCAATAGAGACGAGACACCTTCATGAGGGGGAGACAGATGGCCGCCCTGCGACGCCAAAGGCACCGCCGCCGACCCCCAAGAAACACCACCGAACAACCACAATTGACCCCTGCCGGCCGCACCACCACCACCATCAAACCCACCGACATCCCCGCAACGAGCAGCTACCCAACACGACAACCGAGCTGACTTCTAGATGATGCCTTCAGGAAGGGTTGCGATGCAGATTGCGCCGCCATCATCCGTTCCGAGCAAACCTGGAACCAGGGTTTCCCCCGAAGTCACGGAGAGGTTGGCGAAACAACAACATACAACGACGCCTTCAAGAAGTTCGCGGTGCCCGTGGGCGTCACCGTCATTGGCTCTGGTCAGAGCACGGCTTTCACCGAGTTGAGCATGCACATCCAAACTCCAAAGCACCAGTTTAACTGGGTAAACTACTCACCTGCACCACCCGACGCAGTAGGCCATGACAGCCCCGCCGCCGCCCACGGCCCAACCATCGGCAAGCCACCAGAGGCTAGAACCAACTCCTCGTCGCTCTGAAGCATCCGGCGTCCAGATCCAGCGCCTGCTCGCGAAGCAACAAGAGCCAGCCGCCAAAACGGGAATGTCCAGCCACCCCACCGCACCACCTCCATCTCCCTACAGCCACCGCCAGCCCACAGATCCGGGCACGAGCCCCATGGATCCAGCCATGGACGGCCGCCAACGGCGACGTGACCCAGGCCCGAGCTGCCGCTGACCACCCCCGTGCGCCGCCGCGCCACAGCATGCGCCCGCCTCCGCAAGCTTCCGCGTGCACGCCCCAGCCTCGGCCGCCTGGACACAGCCGCACGCCACCCCATAGCGCGCCGCCGCGGTCAGGCACGCCGCGCTGCAGCCACCAGATCCGGGGCCGCTGCCCCGGGCACCGAGCTCTGCCGCGCATCGCGACCAGAGGATCCCCTCCCCCGTTTGAGGAAGGGGCCCGCCGCCACCGCGGCAGGGCCAGCGACAGCGGCGGCGGGGGGAGGCGAAGGGGAGGGCCGGCGGCGCCGCGCGAGGTTTCGCCCCCGAGTCGCTCAGGAGGGAGCGACGCGGGGGAGTTATTTCGTGTGTCCTTCTGAGTAACTTGAATCTCGCGTTGCAGTGGAGTAACTTGCGTTGCGTTTGTTTTGATCGATCTCCGCTGATTAGGAGAAGGCTATAATGAAGTCGAGGCCACTGCTCCACAGTGCTGTCGAGGAAGCACAGGCTTGGCTGTCCTCCCGGCCGGGAGCGACGATGGTCGTGGCCGACCTCGGCTGCTCGTCGGGGTCCAACACGCTGGCCGTCGTCTCCGAGGTGTTGGGAGCACTCGCCGGCCGCCGCCGCGAGAAACCGGGCCAGCCGCCGGTGCACGTCCAGTTCTTCCTCAACGACCTCCATGGCAACGACTTCAACCTCCTCTTCCGGTCCCTGGAGGCGTTCAACGACCAGCTCGCCGCCAAGGACAAAGGAGAGGCGGCGCTGCCTCCTTACTACATTGCCGGATTGCCCGGCTCCTTTTACACCAGGCTCTTCCCTGACCGCTCCGTCCACCTCTTCCACTCGTCCTACTGCCTCATGATACGCTCCAAGGTGCCCAGTTTTTTCTGCCAGTGCACACGACTGCATGCATGCACAGTTGCACATTGTTGTGATATATCTGGCCTTGGTAGGTGCCTGAGGAGCTCGCGAGGGGCGTAATCCGGAACGACGGCAACATGTACATCTGGGAGACGACGCCGGCGTCGGTGGTGGAGGCGTACCAGGAGCTGTTCCAGGAGGACCTCTCGCTGTTCCTCAAGCTGCGCCACACCGAGCTCGCCACCAACGGCCAGATGGTCCTGTCATTCCTGGGCAGGAAGAACAGCGACGCCCGGCGGGGCGAAATGAGCTACTTGTGGGGGCTGATGTCCCAAGCTCTTCAAACCCTAGTTCAACAGGTGGTACATCACATACACATCAAACACTTACGCCGAACTGAACTGAACTGAACCGAACCTGGTTGTTGACTTTCTGATGCAGGGCCGTGTGGAGAAGTAGAAGGCGGAATCCTTCAACCCGCCGTTGTACGGGCCCTCGGTGGACGAAGTGAAGGCTGTGGTGGAGCAGAGCGAGCTGTTCGGCGTCGGCCATATCGAGCTCTTCGAGACGAACTGGGACCCCGACGACGACGACACAGAAGGCGACGTGGTGCTGGACGGCGTCCGGAGCGGCGCCAACGTCGCCCGGAGCATGCGGTCCGTGATCGCGCCCCTGCTCACGCACCATTTCGGCGAGGAGGTACTTGACGACCTCTTCGAGATGTACGCGCGGAACGTTGCCAGGCACCTCGAGAGAGTGAAAACCAAGTATGGCCACTTGTCCCTTCATTTTGTACTTATGCTGGCCCAGTTTCGGTGCTGTTTCCGTACTTTGTTCCGTCCGTTTTATGTTTCGACTTTGTAAAACTGTTGCCTGTGTTCGGCTTTATTAATTTAAAGCCGGACACTCCTTGCGTTTTTTTTTCTAAAAAAAGGAAAGAGCTGGCGCCGGTGTCAGTCAAGAGTCAACTGAGTGCTCCGCTCACTATATGTTGGCTGAGTAATCTTGGAGTATCATTTATATCTACTCCATCCGTTCTGAAATATACCGCATACCAGATTTTTTATGAGTCAAGTTTTGTAAAGTTTCACCGATTAACTATATAGAAAATTATATAAACATTTACAATATTAAACATATATGATATGTACATAAATTCCCAATGAATTTAATGGTATTGTTTGATATTATAGATGTTGGTGATTTTGTCATAAATTTGTCGAAGTGTATAAATTTGGTGACGGAGGGGGTAACTCTTGTGTGAGTCGTGCACGAGACATTTTTTTTTAAAGGCACAGTTTACCAGGTCCAAAAGTTGTTTCTGTGTTCAGATATTTCGTGCTGGGTAAGATTTCGGTTTCCATTACCGCGTGTGTGAGTTCTTCGTTGCGGTGGACACGCGGTTGGGGCATCTCCAGTGGCTGCCTTACACTATCCCATATCCGTCTAGACAGCCCGGACACAGTTCGAATAAAGACAACCCCCAAACAGGCTCCCTAAATCTAGTCTAGATGTCCAGAATGTCCGAAATCCCCCAGTCTATATATCTCAAATGTGGAGGAATAGGAGAATCCAGACATGTCCACCGTCCTTCCTAACCCCACCCAGGTCCACACGCCACCCACGATTCTCCTCCTCTCCCCATCCCCCGTGCGTGCACGCTAGCCAACAGTCGCCTCCGGTCTCCTCCTCTCCTACCTGATAGCGTCGTCGGGTCGCCATAGCCCGTGCGAGACGAGCAACTCCGGCCACCTACGCATGTTCCCGAGCCCCGAGCACCCCAGTAGCCACGCCATGAACCAGAGCCGCCCTATGAACAAGAGCCCCATTCGACGAAAGGCCTGAAAAAATAATAATAGACAAATGGACATCACGTGCTTTTTTTTTGACAAATGCTGAATGTACGTGGACATGTCCGGATTCGGTGAATGCCACTAGCTAGAGATGCCCTTAGGGGTCCATCGGTCCATGAAAGCAGGTGGTTACCATTTCTGTAGGTAGAAGGAAGCAATCATATGATTCTCTATAGAAGTTTTGTCTGTCTTGTTAGTTTTTCCCCATATCTTCTAATCTTCCTCCATTGTTGCATCATGTCCGACATGTCCAGCGCCGTCATCATCATCTTTAGCCCTTCCAGCTTCCAGCCTTAGCATCTAGTTAGGCACCTCACTGGCACCATCAGCGTGCTGCCAAAGCAGCTCTCTGTAACACTTCCGCACCTTGCTCAAGGATAATCCGATCCCCATCATTTTGGAGACTAGTCCTTTTTTTAATCGAAACGGGCTTCTCCCCTTCCATTAATTTTCGCTAACAGAAATACAAACCTGTCCAATATCGTATAAACGAGCATACATAGCAAATACTTTCAACATGGATCGAACAGGGCCGGCCCTAGGCCATGGCGAGGAGTGTTGCCGCCTAGGGCCCATCACGGGAAGGGCCCCATGCCCTGTGCATATGTGTTTAAGTTTACATTCAGGGAAAAAAGACCGAGAGTGGGCGCATCTCATAAGGGATAGAGGCAACCAATCATGTATGATGTGAAAGTAATTGCTTCAAACTCCTCACCATCTACTGTTCTTCTCCAATTGATTGACCCATGTCCCAAAAGATCACAATAACACCAAGCCATGCAATCAATGAATACTACTCCCTTCGATCTTGTCATTAGTTCTTACATCCAATATATACCCCAAGAAGCTGTAGCCGAGGCGAGGCGAGGGTCCAGGACCGGCCTTGTTCAAGAGTTCGCACAAGGGGCTATGAAATGCTAGGGCCTGCCCTGCTGCATTTGAATACGCTTTTCCTCAAAACCAGCACAGTTGCACAATTTCCAAATAGCCGAGAAAATCACCGCAATCACCGGCGGAGCATCAGCAAGGCCGAATGGGCCATGGCCCGCTCAGCCCATGAAATGTTATACGGTATACATTTACTACTGGGCCTTAAAACAACATCCCATAGGGCTATTTTCTTCATGTTGGCCGTGCCGGGTCGCGGCGACTATTTCTCGCCTTAAGCGAGTCGAGAGGAAACTCTCACGTCGAAGTAAACAGTGTCGGACCGGCCCATTTTAGCGCGCGCAGAATTGAAAATGGGAAGAAGAGGAGCGCACACAGGAATCGAACCCTGGTCTCCAGGGGGGGACACCAGTGCAGCTAACCACTCCGACCACATACAGTTACTGGTTAGTAGTAGGATCGCGAACTACTAGAGGGCGATCGGAACCGGTTTTCTCCGTTTTTTCTTTGTATTTTCGTTTTCTTCTCTGATTTTTTCAATTTTTTTCTTTTTCCTTTTTGTTTTACATTCTGCATTCTTATATACATGTTCAACATTTTTCGAATACTTGTTCAACATTTTTTATATACATGATCAACATTTCTTCAAATACTCGTTCAATATTTTTCAAATACTTGTTCAACATTTTTATATACATGATCAACATTTTTTTCAAATACTTGTTCAACATTTTTTAAATACTTGTTCAACATTTTTCAAATAGGTGTTCAACATTTTCATATACTTTTTTTTGCGGGAACAACATTTTCATATACATGATCAATATTTTTATATACATGATCAATATTTTTTAAAATACTTGTTCAACATTTTTCAAATACTTGCTCAACATTTTTTAAATACTTGTTCAACAGTTTTTCAAATGATTTTTGATGAGTGCATATATATATATATATATATATATATATATATATATATATATATATATATATATATATATATATATATATATATAGGACAAATTATATCTACCACCGGTGGTAGTTACCACCATTTCAGTTTTGTATGTTTATGTAGTATCTATCAAATCGGAGAGTATGTACGTGTAGTATGTAGTATATAAGAATGTTTAGGTAGTATACATACTACTTTTTTGTAGTATGTATCGTATTTTGAGTATGCTTTTTTTACGTACAAATATGTACGTATTTCACAAATATAATAACAACCATGGGCCAACTTGTAATTTTTTCATTTAACTCACTTTCAAATATCTTATATATAGTATATGAACATACTTACAATGATAAAGTAGTATATATATAGTAACACATGGTAGTATATGAAACATGTGGGGTAACTATCCCTATGTGGTAGGATGAATTTTCCTTAAGGTAATTTCTTAGTTTGTGTGTAATCCCTTCGGGGTTTTCCGAAATGGAAAACCATATGTAAATTATGTTGTTGAAAAGATGTAGTTTCTTGGTTTCACTTGATATTTTTACTTATGAATTTATGGGAAGAGTTCTTATGCTAGGGATCCTATAGGAGAAATCTCTGCGTGTGTAGTTCTCTGTGTAGCCCAGAGTGACGTTTGAATGAAAACATTGTGGCCGTAGAGAAGTGTTCCCTTCGGGTGGAACTGCCTGGGAAGACGATAAGAATTTAACCCATAAGTTTGCAATTAAAACCGTCAAGTGAACGTAACTAGTTACATCTGATGCAACATAATGATCAATATGGTGAGTACCGAGTAGGGCTTCACAACCTCCGCAGCACAAACAGGCCGTATATTTGGTCTTGGCAACCAGCAAATTGATCGTGCATATAAACGAATATTAGCCAAATTAATACCCAGACAACCACCAATAACTAGAATAGTAACGAATAGTAAAGCCAATAGTACTAAATAGTAAAGCAAATAGTTGTGAACAGTAATCTGAATATTAACCGCATACACTAAATAGACCGCATATAACGTCAATATTTGCATAAATATATATTTACAATTATATTATAATATTTCGCCTGCATAGTTGGCAGCAAAATAATAATGAAACAATATTTATTATTATATCTCAGATATATTTTTGTCTCTTTGACAATATGTGCGGACAATATCAGTGTACGCGGATATGCCGCGCTTGATATTCTGATTACTGTTTACAACTATTTGCTTTACTATTCAGTACTATTGGCGTTACTATTCGTTACTATTCTAATTATTGGTGCTTGTCTGGCTATTAATTTGGCTGATATTTGCTTATATGCAGGATCAATTAGATGGTTGACGAGACCAAATATACGGCCTGTTTGTGCTGCGGATGTTGTGAAGTCCTACTCGATACTCACCATATTTATCGTTATGTTGTATCAGATGTAGCTAGTTACGTTCACTTGATGGTTTTAATTGCAAATTTATAGGTTAAATTCTTATCGTCTTCCCAAGCAGTTCCACCCGAAGGAAAGACTTCTCTACGGCCACAAGGTTCTCATTCAAACGCCACTCTGGGCTACACAGAGAACTACACACGCAGAGGTTTCTCCTATAGGATCCCTAGCATAAGAACTATTCTCATAAATTCATAAATAAAAATACCAAGTGAAACCAAGAAACTACATCATTTCAACAACATAATTTACATATGGTTTTCCCTTTCGGAAAACCCCGAAGGGATTACACACAAACTAAGAAATTACCTTAATATGCTTGGCGATCACAGCGCCTTCTTGGCTATTCTACTAAGTGGTGGTGGTGGTGGCTAATCTACTACTAAGCAAGGAGTGCTCTGCCTCTTGCTCGCTTCGCTGCTTGCTCGTCTGGTGGTGTCTTCGTCCTTCTGGAGAGCGCCTCCTTTTATAGACGCGAGGGAAGCACCGGATAAGCTTCACCTCTTTATTTTAATATGCCATAGCTTCGTGAGCTGGCTTCTAGACCATCGACGTGCATTTCTTCACGAGTTATTGTTGCTTGGAGACATTCGAGAGAGTGCCCGACAAGTAGATTCCTTTACTGCCTCTGGGCTTTCACGTGGAAGCTTTCTGAAAAGCTTCACGTGGGTTTGTCCCTTGATGAATATCTTGCTGGCTCTTGGCATCTTCATAGATCAGATCGCACAAACAGCAAGGCATTTGCACAGATAAATGGTGTCATGACAGACACAACCTTCTGGCTTGCATGTGATCTCCTCTTTGCATGCGAGTTTCTTGACTTGCATTATTGGCATTAATTTTTTTATATATATATGTGGGGGTCTTCCCCGCCAATATAATTGATAACACCTTATCAATATTCGGATTGCATCAATATTCATATTCGCGTATCAATATTCGGGGAGGTCCTTCGCGCCCGAAAAATTGATAGCAATATCAATTCAAGTATATAGCCTATTAATCAATAGGCTGTCCATGCCCAGTGATATCCATATGATCATCGTCAGACAAATGGAACTTATATTTTTGATCACATTTTTTCTTTATTTCTTCAGCTATTTCTTGTCTTAATTCTTTTAATATTTCTTCTTTCAATTCTATTTTCAATTCTTCTTTCCAAACTTTTGATGTATCTTCCCATTTTTCATCAATTTTCATATCTATATATTGTCCATCCAAAGGATCCACTCCTTTGACGAGGCATTCTTTATATGTTTTATATTTTGGAGAAATATCTTCTTTTTCATATTTAGAGCTTGATTCTTCTATTTTCAAATTTCTGAGAACTGATGTTGCCGGATTGGCATTATTTATTCTGTTGACCTTCTGGATATATTCTTTGGCTGATGGTTGTATATGATATTTGGTTCCTATGATAGCCTTTGCATTTTTTAAAGCTTCTTCTACACAGGCATAACTTTTCCAGTTTATGTTATCTCCATTTTTCTTTGCTATTAGTTTTGTATACTTATCTCTTCATATGAAGTATATATTCCTGCCTTTTTTCCTTCAAACAAGACATATATCGTCTTGTGTTCTAGATATTCCATATTTTCTGCGGACGTTTGTCCTTTATTCATTATCTTTCCTTTATTTAGCATATTGAAATATTCTGCTAAACTATTCAGGATTGACAGCATATATCCTTTATCATCTCTTTTGTTATTATATTGATTCCAGAAATTATCAAGTATGCATTCTTGGATTTCATCTAGAATGATATGCTTCTTAGGCCTGAAATTAAAAGTATTTGGCTCAAATATTTTCAGACTATTCTCAGCCCCAAAGCTGAATGCTTCAAACCCATGGGGGTGAAGTCCTCTCTTCATATCTGTAAAATTGATGATCGAGAGGATATATCAGATACAATATTATTCTTTACTATGCTCAAATATTACATTATAACCATTCCTTCCTTTATTTCCGTGCTTCCAGCAGCACCATATTCTTGTTCTTTATTATCCTTTAGCCTATCTTTTAATATTTCTAGCTCTGCTTCTTGTATATTTATCCTATTTTCTAGATTTCTAACCCTACTATATAATATTCTTTCTTCTGGTTCAAATTCTATTTCCTGTCTCCATATTTGATTTTTGGCTTTTAAACAGGAGGCACAGGCTTGTCTTAGGCATAGGCTGCATGTGGACCTATTATCTTGGCTTGGATAATATATATAGAAAGCACATTTGATGTTATAATCACCTTTCCCTTGAATCCAATCATGCTCACAATCTACTTGGTTCATCATTTCTATTTTTAAACCTGCTAAATCATCTATTAGGTCTATCTCATCTTCACTTGAATCATATTCTTGAGTCTCATTTTCTACTTCATCTGTTTCAATGATTGAATATATTGACTTATCATCTTTTATTTCATCATCACATACTAATATATTCTCATTAATACTATCTATAATTAAAACTCTTTCTTGCTCTTCATATTTACTAGAGTATCTTTTCTGGTCTTTATTAGGGCAGGTTCTACTTAGGTGATCTGGAGAGTTACATATAAAACACCTGCATGTTTTATCATAAGTCTTTCTAGGATTATATCTTCTTACATTTCTTTTATATAGAAATGGAGCTCTATTATCTGACCTTCTTAAGAAAAATCTTTTCTTGGTTCTAAAATTTCTATTATCTCTCCTTTGGGATTTATAATATTTTTTATTCTTATACCTTTCTTCTCCATATGTTAATGGTATTTGGACAATATTATTGCAGAAATTATAATCTGTTTTCTTCATAGATCTTTGAGCTTGTATACCTGTACATACCTTTCTTAATTGTTTAAATACAAATGTTATGCCTTGGGATATGTTTACAATATTTCTTGCTGATTCTTTTTTATATTCCTCAAATATTATAGACCCTAGGGGGTCAGGCAACTTATTAAAATATCTTTCTACTACCCCTACATTAAAGCCTTACTTAGCGGTGGTAGCATTATATAAGTAATGCTGAGAGAATTCTTTTATACCTTTCTAGCTTGTCAGCGTTAATTTTTCTATTTCTCTCAATCTTTCATTTTGTAAGGAGGTATGTCCTAATTCTGGATCTTCTGCTATGATCATATTTGAAATAACATTTGCAAAGTTATTAGGATTACTTCCTGCTCTTTTTAATTCTTGATATTGATTAGGGCACGTTTCTACCCATTGTTCCCATAGGACTTTTTCAGATTCTCCTAAAAATGTTTCAAGATATGTTATCATATCTTCAACCTTAGTGCCTATATTATGCTGGTTTTGTATATATTTTTGAACTATTAAACCTTTCCATATGCTAATTATATTCGGCCAATCTATCGGGTCATGGACTGCTAAATTTAATATAGCACCATCATTCTTATAATTTTGAAATTGTACTGGCCTTTCAAAATCTCTTCTCTTAGTACCGATATATCTATATTGTCCAGGGATATATGTGGGTTGGTAGTCATCTTTTTCTGGGGGCCATTGTCCAGCTGATCTGGTAGGTCTCTCCCTTTCTTCATCTCTTTTTACAGAAGATTCCCCATATCCCTTTCTTCTTTTATTATTACTTTCTACTTCCATGGCTTCCATTGCATTATCTAGATTATGTAGTCCTACATCATCTAGTGAGTTATAAAAATCATTATTTTGTTCTGAATCATCATAATTTTTATCTTCTAAATCTTCTTCTTCTTCATAACTTTCTAGTAATAGCTTATTATTTATATCCCATTGCTCTTCTTCATCCACAATTTCATCTTTGTGGCTCTGAGCAATATTCTTATTTTTATCATTATTATCGGTGGTAACAATATTATTACTATTATTATTGTCTATCTTTTCTTCTGATGATATAGTTTTATTTATCACGCGAGAACAACTAGTGGCTTGCTTTTTCTCGCTTTTTTGCCTTTTTAATCTAGCAATCCCTCTAATGAAAAATAATTCTCTTTCTCTTATTTTAGACCAATCTGTTGTCACAGAATGACTATATTCCCATTCTATATGCTTTAAGTTCTTTTCCCAATGTATAATTTCATCATCTATATTAGTTTTTTCCATGCATTTGGTTACACCTTTATTCTTATTATTGCTAATATCTGTTTCTGACATAAAAGGTTATGTGTCTTCTATGGATGCAGATTTATAATTCATGAATCTAATGCTACTACCTCCTTCACAATTTTGATAACTTATGTAATTTTCAGGTTGCTTTAATTCCTTCTTCTCTATTAATTCACCTATCCTCCATTCCTCTCCTGCTCTTTCTTCGGAACTAATTGTAAGAGGATTCATAAATTGTATGCCTTTTGATTGCATGCTATCAATTACGTTATTTACATTTACTCTATATCTGGAACTACTTCTGTTAGTGAGCCTTCCTATAAATTCTATGCTTACTAACAAATTTGTTCCTTTAAAATCTTCATATCCTTTAGTTTGGAAACCAAAACTCATTTTTTTCAATAAATTCTTTTACAGGCATTATTAAATCTAGAGCTATGTATGTTATTAACCTATTTTCATTCATATCTCCTTCCAGAAAGCCTATTGCCGCTTTATCAATTGATTCCCATCTTCTATCTAATAGTGTTATTAATACCTTTGCTCCTAATTTCTTTCTTGCCATGCCTTTAATTCCTATGATATACATACCTTGATGAATGTATTTATAACCACAATATTTTAATTCATTTTCAATATTCTTGCTCACAATTCGTAAATCTACTGGATGCGTTAATACACTTAACTCTATTTCTCTAGATATTCTGTATAAACCACTCTTACTTTCAAACATGCCCATATGATATACTTGCTGCGGTTTTATTTTCCTTAGGGTATCCTTTTGATATCTTTCTAAGTCTTTTTGCAAATCTATAACTTCTTCTATACTATCAACATCATCAGCTTTGCATGATAATCTATGCTTCATTACAAGAGGTTTTGAGTCTTGCCTTACTACCTGGAGGAATTTGTCTCTTCTGGAGACGCTGTTAGGTACATCCATTTTTCTGAATTAATACTTCTTGATGAAGATATTATTCCAGGTGAAGATAACACAATTTCTTTGTTGCTTTGAACACTATTTAGTTTATCTAAAACCTGGATTAAAAGCTGGAGGATAGTGTTATTCTGTCTTATTATTATTTTGGAATCTTCTTTTGGTGCGTCGTGATCAGAAAATCCGACAGAAGGTGACAAGTATTTAGCTACTTCGTTTAATGCTTGGCTATATTCACTCATATAACTATGAGAGGATAAGAGTTTTTACCTCTTGTACCAACATTTTTATTTCAAGAATATCTTGTCTTGATTCGGAGTGTAGGAGTGAGTCTTTGCCTTTACTTAGGTAACGGCCTATTGTCAACACTTCTTTTTTAATATAGTCATTATTCTTGCAAATTATATTATGTCTTGCTTTTGCTTCTTCAAGCTTATGCAGAATGATATCTATTTTGCTATTTAACCCGGAGCACTTGTCTGTGAGTTTTTAATATTCTTTGAATAAACTTTCAAATTTTTGGTCAAGTATATCTTGCCTTTTCCCCCAAGATATATAAAAGTTATATATCAAGTCGACCACTATATTTAGCTGGCTATGAGATGTATGCCAAATATGCTCTTCAGAGGGATTTATTCTGCACCTTATATTAATATTCTCTTTAGTATTTATTACCTTACCTGTACTAACTTCTAAATTTAAATACTTTAATATTTCAATGATTATAACCTGGACCTGATACCAACTATAGCAGCAAAATAATAATTAAACAATATTTTTTTATTATATCTCATATATATTTTTGTCTCTTTGACAATATGTGCGGACAATATCAGTGTACGCGGATATGTCGCGCTTGATATTCTGATTACTGTTCACAACTATTTGCTTTACTATTCAGTATTATTGGAGTTACTATTCGTTACTATTCCAATTATTGGTGCTTGTCTGGCTATTAATTTGGCTGATATTTGCTTATATGCAGGATGAATTAGATGGTTGCCGAGACCAAATATACGGCCTGTTTGTGCTGCGGATGTTATGAAGTCCTACTCGGTACTCACCATATTTATCATTATGTTGCATCAGATATAGCTAATTACGTTCACTTGATAGTTTTAATTGCAAACTTATGGGTTAAATTCTTATCGTCTTCCCAGGCAGTTCCACCCGAAGGGAACACTTCTCTACGGCCACAAGGTTCTCATTCAAATGCCACTCTGGGCTACACAGAGAACTGCACACGCAGAGGTTTCTCCTATAGGATCCCTAGCATAAGAACTCTTCCCATAAATTCATAAATAAAAATACCAAGTGAAACCAAGAAATTACATCATTTCAACAACATAATTTACATATGGTTTTCCCTTTCGGGAAACCCCGAAGGGATTACACACAAACTAAGAAATTACCTTAATATGCTTGGCGATCACAGCGCCTTCTTGGCTATTCTACTAAGTGGTGGTGGTAACTAATCTACTACTAAGCAAGGAGTGCTCTGGCTCTTGCTCGCTTTGCTGCTTGCTCGTCTGGTGGTGTCCTCGTCCTTCTGGAGAGCGCCTCCTTTTATAGATGCGAGGGAAGCACCGGATAAGCTTCACCTCTTTATTTTAATATGACATAGCTTCGTGAGCTGGCTTCTAGACCATCGACGTGCATTTCTTCACGAGTTATTGTTGCTTGGACACATTCGAGAGAGTGTCCGACAAGTAGATTCCTTCACTGCCTCTGGGATTTCACGTGGAAGCTTTCTGAAAAGCTTCACGTGGATTTGTCCCTTGATGAATATCTTGCTGGCTCCTGGCGTCTTCATAGATCAGATCGCACAAACAACAAGGCATTTGCACAGATAAATGGTGTCATGACAAACACAACCTTCTGGCTTGCATGAGATCCCCTCTTTGCATGCGAGTTTCTTGACTTGCGTTATTTGCATTAATTTTTTTAATATATATGTGGGGGTCTTCCCCGCCAAAATAATTGATATCACCTTATCAATATTCAGATTGCATCAATATTCATATTCGCTTATCAATATTCGGGGAGGTCCTCCGCGCCCGAAAAATTGCTAGCAATATCAATTCAAGTATATAGCCTATTAATCAATAGGCTGTCCATGCCCAGCGATGTCCATATGATCATCGTCAGACAAATGGAACTTATATTTTTGATCACATTCTTTCTCTATTTCTTCAACTATTTCTTGTCTTAGTTCTTTTAATACAAAAATAAAAGTAAAAAAGAAAACGTAAAACGTAAAAAAAACAGGAAAAAGAGGCTGTGGCCTCCCGCGTTCGTGGGCCAGCCCAGCTCGCGTGCTCTTCAGCTAGAGAAACCTCTCGTCTCGCGTAACGCGAGAAATTGGCGTGCCCGTGCCGGGTTGGACTTGCGAGCGCCTGTCGGAAGTGGGGCTCTGGGGACCCAAAGGTTCGAACACTGGGGTGAGCTCGTTCTACTACTTCTTCCCCTACCACGACAGTGCTACGGCGAGACTACGGCGAGAGCGCGCTAGCGTAGGACGGGCAAAGGCACAACGGTTTACCCAGGTTCGGGCCACCTTGCGGTGTAAGACCCTACTCCTGCTTTGTGGTTGAGATTATCGTGGATGAGAGAGTTCTTGCGTACAAGGTTGAAGATGATGGATCCTCCCCTGCTACGGTGGCTGCACTGCCCCTTTTATGCCGCCTTGGTCCTCTTCCCCCTCGAAACTTACGCGGGAACGGTTGCCACACTTGGCGGTTTTGAAAGGGGACAGGCGCTCAGGCTATCCTGACTAAAGGTGGTCTTCGCCTGCCAAAGCATGATCCATGATGCGCCGGTGGGCTCGGTGATGACCTCCGCCCTGCGCGCCCGCCGTCTTGGTCTTTCTTCGCCGATCGGGCAACCTTTGGGGTTGCTTTGGGGAGTAGATAGCTGGCCCTGCTTCCCTAGCACAAAACAGGAAACCATCTGCATCCGCGCCTGCTGGCGCGGCCTCTGCTGCTGCTCGTCGCCGCGCGCGTCACCCACGTGATGGGCTCCAGGCCGCGCGACACGCCGAACGGTCTTCTCCTCGAGCGCCTGCGGGAGGGGGCCTCGGAAGGCCACCTCGGGAAGCCGCCTCGTGAGGCCACTCGGGAAGCCGCCTCGTGAGGGGACTCGGGAAGCCGCCTCGTGAGGGGACCTCGCGAGGCCGTTTATGGTGGTACTGAGCGTTGCCTGCTACTCCCTGAGGAGGGGGCCTCAGGAGGCTAGGGCCCCATGAGGGGGCATGGCGAGACACTTGGTGGCGACGGCCCGCCGGGCACACTCCAGGCATCGCGCCCTGGGCCAAAGGCAGACGGGCCTGGATACCCCGGGTTCCATGGGCCCGACAGTAGCCCCCGGGCCCGCGGTGCGCACGTTCCCGCTTATGGAGGGGCGAAACGGCGCGGGCCCTAACCGCCTGCGGCCAGGCGCGATGCGTGGCGCATGATGTGACGAGCGACGCCCCCACTTCCCCACGACGCCTCGGGAACTGCCGCGCTGACATTAATCTTGGCGCCGGAGAAGGCGGAGCGACGAGGGGAGTCCCGCGCCGAGATAAAAAGGGGGGAAGGGAGAGCCGGAGCCCCCACTCATCTTCTCCTTCCTCCAGCTTCCTTGTCTCCTTGCTAGAACTGCCGAAGAGATGGCGAGAGGACGAGGGCGCGGCCGTGCCTCCGCCGCCGCATCGCAGGTCCCGCCCCGGGGGCGTGGTCGATCCTCGACGGCCGCCGGCGCCGGGCCCAATAGTCGCGGAAGGGGCACCGCCCGCGGGCGTGGCGGGCGAGGCACGCAAGGCGAGGCGGCCACGTCGGAGCGGCTGCGCTTCCGCCCCAGGCGGGGAGCCACTCGGGGGAGGCGGCACGCGAGTTCATCGTGAACATGCACCGCAGCCCCTGCACCTGGCTCCGGCTCCCGGACTCCTTCGCGGCGGCGATGGCGGACCGCGCGCCCTTGGGCCTGTGGGTGCAGGCCGACGGTTGCTGCAACGGCCCCTCCTGGGTGGCGACGGAGCTTTCCGCCTTGGGCTTCATGTTCCTGAGGCAGGGGTGGAAGTCGTTCGCCCTCGCCCGCGGCCTGAAGCGGGGGCACGTCCTCCAGTTCAAGTACGACGGGGCCGCCACGCTCTTCGTGAAGATCTTCGGGCTCTCCGGTAGCCGCCTAGCGTGCTGCGCGGAGAGTGAGGACAGCTACAGCGGCTCCTCCAGCGAGGACGACTCCTCCGACGGTGTCGCCCCCTCTGGCGGGGGCGGAGGCGACGGCGGCTCCCCCCGCGTGAAGGGCGAGGACGAGGACTCCGACTAGGCGCGCGCGACGACGACTCCGGAGCCGGGACACCGTGCACACGGTGACGGGGCCGCACTCGCCTAGACCTTTCTTTCTTTTCGTTCTCCTGCATTGAACCGATGTAAACCCCGCGGGGGCGTGAAACAGTATCTTCTTGTGTTGAACTTAATACTTTTGTGACATGGGGTTGCATGCATTCTCTCCCGAAGTCCTCCCGTGAGGCTGTTTTTTTTTCTTTGCTCGCCTCAGCGCTCTACGCCGTCAGGACCCAGCCCCCGAGCGGGCCCCAGCCGTCGCTGGTATGTCCGGTCGCGATGGCTCTGTTCGCGCGGTCTCCCGAGGCGGGGCCTGCATGCAGGCTGGGGGCCCGGTGGGGCCACCTCGCGAGGCCCCTCCATGAACCTGTTCCTGCGATAGCTGCATGTAGCATACTCAACGACAGGGAGGTGGTGCATGCTTGTCGATTCGCTCATGGGCATCACGTGAGGAGATAAGACGCCAAGAACCTTGGCGAGGTGGCGTGCGTGGGGAGCAGACCCGCGAACTAGAGCCTAGCTGGAGCCAGCTGCTTGGGCTTTTCGGCGCTGCCGGGACTGATCCGGGCACAGACACCGTGTCCAGCCCCCGCTCGCGTGAGGCTCATGAGGGACGTCGTGAGCGCGCGGGGCTCGTGAGGCAAGAACAAGGCGGAATGCCATGCAGAAAACTGAGCTTGCTGAAGCAAGATAGCGACCCGTTACATAATTAAAACGAGATGCGGCTGCCGTGTCCGGCACGGGTCAGCTTGAGGTTGGTGCAACCCATGGGGCGCCCTCAGTTGATTGTTCCACCAGCGCGGAGCATGGGGCTTCCACAGGGGTGTGGGCATGATCGCGGGTCGATCGTTCCGCCAGCGCGGAGCATAGGGCTTCCACTGGGGCGTGGGCGGGAGCTCTCGCGGGCCCATCAGGCAAACGCAATGAGAGGCTCCGAGGCGTGTACAGCCCCGTTTCGTTCGTACTCGTGAGGGTCACGGGTAGAACTTGCAGAGGTGTTGGATGTTCCAGGCGTTAGGCACAGGAACTCCGTCCTCCGTCTCCAGCCGGGCTAAGCCGGGCCTGGAGACATGAGTAACCCTGAAAGGGCCTTCCCACATAGGTGGGAGTTTGTGTGGTCCCTCTCTGGAGAGGATCCTGCGCAGGACGAGGTCACCGACCTCGAGGGTGCGAGGGCGGACGCCGCGGCTGTAATGGGGGCGCGAGGCCGTTTTGGCGGCGGCCCTCCTCAATGGGTGGCAGGTCGGCCTCCCGCGAGCCGTCCTGACGCGCCTTGTCGAAGGCATGGGCTCGCGGGGGACCGTGCTTAACTTCAGAGGGGAACCGTGCCAACGCCGTAGACGAGGAAGACGGGGGTCTCGCCGGTGGGCTCGCTTGTCGCCGCGCGGATGGACATGGCACGGACCGCCACTCGCCGAGCCAACCCTTGCCGCTCCCGAGTTGCGCCCACGAGGCGCGCTCACGAGACACACGCACAAGGCTCGGCGTTCGAAGTGCCTTTGCCTCGCGAGGCGGGCTCGTGAGAGGCTGCCCGCGAGGCCTTCGCGCAGCTCGACTCCTGAAAGGCTGTATGTCGAAAAATCTCACGATAGGGGGAGCGGCACGCGCTTGCTAACTCACCCGTGGCCGTTGCGTGAGGAGATAAGGCACCAAGGACCTTGGTGAGGTGACGTGCGCGGGAGCAGGCCCGCGAGCCAGAGCTTAGTCGCATGGATTTGGCAGCGCTGCAGGGACGGACCCTGAGGCGCGATGCTCAGGGAGCCCCCCTTTGGCGTGCAAGCGGCTTACGCAGAAGAAAAACGCCGGCACCCACGGAATCGGGAGGGGAGAGAGCTTGAGTGATGGTAAGGGCGCCTCATGAGGCAGTCACACTTAGCTTTTGGCGGATAGCGGTGTTGGGTGAGCCACAGCTCATGAGGGGCTCATGCAGCTCGCGAGGCGTGCTCGCGAGGCCCGGTGTTCGAAGCGTCTTCGCCTCGCGAGGCGGGCTCGTGAGAGGTTGCCCGCGAGGCCTTCGCGCAGCTCGACTCCTGAAAGGCTATATGTCGAAATATCTCACGATAGGGGGAGCGGTATGCGCTTGCTAACTCACCCGTGGCCGTTGCGTGAGGAGATAAGGCACCAAGGACCTTGGTGAGGTGACGTGCGCGGGAGCAGGCCCACGAGCCAGAGCTCAGTCGCATGGATTTGGCAGCGCTGCAGGGACGGACCCGAGCACAGGCACCGTGCCTAGCCCCCGCTCACGGAACTGGTCAGGGGAGGGGTCGCGAGCGTGAGGCGCTCTCGGGCGGCGCCAAATTTATCATAGAAATTAGCAGGCAATTGAGTAGGCAATATAATTCATCAAAGTAAAAGTCAGTAAAATCCATTACACGACCAAAAGGATAAGGTTCCGGGAGCGAAGCTCGAGAGGCGCGGCGGGAAGGAGTGCGGGTCGCGCGGGGCGACGCACCGGGCGCGCCCGGCAGGACCGTACTGTAGTGACGTCAGACCACTCGGCGCGGCGCGCCAAGGGAGTCTGCTCCTTCGGAGCCAGGGGGCTCGCGAGGCACTGGGAGCTCGCGAGGAGCGGGAGGCTCACGAGGCCCTGGTGCGAAGGGCGCCAGCCTCTGGAAAGGGGCGCCGGCGTTCCTCAGCCCGAGAAGGGCATGCACGTGCCGCCGACGGTGGGACCAACGCCCTGACCGCCTCGCGGCAGCTGGAAGGGGTCACGAGGGCAGGACTTGTTGAGGCTGGTGAAGTCGACGCACACGCGCCCCTTGCCGCCTTTCTTGGGGACGACGACTGGGTTGGCGAGCCATTCGGGATGGCGCACCTCACGAACAACTCCGGCTTCTTGGAGCTTCTGAACTTCACTGACGATGAACTCTTGCTTCTCTGGCGCCTGGCGCCACGCTTTCTGCTTGACCGGGCGTGCATTGGGGCACACCGCTAAGTGGTGCTCGATCACCTCCCTCGGCACACCGGACAAGTCGGATGCTTTCCAGGCGAAAACATCCGAGTTTGCCCGAAGGAAGGTGACGAGCGCGCTTTCCTATGCAGGAGGGAGGCCCGTGCCGATGGTGAAGGCGGGGCCGGAGCCGCTGCCGTCCACCGACACCTTCTTCGTCTCGGCGCGGTCCTGAGAGAACTGCTGCTTCTTCTTCGCCGGCGCGGCCTCGGAAGGCTCGGCCATGTCCTCGTCAGCTGGGTGCGCGACAACGGCAGCCTTGTAGGCGCGCTCGAGGGTGCTGGCCGCGTCCTTTTCGTCGCAGGTGACGGTGATGATGCCGCTGCAGCCGGGCATCTTGAGGACGTTGTAGGCGTGATGAGTGGCCGCCATGAACTTGGTGAGTGCTGGGTAGCCCAAGATGGCATTGTAGGGCAGGCCGATGCGCGCCACGTCGAAGTCGATGAGCTCGGTGTGGTAGTTCTTGCGGGTGCCGATGGTGACGGGGAGGCGCACCTGCCCCAGCGGAGTGGTGGAGCCATCGGTCACTCCGGAGAAAGGCCTGGTCGGCATCAGCTGGTCGTAGGGCACCTGGAGCGTCTCGAAGGTTTTGATGGAGAGCACGTTGAGGTCGGCACCCCCGTCGATGCGCGCTTCTGCTCGGGCTCCGCCGCAAGCACGGCAGGGCCTTTGCGCTTGACGTCCTTGCTCTTGGCCTTGGTGCCGTCGAGCGCCGCGTTGGGGTCGTTGTGGACGAAGAGGCGGCCTTCTTCAGCCTTGGCGCACTTGTCGGCGAGGTCGAGCAGCTCGAGCACGGAGTTGATCTCACCGTTGATGGCTAGCTTATCGCGCATCTTGATGTCCGTGACGCCGGTGGAGAACGCGGAGACGACGGCCGCGTCGGAAGCGCGCGGGGTCTTGTTGCGCACCTAGCTGAAGCGCTGGATGTACTTACGGAGGGTCTCATCTGGGCGCTGTCGAACGCGCCACAGGTCGTTGATGGTGAGGGAGCGGTCCTGTGTGCCCTTGAAGTTGGCGATGAACTGGCTGCAGAGCTCGGCCCACGACGAGATGGAAGCCTCGGGGAGGTTCATGAGCCAGGAGCGCGGGCCGTCCTTGAGGGCCATGGGGAACCAGTTCGCCATGACCTTGTCGTCGCCGTTCGCCGCCTCGACACTCAGCGCGTAGAGCTGGAGGAACTCCGTGCGGTTGGGGGTGCCGTCGTAGCGCGGAGGCAGCTCAGGCTTGAACTTCGCGGGCCAGACCACGCGACGCAGCTCGCGGGTGAAGGCACGGCAGCCCACGCCGCTCGAGGGGACGCCGCCAACGAGGGCGGCGCGGTTTTGACGCCCGGCCGCTGCAACGTCTTGAACGGCCTGGTCCTGGCGCAGGCGCTGGCTCTCGAGGAGCACTCGCGCATCGGGGGGCGCGCGGCGGATGATCTGGCAGCTGGGCTCGCAGTGGTCCGGAGAAGACGCGCCGCGGGACGGCTCACGAGCCCGCGCGCTGCGCTGGGGCCCGGCGTGCTCGTCACGCAGAGGAGGCGGCGGGGGGGCGCCGTACGCCGGGTCCTCAGCACGGAACGACGGAGGGCGGAGCGAGTGAGAAGGTGCCGGAGCGTCCCCAGCGACGTTGACGAGCTCGGTGATGCGACCAAGCCAGGCGTCGTAGGCGGCGCCAGCCGGACGGTAGCGGAGCAGCTCACGCGCCATGAGCAGCGCTGCCTGCGGGTTCGGCGGCCCACGGTTGGCGAGGGAGGAGGCCGTGGCGGTGTGGCCGTCCGCCCGCACAGAGGGGTGCAGGGAGGAGGCCTGCTACTCGCGGGCAGCGGGGTCGGTAGTGGCGGCAGCCTCGGCGTCGGGGCGGCGGCGATTGCCGCGGGCCACCGGCTCCGTCTGGGCCACGCGGCCAGCCCTGCGCTCAGCGCGCTCGCGACGTGCGTCCGCCATGGGACTGGTGGAGCTGAAGGTCTAGCAGAGGAACAGTAGCGTGGGGCGCCAAATGTCGGAAGTGGGGCTCCGGGGACCCAAAGGTTCGAACACTGGGGTGAGCTCGTTCTACTACTTCTTCCCCCACCACGGCAGTGCTACGGCGAGACTACGGCGAGAGCGCGCTAGCGTAGGACGGGCAAAGGCACAGCGGTTTACCCAGGTTCGGGCCACCTTGCAGTGTAAGACCCTACTCCAGCTTTGTGGTTGAGATTATCGTGGATGAGAGAGTTCTTGCGTACAAGGTTGAAGATGATGGATCCTCCCCTACTACGATGGCTGCACTGCCCCTTTTATGCCGCCTTGGTCCTCTTCCCCCTCGAAACTTAGGCGGGAAGGGTTGCCACACTTGGCGGTTTTGAAAGGGGACAGGCGCTCAGCCTATCCTGACTAAAGGTGGTCTTCGCCTGCCAAAGCATGATCCATGACGCGCCGGTGGGCTCGGTGATGACCTCCGCCCTACGCGCCCGCCGTCTTGGTCTTCTTCGCCGATCGGGCAACCTTTGGGGTTGCTTTGGGGAGTAGATAGCTGGCCCTGCTTCCCTAGCACAAAAGAGGAAACCATCTGCATCCGCGCCTGCTGGCGCGGCCTCTGCTGCTGCTTGTCGCCGCGCGCGTCACCCACGTGATGGGCTCCAGGCCGCGCGACACGCCGAACGGTCTTCTCCTTGAGCGCCTGCGGGAGGGGGCCTCGGAAGGCCACCTCGGGAAGCCGCCTCTTGAGGCCACTCGGGAAGCCGCCTCGTGAGGGGACTCGGGAAGCCGCCTCATGAGGGGACCTCGCGAGGCCGTTTATGGTGGTGCTGAGCATTGCCTGCTACTCCCTGAGGAGGGGGCCTCAGGAGGCTAGGGCCCCATGTGGGGGCATGGCGAGACACTTGGTGGCGACGGCCCGCCGGGCACACTCCAGGCGTCGCGCCCTGGGCCAAAGGCAGACGGGCCTGGATACCCCGGGTTCCATGGGCCCGACAGCGCCCGGCCGAGCAAGCGCGCTCGGCGCAAATCGCCGGTGGCGGCAGTGGCGGAGATAGGGGGACCAGCAGGGGCCCTGCCCCCCCTAACATCAGCCATTTGCTGCTAATTTGATATGAACAGTGAAAAAATTTGTCACTAATCTTTACCTACTAATAAAGCACGCATTGTTTCTGTCGGGATCACCGTCGCGGCGTTTTTTCAGAAAAAACCCTGTGTTTTTAGGAAATCAACCCGCAGTCTAATAATAAGTGTCGTAGGAAGATAACGATTCGATCGTTTGGGCCACCAGGATTGTATTGGGCCTCGAAGGAGAGAGCACGGGCACGACTCCTGAAAGCGTAGGGCCTCCACCAGGTTACATATTACGAGCAAACAAAGACATCACGCACCCAATCCCTTCCTCCTCCACACGCACGAAGATGCCAAGCCGCCGCCGCTGCTTCTCACCTCGACCGTAGATCGGAATCGAAGTCATTGCTCAAATCAAGACGGAGATATCGGATCGAGACCGAGATGCCATGAGGAGCACTGGTGGAGATGCCAGGCTGTCGCCTTAGGCGAACGAGCCGCCGGCAAGGGATCCGCGTCGGGTGGCTGCGGACGCGCCTCTCCCATGATCCCCTTTCCTCTCAATGGCGGCGCAGGTCCATGGCCTCTCAAGCCCTCTTTTACTCCCCGCTCCTCCACCTCGCACCACCTGAACGCCGCCACCTCACCTTTCAAAGGTCCCCTCGACCTCGGCTAGAGACGCCACAGCCAGGTCACCGCCCCCTCCCACCGCGAGGAAGACGACGCCAGAGCGAGGCGGCGGCGCTGGGTTGTACGCCGAGCCTTCCTCAGCCGCCTCCGTCCTCTGTTTCGATTGGCTCTGCTCCAACTTCGCCTTACAACCGGTGCTCTGCCTTGACCTGCTCTGCTTCGGTCTAAATCTACAAGGCCCTGAGCTCCACTCCATGGCCCTCCTCTGCCAAACCCCGTCCAACCTCCTCAAGCCAACTTGCTTGTCGAGGAGCCTAGCACCGCTAGCTATTTGCATGCTCGATAGTTCCTCTTCTGAAGATATGAGTTAACTTTCTGAACCTATGCATACGACATCAAGTTTTACTTAAGAGTTATGAGGTAACTTTCTGAACCTATGCATACGGCATCATGTATTACTTTTCTTTGTATGAGTTAACTTTCTGAACCAATGCTTACAACATCAAGTATTACCAAGAGTTCTTTGCTTAAGATGCTTGTCCTTAGAAGAATCTGGACGTATCATTTGGTTCAGTTATTATCAGCAACAAGGCATTGCAATGTAAAGGCCATAGCACAGTCATGCATCAGGATGATGTGCACTACGTGGGCATTAATACTAGAATGGCGTATGTGGATAATGAAATATCCAAAGATATACTTGACTGGATCAATTTCTTTTCTTTTCTCTGGAATTGTTTCTTATATACGCTCATATGTAGATGATATGCATGCCAATGTGATTACATATTCTTTTCATTAGACAGTGTGTTCCCATCAATCCATCCATGTACCGAACTGACAATTTTGTTACTCTGTTCAGGTTGCAATCACAAACAACACTGAACTACTGGCGTATGGCAGTGAAATACTTCTTGCTCGCGTGAGTGGAAGTTTAAAACAGAGGAAGAAGAGACAGCAGGGTGTATGCACTACACGTATGCTACTACTTAAAGCCTTATTGCTTGTCTTGCAATGAAGGAGTACAGGTCCTCCCATATAGGACTTACAAACTGATTACGGCGTGAGTATTTCTACTAGCAGCTTATAGCTCATCTTTGCAATTTTGTTGTCTCTAAAGCATGAAGGTAAAAGGGAACAAATCACTTTCTTTTAAATGGATTCTGTTCTCAATCCAATTTGCATATCCAGGCCATAGGTTGTTGTTTTCTCATATTTGTAGTTCATTCGTGTTTATAGGAATGACTCAATATTCTCATGGCAAAATGAAGATGGGGCGCTCTGTCATCTAACATATGTTCTACCAGCAGGGTTGATGGCACTCTATGGCAATACCAAGCTACTTGATAAGTCATGGCATGAGATGGGCCTTGGATATAAGCCAAACATCAGCCTTGAGGTGATCTGTGGCGCTGCAGTGATACACTTTAATGGAAATATGAAGCCATGGCTTGATGTTGCTTTCAACCAGTATAATGCTCTGTGAACTAAGCATGTAGAGACTGAAATGGAATTCGTGACACTATGTAATTTCGTCTCTGAAGTGATTGAAGAAATGCTCCACGAATAAGGCATCCACTGATATATGTTCAACATCATGTTCTTCTACTTAAGCCAATGTTACTTTTAGGCTTGCTGACTTGCTTTATTCATGATCGATGAACTTTATTACCTAGCATGTAACCTTCCCAGTTTATTTACAAATCCTCCATCGTTTTTAGTATGTGTACATCCTTCCATTCGAGTATGGAAACAGGCAATGCCAGCCATTAACAGTTGCCGCACCTGCCACCTATAAAGAAATTCTGTAGGGCCTATGCAGTTGTTTTAGCTTTCTCTTGACATACTTTATATATGTTCATGATAAGTTGGGATGGAGGATTATTAGTGTAATATGCACTTGCCTTTGTTAAAGCAATTGGATATAGACCTGTCTGTGAGATCTTTAGAGATCATTTATGAACCTGTATGTTTAAGCCTATGAACAGAGTGACAAAACCAAATATGTGCTGCAAAATGTTCCAATTTGCAGCCAAACATATATGCAAGAACTGTTACCTATGCTTGCCCAAAACCTATTATGATAGTGTGCTAGCTACCTGTACTGTGCAGATTCAGGGAAGAGCTTTGTGCTGCGAATTAGGAGAAAGAGAAACATAAGAGACAGTTCAGCAAGTTTGCTTATGGAGGCAAAAATAACTCTACTTAGCATTGTAATATGAGTTGTAAACGAGAAAAGACCCGTCTCAGGAATTACGACATATGACGAAGGAAAGAGGGTCTAAAGGAAGGAAAGACGGTCTAATTAACTTCAGCAATAAGAAAAGAAAGAGAGGCTAATTTGTCCATCTTTAAACGTGACAGATTAATAAGGAAAGAAAAAGAGAGGACTATTAAATGGATTATGAGACATGCATGAACACAACTTGAGAGAGAAAATAAGGAATGAAAGGGGGCTTCTATATAGAGTACATGGTGGTGGCCATAATTCCAACAGAATAATTATAGACTTCTATATATATGGTGGTGGCTGTCGTGGGTGCAAGTCTGACAGTAGTGTGTAGGGGTACGGATGAGAGGGCAGAGCCTAGCTACGGCGCATGTGTTACACTCGGATTTACGAGTTCAGGCCCCTCAGCGGTGGAGGTAACAGCCCTACGTCTCGGTGCTCTGGAGCTTGATTGACTTGAGTGTATATGTTACAAAGGATTGCGAACCCTTGGAATAGAGCTGGGGGTGGCTTATATAGTGTCCGCCAAATCCCCCCATGAAGGCTGCCATTACCAGGGGTTAAGAGGGGGTTTAAGGGCGCCAGGTAACGGGTGCATTGATTACAATTAATACAGGCGAACGTGTGTCCTGACCGTTGTGCTCCTGGAGTCTCCTGGTCTTCTCTGGTCGAGTGACTTTCGGATGCTCCGAGTGAAACAAGCTGGTCGAGTGAACTCTTGCCTCCCGAGTGGTTCGTTGAACTCCAAGTGAATGTCAGTCTGCGGAATTCTCGGTCGCTGATCTAGTCCTGGGGCCCAGTATAAGGCGTGTGGAGTCCCAAGGTAGGGTCTGTAGGTCAGGCATGTTACCCTATCCCTAGTACATGCCCTCGTCATTAGCCCCCGAATCGGTCGAGGTTAGGCGAGTCGAGTCAAGGCGAACTCCCAGGCGAGTTGAGCGCTACAGAGGCGCTCAAGAACTCTTACTGGTTGTTAAACGCCCTCGTCTTCGTGTGGCGCCTCGACGGATTCTGGACCATATGACGTCCGAGTGAAACGAGTAGTCTCCATCCGAATGAGTAGTTTCCGTCCGAGTGAGTAGTTTCCGTCCGAGTGAGTAGTTTCTGTCCGAGTGAGATGAGTAGTCATATGCCGTGTGCCGGAGCGGATCCGAGCGTACATGGCACGTCTTCAAAGTGAGAGCAATCAGGTTGCCGGACTCCGGATTTCGCGGGATTTGAAACCATGTTCGAGCGCGCGCGAACGGTCGCAGCGCAACGAGTGGGGAAAGTGGGGTGTGACGCCTCGATTTTCATCCCAGTTTTCGCCATGTATCGCTGGATCTCCGACGGCGCGATTTGAGGGATCTGTGGGCCCATGATTCTGCGGCGTGGATTGGGGGAGCGGGCGACGATATATAGAGCCGCCGCGTTGGAGAGGAAGAGAGGACCAGATCCCCTTTTCTCCACTTCTCCCATTCCGCCCTACCTCTTCTCCAGAGATCCACTCCGCACGAATCCTCCTCAGTGCTGAAGAGCCCGGCGGCGATGGCGAAAGACAAGACGGCGAAGCTTGAGAAAGCGAAGAAGGCGGCGAAGGGGAGGAAGGCATCGAGCTCCCGAGCTGCGCTCCCGCCCGGGTGGATCCAGGGCGACTGGCTTCCGCCGACCACCACGGTCGACGACGTCAGCGGGCTCGTTGTGGACGGGCTGATCCGCGACGGGACGTGGAGGTTGCCGGAAGAAGGGGAGACCGAGCCCGCGCCGCGCCCCGGGGAGCGAGTGCTCCTCACCACACACGTGGAACGAGGTTTCTCCATGCCACCCCACCCCCTTTTTCCGCGGCTTTTTGAACTTCTTTGGTGCTCAGCTCCATCACCTGCCTCCAAATGCCATAATGTACCTTGCTGCATTCGTTTCTTTGTGTGAAAACTTTCTGGGTTGTCCGCCGCACTAGGGTCTATTCAAACACATTTTCACGTGTCGATCTCAATCGGTTAAGAAGGTTGACCCCGATGGAGAGAGGACACATGTGATCCAGATGTGCGGTGGCCTAGGTATTCAGATGAGGGGTAAGAGTGCATTCCCGTCTATGTCCTTTCCTGATTCGGTGAGGGGTTGGCAGTCGACCTGGTTCTACTGCAACGACCTGCCGTGCTCTGGCTCGTCGACTGGCCTACCTCCTTACACGACTGAGAGAGTTCAGACTCCTCCCTCGCTGATGGTTGATAAAAAGGAGAAGACGGATGTAGGGATCTTGGTGACCGCCATGGTTAGTCTGATTCAGGGTGGATTGACTGGTCTGGACCTTCTGGAGGTCTTTCTCACTCGGAGGATCCAGCCGTTGCAGGAGCGGGCTCACCCCATGTGGCTCAACACTGGACCCAGTGATCCGACCCGAGTGCATCCGGAGGACGTCGAGGAGAAAACGGTGGAACAGTGGATCAGGTGCATCACTGGCGCACGTGACAATCCACGAGGGTCAAGACGGATCCTGCCCTACGACGTCAACAACCAACCGTTGGAGGTGAGGCACAAATTTCCGGGTGAATTACCGATGCGCAAATTATCCGAGTGAACTGATCGATCCGAGTGAACTGACTGAACTGTCTGTCTTTACTCTTCATGTCTTGCAGGAGTTCCAGAAAATGTTATCGCCTGTGCCGAATGGAGAACAACTTGCCGGAGGCGTGGAGAGCGAACATGGCAGCGCCGGGGGCAGTTATGCAGAGGACAACGAGGAGGAAAGTGAGGACTCGGAAGGGAGCGATGAGGTCGAGTCTTCTCTGTCTCCGGAGCTGCGCTCCGAGCAGCGCTCCAAACGAACTCATGATCCGAGTGCTGACCCGGAGAAGGAGGCGGTTCCAAGTGCTAAGGCTCCGAAGCGCACTCGGACGTCGTCGCCTGCGCCGACTGAGAAGGCCGCCAAGTAGCCCAAGGTCGCTTCCTCCAAGCCTCGGAAGGCTCTGCCCCGGATCAAGGTCACTGTGCCTGTCGCCTCAACGTGAGTATCCTTCTCAGCTTTTCTTTTCTGTCTTTGCCAACTTTCATGGTTCTTCTGACTGAGTGCATCTTATGAACTAGTGCTGCAACCTCGACGACGTCTCCCATGCAGACTGATGGGGACCGCGCCGAGGTCGAGTCGGCAGACGCAGCCACTTCTCGAAAAGGTAACGATGACTTCATTTTTACTTCATCCTATCATCCGAGTGAAATGTCTTCGTCCGATTGAATTGTGTAATGCGACTGATCGCGTCGAGTGATCGTAGCACTTGCAGAGGTCATCCACGTTGGGGACGACGATGAACAGCCGCTGAGCAAAACGTCTCAAGCTCCCCCTGCACCCCCCATGACTGTGCCTCTGGGGCAGGCTGGGGCTGGTTCTGCCGCGGCTCCGTCGACTGCTCTGACTTTGGCTCCGACTCCTCCCGTCAACATCTTCAGTTTGTACAAAGTGCCGGAGGATCAAACTGGGGCCAGCAAGGAGGCAATGATCCAGGCGGAGCTGATGATCCAACGACTCAAGGAGATGAGCGCAGCTAGCAAGCTGGCGTACGATGCCAGTGCTGCTCTCCAGGAGAACGTTCGAGTAAGTGCCCTTGTAAGTTGACCTCCAAATCATTTTTCTTCAGTAGGAATTTCAGCTGGAAAATATCCGGTACACCCACTGGGTGTTTTTTGTGTTCGGCCGTCACTTGGATCGGGCGGACCGGTCCGAGTGGATACCGTTCCAGTGGGGGCACGCTGAGTGCACCCACTGGGTGTAGTCCCCGAGACTGTCGTCGACTGCGGGCAGTCGACGGAAGTCTTAGAACTTAGACTTCGTTCTGTAGTTGCTCTTTTTTTTTGTGTTCGGCCGTCACTCGGATCGGGCGGACCGGTCCGAGTGGATACCGTTCCAGTGGGGGCACGCTGAGTGCACCCACTGGGTGTAGTCCCCGAGACTGCCGTCGGCCGCTGGCGGTCGGCGAGAGTCTTAGAACCTTTTTCTCTTTTTTTTGTGTTCGGCTGTCACTCGGATCTGGCGGACCGGTCCGAGTGGATACCGTTCCAGTGGGGGCACGCTGAGTGCACCCACTGGGTGTAGTCCCCGAGATTGCCGTCGGCCGCGGGCGGTCGGCGGGAGTCTTAGAACCTTTTTTTTCTCTTTTTTTGTGTTCGGCCGTCACTCGGATCGGGCGGACCGGTCCGAGTGGATACCGTTCTAGTGGGGGCACGCTGAGTGCACCCACTGGGTGTAGTCCCCGAGACTGCCGTCGGCCGCGGGCGGTCGGCGGGAGTCTTAGAACCTTTTTTTCTCTTTTTTTTGTGTTCGGCCGTCACTCGGATCAGGCGGACCGGTCCGAGTAGATACCATTCCAGTGGGGGCACGCTGAGTGCACCCACTGGGTGTAGTCCCCGAGACTGCCATCGACTGCGGGCAGTCGGCGGGAGTCTTAGAACTTAGAATCTGATACTGGTCAAGCTTGTTCCTCCTTGTCAAAGGGTACTTCAGGATCTGATACTGGTCAAGCTTGTTCCTTCCAGGAGCGTCAGTCTCTGAGCACTCGGAATATTTCTTAATGTTAACTGATCTGCTCTTTCTTGTGTTTCAGAAAACTTGTGAGCTTGGGACTCAGTATGTGGCACTGGAGAAGGAGACGGCTCGGCTCCGACTGGATTTGGAGGTGGAGAGGAGTAACACGGCGCGTGCTCAGTCAGAGCTCAAGACCATGGGAGGTAAGCTTCAATTACCGAGCATTCTGCTTTCACCTTTTTACATTCTTTGAACCGATTGACTTCACTCGAACAGATGTGCGTAGTGAAAACCATCGACTCCAAGTGCGGCTCAGAACTTCTATCTCTTTAGAAACTATGAAGCAGGCACTCAAGAACAAGGACAACGAGCTGGCGGGAGCGCAGCGAGTGGCGAAGGAGAAGACCAAGGCCGCGGAAGAGAAGCTGGCCTCACTCGGGAAGCTCAAAGCAGAGAACGCATCGCTGAAGAAAGAGGTACTCGAGCTCAAGAAGCAGCAAACCGAGTGGGAGAGCAAGCTCAAGGCCCAGGCGGAAGTCTACGAGCAAGAGAAGAAGACTCTGAATGAGAAGATCACCCAGCTGATCGAGAAGAAGAATGCCCTGGAGAAGTATATAGAGGAGTTCACGGAGGAGATGTACACCAAGCTTGCAGGTAACTTATAGCGTCCGAATGCATTTCAACTTATCTCCGATTGAACTTCTTGCATGCTGATGTTCAACTCTCCTCTTTTCTTCTTCACAGAGTACTGCTGAGACTTTGATCTGGAAACTGACAGAATCGAGAGGGATCTGGATCCTTCCAGGTCACTCGTCGGTGACAAGGCTGCTCTGGGCATCCTGCCGGTGGAAACTCGCATCGAAGACATCCAAGGGTACATCATCCGTCTGCGGGGTGCACTTGGGAGAATTGACAAGGAGCTATGGCCTGAAGACATCTTCGACACCGACCTGGAAGTGATGATGACTCGCCTCAACGAGATTCCCAGTCGAGTGCAAGCATGGAAGAAATCGGCTGCTCGCTGCGGGGCCGACGTGGCGCTTTCTCTCGTCCGAGTGCACTGCAAGGACGCCAAGGAGGAGAAGCTGAAGTCTCTCCAAGTCGCCAACACGAAGAAACTCCAGTTTGAGGACTTCATGGAGACGTTCATCGAAGCGGCCACTCAGATCGCAGACGGCATCGACCTGGATTCCTTCGTCGAGCCGGCCAGCCCCATAGCCGCGTGAGAAAACTTTAAGTCCTACCCATTATCCTCGGTATGCCGAGTGGATCTGTAATCGTTAAACTCTTTCGGGCTTCGGGCCCGCGTACTCGTATTTGCTTTTGAACTTCGGGAGTTATTTGAATGCTTTCCTTCGAGTCTTTCGAATCTTTGGAGTGGTTTTTTAACTTGGGCGAAGGCTGGTTCGCAGCCAAGCCCCCGAGTGAGAGGGATGCTCTTCACTCGGAGTAGGATTTTAACTTGGGCGAAAGCTGGTTCGCAGCAAAGCCCCCGAGTGAGAGGGATGCTCTTCACTCGGAGTAGGATTTTAACTTGGGCGAAAGCTGGTTCGCAGCCAAGTCCCCGAGTGTGAGGGATGCTCTTCACTCGGAGTAGCATTTTTAACTTGAGCGAAAGCTAGTTCGCAGCCAAGCCCCCGAGTGAGAGGGACGCTCTTCACTCGGAGTATCCGTTTTTAACTTGGGCGAAAGCTGGTTCACAGCCAAGCCCCCGAGTGAGAGGGACGCTCTTCACTCGGAGTAGGTTTTAACTTGGGCGAAAGCTGGTTCGCAGCCAAGCCCCCGAGTGAGAGGGACGCTCTTCACTCGGAGTAGTTTTAACTTGGGCGAAAGCTGGTTCGCAGCCAAGCCCCCGAGTGAGAGGGACGCTCTTCACTCGGAGTAGTTTTTAACTTGGGCGAAAGCTGGTTCGCAGCCAAGCCCCCGAGTGAGAGGGACGCTCTTCATTCGGAGTAGGTTTTAACTTGGGCGAAAGCTGGTTCGTAGCCAAGCCCCCGAGTGAGAGGGACGCTCTTCACTCGGAGCAGTTTCTAACTTGGGCGAAAGCTGGTTCGCAGCCAAGCCCCCGAGTGAGAGGGACGCTCTTCACTCGGAGTAGTTTTTAACTTGGGCGAAAGCTGGTTCGCAACCAAGCCCCCGAGTGAGAGGGACGCTCTTCACTCGGAGTAGCGTTTTTAACTTGGGCGAAAGCTGGTTCGCAGCCAAGCCCCTGAGTGAGAGGGACGCTCTTCACTCGGAGTAGCATTTTTAACTTGGGCGAAAGCTGGTTCGCAGCCAAGCCCCCGAGTGAGAGGGACGCTCTTCACTCGGAGCAGTTTTTAACTTGGGCGAAAGCTGGTTCGCAGCCAAGCCCCCGAGTGAGAGGGACGCTCTTCACTCGGAGTAGGTTTTAACTTGGGCGAAAGCTGGTTCGCAGCCAAGCCCGCGAGTGAGAGGGACGCTCTTCACTCGGAGTAGTTTTAACTTGGGCGAAAGCTGGTTTGCAGCCAAGCCCCCGAGTGAGAGGGACGCTCTTCACTCGGAGGAGTTTTTAACTTGGGCGGAAGCTGGTTCGCAGCCAAGCCCCCGAGTGAGAGGGACGCTCTTCAATCGGAGCAGTTTTTAACTTGGGTGAAAGCTGGTTCGCAGCCAAGCCCCCGAGTGAGAGGGACGGTCTTCACTCGGAGTAGGTTTTAACTTGGGCGAAAGCTGGTTCGCAGCCAAGCCCTCGAGTGAGAGGGATGCTCTTCACTCGGAGTAGTTTTAACTTGGGCGAAAGCTGGTTCGCAGCCAAGCCCCCGAGTGAGAGGGACGCTCTTCACTCGGAGTAGTTTTTAACTTGGGCAAAAGCCGGTTCGCAGCCAAGCCCCCGAGTGAGAGGGACGCTCTTCACTCGGAGTAGCGTTTTTAACTTGGGCGAAAGCTGGTTCGCAGCCAAGCCCCCGAGTGAGAGGGACGCTCTTCACTCGGAGTATAATTTTGACTTAGGCAAAAACTGGTTTGCAGCTAAGTTGAACGACGTACACCCACTGGGGGTTGTAAGCCAGAGAATGCGTACGAGTGAACTTCAATGTGGAACTGGAAAAGTCATGCTTTTATTCATCAAATGTCACTCGAGTACTTTTATTACATCTCATCATCAAGTATAAAATCGTCGCAGCAAATCTGCATTCCAAGCACGGGGCTTGTCTGCTTGCTTCTGAAGGTTGTACAGGTGGTATGCTCCGTTGTGTAGAACTTTTGAAATGACGAAAGGACCTTCCCACGCAGGAGCGAGCTTGTGAGGTCGCTTCTGATCCACTCGGAGCACAAGATCTCCTTCCTGAAAGGTCCGACTTCTGACGTGTCTGCTGTGAAAACGTCGTAGATCTTGCTGATAAATGGTCGAACGGATCAGAGCCATCTCCCTTTCCTCCTCCAAAAGATCAACGGTGTCTTGCCGTGCTTGCTTTGCTTCAGCTTAAGGGTACAGTTCCACTCGGGGTGAATTATGGAGCAAGTCACTCGGCAGGACGGCTTCAACTCCGTACACCATGAAGAAAGGAGTGCGATTGGTAGACCGATTGGGGGTTGTCCTCAAGCCCCAAAGAACTGACGGCAACTCGGTGACCCAGGCTCGAGCTGCGTGCTCCAAATCACGCATGAGTCGTGGCTTTAACCCCTGAAGAATCAGTCCGTTTGCTCTCTCAGCTTGTCCATTCGACTGCGGGTGCGCCACAGATGCATAGTCGACTCGGGTGCCTTGGGTGGCACAGAACGCCCTGAACTCTTCCGAGTCGAAGTTTGAACCGTTGTCAGTGATGATGCTGTGGGGCACGCCGTATCTGAAGACAATCTCCTTCATGAACTTGATCGCTGTACGAGAGTCTAGCTTCTTGATGGGTTTGGCTTCGATCCACTTAGTGAACTTGTCGACTGCAACTAGCAAGTGGGTGAATCCACTCGCCCCTGTCCGGAGGGGTCCCACCATGTCGAGTCCCCAGACTGCAAACGGCCATACGAGAGGAATTGTCTTCAGGGCAGACGCAGGCTTGTGCGATAAGTTCGCATAGAACTGGCACCCGACACAGTGTTAGACTATCTCCTGCGCAGCTTCATTGGCCCGGGGCCAGAAGAAACCGGCTCGGTAAGCTTTAGCCACGATCGTCCGAGAGGACGCGTGGTGTCCACAAGTTCCTGAGTGAATCTCCTCCAGGATCAATCGACCTTCCTCCGGAGAAATGCAGCGCTGAGTCACACCGGTGACACTCTTTCTGTATAACTGATCGCGCATCACTGTAAAGGCCTTGGACCTGCGAACAATCTGGCGGGCTTCAGTTTCATCTTCTGGAAGTTCCTGCCTAAGCAGGTATGCAATGTAAGGCATTGTCCACTCGGGTGTGATTGCTAGGACCTCCATGACCAAATCAATGACTGCCGGGACCTCTACTTCCGTCGGATCAGAAGGACTGACCGCTTGCGGGGGCTCTTCCGTGAAGGGATCTTCTTTTACCGTCGGAGAACGTAAATGCTCGAGGCACACATTGCTGGGTATGGATTTCTGAGTGGATCCGATCTTCGCCAGATCGTCTGCCTCCAGATTCTTGGCTCGGGGAACGTGATGCAGCTCCAGACCTTCAAATTTCTTCTCCAACTTTCTCACTGCGTTGCAGTATCCTGTCATAGCGGGGCTTATGATATCCCACTCCTTCATCACTTGGTTCACAACAAGATCCGAGTCCCCGTAGACCATCAGGCGCCGGACGCTGAGTGAGATGGCCATACGTAGACCATACAGGAGCGCTTCGTACTCGGCTTCGTTGTTGGAGGAATCAAAGTGAATCTGCAGAACATATCTGAGATGATCGCCCTTCGGAGATACTAACACAACTCCAGCCCCTGAAGCATTCAGCATCTTGGAACCGTCAAAGAACATGGTCCAGTGTTCCGGGTGACTCTGAGTCGGTTGCTGTTGTTCAGTCCATTCGGCTAGGAAATCGGCTAATTCTTGGGACTTGATCGCCTTTTTCGCCTCAAACTTGATGTCCAGGGGCAGGAGCTCGATAGCCCACTTCGCCACTCGACCAGTCGCATCCCGATTGTTCATGATCTCAGACAGCGGGGCGTCGCTGACGACTGACACAGTGTGCTCTTGGAAGTAATGGGCTACTTTCTTCGCAGTCAGGTAAATGCCGTAGACGAGCTTCTGGTAATGAGGATACCTCTGCTTGGACGGAGTCAGAACTTCAGAAATATAATAAACTGGGCGCTGAACTTTGTAAGCCTTGCCCTGTTCTTCTCGCTCGACTGTGAGGACAGTGCTGACAACTTGGCCAGTGGCCGCAATGTACAAGAGCAATGGCTCGTTGCTATTCGGAGCGGCAAGCACCGGTTTGGTGGAAAGCAGGGCTTTGAGCTCGACAAACGCTGCTTGTGCTTCATCAGTCCACTCGAACGAGTCAGATTTCTTCATCAATCGGTACAGGGGCAGTGCCTTCTCACCGAGACGGGAGATGAATCGGCTCAGGGCTGCGAGGCAACCCGTGAGCTTCTGTACATCATGAAGACGTTCAGGACGTTTCATTCGTACAATCGCCCCGATCTTCTCAGGATTAGCATCTATCCCTCGTTCGGAAACGAGGAAACCGAGTAGTTTGCCCCCAGGAACTCCGAAAGTGCACTTTGCTGGATTCAACTTGATATCATACTTCCGCAGATTTGCGAAAGTTTCAGCTAGGTCAGTCAGCAGGTCGGAACCTTTTCTGGACTTGACCACTATGTCATCCATGTATGCCTCGATGTTCTGACTGATCTGTTTATGCAAACACTTCTGCACCATGCACATGAAAGTGGCACCAGCGTTTTTAAGACCGAAAGGCATGGTGATATAGCAGAAACACCCGAACGGGGTGATAAAGGCTGTTTTTATTTCATCTGGCCCATACAGTCGGATCTGGTGGTACCCGGAGTACGCATCCAGAAAAGACAGTCGCTCACAACCCGCGGTGGAATCTATGATTTGATCTATGAGGGGGAGCGGGAAATGATCCTTGGGGCAGACCCGATTGATGTGCTTGAAATCAATGCACATTCGGAGAGACTTGTCCTTCTTAGGGACCATGACGACATTGGCGAGCCACTCGGAGTGGTACACCTCACGGATGAACTCAGCTGCCAGGAGCCGAGCAACTTCTTCGCCAATGGCCTTCCTCTTCTGTGTAGCAGAGCGATGGAGATGCTCCTTCACAGGTTTCGCCTTTGGGTCAACTCGCAAACGGTGCTCAGCCAGCTCCCTGGGTACACCCGGCATGTCAGATGGTTTCCATGCGAAGATGTCCCAGTTCTCACGGAGGAACTGGATGAGCGCTTCTCCTATTTGCTGTCGAGTGTTGTTGATATGTTGGTGGGAGCAGCATTGGTGTGCACTGGCTTCGTGTTGCCGGTCGACTGAAACGCAGATTCTACAGCCGGCTTCTTGGAGCGTAGCAGATCACTCGGATCGACATTTTTCTTGTACTCCTCCAGTTCCACCATGGCCGTCTGCTCATCTGCTATCTTGGACCCTTGCTGCAAACACTCCTCCGCACGCTGTCGACTGCCAGTGACTGTGATCACACCTTTGGGGCCGGGCATCTTCAGCTTGAGATACACATAACATGGACGGGCCATGAAACGTGCGTAAGCCGGTCGACCAAGGATGGCATGGTAGGCGCTGCGGAAGTCGACCACTTCGAAGGTCAGCCTTTCCTTCCGGAAGTTCTTGTCGTCTCCAAAGACCACATCCAGGGCGATCTGCCCGAGTGACTTTGCTTTCTTGCCGGGGATCACTCCGTGGAACTGCATGCTACTCTCACTGAGTCGGGACATCGGAATGCCCATCGCTTGCAGAGTATTGTGACACCCTGGTTTTTGGCAACTTTTTCTTTTCGAAATCTTTCTGGTTTTAATTGCAATTTGGATGGATTGTGAACCTTTTCAGTTGACTTTGGACTTATGAATTTCTCTCCTTGATCCAAAGCCCTCATCATCTTGCCATAACCTTGTCACTCACCTTCTGGATCAATTTCCAATTCTTTATCTTTCCCAAATATTCATTTTCTTCCTTTGGGAAAGTCTGTCATCACTATGGGTTACAAAGCAACCTATAGTTCTGGTGATCAGAAAAATCCCAAATTAATCCCACACCTTCTTGTCATCATCTACTCCCACAATCTACAAAAACATATCATGGTCCAGTATAGAATTTTGTCCAGAAAACTCCATTTTCTCTCTGGACAGTACCGGTCATTTGTGAAGGAGCTCATATTTTCCCTACTCAGTTAATTCCCAAAAAATTCCCTGAGCTTCTAGGGAACCTATCTTCCCACAATATCCAAAAATATCATCTGGTCCAGTACAAATTTTCAACAGCAATATTCTGCCAAGTTTCTGTTCAGTTGGAACCTCTGTGAAGGAAGTACCAGCTAGATGTATCCAATTGAGCTAAAATTTTTATGAGATCTTCTCCTCACCAAATAACCCTGCCACACCAAAATTCAGCTCCAGCAGATCACCCAGATGAGTGCTACAAGCTCATCTAGGTTTCTGGTTCAGTACAACAGTTGTACATGAACTACCTTCAAATCTTGATGAAACTTTCTCAAACTTGACCAGCTTGGAGTCCTTCCAAAGTAGATCACCCAAGACATCTCCATTGGCTCCATCTCCAGCTCACCTCTTCTCTAGATCACTCTCAAGTTTCCTGTCAGAAACTGTAGCTGAAGCTACACTTCGGTTCAGAGTGAACCTAGCCAAACCAAGAGTGCAGAGGGGCTAGATGATCAAAGGAGAACACCCTAGACATGTAGCGCTGGACTTGGACGGCCTGCAGACATCAGTTCCCGTGGTGAGCACGACAATGGCATGCCATTGCACGCGCTCTGCATCTCGCCGGCGTCTGTCAAGGTCATTCCAGAGGCCTTGTGCTGCCATTTCATGTCCTGAGGTGCCGACATCGTCGATGCCGTCCACGTACCTCACTTCCTCAGACTCCCCTCGCCGGAATCGCCCTCGCCGGCCGCCACGCACGCGGGCACAGTGGCTTTGCGGCGCGTCTTCTTCCTCCGCTAGCTGCCGTAGCCGCATTAACTCCTCCTGCTAGCTCCCGTCACTTCGCCCTATGCCCCGACGGCCAGCGCAACGTCCCGACGCCGGCGACATGACCCGAGCTCCGCCGTTCTAGAGAGCTCCTTCCCCTGCCTATAAAAGGCCATGCCCGGCCCTCCCGAGCTCCTCACCCCATTTCTCCACCTCCCAATCGCCCTCCCGAGCAGCGAGCCACGGCCGAGAGGCCCTCTAGCCTCGAACCTCGCCGGAGATCCGCCGCCACCCAAGCCCAGCCTCCTCGCCGTTCCACTCCTTCCCGGACTCCACCGACTGCACCATCGAGCTCAGCTCATCCTCCTGGTCACGCCCGACCTCTTGCTCGAGCGAATCGCTGCCGGAACCGCCGTCTCCGACGACACCTGAGCGCCGCCGCCGCCGGAGAGGAAGGGGACGACGTCGTCCGGCCACCCCTCGTCGATCTGCGGGTACGTGCGTGACCGCCTCGGTGAGCCCGTTCCATCCCCGCTCTTCCCCGACCTCGCCGCCGACCACATCGCCGGCGACCGTCGCCGGAGTCCCGCTCTTCTCTGTTCTCTCTCTCTCTCTCGTTTAAACCCAGCTGCGGGGCCCGCTCGTCAGCGGCTCAGCCGCGCGCGCGCGAAGCGGTAAGTGGAGAAGCCTTTCCACTTTACGCCTTCGACGTGGCCTCTGCTGGATTTTCTTATTTCTGTTTAATTTCCAGAGTTGACCAGGAACTTTGACCCTTAATAACTTTTTATCCATAAGTCCAAATCAATTGATTCTTTTTGCATCTGGTTTGTCTTGAGATCCTTTATTTTCTGGCAAATTTTGGTATTTTTCCCATGTCCACAGAATTTCTGGTGAACAGAACAGTAATATGTGACATTCTCAATTGCTTTTTAAAAATATTTTCAGAGGGAAATTCTTTTGGATTTGAAGCCCAGGAGTTTGTGGACAACCCAACAGAGCAAGGCAAGCCATGTCATCCATTGCATGAAGCATTTCAATAGTGTTGGTTATTTAATTGAATTATATGCATTATTTTAATATGTGACAATTTAGAGTAAATTATTTGGATACCTAGCTACTGCCATGTTAATTTATTCCTGATAAATACCCATACTGGTTAAATGCTTGTCAACACTAAACCTAATTGGTTGATCTAGTGTCACCTGTCCGGACTTATCCGTGCAGCCACATTTGCTGGTATGGGACGGCCTTGACTTGGTCTGGCTTTGTGCTTTTTTATCGGTACCACCAAACTAGGGAGGGTTATGCGTGCGTGCTGCCCTGATCAGGTAGACGACGATAATCCTGTGAGCCCAGTTGAGTTATTTTGCCGGCGTCCCCGTTTGGGACAGTTAGTGGCCATGACGATGGCAGGTGTCACGGGGTGACACAGGGGCCACCCAGGACATGACCCTGGGAGGGTATGATTGTCGGTGGTACGATAGAGGGGTCACGGGTCAGGCAGGTTTCGTTGGAGCACCACCGGTCCACCCGAATGGGATCACGAGGCCAGGTACTCCATAGAGTGGGTAAAGTGCGCAACCTCTGCAGAGTGTAAGAATCTATTCGAATAGCCGCATCCACGGTATTGGACAGTCCGTACTAGGCTACTGTATGGTCAACCACCCTAAAGATAATAGTGATGGAAGAACTTGTCTTATGTTCAGAAGTGCTCAGTGGACTGTGAGCATTCCGAGGGTTGTGGGACAACCCAGATGAGAGTAAGTTGGTACTGGGTACCAGTAAGTGAGCAACCTAATCACTTAATCTGTTATTGCCATGCTATTGTTTGCTGCATTGTTTTGGTTGCCATGAGCTTGCGAGTACATTCCAAGTACTCACCTGGCGTATCATGCCAGATGCAGGAGGAGCCGAGGACGGAGGTCCCGAAGGTTCGTGCTACGCTAACTAGGCCGTGTCCACAGTAGTGTCCCTGTGGATGGAGTTTCCTGCGCTATGTTCCGCTACACCGTAATCTACCCAGTAGTATCGAGGCCTTGATATGTTCCATAAATAATGTAGATATTGTCTCAGCACGTGCAGTGCTTCTGGCCTCGCTATCGATGTAAATTATGAGCTTGTACTCGAGATATTTCAATAAAGTTCAGTTCTGTTCTGTTCCAAGTTGTTGTGTGTTTCCAGAAGACATGATCTCTAGGTTGGAAACACTGGTAAACCGGTTCTCTGAGCCGGGGTGCCACAACGCTTGGTATCAGAGCCACGCTGACTGTAGGACACCCTAGTTAATCCTGCGCTAGAGCCGCGAGTAGTTTAGAGTCTTGGTGTGTCTTGCTTGTTGCATTTGATTGCTGCATTGCATGGCATGCATATAGTTTTATTGTACTAACCGCTGGTTTGATGAGTGTAGATGGCACCAGTTCCGTACCACTACAATCATGAGCCAGCACCGTTCACTTTTCCAGTACCGCTTCGTAGCATCTAGCTTTGGCTGTATCCCAACGGCGAAGACCCAGTGTACCAGGTGTTCAGAGAGAAGCTTGCTGGGTCCGTGTTCGAGTATCACGTGGAAGCCTTTCTGACTACGAGCTCAGATATTGGCAGCTACTCCCGTTCTTCCAAGGGCGGAACTGCTTCTACTCCGGAGTTGGTGATCCAGTTTGCTGCGATGGAGGCTCTCACTGACTTCCGCTTCCACGAGGTCGAGATGCAGACTCATCCAGGTTTCTTTCACTATCCCACCCTGTCGCCTATGACAGGGCGAGTCCTTTTCGCACCTGTTGATCCGGCGAGTGATCGTGCTGCTGGTGTTTTATCTCGTTATCTGAACGCCAGTTACCGTATGATCACTTCTCTAGCCGAGGAGCTAACTTCTGCTCGCGAGGCACTTGCGGCCGTTGTGGCAGCACAGTCTCCTCCTCCACCTCCATTTTCACCGGTGTATACTCCGCCTGTTCCACTTTCTGACACTCCTTCTAGTTCGTTCGGACCGCCAGGCTTTTCGTTTGGTAGCCGACGTGAGACCCCGGCAGAGTGGGGCTCGCTCCTAGCTACTCCAGCTGCTCCGATGCTGCGATGTCGTGTTTCTTCTCCTTCAGAGGGAGAACCTTCCCGTCAGCGTCGTCATGTTTCCTTTGATCCGGAGGCCGAGGTGCACATCATCAGCTCAGATTCCGAGACAGAGTCAGATGACGAGGAGTCTTCAGTTTACCAGTGTTCGTGCCACCGGCGTCACTAGAGTGGAGGCTTGAGTTTCAGTGCATGCATCATAGCATCCCTGCATATGTCAACTGCCGTATGAGCAGTCTAGTCATGATCATCCCCCTACTAGCTTGTCATGTATGATGTTGGGTTGCCTTGTATAATTATGTTCTTCGCTTTATTTTGTTTTTTTTATTTGACTTCTTTTCTGGTGTCATACTACCCTGCTTTCCCTTATGGATGTTGCTCATCGATTCGGTATTTTGCAATGGGAACAAAATTTAGGATGAAGAGGTGTAGGAATCAAGGCGGCGATGGAACTCCCGTTCGTCGATCCGCCAGACAGGCAGGACAGACACCGGAAGATTTACCACCTCCACCCCCACAGTCACCAACCACTGATCAGATTATGAGGATATTTGAAGAGAAAAGGAACCAAGATCTCATGGAATTTCTGAAAAGTATGCAGACTATGGTGGGTCAGAACAACCATAATGGGACACACTCTAAGCTGTCTGATTTTCAACGGACAAAGCCACCTAGTTTTGGTCAAGCTGTGGATCCGATGGAAGCTGATGACTGGCTGAGGACCATGGAAAAGAAGTTGGAAATAGCCCGCTGTGACGAGTCAGACAAAGTTCCTTTTGTTACTCACTACCTGGAAGGACCAGCAGCCATATGGTGGGACAATACCAAGATACTGTAGCCTTCTGGAGAAGAAATTTCTTGGGAAAAGTTCAAAGAGGTTTTCCGCAAGTATCATATTCCTACTGGCATAATGAAGGTAAAGCAGAGGGAATTTCTGGCTCTTACTCAAGGGAACATGTCAGTGGGTGAGTATCTGAACAAGTTCAATAATCTGGCACGGTACTCTACCCATGACGTGTCCACCGAAGAAAGGAAGATTGACCGATTCCTAGGAGGGCTGAATCATACCCTCCGCTGTCAGCTTTGTATGCTGGACTTTCCTGACTTCCAGACTCTGGTAAACAAGGCCTTCATAGCTGAACGAGAGCATAAGTCAGGATATGATGATCGCAAGCGGAAGTTTGAACCCAAGAAGGACAACCGTGAGCAGTTTGTGCAGAAGCCGCGTATTTGGCAACCAAGTCTATCTGAATACAAGCCTGCCTGGAACAATGGCAACAACAGCAACAACAAGCCTGTTAGCCAGGACAAGACCTTCGGCAAACAGCCAGTGCTGGAGAACTGCCGCCGTAACAATGCATGCTTCACTTGCGGCCAGAGCGGGCACTACTCCAAGCAATGCCCCACAAGAAATGGGAAGCCACCATCCGACTTCAAGCCACAAGTCAACAGTGTTGGACGCCGCCCCAATCCGAACTTCTATCGCGGCCAAGTCCATCATATCTCCGCTGAGGAAGCCCGCGAAGCACCAGATGTGGTCCTTGGTATGTTTTCTGTTAACAACATACCTGCAATAATCTTATTTGATTCTGGGGCTTCTCATTCGTTTATTTCGTGGAGTTTTGCCACCTTGCACAAATTTTCCCCTTCTCTTTTGGACAAAATCATGGTGGTGCAATCCCCTGGCTCCATGCTCAGAACAAATGTGATATACAAGAATCTGGAAATCTTGATACACGATGTAAAGTTTCCAGCTACTCTTGTTGCCATTGAATCCCCTGGACTAGATATAATACTGGGAATGGATTGGTTGGTACCACACCATGTGTGTATCAACTGTGCCACCAGGAAGGTGACACTGGTTAACCCGACAGGCCAAACAGTGCAATTCGCTGCTAGCAGAGTGATGTCAAAGAAGGGAATGGCATTCAAAGCCACAGCTACAGACATAAATCTGATTCCGGTAGTCAACGAATTTCCGGAAGAGATACCAGGAATGCCACCTGATCGGGAACTAGAGTTCGCTATTGATGTTGTTCCCGGAACTGCTCCAATATACAAGAAGTACTACCGCATGCCTTCCCCAGAGCTGGTGGAATTGAAGAAACAGTTGGATGAATTATTGCAAAAAGGGTATATTCGTCCAAGCACTTCACCATGGGGATCGCCTGTGCTGTTTGTTAAGAAGAAGGACGGCAGCCTGCGAATGTGCGTGGACTACCGCCAGCTAAATGAGGTCACCATCAAAAATAAATATCCGCTCCCTCGCATTGATGACTTGTTTGACCAGTTGAACGGAGCCCGGGTATTTTCCAAGATTGACCTCCGAATGGGGTATCATCAGCTAAAAATCAGAAAAGAGGATATCCCCAAGACAACCTTTACTACCAGATACGGTCTGTATGAGTTTACAGTCATGTCATTCGGGCTGACAAATGCTCCAGCATATTTCATGAGCATGATGAATAAAGTCTTTATGGACTTTTTGGACAAATTTGTGGTAGTATTCATCGATGATATTCTCATCTACTCCAGAGATGAAGAGGAGCACACGCAACATCTCCGTACTGTCCTGGAAAGACTAAGGACCCATCGCTTGTATGCCAAATTCAGCAAATGCGAATTTTGGCTAAGAGAGGTGGGATTTCTGGGACATATTCTGTCAGGACAAGGTGTGGCTGTCGACCCCAGTAAAGTGACTGCTGTATTAAACTGGAAGACCCCAGCCACAGTAACGGAAGTCCGTAGCTTTCTGGGATTGGCAGGCTACTACCGTCGCTTCATCGAAGGCTTCTCAAAAATAGCCAAGCCCCTGACAGAACTACTGAAGAAGAACCACAAATATGTCTGGACAGAAGAATGTGATAGCAGTTTCATGGAGCTAAAGACGAGGCTAACTACAGCTCCTGTCTTAGTTCTTCCAGACATTCACAAGAGCTTTGACATATATTGCGATGCTTCCAGACGAGGAATCGGCTGCGTTCTAATGCAAGAAGGAAAGGCTGTAGCATATGCATCCAGATAGCTATGACCTCATGAAGAGAACTATCCCACTCATGATTTGGAATTGGCAGCCGTGGTTCATGCACTAAAGATTTGGAGGCATTACCTCATTGGGCAGCGATGTGAGATATACACGGACCATAAGAGTCTCAAGTATATTTTCACCCAACCCGATCTTAATCTCAGGCAGAGAAGATGGCTTGAATTGGTCAAAGACTATGACATTGGAATTAATTATCATCCGGGAAAAGCCAATGTGGTCGCCGATGCCCTCAGCAGAAAGCAAGGTACCCTGAATGCTCTTATGGAGGGAATGCATCCGAGGCTGCAGGAAGAGTTTGCCAAGCTGAATATGGTGTTATGCGGCCCAATTAGCCCGGATACAATGGAAATTACTCCAACACTTATGGAAGAAATTAAAGCAGCTCAGAAATCAGACAAGGAAATACAAGAGATCAAGGAACGCATTCCGCAAGGAAAGGCCAAGTCCTTCCGAATTGATGACCAGGACACTGTATGGTTTGAGAACCGAATATGTGTGCCCGATCAAGACAGCTTGAGACAGCAAATACTCAGAGAGGCACATGAATCTGCATATTCTATCCATCCGGGAGGAACAAAAATGTACCAGGACTTGCAAGAGACCTTTTGGTGGCCAGGAATGCGAAGGGACATAGCATACTATGTCGCATGCTGTGACATCTGCAACAGGGTCAAGGCTGAACACCAGAAACCCGCTGGGCTACTGCAACCTTTACCAGTTCCCCAGTGGAAATGGGATGACATATGAATGGACTTCATTGTTGGACTACCCAAGTCCACAAGAGGCCATGATGCTATCTGGGTCATCGTGGACATACTTACAAAAGTGGCTCACTTCCTTCCGGTAAAGAGCACTTTCAACGCTTACCAGCTGGCACAGCTCTACATGTCCCGGATAGTCAGCCTTCATGGAGTACCCAAGTCTATCACGTCAGATAAAGGCTCCCTGTTCACCTCAGCATTTTGGCTGCGACTGCACCAAGCCCTGGGCACTGTGCTAAAGCATAGTACGGCATATCACCCACAGACAGATGGACAGACAGAACGTGTGAACCAGATATTGGAAGATATGCTTCGGTCCTGTGCTCTCGCCCATGGACCCAAATGGGAGGACAGTCTGCCCTATGCAGAATTCTCCTACAATAACAGTTATCAGTCAAGTCTCAAGATGTCACCATTCGAGGCTTTGTACGGATAGAAATGCCGCACTCCTTTAAATTGGTCTCAGACAGGAGACAGCCATATCTTCGGCACGGATTTGATGCTCGAGGCTGAGAAACAAGTCAAGGATATCCAGGAGCGTCTTTGAGCAGCCAAGTCCCGTCAAAAGAGCTACTATGACCCGAAGCATCGGGAAGTAACTTTTGAGCCCGGAGAGTATGCCTATCTCCGAGTTACCCCCATGAAAGGAATAAAGAGGTTTCATACCCGAGGAAAGCTTGCACCGAGATACATCGGTCCCTTTCCAGTCATGGCTAGAAGAGGCAGAGTGGCATATCAGCTAGAGTTACCACCAGAGTTGTCAGACGTTCACGACGTCTTCCACATATCATAGTTGAGAAAGTGCATTGCACCCCCGATCAAGCAGGCAGATATGAGTGAACTGGAATTGACTAAAGATTTGACCTATGAGGAAAGACCTGTCAGAATATTGGATGAGATGGAAAGGACTACCAGGAGTAAGACGATTAAGTTTTACAAGGTATTGTGGGATCACCATACTGAGGAAGAGGCTACCTGGGAAAGAGAGGATTTTCTGAGATCAGCATATCCCCACTTGTTCCCTGAGCAACCAAATCTCGAGGACGAGATTCATTCTAAGGGGGGTAGGTTTGTGACACCCTGGTTTTTGGCAATTTTTCTTTTCGAAATCTTTCTGGCTTTAATTGCAATTTGGATGGATTGTGAACCTTTTCAGTTGACTTTGGACTTATGAATTTCTCTCCTTGATCCAAAGCCCTCATCATCTTGCCATAACCTTGTCACTCACCTTCTGGATCAATTTCCAATTCTTTATCTTTCCCAAATATTCATTTTCTTCCTTTGGGAAAGTCTGCCATCACTATGGGTTACAAAGCAACCTATAGTTCTGGTGATCAGAAAAATCCCAAATTAATCCCACACCTTCTTGTCATCATCTACTCCCACAATCTTCAAAAACATCTCATGGTCCAGTATAGAATTTGGTCCAGAAAACTCCATTTGCTCTCTGGACAGTACTGGTCATTTGTGAAGGAGCTAATATTTTCCCTACTCAGTTAATTCCCAGAAAATTCCCTGAGCTTCTAGGGAACCTATCTTTCCACAGTATCCAAAAATATCATCTGGTCCAGTACAAATTTTCAACAACAATATTCTGCCAAGTTTCTGTTCAGTTGGAACCTCTGTGAAGGAAGTACCAGCTAGATGTATCCAATTGAGCTGAAATTTTTATGACATCTTCTCCTCACCAAATAACCCTGCCACTCCAAAATTCAGCTCCAGCAGATCACCCATATGAGTGCTACAAGCTCATCTAGGTTTCTGGTTCAGTACAACAGTTGTACATGAACTACCTTCAAATCTTGATGAAACTTTCTCAAACTTGACCAGCGTGGAGTCCTTCCAAAGTAGATCACCCCAGAAATCTCCATTGGCTCCATCTCTAGCTCACCTCTTCTCTAGATCACTCTCAAGTTTCCTGTCAGAAACTGTGCTGAAGCTACACTTCGGTTCAGAGTGAACCTAGCCAAACCAAGAGTGCAGAGGGGCTAGATGATCAAAGGAGAACACCCTAGACATGGTGCGCTGGACTTGGACGGCCTGCAGACATCAGTTCCCGTGGTGAGCATGACAATGGCATGCCATTGCACGCGCTCTGCATCTCGCCGGCGTCTGTCAGGGTCATTCCAGAGGCCTCGTGCTGCCATTTCATGTCCTGAGGTGCCGACATCGTCGATGCCGTCCACGTACCTCACTTCCGCAGCCTCCCCTTGCCGGAATCGCCCTCGCCGGCCGCCACGCACGCGGGCACAGTGGCTTTGCGACGCGTCTTCTTCCTCCGCTAACCGCCGTAGCCGCATTAACTCCTCCTGCTAGCTCCCGTCACTTCGCCCTATGTCGCGACGGCCAGCGCAACGTCCCGACGTAGGCAACATGACCCGAGCTCCCCGTTCCAGAGAGCTCCTTCCCCTGCCTATAAAAGGCCACGCCCGGCCCTCCCAAGCTCCTCACCCCACTTCTCCACCTCCCAATCGCCCTCCCGAGCAGCGAGCCACGGCCGAGAGGCCCTCTGGCCTCGAACCTTGCCGGAGATCCGCCGCCACCCAAGCCCAGCCTCCTCGCCGTTCCACTCCTTCCCGGACTCCACCGACTGAACCATCGAGCTCAGCTCATCCTCCTGGTCACGCCCGACCTCTTGCCCGAGCGAATCGCTGCCGGAACCGCCGTCTCCGACGACACCCGAGCGCCGCAGCCGTCGGAGAGGAAGGGGACGACGTCGTCCGGCCACCCCTCGTCGATCTGCGGGTACGTGCGTGACCGCCTCGGTGAGCCCGTTCCATCCCCGCTCTTCCCCGACCTCGCCGCCGACCACATCGCCGGCGACCGTCGCCGGAGTCCCGCTCTTCTCTGTTCTCTCTCTCTCTCGTTTAAACCCAGCTGCGGGGCCTGCTCGTCAGCGGCTCAGCTGCGCGCGCGTGAAGCGGTAAGTGGAGACGCCTTTCCACTTTACGCCTTCGACGTGGCCTCTGCTAGATTTTCTTATTTCTGTTTAATTTCCAGAGTTGACCAGGAACTTTGAGCCTTAATAACTTTTTATCCATAAGTCCAAATCAATTGATTCTTTTTGCATCTGGTTTGTCTTGAGATCCTTTATTTTCTGGCAAATTTTGGTATTTTTCCCATGTCCACAGAATTTCTGGTGAACAGAACAGTAATATGTGACATTCTCAATTGCTTTTTAAAAATATTTTCAGAGGGAAATTCTTTTGGATTTGAAGCCCAGGAGTTTGTGGACAACCCAACAGAGCAAGGCAAGCCATGTCATCCATTGCATGAAGCATTTCAATAGTGTTGGTTATTTAATTGAATTATATGCATTATTTTAATATGTGACAATTTAGAGTAAATTATTTGGATACCTAGCTACTGCCATATTAATTTATTCCTGATAAATACCCATACTGGTTAAATGCTTGTCAACACTAAACCTAATTGGTTGATCTAGTGTCACCTGTCCGGACTTATCCGTGCAGCCACATTTGCCAGTATGGGACGGCCTTGACTTGGTCTGGCTTTGTGCTCTTTTATCGGTACCACCAAACTAGGGAGGGTTATGCGTGCGTGCTGCCCTGATCAGGTAGACGACGATAATCCTGTGAGCCCAGTTGAGTTATTTTGCCCGCGTCCCCGTTTGGGACAGTTAGTGGCCACGACGGTGGCAGGTGTCACGGGGTGACACAGGGGCCACCCAGGACATGACCCTGGGAGGGTATGATTGTCGGTGGTACGATAGAGGGGTCACGGGTCAGGCAGGTTTCGTTGGAGCACCACCGGTCCACCCGAATGGGATCATGAGGCCAGGTACTCCATAGTGTGGGTAAAGTGCGCAACCTCTGCAGAGTGTAAGAATCTATTCGAATAGCCGCGTCCACGGTATTGGACAGTCCTTACTAGGCCACTGTATGTTCAACCACCCTAAAGATAATAATGATGGAAGAACTTGTCTTATGTTCGGAAGTGCTCAGTGGACTGTGAGCATTCCGAGGGCTGTGGGACAACCTAGATGAGAGTAAGTTGGTACTGGGTACCAGTAAGTGAGCAACCTAATCACTTAATCTGTTATTGCCATGCTATTGTTTGCTGCATTGTTTTGGTTGCCATGAGCTTGCGAGTACATTCCAAGTACTCACCTAGCGTATCATGCCAGATGCAGGAGGAGCCGAGGACGGAGGTCCCGAAGGTTCGTGCTACGCTAACTAGGCCGTGTCCACAACAGTGTCCCTGTGGATGGAGTTTCCCGCACTATGTTCCGCTACGCCGTAGTCTACCCAGTAGTATCGAGGCCCTGATATGTTCCATAAATAATGTAGATATTGTCTCAGCACGTGCAGTGCTTCTGGCCTCACTATCGATGTAAATTATGAGCTTGTACTCGAGATATTTCAATAAAGTTCAGTTCAGTTCTGTTCCAAGTTGTTGTGTGTTTCCAGAAGACATGATCTCTGGGTTGGAAACACTGGTAAACCGGTTCTCTGAGCCGGGGTGCCACAAGTATCTGCATACAGTATGTTCAGTTCGCTTCCACCGTCCATGAGGACCTTGCGCAATCGGACGCCTCCCACGACTGGATCGACCACCAGCGCCTGCCGCCCAGGGGTGGCAATGTAGGCTGGGTGGTCCGACCGATCAAAGTTGATCGGAGTCTTCGACCAGTTCAGAAACTTTGTCGTCGCCGGCATGGCCATGTTCACTTCTCGGTTGATAACTTTCAACCGGCTCCTGCTCTCTACATCCGCAAAGATCATCAGGGTTGCGTTGACACTGGGAAAAGGTTCATCTTTGTCTCCGTCATCAGCGTCTTCTGGGCTCTTCTCACTCGACAGGCCCTCTCGGAACTGCTGAATCAACAGTCTGCACTGTCAAGTGGTATGCTTGGGCAATATCAGATTGCCCTCTTCATCCTTTCTGGTGTGGATGTGACACGGTAAATCGAGGACATCTTGGCCCGACTGATCTTTCTTTTTCTTCGGGATCCATTTTTCCTTTGCCTTCCCCTTGTTCTTGGCTTGACCGGCCAGAGCGGCAGCCTCGGCCTGGGCCGATCCATCAGCTTTGCGCTTCGGCTTCCGACTGGGATTACTGTTTCCGGGGTTGGGCTCACTAGTTTTTCCTTTGCCGTTACGGAGACGGTCTTCCTCTTCTTCGTTTGCATACCGAGTGGCAATCTCCATCATTCGGCTCATGGTCAAAGATCCTGACGGACCAAATTTTAGGATGAGCTCCTGATATCTGACTCCTGCCTTGAAGGCGCATATGGCTTGATGTTCTGTGACGTTCTCCACCACGTGATGCAAGGTTGTCCACCGCTGGATGTACTCCCTCAATGTTTCATTCGGCTTCTGCACACAATGCTGTAGCTCCGACAATCCAGCCGGGCGCTTGCACGTGCCCTCGAATGTTTTGATGAACACTCGGGTCAAATCTTCCCAGCAGTATATGCTGGCCGGAACGAGCTGATTGAGCCAGGTGCGGGCGGACCCTTCAAGCATCAATGGCAAATGCTTCATAGCCACATAGTCATTTCCTCCTCCAATCTGCACAGCCACTCGGTAATCCTCTAACCAAGTTTCTGGCTTGGACTCACCGGTGAACTTGCTCACTCCAGCTGCCAATCTGAAGTTTGGCGGAATCTCAGCGGCCCGGATGGCCCTACTGAAACACTCGGGCCTGGAGATGAATGCTCCACTTCCACTCGGACGATCTCTGTCCAAGTTCTCTCTCTGAGCTCTGCCTCTGTCGACCAGATTCTGAGCGAGATCGGATCTCGTGTTGAACTGCGGGTCTCGATGGTTGACTGGCTCTCTCTGGCGATAACCGTCACCATGGCGGGGAGGGCTGGCCCTCCGATCGTTGTCGTAAGGACACCTGGCGTCGTACGGCCGGGGCGCGTACGAGCCATCCCGCGGAGGGGGCGACTGCATGTGACGACGATCGTCCTGACGCCGCGGAGGCGTATTCCGACTACGACCCTGCCCCGAGTGCTGGTCTCGGTGGCGGTCTTGGTCGTCTCGCCGCGGAGGCAAGTGTCTATTTCTCCTTGGGGACAATGGACTGTGGGCCGACTGGACGGTGTCAGCCCGAATGGATCTGCTGTGAATCTTGTTGCGCGAATTTTGTTCTTCAGCTGCCTTGAGCAGGGCCCGGATCTGCCGAAGACCCTCTCCCGCCTCGGATCGAGATGGCTCAATGGAATCTGCTATCCGAGTGGCCGCCGCCAGATTCTGGACAGGAGTGTGGAATACCTGAAAACTCTGTTGTTGGTCATTCGAGAACAACTGCCGCTGTCGCCGACTGGAACTGGGCTGATGTTGTCTGCGGGCGCGATCGTCGAGTGACTTCTGGAGCGCTTCCAGACGATTCCGCTCAGCCAAGTTGGCCTGACGCACGGCCTCCAAAGCCTGAGCCACGGGGGTCGTCCCAACGATGGGTGTCTGGAGGGCCTGCTCGGTCTTGCGCTGCAGTTCCTCCCTCTGCTGCCGAGTGAGAGGTTGGGGGATGTACTCGTCATCATGTCGGACCCTGCCGCCGCCAAGATCAGCGCGCGACGGGTCACCGTTCTCCGCGCCGCCGCGGCCGTACCCAGGCGGACTGGGCGGGGAATCGGCCATCAGCACCTCCGTAGCGGGATCGCTGCTCTCGCACTCGGATAAGCTTTCCGAGTGCTCATGCATGGAGGCGAACAGATCGAAGACAGGTTCGTCGGGCTCGATTGCCGCGATCTGCGGGGTTGCAGCCTGAAGGGCCACCGCGTGCCTGATCCACCGCTGAAGCCGCGAGCGTCCGGAGCTCTTGCGACGACGGCTGGTGGAGAGCGAAGAGGTCGACTGATAAGGAGTCGACGGTTGTCGAAGAAGGACGCCGAAGGTGCTCGCGCGGAAGTGCGCCGCGCCGTGGACGGGCAACGCCTCGACATCCAGCGGGGCTTCCTGGAGCCACGCCGAATCATCGGCGATGAAGCTGAGGACGCCGAAACAGATCTCGCTGCCCAGAGTCAGTCCGCCGCCGGAAACCATGGTGATGGTGGAAAAAATGCAACTACGGCGGAAGTCGCTAGACGCCTGCCCCACGGTGGGCGCCAACTGTCATGGGTGCAAGTCTGACAGTAGTGTGTAGGGCTACTGATGAGAGGGTAGAGCCTAGCTACGGCGCAGGTGTTACACTCGGATTTACGAGTTCAGGCACCTCAGCGGTGGAGGTAACAACCCTACGTCTCGGTGCTCTGGAGCTTGATTGACTTGAGTGTATATGTTACAAAGGATTGCGAACCCTTGGAATGGAGCTGGGGGGTGGCTTATATAGTGTCCGCCAAATCCCCCCATGAAGGCCGCCATTACCAGGGGTTAAGAGGGGTTTAAGGGCGCCAGGTAACGGGCGCATTGATTACAATTAATACAGGCGAACGTGCGTCCCGACCGTTGCGCTCCTGGAGTCTCCTGGTCTTCTCTGGTCGAGTGACTTTTGGATGCTTCGAGTGAAACAAGCTGGTCGAGTGAACTCTTGCCTCCCGAGTGGTTCGTTGAACTCCAAGTGAATGTCAGTCTGCGGAATTTTCGGTCGCTGATCTGGCCCTGGGGCCCAGTATAAGGTGTGTGGAGTCCCAAGGTAGGATCTGTAGGTCAGGCCGGTTACCCTATCCCTAGTACATGCCCTCGTCAGTGGCCATTATTCCAACAGAATAATTCACGTTGCATGATGTTGGGGTTGCACCGGCCTGGGTGCTAGGGGGATTAAATCCCGGCAGTTTTCATATTTTTTTTATTGATTTTCAGTTATTTTCCTGATGCATCACTAAGAGTTGGACGTTTAGAAAATGTGTACAAAATATTACTGCTAGCGACCATGCGGTTGTGGCGCTCCTGCGTTGGAGATGGCCTTAGGGCGACTGAGTACGCCAAGGAACAAAATAATTCAAACTCAATTCACGTTGCCGTTGTGAAAGTCTCACAAAAAAACATGTCAGGTTTAGTGATGACTAGAAGGGTTGGGTGCGCTTTGCTGCGCCGTTGAATTTGTTGGGATTCTTAAATTTATTTACTCACTCTATTTCAAAATTTATGGTGTATTACTTTTTTGAAAAGTCAAACCTCTTTAAATTTGCTCAAATTTGTAGAGAAATATATCAAAATTCATAATATCAAATCAGTGTTATTAGATTCATCATGAAATGAATTTTCATATTTTTTTGTTTAATATTGTGGATGTCGATATTTTTGGCTCTAAACTTGGTCAAAGTTAAAGAAATTTGACTTTCCAAAAAACTAATAACCCTTATATTTTGAAACTGATGGAATATTTAGTTTGGCCGGTGGGGGAGACAATGGAGTGTGTTTTATGTTTATTTATAATGCGGTTATTTGGTGGGCCTTTTGCGGCGTGATTCTGTGTTATCCGCTAATCAACCCATATTTATGTGGGAATATTTTTTCATCGGTAGTTGCATGTACTATATTCGTGCTATAGTATCACATGGTGACGCTTTTTCTGGGTGATGGCAGTCTGTGAGGGGTTGATATGTTTTTATAGGCCGGTTGCTGCTGATTGATTTGAAAAACCGTTGGCCCAATCAAAATCGTAAATCAAATCCAAAATTCAATACCTCAATAAAATGAAAGAGCTTCAAAATTAGGGAACATAGAAAATAAAATAATTAAATAGGAGAGCTCCTTGAGAAATTATTGACCCGGTCAAAATCGGGTAACCCAATTCTAAATTGAAGTCTCAATTAATTGTGAAAATTTAAAAATTAGGAAGCATAGTGTATTGTATAAAAAATTAGATGAGGGAGTTCTGAGAAATTGTTGACCCGGTCAAAATTGGGTGACCTCCAATCCTAGGGAGCTTAGTGATATAGTATATATCGTTCTTAATGAAGTTGGATTTGGTGTTGTTTGTGTGCTTCACGGACTGCTACTGATTGCTACGACCGTAGAAGATGGAAAGAAAACAAACACCATCCAAAGTTCAATTAGGTTTAGACACTAACATATATACACATGTTAGAACAGACACGGAAGCATCCATAATCCAATTAGGATTAGACAATTTTAGACTAACATAGGATTTACTTCAAGTGAAAATAAATAGGAAAACACTTTAAAATAGTCGGCTGATTTTCTGGAAAATCAGCCGCGTTTCCTGGACACCACGTGTTATGCTGGGACCACACACCGCTCTTCCCTCGGTAATCACTCGTTTCCTATTTTATCTACCTTATCCCTTCAGCGCCGGCTCATCTCCTACCTTTCTTCGTCTCCCACCTCTCCACCCAGCTCGATTTTCTTTGCGTCTGTAGCTCCACGCGCACTGACATCGGACGGTCATGTAGCATGGATCGAACGACTCACGCCCCTGCTGATTTCCAGTGGAAATCTATCGGATGACGCCTAGAATCGGCCAAATAAATAACTCCAGCAATATCCGGGTCATATTTTTACTTCAAAAAAACATATACTCATGCTAGGTTAACATTTGGGTTCAAATTACAAATATGTGAAAATTTGACTTTGACTAAATTCTCCATGGCCCGAAAAATTCAATTAAATCAACCCGTAGCAACGCACGGGCATATTTACTAGTTGCTATTGAAAATCCATTTTTTAACAGCTTGGCCCTCCCCAACCTGTTTTAGCAGCACTTGGGCCCCCTCGTGCATATTTTCTGCCTCCGCCCCCGGGTGGCGGGCGAGGCTGATTCTGTTGCATGTGGGGCTGCGGATCACGTTTCCGGAAACTTCTCGGGTGTCCTTTCCGGGCGCTGTTGGTGTTTTCCACCTTTCGGTGCGTCGGGCCGTTGGGTTGTGTCAGTCTGTCGGGGCCACGGGAAAACACGCGCTGCTCCCAAAGAAACACGCCGCAGACGTGGACCGGACCGCGGGTCAGTGCGAAGCCCGGCACCCACAGACAGATCCCACAAAATCGTCCCCCGCGGCGCACTGAACCTCGCTCCACTGACCCAGGGCGGCCGCCATGGGCTCCTACCACTACAGCTCCGCCTCGCAGTTCTTCTTCGCCGCCGGCGACCCCGGCCCCGGCCCCGGCCCCGCCGCGCGCAAGCCCGCCAGAACCGTGCGGATCCCCGTCACGACGCCTCAGGACGCGGCGGCCGCCAGGATCCAGGCGGCGTTCCGGAGCCGCCGGGTCCGGAGGCACGTGGCGGCCGTGCGCGCCGCCGACGCCGAGGCGACGCGGCTCGAGCGGCTGCTCCGGCGGCAGGAGACCGTGGACGCCGTCCGCGGCGACGACCGCGAGCGCGCGCGCTTCTCGGAGGCGCTCATGGCCGTGCTGCTCCGCCTCGACGCCGTCCCGGGCCACGACCCGGCCGTGCGGGAGGCGCGGCGCGCCGTCAGCCGCCGCGTCGTCGGCCTCCAGGAGGTGTTCGACTCTGTGCTCGCGGCGCCCGAGGCCGACACCTACGGCGTCCCGGCGAGCCTCGCTCAGGTTCTCGAGGGGATCTGGGGCGTCGGAGAGGCGCCGGCTGCGCCGCCGCCGCCAGCGGCGGCCGCGGAGGAGGAGGCGAGGAGGAGTGGCTGGGGCAGGTTTTTCGGGGTACTTTAGCGCGACTGTGAGATCGTAGTATACCACGTATAAATACGTGTATTTCGTGGATGGTTACAATTACCATCGTAGTATACCTAGTGGTACAGTGATGATATATGAACATGCAACGAATACCTACAGTGAAATACATATATACTCTACTTGCTGGTGCCTGGTTGCAATTGAGCCGGGGATTTTGTTTGACATTGTACCATTCTGTTGCAGTGTTCTTGTTGTTTTCTGGATCTGCTTGGTTTGATGCTGCCCTGCCAAAATGTTGGCAAATAAACAAAACTAATGCGTGCAAAGGAATCAAAGGATGAATGGAGCTAGACTGATTGGTTTGGCCTTGTGTTCTGTAAGAATGCCAAAGGGAAATTGGTTCGGTTCGTTCAGTTTAAGAAAATCAGGAAGGCTTTGCAATGCAGAATTGTATCTCGCCGGTTTATGTAGCTGAGACAAATTCTGGCTTTGCGTTGGCAGTTGACCGAAAACTTACATTTACCACGTTGGCCAATTCATATGGAACATCATCATATTTGTTATCCTGGATCCATTGTTAGCTTCATCTTCTTTGCGGTCACATACATTGCATTATTCCGCTACAACAAAATAAACTGTCGGAAACGGGGCTGACTCGCTCCTAACGACCGGACGGTGTCCTTGGCGAGGCTACGGCGAGCTCAGCACGACGAGAGCGCGCGCGCACAGGGCACGACAGGGACACATCAGCTACCCAGATTTGGGTCACCGTGCGGTGTAAAACCCTACTCCTGGTTGGTTGGGATTGCTCCGATGAGAGTGTACACGCGTACAAGGTAGAAGAAGGTGGAAAATGGCCGACCTCCTCTAAGGTGGCAGCCTTGCCCCCCTTTTATAGCTGCATCGGTCCTCTTTCCCGAAAATATTGGTGGGAAGGGTTGCCACACAACGGCAATTCGAAGGGGGACAGGTGCACAGTCTTATCATGACAAAAGCGGTCTTCGCCTACAAAAGGGACTGTCCATGACGCGCTCGTGGGCTCGGCGATGACATCCGCCCTGGCGCGCCCTATCGTCCTGGTCTTCTTACACCAAATAGGCAAGCTTTGGGACTTGCTTTGGGGGAGGGCAGCTGGAGCTGCCCCTTTATCACCGAAGAGGAAATCCCCCCTGACCACGCCTGCTGGTACGGCTCTGCTGCTGTCGTCGTCTTGCGCGGGTGCGTCACCCACGTGGTGGGCACATGACCGCGAGGCCAGCGCCAAGCGCCGCCTTGCCCGGGTGGCTTCGGGAGGCTGCCTCGGGAGGTCGCCTCGCGGGGGGGGGGGGGACCTCGCGGGGCTTCCTGCTGCTGCTGATGTCTTCGGTGGGTCCACTCCTTGTGGAGAGAGTCCTCGTGAGGCCGGTGCCTCGCGAGGTGTCTTGCTTCGCGGCGCCCATGGCTGGGCCGCCTCTTGGGCCTTCGCCAGGCGTTGCTTCCTGGGTCGCAGGCAGACGGCCCGTGGTACCCTGGTTCCCACTGGGCCGACAGTAGCCCCCGGGCCCGCGACGCGTACGCTTTCGCCCGTTGGGAACGAAACGGTGCGGGGCCTAAACAGGCTGCCGGGCCCAGGCAGGGACGCGTGGCACACGACGGGACATGGGACGCCCCCACTTCCCCCACTACGTCTGGGTAACCGCTCGCGCTGCCATAAAGCAGACCCGCACGGGGCGCTGTGTCATCATTGCCTTCCTTCGCACTCCTCGCCCTCCTTGCGCCCGACTCCTTGCATCCTCTTCCTCCTCTCGCCTCCAAAGCTTCCTCGCGCATCCATGGCGCCTGTCGGGCCAGTTGGAACCAGGGTACCACGGCCCGTCTGCCTGCGGCCCAGGAAGCAACACCTGGCGAAGGCCCAAGAGGCGGCCCAGTCACGGGCGTCGTGAAGCAAGGCACCTCGCGAGGCGTCGGCCTCACGAGGACCCCTCCGCAAGGGGCGAACCACCAAGACTTAGCAGCAGCAGCAGGAAGCCTCGCGAGGCCCCCTCGCGAGGCGGCCTCCCGAGGCAGCCTCCCGAAGCCACCCAAGCATGGCGTCAGTCATGCAGTCCAGTGCCCACCACATGGGTGACGCGCTTGGCGACGAGCAGCGCCAGGAGCTGTACCAGCAGGCGCGGACAGAGAGGATTTCCTCTTTGGTGCTAAGGGGGCAGCGCCAGCTGCCCACCCCCAAAGAAAGTCCCAAAGCCTGCCCGTTTGGTGAAAGAGGACCATGATGATACGGCGCGCAGGGCGGGGGTCATCACCGAGCCCACCGGCGCGTCATGGTAACGCCTTTGCAGGCGGAGACCACCTTTTGTCAGGATAAGCCTGGGTGCCTGTCCCCTTTCAAAACCACCGTTGTGTGGCTACCCTTCCCGCCAACGTTTTCGGGGGAAGAGGACCGAGGCGGCTATAAAAGGGGCAGTGCTGCCACCATAGAAGGGGTCGGCCAATTCCTCCTTCTCCTACCTTGTACACTTGTACTCATCAGAGCAATCCAAACCACAAGCAGGAGTAGGGTTTTACACTGCGAGGTGGCCGAACCTGGGTAGCTGTTGTGTCCCCTATCGTGCCCTGTGCTTAGCGTGCTCTCGCCGTAGTCTCGCCGTGGTCACCGTCGAGCCGATAGGAACGAGCGCGTCCCCAGAGTTCGAACCAGGGTCCCCGGAGCCCCGATTCCGACATTTGGCGTGCCAGGTAGGGGGGCGTGCTTCCGTTTCCATCCGCTCCGACATCGCCATGGCCGACGCTCGTCACGAGCGCGTGGAGCGCAGGGCGGTCAGGGTGGCCTAGACGGAGCCGGTCGCCCATGACAACCGCCGTCGCCGCACCGGTGCCGCCACCGACCCTGCTGCTAGGGAGTAGTGATGACCCACAAGTATAGGGAATCAATCGTAGTCCTTTCGATAAGTAAGAGTGTCGAACCCAACGAGGAGCAGAAGGAAATGACAATCGGTTTTTAGCAAGGTATTCTCTGCAAGCACTGGAATTGTAGGTGACAGATAGTTTGGTAGCAATGTAATTCGGAACAAGTAACAAGTAGTAACGGTAACAAAGGTGCAGCAATGTGGCCCAATCCTTTTTATAGCAAAGGACAAGCCGGAACGAACTCGTATAATAAGCAAAGCATTCTCGACGACACATGGGAATTTCATCTAGTCACTTTCATCATGTTTGTTTGATTCACATTAGCTAGTTTGATAATTTGATATGTGGGTGGACCGGTGCTTGGGTGCTGTTCTTACTTGAACAAGCCTCCCACTTATGATTACACCCTCTCGCAAGCATCCGCAACTACGAAATAAGAATTAAGATAAATCTAACCATAGCATGAAACATATGGATCCAAATCAGCCCCTTACGGAATAGCGCGTAAACTAGGGTTTAAGCTTTTGTCACTCTAGCAACCAATCATCTAATTACTACTCCACAATGCCTTCCCTTAGGCCCAAAGATGGTGAAGTGTCATGTAGTCGACGTTCACATGACACCACTAAAGGAAGCAACAACATACATATCATCAAAATATCGAACGAATACCAAATTCACATGATTACTTATGACAAGATTTCTCCCATGTCCTCAAGAACAAAAGTAACTACTCAAAAATCATATTCATTTTCAAGATCAGAGGGGTATTGAATATCATTAAGGATATGAACATATAATCTTCCACCAAATAAACCAACTAGCATCAACTACAAGATGTAATCAACACTACTAGCAATCCACAGGTACCAATCTGAGGTTTTTAGACAAAGATTGAATACAAGAGATGAACTAGGGTTTGAGATGAGATGGTGCTGGTGAAGATGTTGATGAAGATTGGTCCTCCCATGATGAGAGGATCGTTGGCGATGTCGATGGCTTCGATTTCCCCCTCCCGGAGGGAAGTATCCCCAGCGGAATCGCTCCGCCGGAGAGCAAAATTGCTCCTGCCCAGGGTCCGCCCCGAGACGGCGGCGCTTCGTCCCGAAAGTCTTCTCTATAATTTTTTAGGGCAAATGAGCTTATATAGCAGAAGGAGGCGGCCAGAGGCCAGCCAGGGGCCCCACAAGGCATCAGGGCGCGCCCAGGGGGGTCGCGCCCTGTTGCCTTGTGGGCAACTGGTGGGTCCCCTCCAGTATCTCTTTTCTCCAGTATTTTTTATATATTCAATAAAAAAATCTCCGTGAAATTTCAAGTCAATTGGAGCTCTGTAGGATAGGTATCTCTGCTGTAGCTATTTCAGGTCCAGAATTCCAGCTGCCGGTATTCTCCCTCTTTATATAAATCTTGCAAATTAAGAGAGAAAAGGCATAAGAATTGCATCATAAAGTGAAATAATGATCAAATACATTATAAATAACAGTAGGAAATCATGATGCAAATTGGACGTATCAACTCCCCCAAGCTTAGACCTCGCTTGTCCTCAAGCGAAAGCCGAAATCGATAATCATGACCACATGCTTAGAGAGAGAGGTGTCGATAAAAAATAAAATACGGACATGAAGGCATCATGATCTTTATTATAACAGCAATATAGCATCATAAAACTTCTCATGAAAAAGTAACAATTCATTTACAAGTTAAAGTATGAACCATAAACCGTATTGAAAATTAACAAACTATGATCTCAGTCACTGAAGCAATTGCAATTCATCATATCATCAGAAAGAGTCTATGTAAGAGCTTTGTTTAGCAAGTTCACATACTCAACTATCATTTAGTCTTCTATGATTGCTGACACTCACGGCATACTTATAAAACAAAAAGTTTCAGCCAGACACATAGAAAGATAGGGGCTTATAATTTCACCTCCCAACTTATTTACCTCAAGGGTAACGTTAGCAATAATAACTCATGATCACCTTTATTATGATAGCGACCTTTATTATGCAGTCTGTCGCTTTTATTTCTTCACCATCACAAGTTCGTACAAAGCTTATTTTCCCTTACAATAAAAGATCATACATATTTAGGAGCATTTTTTTTATTGATTTTGCACCGATGACAACTTACTTGAAAGATCTTATTCAATCCATAGGTAGATATGGTGGACTCTCATGGCATGAAACTGGTTTTAAGGGTTTTTGGATGCACAAGTAGTATCTCTACTTAGTACGGAATTTTTGGCTAGCAAAAGATAGGGGGGCAAGCACCACATGTTAGAGGATCCAAAACAATATAACTTCTATGTGAATATAAGCAAACATAACTCATTACGTTGTCTTCCTTGTCCAACGTCGACTAATTGACATAGCATATTTAATGGGGGCTCACAATCATAAAAGATGTCCAAGATAGTATATTTATATGTGAGACCTCTCTTCCTTTATTACTTTCTCATGAATTGCAACAATGACCAATGCTATGTTTGTTAACCTCCAACAAGTTTTATCAATTATACTTCTTTTATGTGAAGTCATCACTCCCCATGGGATTAGCATATGATCTTTACTTTTTTATTCCCTTCATTTATTTCTAAGATTGGATCAACAAAAGCAAAACACTCAACTCAAACTACTCTTTATTATATAACTTTCACACACGATTACATAGATAGATAGACCACAAAACAATCACTCGAAACTAAATCATACTAAAACTTTATTCTTCTAAATCACGAAATAACTAAGGATTGAACTAAGATAGATAATGATGATAAAAGTGATGGTGATACGATACGGGGGCACCTCCCCCAAGCTTGGCACAAGCCAAGGGTGGTGCCCATACCCATGTACTCAAGTCTCCTTCTTCGGTGATGGTGGTGATGAAGTGATAGGCTTGTCCTTCAAAATATTTAGTAAGATATCCTTCATACTCTGGACCTCTCGAAGCAACTGCTGAATCGCGGTGGCATTCTTTTGCACTTCAATCATAATATGTTTATTTTCCGGCCACCATGTGCCCCTTCCTGCATCATTCTCACTTGGACGGGAGATATCCCAATTGGAAGGTATGTGCATACGAGGAGTGTTCTCAACCCCATAATTGTGGACCAAATTATGAAAGTTGTTCCGATGTAACCTGTGTAAGGGCCTCCTAGGAGGAAGCCCATCTTGTACCTCTGGACTCCCGTGGCTTGTAGTGCTTCTCATAGCTTGATGAGGATTTGGAGTTGTGTAGATGCCGACAAGGGTACCCCTCTCTGAAGCAGGGGGCTGGACCTCCAGCGAATCTCCATCATCTTCTTCCATGGTAACCTCTTCCTCCCCTTCTCTCCTAAGTTCCATCTGCTACAGCCAAGCATCGTCTCCCACGTTGTTGGAGGAGGAGGAAGACATGATGCCTGGCTTTAAAATCTGACAGAAAACAACCCAAAACAAGAACAGAGGAGAAACTTGCGATGCGGTGGTCAAAATACCCGTGAGTATATATAAAGAATTTTTATCTTGCAAAACTAGCATACGAGAGGAAAACGGAGTCGGGAGGGCACACGAGGGGCCCACAAGGCAACACGGCGCGCCCCAAGGGGGGGTCGCGCCTTGTTGCCTTGTGACCTCATCGTGGGTCCCCTCGGTTGTTTCTTATTTCTGTATTTTTTCTAATATTCCAAAACAGACAGAAATAAATTTTATGGAATTTTTGGAGTCGGTTTACTTATCGTATCACACACCTACCCCTTTTCAGGGTTCTGGAGCGTTCCGGAAGGACTCTTCGATGTGTTCCTCCGGTGTCATTGTCTGAATAATATTAGTTTCAACATTAACGGGGTTACCTGAGATATAATGCTTAATTATTTGTCCATTCACCACTCTCGGGTTGGTGCCTTCGGAGTTGTTGATTTTGATAGCTCCGGAGCGGTAAACTTCTTCGATGATATATGGTCCTTCACATTTAGAGAGAAGTTTTCCTGAAAAAAATCTGAAATGAGAGTTGTACAATAGAACTTGCTCACCCACTTCAAATTCCCGTTTTTGGATTCTTTTATCATGCCATCTTTTAACCTTTTCTTTAAATAACTTGGCATTTTCATTTGCTTGGGTTCTCCATTCATCTAGAGAGCTAATATCAAATAACCTCTTTTCACCGGCAAGTTTAAAATCATAGTTAAGTTCTTTAATTGCCCAATAAGCCTTATGTTCTAACTCAAGAGGTAAATGACATGCTTTTCCATAAACCATTTTATATGGAGACATACCCATAGGATTTTTATAAGCAGTTCTGTAAGCCCATAATGCATCATCAAGTTTCTTAGACCAATTTTTCCTGGATCTATTAACGGTCTTTTGCAAAATTAATTTTATTTCTCTATTACTCAATTCAACTTGACCACTAGACTGAGGATGATAAGGAGATGCAATTCTATGATTAACATCATATTTAGCAAGCAATTTACGGAAAGCACCATGAATAAAATGTGAGCCACCATCAGTCATCAAATATCTAGGGACTCCAACCTCGGAAATATAACTTCTTTAAGCATTTTAATAGAAGTGTTATGATCAGCACTACTAGTTGGAATAGCTTCTACCAACTTAGTAACGTAATCAACATCAACTAAAATATGAGTATACCCGTTAGAGGAAGGAAAAGGTCCCATATAATCAAAACCCTAAACATCAAATGGTTCAATAACAAGTGACTAATTCATAGGCATTTCCTGACGTCTACCAACATTACCAATTCTTTGACATTCATCATAAGAAAGGACAAACTTACGTGCATCTTTGAAGAGAGTAGGCCAATAAAAACTAGATTGTAATAGCTTATGTGCGGTTCTGTCTCCCGCATGGTGTCCTCCGTATGCCTTGGAGTGACACTTCCGTAGGATTTGTTCCTTTTCATGCTCAGGTACACAACATTTAATAATACCATCTACTCCTTCTTTATGTAAATGTGGGTCATCCCAAAAGTAATGCCTTAAATAAAAGAAAAACTTTTTCTTTTGTTGGTATGTGAAACTAGGTGGTATATATTTAGCAACAATGTAATTAGCATAATCTACATACCAAGGAGTGTTACGAGAAGCATTTATCACAGCTAATTGTTCATCAGGAAAATCGTCATTAATAGGAAGTGGGTCATCAAGAACATTTTCCATTCTAGACAAATTATCTGCTACGGGATTCTCAGCTCCCTTTCTATCAACAATATGCAAGTCAAATTCTTGTAGCAGAAGAACCCACTTAATAAGTCTAGGTTTAGCATCTTTCTTTTCCATATGATATTTAATAGCAGCATGATCAGTGTGAATAGTAACTTTGGAATCAATAATGTAAGATCTGACTTAATCACATGCAAACACAACTGCTAAAAATTCTTTCTCAGTAGTAGCATAGTTTCTTTGAGCACTGTCTAGAGTCTTACTAGCATAATGAATAACATTCAATTTCTTATCAACTCTTTGACCTTGAACAACACCAACAGCATAATCACTAGCATCACACATAATTTCAAAGGGTAGGTTCCAATCAGGTGGTTGAACAATAGGTGCAGAAATTAAGGCTTTCTTAAGTATTTCAAAGGCTTCTACACAATCATCATCAAAAACAAATGGAACATCTTTTTGCAAAAAGATTAGTAAGAGGCCTAGAAATTTTAGAGAAGTCTTTTATAAACCTTCTATAGAAACTAGCATGACCAAGGAAACTTCTTATACCTTTGATATCTTTAGGACATGGCATTTTCTCAATTGCATCAACTTTAGCTTTATCAACTTCGATACCCCTTTCAGAAATTTTATGCCCGAGGACTATACCTTCATTCACCATAAAGTGGCACTTCTCCCAGTTCAAGACAAGATTAGTTTCTTCACATCTCTGCAAAACTCGATCAAGGTTGCTTAAGCAATCATCAAAAGAAGTTCCGTAAACGGAAAAATCATCCATGAAAACCTCAACAATCTTTTCACAAAAGTCAGAGAATATAGCAGTCATACATCTTTGAAAGGTAGCAGGTGCATTACATAAACCAAAAGGCATACGACGATAAGCATAAGTTCCAAAAGGACAAGTAAATGTGGTTTTCTCTTGATCTTTTGGTGATACAGGTATTTGAGAAAAACCAGAATAACCATCTAGGAAGCAAAAGTGTGTATGCTTAGATAATCTTTCTAACATTTGATCAATAAAAGGCAAGGGGTAATGATCTTTCCTAGTAGATTTATTTAATTTCCTGAAATCAATTACCATCCTATAACCAGTTACAATTCTTTGTGGGATAAGTTCGTTTTTATCATTAGGAACAACAGTAATACCTCCTTTCTTAGGAACACAATGAACATGACTTACCCATCTACTATCAGCTATGGGATAAATTATACCTGCCTCTAGAAGCTTTAATATTTCAGTTCCTACCACATCCTTCATTTTAGGATTCATCCTTCTTTGATGATCAACAACGGGTTTAGCATCTAGCTCAATATGGATTTTATGCTGACATAGAGTGGGACTAATGCCCTTAAGATCATCGAGAGTATATCCAATAGCAGTATAGTGTTTCTTCAGAGTTTTAAGTAATCTCTTTTCTTCATGCTCTGAAAGGTTAGCACTAATAATAACAGGATATATCTTCTTTTCATCAAGATAATCATATTTAAGCGTATCAGGTAATTGCTTTAATTCAAACACAGGATCACTCTTCGGTGGAAGAGGATCTCCCAAAGTTTCAACAGGCAAATTATGTTTAAGGATAGGTGCTTGCTTAAAGAACAACTCATCTATTTCATTTCTTTCATTCATATGCATATCATTTTCATGGTTTAGCAAATATTGTTCTAAAGGATCAGTAGGAGGCATAGCAATAGAAGAAAAACCTATAATTTCATCTTTATTGGGTAGTTCTTTATCATGAGGTTGTCTAAGAAACTTAGAGAAATTAAATTCATGAGATATATCACCAAACTTAACTCGAACCTTTTCTTTAACACAATCAATTTCAGCATTAACAGTATTCAAGAAGGGTCTACCAAATATAATGGGACAAAAATTATCTTGTTGTGAACCAAGTACTAAGAAATCAGTAGGGTATTTGATTTTACCACACAAGACTTCAACATCTCTAACAATCCCAAGTGGTGTAATAGTATCTCTATTTGTGAGCTTAATAGTAACATCAATATCTTCAATCTCAACAGGTGCAATATCATGCATTACTTCTTGATATAAAGAAAACGGAATAGCACTCACACTAGCACCCATGTCACATAAACCATGATAGCAATGATCTCCAATCTTAACAGAAACAACATGCATGCCAACTACGGGCTTGTTCTTGTCTAACATGTCTCGTTCATTTCTAACGGGTTTAGCAATTCTAGCAGCCTCATCACAAAAGTAAATAACATGCCCATCAATATCATCAACCAAAAGATCTTTAACCATTGCAATATTGGGGTCAACTTTAATTTTTTCAGATGGTCTAGGTGTTCTTATATTACTTTTGTTAACCACAGTTGAAGCTTTAGCATGTTCCTTAATCCTAACAGGGAAAGGAGGTTTCTCAATGTAAGCCGTAGGTACAACTGGATCAACATTGTAAACAATTGTTTCTTCTTTAACACTAACAGGTTCTTCATTTAATTCAATAGGTGGATGATATTTAAACCATTTCTACTTAGGGAGATCAACATGAGCAGCAAAAGATTCACAAAAGGTAGCTACTATCTCAAAGTCAAGTCCATATTTAGTACTAAACTTATGAAAAACATCAGTTTCCATAAAAGATTTAACACAATCAAACTCAAGATTTATACCTGACACTTTACCTTTGTCGATTTCCCAATCTTCAGAGTTACGTTTAGTTCTTTCCAGAAGATCCCATCTGAATTCAATAGTTCTCTTCATAAAGGAACCAGCAGAAGAAGTATCAAGCATGGATTGATCTTTATGAGAAAGCCGAGCATAAAAGTTTTAAATAATTATTTCTCTTGAGAGCTCATGATTGGGGCATGTGTGCAACATATACTTAAGCCTCCCCCAAGCTTGAGCGATACTTTCTCCTTCATGAGGCCAAAAATTATATATATAATTCCGATCACGATGAACCAAATGCATAGGATAAAATTTCTGGTGAAATTCCAGCTTCAACCGGTTCCAATCCCATGTTCCAATATCATCACATAGCCTATACCATGTCAATGAATTTCCCTCCAAAGATAAAGAGAATACTTTCTTCTTAACTCCATCTCCGGATAAACCTACAAGCTTAAAAAATCCACATATATCAAGTGCACATCAGGATGCACCGTTCCATCTCCTGCATAAGGATTAGCTAGCAATTTATCTATCATACCCGAAGGAATTTCATAATAAATATTTTCAGTAGGTTCAGTAGGTTGAGGAGCAACTATTATTGCTTCCAGTCGAGGTGAAGATACCCCAAACAAGCCCCTCAAAGGATTACTTTCCATAGTGACAAGTTTCAGTAAATTTCAGCACGTAATATAAATGTTTCCTTACCAAATTCCACTCACCAAAGGCGCTTCACTCCCCGGCAATGGCGCCAGAAAAGAGTCTTGATGACCCACAAGTATAGGGGATCAATCATAGTCCTTTCGATAAGTAAGAGTGTCGAACCCAACGAGGAGCAGAAGGAAATGACAAGCGGTTTTCAGCAAGGTATTCTCTGCAAGCATTGAAATTGTAGGTGACATATAGTTTGGTAGCAATGTAATTCGTAACAAGTAACAAGTAGTAACGGTAAAAAAGGTGCAGCAAGGTGTCCCAATCCTTTTTATAGCAAAGGACAAGCCGGAACGAACTTGTATAATAAGCAAAGCATTCTCAAGGACACATGGGAATTTCATCTAGTCACTTTCATCATGTTTGTTTGATTCACGTTCGCTATTTTGATAATTTGATATGTGGGTGGACCGGTGCTTGGGTGCTGTTATTACTTAAACAAGCCTCCCACTTATGATTACCCCCTCTCACAAGCATCCGCAACTATGAAAGAAGAATTAAGATAAATCTAACCATAGCATGAAACAAATGGATCCAAATCAGCCCCTTACGGAATAGCCCGTAAACTAGGGTTTAAGCTTCTGTCACTCTAGCAACCCATCATCTAATTACTACTCCACAATGCCTTCCCTTAGGCCCAAAGATGGTGAAGTGTCATGTAGTCGACATTCACACGACACCACTAAAGGAAGCAACAACATGCATATCATCAAAATATCAAACGAATACCAAATTCACATGATTACTTATGACAAGACTTCTCCCATCTCCTCAAGAACAAAAGTAACTACTAACAAATCATATTCATGTTCAAGATCAGAGGGGTATTGAATATCATTAAGGATCTGAACATATAATCTTCCACCAAATAAACCAACTAGCATCAACTACAAGATGTGATGTAATCAACACTACTAGCAACCCACAGGTACCAATCTGAGGTTTTTAGACAAAGATTGAATACAAGAGATGAACTAGGGTTTGAGATGAGATGGTGCTGGTGAAGATGTTGATGAAGATTGGTCCTCCCACGATGAGAGGATCGTTGGCGATGTCGATGGCTTCGATTTCCCCCTCCCGGAGGGAAGTATCCCTGGCGGAATCGCTCCACCAGAGAGTAAAATTGTTCCTGCCCAGGTTCCGCCTCGAGACGGCGGCGCTTCATCCCGAAAGTCTTCTCTATAATTTTTTAGGGCAAATGAGCTTATATAGCAGAAGGAGGGGGCCAGAGGCCAGCTAGGGGCCCCACAAGGCATCAGGGCGTGTCCGGGGGGGCCGCGCCTTGTTGCCTTGTGGGCAACTGGTGGGTCCCCTCCAGTATCTCTTTTCTCCAGTATTTTTTTATATATTCAATAAAAAATCTTCGTGAAATTTCAAGTCAATTGGAGCTCTGTAGGATAGGTATCTCTGGTGTAGCTATTTCAGGTCCAAAATTCTAGCTGCCGGTATTCTCCCTCTTCATATAAATCTTGCAAATTAAGAGAGAAAAGGCATACGACTTGCATCATAAAGTGAAATAATGATCAAATACATTATAAATAATAGTAGAAAATCATGATGCAAATTGGAAGTATCAAGCAACAGGCCTCCTCCCTCCACCCATCCGTGCAGCCGGCCGGCCCCACCGCCACCGCGTCCTCGCTCGCCCGCCGCGAGCTGCCGGACCCGCAGGCCGCGCTGCTCATGGCACGCGAGCTGGTGCTCTATCGCCCCACCGAGGCCGGCTATGACGTCTGGCTGGGCCGCATCACCGAGCTCGTCATCGTCGCCGGAGACGCCCCCGCAGCCTCTCACTCGCTCCACCCTCCGTCGCTCTGTACCGGGGAAGTGGTGCATGGCGCGCCTCCACCGCTGCCCCTCCATCCAACGAGGGCGCTGGGTGCCACCGCGGCGCGCGGGCGCGAGAGCCGTCCCGGAATGCGTCTTCGCCGGACCCCGACAACGAGAGCTGCCAGATCGTCAGGCGCACGTGAAAGCACATTTGCTCCCTTGGTGGTTTGGTAATTCATAACAACATATATCTCATTGAACTAATGTCCATTCAAGTTAAAGATTTCAGGATGTTCAATGATTGGCATGGCAAGGACTAGAGATGTGGACCCCTCAAAATCCTAAGGACATGGATTGGCAAAAGCTCAAGACTCTACATTTTTGGTTTAGTGATCCAAGATCACATTGAGTCCATAGGAAAGCCAATACTATTAAAAGGGGATGAGGTGTTGCTTAATGGTCTTTTTGCTCAAGTGCTTAGTGACAGTGTTCCTAAACCCTCAACCACTTTCTCTATCCAAATATGTCCAAAACCTACATTCCAACTCGGCCCCACCGAAATTTCCTATCAGGAGCCACCGAGTTCATCTGGACTTAGCCACTGCCAAAACCCTAACAAATCGGATCCACCGATATGGATATCGGTCTCACCGAGATGGCCTTGCCAACTCTCTGTAATCGTTTGCACTTACTTCGGTCTCACCGAGTATTGCAAATCGGTCTCACCGAGATGGCTTGCCAACTCTCTGTTGCCTTATTGCTTCACTTCGGTCCAACCGAGTTGATGCAATCGGTGCCACCGAGACGAGGTTTGCCCTAACCATTGCACTTCGGTCCATCCGAGTTGTTCCAGTCGGTCCCATCGAGATTCCTAACGTTCATATCTTTTGCATAGTTCAGTGCCACCGAGATTTCTGATCGGTGCCACCTGTAGGAGATATGCCCTAGAGGTAATAATAAATGTTATTATTTATCTCCATGTTTGTAATTATGTTTATATTCCGTGCTATAACTGCTATGGTTCTCGAGTCTACAATAACCACGAGGCTCGAAGGAAGACTCGTATGCACGTGTGGAATAATAAACGGTAAAATGTATTCCTAGTCTGGCCTCTAAGACTAGCTCAAGTGTTGCATGATGTATCTGTTTTCCTGATCATGGGCATGACTGTGCCGACAACTTTGAGGGCACATTGTTGGAAGAACACTTGTGTTGAATCGACCCGAATTGATGTTATGCTATGAGATACATTCGTCACAAATTAGTGGTTAATAACACAGAGGAAGTTAACGTTTGCATAATTCCTTAGACCATGAGAGTATCGAGTTCCTTCATGCTTGATTCATGAACTTTGGGGTTTGTTAAACGTCATCCGTAACTGGGTGGCTATTACGGCGGCTTACGGGTTCATGGGAAAGTATGACAAGGGACTTGATAGCTCAAAATTGGGATTTGCTCCTCCGACGATGGAGAGATATCTCTGGGACCTCTCGGTGTTACGGTATCCATCATCGTCTGGCCAGACACAATGTGATTTGATCACGGGGATGCCGGAACACGGGTACGAGAAAAGAGAACAAAACCGGTAACGAGGTAACTGGCATAGGTGACAAGTTATTGATTCACAGGGATGCCGATAAGTCTCACCTCGGGTATTTGTAACATATCGCGAAGCAACAGGAATAGCACACGGCAACTGGAGGTTCACTCGAATATTTATTCGTGTGGGTATAGGGGTCAATATGGGTGTCCACGGCTCCGATGTTGATCATTGATTGGAAAGTGTTCCGGTCATGTCTATACTTCACCAAACCTATAGTGTCACACACTTAAGGGTCATCTATCTGCTGATTACTAGACAGGGAGTCTGAGAGAAAGTCACCGGAAAAGTTTCGGAGGCAGTGGAAAAGTTCTGGAGAGAGAGCACCGGAATAGTTTCAGTAAAACTGAAAAGTTGTTTCAGGGTATACCATTGAGTCAAATTGGTTTTGCACACGTCTGGAAATTCTTGGAGGGTGCCAGAATTGTTCTGGAAACTTGTGGGATTTTTCCGGGATAAAAACCGGAAATGTTCTGGAGCTGCCGGAACCGGTTTGGTTGCTTTTCGCAGATGAAAATCACTAATCCGGAATTGTTTCGGAACGCGTCCAAAATCATTTTAGTGGGTACTGGAATTATTCTAAGACCCACAGAAATATTTTCGGATTTAACGGTCGTGGAAAAATGTTTCCGTGAATAGTGAAAGTGCTTTTTGGGTGGCTTCTTGGAGAAGCCACCTTGAGGGCCTTTTGGTATTTTTCCCCTTGGCTTCTTGGAGAAGCCACCCTTGGGCTTGGCCTATAAATAGGGGTGGAGGGGGATGCCTAAAGACTCACTCTTTCTCACATACACATGCCATTGCAATGATCTGGCTTCTTCTCTCCCTCCCCGCGAAATAGTTTCATAGAGCCGAAAGGCTGTCTGGGTTTCGTTGGGAACTAGTTCTGGACGGCGAAGCCTTGCCGGATAGATGACACCGTATGTGTGCAACCCCATAGAGAGGTCATAGGTTTGATCTTTTTGCCTGAGGGGCTATTCGAGAGTGTCTCCCGAAGGGCTGTCCGAGTGACCGTCCGAGTTTCGAGTGTCCTCCCGAAGGGCTGTCCGAGTGACCGTCCGAGTTTCGAGCGTCCTCCCGAAGGGCTGTCCATGACACCGTCCGAGGGACTGTCCGACTGCCTCCCGGAGGGCTATCCGAGGGGCAGACGAGGGAGAACATCCTCGCGGTTGGGAGGTTGTAAAATAATAGCTGCGGGGATCTGCACCGCCGATCGTCATCGACTCTACTTCAACTGCTCTACGAGTCGGTAACGAAAAGATCAAACCTTGTATGCAGTCTCCTTAGTGGTCCTGGGCTGGTGTGTAGGTTGGATTTTTTTTTGTTTTCTGCTGCGTTCCCCTACAGTGGCATCATGAGCCGTGCTATGCGTAGATGCAGGTTACGATCTAGAATACATAGAGATGTATGGGTGTTGCACAATATAATTTGTAGTAGATGAGTTCTATTGCTGAAAATTATTTGTGCGGGTAGCAGATGAAATCTGTTACCCAATGTTCTTGTTGCTTCCGTGGAATTTGCATATTTCTGATCTTGATAACGGCATGGTGGAGTTTCAAAGTTCTGTCAATCCACGATCCTGATTGATCAACGAAGTGCTAACAGTTCATTGAATTCCACCATAGTTAAAAAGAAAGATGAAATTTCGCAGACGAAAGGGCAATGCAGATATGATCTGCATGGGGGTCATGCGTATGACGAAGTTCAGTATGGGACTCGAGATTTTATTATCTCGTGTTTCATACACCCCGCAAAGTTAATCTAGCGACTTGAATAATCATACTTGATGATGGACGTTGGTAGCTTCGGTTTGCTTCGAAACCTTAGAAGCCACGTAAAATGAAATTTTGTATGAACCGATTAGAGGCGTCTAACTTGGTTTTGCAGGATGTGCATGTGATGTGGTATAGCAATGCTCATATTAATTTGATTATGTATGAGATGACTATATGATGTAAATTTACTAACATGACCTGCGTGTCATGATTCGGCATGATGGTTGGAGCCATATGATTGTCACTTTAATGACCTACGTGTCAACCTTAAGTAATGCACTTATTTTATTAGCTATAGAGATAGCAATATTATCTGTTGTATCGACAAGGTGGTGGCAATCTTCGCAAAGGTGAACACCGACGTGAATGTCAAAGATGAAGAAATAAAAGATTTCTCCGTCAGAAAGGGCTATACCATATCATGCTATTATGAATTGCCTGAGATGTTTATCCCTTATGATGCACCCTTTTTGATTGCGCGGTAGTCTCTTTTTATTAGGGTGATCTCTCACAAAAATATCAAGTAGTTAGTGTTCTCCCAAGTGTAGCACCGTCATGGCACCTATCTCTTAGGGGTATCACATGGATACATGGGTACGAACGATTATAGATGTGTGAGGAGGGTGAGTTGAGACCTCGCAGCGAGATCACTTGGTTGTCTTGACGTTCCGGAGGATCGTCCTGAGCTCGGAACACGCCCATCGAAAGATGAACAAGAGTCACATAGAGATGTGATTGGCAAGTTGGCCTACCAATTGCAATTCTCGTCACTTGAGATGGATACATCCTTGGTGTTGAATTGTAATACGAGTCTGGCATCACTCACAATCAATTATGAGAGATCGTCAGGCGCACGTGAAAGCACATTTGCTCCCTTGGTGGTTTTGGTAATTCATAACAACATATATCTCATTGAACTAATGTCCATTCAAGTTAAAGATTTTAGGATGTTCAATGATTGGCATGGCAAGGACTAGAGATGTGGACCCCTCAAAATGCTAAGGACATGGATTGGCAAAAGCTCGAGACTCTACATTTTTGGTTTAGTGATCCAAGATCACATTGAGTCCATAGGAAAGCCAATACTATTAAAAGGGGATGAGGTGTTGCTTAATGGTCTTTTTGCTCAAGTGCTTAGTGACAGTGCTCCTAAACCCTCAACCACTTTCTCTATTCAAATATGTCCAAAACCTACATTCCAACTCGGCCCCACCAAAATTTCCTATCAGGAGCCACCGAGTTCATCTGGACTTAGCCACTGCCAAAACCCTAACAAATCGGATCCACCGATATGGATCTCGGTCCCACCGAGATGGCCTTGCCAACTCTCTGTAATCGTTCGCACTTACTTCGGTCTCACCGAGTTTTGCAAATCGGTCTCACCGAGATGGCTTGCCAACTCTCTGTTGCCTTATTGCTTCACTTCGGTCCAACCGAGTTGATGCAATCGGTGCCACCGAGACGAGGTTTGCCCTAACCATTGCACTTCGGTCCATCCGAGTTGTTTCAGTCGGTCCCACCGAGATTCCTAACGTTCATATCTTTTGCACAGTTCGGTGCCACCAAGATTTCTGATCGGTGCCACCGAGTTGGGTCAAAAGTGTTTAACGGTTGGATTTTGTGTGGAGGCTATATATACCCCTCCACCACTTCCTTCTCAGTAAGGAGAGCCATCAGAACGTGCCTACACTTCCACCATACATTTTCTGAGAGAGAACCACCCACTCATGTGTTGAGATCAAGTCATTCCAATCCAACCATTTGAACCTTGATTTCTAGCCTTTCCCAAGTTGCTTTCCACTCAAATCCTTCTTCCACCATAGCCAAATCTGTGACGAGTTGTTTGAGTGTTAGGGGGACTATCATTTGAAGCACAAGAGCAAGGAGTTCATCAACAACACACCATCTATTACCTTTTGGAGAGTGGTTTCTCCTAGATTGGTTAGGTGTCACTTGGGAGCCTCCGACATGATGTGGAGTTGAACCAAGGAGTTTGTAAGGGCAAGGAGATCGCCTACTCCGTGAAGATCTACCCCGAGTGAGGCTAGTCCTTCATGGACGTAAGCCATGATGGAATAGACAAGGTTGCTTCTTCATGGACCCTTTGTGGGTGGAGCCCTTCGTGGACTCGCGCAGCCATTACCCTCCGTGGGTTGAAGTCTCCATCAACGTGGACGTACGATAGCACCACCTATCGGAACCACACCAAAAATCGCCGTGTCTTCATTGCGTTTGAAATCTCCGATCCCCTCCTTTACTTACATATGCAATTGTTTACTTTCCACTGCTACACTCTTAGAATTGCATGTGTAGGGTGATGCTTGACTTGTATGCTTGCTATAATCTGCCTACTTCAGAAATTGGGAAAAGGTTAGGTTTTTATTTGGTCAAGTAGTCTAATCACCCCCCATCTAGACATACTTTCGATCCTATAGCACGCCGCCCGACGCGCGCATGCTCCTCGAGCAGCAGCGCCAGCGTCAAGACCGGACCATTCAGGAGGTCGCGGCTGCCGGTCGCCAGAACCGTGCCGCCCTCGCTGGCGGCGTCACCTCCAGCATCGGGGGCTGCCGCGCCTTCACACGTGAGTTGCGCCGCATGGTGTGGCCCACGAAGTTCAAGCCGGACCTGCCTCCTCGCTATGATGGCACCCCCAACCCCACGGAGTTTCTGCAGCTCTACACTCTGAGCATCGAGGCGGCGAACGGTGATGACAAGGTCATGGCGAACTGGTTCCCCATGGCCCTCAAGGACGCGCCGTGCTCTTGGCTCATGAACCTCCCCGAAGCGTCAATCTCTTCGTGGGCCGAGCTGTGCCGGCAGTTTGTCGCCAACTTCAAGGGCACGCACGAGCGCCCCCTCACGCTCAATGACTTGCGCACCGTGCGCCAGCGCCCTGACGAGACTCTCCGCAAGTACATCCAGCACTTCAGCCAAGTGCGCAACAAGATTCCGTGCGCCTCCGACGCCGCCATCATCTCTGCGTTCTCTTCCGGCGTCACGGGCGTCTGGATGTGCGAGAATCTCACCATCAACGACGAGCTTGACACCGTGGTTGAGCTGTTCGACCTCGCCGACAGGTGCGCCAAGGCTGAGGAGGACCGTCTCTTCATCCACAATGACCCAGATGTGGCGCCTGATGCTACCAAGGCCAAGAGCAAAGACACCAAGCGCAAGGGCCCTGCCGTGCTCGCGGTGGAGCCTAAGCAGAAGCACGACCGTGACCGCACTGAGGCCAAGAAGGATGACCGCTCATACTGCACCTACCACGACATGTTCTCCCACAACACCGAAGACTGCCATGAGCTCAAGCTGCTTCGCAAGAGCCGCCAGGACGGGCGCGGGGGCCGCAATGATCGCGGCGCCGGCCACGGAGGCGGCCGCAACAACAACCACTGGGGCGACCGCGGCAACAACGGCAACGGCAACTTAAGGCAGGGCTGGCGCGACCAACCGCGGTAGGCTAATCCTCAGGCCAACGCTGCTCTGCCGCCGCTGCCGCCGCCGCTGCCACCACTGCCCCGAAGTAACAACGGCAGCCAGCCTGACAAGGGCGTCGGGGGCTACCAGGAGCCTCGCGAGGTGGCTTGCATCCTCGGCGGGGCCCAGGCTCTCCCGTCCAACGGCCACTTCAAGCAATTCGCTCGCGAGGTTAACGCGGCCCTCCCGAGACCTGAGGCTTCTCAGCCCCTCAAGTGGTCGCAGTACGCCATGTCCTTCGACTCCAAGGACCACCCCAAGTCCACGGAGGGAGTGGGCGCGATCCCCATGCTGTGCACCCCCACCATCAGCAACGTTGATGTCACTAAGACGCTCGTCGACGGAGGTGCATGCCTCAATGTGATCTCTATAGAGACCTTTGAGAAGCTCCAAGTACCCTACGAGCTGATGATGCCGACGAGGCATTTCTCTGGCATCACTGATGGCTCCACGCTACCTCTAGGGCAGGTGCGCCTTCCCGTCACCTTCGGCACCCGCAAGAACTACCGGACTGAGCTCATCGACTTCGATGTGGCGCACATTGGCCTACCGTACAACGCCATCTTGGGCTACCCTGCACTTGCCAAGTTCATGGCAGTGACCCATCACGCCTACAACGTCCTCAAGATGCCGGGCCGCAGCGATATCATCACCATCCGCTGCAACGAGAAGGACGCAGTCCGCTCCCTCATGAGCGCCTACAAGGCCGCCGCCACCACTTACCCCGCTGATGAAGACGACGTCGAGCCTCCTGAGGCCGCACCCACGAAGAAGAAGTAGCTATTTTCTCAGGCGCGCGCTGAGACGAAAAAAGTGTGGGTGGACGGTAGCGGCTCAAGCCCTGCTGATGTCTACTACACAACTTATTCTTGTAGACTCGTGTTGGGCCTCCAAGCACAGAGTTTTGTAGGTCAGTAGCAATTTTCCCTCAAGTGGATGACCTAAGGTTTATCAATACGTGGGAGGCGTAGGTTGAAGATGGTATCTTTCAAGCAACCCTGCAACCAAATACAAGAAATCTCTTGTGTCCCCAACACACCCAATACAATGGTAAATTGTATAGGTGCACTAGTTCGGCGAAGAGATGGTGATAAAAGTGTAGTATGGATAGTAGATATATGTTTTTGTAATCTGATAATATAAAAACAGCAAGGTAGCAAAAAGTACACGGGCATAAAAACGGTATTGCAATGCTTAGAAACAAGGCCTAGGGTTCATACTTTCACTAGTGTAATCTCTCAACATTGTTGACATAGTTGAATCATATGTAAATCCCTCACATGCAACAAAGAGTTCACTCCAAAGTCACAAATAGCGGAGAACAAACGAAGAAATTGTTGTAGGGTACGAAACCACCTCAAAGTTATCCTTCCCGATCAATCTTATGAGCCATCCCCATTAATTGTCACGAACAGCCCTAGAGATCGTACTAAAATAACACCTTAAGATACACATCAACCAAAACCCTAATGTCACCTAGGCACTCCAATGTAACCACGAGTACCCACGGGTTTGATTATACGATATGCATCACACAATCTCAGATTCATCTATTCAAACCAACACAAAGAACTTCAAAGAGTGCCCCAAAGTTTCTACCGGAAAGTCAAGACGAAAACGTGTGCCAACCCTTATGCATAAATCCCCAAGGTCACGGAACCCGCAAGTTGATCACCAAAACATACATCAAGTGACTCAAGTGAATATCCCATTGTCACCACAGATATCCATATGCAAGACATACATCAAGTGTTCTCAAATCCTTAAAGACTCGATCCGATAAGAAAACTTCAAAGGGAAAACTCAATTCATCACAAGAAGATAGAGAGGGGAAAACTCCATATGATTCATCTATATCAACAAAGCTCGCGATACATCAAGATCGTGCCATCTCAAGAACACGAGAGAGAGAGATCAAACACATAGCTACTGGTACAAACCCTCAGCCCCGAGGGTGAACTACTCCCTCCTCGTCATGGAGACCGCCGAGATGATGAAGATGGCCTCCGGTGATGCTTTCCCCCCTCCGACAGGGTGTCGGAAAAGGTCTGTAGATGAGATCTCTCTGGTACAAAGGCTTGCGGTGGCGTAAAAACTCATCTAGGTTAACTTTCGGGGGTTTCTAAATATATATGATTTTTCAGTGTTGGAATCACGCGAAACGGAGCCACGTGGGCCCCACGAGGTACCAGGGCACGCCTGGGGGGGGGGGGGGGGTGGCGCGCCCTGGTGCCTCGTGGGCACTGGGTGGCTCCCCTCCAGTGGGTCTTGGTGCCAATATTTTTTATTTGTCCAATAAAAAATCTCCAAAAAGTTTCAGCTCATTTGGAAAACTTTCATTTCTGCACAAAAAACAACACCACGGTAGTTCTGCTGAAAACAGCGTCAGTCCGGGTTAGTTCTAATCAAATCATTCCAAAACCATATAGAATTGTTATAATCATGGCATGAATACTTCAGAAATTATAGATACGTTGGAGACGTATCACCTGCCTTCACCATCGGCACCGGCCTCTCTCCTGAATAGGAAGACGCGCTCGTCACCTTCCTTCGGGCAAATGCGGATGTGTTTGCTTGGACAACATCTGATTTGTCCGGTGTGCCGAGGGAGGTGATCGAGCACCACTTAGAGGTGTGCCCCAATGCACGCCCCATGAAACAGAAGGCACGGCGCCAAGCGCCAGAGAAGCAAGAGTTCATCGTCAAAGAAGTCCAGAAGCTGCAAGAAGCAGGAGTCATCCGTGAGGTGCGCCATCCCGAATGGCTCGCCAACCCAGTCGTAGTACCCAAGAAAGGCGGCAAGGAGCGAATGTGTGTCGACTTCACGAGCCTCAACAAGGCCTGCCCTCTAGATCCTTTCCCGCTGCCTTGCATCGACCAGATCGTGGACTCCATCGCCGGATGCGAGTTGCTGTGCTTCCTAGACGCCTTCTCAGGCTACCACCAGATCAAGATGGTGACGGAAGACATGGAGAGAACGGCCTTCATCACCCCCTGTGGGATATACTACTACATCTGCATGCCCTTCGGCCTGAGGAGTGCTAGAGCCACCTTCCAGAGGCTGATGCGCATCGCCCTGGGGCCCAGATGGGAAGGAACGCGGAGGCCTACGTCGACGACATTGTTGTCAAGACTCGCGAGGCCTGGTCCCTCCTCGCAGACCTGAAAGCACATTTGCTCCCTTGGTGGTTTTGGTAATTCATAACAACATATATCTCATTGAACTAATATCCATTCAAGTGAAAGTTTTCAGAAATTTCAATGATTGGCATGGCATGGACTAGAGATGTGGACCCCTCAAAATGCTAAGGACATGGATTGGCAAAAGCTCAAGACTCTACATTTTTTGTTAAGTGATCCAAGATCACATTGAGTCCATAGGAAAGCCAATACTATTAAAAGTGGATGAGGTGTTGCTTAATGGTCTTTTTGCTCAAGTGCTTAGTGACAGTGCTCCAAAACCCTCAACCATTTTCTCCATCCAAATATGTCCAAAACCTACATTCCAACTCGGCCCCACCGAAAATTCCTATATGGAGCCACCGAGTTCATCTGGACTTAGCCACTGCCAAAACCCTAACAAATCGGATCCACCGATATGGATCTCGGTCCCACCGAGATGGCCTTGCCAACTCTCTGTAATCGTTTGCAATTACTTCGGTCCCACCGAGATTTGCAAATCGGTCTCACCGAGATGGCTTGCCAACTCTCTATTGCCTTATTGCTTCACTTCGGTCCCACCGAGTTGATGCAATCTTGAGGTACACTCTGTTGCCCAAGTCTGGAGATGACAAGATGATATGTGGCCACTTCATCAACTTGCTACACTTGTTTGACACACTGCAGAAATTCAAAGGCTTGAGCCTTATTGTTGAAACTATCAAGAGAACCGCAGCTGACCAGAAGAGATCTTGCGGATATGCTCCACAGATTCAGATGCTCATCAACTCCCAGGTTGGAATGAGCACTTATCTACTTGATCGTGAGCATCTTCCATTGCGTCCAGAGTTCAAGGACAATGTAGTGGTGATGGACCCTTCACACCCTACATCTGCCCAAGCTCAAGAGAGGATCCGGGCAGCCGAGGCAGCAAAAGAAGCCCAGAAGGCAACTGCTCCCAATGCACCTATTGCAAACCTCAAGACAAAGAATGACCAGATGACTTATCTGCTGGAAGCCACCCTGAGGATTGAGTGAAGTCTGGACAACCTCACCAAGAACCAGGCGAGCCTAGAGCGGATAGTCAAGACAAAGATTCATGATCTTGATGTGAAGATCACTGAGGTTCAGAGTATAGTGGAGAAGCTGAAAGATGATGTTGACGCAGCCAGGGCTGCTACTGATGATAGTGGAGATGACAGACCGACGACTGAGAGATTCCAGACAGTGCCTAGGGCATCCAGGTCTGCTGCAGTGCCTGTTGCAGATACAAGGACTATAGTCTCTGCACCTGCTGCTACTGCTACAGTGCCACCTCCAGTCTCTACTCCACCAGCCCAGCAGACGTCAGCTGAAGCCTTCGCGGATGCATTTCTCTCAACGCCATCTACGCACACCGGAGCTGCCAGCCGGAGATCACCTTCAGGAGCTTCCGAGGATCGTGCCTAGAGAGACGCATAGTCCTATACCTATTCGAACTTTTTGGTACTTGTTGCCAAAGGGGGAGAATTTGTATAGATCATTAGGCTTCGAGAGAGAGTGTCTCGCTTTTGCTCGTTGAATTTTCTTGAGTTTCTGCTACTATTTGGTTTATGCTACTTTGGTTTGATATGTGTGTGAGATACTTTGATCGTTATGTTTGTGAGATACTATGTGTGATGGATCATCCTATGCTTTATGTGATGATTAATGCTTATCCTTATCATTATCTTGTATGATCATTCACTTGTGTTTTTGGTGATGCGTGCTTACTATTCCATTCATATCATTTTGCGCGCTCCACCAAGTTGTATGTGACATGGAAGAGTGACCCATGATCCTAATCGATTGTGCATTTGCATTCAAACGCAAATTATTAATAATGCACAAATTTAGGGGGAGCTCTTGCTTATCACATACTTCTCAAAGCGACGATGTACTTCATGCATTTAATCATTTGTTGAAGCTTTGATCTATATGTTGTCATCAATTACCAAAAAGGGGGAGATTGAAAGCACATTTGCTCCCTTGGTGGTTTTTGTAATTCATAACAACATATCTCTCATTGAACTAAGATCCATTCAAGTGGAAGTTTTCAGAAAGTTCAATGATTGGCATGGCATGGACTAGAGATGTGGACCCCTCAAAATGCTAAGGACATTGATTGGCAAAAGCTCAAGACTCTACATTTTTTGTTAAGTGATCCAAGATCACATTGAGTCCATAGGAAAGCCAATACTATTAAAAGGGGATGAGGTGTTGCTTAATGGTCTTTTTGCTCAAGTGCTTAGTGACAGTGCTCCAAAACCCTCAACCATTTTCTCCATCCAAATATGTCCAAAACCTACATTTCAACTCGGCCCCTCCGAAAATTCCTATCCAGAGCCACCGAGTTCATCTGGACTTAGCCACTGCCAAAACCCTAACAAATCGGTCCCACCGATATGGATCTGGGTCCCACCGAGATGGCCTTGCCAACTCTCTGTAATCGTTTGCAATTACTTCGGTCCCACCGAGATTTGCAAATCGGTCTCACCGAGATGGCTTGCCAACTCTTTGTTGCCTTACTGCTTCACTTCGGTCCCACCGAGTTGATGCAATCGGTGCCACCGAGACGAGGTTTGCCCTAACCATTGCAGATTGGTCCATCCGAGTTGTTCCAGTCGGTCCCACCGATATCCCTAACGTTCATATCTTTTACACAGTTCGGTGCTACCGAGATTTCTGATCGGTGCCACCGAGTTGGGTCAAAAGTGTGTAACGGTTGGATTTTGTGTGGAGGCTATATATACCCCTCCGCCACTTCTTACTCAGTAAGGAGAGCCATCAGAATGTGCCTACACTTCCACCATACATTTTCTGAGAGAGAACCACCTACTCATGTGTTGAGATCAAGACATTCCAATCCAACCATTTGAACCTTGATTTCTAGCCTTTCTCAAGTTGCTTTCCACTCAAATCCTTCTTCCACCATAGCCAAATCTGTGAGGAGCTGTTTGAGTGTTGGGGAGACTATCATTTGAAGCACAAGAGCAAGGAGTTCATCAACAACACACTGTCTATTACCTTTTGGAGAGTGGTGTCTCCTAGATTGGTTATGTGTCACTTGGGAGCCTCCGACATGATGTGGAGTTGAACCAAGGAGTTTGTAAGGGCAAGGAGATCGCCTACTTCGTGAAGATCTACCCTGAGTGAGGCTAGTCCTTCGTGGACGTAAGCCATGGTGGAATAGGCAAGGTTGCTTCTTCATGGACCCTTTGTGGGTGGAGCCCTCCGTGGACTCGCGCAGCCGTTACCCTCCGTGGGTTGAAGCCTCCATCAACGTGGACGTACGATAGCACTACCTATCAGAACCACGCCAAAAATCACCGTGTCTTCATTGCGTTTGAAATCTCCGATCCCCTCCTTTACTTACATGTACAATTGTTTACTTTCCGCTGCTACACTCTTAGAATTGCATGTGTAGGGTGATGCTTGACTTGTATACTTGCTAAAATCTGCCTACAACTAAAATTGGGAAAAGGTTAGGTTTTTATTTGGTCAAGTAGTCTAATCACCCCCCTCTAGACATACTTTTGATCCTACAGGACCTCGAGGAAACATTCTCCAACTTGCGCAAGGTCAACCTCAAGCTCAACCCCGACAAGTGCGTCTTCGGAGTCCCCTCCGGCAAGCTGCTTGGCTTCCTGGTCTCCCACCGCGGCATTGAGGTGAACCTCGAGAAGATCAAGGCCATCGAGAAGATGCGCCCTCCCCAGAACCTCAAGCAAATGCAACACCTGGCGGGATGCATGGCCTCGCTTGGGCGCTTCATCTCCAAGTTCGGCGAGCGAGCCCTGCCGTTCTTCAAGCTCATGAAGAGATCTAGCCCCTTCAAGTGGACTCCTGAGGCTGATGCTGCCTTCGAGGACCTCAAGAGGTACCTGACGAGCCCACCCATCATGGTCGCGCCACGCTCTCGCGAGCCCCTGCTCCTGTAGTTGGCAACCACCCCCCAGACGGCCAGCACGGCCCTGGTGGCATTACGGGAGGAGCGCGTCTACACCAACAAGAAGCCTCCTGAGGCCGCACCAGCGCCTGCCGAGGCCGCGCCTTCACCTGTCGAGGGCCCTCCTCAGGAGGTCCCTGACGAGCCGCCTCTCGAGCCTTCTGAGCCTCATGAGCCCCCAGGGCCCTCCGGAGAGCAAGATGCTACCACAACCACGCGCCTTGTTGAGCACCCTGTGTACTTTGTCAGCACGGTGCTACGGGATGCGCGCGAGCGCTACCCCATGCAGTAGAAGCTCCTCCTCACGCTCCTCGTCGCCTCCAGGAAGCCGCGCCACTACTTCCAGGGCCATCCCATCAAGGTGATCACATCCTACCCACTGGAGCAGGTCCTGCGCAGCCCCAAAGCCGCCGGCCGTGTCGCCGAATGGAACATCGAGCTGCAGGCCTTCGAGCTAGAGTTCTGCACCACAAGGACGATCAAGGGCGCAGCCTTGGTGGACTTCGTGGTGGAATGGACGGACCCGCACCAAGAAGAGCCTCGCGAGGACGAATCCCTCCTGCCTGGAGATGAAGCACCTGGCAGCTGGACCATGCACTTCAATGGCGTGTTCTCCCGGCAGGGCGCGGGGGCTGGCGTTGTGCTCACTTCGCCGACAGGAGACAAGCTCTACTACGTTGTCCAACTTTGCTTCAAGCATGACGACAAGGTCTCCAACAACATCGCAGAGTACGAAGGCCTCATCACTGGGCTCAAGGCCGCTTCTGCTCTGGGTATCAAGCGCATCATCATCAAGGGCGACTCTCAGCTACTCATCAACTTCTCCAACAAAAGCTACAAGCCCAAGGACGAGCACATGGCCGCCTACTTGGAGGAAGTTCGCAAGCTCGAGAAGTGCTTCCTTGGCCTGGAGCTCCAGCACGTCCCTCGCGGCAGCAACAAAGAAGCAGAAGACATCGCCAAGCGAGCATCTCGCCGCGAGCCGCAGAACCCCGGCGTCTTCGAAGAAAGGCTCCTGAAGCTATCAGCTGCACCACCTGCCGCGAGCGCCACGGAGCCTCATGAGGAGCTCCCTCCCGCACCACCCACAGGCTCACCTGACTGCGGCCCATCTTCGGGCGCTTGCTTGCTGCTCATGCTGGAGCCTCAAACGAACAGCTGGGTCGCGGAGTTCAAGGCCTACTTGCAAAGCGGCACCCTCCCGGAGAAGGACTCGGAGGCAGAGCGTGTGGCTCGTCAGGCCACCTCTTACTGCTTGAAGGATGGCGAGCTCTACCGTAGGCGCCCCAATGGCGTCGCGTTGCGATGCATCTCCGAAGAGCAAGGTCACGAGCTGCTTGCTGACATCCACGGTGGAGACTATGGCCACCACTCTTCATCGCGCACCCTCGCTGGCAAGGTGTTCTGCAGCGGCTTCTACTGGCCCACCGTGCTTCAAGATGCCACCGAGCTGGTCCAATCCCGTGAAGCCTGCCAATTACATGCCAAGCAAATCCACCAGCCAACGCAAGGCCTCCAGATGATCCCACTCTCATGGCCCTTCGCGGTCTGGGGGCTGGACATCTTGGCCCCTTTCCCTCGCGCGGCAGGCGGCTACCACTACCTCTACGTCGCCATCGACAAGTTCACCAAGTGGGCGGAGGTCGAGCCCGTCCGCACCATCCCGGCAGCCTCAACCATCAAGTTCATCAAGAACCTCGTCAGCCGCTTTGGCGTCCCCAACCGCATCATCACTGACAACGACTCACAGTTTACCAGCGGCCTCTCCAAGTCATACCGCGCCAGCCTTGGCACGCAGATCTGTTACGCCTCTGTGGCGCACCCACGAAGCAACGGCCAGGCCGAGCGCGCCAACGCTGAAGTCCTCAAGGGCCTCAAGACACGAAGCTTCAAGAAAAAGCTTGACGCCTGCGGCAAAGGCTGGCTTGACGAGCTCCAGTCTGTGCTTTGGTCAATTCGCATGACAACAACCAAGCCCACTGGCGAAACTCCCTTCTTCCTCGTCTACGGAGCCAAAGCAGTCCTCCCTTCTGAAATCAAGCACGGCTCTCCGCAAGTCCTCGCCTTCAACGAAGCTCATCAGGACGGCTCGCGAGAGGCTGACCTGCTGCTCCTCGAGGAAGCCCGTCGCCAGGCCGCTCTACGCGCTGTCCGATACCAGCAGGCTTTGCGTCGCTATCATAGCCGCAACATACGCCCCCGTACTCTCGAAGCTGGTGACCTTGTCCTGCGTAGGATCCTCTCCAGAGAAGGACTCCACAAGCTCTCACCCATGTGGGAAGACCCATTCAGGGTTGCCCATGTTTCCCGGCCTGGCGCCGCTCGGCTGGAGACGGAGGAGGGTGTTCCTATGCCCAACGCATAGAACATCCAACACCTCCGCAAGTTCAACCCGTGACCTCACGCGTACGAACGAAATGGAGTTGTACACGCTCCGGAGCCTCTCTTTGCGCTTGCCCGATGGGCCCGCGAGAGCTCCCTCCCACAACCCAGTGGAAGCGCCATGATGAGCGCTGGCGGAACGATCGAACTGAGGGCGCCGCCTGGCTGCACCATCCTCAAGCTGGCCCATGCCGGACACGGCAGCCTCTTCTCTTTTGGATGTGAAACTGAGGGCGCCACGTGGCCGCACCATGTTCAAGCTGACCCGTGCTAGACACGGCTGTCGGGCCATTGGGAACCAGGGTACCCTGGCCCGTCTGCCTGCGGCCCAGGAAGCGACGCCTGGCGAAGGCCCAAGACGCGGCCCATTTAAGGTTGTCGCGAAGCGAAGACATCTCCCGAGGCGTTAGCCTCCTGAGGACGCCTCCTCAAGGCCCAAGCCAACAAGACTTAGCCGCAGCGGCAGCGGAAGCCTCGCGAGGCCCTCTCCTGAGGCTGCCTCCCGAGGCGGGCGCCCGAGGCCATTGGGCCTGTCGTTAGTTGCGCGGTCCTGTGCTCATCACGTGGGTGACGCGCGTAGCGAAGAACGGAGGCAGAGGCCGCGCCAGCGGGCGAGGACAGAGAGGCTTTCCTCTTTGGTGCTAAAGGGGCAGCCCCAGCTGCCCACCTCCAAAGCAAGTCCCAAGGACTGCCCGTTTGGTGAAAGAAGACCGAGACAGCAAGGCGCGCAGGGCGGAGGTCACCACCGAGCCCACCGGCGTGTCATAGATCATGCTTTTGCAGGCGAAGACCACCTTTAGTCAGGATAGCCTGAGCGCCTGTCCCCTTTTAAAAACCCGCCAAGTGTGGCAACCCTTCCCGCCTAAGTTTTGAGGGGAAGAGGACCAAGGCAGCTATAAAAGGGGCAGTGCTGTCACCGTAGACAAGGATCGATTCCTTCATCTCCTACCTTGTATGCAAGAACATCCTCTTGCCTGCAGCAATCCCAACCACAAGCAGGAGTAGGGTTTTACACCGCAAGGTGGCCCGAACCTGGGTAACCGTCGTGTCCCCTGTCGTGCTCCGCACTAGCGCTCTCGCCGTAGCCTCGCCGTGGTCACCCTCGGCCAGGGAGAACTAGCTCGCCCCCAGTGTTCGAACCTCTAGATCCCCGGAGCCATGGTTCCGACATTTGGCGCGCCAGGTAGGGGGCGGCTTCAGTTCTTCCCACTCCCTCTTCGCCATGGCCGACGCTCGCCGTGAGCGCTACACGCGTCGAGTTGCCAGGGTGGCCGAGACGGAGCCCGTTGCCCGCGACGACCGTCGACGCCGCGCCGCCGGCGCTGTCACCGACCCCGCTACGAGGGAGCAGTAGGCTTCTTCCCTTCACCCGTCCGTGCGGGCGGACGGCCACAGTGCCATGGCCTCTTCGCTCGCCCGACGCGACGCGCTGGCCCCGCAGGCGACGCTGCTCATGGCGCGCGAGCTCCTACGCTACCGCCCCACCGACGCCGGCTATAACGCCTGGCTTGGCCACATCACCGAGCTCATCAACGCCGCAGGAGACGCCCGAGTGTCCTCTCACTCGCTCCATCCTCCGCCGTCTCGTGCCGAGGACGTGGCGCATGATGCGCCCCCTCCGCCTCCTCTGCACGGCGAGGACGCCCGGCGCCAACGCGGCGCGCGGGCGCGCGAGCCTTCCTGCGGCGCGTCCTCTCCAGACCACGGCGAGCCCAGCCGCCAGATCGTCCGGCGCGCGCCTCCTGACGCGCGTGCGCTCCTCGAGCAGCAGCGCCAGTGCCAAGACAGGACCATCCAGAAAGTCGCGGCGGCCGGCCGCCAGAACCGCGCCGCCCTCGCCGGCGGTGTCCCCTCCAGCTACGTGGGCTGCCGCTCCTTCACCCGGGATCTGCGCCGTGTGGTGTGGCCCACCAAGTTCAAGCTGGACCTGCCTCCGCGCTAGGACGGCACCCCCAACCCCGCAGAGTTCCTGCAGCTCTATGCCCTGAGCATCGAGGCAGCGAACGGCGACGACAAGGTCATGGCGAACTTGTTCCCCATGGCCCTCAAGGACGGCCCGCGCTCCTGGCTCATGAACCTCCCCGAGGCGTCCATCTCTTCGTGGGGCGAGCTCTGCCAGCAATTTGTCGCCAATTTCAAGGGCACGCACAAGTGCTCCCTCACGTTCAACGACCTGCGCGCTGTGCGTCAGCGCCCGGATGAGACCCTCCGCAAGTACATCCAGCGCTTCAGCCAGGTGCGCAACAAGATCCCGCGTGCCTCTGAGGCCACCATCGTCTCCGCGTTCTCCAACGGTGTCACGGACGTCCGGATGCGCGAGAAGCTCGCCATCAATGATGAGCTCGGTTCCGTGCTCGAGCTGTTCGACCTCGCTGACAAGTGCGCCAAGGCCGAGGAAGGCCGCCTCTTCGTCCACAATGACCCTAACGCAGCGCCAGACACCGCCAAGGCCAAGAGCAAGGACGCCAAGCGTAAGTGCCCTGCCGTGCTCGCGGCGGAACCCGAGCAGAAGCGCGGCCGCGAGCGTGACGAGCCCAAGAGGGATAACCGCCCTCTCTGCGCCTACCACAACTCGCACTCCCACAACACTGAGGACTGTCACAAGCTCAAGCTGCTTCGCGACGAGCGCCTTGGCCGCCGCGGCGACCGCAACGACCGCGACACCGGCCGTGGAGGTGGCCGTAACGGCGGCCGCTGGGGAGACCGCAACAACAACGGCAACATCCGCCAGGGCTGGCACGACCAACCTCATGAGGCTGCCTGGCGCGACCAGCCATGTGAGGCCAACCCTCAAGCCAACGCCTCTCTCCCACCACTGCCGCCGCCACCGCGAAGGAACGACGACAACCTGCCTGACGAGGGCGCTGGGGGCTACCAAGAGCCTCGCGGCGTGGCTTGCATCCTTGGTGGAGCCCAGGCTCCCGCATCCAACCGCCACTTCAAGTTGTTCTCTCGTGAGGTGAATGCCGCCCTCCCGAGGCCTGAGGCTTCTCGTCCCCTCAAGTGGTCACAGTATGCGATCACCTTCGACTCCAACGATCACCCAAGTCCTCAAGCGCTGTGGGAATGGTCCCCATGCTGTGCACCCCCACCATCAGCAAAGTCGCCGTCACCAAGATGCTCATCGATGGAGGAGCCGGCCTCAATGTGATCTCCATCGAGACTTTCGAGCAGCTCCAAGTGCCCTACGACCAGCTGATGCCGACCAAGCCCTTCTCCGGAGTGACCGATGGATCCACCATCCCTCTGGGGCAAGTGCGCCTCCCTGTCACCTTTGGCACCCGCAAGAACTACCACACCGAGCTCATCGACTTCGACGTGGCGCACATCAGCCTGCCGTACAGCACCATCCTGGGCTATCCGGCACTCGCCAAGTTCATGGCGGTGACCCACCACGCCTACAACGTCCACAAGATGCCAGGCTACAGCGGCATCATCACCGTCTGCTGCGACGAGAAGGACGCGGTCCGCTCCCTCCAGAGCGCCTACAAGGCTGCCGCCACCACCTACCCTGCCGACGAAGACGTCGCCGAGCCTCATGAGGCCGCACCCACGAAGAAGAAGCAGCTGTTCTCTCAGGACCACGCCGAGACGAAGAAAGTGTCGGTGGACGGCAGCGGCTCAGGCCCTGCCTTCACCATCGGCACCGGCCTCTCTCCTGCATAAGAAGGCGCGCTCGTCACCTTCCTTCGGGCAAATTCGGATGTGTTCGCCTGGACGGCGTCTGATTTGTCCGGTGTGCCAAGGGAGGTGATCGAGCACCACTTAGCGGTGTGCCCCAATGCACGTCCCGTGAAACAGAAGGCACGGCGCCAGGCGCCAGAGGAGCGAGATTTCATCATCAAGGAAGTTCAGAAGCTCCAAGAAGCCGGAGTCATCCGTGAGGTGCGCCATCCTGAATGGCTCGCCAACCCTGTCGTGGTGCCCAAGAAGTGCGGCAAGGAGCGCATGTGCGTCGACTTCATGAGCCTCAACAAGTTCAGTCCTCAAGACCATTCTTCGCTGCCCCGCATCGACCAGATCATGGACTCCACTGCCGGGTGCGAGTTGCTATGCTTCCTAGATGCCTTCTCAGGCTATCACCAGATCAAGATGGCGACCGAAGACGTGGAGAAGACGGCCTTCATCACCCCCTGCGGCATATTCTGCTACATCTGCATGCCTTTCGGCCTCAGGAGAGCCCGGGCCACCTTCCAGAGGCTGATGCGCATCGCCTTAGGACCCCAGATGGGAAGAAACGCCAAGGCTTACGTCGATGACATCGTTGCCAAGACTCGCGAGGCCTGGTCCCTCCACGCGGATGTGACACCCCGATTTTTGGCCCTTTCTTTTTCTTTTGGATTTCTTTGAATTTTATTTGGAGTTCCTTTTCTGTGGCTCTGTGATCTTGAAACCTGGAGAGATCATCTCTTCCTCCTCTCCCAAGTGGCTTGTCACTCTCAAATCTTTCCCAAGGCCATGTCATTTCCATCTTAGCCCAACCCCAATTTTTTATTTCTTGGGAATATTCCTTTTTCTATTAAAGGAATAACCCTGTTTGCCCTAGGTTGTGAAGCAACCTATATTTCGGCCTTTCCTAAAATTCCCACAAAATTCTCAAAATTCCTTTGGACCATATGAACCTTGGATATGTAAAAATATTCAAGATTTCTTACTCATGGTGAGCACACCATCCAATCTTTGTTTCTGGTCACAATTTCAGTTTGTGAACCAACTATATTTTATATTGCTTCAAAATTTCTGAAATTAATCCATGACCCAAATATCCCTATATACTTTGAGCATGCCAAAATTCACATCATTTTGCCAAGCCATTTTCTCCACAAAATTCCCCCAAGTTTCTGTCCAGAGGAAAGCATTGTAAAGGAAGTACCATTTTTATTTATCCAAATGGTATGAAATTTTTACAGTGCCTTCATATGCCCAAATAATCATCCTCCACCAAATTTCAGCTCAATCCAATCATCCATGTGAGTGCAGCTTCAAGATCTAGTTTCTGGACCAGATATGCAGTTGTGAAGCAACTATGATATATATTGGTCCAAATCCTTTAATATTTCACAGGACTGTAGTCCTTCCTACCCTAAACCCCTGTGACATCTTTCTTGGCCCAATGGTCAAGTAATTTGACCACATCTTCATGCCCAAGTTTGCTACAACAAACCTTAGATGATCACTCCCACCAGCACACACTTGCTTTCTTCGAGCATCACCTCAGGGAGGTCCCATTTGGGAAGGACTACGCGGTAGACATCTTTTGGCAGTCCCTCGTGCCCTCTCCTTGCCATGCCACGCGGTGACCACGCGGGCAGGCATGCGTTTTGAGCGCTCTGAGCGCCGGCTAGCTCCGGGCACTGCCCTTCCGGCCGCTCCCACGCGTCCCACCTTGTCCACCGCGTCGCCCATAGTCCCCTGCATCCACGCGTGCCCTGGCCTCCTCCCCTTTCCTCCCCGGCGCGCCACGCCGCACCGTGTGCCCGCGGCCGCCGTCGTCTTCTTCCTAGCATCTTCCTCCTCGAATTCTTCCGAAGCCCTCCGTGGCCTCTTCGCACCGCGTGAGCCCTCTGGCCCCTCTCACCCTCCCCTACGCGTGGCCTCCTCGCTCCAGTGCGCCGGCGCACGCGTCGCCGTGGCCGCGCTCACCCCGAGCTTCGCCCCGGCTATCTAAGCTATCCCCGGGCCTCTCCGAGCACGGCAACCTCTTCTCCTCCCTCCTAGCAACCTCCCTGACCACTCCCTCGAGCTCGAGGAGCCCCCATTCCTTCCCCACGTCCGCCATTATCGCCTCGGACTCGGCTCAAATTGGAGCCACCCGAGCCCCCTCTCTCCCTCTAGCCCTCTCCAAGGTGCTCTCCTAGCCGCGGCGGAGCCCTCCCCTACTCTCTCCCCAGCATTCCACTACCGGAGCGCCGTGCCCAACTCCGGCGGTAGCCGCCGTCCGCCATGGCCGGTGCCAGGAGCACCTCAGCCAGTTCCCTGCCGTCCCCGATGGTCCTCCCAGTCTCGCCGCTCCATGGCGAGCAGTCCGGTGGCCGGAGCCTCGCCGGAGGTGGCCCGAGCCGCCGGGGCGAACGCCGGCCGCGCTCGGCCTCCTCTGCCTCGCCCGCGGGCACCCAAGCCCCTACCGCTCCATTCCTCCTCTGTGGCGGTACCTGGCCCAGGCGGATGCGCCGCGCCAAGCTCGCCCATGTGCGGAGCACCGCGGGAGGTGGCCGGAGTAGCCGGCCGTCGCCGGCCGAACGTCGCCCCTGCCTTGGCCACGTACGGGCAAGAGAAAGACGACGACGACTCCCCCTGCCAGTGGGCCCCGCACATCAGCCTCTCAGGCGCTGACCAGGCCGGCCCACTGACGTGGATAAGTGGAAACGTATTTCCTTAGAATACGCTTTCTGCTTTCGAAGACGTACTCTGGCGCAACTTCGGCTGAAAATACGTCTTCCCTACTGGAAGACTTATTCTCTGAGAAGGCGCTTTCTGTATTCAGCCGCCGGCGCTGAAACGGCTATATTGCGGACGTTCATCCGTTAAGAGTAGAAATGGACAGTTTTTATTTCTTTTTCTGCCTAACGAACGATGGTCGTATTTTCGCAACCGTGACTCCGATTCAGGTGATTCAAAAGCCCACGATCTCAGTTCATCGAGCCCGTTCCGATGGTATCATTTTCACCATGTTGTAACATTTTGAAAATGACCATTTTACCCTTGCCCTTTAATCAGCCCCGCCGAGAGAGAAACTTTTCCGGCAAAATATTTCCGCGAGCTCCTCGCAGTTCTTCCTAGTGATTCCATCAACTCCAGGCAAGCCACGACAGCCACTTGCATGATGGCATTGCAATAGCCATGGTTTCGACTTGAATGTTCGAATAATTATTTGTTCATGTAATTATTGTGAATGCTACTTATATGCTTGTGAATCCATGCCTCTTTCTTATGCCATGTTCATTTTCATCTAGTAAGTGAAATGATTAATTGCTAATGTTATTATTATCATGTTTCATTCTTGTAATTATTTTCGATGCTAGTGATAATGATATGCTCACATGGGTAGTTATGGTTTGTTATGCAAACACTTGTTATGTTCATGATCATCGTTATGCCACGCTCATTTGCATCCCCTAGACTAAATGATTTATCATTATTGATGTTATGATGTTAAATAGTTATGTTGCCCATCCATGGTTACACTGATATCATGCTCATATGCATTGTTATTTCATCATGTTATTTTTTTATGACTCAGCTCATCACCATTCAAGTTAAACCTGACATTAATCAAACTTGAACAAATCTGTTGGCTGAGTCATGGTGCCACCGAATCGAGCTCACCAGTGCAACCACAATTGCCTGGATGGGGAGGCCTTAATTCGGTCTATTGTCAAGCCTCTCTCCGGTGCCTCCAACTAGGGAAGGTTATGTGCGCGCGCTACCCTGATCAGGTAGGCGGCCATAAGCCTTGTGTGCCCAAGTTGTGTTGTACCCGGGTGTCCCCGTTTGGGACGAGAGTTTGTTTTGCCACGACGGTGGCCGGCCACGAGGTGGCAGGATGTCACGAGTTGACATCGGGGCCACCCATGACATAGCCCAAAGGGGAGTTTGTTGGAGTGGCCGGGAGAGTGTCATGCAATAGATTGGTTTTGTCGGAATGTCGTTGGTCCACCCGAATGGGAGCACAAGGCCATGAATTCCGTGGTGTGGGTACAGTGTACTAACCTCTGCAAAGTGTATAATCTATCGATAGCCGCATCCCCGGTCATGGACACAGTTTGTAGTAGGTCACACTGTGGGTCAACAGTAATAATAACCTGGATAATTAACAACCGCGGTTCCGTGAGAAAAGAAGTTGGTTGATCTTTATGTGATCATGCGAAGATCACAGGTAAAGATCAAGCTCCTTGTGGTCATATGATGATCACGATGGTATTGTTGATCCCGAGCTTGGTTGATCCTAAGGTGATCGTGTGATGTTCACGATGGTAAGTCTGATACATATCGTGGTTACGAGATAATCTCCGAGAAGAGTAAGTTGGTCCAAGGGACCTTAAACATCGACCCCCCCTCTCATGCTAGTGCTAGTATCATCCTATTCATATCTTGAGTAACATGTACATGCCATGTTCTTCTAGTAGTATCATGATCATTATTGATTTTTTAACCTGTAAATGCCATGCTGTTGTTTGTCTTGATTGCTTTGGTTGCTGTTTGCGAGTGCATTCAAAGTACTCACCTGGCATGTCATGCCAGATTGCAGGTGATGCCGTGATTGATTGCTTGTCAAGGATCCCGAGTTGGCGAGCTAGGATGTGTCCCAGCCAGAGTCCCTGCGGAGTGGAGTCCATCACCGTCGTCATTGTTCCGCTACTAGAAGTCATTCCGCTATGAGTTGTTCCGCTGCTAGCATAGAGCTACCTTTACAGGCGTAGAGTCGCCGCGCCTTTGTAATCCTTGTATCTTAAGACCCTTGTACCCATATTATTTGTAATAAAGAGTTGTTCTGTTCTATGCCAAGCAGTGCCGTATTCCAGAAGACTTGATCTCTGGGCTGGAATACGCGGTGTTCCGGTCTCTCTTAGCCGGGGTGCCACAACGCTTGGTATAAGAGCAGGTCTGGCTGTAGGACGCCCTAGTCAGCGTGAGCGTTAGAAACCAGTAGTATAGAGTCTAGTCGGTTTGCTGCATTTGGGTGTTGCATTTGTTTGCTGCTTAGCATGCATATAGACTCATTATCTTGTCGCTAACGGTTGATCTTGTGAGTGTAGGTGGCATCGGTCTTGATCCACTACCTGCACCCTCCAGTTTTGCATACTTGCTCTTTGGTGTTTGGTGTCATCTCTGTCCCAGCGGAGTGATGCCGAGGTACCTAGTGGTGTCGATCACTTGTAGGATTGATGCACAGGTATCGCACCAATATATTATCTTCAGCCACACCTATCATTTCGGTGGTAGACATGTTTCTTCCCCGGATCTTGTCATCCAACCCGCCGTTTTGGCAACCCTCACTGGTCTTTGTTACCAGGAAAGGGCAATGCCAGGAGAGCCTGCTTTCCACCGCTATCCTACCCTATCACCCATTCCCTGGACGAGTACGGTTCCCTTCCGTCCGCTTGATGATGATGTGGCCGTGACATCCGTATCACGCTACATGATCACCGAGTACGTCGTCACCTCCGAGCCCGTCTAGATGCAATCTGGGTTGAGCCAGCGCTTGGTGTAGCCCTGTTTACACCAACCTCGCCACCCGTTGATTCACTTTCGTGCACACCACCACAACATGTTAGATCATAGTACCAGAGTTCCCGTGAGATGTGTGTGCTTAAGTAGGCATGCATTTTGTTGTGGATAGCAGTAAAATGTGATGTTGCTTGTATGTAATCTTGATGCCTCGTGTGCTCTTATTTGAATCATTTCTTTTGCTTCTTTCTTTGGGACTTCGGTGTCATCTTATTCTCCCTTATGAAAGTTGCTCATCAACCGACACTGGACTCGAAGAATCAATGAGGATTTCAAATACTTGGACGCGCAGCTAAACATTATGGAATTCTCAGCCGACTGCATTGTATTGGGAATATCTGATCTGAATGCAAATGATATCCTAGATTGATTATCAGCATCAAGTTTACATCAGTGTGAAACCATCACAATCGTAATGAACCAGCTGGAAGACAATTTATGTACAAGACAACAGTACATTTCCAGTCAAAGGAATATCAAGGGTATATCTATATATATATATATGGCATTCAGTCCGTATATCACAGAGAGAAGCTTCAGGTGTAAGCAACCCATTCTTCCTCCGCACGCTACCAGAGAAGCTTATGACACAAGGTTCCTCAGTCTTCCTCGATACGACATACGGATATCTTCTAGTGTAAGATACTCAGTCTTCTTCGGTAAGCCACCGCAGAAAGCTTCTGGCATAAGTCAGCAAATCTTCCTCAGTAAGCAACCAAGGGAAAAGCTTTCGAAGCACGGTACCCAGTCTTTTTCAGCAAGCTATCCCGGCAAAAGCTCTGAGCATAAGCTATTCAGTCTTCCTCAGCACGATACTCTCGATAGCTTTCAACACAAGCTACCCAATCTTCGTCAGTACGACGCTACAAACAGTTGACAACGTTGGTACAAGTAATTACGCAGTGAGTTGGCAGTGCACCTCAAGTGTCAAGCCCATAATAGTTTGATCAGAAACACGAGCTAGTCAGGACACAAGTGTCTGCCTCGGGAATCAAATGCTCAGCCACACACACTTCCATATCTATTGTGAGCATGCTGTCAAGGTCATGCAAGTCACTCGTACGATAATGCAAGCAAGGTGAGAATCCAACCACCACATGAGTTATGCAAGAGGAAGAAAGCCAGCTATACACCTCAGTGTGATGCAAGGACTAACAAGCTATGAAGTAATACAATTTTGGGACAACAATCTTGCCAGTGGTTATCAAGGCCAGCTTCCTCACGTCCGACAAAGTTATATCGTTAACTTTTGTCACTGTCTTGCATGATTGACGACCACCGTGAGCTCCATACGAGTACATGTGAACCTGGTATATTTCCTATGACATGAGTCATGAACAAGGATAAGGTATGAATGCCGGAATATTGCACCTATGGTCACACGAAGAATTAAGGATATATATGGCCAAGCTCTTTCAGCAAATGATTCAGAAAAAGAGAACAATAATGAAGGAGCAAGACTGGCAATATAGGTATGATAATCGTTGTCTGAACAACACGGTACAGATACCCAAGAAAGTCTGATTCCGTATCAATCACCATGAACACACACCCAAGGGGTCTACTTTGTTTTGTAAGGACCTCATATCAAGGTAACCCGCTTGTCCAAATATGCCCAGAATTGTCAGTATCGTATATTCAAGTCTGTCATGACAGACCAAAGGCCAGCTCCGCAGTTTGACTCCAACAACCATGTTAACACATCGCACGACCTACTACCCACATATGGATATACCGACAGAATGAGTAATTAGGATGCCGAACAATAAGCTCGGAACACGTGTCCTCACAAATGGTACCCAGTGAAATGATAGCCGGTCATGAACAAGATTTTTCACCAGAACCACCGTCAGTCAAGTCTGCGGATGCTATTGCTATAAGGACGTACTCCTTTATACTAGCCACGATAGACGACAGTCGAATCTTTTGGTACGGGTTTGATACTCAAGACAGTGGAGCCAGCTAAGATGATTCAGAACTCCCTATAAGTAGTCAGATTCTGCCAAGAGAACGGTTATGATCTCCAGTATGGTTTTGAATCCGGGGGACATGCATATAGTAACCTGATGCAAGGATTGAAATGTACCGTGTCCACCGAGGAACTTGTTCACAACTTCAAGGAATACTATCGGTGCTGGATAGAAGAATGTCACGTCAATGGGGAAATCACTCCCGGACTTATGAAAATTCCAGTCATGATAATATCAGATTAGCCAGCAGACATAAAAGAATTGGAGTCAGAGTAAGGATGAACATATGAAGGAAGACCTGTCAGAATGTGGGATATGGTGAAGCAAACCACCCAAGAGCAAGGTAATCAGGTCATACGAAATTCAATGGGAACATCATATAAAGGAAAAGGATACCCGAGTTGGAAACGGTCTCCTTAAGTCAGAATATTCATACTTGTTCCCTGAGCAACCAAATCTTGAAGACGAGATTTTTGTAAGGGGGGTAGGTTCGTGACACCCTGATTTTTGACCCTTTCTTTTTCTTTTGGATTTCTTTGAATTTTATTTGGAGTTCCTATTCTGTGGCTCTGTGATCTTGAAACCTGGAGAGATCATCTCTTCTTCCTCTCCCAAGTGGCTTGTCACTCTCAAATATTTCCCAAAGCCATGTCATTTCCATCTTACCCCAACCCCAATTTTTTATTTCTCTGGAATATTCCTTTTTTTATTAAAGGAATAACCCTGTTTGCCCTAGGTTGTGAAGCAACCTGTATTTCTGCCTTTCCTAAAATTCCCACAAAATTCTCAAAATTTCTTTGGACCATATGGACCTTCGATATGTAAAAATATTCAAGATTTCTTACTCATGGTGAGCACACCATCCAATCTTTGTTTCTGGTCACAATTTCAGTTTGTGAACCAACTATATTTTATATTGCTTCAAAAATTCTGAAATTAATCCAGGACCGAAATATCCCTATACACTTTGAGCATGCCAAAATTCACATCATTTCGCGAAGCCATTTTCTCCACAAAATTCCGCCAAGTTTCTGTCCAGAGGAAAGCATTGTGAAGGAAGTGCCATTTTTATTTATCCAAAGGGTATGAAATTTTTACAGTGCCTTCATATGCCCAAATAATCATCCTCCACAAAATTTGAGCTCAATCCAATCATCCATGTGAGTGCAGCATCGAGAGCTAGTTTCTGGACCCGATATGCAGTTGTGAAGCAACTATGATAAATATTGGTCCAAATCCTTTAATATTTCATAGGACTGTAGTCCTTCCTACCCTAAACCCCTATGAAATCTTTCTTAGCCCAATGGTCAAGTAATTTGACCACATCTTCATGCCCATATTTGCTACAGCAAACTTTAGATGATCACTCCCATCAGCACACAGTTGCTTTCTTCGAGCTATCACCTCAGGGAGGTCACATTTGGGAAGGACTACGCAGTAGACACCTTTTGGCAGTCCCTCGTGCCCTCTCGTCACCATGCCACGCGGTGACCACGCGGGCAGGCATGCGTTTGGCGCGCTCTGAGCGTCGGCTAGCTCCGGGCACTGCCCTTCCGGCCGCTCCCGCGCGTCCCACCTTGTCCACCGCGTCGCCCACTGTCCCCTGCTTCCACGCGTGCCCTGGCCCCCTTCCCTTTCCTCCCCGGCACGCCACGCCGCACCGCGTACCTGCGGCCGCCATCGTCTTCTTCCTGGCATCTTCCTCCTCGAATTCTCCCGACGCCCTCCGTGGCCTTTCCGCACCGCGTGAGCCCTCTGGCCCCTCTCCCCCTCCCCTACGCATGGCCTCCTCGCTCCAATGCGCCGGTGCACGCGTCACCGTGGCCGTGCTCACCCCGAGCTTCGCCCCGGCTATATAAGCTACCCCCGGGCCTCTCCGAGCACGGCAACCTCTCCTCCTCCCTCCTAGCAACCTCCCCGACCACTTCCTCGAGCTCGAGGAGCCCCCATTCCTTCCCCACGGCCGCCATTGTCGCCTCAGACTCGGCTCAAATTGGAGCCACCTGAGCCCCCTCTCTCCCTCTAGCCCTCTTCAAGGTGCTCTCCTAGCCGCGGTGGAGCCCTCCCCTACTCTTTCCCCACCATTCCACCACCGGAGCGCCGTGCCCAACTCCGGCGGTAGCCGCCGTCAGCCATGGCCAGTGCCAGGTGCACCTTGGCCATTCCCCTGCCGTCCCCGATGGGCCTCCCAGTCTCGCCGCTCCACGCGAGCAGTCCGGTGGCTGGAGCCTCGCCGGAGGTGGCCCGAGCCGCCGGACGAACGCCGGCCGCGCTCGGCCTCCTCTGCCTCGCCCGCGGGCACCCAAGCCCATGCCACTCAAGTCCTCCTTGGCGGCCGTACCTGGCCTAGACGGATCCGCCGCGCCGCGCCGAGCTCGCCCATGTGCGGAGCACCGCGGGAGGTCGCCGGAGTAGCCGGCCGTCGCCGGCCGAACGTCGCCCCTGCCTCGGCCACGTATGGGCAAGAGAAAGACGACGATGACCCCCCCTGCCAGTGGGCCACGCACATCAGCCTCTCAGGCGCTGACCAGGCCGGCCCGCTGACGTGGATAAGTGGAAACGTATTTCCTTAGAATACGCTTTCTGCTTTCGAAGACGTAGTCTGGCGCAGCTTCGGCTGAAAATACGTTTTCCATGCTGGAAGACGTATTCTCTGAGAAGGCGCTTTCTGTTTACATCCGCCGACGCCGAAATGGTTATATTCCGGACATTCATCCGTTAAGAGCAGAAATGGACAGTTTTTATTTCTTTTTCTGTCTAACGAACGAACGATCGTATTTTCGCAACCGTGACTCCGCTTCAGGTGATTCAAAAGCCCACGATCTCAGTTCGTTGAGCCTATTCCGATGGTATCATTTTCACCATGTTGTAACATTCTGGAAATGACCATTTTGCCCTTGCCCTTTAATCAGTCCCGCCGAGAGAGAAACTTTTCTGGCAAAATATTTCTACGAGCTCCTCGCAGTTCTTCCCGGTGATTCCATCAACTCCAGGCAAGCCACGATAGCCACTTGCATGATGGCATTGCAATAGCCATGGTTTTGACTTGAATGTTCGAATAATTATTTGTTCATGTAATTATTGTGAATGCTACTTATATGCTTGTGAATCCATGCCTCTTTCTTATGCCATGTTCATTTTCATCTAGTAAGTGAAATGATTAATTTCTATTGTTAGTATTATCATGTTTCATTCATGTAATCATTTTCGATGCTAGTGATAATGATATGCTCACATGGGTAGTTATGGTTTGTTATGCAAACACTTGTTATGTTCATGATCATCGTTATGCCATGCTCATTTGCATCCCGTAGACTAAATGATTTATCATTATTGATGTTATGATTTTAAATGGTTATGGTGCCCATCCATGGTTACACTGATATCATGCTCATATGCATTGTTATTTCATCATGTTATTTTTTATGACTCAGCTCATCACCATTCAAGTTAGACCTGACATTAATCGAACTTGAACTAATCTGTTGGCTGAGTCATGGTGCAACCACACTTGCCTGGATGGGGAGGCCCTAATTCGGTCTATTGTCATGCCTCTCACCGGTGCCTCCAACTAGGGATGGTTATGTGCGCGCGCTACCCTGATCAGGTAGGCGGCCATAAGCCTTGTGTGCTCAAGTTGTGTTGTACCCGGGTGTCCCCGTTTGGGACGAGAGTTTGTTTTGCCATGACGGTGGCTGGCCACGAGGTGGCAGGATGTCACGAGTTGACATCGGGGCCACCCATGACATAGCCCAAAGGGGAGTTTGTCGGAGTGGCCGGGAGAGTGTCATGCAATAGATTGGTTTTGTCGGAATGTCGTTGGTCCACCCGTATGGGAGCACGAGGCCATGAATTCCGTGGTATGGGTATAGTGTACTAACCTCTGCAGAGTGTATATTCTATCGATAGCCGCGTCCTCGGTCATGGACACAGTTCATAGTAGGTCACACTATGGGTCAACAGTAATAATAACCTGGATAATTAACAACCCCGGTTCCGTGAGAAAAGAAGTTGGTTGATCTTTATGTGGTCTTATGAAGATCACAGGTAAAGATCAAGCTCCTTGTGGTCATATGATGATCACGATGGTATTGTTGATACCGAGCTTGGTTGATCCTGAGGTGATCGTGTGATGTTCACGATGGTAAGTCTAATACATATGGTGGTTATGAGATAACCTCCGAGAAGAGTAAGTTGGTCCAAGGGACCTTAAACATCGACCCCCCTCTCATGCTAGTGCTAGTATCATCCTGTTCATATCTTGAGTAACATGTACATGCCATGTTCTTCTAGTAGTATCATGATCATTATTGATTTTTTTAACCTATAAATGCCATGCTATTGTTTGTCTTGATTGCTTTGGTTGCTGTGAGCTTGCGAGTACATTCAAAGTACTCACCTGGCGTGTCATGCCGGATTGCAGGTGATGCCACGATTGATTGCTTGTCGAGGATCCCGAGTTTGCGAGCTAGGATGTGTCCCAGCCAGAGTCCCTACGGAGTGGATTCCATCACCGTCGTCGTTGTTCTGCTGCTAGAAGTCATTCCGCTATGAGATGTTCCGCTGCTAGCATAAAGCTACCTTAGCAGGCGTAGAGTCGCCGCACCTTTGTAATCCTTGTATCTTCAGACCCTTGTACCCGTATGATTTGTAATAAAGAGCTGTTCTGTTCTATGCCAAGCAGTGTCGTATTCCAGAAGACTTGATCTCTGAGCTGGAATACGGGGTGTTCCGGTCTCTCTTAGCCGGGGTGCCACAATGCTTGATATCAGAGCAGGTCTGGCTATAGGATGCCTTAGTCAGCATGAGCTTTAGAAACCGGTAGTATAGAGTCTAGTCGGTTTGCTGCATTTGGGTGTTGCATTTGTTTGCTGCTTAGCATGCATGTAGACTCATTATCTTGTCGCTAACGGTTGATCTTGTGAGTGTAGGTGGCATCGGTCTTGATCCACTACCTGCACCCTCCAGTTTTGCATACTTGCTCTTTGGTGTTTGGTGTCATCTCTGTCCCAGCGGAGTGATGCCGAGGTACCTAGTGGTGTGGATCACTTGCAGGATTGATGCACAGGTATCGCACCAATATATTATCTTCAGCCACACCTATCGTTTCGGTGGTAGACATGTTTCTACCCCGGATCTTGTCATCCAACCCGCCGTTTTGGCAACCCTCACTGGTCTTTGTTACCAGGAAAGGGCAATGCCAGGAGAGCCTGCTTTCCACCGCTATCCTACCCTATCACCCATTCCCTGGACGAGTACGGTTCCCTTCCGTCCGCTTGATGATGATGTGGCCGTGACATCAATATCACGCTACATGATCACCGAGTACGTCCTCACCTCCGAGCCCGTCTAGATGCAATCTGGGTTGAGCCAGCGCTTGGTGTAGCCCTGTTTACACCAACCTCTCCACCCGTTGATTCACTTTCGTGCACACCACCACCGCATGTTAGATTGTAGTACCGGAGTTCCCGCGAGATGTGTGTGCTTAAGTAGGCATGCATTTTGTTGTGGATAGCAATAAAATGTGATGTTGCTTGTATGTAATCTTGATGCCTTGTGTGCTCTTATTTGAATCATTTCTTTTGCTTCTTTCTTTGGGCCTTCGGTGTCACCTTATTCTCCCTTATGAAAGTTGCTCATCAACCGACACCGGACTCGAAGAATCAATGAGGATTTCAAATACTTGGACGCGCAGCAAAACATTATGGAATTCTCAGCCGACTGCATTGTATTGGGAATATCTAATCTGAATGCAAATGATATCCTAGATTGATTATCACCATCAAGTTTACATCAATGTGCAACCATCACAATCGTAATGAACCAGCTGGAAGACAATTTGTGTGCAAGACAACAGTACATTTCCAGTCAGAGGAATACCAAGGGTATATATATATATATATATATATATATATATATATATATATGTATATATATATATATATATATATATATATATATATATATATATATATATGTATATATATATATATATATATATGGCATTCAGTCCGTATATCATAGAGAGAAGCTTCTGGTGTAAGCAACCCAGTCTTCCTCCGCACGCTACCAGAGAAGCTTACGACGCAAGGTTCCTCAGTCTTCCTCGATACGACATATGGATATCTTCCAGTGTAAGATACTCAGTCTTCTTCGGTAAGCCACCGCAGAAAGCTTCTGGAATAAGTCAGCAAATCTTCCTCAGTAAGCTACCTAGGGAAAAGCTTCTGAAGCACGGTACCCAGTCTTTTTCAGCAAGCTATCCCGGCAAAAGCTTTGAGCATAAGCTATTCAGTCTTCCTCAGCATGATACTCTCGATAGCTTTCAACACAAGCTACCCAATCTTCGTCAGTACGACACTACAAATAGTTGACAACGTTGGTACAAGTAATTACGCAGTGAGTTGTCAGTGCACCTCAAGAGTCAAGCCCATAATAGTTTGATCAGAAACACGAGCTAGTCAGGACACAAGTGTCTGCCTCAGGAATCAAATGCTCAGCCATACACACTTCCATGTCTATTGTGAGCATGCTGTCAGGGTCATGCAAGTCACTCGTACGATAATGCAAGCAAGGTGAGAATCCAACCACCACATGAGTTATGCAAGAGGAAGAAAGCCAGCTATACACCTCAGTGTGATGCAAGGACTAACAAGCTATGAAGTAAGACAATTTTGGGACAACAATCTTACCAGTGGTTATCAAGGCCAGCTTCCTCACGCCTGAAAAAGTGATATCGTTAACTTTTGTCACTGTCTTGCATGATTGACGACCACCGTGAGCTCCATACGAGTACATGTGAACCTGGTATATTTCCTATGACACGAGTCATGAACAAGGATAAGGTATGAATGCCGGAATATTGCACCTATGGTCACATGAAGAATTAAGGATATAAATGGCCATGCTCTTTCAGCAAAAGATTCAAAAAAAGAGAACAATAATGATGCAGCAAGACTGGCAATACAGTTATGATAATCGTTGTCTGAACAACACGGTACGGATACCCAAGACAGTCTGATTCCGTATCAATAACCATGAACACACACCCAAGCGGTCTACTCTATTTTGTAAGGACCTCATATCAAGGTAACACGCTTGTCCAAATATGCCCAGAATTGTCAGTATCGTATATTCAAGTCTGTCATGTCAGACCAAAGGCCAGCTCTGCAGTTTGACTCCAGCAACCAAGTTAACGCATCGCACGGCCTACGGCCCACATATGGATATACCGACAGAATGAGTAATCATGATGCTGAACAATAAATTCGGAACATGTGTCCTCACATATGGTACCCAGTAAAATGATAGCCGGCCATGAACAAGATTTTTCGCCAGAACCACCGTCAGTCAAGTCTCCGGATGCTATTGCTATAAGGCCGTACACCTTTATACTAGCCACGACAGACGACAGTCGAATCTTTTGGTATGGGTTTGATACTCAAGACAGTGGAGCCAGCTAAGATGATTCAGAACTCCCTATAAGTAGTCAGATTCTGCCAAGAGAACGGTTATGATCTCCAGTATGGTTTTGAATCCGGGGGACATGCATATAGTAACCCGATGCAAGGATTGAAAGGTTCCGTGTCCAACGAGGAATTTGTTCACAACTTCATGGAATACTATCGGTGCTGGATAGAAAAATGTCACGTCAATGGGGAAATCACTCCCGGACTTATGGAAATTCCAGTCACGATAATATCAGATTAGCCAGCAGACATAAAAGAATTAGAGTCAGAGTAAGGATGAACATATGAAGGAAGACTTGTCAGAATGTGGGATATGGTGAAGCAAACCACCCCGGAGCAAGGTAATCAGGTCATACAAAATTCAGTGGGAACATCATATAAAGGAAAAGGATACCCGAGTTGGAAAAGGTCTCCTTAAGTCAGAATATTCATACTTGTTCCCTGAGCAACCAAATCTCGAGGACGAGATTTTTTTAAGGGGGGTAGGTTTGTGACACCCCGATTTTTGGCCCTTTCTTTTTCTTTTGGATTTCTTTGAATTTTATTTGGAGCTCCTTTTATGTGGCTCTGTGATCTTGAAACCTGGAGAGATCATCTCTTCTTCCTGTCCCAAGTGGCTTGTCACTCTCAAATATTTCCCAAGGCCATGTCATTTCCATCTTAGCCCAACCCCAAATTTTTATTTCTTGGGAATATTCCTTTTTCTATTAAAGGAATAACCCTGTGTGCCCTAGGTTGTGAAGCAACCTATATTTCTGCCTTTCCTAAAATTCCCACAAAATTCTCAAAATTCCTTTGAACCATATGGACCTTGGATATGTAAAAATATTCAAGATTTCTAACTCATGGTGAGCACACCATCCAATCTTTGTTTCTGGTAACAATTTCAGTTTGTGAACCAACTATATTTTATATTGCTTCAAAAATTCTGAAATTAATCCAGGACCCAAATATACCTATATACTTTGAGCATGCCAAAATTCACATCATTTTTCCAAGCAATTTTCTCCACAAAATTCCCCCAAGTTTCTGTCCACAAGAAAGCATTGTGAAGGAAGTACCATTTTTATTTATCCAAATGGTATGAAATTTTTACAGTGCCTTCATATGCCCAAATCATCATCCTCCACCAAATTTCAGCTCAATCCAATCATCCATGTGAGTGCAGCTTCAAGATCTATTTTCTAGACCAGATATGCAGTTGTGAAGCAACTATGATAAATATTGGTCCAAATCCTTTAATATTTCACAGGACTGTAGACCTTCCTACCCTAAACCCCTATGACATCTTTCTTGGCCCAATCGTCAAGTCATTTGACCACATCTTCATGCCCAAGTTTGCTACCACAAACTTTAGATGATCACTCCCATCAGCACACAGTTGCTTTCTTCGAGCTATCACCTCAGGGAGGTCCCATTTGGGAAGGACTACGCGGTAGACATCTTTTGGCAGTCCCCCGTGCCCTCTCCTCGCCATGCCATGCGGTGACCACGCGGGTAGGCATGCGTTTGGCGCGCTCTGAGCGTCGGCTAGCTCCGGGCACTGCCCTTCTAGCCGCTCCCGCGCGTCCTATCTTGTCCACCGCGTCGCCCATAGTCCCCTGCATCCACGCGTGCCCTGGCCCCCTCCCCTTTCCTTCCCGGCGCGCCACGCCGCACCGCATGCCCGCGGCCGCCGTCATCTTCTTCCTAGCATCTTCCTCCTCGAATTCTCCCGAAGCCCTCCGTGGCCTCTTCGCACCGCGTGAGCCCTCTGGCCCCTCTCCCCCTCCCCTACGCGTGGCCTCCTCACTCCAGTGCGCCGGCGCACGCGTCGCGGTGGCCGCGCTCACCCTGAGCTTCGCCCCGGCTATCTAAGCTATCCCCGGGCCTCTCCGAGCACGGCAACCTCTTCTCCTCCCTCCTAGCAACCTCCCCGACCACTCCCTCGAGCTCGAGGAGCCCCCATTACTTCCCCACGGCCTCCATTGTCGCCTCGGACTCGGCTCAAATTGGAGCCACCCGAGCCCCCTCTCTCCCTCTAGCCCTCTCCAAGGTGCTCTCCTAGCCGCGGTGGATCCCTTCCCTACTCTCTCCCCACCATTCCACCACCGGAGCGCCGTGCCCAACTCCGGCCGTAGCCGCCTTCCGCCATGGCCGGTGCCAGGTGCACCTCGGCCATTCCCCTGCTGTCGTGGTTTTGTCACGGAAAGAAGTCCTTGTGGAAGGAACTTAGTGGTGAGGCCATCGCACCTAGGTGGTAGCTTGAACGGGGTTGGTTGGAATCGAGAGACGCGAGTTTTACCCAGGTTCGGCCCCTCACGGTGAAGGTAAAAGCCTACATCCTGCTTGATTGCTATTGATGATGATCTGGATTACAAGGGTGCTGTTTCGCTACCTCTATCTCGAGAGCTAGTTTTTCTGTCTCTCCTGACTTGTCCCTCTTGGGGTGCCTTGCCCCTCCTTATATAAGTTGAAGGGGCCGGCTTACATGTAGAGTCCTAGTAGGACTACAACTAGTCTATTTTCTATTATGAGTCGGATCCAAGTCCGGGTCTTTTCTTCTGAGTTAAGACAATCCCTCTTGTGCCTTCTCCATGAGCCGACCCTTTGTGGTTCCTCCATGATCCGGCATTCGGCCGGGTCTCACTCTGGGCCTTCGGGCCCTTCTTGTCTTCTTGCCATGACCCAGAAAGTAAGGTGACCCATGAAGCCGCCATGCTTCTGGCCGGGTGACACATTTAGCCGGGTCTTGGTCGTGGGGAACATCCCCAACATTAGCCCCCAGGTTAGCTTGAATTTATTCATGCTAAGCTCCTGAAATAAGAATATGTTAAGGGACCGGCTCGCTCAATTGACCAGCTCCTAAAAGTCCAAGTCTCTGTCATATCAACATGCTAGCTTCAGAGTCAACTTGCTGACGCTGGTTCCACGCAGAAAAATATTGGAAAAATAACCCATATGACATTTTGAGTTGTCTTCCAATGCTTTGGCTTGATAAAATTATTGGAAAAAAGAAATTCGTCTGATGTTGAGCCAACTTTCAATGCTTCAGACTTGATGAAAATATTAGGAATAAGAAATCTGTATGATATTGAGCCAGCTTTCAATGCTTCGGCTTGGGAATAAGAAATCCATATGATATTGAGCCGACACTTGAATTTGTTTTTCTTCACCAAGGATATGAGATACGGCTTGCTCAAAACTGAGAACTTGAAGGTGTTCCTCCCTTATATCCATATTAACTGTAGCCCCCAAGCCTTAAGAATAGAAGATAGTGATAGCTTAAGACTTGCTTAAATATAAATGTTGCAACTTTGGAGAAATCTGGGTTGTTCATCTGAGTCACCAGTCATAAACTGAATGTTTGCATTTCACATGTGTAGCCCCCAAGGGCCGGCTCATTAGTATGTGATGGGCCGGGTCTTCAATTTGAATCTTATGATCTGTTTAAACAACTGAATGCTGTAGCCCCCAAGTGCCGGGTTGTCTTGCCTGCAGCTACCTAGGACTTGAACTTAGCTTTTGATGTTTGTAGATGTATAGCCGCAAATAATGTAGCCCCCAAGGGCCGGTTTAGCTGTTCTCATCAATCTGGAACTTGAACTATCTGCAGTCAATGACTGTAGCCCCCAAGGGTCGGGTCACTATTAATAGTGAGCCGGGTCTTCGATGAAAGTAGTTTAAAATGAAAATGCATTAGCCCCCAAGTGCCGTGGTGCATGTTTGCAGCGACATGGGACTTTCATACTTAATGTAATCTTGATTTGAATAATGTAGCCCCCAAGTGCCGGGTTGTGTGCCTGCTGCGACTCGGGACTTTTCCTTCCTTTGTAGAATAAAATCAGATCCACTGTAGCCCCCAAGTGCCGGGTTGTATTGCCTGCAGCAGCTTGGGACTTTTGTAATATATACTCCAACATTTTTCCAACCGAGTCTGAGGGACAGTCTGTAGCAGAATAGTCATATTTCTGCAAAAACATTGATATTCGGCCCAATGATCTTTGTGATAAACTAGGAAACTTAATGTCCTTTTCTGGATGATGTTGCTGGGTACTTTACACATCAATGCTGAATTTGTTGCTAAATCCATCAAGAGTGCTGCCTTGCATAACACTTCATATTTCATTGCCTTTGATAAAGCCGCTTGCCATGATCTTTGCCATGATATGCTTGCTTGAATTTTTGTTCTTCTTTGTAGCATCACAATAATCCAATTTGCGAATTGGCACTGGTAATTTATTACACCATGCTCCTTATTGTAAGCTAGCAGTTTGGATTTAGAAAAAGAATAGCCATCTCTCTGAGCCGACTTTGAAAACCTCAATCATTTAATACTGGTTATGATAAACCATGATGAAGACCCAGCTCTCAATTGTAAGGCGGATTTGTAGATGTAGTAAATATGTACCTGCAATTGTTTCAAAGTCAGCCTTGATAGCCATGTTATTTGAAACTGGTTTTGATAAACCATATAAGACCCGGCCATTTTGGCTATCAAAGATTTGTTTGTTCCTGCAGAGTTACAATGTAACACGGTTTGAAAACCGGCTCCTGCGACATAGACAAATATAGACATGTATATATGATGCATTGTATGATGATGGAATGTATGATGATGTATTTGTATGATAACAGAGTATAAAAACGCCGGCTTTCGAGGCACGACATAAGCCCGGCTTTCGAGGCTCGAGTCTTGGTTTCGCTTCCTGTGGAAGCAATTTTTTTAACCTCTTTTGGTTTATCCTAACTCTCTGAAAACCGGCTCTCACGTGACCAACTGATGTTTTAACTCTGATGAATTCAGGGTCACCTCTGTGATTGACTCATCAGGCGTGCGCTGGGTCACCTTTTCGGAGTAGCATCTTGCTAACATGCAGGTTTAACCAAGTAAAGTTTGGCTTTTGCCGGGTTAAAGGGTTTTGTAAGCTAAACTCGATGAGTTGGAAGCCCCCAAGTAACCATATGATCATGCAAAAGCTCAGCATAGGATATACAGGAGACAACGCTACTACTGCAAAACATCTGGGGTCCTGATAAGCCGGCTTTATTCCATTGATCATTATTGAGCAGGATACCCATGTTTAGACTGCGCATCATGGCAACTAGTCTTATTTGGTAACCTTTCTTTTCGCCAATACGGCAGGATGCCCATGTTTGAACTGCGCATCATGGCAGCTAGTCCTCTTTGGCAACCTTTACTCTTTCGCCAATGAGGCAGGATACCTATGTTTGAACTGCGCATTGTGGCAGCTACTCCTCTTTGGCAACCCTTACTTTTTCGCCAATAAGGCAGCAGCCCCCGGGACCGGGTTATCTTCCCTACAACGACCCGGGGTTTTTGTATTTGTTGAAACCAGCCAAATCTGCCGAGTCATGTCTGTGTAGCCCGTGAGTCTTAAGTCGACTCGAGGAGTTGGCTTGGGATTCTTTATACTTGGCTATGGCATAAGACGGAGTAGAGTTGACAGCTGAAAGATGGAATTTATTGAAACCGGAGGCGATGTGGCGAGTTGATAATCCTTGCAATACTCGTCGTATGTCCTCCCATTCCTTGCTATTCTGTCTTGTCCGGCTCTCCTGGCTCTTCTAGGGCTATTTTCCTTTCTGTTTCTTCGCTGCTGGCTCTGGAATTGCCGGCTCAACGGTGGCCAGCTCACCTAACTTCTCCAGGGATGGCTCCTCCATGGAGGAATCTCCTGTTTCTTTCGATATGGCGATTTAGACCGGACCGCGGGGAGAGCAGGCCAATGTGCCTATCCATTGGGCAACCCAGCGCGGGCGGAGGCTGGCGCGTCACGCAAGACATGATTCCAAATATTTTCGCGCAAGGCATTTTTTCCTTTTTTGCTCCAGCATTGTTGGAGTAGATCGGACCGCAGGGGCGGCGGCCTGCGTGCATCCGTTGGTCAGCTCGTATGGGTGGGCATGGCCCCGACGTGTTGATGTAAACCGGACAGTAGGGGCGGCAGCCTGTGCGTGTTTGTTCGTCAGGCAGTGCGGCATGCGCAGACACCAGTGCAGGTGATGCTGGCGCGCGCTCTGTATCCGCGGTATAGCGTCACCTTTATAGTGAACACTTGTCCTGCATTTGAAAATATCACAGCCAGAGTAATTGTTCTCGAAGAATTTAATACGGGCTAATAGAACAGATTGGACGGATAGCACCTGATTTATTTGGACGACAGATGATCCCTGTGCAACGTCCGTCGGGATGTTCGATTGACGAGACTCGCCAGATCAATCCACTTTTTTTTGGAATCGTCTTGCAGGCGTCTAACCCGACTAGTCCAACACACGAGTTGACTGCTTCTGGACTTGGCTGTACGTGCGCGCGACCTGCGCGGCCTCTGATTTGTGAGCTGTGATGCATGGACCAGCAAATAACCCTTGATCTGAATATATCTATTCATACATAGGGACTTTGGGCTAGCTTGACGTGAGTAACTAGTGCTCTGGCTCATCTTCACGTGAAAGAGAAAAATCAACTTGATCTTGGGAGGCGTGCGCATACTACTACTACTAGTAATAGTAGATGACCAAAACTTTTTCCATGGCCCCCCTCCTTTTTTTTGCCTGATCTGAACTTGGTCTTGACCCTTGACTCATTGGGAGAATTTAATAGTATACCAGCAATTTGTTCCTTGGAGCTAGCACGTGAAGTCGTGAAATACTTTGATGAACTTTGGTAGCCTGCATGTGTGCTGACGGATCCGACACACGCACAGTAGTTGATTTGTCCCTCTCATTTTGACCGATGTAAAAATTCCGTCGCGACCTTCTTTGGAAGGCGAAATAATAGCAGCGTCCTCTGTTTTTTTCCTTTTTCAGCTATGCGGCACTAGTAGTAGTACTGTAGTACTCCGACTCCCTCTCCTTTTTTTTTCTTTTTTTTCTATTTTCTAGTAGTAGTACTGTAGCGTGGCCTTCTTAAAATTATGGACACGTCCGATGACTTGATGGATCACTGGTAGTTTGCTTGGATAATGATTTCCTATTAGAAGTGGCATATCGATCCGTACCATGGCTGCTTACATGGGTAATCATCAAGTACCTTTTGTCCTTCAGGCACTTTTCTTTCCTTGATTCCCACGTGAGGTAGATGACACGGGCTCTCTTTGCCTTTTGTCTTGACCTGCTGCTGTTGCAGCGTATACATGCGCAGCTTCGCTTTGGGACTTGAAGTGCCCGGTCCTGCCACTTGCGCCGGCCGCCTGCTCCCTCCTTTTTTTAATGGATCGATCAATGCGTGACCATTGACTGGACGGATTGTCTTTCTCTCTCTCTCTCTCTCTCTTTTTATTGACGAGCAGATGTTGATTTTTCTTTTCCTCCGTCTTCGTTCCCACGGTGTTTGATATTGCGCACCTTTTTGCGCATAACTTCTATATCTTGAGGCAGTAATTATAACAACGGATCGGCTGTCGTCCGTGGGCCATATCCGTCGCTACTGCTGTTTGGTGTCCTCCGGCCTCATGCACCAGCTAGTTGGTAACAGATCAAGAACCACCATGATTTTGATTGTCACGGACGTATGCAGCCGCAACATAGGTTTTGTAGAACAGATCGATGTTACGATTGCCCTGCAGTCTACGCGTGAGAGGCGTTGTTGATGTCGAGCCTCCGCGCACGCGCCATTGAAGATGTCCAGGCATATGAGTCGCTTCGGCTGTTGCGATGCTGAGTCGCCGCCATTTTGTTGATGAAGATTGGACCCATTGAAATCTGAATCCACGGCGCACGTTGCCCCACGGTCACAAGGTTGTCCTATCACGGGTTATCGTGCTCGATTGTTTCATGCCGGCTCTTCTTCATCCAACCAATCGCGAGCGTCTCGATCCCTGAAGAGCTCCCGCCAAGAACACAACACCACCGTGCGAGAGCCCCACGGTGAGCGCCAACTGTCATGGTTTTGTCACGGAAAGATGTCCTCATGGAAGGAACTTAGTGGTGAGGTCTTCGCACCTAGGTGGTAGCTTGAACGGGGTTGGTCAGAATCGAGACACATGAGTTTTACCCAGGTTCGGCCCCTCACGGTGAAGGTAAAAGCCTACATCCTGCTTCATTGCTATTGATGATGATCTCGATTACAAGGGTGCTGTTTCGCTACCTCTATCTCGAGAGCTAGTTTTTTTGTCTCTCCTGACTTGTCCCTCTTGGGGTGCCTTGCCCCTCCTTATATAAGTTGAAGGGGCCGACTTACATGTAGAGTCCTAGTAGGACTACAACTAGTCTATTTTCTATTACAAGTAGGATCCTAGTCCGGGTCTTTTCTTCCGAGTTAAGACAATCCCTCCATGAGCCAGCTCTTCGTGGTTCCTCCATGACCCGGCATTCGGCCGGGTCTCACTCTAGGCCTTCGGGCCCTTCTTGTCTTCTTGCCATGACCTAGAAAGTAAGGTGACCCATGAAGCCGCCATGCTTCTAGCCGGGTCACACATTTGGCCGGGTCTTGGTCATGGGGAACATCCCCAACACCCGCCGTCCCTGATGGGCCTCCCAGTCTCGCCGCTCCATAGCGAGCAGTCCGGTGGCCGGAGCCTCGCCGGAGGTGGCCCGAGCAAAATATTTCCGCGAGCTCCTCGCAGTTCTTCCCGGTGATTCCATCAACTCCAGGCAAGCCACGACAGCCACTTGCATGATGGCATTGCAATAGCCATGGTTTCGACTTGAATGTTCGAATAATTATTTGTTCATGTAATTATTGTGAATGCTACTTATATGCTTGTGAATCCATGCCTCTTTCTTATGCCATGTTCATTTTAATCTAGTAAGTGAAATGATTAATTGCTAATATTAGTATTATCATGTTTCATTCTTGTAATCATTTTCGATGCTAGTGATAATGATATGCTCGCATGGGTAGTTATGGTTTGTTATGCAAACACTTGTTATATTCATGATCATCGTTATGCCATGCTCATTTGCATCCCGTAGACTAAATGATTTATCATTATTGATGTTATGATGTTAAATGGTTATGTTTCCCATCCATGGTTACACTGATATCATGCTCATATGCATTGTTATTTCATCATGTTATTTTTTATGACTCGGCTCATCACCATTCAAGTTAAACCTGACATTAATGAAACTTGAACAAATCTGTTGGCTGAGTCATGGTGCCACCGAATCGAGCTCACCAGTGCAACCACAATTCCCTGGATGGGGAGGCCTTAATTCGGTCTATTGTCATGCCTCTCTCCGGTGCCTCCAACTAGGGAAGGTTATGTGCGCGCGCTACCCTGATCAGGTAGGCGGCCATAAGCCTTGTGTGCCCAAGTTGTGTTGTACCTGGGTGTGTAGGGGAACGTGACAGAAAACAAAAAAAATCGGTACAGCGAGCACGCCCAGGATCACTATGGAGATGGCATACAAGGTTTGATCTGATCATTACCGACTCGTAGCGCAGCAGAAGTAGAGTCGATGTAGAACATTGGTGCAGATCCCCGCAACTAGGATTTATAACCTCCCAATCGCGAGGATGTACTCCCTCGTCGGACAGCCCTTCGGGAGGCGGTCGGACAGTCCCTCGGACGATGTCACGGACAGCCCTTCGGGAGGACCCTCGAGGCTCGAACGCTAACTCGGACAGCCCTTCGGGAGGACCCTCGAACAGCCCCTCGGGCAAAAGATCGAACCTACGACCTCTCTACAGGGTTGCACACATACGGTGTCAGCTATCCGGCAGGGCTTCGCCGTCAAGAACTAGTTCCCACCGGAACCCAGACAACCTTTCGTCTCTACGAAACTATTTCGCGGGGAGGGAGAGAGAAGGCCAGATCATGCATGGCATTTGTATGTGAGAAAGAGTGAGTGTGGAGAGTGCCTCTCCACCTCTATTTATAGGAAAACCCAAGGGGTAGGGTGGCACTTGAAATACCCAAAAAACCCATCACATGGAGTTTCAAGAAGGGCATAATGGGAAGGCTAGAGGAGCTCCATGGAGGAGCTCCTCCCTTGGCCGGCCACCATAAGTGGGCCCCCCATGAGGGGCTCTCATCCATCCATGTCATCCCTAAGTTATTTTGGGACAAAGCCCAAAAAGGTGGCTTTCCATAAAGTAACCATAAAGTGCTTTTTCACTATTCATGAACCTATTTTTCCACGACCGATAAATCCGAAAATATTTTTGTGGGTCTTAGAATAATTCCAGTACCCACTAAAATAATTCTGGACGCGTTCCAAAACATTTTCAGATCAATGATTTTCATCAGCGAAAAGCAACCAAAGCCGTTCTGGCAGCTCCGGAACATTTTCGGTTTTTTTCTCGGAAAAATCCCAGAAGTTCCCAGAACAATTCTGGCACCCTCCAAGAATTTCCAGGCGTGTGCCGAAACCAATTTGACTTAATGGTATACTCCGAAACAACTATTCAGTTTTACCAAAACTCTTCCGGTGTTCTCTCTCCGAAACTCTTCCGTTGTCTCCGAAACTTTTCCAATGACTTTCTCTCAGACTGCATGTCTAGTATTCAGCAGATAGATGACCCTTAAGCGTGTGACCCTATAGGTTCGGTGAAGTATAGACATGACCGTAACACTTTCCGATCAATGATCACTAGCGGAACCATGGACACCCATATTGATCCCTATATCCACACGAATAAATATTCGAGTGAACCTCCAGTTGCCGTGTGCTATTCCTGTTGCTTCATGATATATTACAAACACCCGAGGTGAGATTTATCTGCATCCCCATGGATCAATAACTTGTCCACTATGCCAGTTACCTCGTTACCGGTTTTGTTCTCTTTTCTCGTTTCCGTGTTCCGGCATCCCTGTGATCAAATCACATTGTGTCTGGCCAGACGATGATGGATACCGTAACACCGAGAGGGCCCGAGAATATCTCTCCATCGTCGGAGGAGCAAATCCCAATATCGAGCTATCTCATTCCTTGTCATACTTTTCCGTGAACCCGTAAGCCGCCGTAATAGCCACCCAGTTATAGATGACATTTAACAAACCCCAAAGTTCACGAAGCAAGAATGAAGGAACTCAACACTCTCATGGTCTAAGGAATCATGCAAACATTAACTTTCTCTGTGTTATAAACCATTAACTTGTGACGAATGTATCTCATAGCATAACATCAATTCGGGTCGATTCAACACAAGTGTTCTTATAACATTGTGCCCTCAAAATTGCCGGCATAGTCATGCCCATGATCAGGAAAACAGGATCATCATGCAATACTTGAGCCAGTCTTAGAGGCATGACTAGGAATAAATTTTACCGTTTATTATACCACACATGCACATGAGTTTCCCTCCGAGCCTTGTGGATATTGTAGACTCGAGAATCATTGCAGTTATATGTGACACCCTGGTTTTTCAAACTTTTTCTTTCAAAACTTTTCTGGTTTTATTTGCCATTTGATAGTTTTTGGAGTCAATTCTTCGGATTTTGGACTGGGGCACACTTCCATTCTTTTCCCAAGTGTGCCAAGGCTCTCATATTCTCTCTAAAACCCTGCTGGATCAAACCCTAATTTTTATCCTCCCAAAATAATTCATTTCTTCCTCTGATAATATTCATTTCCACTGTGGGTTGTGAAGCAACCTATAGTTCTGTTGATTAGAAAAATCCCAAATTTATACCACATCTTCTTGACATCATCTACTCCCACAATCTCCAAAAATATTTCATTGGCCAGTACAAAATTTTGTCCAGAATATTCCTTTACCTTCTGGACAGGATTGACCGTTTGGGAAGCAACATATGTTTCCATGACTCAGAAAACTCTCAAATAAATCCCTGAGATACTAGGAGTCATATCTTCCTACAATATCCAAAAATATCATCTAGTCCAGTTCAAATTTCCAGCAAAAATATTCTGACAAGCTGCTGGTCATTTCAGACCTTTGTGAAGGAAGTACCAGCTAGAGGTACCCATTGGAGCTGAAATTTTTATGGCATCTTGTCTTCATCAAATAACTCCCAAACACGAAATTTCAGCTTCAGCAGATCATCCATGTGAGTGCATCTTCCTCACCAAGTTTCTGGACCAGTATAGGATTTGTACATGAACTATGTGCAAATCTTTGCAGAAATTTATCAAAACTGGCCAGCAGATAGTCCTTCTTACCTAGAACACCCCAGATAGCTCACTTGGCTTGGAGCACAACTCATCTCTCCTCTAGAACCTCTCCAAGTTTCTGACCAGAAACTGTATTTGATGCTACACTTCAGCTCAGTGTGTATCTAGCCGATTCAGTGGCATAGAGAGGCTACATGACCTAGGGTCAAGGCACTGGACAAAGTTTGTGAAAGCGCAGGTTATCTCCCAAAGGGGGGGTGAATGGGAGATTTTTAAAGTAATTCGTCAAACTCTGATGAATTTGACGAAGAACAGAGTGAAGAAATAGAAACGCAAGGGAAACTAAGTCATCACAGAATCAGAGTACATGCGAACATGATACATAAGGGTGAAGAACAAGCAATCATAGAATCATACACGCATGAAGAATATGAACTGAGGAAATAAAAGATAGCTTGATCAAATACTTCAGTTCAAATTAGTCAGAGGATAGATCACAAATTCTTCAGCAGCGGAATAAAGTAAGAGAGGGTGAGGAATTTGAAACCAGGTTGGCTCGGTGAAGACAATGGTATTTGGTAGACCAGTTCCAGATGCTGTATCAACTGTACGTCTGGTTGAGGCGTCTGAGTCACAACTCAGAGAACACTTAGTCCTCACCGTATTCCTCTTGAGCTAAGATCACTTAGACCTCACCCAATCACTCGTGGTAAGTCTTCAAGGTAGACTTCCAAAACCTTCACAGACTTGTTCACCGGCACGCCACAATTTCTCTTGGGTGCTTAGAACATGACGCCTAACCGTCTGGAGGAATGATAGTCCTCAAAGGTAACAAGTGTCAGATCACACAGATCAATCTCTTCAGTGATGCTCAATCACTTGGGCTCTGGTTGGGTTTTTCCTCACTTAGGTTTTTCCTCACTTGGGTTCACTCAAAGTCGTCAGAGGATGGGTTGCTCTTAAATGACAAGTGTCAAGTTCTCTCGGAGCAGCCAACCAACAACTGGTTGGGGGCGGCTATTTATAGCCAGGGGGCAACCCGACATAAAATGTCATAAATGCCCTTGACTGATTCGACCGTTGTCAGGATAAGGATCCACTCGACAGCTGGCACTCGGCGTCGCAACGGTCGGAAAATTGTACTCTCAATTTTGTCAGGGCACTCAATTTCCTCACTTTAGGCAGATCGCGCTGGCGAACTCCTAACTCCTCAGCCTGACCAAATTCGTCAGCGACCAGATGAACTTTCTCACTGTCGCTAGCAAATGCGTCAGCTGTACTGGAGATTTCCAAAGGCTTCACTCGAAGCGGCTTGTGTATGGGTTTCAGTAAGTTTGAGAAGTTTTGAGCATCACTTTGGAAATGTGAAATATGTTTCACCTAGACCCCCTTTAACAGTACGGTTTTTCCTATGACTCAAATAAGAAGAAAAGGAACTACGAAAACCAAAGTCTTCAAGCTTCAAAGTCTTCACATCAATTTCTTCAAAGGCCGTACCAATTTCATCATCAAATTCTTCACTTGAAGAAATCTATTTTTAGGGGTCGTCTTCCATGTGTTAAACCAAATCTTCAGGGACTCTGTCTCCTGTGTATACTCACAAACACATTAGTTCCTCAACCTATTTGTCTTCAATACTCCAAAACCACTAAGGGGGCACTTGATGCACTTACAATATCCCCCTTTTTGGTGATTGATGACAAATTGGTTAGGCTTTCAACTGGAGTAAAAATAATTGAAGTGTAAGTACAGAGTTTGAAGAAATTGATTCCGAGATATTGAGGAACTCCCCCTGAAGATGTGCATATGAGGAATTTGCTTTGGATTGCAAATGCACATGGCATGATGAGATTGTGGAGATCTCCCCCTATATCTTGGAATCCAATCATGCATGATCATAAGATATTTGAAGAATATGAATGCATGATGAAAATTGGCGTTTGACGAAATTGTGCATGCATGATGAACAGATATATTTATGATCAGAGCACGCATATGAAATATTGCAAAAGAGTCAGACAGCCAACAGTTATTAGAGTTACAACTCGTCAGAGAGCGAATCAGATGAAGTTCGAGAGTTGTAATTCAGTAGCAAAAAAATAGCAAGATATCCCATATATAGACCCGTTTGAAGACTAACTCACACTTCTCCCCCTTTGTCATCAGATGACCAAAAGGAGACAAGGTGAGGACTAACGCCCCTGAAGAATATCATCGCGATGAAGACTTGGGAGCGCCAGCGTTGTCGGGGTCGCGTGAAGCAGATGGACCAGTCGCATCGTCTTCAACAGCTTCATTTTCATCAGTCCGGCGAGATGAAGACTCTGAAGATGGCATGAGGGGAGGAACTTTGGTATTCTTGAACTTCTTCCTTGGTGGGTCTGCCCAGTCAAAGTTCATCTGGAAGTCCAAATCTGCAAGTTCTTCATCGGTCTTGAGATGCGAGAGGATGGCCCATGATCTGTCAAATATCTCATGAAGATAGTAGCGGTTTTTGCGCACTGAGTTATGCGTCACAGTCATGTTGGCTTGAACTGCAGCAAACTGACGCTTAACCCATCTGTGATTTCTGTCCACTTTCTGGTGAAGACTGATGAGCAGCTCACGGTCTTTCATGACACGTGATGCTTCTGGTGAAGAATTTGGCCTTGAAGCTTTGGCTGCTGTATCCTGGCTAGCAGATTTGTCAGCGTTGGAGCTGGAGATTGGTTGACGAAAGTGGCCATCCAGAGGACGTAAGCCTTCATCTACTGGTGTCTTGCCCTTGCCAGGTATTGAGGAGATGGTGGTTTGAAGAATTTCAACTTCAGGCAAATAGCTCAGATGATTTTGTTTGTCAGCCTTGTAGTGAGTTGCAGATCGGGATCCGATGAATCTCATGATCCATGGAGCATATGGCTTCAAATCAAAAGGCGACTGTGCCACTGTGACCAAAGTCCTCAGAAAGAAGTCATGAATGTTGATGGGAGTGCCATGTATAATATGGAACAGCAAATTCTTCATGATTCCCACAACTTCTTCAGTGTTGGAGTTGTGACCCTTAATTGGACTGAGGGTTTTGGACAGAATGCGAAAAATAGTTTTTGGCACATAGATCAAGTCCTTTACTAGGAAGGTTGTCCTTTGAACTTCTCCTTCAGCGATTGGCTTCATCAGCACCTGCATCAGGTGGTTAGGCAGCTCAGGTTCTTCATAGATTCGCTTTGCATCATCTTGGGGCGGATCAACTGGGAGAGCACGAAGAAGTTCTTCAATTGGTGCTTTATAGTGAGTGTCTTCACTCATCCATTCCAGTGCCCATGTTGCAATGTCTTCAGCCTCTCCAGAAAAATGCACAGTGGCATAGAACTGAAGAATGAGTTCTTCATTCCAATCGCACACATCAGAGCAGAAGCTAAGTAATCCTGCATCGTGAAGAACAGCCAGAACTGGCTGAAAGCACGGAAGAGACTCCATATCCATGTGAGGAATATGGCGATGAGGAAATACTTTGTTCTTGTCAAACAGCAACGAGGCATAAAAAATCATCTGCGTCCTTGTCCAGAATCGCATGCGCCTGATCTTGGCTGAGTCATATGGGGACTCGCCTATGAAGAAATTCTTCTCTTCGAAGAATTTGGCGTTGTCGAACTGAGGCCGCCTGAGGGTTCTGCCAATCTTGGGCATAACTGGCACTGGCTGAAGGTTGTGCATCTTCTTGCGGACATCAAACACTGGTCATGGGGACCCAGTGGAATCATTGGGATCAGTAACAGCAAGTGATTTAGCAATTTCCTCAGCTGTGGCAGTTGGAACAGTATCTGTATCTGCTGAAGGAGTTGAATCATCGCGCCGAGGGGATGTATTGATGACATCTACGGTGGGCTCTTCTTGAGCAGTTTCATCAGCTGCTGCAGCTGGTATTTCTTCAGGAATGCTCTGGAGGGGTGAAGGTTGTTTCTCCTCAGAGCCCGTATGAATTTCTTTAGTGACGATGGGTTATTGCGGCACTTGCGTCAGAGGTGTGGTGAGGGGTGAGTTAGGATGGAACGCTTCCCAAAAGTCATCAACGATTGGTGGGGTTGTAGCGCCATCAATGTCCACATCCTCTTCAGTTGCTTCACTGCTTGCAGTCGGATCAGTGCCATTTTCTTCAGTCAACGGAACCTGTGAGGGCTTCCATGACACAATCTGGTGAAGCGAAGCAATATCTTCGACTTCATTCTCTTCATCCACTAGCTCTGTGGTAGCAGCTGAGTGGGTTTCTTTGTCATCTTCATCAGCCTGAGGAATTTCATATTCCACCCCATATGGAACAAGTTGAAGATTTGCAGAGGCAGGAGTAGGGGGCGCTGATGAGATTGGTATGGCATCAATTGGTTCTTCTGAAGACAATGGAGCCGTCTTCACTTTCTTCACTGTTGCAGTGATGGTCGATGGGGCTGAAGCTTTTCTCTTCTTTGCTTCCTTCTCTGCAGCCTTTGTTCTCTTCACTTCAGCTGCAAAAGGAAGTGTGATATGCTTCACAGATGAAGACATTGGAGGAACTGTTGCAGAAGAACTTGGTGGTTCATTTTCTTCAGGGTCGACTGATGCAGTCGCCCTTGCTGTTTCTTCAGGAACAATATTGTCAGTTGCCCTTCACTTTCTTCAGGCACAACCTCTATTGCCCTGGTTGTCTCACTGGTTGGAGCTGGAGCTGAGGAACTGGAAGGAGGCACCGTGCCGATCTTGGCAGCCTCACGCTGGTTGTGCTCTTCAACAACCTTTTTGGTTGTGGTGATGAATCGGTCACGCACACCACAGCAGTGACTAGACTATCTTTCAAATTCCTCAGACAGCTGTTGAATCTCATATTGCAAGGCCACAAGCTGCTGAGGGGAAATAGAGAGCATGTTCTTCCGCAGCTCCTTCTCTTTCTGCAGCTGCTGTTTCCTTACCAGTTTAGCTTGAGCAATTTTGTGCTTCTCATTCAATATGAAAGCAGACAGCACATGACTCGGACCAGGAGGCAGGTTCAGTTCGTCAAGAGGTGTATCTGGCTTGGTGCACCAGATACCAATGAAGTCTAGCAGCTTCTTTGGATCAAGCATCATTGGAACTGAAGAATTCTTAGCAATGGCAGCTTGCTCTTGCTTTCTTCTGAGGAACTCCGCGAGCTCATCTTCGTCAGCCTGCCCGTGTTCATCAGCCTGAGGCACGACGGCCTTGCTTTTGGGACTTGGCCTAGTTCCACGGCCAGCAGTTGCCTTTCTCTTCAGCATGGGCAATGAAGATGATGACTGCCCACAAGCTGAGGCACTTGATGCAGCGATCGAGGCTGTTGCAAAGCCCTCGGTGCGCTGGCAAGATGCGAGCACGACCGGTGTTGAAGATTTTGCTGCTGCCACTGAAGAACTTGTAGCAGGAGGAGGCACTGAAGATTTTGATGCCTTGGGTGCTGAAGCCTTTGAAGAAGCTGGCTGGGCCACTGAGGGCTTTGGGACAGTTGGCTTCGACTTGATGGCAGGCTTCTTTTGCATAGCCTTCATTGGAGCACTGGTACTGCCACTTGCACCAGCTTCAGCTGAGGCCTTTGTGGCCCGGTTGAATTCATCAACGGCCTTCTTTGCCTGTTTCTGCAACTTAGCCTGTTGCTTTGCCCATTCTTTGGGGAATTCTTCACCCCTTCGGATGCTGGTGGGATCAGCAGTTTGGCCTTTAGCAAGCGGTGGCCTGTTGCAAGGTGGCTTCACATCAAAGTCCTTCATGTACTTGGAGGTGACAAAATTGTAATCCCTCCACTGGTATGTCCAGTACCTCTTGATCTTTTGCATACGCGTTTTGCGCTGCTCCTTTGTTTCTTTTCCATGAGTTTCCTCATCTGGTGTGCAATATCCATCATACAAATCATATGGTATCTCAAAAGCTGTGTGTTCTTCTTTCCGTTTGCCTCCCTTCTGAGGCCTTTTCCCGTCAGCCATTTTCTTCAGCTGAGGTTTTTGAAGTTTTGAGGACTCTGAAGCTGTTTTGAAGATTTTCCTCAAGCAATGCTGCAAATGAATTAATTTTATGAGAACCTAGTGATTCGTCTGCAGACATGGTACCTGTGAATAGAGTATAGTTGCGAGGAAATAGGGAAGAGTCACATGCGTTCTCAGAGATTTTTTAAAATAAACCAGGTGAAGAAATTGACCCTTATCGTTTTGACGCATTTCACTAAGTGTTCTTGACACAGGTTCCAGAGTTGTACATATTGAAGCAATTGCACAAATGAGGAATCTTGTTGTTAAGTGTAACTTAGGTGAAAATACTCAAGACTGGCCAGATGGAGGTGCTGAAGAATTGAAAGAGTGGTAAAAACAGCACTTGAAGATTTTGAGGCGGCAAAAGGATCAAACTGGGGTGGTAAAAATAACTTTTATTTACCCCAATGATGAACTCGACGAACTGGACGACGAGGTGATTGAAATCATCAGTTCAGATCTTCCGTGCCCTAACTTGGCGACGAAAGACGTCTACGGCGGCGGCGGAGGTCAAGAAATCCGCGGCCGGCGCAAGTACGACGGCGAAGAAGTCGAGGCAGTGAAGCTCTTCCTCTCCGGTGACGATGAGATCCAGTGGCGGCGCTAGGGTTTGAGAGCGACAGGGGCGAGAGTGAAAGGAGTTGAGGTTGACGGGGTCAAGCCTTTATATAGGTGTGGTAAAAACCGAGCGGCCCGAAGATTTTGGACGGATAAGCCCCTGGCGATTTGCATGTGTGTGACACGCGTCACACATGCATTTTCATCTCTATCCTCGCGTGCGAAGTGCGGGATGAAGTTACTGTGGCAACCGCCAAAAATTGATTAGAATATTTTCAAAAAGTGTTCGCAATTTCTTCAGCTGTCAAGGACACAGTGAAGACTTTGAACAGAGTCAAGTAGAACGCATATGAAGAGATTGTGAACAGAGTGGGTTGAGTTTAGCATAGAGGGGAGCGGGTCCGATCACATCCACATAGATGACGAAAAACACGATTGAAGAATTAGCTATATGTGGATGCCGTTGAGGACATGAAGAACTCAATATATATATATATATATATATATATATATATATATATATATATATAGGTATAGAACCAAAAGCAGTGAAGAATAACCTCAAATGATGAATTTGAAAAGTTTGACGAAATTGCAAATGACGAAAAACTCAAATTTGAAGAATGTCAAAAGAGGTGGTGGCGTTACCCACCGTATAAGAACTATGATGATTTCAGACACCGCGTACAATTGTCGTAGGGTTCTGAGAATCAAGTTCTTCATTAATTTCTTCACACTTAGAGGGTTAGTCTTCATTGATTGAAGAAAAACGTTACTTCGTGTGTTGTGCATCAAAGTCATCAAGAATGCATAGGCGTTAGGATGTGTGTCCAATTCAAAGGACATTCGAAGATTCTAAGATGTTTAGCTCACACCGCAACATGCAAAACCTCCTCTCATCCAAGGGTTTAGTGAAGATATCTACAAGCTGGTCTTTAGTCTTCACGTGGTCGATGACGATGTCTCCCTTCAGCACATGATCACAAAGAAAATGGTGACGAATCTCAATGTGCTTCGTCCTTGAGTGTTGCACTGGGTTGTGGGCGATCTTGATGGCACTCTCATTGTCGCAGAAGAGTGGCACTTTCTTCACGTTGACGCCATAATCCTTGAGGGTTTGCTTCATCCAGAGTAACTGAGAGCAGCAGGCGCCCGCAGCAATGTACTCAGCCTCGGCAGTAGAAAGTGAAACGCAGTTCTGCTTCTTCGAGGACCAACATACAAGAGATCGTCCGAGGAAATGGCATGTGCCTGATGTTGACTTGCGATCCACATGATCACCAGCATAATTAGAATCAGAATATCCAGCAAGATCAAGTGATGAGCCCTTGGGATACCATAATCCCAGCGTTGGGGTGTGAGCCAAATATCGAAGAATTCGTTTCATAGCCTGGTGGTGTGATTCCTTCGGTGACGCTTGAAAGTGGGCACACATGCAAACGCTAAGCATAATATCTGGCCTAGATGCACATAGGTAAAGCAGCGAACCAATGATGGAGCGATATACCTTTTGATCGAAATCTTTACCATTTTCGTCAGTGTTGAGTTGGCCATTTGTTGGCATTGGTATCTTGAGGCCTTTGCAATCTTGCATTCCGAATTTCTTCAGGCAGTCTCTGAGGTATTTCTCCTGAGATATAAAGATGCCATTGGGTTGTTGACGAATTTGAAGCCCGAGGAAGAATTTCAACTCTCCCATCATAGACATCTGATATTCTTCTTGCATCATATGAGCAAATTCGTCACTATATTTCTTGTTAGTGCAACCAAAGATAATATCATCAACATATATTTGACATATGAACAGTTCACCATCATAAGATTTAGTAAAGAGAGTAGGGTCAAGTGAACCGGGCTTGAACCCCTTTTTCTTCCAGAATTCCTTCAGTGTATCATACCAAGCCCTAGGGGCCTGCTTGAGGCCATAAAGAGCCTTGTTGAGTCTGAAGACTTTGTCAGGATGCTTTGGGTCCTCAAAATCTGGTGGTTGAGCAACATATACTTCTTCCTCAAGCTTACCATTGAGGAATGCACTTTTCACATCCATTTGATATAAGAGGATATCATGATGGTTAGCATATGCAAGCAATATTCGAATGGCTTCAAGCCTAGCAACAGGTGCAAATGTTTCATCGAAATCAATACCCTCAGCCTGTGTGTAGCCTTGAACTACAAGACGAGCCTTATTCGTCACCACTTGGCCATTTTCGTCTTGTTTGTTGCGGTAGATCCACTTAGTGCCGATGATATTGTGCTTGCGTGGATCAGGACGCTTAACAAGCTCCCACACATTGTTGAGCTCGAATTGACGCAATTCATCTTGCATCGCTTGAATCCATTCAGGTTCCAGAAAGGCTTCATCAACTTTGGTGGGCTCTGAAATATAGACAAACGCGTAATGCCCACAAAAGTTAGCTAAATGTGAAGCTCTTGAGCGAGTCAGGGGACCAGGTGCATTGATGTTGTCGAGGATTTTCTCAATCTGCACTTCATTCGCCACTCGTGGATGTGCTGGACGAGGGCCTTGTTGTTGTTGTTGTTGTTGCCATGCAGAATCCTCAGTGTCATTTTCATTAGGATGTTCATTTTCTTCACGACGAGGAATGGCCACTTCTTCATCAGCAACTATTTCTTCACTGGGTACAATTTCACCAGTGCCCATCAGCTTGATAGATTCCTCAGGTGGCATTTCATCTAGCACAGGAGGCTGGTGCTCTCTTTGCGAGCCGTTAGTTTCATCGAACCGCACATCTATAGTTTCAACAACCTTGTGGTGGAAGGAGTTGAAGACTCTGTAGGTGTGCGAGTCCTTTCCGTAACCAAGCATAAAACCTTCATGTGCTTTCGGTGCAAATTTAGAATTGTGATGAGGATCTCTAATCTAGCATTTAGCACCGAAGACTTTGAAATAACTCACATTGGGTTTCTTGTCAGTGAGGAGTTCATATGAAGTCTTCTTGAGGAATTTGTGAAGATATACCCGGTTGATGATGTGGCATGCAGTGTCAATTGCCTCAGGCCAGAAGTGACGTGGAGTCTTGTATTCATCAAGCATAGTACGCGCCATCTATATGAGGGTTCTGTTCTTGCGCTCCACAACTCCATTCTGCTAAGGAGTGTAGGGAGCAGAGAGCTCATGAGTGATTCCAAGTTCATCAAGATAATCATCGAGGCCAGTATTCTTGAAGTCAGTGCCATTGTCACTCCTGATGTGCTTGATATTGAGACCATAATTTGTCATGGCCTGATTGGAAAATCGTCAGAAGACGTTCCGAACTTTAGTCTTGTAGGTAATGATGTGCACCCAGGTGTAGCGAGAGTAGTCATCAACAATGACGAATCCGTAGAGTGATGCTGCATTGGTTAGTGTGGCATAATGCGTAGGACCAAACAAATCCATATGAAGCAATTCAAAAGGACGAGTAGTGGTCATGATAGTCTTCGCCTACTGCTTGGCTCTGGTCATCTTTCCAGACTCACAAGCGCCACAGAGGTGATCCTTGACGAATTTGACACCCTCGACGCCAATGATATGCTTCTTCTTGACGAGAGTGCTCAAATTGCTCATTCCAGCATGTCCAAGTCATCGATGCCATAGCCAGCATTCCGAAGCTTTTGCCATTAGACATGTTGCGGGCTGAGGACCTGTAGAGAAATCTACAATATACAAGTCACCTCTCCTAAAGCCTTAGAAGACTTTGGATTTTTCAGATTCCAACAGCACAATACATCTATATTTGCCGAAGATGACACTCATATCAAGATCACAAAGCATTGAGACAGACATGAGGTTGAATCCAAGGGACTCGACAAGCATCACCTTTTCTATGTGTCGATCCTTTGAAATGGCAACCTTACCTAGACCCAATCCCTTGCTTTTTCCTTTGTCAGCGTAAGTGATATGCTTCAGATGTGAAGGAGTAAGGGGAGCATCGGTGAGGAGATTCCTATCTGCAGTCATATGATTCATGCAGCCATTGTCCAAGACCCATTCAGTGGCTAAAGGTGTATCATCCTGTAGAAGCATTAGTCTGACTTACAAATTCATATGCTTCAAAGTGAAGAATATGATAATGATCAATTTCATCAGACAATTTCATTGATGTATAATGTAAAGCAGCATAAGGGATGTGTGAAATGAAGCATTCATTCTAGCATGATTAGCCTGCATCCCAACATGCATTTTGTCAGGTCTTCAGCAAATTCATCAGACATTTAGTTGTCTGAAGACCTGACCCTGCAGAAGAGATTAGTTCTTCTTAACCACCCACATCTGAATGGGTGGCTGAGAAGCAATGTGATGAAGTGATGGAGAACTTAGGCATTGAAGAATATGCATTTCTCTTCACAGGAGGGTTATAGTAATTGAATGAATAAGCAGAGAAATTCTTCGAAGATTTGTGAACATAGTGGTTCGAAGAATAATGCTCATATTCATCAAAACGCTGTTTGTTTCCCTGCGAAACAGAGGCATTAGAGCGACCATAAGTGGGTTTTTGTCCATTTGACGACTTCGATCCCTGTGAAGAATTTGTCCTGGGAAGTTTCTTCTTCATCGGTGGTGTCATGATGACATTCACCTGAAGATTTTCTAAAAGGCTTTTGGGCACCCAGATTTTCTTCACAGGTGGACCGTTCTGCAGTTAGTACCAATGAATTTGGCAAAGACCTCACCATTCTGATTCTTGAACAGTTTATAATTTGAGTCAAAAGACTCATCCGAAGAATATGAAGAATCACAAGTATTGCCAGATAAAGTAGATGGGTCTACTGGGGGTCCCTTTGCAGCAACCCATGTGGTTTTGGGATACTGCTCAGGCTTCCAGTATGAACCATCAGCATTGAGCTTTCTCTCAAAGGCAATACCCTCTTTCCTAGGGTTCCTGTGAAGAATTTGCTTTTTGAGCACGTCACACAGGGTTTAATGCCCTTTGAGGCTTTTGTACATGCCAGTGACATATAATTCCTTCAGCCCTGCATTTTCATCAGTATCACCGGTGGCTTCCTCAGATGAGGGGTTAGTGGCCACTGTAGCAGTTGAAGCAATTGCAAGTACAAAAGCATTTGAACATTCAGCTGAAGAATTAGCATTATCACGTTCAAGGCATTTTAAGCATGGTGCAACAAATTCTTCCTGAGCGGTACTGATCTATTGAGCGAGGAGTGAATCGTTTTCTTTTTGAAGATCATCATGAGATGCTCTCAGCTTCTCAAGATCTTGCTTCCTTTGAAGAAATTCATTGGACTTCTCATGTTCAGCTGAGAGGGACACATGACGACTTTCAAGTTCGTCATATTTAGACTTAAGCCTTCTGAGATCCTCAGATAGGACTTGACTACGATCCATTTCCTCGTCCAACAGGTCATCGCTTTTGTCTAGCAGTTTTTGAATCTTTTCCATGGCATGTTGCTGTTCAGTTGCATTTTTAGCAAGTTTCTTATAGCTTGGTCTAGATTCACACTCAGAGTCATCATCACTGGAGGCTTCAAAGTAAGCTTCTCGTGAGGTTACCTTTGCACCTCGAGCCATGAAGCAATAGGTGGGAGCATAGTCATCAGCACAGTCATCATTGTTGGTGGAGATACCATTATCCTCAGTGTTGAAGATGGACTTGCTGATGTACTCAGTAGCGAGTGCAAGGCTTGCCACACCAGTGTCTGACTCCTCCTCAGATTCCTTAGCTTGCTGATCATCAGATTCTTCTTCAGAATCCATTTCCTTCCCGAGTAATACACGAGCTTTGCCAGAACTAGATTTCTTGTGAGATGAGGACTTTGATGAAGACTTTGAGGACTTAGATGAAGACTTCTTTTTCTTCCCATCAGATTCATCATCATCCCTGCTCTTCTTCTTCTTCTTTTGCCAAAGAGGGCAGTCGGCGATGTAGTGGCCTGACTTCTTGCAATTGTGACATGTTCTTTTGTTGTAGTCTCGAGCAGACACTTCTCCAGTGTTCTTCGAGTCATACCTTGAAGATTTTCCGAATCTGTTCTTCTTGGAAAACTTCTGGAACTTCTTCACCAGCATAGCCAGTTCTCTGCCAATTTCCTCAGCACCGTTAGAACTGCTCTCATATTCCTCTTCTTCTTCTTCAGATGAAGAAATAACCTTGGCTTTTGCTTTAGCCTTCAGAGCGCGGGGGCGACCATAGCTGGGTCCATACATATCTCTCTTCTCAGCTTGCTGAAATTCATGTGTGTTGAGCCTCTCAAGAATATCAGCAGGATCCAGTGACTTGTAATCAGGGCGCTCTTGAATCATTAGTGCCAAAGTGTCGAAGGAACTGTCCAGAGACCTCAGCAACTTCTTCACCACCTCATGATCGGTGATGTCAGCAGCACCTAGAACCTGAAGCTCATTGGAGATATCAGTGAGGCGGTCGAAGGTTTGTTGCACGTTTTCGTTGTCGAGTCTTTTGAAGCGGTTGAAGAGATTGCGCAGAACATCAGCTCGGGAGTCACGTTGAGTGGAAACACCTTCATTCACTTTTGAAAGCCGGTCCCAGATAAGCTACAAGGTTTCCAGTGCACTCACTCTGCCATACTGTCCTTTGTTGAGATGCCCACAAATGATGTTCTTCGCTTGAGAGTCCAGTTGCTTGAAAGGCTTCAAGTCAGCAGCATTGATACTTGGTGAAATGGTGGGGATGCCGTTCTCGATGACGAACCAGAGATCATTGTCAATAGCCTCAAGATGCATTCGCATCTTGTTCTTCCAGTAGGGATAGTCTGTGCCATCGAAGATGGGGCACGCAGCGGAGACCTTGATCATACCTGCGGTCGACATCACTAAAACTCCAGGTGGTTAAACCAAAAGCACACAGAACAAGGGAGCACCTTGCTTTGATACCAATTGAAAGCACAGGTTATCTCCTAGAGGGGGGGGGGTGAATGGGAGATTTTTAAAGTAATTCGTCAAAATCTGATGAATTTGACGAAAAACAGAGTGAAGAAATAGAAACGCAAGGGAAACTAAGTCATCACAGAATCAGAGTACATGCGAACAGGATACATAAGGGTGAAGAACATGCAATCATAGAATCATACACGCATGAAGAATATGAACTAAGGAAATAAAAGATAGCTTGATCAAATACTTCAGTTCAAATTCGTCAGAGGATAGATCACAAATTCTTCAGCAGCGGAATAAAGTAAGAGAGGGTGAGGAATTTGAAACCAGGTTGGCTCGGTGAAGACAATGGTATTTGGTAGACCAGTTCCAGTTGCTGTATCAACTGTACGTCTGGTTGAGGCGGCTGAGTCACAACTCAGAGAACACTTAGTCCTCACCGTATTCCTCTTGAGCTAAGATCACTTAGACCTCACCCAATCACTCGTGGTAAGTCTTCAAGGTAGACTTCCAAAACCTTCACAGACTTGTTCACCGGCACGCCACAATTTCTCTTGGGTGCTCAGAACATGACGCCTAACCGTCTTGAGGAATGATAGTCCTCAAAGGTAACAAGCGTCAGATCACACAGATCAATCTCTTCAGTGATGCTCAATCACTTGGGCTCTGGTTGGGTTTTTCCTCACTTAGGTTTTTCCTCACTTGGGTTCACTCAAAGTCGTCAGAGGATGGGTTGCTCTTAAATGACAAGTGTCAAGTTCTCTCGGAGCAGCCAACCAACAACTGGTTGGGGGCGGCTATTTATAGCCAGGGGGCAACCCGACATAAAATGTCATAAATGCCCTTGACTGATTCGACCGTTGTCAGGATAAGGATCCACTCGACAGCTGGCACTCGGCGCAGCAACGGTCGGAAAATTGTACTCTCAATTTCGTCAGGGCACTCAATTTCCTCACTTTAGGCAGATCGCGCTGGCGAACTCCTAACTCCTCAGCCTGACCAAATTCGTCAGCGACCAGATGAACTTTGTCACTGTCGCTAGCAAATGCGTCAGTTGTACTGGAGATTTCCAAAGGCTTCACTCGAAGCGGCTTGTGTATGGGTTTCAGTAAGTTTGAGAAGTTTTGAGCATCACTTTGGAAATGTGAAATATGTTTCACCTAGACCCCCTTTAACAGTACGGTTTTTCCTATGACTCAAATTAGAAGAAAATAAACTACAAAAACCAAAGTCTTCAAGCTACAAAGTCTTCACATCAATTTCTTCAAAGGCCGTACCAATTTCATCATCAAATTCTTCACTTGAAGAAATCTATTTTTAGGGGTCATCTTCCATGTGTTAAACCAAATCTTCAGGGACCCTGTCTCCTATGTATACTCACAAACACATTAGTTCCTCAACCTATTTGTCTTCAATACTCCAAAACCACTAAGGGGGCACTTGATGCACTTACAGTTTGCCAGGCTTGCGTGGCCTCCAGGTGCTAGCACCCATGGTGACCACGATTCTGGCATGCCTGTGCACGCGCTCTGCGTGCCGACCGCGTCGGACGCGACCACTCTGGCCGTCCCGCGTCGCCGTACTTTGTCTGGTGGTGCCGACATCATCACCGCCACCCACGTACCCCGCTCCAGAGCGTTCCCCTCGCTAGAATCGCCCTCGCCGGCCGCCACCGCAGCATCGCATTGTGGCGCCCGTGCCGTCACTGTGGCCGCGCTGGCTGTCCTCTTCCTCCCGACGAGCTATCGCGTCGCATTAAGTGCTCTGCTCTCCTCTGTCACCTCGCCCGCGCCGCGACAGCCACCTCGCCGTCCTTGCTCCGGCGACGTGGCCACAGCGCCGCCCGGATCGGGAACCCTCCTACCCGCCTATAAATAGCTCGCCCCGCCCGTCCCAGCTCCTCATCGCACTCCCTCCACCTCTAATCGAATTCAGCTCGCCGCGCCAAGGCCGAGAGGCCCTCTGGCCTCGCAGCTTGCCAGAGTTCTGCCGCCCGATCCCCACTCTACTCCAGCCTGTTCCACTCCACCCCAGCCTCGCCCGACCTCACCCACGAGCTCAGCAAGCTTCCGTGGTGCTCCTCGACCTCCTGCCCAACCGAAACGCTGCCGGAATCGCCGTCTCCAACGACACCTGAAAGCAGCCGCCGCCAGAGAGGAAGGGGGCGACGCCGTTAGGCCATCTCCGGAGAAGCCACGGGTACGGGGAGAACCGCCGTCGACCGCTCGATCCAACCCCACAGTCTTCCGAGCTCGCTGCCGTTGCTATCGCCGTCGGTGAGCCGCCCTCCTACTATTCTTCTTCTTTTTCTTTTAAATCTGACCACCGGGCCCCACTCGTCAGTGACTCCGCCCGCGCGCCGAAGCGGTATAAGTGGAGGCACCTTGGCGTTTTACGCCTTCGACGTGGCCCTCCCAGGGAATTTCTATTTTCTGTTTTTAATCCAGTTTGACCAGGAACTTTGACCAGCCATTTCTTTTAAACCACAAGTCCAATTGAATTGATTCTTTTTTGCATTAGTTTTGTATTGAGCCCCTCTATTTTCTAACCAAATTTGGTATTTTTCCCATGTTCACAGAATTTTTGGTCAACAAAAAGGCCTTATGTAACATTTTATTTTGCTACTTAAAAATACTTTCAGAAGGAAATTGCTGTCGATTTGAAGACCAGGAGTTTGTAGACACTCCACTTGAGCAAGGCAAGCCACATCATCCATTGCTTAAGGCATAGCAATAGTATTGGCTTTATAATTTATTATTTTGCATTTAATTCAATTTAAATAGGCCATATTCTATATTGTTGATTATTCTGCAATAACCTTGCCATGTTAGCTCATTTGTCCAACAAAGCTAGTATAACCAGTAACTTTACATGTTAAATTCACTGTGATGGTTGATCAAGTGCCACCGACCCGGACTTACCCGTGCAGCCACATCTGCCGGAATGGGACGGCCTTGACTTGGTCTGACCGCGTGCTCTTTTACCAGTACCACCAAAGAGGGGAGGTTATGCATTCGTGCTACCCTGATCAGGTAGACGACGATAACCTCGTGAGCCCAAGTTGAGTTATTTGCCGGCGTCCCCGTTTGGGACAGTTTAGATGGCCATGACGGCGGCAGGTGTCAGGAGTGACACAGGGGCCACCCAGGGCATGACTCGGACAGGGGATGATTGTCGGTGGTACGATAGAGGAGTCACGGGTTTGGCAAGTTTCGTTGGACGAATGTCCATGGTGTGGGTAACGTGCGCAACCTCTGCAGAGTGTAAGAATCTATTCGAATAGCCGCGTCCACGGTAATGGACACAGTCCGCACTAGGTCACACTGTGTGGTCAACCGTAATAATAATAATAATAATGGAAGAACTGGTCTCATGCTCAGAAGTGACCGATGGGTCACGAGTGCCCCGGGTGTCATGGAGTGAACCCGGAAGAGAGTAAGTTGATAACCGATGATGACCCACAAGTATAGGGGATCAATCGTAGTCCTTTCGATAAGTAAGAGTGTCGAACCCAACGAGGAGCAGAAGGAAATGACAAGCGGTTTTCACCAAGGTATTTTCTGCAAGCACTGAAATTATCGGTAACAACTAGTTTGATAGCAAGATAATTTGTAACAAGTGACAAGTAGCAATAGTAACAAAGAGTGCAGCAAGTTGGCCCAATCCTTTTTATCGCAAAGGACAAGCCGGAACGATCTGTTATAGTAAGTAAAGCGTTCTCGAGGACACATGGGAATTTCATCTAGTCACTTTCATCATGTTTGTTTGATTCGCGTTCGCTACTTTGATAATTTGATATGTGGGTGGACCGGTGCTTGGGTGCTATTCTTACTTGAACAAGCCTCCCATTTATGATTACCCCCTCTCGCAAGCATCCGCAACTACGAAAGAAGAATTAAGATAACTCTAAGCATAGCATTAAACATATGGATCCAAATCAGCCCCTTACGGAATAGCGCATAAACTAGGGTTTAAGCTTTTGTCACTCTAGCATCCCATCATCTAATTACTACTCCACAATGCATTCCCTTAGGCCCAAAGATGGTGAAGTGTCATGTAGTCAACGTTCACACGACACCACTAAGGGAATCAACAACATACATATCATCAAAATATCGAACGAATACCAAATTCACATGATTACTTATGTCAAGACTTCTCCCATGTCCTCAAGAACAAAAGTAACTACTCACAAATCATATTCATGTCCAAGATCAGTGAGGTGTTGAATAGCATAATAGATCTGAACATATAATCTTCCACCAAATAAACCAACTAGCATCAACTGCAAGGTGTAATCAACACTACTAGCAACACACAAGTACCAATCCGAGGTTTTGAGGCAAAGATTGAATACAAGAGATGAACTAGGGTTTGAGATGAGATTGTGCTGGTGAAGATGTTGACGAAGATTAGTCCTCCCACGATGAGAGGATCGCTGGTGATGTCGATGGCGACGATTTCCCCCTCCCGGAGGGAAGTATCCCCGGCAGAATCTCTCCGCCGGGGAGCAAAAGTGCTCCTGCCCAAGTTCCGCCTCGAGACGGCGGCGCCCCGTCCCGAAAGTCTTCTCTATATTTTTCTAGGGAAAATGCACTTATATACCAGAAAATGGGGGCCAGAGGCTGGCCAGGGGCCCCACGAGGTACCAGGGCGCGCCTGGGGGGGGGGGGGTGGCGCGCCCTGGTGCCTTGTGGGTACCTGGGTGGCCCCCTCTGGTACTTCTTGCTTCCAGTATTTTTTATTTATTCCAAAATAAATCTCCGTAAAATTTCAGCTCATTTGGAGATGTGCAGAATAGGTATCTCTGACATAGCTTTTTCAGGTCCAGAATTCCAGCTGCCGGCAATCTCCCTCCTTATGTAAATCTTGCATATTAAGAGAGAAAAGGCATTAGAATTGCTCCACTAAGTGTTATATTGATAAAAAAACACTATAAATAACAATAGCAAAACATGATGCAAAATGGACGTATCAACCGGCAATAGTAAGTGAGCATATTAAATCTTTTCACATTATCATTGCCATGCTGTTGTTTGCTGCACTGTTTTGGCTGCTATGAGCTTGCGAGTACATTCCAAGTACTCACCTGGCGTATCATGCCAGATGCAGGAGAAGCCGGAGATGGAGATCCCGATAGTTCATGCTACGCTAACTAGGTCATGTCCCAGCAGTGTCCCTATGGGATGGAGTGTTCCACACGATGTTCCGCTACGCTGTAGTCTTTCCACTAGTAACGAGGCCCTTGAGATGTTTCATAAATAATGTAGATACTGTCCAAGCACGAGTAGTACTTCTGGCCTCACTATCCCACGTAATATCCGAGCTTGTACTTGTATAATATCAATAAAGATCAGTTCTGTTCTGTTCCAAGTTGTTGTGTGTTTCCAGAAGACATGATCTCTGGGTTGGGAACACAGGGTAAACCGGTCCTCTGAGCCGGGGTGCCACAACGCTTGGTATCAGAGCTGTGCTGACTGTAGGACACCCTAGTTAACCCCGCATTAGAACCCCGAATAGTTTAGAGTCTTGGTGTGTGTCTTGCTTGCTGCATTTGTTTGTTGCATCGCATGCATATAGATTCATTTGTTTTACTAACCGCTGGTCTGATGAGTGTAGATGGCACCAGTTCCGTACCACTACAACCATCAGCCGGCACCGTTCACCTTTCCGGTACTACTTCGCAGCGTCTGGCTTCGACTGTATCCCAACAGCAAAGACCCGGTGTATCAGGTGTTTCGAGAGCAGCTTGCAGATTCACTGTACGAGTACCACGCGGAGGCCTGCCTTACTACGAGTTTGGAGATTGGCAGCTACTCCCGCTCTTCCAAGGGTGGAACTGCTTCTACTCCCAATCTGGCGATCCAGTTTGCTGCTATGGAGGTTCTCACTGACTTGCGCTTCCACGAGGTCGAGATGCAGACACACCCAGGTTTCTTTCACTATCCCACCCTGTCGCCTACGACAGGGCGAGTCCTTTTTGCGCCTGTTGATCCGGCGAGTGATCGTGCGACTGGTGTTTTATCCCGTTATCTGAACACCAGTTATCGTATGATCATCACTTTGGCTGAGGAGCTATCCCGTGCCCAAGAGGCACTTGCCGCTGCTACAGCAGCACGGTCTTCTCCTCCTCCTCCTGCGTTCTCACCTATGTACACACCGCCTGTTCCAACTCCATGTATGCCTGAGACTCCTGCTAGCCCGCTTGGACAGCCAGGCACTTTGTCTGGTACCCGACATGAGACCCCAGCTGAGTGGGCCTCGCTGTTAGCCACTCCAGTTGCTCCGATGCTGAGGCGTTGTGCTTCTTCTTCCTCAGAGGGAGAACCTTCCCATCAGCGTCGCCGTGTTTCCTTTGATTCGGAGGGCGTGATCCATATCATTAGCTCCGATTCTGAGGCAGAGTCAGATGACGAGGAGTCTTCAGTCTGTCAGTGTCCGTGCCACCCGCACTACTAGAGTGGATGTTTGAGTTTCAGCATGTGTATGCATCATAGCATCTTTGCATATGTCAACTGCCGTATGAGCAGTACCAGTCATGATAACCCCCTACTAGTTTGCCATGTATGATGTTGGAATGCCTTGTATAATTATGTTGCTTATCTCGTTTTTCCTTTGATTTTGTTTTCTTGGTGTCACATGGTCATATTTCCCCTATGGATGTTGCTCATCAATTCGGTGTTTTGCAATGGGAATGGTTATAGGATGAAGAGGTGTAGCAATCAAGGTGGCGATGGAACTCCGGTCCGTTGATCCGCCAGATAGGCAGGACAACCACCCGAAGATTTGCCACCTCCACCACCACAACCACCGACCACTGATCAGATTATGAGGATGTTTGAGGAGAATAGAAATCAGGATCTTATGGAATTTCTGAAGAGTATGCAGACTATGGTAGGACTGAGTCAGAACAATGGGACACATTCCAAGCTGTCTGATTTTTAGCGTACCGAGCCACCCAATTTTGGCCAAGCTGTTGATCCAATTGAAGCTAATGACTGGCTAAGGACCATGGAAAAGAAGCTGGAAATAGCTCGCTGTGATGAGTCAGACAAGGTTCCTTTTGTTACTCACTACTTGGAAGGGCCGGCAGCCATCTGGTGGGACAATGCAAAAATGGCGTGGCCTCCTTGGGAAAACATTTCTTGGGAGAAATTTAAAGAGGTATTCCGGAGGTATCATATTCCCACCGGCATTATGAAGCTGAAGCAGAGGGAATTTCTTGCTCTTACTCAAGGAAACATGTTTGTTGGTGAGTACCTGAACAAATTTAATAATCTAGCCTGATACTCCACCCATGATGTGTCCATGGAGGAAAGGAAGATAGATCGATTCCTAGGAGGACTCAACCATGCCCTCCGTTGTCAGCTCTGCATGCTGGATTTTCCGGACTTTCAGACCCTGGTAAACAAAGCTTTCATAGCTGAACGGGAGCATAAGTCTGGATATGATGACCGCAAGCGTAAGTTTGAACCCAAGAAGGACAACCGCGAGCAGTTTGTGCAGAAGCCATGTGTCTGGCAACCGGTCCAACATGAGTACAAGCCTACCTGGAATGGCGGCAATAATAGCAACAAGCCCGACAGCCAGGACAAGACAATTGGCAAGCAGCCAGTGCTGGAAGACTGCCGACGCAACACCACTTGCTTCAATTGTGGTCAAGGCGGGCATTATTCCAAGCAGTGCCCCGCCAGGGCCGGGAAGCCACAGTCCGACTTCAAGCCACAAGTCAACAACCTTGGACGCCGCCCCAACCAGAACTTCTGTCGCGGCCATGTCCATCATATCTCCGCTGAGGAAGCCCGCGAAGCACCAGATGTGGTCCTTGGTATGTTTTCTGTTAACGACATACCCGCAATAATTTTATTTGATTCCGGAGCTTCCCATTCGTTTATTTCGCGGAGTTTTGCAACCATACACAAATTTTCTCCTTCTCTTTTGGATAAAATCATGGTGGTACAATCCCCTGGCTCCATGCTCAGAACAAATGTGATGTATAAGGACCTGGAAATCTTGATACACGATGTTAAGTTCCCAGCCACACTCGTCGCCATTGAATCCCCTGGACTGGACATAATATTGGGGATGGATTAGTTGACACCGCATCAGGTCTACATCAACTGCGCCACCAGAACAGTGACATTGGTTAACCCGGCAGGACAAACAGTTCAGTTTATCGCCAGTAGAATGATGTCAAAGAAGGGAATGGCATTCAAGACCACCATTACATATATGAATTTGATTCCGGTAGTCAGTGAATTTCTGGACGTATTTCCTGAGGAACTACCAGGAATGCCACCTGACCGAGAACTGGAGTTTGCTATTGATGTTATTCCCGGAACCGCTCCAATATACAAGAGATACTACCAGATGCCATCCACAGAGCTGGTGGAACTGAAGAAACAGCTAGATGAATTGCTACGGAAAGGGTATATTCGCCCAAGTATCTCGCCATGGGGATTGCCTGTACTATTTGTCAAGAAGAAGGATGGCAGTCTACGAATGTGCGTGGACTATCGCCCGCTGAATGAGGTCACTATTAAAAATAAGTACCCGCTCCCTCGCATTGATGACCTGTTCGATCAGTTGAGTGGAGCCCGGGTATTTTCCAAGATTGACCTCCGAATGGGGTATCACCAGTTGAAAATCAGGAAAGAGGATATCCCCATGACAGCCTTCACCACCCGATATGGTCTGTACGAATTTACAGTCATGTTGTTTGGGCTGACCAATGCTCCAGTTTACTTCATGAGCATGATGAACAAAGTCTTCATGGACTTTTTGGACAAGTTTGTAGTGGTGTTCATCGATGATATCCTTATATACTCCAAGGATGAAGAGGAGCACAAACAACACATCCGTGCTGCCCTAGAAAGGCTAAGGCACCACCGCTTGTATGCCAAGTTCAGCAAGTGCGAATTTTGGCTAAGAGAGGTGGGATTTCTGGGGCATATTCTGTCAGAACAAGGTGTGGCCGTCGACCCCAGCAAAGTGACCGTTGTGTTAAACTGGAAGACACCAGCCACGGTAACTGAAGTTCGCAGTTTCCTGGGATTGGCAGGCCACTACCGTCGTTTCATTGAAGGTTTCTCCAAGATAGCCAAGCCACTGACAGAGTTGTTAAAGAAGAATCATAAGTTTGATTGGACGGAAGAATGCGATAGCAGCTTTATGGAGCTAAAGACGAGGCTAACTACGGCCCCGGTCATAATTCTTCTAGATATCCAGAAGAGCTTTGACATATACTGTGATGCTTCCAGGCGTGGGATTGGCTGCGTATTAATGCAAGAAGGAAAGGTTGTAGCGTATGCATCTAGACAACTACGACTCCATGAAGAGAATTACCCCACTCATGACTTAGAACTGGCAGCCGTGGTTCATGCCCTGAAAATTTGGAGGCATTATCTCATTGGGCAGCGCTGTGAGATATACACAGACCACAAGAGTCTCAAGTATATTTTCACACAACCCGATCTTAACCTCAGACAGAGAAGATGGCTTGAACTGGTCAAGGACTATGACCTTGGGATCAATTACCATCCAGGAAAAGACAATGTAGTTGCAAATGCCCTCAGCAGGAAACCAAACCCTGTGAATGCAATAAGGGAAGGTATCCATCCATGGTTGCAAGAAGACTTTGCCAAGCTCAACTTAATACTTTGTGGCCCAATTAGCCCGGATACGTTGGAAATCACTCCAACACTTATGGGAGAAATTAAAGAAGCTCAGAAAATGGACAAGGGCATACAAGAGATCAAGAAGAATATTCAACAAGGAAAGGCCAAGTCCTTCCGTGTTGACGAGCAAGGGACATTATGGTTTGACAGCCGCATATGCGTGCCTGACCAGGAAAACCTGAGGCAGCAAATATTACGAGAGGCACATGAATCCGCATATTCCATTCACCCGGGAGGAACAAAAATGTACCAGGACCTTAGGGAAACTTTTTGGTGGCCAGGAATGCGAAAAGATATTGCCTACTATGTTGCATGTTGCGATATATGCAATAAGGTTAAGGCAGAGCACCAGAAACCAGCTGGACTGTTACAGCCCCTACAAGTTCCCCAGTGGAAATGGGATGACATATGCATGGACTTCATTGTTGGATTACCCAAGTCAACAAGAGGCCACGATGCCATCTGGGTTATCGTGGATATACTTACGAAAGTGGCTCATTTTATTCTAGTAAAGACCACTTTCAGGGCTGACCAGCTTGCACAGCCCTATATGTCTCGGATTGTTAGCCTTCATGGAGTACCCAGGTCCATCACATCGCATAGAGGATCCCTGTTCACGTCAGCATTCTGGCTACGTTTGCATCAGGCCCTGGGAACAGCGTTGAAGCATAGCACAGCATATCACCCATAGACAGACGGGCAAACCGAACGATTGAATCAAATATTGGAAGATATGCTTCTGTCTTGTGCTCTCACCTATGGACCCAAGTGGGAGGATAGCCTACCCTATGCAGAGTTTTCCTACAACAACAGCTATCAAGCGAGTCTCAAGATGTCACCATTCGAAGCACTGTATGGGCGGAAATGCCGCACTCCTTTAAATTGGTCACAGACGGGAGACAGCCGTATCTTCGGTACAGATTTGATGCTCGAGGCTGAGAAACAAGTGAAGGAAATTCAAGAGCGTCATCGAGCAGCTAAATCCCGTCAGAAGAGCTACTATGATCCTAAGCACCGGGAAGTAACTTTTGAGCCCAGAGAGTATGCTTACCTCCGAGTAACTAGCATGAAAGGGGTAAAGAGGTTTCATACTCGAGGCAAACTTGCACCCAGATATACTGGTCCTTTTCCGGTAATTGCTAGAAGGGGCATAGTAGCATATCAGTTGGAGCTACCGCCGGAACTGTCCGAGGTTCATGATGTCTTTCACATATCACAGCTGAGAAAGTGCATTGCACCCCCGATTAAACAAGCAGATATGAGTGAGTTAGAGTTGACCAAGGATTTGACCTATGAGGAAAAACCCGTCAGAATCTTGGATGAGATGGAAAGAACTACTAGGAGTAAGGTGATCAGGTTTTACAAGGTACTGTGGGATCATCATACTGAGGAAGAAGCCACCTGGGAAAGAGAGGATTTTCTGAGATCAACATATCCGCATTTGTTCCCCGAGCAACCGAATTTCGAGGACGAGATTCATCCTAAGGGGCGTAGGTTTGTGACACCCTGGTTTTTCAAACTTTTTCTTTCAAAATTTTTCTGGTTTTATTTGCCATTTGATAGTTTTTTGAGTCAATTCTTCGGACTTTGGACTGGGGCACACTTCCATTCTTTTCCCAAGTGTGCCAAGGCTCTCATATTCTCTCTAAAACCCTGCTGGATCAAACCCTAATTTTTATCCTCCCAAAATAATTCATTTCTTCCTCTGATAATATTCATTTCCACTGTGGGTTGTGAAGCAACCTATAGTTCTGTTGATTAGAAAAATTCCAAATTTATACCACATCTTCTTAACATCATATACTCCCACAATCTCCAAAAATTTTCATTGGCCAGTACAAAATTTTGTCCAGAATATTCCTTTTACCTTCTGGACAGGATTGACCCTTTGTGAAGCAACATAAGTTTTCATGACTCAGAAAACTCTCAAATAAATCCCTGAGATACTAGGAGTCCTATCTTCCCACAATATCCAAAAATATCATCTAGTCCAGTTCAAATTTCCAGCAAAAATATTCTGACAAGCTGCTGGTCATTTCAGACCTTTGTCAAGGAAGTACCAGCTTGAGGTACCCATTGGAGCTGAAATTTTTATGGCATCTTGTCTTCATCAAATAACTCCCAAACACTAAATTTCAGCTTCAGCAGATCATCCATGCTAGTGCATCTTCCTCACCAAGTTTCTGGACCAGTATAGGGTTTGTACATGAACTATGTGCAAATCTTTGCAAAAAATTCTCAAAACTTGCCAGTAGATAGTCCTTCTTACCTGGAACACCCCAGACAGCTCACTTGGCTTGGAGCACAACTCATCTCTCATCTAGAACCTCTCCAAGTTTCTGACAAGAAACTGTATTTGATGCTACACTTCAGCTCAGTGTGTATCTAGCCGATTTAGTGGCATAGAGAGGCTACATGACCTAGGGTCGAGGCACTGGACAAAGTTTGCCAGGCTTGCGTGGCCTCCAGGTACTAGCACCCGTGGTGACCATGATTCTGGCATGCCTGTGCACGCGCTCTGCGCGCCGACCGAGTCGGACGTGACCACTCCGGCCGTCCCGCGTTGCCGTACTTTGTCTGGTGGTGCCGACATCGTCGCCGCCACCCACGTACCCCGCTCCAGAGCCTTCCCCTCACCGGAATCGCCCTCGCTGGACGCCACCGCAGCGCTGCATTGTGGCGCCCATGCCGTCACTGTGGCCGCGCTGGCTGTCCTCTTCCTCCCGATGAGCTATCGCGTCGCATTAAGTGATCTGCTCTCCTCCGTCACCTCGCCTGTGCTGCGAAAGCCACCTCACCGTCCTTGCGCCACCCGGTTCGGGAACCCTCCTCCCTGCCTATAAATAGCACGCCCCGCCCGTTGCAGCTCCTCATCGCACTCCCTCCACCTCCAATCGAGCTCAGCTCGCCGCGCCAAGTCCGAGAGGCCCTCTGGCCTCGTAGCTCGCCGGAGTTCTGCCGCCCGATCCCCACTCTACTCCGGCTCGTTCCACTCCATCCCAGCCTTGCCCGACCTCACCCACGAGCCCAGCAAGCCTCCCTGGTGCTCCTCGACCTCCTGCCCAGCCGAAACGCTGCCGGAATCGCCGTCTCTGGCGACACCCGAAAGCAGCCGCCGCCGGAGAGGAAGGGGGCGACGCCGTTAGGCCGTCTCCGAAGAAGCCACGGGTACGGGGAGAACCACCGTCGACCACTCAATCCAACCCCGCAGTCTCCCGAGCTCGCCGTAGTCGCTATTGCCAGCTATCGATGTGGCGTTTTACGCCTTCGACGTGGCCCTCCCAGGGAATTTCTATTTTCTGTTTTAATCCAGTTTGACCAGGAACTTTGACCAACCATTTCTTTTAAACCACAAGTCCAATTGAATTGATTCTTTTTTTCTTTAGTTTTGTATTGAGGCCCTCTATTTTCTGACCAAATTTGGTATTTTTTCCAATGTTCACAGAATTTTAGGTCAACAAAAAGACTTTATGTAACATTTTCTTTTGCTATTTAAAAATACTTTCAGAAGGAAATTGATGTGGATTTGAAGACCAGGAGTTTGTAGACACTCCACTTGAGCAAGGCAAGCCACATCATCCATTGCATAAGGCATAGCAATAGTATTGGCGTTATAATGGATAATTTTGCATTTAATTCAATTTAAATAGGCAATATTCTATATTGTTGATTATTCTACAATAACCCTGCCCTGTTAGCTCATTTGTCCAACATAGCTAGTATAACCAGTAACTTTACATGTTAAATTCACTGTGATGGTTGATCAAGTGCCACCGACCCGGACTTACCCGTGCAGCCACATCTGCCGGAATGGGACGGCCTTGACTTGGTCTGACCGAGTGCTCTTTTATCGGTACCACCAAAGAGGGGAGGTTATGCGTGCGTGCTGCCCGGATCAGGTAGACGACGATAACCTCGTGAGCCCAAGTTGAGTTATTTGCCGGTGTCCCCGTTTGAGATAGTTTAGTTGGCCACATCGGTGGCAGGTGTCAGGAGTGACACAGGGGCCACCTAGGGCTTGACTCGGACGGGGGATGATTGTCGGTGGTACGATAGAGGAGTCACGGGTTAGGCAAGTTTCGTTGGACGAATGTCCATGGTGTGGGTAATGTGCGCAACCTCTGCAGAGTGTAAGAATCTATTTGAATAGCCGCGTCCACGGTAATGGACACAGTCTGCACTAGGTCACACTGTGTGGTCAACCGTAATAATAATAATGATGGAAGAACTGGTCTCATGCTCAGAAGTGACCGATGGGTCACGATTGCCCCGGGTGTCATGGAGTGAACCCGGAAGAGAGTAAGTTGATAACCGGCAATAGTAAGTGAGCGTATTAAATCATTTCACATTATCATTGCCATGTTGTTGTTTGCTGCACTGTTTTGGCTGATGTGAGCTTGCGAGTACATTCCAAGTACTCACCTGGCGTATCATGCCAGATGCAGGAGAAGCCGGAGATGGAGATCATGATGGTTCGTGCTACGCTAACTAGGTCGTGTCCCAGCAGTGTCCCTATGGGATGGAGTGTTCCACACGATGTTCCGCTACGCTGTAGTCTTTCCACTAGTAATGAGGCCCTTGAGATGTTTCATAAATAATGTAGATACTGTCCAAGCACGAGTAGTGCTTCTGGCCTCACTATCCCATGTAATATCCGAGCTTGTACTTGTATAATATCAATAAAGATCAGTTCTGTTCTGTTCCAAGTTGTTGTGTGTTTCCAGAAGACATGATCTCGGGTTGGGAACACAGGGTAAACCGGTCCTCTGAGCCGAGGTGCCACATTATAACATGGAACATAAATACTCATTACAAACTTGGAGATACAAAATAACTGTTATTACTGCCTCTAGGGCATATCTCCTACAGACTCCCACTTGCACTAGAGTCATAATCCAGTTACATGTCTTCCCTAACACCAATGGCTATCCGGTACTGCTCATGCTTTGCTTGTGGTAGAGGCTTTGTCATCGGGTCTGACACGTTCAGATCCGTGTGAACTTTGCATACTTTCACTAAACCCGCTTCGACATGATGTCGAATGAGTTTATATTTGCGTTCAATATGTCTTGTCTTATGGTGCGCAGATGGCTCCCTAGCTTAAGCCACGGCGCCACTATTATCACAATAGATCTCCACTGGGTCCAGCGCACTTGGAGACACACCAAGGTCTTCAAGAAACTGCTTGATCCAGACCGCCTCCTTGGAGGCTTCTGAAGCTGCAACATATTCCGCCTCCATTGTAGAATCTGCCACAGTCTTTTGTTTGGAACTTTTCCAATCAATTGCGCCACCATTCAATATGAAAACATAGCCTAATTGAGATTTGAAGTCATCTGGGTCAGTCATGAAGCCTGCATCAGTGTAACCACTTACAATGAGCTCTTCATCACCTCCGTACACAAGGAGTAAATCCTTGGTCCTTCTGAGGCACTTAAGAATATTTTTGACTGTGGCCCAGTGTTACAATCCTGGATCACTTTGGTACCGGCTGCTAACACTTAGCGCACAGGAAACATCCGGTCTTGTACATAGCATGGCATACGTAATAGAACCAACTGCCAAAGCATATGGAACATCATTCATTTGTACTCGCTTATCGAGAGTCCGGGGACACTGATTCTTGCAAAGCACTGTGCCAGGTGACATGGGGAGTAGGCCTTTCTTGGAGTTCTCCATGTTGAACCTTTTCAACACCTTGTCAATGTACGTGCTTTGGCTAAGTGCTATCAGGTGTTTTGATATATCTCTATAGATTCTGATGCACAATACATATGCCGCTTCGCCTAAGTCTTTCATTGAAAAACTCTTCTTCAATGAGTCTTTTATTTCGCTGAGAAAATTCATGTCATTTCCAGTCAACAATATGTCATCCACATACAAGATTAGAAATGCTTTTGCGCTCCCACTAAACTTCCTGTAAACACAAGATTCTTCGTCATTCCTAATGAAGCCAAACTGTTTGACCACTTCATCGAAACAAATGTTTCAGCTCCTTGATGCTTGCTTCAGACCATAAATGGCCTTCCGAAGTTTGCATACCTTTCCAACATCCTCATGAACGACAAAAACTTCAGGCTGTATCATGTATACATCTTCTTTGAGATTTCCATTTAGGAAAGCCGTTTAGACGTCCATCTGCCATATTTCATAATCGAAATAAGCAGCAATTGCTAGTAATATCCGTACAGACTTAAGAATAGCTACAGGCGAGAAAGTCTCGTCGTAGCCCACTCCTGGAACTTGCGTGAACCCTTTCGTGACAAGTCTAGCTTTATGGATAGTAATGTTACCATCCACGTCTGTTTTCTTTTGAAAATCCATTTACAACCAATGGGCTTTACGCCTTCTGGAAGTTCAACCAAGTTCCAAACTTGATTTTCGTACATGGATTCCATTTCGGATTTCATGGCCTTGTGCCATTCCCTTGAGCTGGGCCCCGCCATTGCTTCCTTGTAGTGCGCAGGTTCATCGTCTTCAAGGATGAAGATTTCGTTATGAAACCACTCAGGTGGCTGGATAGCCCTACCTGATCTGCGCGGTTCAGTTACAACATTGTCTGAAGTTTCCGCATCACATGCGACAACTTTCGGCTCAGTTGTAGGGATAATTTGCGGAATTAATTCCGGTTCCTTAGCCATATCAACGGTCGCCAAAGATTGACTAATCTCATTAAGTTGTACTGTCCTCCCACTTAATTCTTTAGCGAGAAATTCTTTCTCGAGAAAGTGTCCAACTCTTGCGACAAACACTTTGCCCTCGGACTGGTGGTAGAAGGAATACCCAATGGTGTTGTTTGGATAACCTACAAAGTAACATTTGTCTGATCTGGGGTTGAGTTTGCTTGGTTGTAAACATTTTACATAAGCTTCACAACCCCAAACCTTGAGATGTGACACATTGGGTTTCTTCCCATACCATAATTCAAATGGCGTCGTCTCAACAGACTTAGACGGTGCTATGTTTAATGTATAAGCAGCAGTGAGTAGTGCGTGACCCCAAAAAGATATCGGTAGATCTGTAAGAGACATCATCGACCTTACCATGTCTAACAGGGTTCGGTTACGTCTTTTCGACACTCTGTTTCGCTGTGGAGTTTCGGGAGGCGTAAGCTGTGAAACGATTCCACGGTCACTCAAATGTTCGCTAAACTCATAACTAAGATATTCGCCCCCGCGATCTGATCACAAAAACTTAATCCTTTTGTTACGATGATTTCTACCTCATTCTGAAATTCTTTGAACTTTTCAAAAGTTTCCGACTTATGCTTCATCAAGTAGATATAGCCATACCGACTCAAATCATCAGTAAAAGTCATGAAGTAGAAATGCCCACCCCGTGCAGTTGTGCTCATCGGACCACATACATCACTATGTATTATTTCCAATAATTCACCCGCCCGTTTGGGATGACCCGTGAACGGCGTCTTGGTCATTTTCCCCATCAGACAAGCTTCACATGTGTCAAATGATTCAAAATCAAAACACGGTAAAATTCCATCTTTATGGAGTCTTTGCATGCGTTTCTTTCCGATGTGGCCAAGCCGATAGCGCCACAAGTAAGTGGTGGTGGTGTCAGCCTTCTTAAGGCGTTTAGCATTCATGTTAAAGACATCATTTCCACATTCAAGATTTAGTATGAAAAGGCCCCCAACAATGGGTGCAAATCCATAAAACATATCCTTACAATAAAGTGAACAACCATTGTTCTCAGACTTGTAAGAGTACCCATAGTGTACTAAACATGATCCAGAGATAATATTTCTACACAATGCCGGAACAAAATAACAGTTACTTAGTTCTAAGGTAAATCATGAAGGGAGACGTAGAGGCATAATGTCGACCGCTTGAGCGGAGATCCCAACGCCGTTCCCGACGTGCATCACGACTTCATTCTTTGCCAGCTTGCGCACCTTTTGAAGCCCCTATATTGAGTTCCAAATGTGAGCAACCGATCCGGTATCAAATACCCAAGACTTAGAATTTTCGCTAGCAAGCAAAACGTCAATGACATTAACCTGTATAACAGTTATACCTTTTCCGGTTTTCTCGGACTTCTTATCTTCCAGATACTTCTTGCAGTTTCTCTTCTAGTGTCCTGTGCCCTTGCAGTAGAATCACTCAGTTTCATTCTTGGCTCCGCCCTTAGAGTTGCTTTGGGAGCCGGTCTTACCGGCGCCCTTGCCCTTCTTGGACTTGCCTTTCTTTTTGAAACTGGCGGTTTTATTCACAAGCAACACTTGCTTGCGATTTTCTCGTAGTCCTCCTTCCGCAGTTTTCAGCATGGCGAGCACCTCATTTTGTGTCTTCTCCATCCCACTCATGTTGTACTTCAAGATAAAACCGTCGTAAGACGGGGGGAGTGAAGAAAGCAACATGTCCATCATATGGGCTGGTGGAATTGGAAATTCCAGGGTTTTAAGCCTTTCAGCGTAGCTAATCATTTTGACCACGTGTTCGCCAACTGAACTACCCTCGGCCGTCTTGCAATCCATCACGGTCTTCATAATATCAAAACGTTCAGACCATGCGGTTTTCTTGTACAGAGCATCCAATTGCCGGATCATATCACGGGCGTTATGGAATTCAAAACGTTTTTGAAGCTCTGGACTCATGCAAGCTAGCATAAGGCACTGCACTAAGTTGTAGTCATCATCCTTAGTGGCCCAGACATTTTGTTCATCTTTTGGGGCAGTTGCCGCTGGTTTAGCTGGAAGAGGAGTTTCAAGCACATACATTCTCTTAGTGCTCCTGAGGACAATCCTCAGGTTACGGACCCAGTCCGCATAGTTGTTTCCAGTCGCAGCTAACTTCTCTTTCTCTAACATCGGGCCTAAATTGAACGCGGCGTTGCGAGCCATTTGATCTACAACGGTAAACACAAGTTTCACTTAGACTTTCTTCATAATTAATTTGCACTAGTGAATAAACAATTTTATTCTAAAGTGCACTCCCACTCAAATCAATATCTCTCAAAAGTGATTATGAGTGATTCAAGACCCGAATTTCCATTCAACGCCATGGTTCGAGATGAACACAAATGGCGTGAACTTCAATTGGTAGGCAAACTTGTCGATCACATCTCTATGTGATTCTTGTTCATCTTTCGATGCGTGTGTTCCGAGCTCAGGACAGTCCTACCTGAGCGTCAAGTCAACCAAGTGATCTTGCTGCGAGGTCTCAACTCACCCGCCTCACACTTCTCTAATCGTTCGCTCCCATGGAGATCATGTGATGCCCCGAAGAGATAGGTGTCGTGACGGTGCTACACTTGGGAGAACACTAACTACTTGATATTCTAAGTGAGAGATCACCCTAATAAAAAGCGACTACCGCGCAATCAAAAAGGGTGCATCATAAGGGATAAACATCTCAGGCAATTCATAATAGCATGATATGGTATAGCCCTTTCTGACAGAGAAGTCTTGTATTTCTTCGTCTTCGGCTTTTGCGTCGGTGTTCACCTTCGCAAAGATTGGCACCACCTTGTCGATGCACCAGATAATATTGCTATCTTTATAGCTAATAAAATAAGTGCAATACTTAAGGTTGACACGCAGGTCATTAAAGTGACAATCATATGGCTCCAGCCATCATGCCGAATCATGACTCGCAGGTCATGTTAATAATTTACATCATATAGTCAGCTCATACATAATCGAATTAATATGAGAACTGCTATACCACATCACATGCACATCCTGCAAAACCAAGTTAGATGCCTCTAATCGGTTTATGCAAAATTTTATTTTACGTGGCTTCTAAGGTTTTGACTTAAACCGCAGCTACCAATGTTTATCATCAAGTATGATTATTCAAGTCGCTAGATTAACTTTATGGGGTGTATGAAACATGAGATAATAAAATATCGAGCCCCATACTGAACTTCATCATACGCATGACCCCGTGCAGATCATATCTGCATTGCCCTTTAGTCTGCGAAATTTCATCTTTCTTTTAACTATGGTGGAACCCAAAGAACTGATAGCACTTCATTGATCAATCTGGATCGCAGATTGCCAGAACTTTGTGAAATTCCACCATGCCGTTTCAAGATCAGAAATATGGAAATTCTAGGGAAGCAACAAGAACATCGGGTAATAGATTTCATCTGCTACCCGCATAAATAATTTTTAGCAATAGATCTCATCTATTACAAAATTATATTATACAATACCCATACATCTCTATGTATTCTATATCATAACCTGCATCTATGCATAGCACGGCTCTTGATGCCACTGTAGGGGAACGCGATAGAAAACAAAAAAAATCGGTACAGCGAGCACGCCCAGGATCACTATGGAGATGGCATACAAGGTTTGATCTGATCATTACCGACTCGTAACGCAGCGGAAGTAGAGTCGATGTAGATCATTGGTGCAGATCCCTGCATCTAGGATTTACAACCTCCCAACCGCGAGGATGTACTCCCTCGCCGGACAGCCCTTCGGGAGGTGGTCGGACAGTCCCTTGGACGATGTCATGGACAGACATTCAGGAGGACCCTCGAGGCTCGACGGACAGCCCTTCGAGAGGACCCTCGAACAGCCCCTCGGGCAAAAGATCGAACCTACGACCTCTCTACGGGGTTGCACACATACTATGTCAGCTATCCGGCAGGGTTTCGCCGTCCAGAACTAGTTCCCACCGGAACCCAGACAGCCTTTCGGCTCTACGAAACTATTTCGCGGGGAGGGAGAGAGAAGGCCAGATCATGCATGGCATTTGTATGTGAGAAAGATTGAGTGTGGAGAGTGCCTCTCCACCTCTATTTATAGGAAAACCCAAGGGGTAGGGTGGCACTTGAAATACCCAGAAAACCCATCACATGGAGTTTCAAGAAGGGCATAATGGGAAGGCTAGAGGAGCTCCATGGAGGTGTTGGGGACACAATTCTAGCATGAATAATAAACTATTATCAAGAATGGCTATAATACATGTGTGAAAGCAATAGCAATAAACTGAACGATCATTTGCTATGCTAACGGTTGGGTCATGTCCATCACATCATTCTCCTAATGATGTGATCCCGTTATCAAATGACAACTCATGTCCATGGTCAGGAAACCTTGACCATCTTATGATCAACGAGCTAGTCTAGTAGAGGCATACTAGGGACATAGTATTTGTCTATTATCCACACATGTATTTAGTTTCCGGTCAATACAATTCTAGCATGAATAATAAACTATTATCATGAACGGGGAAATATGATAATAACTAATTTATTATTGCCTCTAGGGCATATTTCCAACAGGAGGAGCTCCTCCCTTGGCCGGCCAACACAAGTGGGCCCCCCATGAGGTTCTCTCATCCATCCATGTCATCCCTAAGATATTTTGGGACAAAGCCCAAAAAGGTGGCTTTCCATAAAGTAACCATAAAGTGCCTTTTCACTATTCATGAACCCATTTTTCCGCGACCGATAAATCCAAAAATATTTCTGTGGGTCTTAGAATAATACCAGTACCCACTAAAATAATTCTGGATGCGTTCCAAAACATTTTCAGATCAATGATTTTCATCAGCGAAAAGCAACCAAAGCGGTTCCGGCAGCTCCGGAACATTTCCGGTTTTTTTCTCGGAAAAATCTCAGAAGTTCCCAGAACAATTCTGGCACCCTCCAAGAATTTCTATGCGTGTGCCGAAACCAATTTGACTTAATGGTATACTCCGAAACAACTTTACAGTTTTACCGAAACTCTTCCGTGGTTCTCTCTCCGGAACTCTTCCGTTGTCTCCGAAACTTTTCCAGTGACTTTCTCTCAGACTCCCTGTCTAGTATTCAGCAGATAGATGACCCTTAAGCGTGTGACCCTATAGGTTTGGTGAACCTCCAGTTGCCGTGTGCTATTCCTGTTGCTTCATGATATATTACAAACACCCGAGGTGAGATTTATTTGCATCCCCGTGGATCAACAACTTGTCCACTATGCCAGTTACCTCGTTACCGGTTTTGGTCACTTTTCTCGTTTCCGTGTTCCGGCATCCCTGTGATAAAATCACATTGTGTCTGGCCAGACGATGATGGATACCGTAACACCGAGAGGGCCCGATAATATCTCTCCATCGTCGGAGGAGAAAATCCCAATCTCGAGCTATCTCGTTCCTTGTCATACTTTTCCGTGAACTCGTAAGCCGCCGTAATAGCCACCCAGTGACGGATGACGTTTAACAAACCCCAAAGTTCACGAAGCAAGAATGAAGGAACTCGACACTGTCATGGTCTAAGGAATCATGCAAACATTAACTTTCTCTATGTTATAAACCATTAACTTGTGATGAATGTATCTCATAGCATAACATCAATTCGGGTCGATTCAACACAAGTGTTCTTCTAACATTGTGCCCTCAAAATTGCCGGCATAGTCATGCCCATGATCAGGAAAACAGGATCATCATGCAATACTTGAGCCAATCTTAGAGGCATGACTAGGAATACATTTTACCGTTTATTATACCACACGTACACATGAGTTTCCCTCCGAGCCTCGTGGATATTGTAGACTCGAGAATCATTGCAGTTATAGCATGGAACATAAACATTCATTACAAACTTGGAGATACAAAATAACTGTTATTATGCCACATTGCAGGTGATGCCGCGATTGATTGCTTGTCGAGGATCCTGAGTTTGCGAGCTAGGATGTGTCCCAGCCAGAGTCCCTACGGAGTGGATTCCATCACCGTCGTTGTTGTTTCGCTGCTAGAAGTCCTTCCGCTACGAGATGTTCCACTGCTAGCATAGAGCTACCTTAGCAGGCGTAGAGTCGCCGCGCCTTTGTAATCCTTGTATCTTCAGACCCTTGTACCCGTATTATTTGTAATAAAGAGTTGTTCTATTCTATGCCAAGCAGTGCCGTATTCCAGAAGACTTGATCTCTGGGCTGGAATACGGGGTGTTCCGGTCTCTCTGAGCCGGGGTGCCACAGTGGACCTATAGGAGACATTCGACAACCTGCGCAAGGTCAACCTCAAGCTCAACCCAGACAAGTGCGTCTTCGGAGTCCCCTCCGGCAAGCTGCTCGGCTTCCTGGTCTCTCACCGTGGCATAGAGGCCAATCCCGAGAAGATCAAGGCCATCGAGAAGACGTGTCCTCCCCAGAGCCTCAAGGAGATGCAGCGCCTGGCGGGATGCTTGGCCTCGCTTGGGCGATTCATATCCAAGTTCGGCGAGCGAGCCCTGCCATTCTTCAAGCTCATGAAGAGGTCCGTCCCCTTCAAGTGGACTCCTGAGGCCGACGCTGCCTTCGAAGACCTCAAGAGGTACCTCACGAGCCCGTCCATCATGGTCGCGCCACGCTCTCGCGAGCCCTTGCTCCTATACTTGGCGGTCACTCCCGAGACGGCCAGCGCGGCCCTGGTGGCAGTTCGAGAAGAGCGCGTTCGCGCACAGAAGAAGCCTTTTGCGCCAGCGCCTCCCGAGGTCACGCCGTCGCCCGCTGAGATCCCACCTCAAGAGGCCCTTGGCGCGTCTTCTCCCAAGGCTGCGCCGCCACCGGTCGAGGCCTTGCGAGCCGCCTCCCGAGCCCCACGATGACCAAGCCGCTGCAACAGCTACCCACCTCGTCGAGCACCCCATATACTTCATCAGCATGGTGCTACGAGATGCACGCGAGCGCTACCCCATGCAACAGAAGCTCCTCCTCGCGCTCCTCATCGCCTCCAGGAAGCCGCGCCACTACTTCCAGGGCCATCCCATCAAGGTGATCTCGTCCTACCCCCTGGAGCAAGTCCTGCGCAGCCCCAACGCCGCCGGCCGCGTCGCCGAGTGGAACATCGAGCTGCAGGCCTTCGAGCTGGAATTCTGCACCACAAGGGTGATCAAGGGGGCAGCGCTGGCTGACTTTGTAGCGGCATGGACTGATCCGCCCCAAGAGGAGCCTCGCAAGGCCGAATCCCTCTTGCCTGGGATGAGGCGCCTGGCGGATGGTCCATGCACTTCGATGGCGCCTTCTCCCGGCAGGGCGTAGGGGTTGGCGTCATGCTCACCTCGCCAATAGGAGACAAGCTCTACTTCAAGCACGACGACAAGGTTTCCAACAACATCACAGAGTACAAAGGCCTCATCGCTGGACTCAAGGCCGCTTCGGCTCTGGGCATCAAGCGCCTCACCATCAAGGGCTATTCGCAGCTCCTCGTCAACTTCTCCAACAAAAGCTACAAGCCCAAGGACGAGCACATGGCGGCCTATCTGGAAGAGGTACGTAAGCTCGAGAAGCGTTTCCTTGGCCTAGAGCTACATCACGTCCCCCGCGGCGGCAACAAGAGGCCGACGACATTGCCAAGCGGGCATCCCGCCGCGAGCCTCAGAGCCCCGACATCTTCGAGGAAAGGCTCCTCAAGCCATCAGTTGCACCACCTGCCGCGGGCACCACACTGCTTCATGAAGAGCTCCCACCCGCACCGCCCACGGGCATGCCAGACTGTGGCCCAGCCTCAGGAGCCCGCCTGCTGCTGGCGCTAGAGCCTCAAGTGGACTGCTGGGCCACTGAATTCATGGCCTACCTGCTCCATGGCACCCTCCCAGTGAAGGATTCAGAGGCAGAGCCCGTGGCTCGCCAGGCCACCGCCTACTGCTTGAAGGACAGTGAGCTGTACCGCATGCGCCCCAATGGCGTCTCGCTGTGGTGCATCTCTGAAGAGCAAGGTCGCGAGCTGCTCACCGACATCCATGGAGGAGACTGTGGTCACCACTCCTCATCGCGCACCCTTACCGGCAAGGTGTTCCGCATCGGCTTCTACTGGCCCACCGCGCTCCATGGCGCCACCGAGCTGGTCCAATCCTGTGAGGCCTGCTAATTCCATGCCAAGCAAATCCACCAACTGGCTCAAGACCTCCAGACGATTCCCCTCTCGTGGCCCTTCGCGGTCTGGGGGCTGGATATCCTGTGTTGGGGGGATGACCCCCGGGCAGGCTCAAGAAGACAAGATAACATTTCAAAACATCGGGGCGGCCAACGCCCCTCGGTCCGGCCACTCGCCACTCGGCTGCTCCGGCCGGCTCTCCAACCGGCTGCTCCGGCCGGTGCTACTTGTAGCTTGCGTTGGTATTATCCCCGAAGAGGAAGGGATGATGCAGCACAACAGAGGTAAGTATTTCCCTCAGTTATGAAACCAAAGTTATCAATCCAGTAGGAGAACCATGCAACACCTCGTTAGCAGTACCTGCACACAAACAACAAATCCTTGCACCCAACGCAAACGAGGGGTTGTCAATCCCTCGGCGGTTAATTGCAAGATTAAATTGTATGTGATAGATAGATAGACTGAAACAAAAATACAAAATAAAATAAATAAAGAAAAAGTGCAGCAATATTTTTAGGGATTTAGTAATATGATTTAGATAGACCCGGGGGCCATAGTTTTCACTACAGGCTTCTCTCAAGAAAATAGCATACGGTGGGTAGACAAATTACTGTTGGGCAATTGATAGAAAAGCAAATAGTCATGACAATATCCAAGGCAATGATCATGTATATAGGCATCACGTCCGAGACAAGTAGACCGACTCCTGCCTGCATCTACTACTATTACTCCACACATCGACCGCTATCAAGCATGCATCTAGTGTATTAAGTCCATGAAGAACGAAGTAATGCCTTAAGAACGATGACATGATGTAGACAAGATAAACTCACGTATGAATAAACCCCATCTTTTTACCCTTAATAGCAAGGATACATACGTGTCATGTCCCTTTCTGTCACTGGGATTGAGTACCGCAAGATCGAACCCATTACAAAGCACATCTTCCCATGGCAAGATAAATCAATCTAATTGGCCAAACCAAATCAATAGATCGGAGAAGAAATACGAAGCTATAATAATCATGCATAAAAGAGATCAGAGAAGACTCAAATAATATTCATGGATAATCTGATCATAAACTCACAATTCATCGGATCCCAACAAACACACCGCAAAAAGTGATTACATATGATAGAACTCCAAGAACATCGAGGAGAACATTGTATTGAAGATCAAAAAGAGAGAAGAAGCCATCTAGCTACTAACTATGGACCCGAAGGTCTGTGGTAAACTACTCACGCATCATCGGAAGGGCAGCAAGGTTGATGTAGAGCCCCTCCGTGATCGATTCCCCTCCGGCGGAGTACCGGAGAAGGCCTCCAGATGGGATCTCTCGAGAACAGAAACCTGCGGTGGCGGAAAAACTATATCGTGGACTCCCCTGAGGGTTTCTGATTTTTCTGGAATTTATAGTGGTGGAATTAGGTCAAACGGAGCTCTATGGGCCCCACGAGGTACCAGGGCGCGCCTGCCCCCCCATGCGCGCCCTGGTGCCTCGTGGGCACCCCCTGGGGCTTCTGGCCTCCTCCCAAAACTTCTAGTGTTTATCTTGTCCAGAAAAAAATCTCCAAAAAGTTTTGTGGCATTTGGACTTCTTTTGGTATTGATTTTCTGTAAAACAAAAACAGGGCAGAAAACAGCAACATGCACTAGGCACTAAGTTAATAGGTTAGTCCCAAAAAATGATATATAATTGCTGTAAATGTATATAAAAAACATCCAAGATTGATAATATAACAGCATGCAACAATCAAAAATTATAGATAAGTTGGAGACGTATCAGCATCCCCAAGCTTAATTCCTGCTCGTCCTCGAGTAGGTAAATGATAAAAACAGAATTTTTGATGTGGAATGCTGCCTATCATATTCATCACATATTCTTTTCTTTTATAGCATGGACATTGGACTTGAATGATTCAAAGCAATAGTCTATAGTTTGACATGATGATATAAATACTCAAGCATGCTAACAAGCAACCATGTCTTTCAAAATATCAACGCTAAAGAAAGTTATCCCTAGCCCATTATGCTCAATCATTGATCCATTCATGAAACACACTCAAATATTAGCTACGCACAATGCACAAGTATGACAATAGTGTTCTCTAGTTGGTGCTTTTGTAAGAGAAGATGGAGACTCAAATAAAAAATAAAAATTGCATAAAAGTAAATAGATAGGCCCTTCGCAGAGGGAAGCAGAGATTTGTCAAATGTGCCAGAGCTCAAAGCTGAAATTAAAGAGATAAAATTATTTTGAGAGGCATGCTTTTCCTGTCGACGAAAACGAACGAGAATTCCCAATATTTTCCATGCTAGACACATGATAGGCGGTTCCCAAACAGAAAGTAAAGTTTATTTCCTTTCCACCATTTCTTTCACAATCCATGGCTAGCCGTATCCAGGGGCGCCCTCCATACCAACACTTTCCAAGGAATTTTGTTGTTATTATTTTTGATTTCATTGTGGGACTGGGCATCCCTAATACCAGCCACTTTCTCGTGCAATGACAAGTGAATAAACACTCATCGTGAGAATAACACACCTAGCATGGAAAATAATGGCCACCCCCTGCCGCTTCATGAGCGGTATGGGCACACAAAATGGAAAAATTATTTTGAAATTTAGAGTTGGCACACGTAAATTTACTTGGAACGACATTGAAATACCGCATATAGGTAGATATAGTGGACTCATTTGGCACAACTTGGGTTTAAGGATTTTGGATGCACAAGCAATATTTCCGCTTAGTACAAATGAAGGCTAGCAAATAGATTGAGAAGCAACGAACCAAAAAACAAAAACGGTCATAAACATGTATTGAACATAACTAACACCGAATAATGCACCATAAGTAGTATATAATTTCATTGCATAACTATGGACTTAACGTGCATGCATAGGGAATCACAAACCTTAACACTAATATTCTTCCTAAATCACAATTACTCACTAACATGACTCACATATTATCATTTCCATATCGCAAAACTATTGCAAGGAATCACACTTATCATATCCAATGATCTATATGAAAGTTTTTATTATATCCCTCTTGAATATTCATCACATTGGGACCAATTTCATATCTTGTGCAAATTACCGTTACTATCATCAACTCTCAAAAATATTTAAGTGAAGCAAGAGAGTGCAAATATTTCTTCAAAATTTCAATCTTATCAATTCTCAAAATAATATAAGTGAAGCATGAGAATTCATTTCTTCAAAATTTTAATCTTATCAATTCTCAAAATAATATAAGTGAAGCATGAGAGTTTATTTCTTCAAAATATAGCCACCACCGCGCTCAAAAAGATTTAAGTGAAGCACTAGAGCAATTGCCTAGCTCAAAAAATTTAAGTGATGCGCATAGAGTATTCTAACAAATGATGATAAACGTGTGGCTCTCTCAAAATAGGTGTATTCAGCAAGGATGATTGTGACAAACTAAAAAGCAAACAAAGCAAAGACTCATATAATACATGACGCTCCAAGCAAAACACATATCATGTGACGAATAAAAATATAGCTCCAAGTAAAATTACCGATGGTTGGTAGAAGAAAGAGGGGATGCCTCAGGCATCCCCAAGCTTAGGCTCTTACTACTCCTTATTCCTTCATCCATCGTGATCTCACCCAAAACTTGAAAACTTCAATCACACAAAACTCAACAAAACCTTCGTGAGATCCGTTAGTATAACAAAATAAATCTGTACTTTAAGTATTGTTGCAAACCCATTCATATTTCATTTTTGCATTATACCTACTGTACTCCAACTTCACCATGGCTTATACCCCCCGATACAATCCATAGATTCATCAAAACAAGCAAGTAGTGCATCAAAAGCAGAATCTGTCAAAAACAGAACAGTCTGTAGCAATCTCTTTAAAAGCCATACTTACGTAACTCCAAAAATTCTGAAACATTAGGAAAACGTGGGAAATTCATATACCAATACTGGGTAAAAATTTCAGATTTTTTTGACGCTCCAGTACAGAAACAAAATTCTGGCACTGGACGCAAAACTTTCTGTTTTCCAAACAACATCAATTATATTATCTTCCAAATCATCCTAAAGGCTTTACTTGGCACAAACACTAATTAAAAACACAAAAACACAATCATACCAGTAGCATAATTGTGAAAACACACAATAACAGAAACAAAAGATAAAAAATATTTTATTCATTGGGTTGCCTCCCAACAAACGCTATTGTTTTATGCCCCTAGCTAGGCATAATGCATAGTTTCAAGTATTGTCATCTTTCAAGTTGCTTCAATAAGTGGCCCTCATAATTGATTCATATGGTGCTTTAATTCTTTTCCTAGGGAAATGCTCCATTCCCTTTTTTAATGGGAACTGAAATTTTATATTCCCTTCTTTCATATCAATAACGGCACCTATGGTTCGTAAGAACGGTCTACCAAGTATTATGGGGCAAGAAGAATTGCATTCAATGTCAAGTACAATAAAATCAACGGGCACATAATTTCTATTTGCAAGAATAAGCACATCATTAATTCTACCCATTGGCTTTTTAATAGTAGAATCCGCAAGATGCAAATTAAGAGAACATTCATCTATATTGGTGAAACCTAGCACATCACATCGAGATTTTGGAATTGTGGAAACGCTATCACCCAAATCACATAAAGCATTGCACTCATAATTTTTTATTTTAACTTTAATGGTGGGTTCCCATTCATCATATAATTTTCTAGGAATTGAAATTTCTAGTTCTAGTTTTTCTTCTAACGCTTTCATCATTGCTTCTACGATGTGTTTAGTAAAAGCCTTGTTTTGCTCGTAAGCGTTGGGTGAATTTAACATGGACTGTAACAAAGAAATACACTCAATCAAAGAACAATTATCATAATTAAAATCTTTGTAATCCAAGAGAGTGGGCACATCGCTATTTAAAGTTTTTCCCTCTCCAAACCCACTTTTAGCAATTTTTTCATTAAGATTTTCACCCTCCGAATTATGGGAACGCCTACTAGCTAAAGTTGAATCTTCTTCAGTCCCCTTTTCATCAAGTTTTATATTTCTAAACAAAGAATCAATAGATGAAACACCAATCATTTTAATATCCTCATCATTACTACGATAAAAACCGGGAGGAATCGCTTTTTCTAAAAATTCTCGTTTAGATTTTAGCATGGCGGTTATTTTCTTACTCTCATCCATGGAGACATATAAAGCTTTAATTGATTCACTAATATTAATTTTGGGTGCAAAATTTTAGTCTTAAGATTTTCCACATCATGAATAATTCTATCAATGCTCCTAGACATATCATCAAGTTTACTCAATTTTTCTTCTATCGTAGTGCTGAAAACTTTTTGAGCATTAATAAATTCTTTAATATTACTTTCAAGATCAGAGGGCATCCTATTATTATTATTATAGGAATTTCCATAAGGATTGCCATAATTATTAGAGGAATTTCCAGGAAACGGCCTAGGATTAAAATTACCTCTATAAGCATTACTATTGAAATTGTTTCGCGAGACAAAATTCACATATACGGGATCATTATTTTGCTCAATCAAAGTGGACAATGGCACATCATTAGGATCAATATGAGCATTTTCCTTGCAACCAATATCATAAGTGCATCAACTTTATCACTCGAAGTACTAATTTCTTCAATATAATTCACCTTTTACTAGTAGGAGTTTTTCGGTATGCCATTGTGAATAATTCGCCATAATATTATCAAGCAATTTAGTAGCTTATCCCAAAGTAATTTCCATAAAAGTACCACCCGTGGCGGAATCTAAAACATTTCTAGAAACAAAATTCAATCCCGCATAAATTTTTTGTATGATCATCCATAAATTTAAACCATGAGTAGGGCAATTTCTTATCATTAATTTCATCCTCTCCCAAGATTGGGCAACATGTTCATGATCAAGTTGCTTAAAATTCATAATTTGTTTTCTAAGAGAAATAATTTTTGCGGGAGGAAAATACTTGCTAATAAAAGCACCTTTACACCTGTCCCAAGAATCGATACTATTTCGTGGTAAAGATGAAAACAAAATTTTTGCACGATCTTGCAATGAGAATGGGAATAATTTTAATTTCACAATATCATTATCCACATCTTTTTTCTTTTGCATATCACACAATTCTACGAAAGTGTTAAGATGGGATGCAGCATCTTCATTAGGACTACCGGAAAATTGATCTTTCATGACAAGATTTAGCAAAGCGGCATTAATATCACAAGTCTCCGCACTAGCGGCGGGAGGAGCAATCGGAGTAGTAATGAAAGCATTATTATTAGTATTGAAAAAATCACACAATTTTGTATTTTCTTGAGACATCGTGACTACGCAAACAAGATAGCAAACAAGCAAACAAAAAAAAGGCAAACGGAAAATATTTTTGTAAAAACTTTTTAGAAGTGGGGGAGATGAAAACGAGAGGCAAATAAAGTAAATGAAAGGAGATGAGAGTTTATGCAAAGGTACTTGATAGATGTTGATGATGTCTCCCCGGCAACGGCGCCAGAAATTCTTCCTGCTACTTGTAGCTTACGTTGGTATTATCCCCGAAGAGGAAGGGATGATGCAGCACAACAGAGGTAAGTATTTCCCTCAGTTATGAAACCAAGGTTATCAATTCAGTAGGAGAACCACGCAACACCTCGTTAGCAGTACCTGCACACAAACAACAAATCCTTGCACCCAACGCAAACGAGGGGTTGTCAATCCCTCGGCGGTTAATTGCAAGATTAAATTGCATGTGATAGATAGATAGATTGAAACAAAAATACAAAATAAAATAAATAAAGAAAAAGTGCAGCAATATTTTTAGGGTTTTAGTAATATGATTTAGATAGACCCGGGGGGCATAGTTTTCACTAGAGGCTTCTCTCAAGAAAATTGCATACGGTGGGTAGACAAATTACTGTTGGGCAATTGATAGAAAAGAAAATAATCATGACGATATCCAAGGCAATGATCATGTATATAGGCATCACGTCCGAGACAAATAGACCGAGTCCTGCCTGCATCTACTACTATAAGTCCACACATCGACCGCTATCCACCATGCATCTAGTGTATTAAGTCCATGAAGAACGGAGTAACGCCTTAAGAACGATGACATGATGTAGACAAGATAAACTCACGTATGAATAAACCCCATCTTTTTACCGTTAATAGCAACGATACATACGTGTCATGTCCCTTTCTGTCACTGGGATTGAGCACCGCAAGATCGAACCCATTACAAAGCACCTCTTCCCATGGCAAGATAAATCAATCTAGTTGGCCAAACCAAATCAATAGATTGGAGAAGAAATATGAAGCTATAATAATCATGCATAAAAGAGATCAGAGAACACTCAAATAATATTCATGGATAATCTGATCATAAACTCACAATTCATCAGATCCCAACAAACACACCGCAAAAAGTGATTACATCGGATAGAACTCCAAGAACATCGAGGAGAACATTGTATTGAAGATCAAAAAGAGGGAAGAAGCCATCTAGCTACTAACTATGGACCTGAAGGTCTGTGGTAAACTACTCATGCATCATCGGAAGGGCAGCAAGGTTGATGTAGAGCCCCTCCGTGATCGATCCCCCCTCCGGCGGAGTACCGGAGAAGGCCTCCAGATGGGATCTCTCGAGAACAAAAACTTGCGGCGGTGGAAAAAGTATATCGTGGACTCCCCTGAGGGTTTCTGATTTTTCTAGAATTTATAGTGGTGGAATTAGGTCAAACGGAGCTCTGTGGGCCCCACGAGGTACCAGGGCGTGCTTACCTCCCCAGGCGCGCCATGGTGCCTCGTGGGCACCCCCTGGGGCTTCTGGCCTCCTCCCGAAGCTTCTAGTGTTTATCTTGTCCAGAAAAAATCTCCAATTTTTTTGGGGCATTTGGACTTCGTTTGGTATTGATTTTCTGTAAAACATAAACAGGGCAAAAAACATCAACTGGCACTGGGCACTAAGTTAATAGGTTAGTCCCAAAAAATGATATATAATTGCTGTAAATGTATATAAAAACATCCAAGATTGATAATATAACAGCATGGAACAATCAAAAATTATAGATACGTTGGAGACGTATCAGCCAACTGCCCGACCGACTGCTCCAGCCGGCCTGCTGCGCGAGGTCAAACGCAGCGTCCCGTCAGACGTGATGGGAAGACACTATAGCATGCATCATGCGTCACTTCACTGCGCCCCAATAGTGTAGCACTGTTGACCAATAGTGGCGCACTATAGCCTGCGTCATGTGACACCTTGAATAGTGTAGTTAGGCCACGTGGGCCACCCCTTGTCCCCTGGGCACCCCTTTATAAGGTGCACCAGGGGAGCTCATGCTCTCGGACGCCCACTCTTGCTCTCTCGCTCTCTCATCCACACACACATGAGGCAATGGGGAACAGGCTCACAGCCTCCTGCCTCCTCCTCTAATACAGCTCTAGGAGCAACCATGTACTGTCATACAACTCCATATCCATCAAACATGCAGGAGTAGGGGTGTTACCTCCCATGGAGGGCCCCGAACCTGGGTAAACCACCGCGTGCTATTGCCCAATCCCGTCCCGGATCTCCACCGTAGCCTTGCCGCCCCACACTTTTAGCCATCCTATGGCATCTGCCGTGAGAAAACCACGACAGTTGGAGCCCACTGTGGGGCGAGCTGCTGCTGGAATCGCGGTCCGAGCGGGACCCTTTTCGTCACCACCACCGTGAAGCCGGCCATCCGCCGTGGCTCTCGCGTTGCTCCGGCTCGGCGCCCCCGCGTCACTGCGCCGCCTGCGCCCTCGTCGCCGCATCGCTGCGCTGTCCGCGCGCCCGAGCCGGAGTCATTGCGCCTCCTCCGGCACCCCCGCGTCACGTCGTGCTCGGCTCCCATGCCGCTCCGGCCTCTTCGCTGGCTCCAGCCAATCGGAGGCTCACCGGTGCTCTGCTCTGCTCCGCTCTTCCTCTCAATCTTGTCCTCCTGCGCCGTCGCAAAGACAAAGAGGTGCAGCGCCTCGCACGACCTGCCTCGCCGTCGCCTCCCCACGAGCGCCACCACCTCTAGGAGCCCCGTCCTCTCTCCCTCACCTCGCTCACGCGCCGCCAGGGGAGGAGCCCCTTGCGCCGCGCCTTCGCTCTGCTCCTTGTCCGAGCACCAGCGGCGGCCGAGTGCCCGCGCCTCGTCGCCGCACCTCCGCCCGCTCCTCTGTTCCAGCGCGGCCCCGGCCTCCTCCGCGCGGGTCTCCGCTCCGCGACCCGCTGGCGAGCGTGACTGGCCCCTCGTCGCCCTCTCGCGTCGCACCGCTCCCTCCGTGCCTGGCAACCGGCAAGCACAGCCGCCCCCGGGCCCGTTCGCGCCCGGCTTCCTCGGCCCCGCTCCGGCCACATCACGCTCCTCCCTCCCGCGCCTGGCCACCTGCGTGCACGGCCGCCCCGGGCCCGTTCGCGCCCGACTTCCTCGGCCCCGCTCCGGCCGTCGTCGCACCCGCTCCCTCCCGCGCCGCCTTGTCCTCACCTCCAGCGGGAACGTGCGCCGCTCGTCGTGCCCATCCGCTCCTCCACCACGCGTGCGCCTCGCCCGGCCCCCTCCTCGACTGCGCACCCACGCCGCCTCGCCATCTCACCCTGGCTGGCTATCGCGCGTCCGCTAGCTCGCCCCCCACGTGCCCCGGCCGGTTCGTCCACGCCCGGCCACGCCCGTCCGCCCAGCCAACGATGCCGCGTTGCTCCGCCCCCGCACGCCGCTCCGCTCGAGTTCGGCCTCGGCGCCTGCCAGCTCCTCCGCACCCGACCGCCTCCCATGCGCCTGTCGGCCCGGCCGCCTCCGCATCGCCGCTCCCGTGCTACCCCGCCTCACGAGCGCCCGCGGCCGACCGCCCTCGCGCGCCCCTGCCTGCCGGCCCCGCTGCGCCCCGCACGCCGGCTGTGCTCCGCTCCCCACCCTTCGGCTCGCTACTCCGGCCGGCTGCCTCTGCCCCGCACATGTCGCCGGCCGGCTTCGCGCGCTCCTGCCAGTTCCCACTGCCCGGCTGCCCAGTCGGCTGGAAAAAAAGGGACCGCCAACTGCGCCCGCCTGCTTCGACACCCGGCTGCCTGCCTGCTTCGACGCCCGGCCGGCTACTCCAGGCCGGTTGGGGAGCCGCCCGGCTGCCTGCCCGCTTCGCTGCCCGACTGGTCGGGCCCGACCGGCTGGGGCGACCCTCGATCGCCCGGAGGCTCGGGCCGCCTGCTGGAGGTCACCTCCGCCCCATCTGCACGAAAATTAGTGTGAGCTCCACACCCGCATATCTTTGCACCGTGCACACAAACGGATAACCCCGAGCGACCCTCGGGGCCCACCTCCGCACTTTTCTAGTTGTTTCGTTATTCAGTCCGGCGCCGGTTAATTTCGGCCCGGAGGCTGGCCGGCTGGCTCGAAACGTTCTTCCCATAGATGGATTAGTAGTGTGAACGGTACCGATGGCCTACTCTTAGTCCTGGCCACAGACTGGCTGCCAGCTGTCCGGCTGACGAGAGCAAGGGCTGGAGGTCACCTCACATGAAAAACGTCCGGGAAGAAAACGGCTTGGGCGACCCGGTCGTTTCCTTCGCGAGTATCTACTCGGTCGAATCTGCTCCCAGAGTCCGAGTACTGTACGCTCAGCTCCGCGACCCACTCTTCGCCTCAGCTATAGACCGGCTCCCGGTTGTCTGGCTGGCAAGAGCAAAAGCCAAAGAGCGGAGGGGACATGAAAAAGACTGAAGGGGGCTCGGACAAAACCGAGTCGGCACCCTCTGCATAACTTGCAAAACCAAACACTTGATATATCTACGCTGGCTAACTTTGTCTTTGCATGATCATTTCCGTGGGGAACCCCCCTCCTTGCCCGGAGGCTCGGAGGCTACACCGAGTGGGTGCGCCGGTGCGCCCCACTGGGAAAACACCTCGCCGGCTACAGGCCCGCCGCCGGCTGCCGCCAAAATCCCCAACGCCACCGTCTGCTCCATAAACCGCGAAGACCCTCTGCCCGACCCTTCGAGTCGCCCGGAGGCTCGGAGGCTACACCCAGTGGGCGCTCTGGCTCGCCCCCACAGGAAATAGCCAGCCGGTGGACGCCGCGTCCGCGCCCGGCATGGCCCCGCGCCCACCAGCCGGCGGACTCCGCTCCGCGCCCGGCGGCGCCTCGCGCCCACCTGCCGGCGGACTCCGCTCCGCGCCCGGCGTCGCCTCGCGCCCACCTACCGGCGGACTCCGCGTCCGCGCCCGGCGGCGCTCCGCGCCCATCTGCTGCAACAAACTGCAAGGACCCTCCGCCTGACTCTTTGAGTCGCCCAGAGGCTCGGAGGCTACACCCAGTGGGTGCGCTGGCATGCCCCCACTGGAAGCAAGCCGCGCCGGCTGCAAGCCCGCAGCCGGCTGTCATCGACAACCCCTGCTACCACAATAGCGAAGACCCTCCGCCCACTTCGAGTCGCCCGGAGGCTCGGAGGCTACACCCAGTGGGTGCACTAGCCCGCCCCCACTGGAAGCAAGCCGCGCCGGCTGCAAGCACCCAGCCAGCTGTCATCGACAAACTCTACAACGACATCAGCGAACACCCTCTGCCCGACTCTTCGAGTGGCCCGGAGGCTCGGAGGCTACTGTCGGGGGGATGACCCCCGGGTAGGCTCAAGAAGACAAGATGACATTTCAAAACATCGGGGCGGCCAACACCCCTCGGTCCGGCCACTCGCCACCCGGCTGCTGCGGCCGGCTCTCCAGCCGGCTGCTCCGGCCGGCTACTCTAGCCGGCCTGCTGCGCGAGGTCAAATGCAGTGTCCCATCGGACACGACGGGAAGACACTATAGCCTGCAACATGCGTCACTTCACTGCGCCCCAACAGTGTAGCACTGTTGACCAATAGTGGCGCACTATAGCCTGCGTCATGTGACACTTTGAATAGTGTAGTTAGGCCACGTGGGCCACCCCTTGTCCCCTGGGCACCCCTTTCTAGGGTGCACCAGGGAAGCTCATGCTCTCGTACACCCACTCTCGCTCTCTCATCCTCACACACATGAGGCAAAGGGGAACATGCTCACAACCTCCTGCCTCCTCCTCTAATACAGCTCTAGGAGCAACCATGTACTGTCATACACACTCCATATACATCAGACATGCAGGAGTAGGGGTGTTACCTCCCACGGAGGGCCCCGAACCTGGGTAAACCACCGCGTGCTGTTGCCCAATCCTGTCCCGGATCTCCACCGTAGCCTTGCCGCCCCACACTTTTAGCCATCCTATGGCATCTGCCGTGAGAAAACCACGACATCCTGGGACCCTTCCCTCGCGCATCTGGCGGCTACCGCTACCTCTATGTCGCCATCGACAAGTTCACCAAGTGGGCAGAGGTTGAGCCCTTGCGTACCATCCCGGCAGGCTCTGCCATCAAGTTCATCAAGGGCCTCGTGAGCCGCTTTGGCGTTCCCAACCGCATCATCACCGACAACGACTCCCAGCTCACAAGCGGCCTTTTCAAGTCATACTTCGCCAGCCTCGGCACACAGATCTGCTATGCCTCTGTGGCGCACCCACGAAGCAAAGGCCAGGCCGAGTTATTGGGCGGTAATCATTGGGTGTCTCGGGGGAGTTTGTTTTTGGGATGAGGGTGATGTAACCATAGTTGATGCTTTCAATATCCAGCTCGCCCGAATGGAACTCACGACATAGCTCATAAATATCTTCTTTTATAATGTGCTAGCAAGACTTGATAAACTGACCAGAGAATCCATCCGGACCTGGCGCTCTGTCCGCCGGCATTTGTTTCACTATCTCATCAATCTCTTGTGTGGTGAATGGTGTGGTTAGATCGTCGAGCCCGTCCACCTTCTTGATGATCGATTACAGGTCAAATCGTTGGTTGGGGGGTGAGGACTGTCCAAGCCTCTCTTTGAATGGGTTGTATAAAAGTGCTTCTTTCCCAGCATGGCTAGCAACATCAGACCCATCTGGAGCTTTTAAACAGGCAATGGAGTTTTGGCGATATCTTTCAGTGGCTATCCTTTGAAAAAAATTCGTGTTTTCATCGCCGAATTTAACAAACCGGATGGTGCATCTCTTTCGCCAGTATTGATTTTGATATTCCAACAGCTTCAGAGTGTGTTTCTTCAGAATACGTCTGAAGTTAGCTTCCGGGATCGTTAATTGTCTGAGGTTCTCGATCTCATCCAGACTACTGATTGCTTTCTGTGAGTTTTGGATGAGAATTTTGAGGCGGGAGAGCCCCTTACTCCATTTTTTGAGAGCATATCTTAACCGCTTCATTTTTTGGCAAATGCGGGCAGCGCTGTTAGGCAGGTAACTGGGCTTGGCCCAACAATTTTGCACAACTTCCAGAAAACCATGGTGCTGTGTCCAGTAAGACTCAAACCTGAAGATTTTACTGGCCGGAATGGAAGTTTGAATTGAGACAGAGCAGGGAATGTGATCAGACGTTGTTTTTGCCAGCGCTGTGACTGTAGTGTTGGGGAACGAAGATGTCCAATGATTTGAAGTGAAGTACCAATCAAGTTTTTCTAACAAAGGGTCGGTCTGCATATTACTCCATGTGTATGATCTCCCCTTAATTGGAATCTCTACTAGGCATTGTTCACATATGAATTCATTGAACTTAAGCATATCATTACTATCACCTCCCGTCTTGTTACGATCGCAGGGTGCTCGGATGTAGTTAAAGTCTCCGAGCAAGAGCCAATCATCATCATCTTGTATTTCAAGGTCAAAAAGCCAGTTTGTGTATGTAACACGATCATCTCCCTGACACGGCCAATAGATGTTTACCAAATTCCACGAGTTATTCGATTGAGTTGATTTGAAATTAATAATATGTGCAAAGAACTCAGATAAAATCACGGAGCCTGTGAAAACTGAAATGTTCCAGATCGTAATTAAGCCACCAGAAGATCCACGGGAGGGAACATAAGCATACTGATCAAATTTCTTCAGGCAAAAGGTCTTGATAAAAGCGCGATCGAAGGATGTTCGTTTGGTCTCTTGTAAGCAAATAATATCACACCCACTGGATTCTATGCAATTACGGATAGCTAAGGTTTTATCATCTGAATTAATTCCCCGTACATTCCATGACAAAACATTCCAACTTTTTAGCCCCATGCGGTGAAGATTTAGTTGGTTCCATCGGCCTCCCCTGCTTCTTCAGATTGAAGGATTGCAGGTGTGAGCTCTGTCGCGTCAATGCCGCACATGCCGACCCCAATTTGCTGTATGGTGGCGATGGAGGTTGGGCCCGGGATCTCCTTCTTCCCTCCGCCCTCCACTGTCTGTTTCATGGCAATAGCAGTGGGTACAGTTCGGGGAATAACTTTGGATTTGACAGTGCGGCGATCGGATGGTTGGTTTACTTTAAACCCGTCGTACTTGTTTGATCTCTTGCTCCTGCGCAGGTTTGCATCATCGATCGGGATGCGCCGTATTGGTCTGCTGGGCTTACGTTTGGGCTTGGTAATTTTGTGAGCAGTGTCAATCTCAAGGGTCACATCCTGTTTGAGATCAAAATCCAGTCTGGCACGCTTGGCTGGTGGTTGGGCTGTTTCTTCAGGAGGAGCAAAGATCAGAGTAGAACAGTTCTGAAAAGCATCTGCCCAGGTTCTCTTGGGGATGGTAACAGTCGTGTCGCTCGCCCAGAACTGTGGCCAAGCAGAGATCAGAGTACAAGACATAAAGAAGCTTCGCAGATTGGTGTTCACGATCAGGGATATATCCTCCAGTATATCAGTGTTCAGGGATTGCTCAGTGAGTGCCAGACGATTCTTTCTGTATATATGATGTTTTATGAAGTACAGATAGCCCATCATAGGTGAGATTTCCACATTAGATTCTGCCCCTCCAGCACGCAGGAATATATATGGGCTGTCGTTGCCTCCATCGGTTAGAGCGGCGGCAGCACGTTCAACTTCAGTAACATGAGAATTCCGGAGATCCATGCCATTGTCAGTCATATTGTTATCCGGTGTGATTCCATCCCTCATAGGAGCAAATTGGTTGGGTATAGGGGGTAGCTATGACGGAACACTAGAAGGCGAGGGGCCAATCTGTCGAGAATCGGACTGACCATAGCTGAATCCCGTAACAGACATAATTTGGTTGATATTTTGCCGTTTCTGTGTGGTTCTTCCATCCGTGTCAGGATCAATTCTAGTGGGCTCTGCTTTCTTTTTGACGGCCCAAATAAGCTTTTCTCTATTTATCATGGGCTTGTGTGACTGAGAGACATTCGCATGAGGCTCATTTCTTTTTTTAACAACCCAACGTTTCTTCTGTTTTCCTTTCAGAGTGCAGGAGAAGCTCAAGTGGCCTATCGAATCACAGATATTGCATCTTGGGCCAGAGGTACATCATGAACGGACGTGACCCATGCGTAAGCAGGAAGTACAGAATTTCTGGATTTTCTTAGGCACCCAAACTTGCATGGTATTTTTATTATGGGTGGGACGTGCTTTATTGTACGTGCCATAATAGCATTTATCACAGACGTGGCCAATATTAATGCAAACTTGGCAAAAAATACCTGGGCATGAAGCGTCCTTGTGACCTCGTCTGTAACAATTACTGCAGCGTCCAATAAGATCATTAATAACCGAAGATGGTGGGATTGAGCGAATATGTAGGGCGTCCATGATCTGTATATCCGAATATTCTGCTTGTCGTAGGTCCAATATGCTATCCAGAGTAACTTCCGATAATGAACGCCAGTATTGCTGCCGGAAATTCATCCCCATAAATCTCCGGGATAATTTATTATCAGTTATCACCGGACTAACAAACTTTCCAAAAGAGATGTTGGAGGTTTGAAAATTTGCATGCATGCTGGGGCCCATGTGCTGGATCACGGGTTCCGATCTATCCTTCTTGATCTCATTGCATGTTGACTCTCCAGATCTTTCATCACATGGCTGATTTATGGGTAAGGAACTATGATCATCATGAAACAAGAAGCCAAATTTTGCCAATTCCTTATTAGCTGAATGATCAGATGCAGCACTTCTCCGCAGAAAATTCAAATCAGATTTGATGGCAATAGGTGTGCGGGCCGATATTTCACACAATTCATCATTAGAATGCCAAGAAGAGTCCCAACTTGAGTAATCAATATAATCCTTGAAAAAATGAAAGTGGCAAACGAAGTCTGGCCATACACGATCTTTTAGCCCATAAATGAAATGTCCAACTCGATTGGAGGCTACTGAAAATCGGAAGGATCTTTTGCCAAGACTTTGCACGTTGAGATTAGATGCCAATCCACCAATACAACATTGAAGGGCCAAGCCAACTGATTCATCCGAAAGGGACAAGTAAGCGTAGGAGAAAGATGCCACCAAGAAGAATTCCTTGGATCCGGGTGTAGAAGAGTAGTGTACCGTGGAGCCAAAATGGGAATGCACCTGATCGGCCACCTTGAGGCCTGGGTTAAGGCCCAATAACTCTGCTGAACTGTTGTCTCAAGATCATCACGAAAATATTGGCAAATCGTCTACAGAAAGCTATCCTCAAAATTATCCATAGGAATCAGTACGGTTTCCTGAAGGGGAGAACCATCCAGGATCGCCTCGCATGGTCGTTCGAATACCTTCATCAATGCCAAGCCTCGGGTGGGAAGTTTTTCATGCTCAAATTGGATTCTTCAAAGGCTTTCGACGCTATAGAACACCCGGCCATGATCGAAATGATGCGTGCCATGGGATTCAATGAAAGGTGGATCACCTGGATCAAGTGCATTTTCAGCTCAGGCAAATCATCGGTCCTGCTAAATGGAACTCTAGGGCGCCAATTTCGCTGTAAAAGAGGGGTCCGTCAAGGCGATCCCCTATCCCCCCTAATATTCGTCCTCGTTGCGGACCTCCTCCAATCTGCAATTAATAACGCAATGGAAAGAGGCCAGATCAATTGCCCGATACCTCCAGTGGGCCAGCAGAAATTCCCGGTGATACAATATGCGGACGATACACTTGTGATCATGCAAGCATGCGAACAACAGGCCCAATGTATGAAACAAATACTCTTGGACTATGCTGATTCTGTGGGTCTAAAAATAAACTTCCAAAAATCAACGCTAGTGCCCATTAATCTTACCCCTCAAGAGGCCCAAAAAATGGCGGGGATATTCCAATGTTCAGTCGGAGTCATGCCGTTCACGTACCTCGGTTTGCCAATGGGCACCACCAAACCCACATTGACTGAACTCATGCCGCTAGTGGGGAGGGTGGAAAGAAAATTATCTTCGACACTATGCATGGCGTCGTATGGAGCGAGACACACTCTGGTGGACTCTGTGCTTACCTCAATAGCGGTGTACGCCATGTGCTCGATCAGGATTCCGCCCAAAATCCTAGCCCATCTGGACAAACTGCGGAGATTGTGCCTATGGAGAAAGAAAACAGAACGAGGGGAAACGTCAAATTCGCTTGCTGCCTGGCAGATGGTGTGCAAACCCAAAATGAAAGGAGGTCTGGGGATTATCGACACCAAAACTCTGAATACAGCCCTGTTGCTCAAGTTTCTGGATAAATTCTACAACCACCACGACGTGCCGTGGGTGGAATTGATATGGGATACATATTATAATCACGCCGTCCCGCATGCTTCCGACCCTTGCGGATCCTTCTGGTGGCGCGAGCTGCTACACCTCATGCCCATCTACCGTGGAATCTCCAGGATGGTCATCGGTAACGGCGAGTCGACGTTGTTCTGGAAGGATATGTGGGGCGATCAAATAGTTGCTGAGTCACACCCAAGGGCGTTTTCCTTTGCGACTGATGAAGACATGTCGGTCAGAGAGTTCCTCCAGATGGAATCACTGAGCATGGGCTTCCACCTCCCACTCTCAACGCAAGCACGCGGCGAAGTAGCTGACCTCCAGTCGATCACCGCTGACATTCAGATTCCCACGCCAACCAGGGATATTTGGAATTACAGCTGGGGCACGAAATACACGTCTGTGAGATACTATCAATTTTACTTCCGAAATATTGAGGTGCATGAGGCGTACAAATGCATCTGGAAATCAAAATGCACCATGAAGTTAAAAGTCTTCTCCTGGTTGCTCCTGTCGGACAGACTAAACACAAAGAATATGCTACGACATAGGCATTATGTTGTGGGGCCACCGGACCAGACATTTGATCACTGCGCCCTTTGCGCGAATGGCCATGAGGAGACACTTGAACACCTGTTTTTCACGTGTGCATTCGCTGAACAATGTTGGGCGACCGTGGATATAAGCTGGAGCGCGGGAAACAGCAGGTTTGATATGCTCTCCGAGGCCAAGAGAAGCTGGGCCAAGCCCATGTTCATGGAAATATTCATAGTGGCGGCCTGGTCTATCTGGAAAGAAAGGAATGGTCTCATTTTTCAGAAAATACCCCATTCGCAGGCTTCCTGGCTGAGGAGATTCAAAGAGGACCTTGACCTTTTGAGGCACAGAACCAAGGCCGAACTTGGGGTGTTCATTTCATCCTTTTTACTTAGTTTGCGGTAGATCTTCTCTCTCTCTCACCCTCTCTCGTGGTGCCCTCTAACTAGGTTTACAATCATTTTAACCCTGCGCCTCCCCTCACAATGTAAATACTCACCCCCCCCCCCCCCCGCCATTGTAACTTGGCTGACAAGACTTTGGTATCTCCTTTAATACAAAGACTGTAGGAAACTCTCCTACGGTCATTCACGGCTCAAAAAAAAAAGGCCAGGCCGAGCGTGCCAAGGGCCGGCTTGAGGAGCTACAGTCTGTGCTGTAGTCCATCCGCACAATAGCAACCAAGCCTACCGGCGAGACTCCCTTCTTCCTCGTCTACGGATCCGAAGCAGTCCTTCCCTCTGAGCTCAAGCATGGTTCTCCGTGAGTCCTTGCCTTCGACGAGGCTCGTCAGGACGGCTAACGAGAGGCCGACCTGCTGCTCCTCGAGGAAGCCCGTCGCCAGGCCGCCCTCCGCGCCGCCAGATAGCAGCAGGCTTTGCGTCGCTATCATAGCCGCAACAATCCCCTCCTACTGCCACACTGAATTTGTTCATAGTTTTCAACGAATTGCTTTCATGGCAAGATACGACGACCTGAAGAATAACTTGATCTCACTAAGTCATCTCACACAGGTCAGTCCGGTCCTTCATCCACATCATCGTGCTTTGTCATACTGTGCTACTGTTGTATTTTCTTTTAATAAACTTATTGTATCACAATCTTTTCCCATTAAGAAAATGAAGGTGCTTCTATCTATTTGTGTATGTTTCATCAACTAGTGCCACTATTATATTAATCACGCTTTTTCATTATCTGTGCAAATAGGGTTATTCAGCTACATTTTAGTGGAACTGCACAAATGTTTGGATGGAACCCGCATATGCAGAGTGTGAGTGCCACCATCTACAATAACGTGGCTTCGAACGGGCACAGATGTTCGGATGGTTCCACAAGTTCTTGGCGACCAGCTTATGTAGAACATGTTAATCTGCCGGTGTTTGACATGCGTGCTCATAAACTGGATTGGTTTCAGTATTGCAACAAATCCTTGAATCAAATAGCTTACATGAATTAGGTTTATGGTTTGCTAGATATATTGGCACTTCTCCAGGGATTACTCTTTTCTCAGAGAAGCATCAATCGATTTTTCTTTACATGCACACATTGTCACAACTTTGTTTTAGTTTTAAAGTTAATATTGGCTCTGATCTGTGAATCAATGAGATGCATATGCATCTTTGTTGTACTTATTATGGGAATCTTATGAGTTGGTTGCCAATCTTGGAAGCTATGAAACATGGCATGATGATGTAGGCGACAGCAACCCTATCAAGCTCTTCAATACTCCCTCCGTTTCTTTTGACTTTGACCAAATTTATATAAAAAAAGATCAACATCTACAATACCAAAGATATATGGTATATGAAAGTTAATTTTGTGATGCATCTAATAATATTGATTTCATATTGTGAATGTTGGTATTTTTTCCTATCAAGTTAGTCCAACATTACAAAGTTTGACTTTGACCAAATTATATATGCAAACTAAAAAGAAAGTTTTAGCGTGGTAGGCATTTTTGTAAGCCTTCCGTTGGTCAGTCCTAGGTAACGTGGGGTCAGTACTCAAGTTTATGTGGGGTTGCTTCGTAAGTGAGGGGTAAATTAGTTATTAGGATGGATCCACTGACAGCGCGCCGCCGCTCTCGTCCATTACAAAACCGCCGCTCCTCTTGCATTCCAAGACCATCGCCGCTCCTCTCCTCTTCCATTCCAAAGCCACCGCCACTCCTCTTCCATTCCAAAACCACCGCCGGCGAGTGAAGGTGCTGTGGAGAAGTAGATCGATGGAGGAGTACAACCGATACGTGACGATCGCAGAAGGTGTCCCTGTGAAGCTAGCCAGGATGATGGAGATATAGTCTTGATTTGATAACTAGCATTAATTAGCGGCGACGGTGATGGCGATGGCCAAATATCTAAAAAAGAGCGAAAAGGCGGCGATCCACCCGAATGGAGTCGCGCGGGAATCCATAGAGCTGCTCCTCTGGGCCATGGAGCAGACAGATTCGCCGAATCCGGTCGTGAGGTGGAGGTGGTGGGAGTATCGATCCAAGATCGAGCATCCAGAGGATCAAGGAACGAGCATCCACACGGTGCCGTTTGTGAGGTTTCCATGTCAGAGAGAGCCGGTGGAGTCTTCGTCGACCGTACCCAACCGCAAGAGGAGAAAAGTAGTTGGCGCGACGACGCTTCCCCGCCGTTCTTCAAGGCTCCCTCGCCGTTCACCTCGTCTCACGGGGCGGCAGTCTTCCGTCGAGGAATAGGAGGGGAGTGCCCCGACGAATAATCATAGGATGAGCTTAGGGTTATCAGTATTTGCTGGTTGTGAATTGTGTTTTGGGTTCTGTATTTTGGGTACTTTCGGATATGAATGTCTTTTGAATTTTAGATCTTTGCAGTATTGAGCATATGAAGTATTTTCTGAATTCCAGAGATCTATTTTTTGTACTTTCAAAAATGTAGTTTCATGTAAAAGTGCAGATGACACGTCTCCAACGTATCTATAATTTTTTATTGTTCCATGCTGTTATATTATCAATCTTGGATGTTTTTATATACATTTACAGCAATTATATATCATTTTTGGAGACTAACCTATTAACTTAGTGCCCAGTGCCAGTTGTGGTTTTCTGCCCTGTTTTTGTTTTACAGAAAATCAATACAAAACGAAGTCCAAATGCCACGAAATTTTTTGGAGATTTTTTATTGGCCAAGATAAACAATAGAAGCTTCGGGAGAGGGCCAGAAGACCCAGGAGGTGGCCACGAGCCACCAGGGCGCGCCTGGGGGGGGCAGGCGCACCCTTGTGCCTCGTGGGCCCCCCTTTGCTCCGTTTGACCTAATTCCACCACTATAAATTCAGAAAAAATCAGAAACCCTCAGGAGAGTCCACGAAATACTTTTTCCGCCGCCGCAAGTTTCTGTCTCGAGAGATCCCATTTGGAGGCCTCCTCCGGTACTCCGCCGGAGGGGGAATTGATCACGGAGGGGCTCTACATCAACCTTGCTGCCCTTCCGATGATGCGTGAGTAGTTTACCATAGACCTTCGGGTCCATAGGCAGTAGCTAGATGGCTTCTTCTCTCTTTTTGATCTTCAGTACAATGTTCTCCTCAATGTTCTTGGAGTTCTATCCGATGTAATCACTTTTTGCGGTGTGTTTGTTGAGATCCGATGAATTGTGAGTTTATGATCAGATTATCCATGAAATTATTTGAGTCTTTGCTACACTCTTTTATGCATGATTATTATAGCCTCATATTTCTTCTCCGATCTATTGATTTGGTTTGGCCAACTGAGTTGATTTATCTTGCCATGGGAAGAGGTGCTTTGAAATGGGTTCGATCTTGCGGTGTTCAATCCTAGTGACAGAAAGGGACATGACACGTATGTATTGTTGCTATTAAGGGTAAAAAGATGGGGTTTATTCATATGTGATTTTATCTTGTCTACATCATGTCATCGTTCTTAAGGCGTTACTCCGTTCTTTATGGACTTGATACACTAGATGCCTGCTAGATAGCGGTCGATGTGTGGAGTAATTGTAGTAGATGCAGGCAGGAGTCGGTCTACTTGTCTCGGACGTGATGCCTATATACATGATCATTGCCTTGGATATCGTCATGATTATTTGCTTTTCTATCAATTGCCCAACAGTAATTTTTCTACCCACCATATGCTATTTTCTCGAGAGAAGCCTCTAGTGAAATCTATGGCCCCCGGGTCTATCAAAATCATATTACTAAAACCCTAAAAATATTGTTGCCATTTTCTTTTATTTATTTTATTTTGTATTTTTGTTTCAATCTATCTATCTATCCCATATAATTTAATCTTGCAATTTACCGCCGAGAGATTGACAACCTCTCGTTTGTGTTGGGTGCAAGGATTTGTTGTTTGTGTGCAGGTGCTGCAAACGAGGTGTTGCGTGATTCTCCTACTGGTTCGATAACCTTGGTTTCATAACTGAGGGATATACTTATCTCTACTGTGCTGCATCATCCCTTCCTCTTCTGGGAAAATACCAACGCAAGCTACAAGTAGCAGCAGACCATGTGATTTTCAGAGAAGAAACTGCAAGTTTCAGAGGCAGATCATTTATATCAACACACCCTTTTCAAACAGGGATAACAGCATGTTCCAAATTTTATTCATGGTTGAAAATGGAACTAACAGCAACCTAACATCATGCTGATCAACATTCATGTATAGCACATCTTCATATGATGCACAGTCAAAAAGATATGCTATTTTCAAAATGCCCAGACAATGTTGAGAGTGCGAAAAACAGAGAAAAACTAGGGACGAAATTCCGGCTAGTGTTGGAGGTGGTGTGTGTGGATGACAAGGGGAGACTCACATGTCAGTAATAGCACAGGCAAAAAAATTGGGAATATAGGGGTAATCGATCCCGGGCCGAGCAGGTGCGGGTAAGGGGGTATAGCAACTGGGCTACTACGGCGTACTCAACTCAAAGAAGGTGCGGAAACTACTACTACACTACCCCGTCTTCCCCGGCTCCGGTTCGTTCCCGTCCTGTACATGGAGAGGCTGATAGTCGGGACCCACAAGGTCCATGGCCCTACGCAAGCAAGTGCCTCATTGGAAAAAAAGCTTTCTCTCGGAAATGGATATTCGTTTCTCCTAATGTTATACTGACGTTGGGGCCCACGGGTCTGTCAACGTAGTCAATAAACGAGATAAATTTACAATGAAGACTGTCATCAGGGAGCTAGTGGGTATAATTTTTTCAGAGGGCGAACAAGTATCAGATGGGTTGTGGCCTGCCCAGCCTAGGTTTTGTTTTTTAACATGCGCCCCACGCCGCACCAGAACCAGTTAACCCTCGTAGTCCTCTCCGTCTGCCACTCCACTGCCGCGTCTTCCCCATCTCCTGGTCGTTCCCGTCCGGGGCCTCGCCATCGTCCACCGCCTTGGTGCGCTCGGCGTGGCGTGGTCAACGTGGTCAACAAACGAGAGTCATCGGAAGAGGACTGTACGTGGAGAGGCTGACAGTGGGGACGCACCAGGTCCATGGACGCACGGATGCAACTGCCTCCATATTACGCGAAAAACAATTATTCTTCCCCCTGACAGCTTGGACCCACCAGCTACATCTTCTCGCGCAAGGAAGTGCCTCCTTATTACGCGGAAAAATGGTTCATCCCCCTGACAGCTGGGACCCAGCAGCTACATCTTCGTACGCAAGGAAGTGCCTCCTTATTACGGGCAAAAAAAATTATTCCTCCTCCTAATAGCTAGGACCCACCAGCTGTATCTTTGCACGTAAGGAGGCTGACATTGTGGGCCAATAGGTCGAAGCCTACGGAAGGCGTTGTCAACTTAGTCAACAAATGATTTTGACATCTGTAGTCGTTGGATGTACATCCAACGGCCGGCATGCATCTTCAATCTCTCGTCTTCTTCATCAAGCGCTGGCGGGGCCTCCTGCTCCCGCCTCCGGCGGCCAGCGGCGCTGTTTCACAGGCCTCGCTGCGAAGCGCTACACCACCGCCGGCCAGGCCATCCCTCCACCCCTCCACCCCTCCTGTTATTCTCCGCCGACTGCAGCCCCAGGTCGCACCAAACCAGTCAACCCTCGTACGTCGTACTCCTCTCCGTCTGCGACTCCACTGCCGCATCTTCCCCATCTCCTGGTCATTCCTGTCCGGGGCCTCGCCGTCGTCCACCGCCTTCGTGCGCTCGGCGCGGCGCGGTCAACAAATGAGAGTCATCGGAAGAGGACTGTACGTGGAGAGGTTGACGGCTGGGACCCAGGAGGTCCATGGTCGCATGCAAGGAAAGTGCCTCCTTATTATGCTGGAAAAAAAGTTTCCTCCCCCTGACAGCAGGAACCCACCAGCTACATCTTTGCACGCAAGGAAGTGCCTCCTTATTGTGTGAAAAAAAATGATTCCTCCCCATGAAAGCTGGGACCCACCAGCTATATCTTCGCACGCAAGGAAGTGCCTCCTTATCCCCCAGACAGCTGGGACCCACCAGGTCGAAGCGTACGCATCGTTATCTGTCTGGTCGTTAGCATGTACGTACATACTGGTCGATCGGTCTCTCTACCACGATGAACTATGGCCGTGTAAGGAGCGGCAAGTGTCGTAGTAGAGCTCCCGACGTAGCAGTTCAGGTAGCCCCGTCCAAATCGTGTACACGTACGTACAGCCACACGGCAAAAAATACGGCGACATACGTACATATACGAGCGGGGTCTCAAACACGTACTCGCGCAGACGTACTGCTAGGGTTCATGTACATGGAGAGAGGCAACGGACGGCAGCAACGGCCTCCTGTTCATCGGCAGCCAACCGACTGGGTTGGAACGAAGGAAACAGCGTCGGGAGCCAAGCGACTGGGTCGGAACACGTCCTGTTCATCGAGAGCTAACCTGCTTGGATGGAACAGCCGAAATGGGGTCCTGTTCATCGACTCGGGGTCTGGCGTACCGCAAAATGGAGGAAACGGCCTTCTGTTCGATCGCCTACGGTCGAAACGGGGTCCTGTTCATTGGCAGGGGGTCTGGCGTACCGCAAAACGAAGGAAACGGACTTCTGTTCAACCGCCTACGGTCAAACTGGGGTCCTGTTGATCGGGAGGGGTCTGGCATACCGCAAAACGGAGGAAACGGACTTCTACCCAACTGCCTACGGTCGAAACGGAGTCCTGTTCATCGAGAGGGGTGTGGCGTACCGCAAAACGGGACTCTGATACGTCCAATTTGCATCATGATTTTCTACTATTATTTATTATATTTTTGATCATTATTTCACCTTATGATGCAATTCCTATGCCTTTTCTCTCTTAATTTGCAAGATTTACATGAACAGGGAGAATGTCGGTAGCTGGAATTCTGGACCTGAAATAGCCACATCAGAGATACCTAATCTACAGAGCTCCGATTAACCTGAAATTTCACGGAGATTTTTTATTGAATATATAAAAAATACTGGAGAGAAGAAATACCAAAGGGGACCCACCAGCTGTCCACAAGGCAGCAGGGCGCGGCCCCCCTGGGCGCGCCCTAGTGCCTTGTGGGGCCCACAGCTGGCGTCTGCCCCCTCCTTTTGCTATATGAAGCCATTTGCCCTAGAAAAAAATAAGAGGAAGGCTTTTGAGACAAAGCGCTGCCGTCTCGAGGCAAAACCTGGGCAGGAGGTATTTTGCTCTCCGGCGGAGCGATTCCGCCGGGGATACTTCCCTTCGGGAGGGGGAAATCGAAGCCGTCGACATCACCAACGATCCTCTCATCGTGGGAGGACCAATCTTCATCAACAACTTCACCAGCACCATCTCATCTCAAACCCTAGTTCATCTCTTGTATTCAATCTTTGTCTCAAAACCTCAGATTGGTACCTGTGGGTTGCTAGTAGTGTTGATTACATCTTGTAGTTGATGCTAGTTGGTTTATTTGGTGGAAGATTATATGTTCAGTTCCTTAATGCTATTCAATACCCCTCTGATCTTGAACATGAACATGATTTGTGAGTAGTTACTTTTGTTCTTGAGGACATGGGAGAAGTCTTGTCATAAGTAATCATGTGAATTTGGTATTCGTTCGATATTTTGATGATATGTATGTTGTTTCTTCCTTTAGTGGTGTCGTGTGAACGTCGACTACATGACACTTCACCATCTTTGGGCCTAAGGGAAGGCATTGTGGAGTGGTAATTAGATGATGGGTTGCTAGAGTGACAGAAGCTTAAACTCTAGTTTATGCGCTATTCTGTAAGGGGCTGATTTGGATCCATTTGTTTCATGCTATGGTTAGAGTTATCTTAATTCTTCTTTCGTAGTTGCGGATGCTTGCAAGAGGGGGTAATCATAAGTGGGAGGCTTGTTCAAGTAAGAACACCACCCAAGCACCGGTCCACCCACATATCAAATTATCAAAGTAGCGAACGCGAATCAACTAAACATGATGAAAGTGACTAGATGAAAATTCCCATGTGTCCTCGAGAACGCTTTGCTTTATATAAGAGATCGTTCCGGCTTGTCCTTTGCTACAAAAAGGATTGGGCCACCTTTCTGCACTTTATTATACTTGTTACTAGTTACGAATTATCTTACTATCGAAACTATCTGTTACTGCTACTTTCAGTACATGCAGAGAATACCTTGCTGAAAACCGCTTGTCATTTCCTTCTGCTCCTCGTTGGGTTCGACACTCTTACTTATCGAAAGGACTACCATTCATCCCCTATACTTGTGGGTCATCAAGACTCTTTTCTGGCACCGTTGCCGGGGAGTGAAGCGCCTTTGGTGAGTGGAATTTGGTAAGGAAACATTTATATTACGTGCTGAAATTCATTGCCACTTGTCACTATGGAAAGTAATCCTTTGAGGGGCTTGTTCGGGGTATCTTCACCTCGACCGAAAGCAATAAGAGTTGCTCCTCCACCTATTGAACCTACTAAAAATATTTATTATGAAATTCCTTCGGGTATGATAGAGAAATTGCTAGCTAATCCTTATGCAGGAGATGTAACGGTACATCCTGATATGCACTTGATCTATGTGGATGAAATTTGTGGATTATTTAAGCTTGCAGGTGTATCTGAAGATGGAGTTAAGAAGAAATTATTCCCTTTATCTTTGGAGGGAAAGGCATTTACATGGTATAGGCTATGTGATGATACTGATACATGGGACTGGAACCGGTTGAAGCTGGAATTCCACCAGAAATTTTATCCTATGCATTTGGTTCATCGTGATCGGAATTATATATATAATTTTTGGCCTCATGAAGGAGAAAGTATCGCTCAAGCTTGGGGGAGGCTTAAGTATATGTTGCATACATGCCCCAATCATGAGCTCTCAAGAGAAATAATCCTTCAAAACTTTTATGCTCGGCTTTCTCATAATGATCAATCCATGCTCGATACTTCTTCTGCTGGTTCCTTTATGAAGAAAACTATTGAATCCAGATGGGACCTTCTTGAAAGAATTAAACGCAATTATGAAGATTGGGAAATCGACAAAGGTAATGAGTCAGGTATAAATCTTGAGTTTGATTGTGTCAAATCTTTTATGGAAATTGATGCTTTTCGTAAGTTTAGTACTAAATATGGACTTGACTCTGAGATAGTAGCTACCTTTTGTGAATCTTTTGCTGCTCATGTTGATCTCCCTAAGGATAAATGGTTTAAATATCATCCACCTATTGAATTGAAAGAAGAACCTGTTAGTGTTAAAGAAGAAACAATTGTTTACCATGTTGATCCAGTTGTGCCTACTGCTTATATTGAGAAACCTCCTTTCCCTGTTAGGATTAAGGAACATGCTAAAGCTTCAACTGTAGTTAATAAGAGTAAAATTAGAGCACCTAGACCTTCTGAGCAAATTAAAGTTGAACTTAGTGTTGCAATGGTTAAAGATCTTTTGGATGATAACATTGATGGACATGTCATATATTTCTGTGATGAAGCAACTAGAATTGCTAAGCAGACCCTAAAGATAAAAATAAGCCTGTAGTTGGCATGCCTGTTATTTCTGTTAAAATTGGAGATCATTGCTATCATGGTTTATGTGATATTGGTGCTAGTGTGAGTGCTATTATGTTTACTCTCTATCAAGAAGTTATGAATGATATTGCACCCGTTGAGATAGAAGATATTAATGTTACTATTAAGCTTGCAAATAGAGACACTATTTCACCGCTTGGGATTGTTAGAGATGTTGAAGTCTTGTGTGGTAAGATCAAATACCCTACTCATTTTCTTGTTCTTGGATCACCACAAGATGATTTTTGTCTCATTATATTTGGTAGACCCTTCTTGAATACAGTTAATGCTAAGATTGATTGCACTAAAGAAATTGTTAGTGTTAATTTTGGTGAGATGTCTCATGAGTTTAATTTCTCTAAGCTTCGTAGACAACCTCATGATAAGGAATTGCCTAGTAAAGATGAAATTATTGGCCTTGCCTCTATTGCTGTGCCTCCTACTGATCCGCTAGAACAATATTTGCTTGAGCATGAGAATGACATGCATATGAGTAAAAGAAATGAAATAGATGAATTATTCTTTAAACAAGCACCTATCCTTAAACATAATCTGCATGTTGAAACCTTGGGAGATCCACCTCCACCCAAGGGTGATCCTGTGTTTGAATTGAAGCAATTACCTGATACTCTTAAATATGCTTATCTTGATGAAAATAAGATATATCCTGTTATTATTAATGCTAACCTTTCAGAGCATGAAGAAAAGAGATTACGTAAAACTCTGAGGAAGCACCGTGCCGCTATTGGATATACTCTTGATGATCTTAAGGGCATTAGTCCCACTTTATGTCATCATAAAATTCATATGGAGCTAGATGCCAAACCCGTTGTTGATCATCAAAGATGGTTGAATCCTAAAATGAAGGATGTGGTAAGAACTGAAATATTAAAGCTTCTGGAAGCAGGTATAATTTATCCCATAGCTGATAGTAGATGGGTAAGTCCTGTTCATTGTGTTCCTAAAAAGGGAGGTATTACCGTTGTTCCTAATGATAAAAATGAACTCATCCCACAAAGAATTGTAACTGGTTATAGGATGGTAATTGATTTCAGGAACGTAAATAAAGCCACTAGAAAAGATCATTACCCCTTGCCTTTTATTGATCAAATGTTGGAAAGATTGTCTAAGCATACACACTTTTGTTTCCTAGATGGTTATTCTGGTTTCTCTCAAATACCCGTATCACCTGAAGATCAAGAGAAAACCACCTTTACTTGTCCTTTTGGAACTTATGCTTATCGTTGTATGCCTTTTGGTTTATGTAATGCACCTGCTACCTTTCAAAGATGTATGACTGCTATATTCTCTTATCGTTGTATCGTTGTATGCCTTTTGATTTCTCCATTTACGGAACTTCTTTTGATGATTGCTTAAGCAACCTTGATCGAGTTTTGCAGAGATGTGAAGAAACTAATCTTGTCTTGAATTGGGAGAAGTGCCACTTTATGGTAAATGAAGGTATAGTCCTTGGGCATAAAATTTCTGAAAGTGGTATTGAAGTTGATAAAGCTAAGGTTGATGCTATTGAGAAAATGCCATGTCCTAAAGATATCAAAGGTATAAGAAGTTTCCTTGGTCATGCTGGTTTCTATAGAAGGTTTATAAAAGACTTCTCTAAAATTTCTAGACCTCTTACCAATCTATTGCAAAAAGATGTTCCGTTTGTTTTTGATGATGATTGCGTAGAAGCCTTTGAAATACTTAAGAAAGCCTTAATTTCTGCACCTATGGTTCAACCACCTGATTGGAACCTACCTTTTGAAATTATGTGTGATGCTAGTGATTATGCTGTTGGTGCTGTTCTAGGACATAAAGTTGATAAGAAATTAAATTTTATCCATTATGCTAGTAAAACTCTAGACAGTGCTCAAAGAAATTATGCTACTACTGAGAAAGAATTTTTAGCAGTTGTGTTCGCATGTGATAAATTTAGATCTTATATTGTTGATTCCAAGGTTACTGTTCACACTGATCATACTGCTATTAAATACCTTATGGAAAAGAAAGATGCTAAGCCTAGACTTATTAGATGGGTTCTTCTGCTACAAGAATTTGATTTGCATATTGTTGATAGGAAGGGAGCTGAGAATCCCATAGCAGATAATTTGTCTAGAATGGAAGATGTTCTTGATGACCCACTTCCTATTAATGATGATTTTCCTGATGAACAATTAGCTGTGATAAATGCTTCTCGTAATACTCCTTGGTACGCAGACTATGCTAATTACATTGTTGCTAAATACATACCACCTAGCTTTACATATCAACAAAAGAAAAAGTTTTTCTTTGATTTAAGACATTACTTCTGGGATGACCCACATCTATATAAAGAAGGAGAAGATGGTATTATTAGACGTTGTGTACCTGAGCATGAACAGGAAAAAATCCTACGTAAGTGTCACTCCGAGGCATATGGAGGACATCATGCGGGAGACCGAACTGCACACAAGGTATTACAATCTGGTTTTTATTAGCCTACTCTTTTCAAGGATGCACGTAAGTTTGTCCTTTCTTGTGATGAATGTCAAAGAATTGGTAATGTTGGTAGACGTCAGGAAATGCCTATGAATTATTCACTTGTTATTGAACCATTTGATGTTTGGGGTTTTGATTATATGGGACCTTTTCCTAAATCCAATGGGTATACTCATATTTTAGTTGCTGTTGACTACGTTACTAAGTGGGTAGAAGCTATTCCAACTAGTAGTGCTGATCACAACACTTCTATTAAATTGCTTAAAGAAGTCATCTTCCTTAGGTTTGGAGTCCCTAGATATTTAATGACTGAGGGTGGTTCACATTTTATTCATGGTGCTTTCCGTAAGTTGCTTGCTAAATATGATGTTAACCATAGAATTGCATCCCCTTACCATCCTCAGTCTAGTGGTTAAGTTGAATTAACTAATAGGGAAATAAAATTGATTTTGCAAAAGACCGTTAATAGATCCAAAAAGAATTGGTCTAAGAAACTTGATGATGCATTATGGGCTTACACAACTGCATATAAAAATCCTATGGGTATGTCTCCGTATGAAATGGTTTATGGAAAAGCATCTCATTTACCTCTTGAATTAGAACATAAATCTTATTGGGCAATTAAAGAACTTAATTATGATTTTAAACTAGCCGGTGAGAAGAGGTTATTTGATATTAGCTCCTTAGATGAATGGAGAACCCAAGCCTATGATAATGCTAAGCTGTTTAAAGAAAAAGTTAAAAGGTGGCATGCCAAAAGAATTCAAAAACGGGAATTCAAAGTAGGTGATCATGTTCTATTATACAAGTCTCGTTTGAGATTCTTTGCAGGAAAACTTCTCTCTAATTGGGAAGGACCGTATATCATCGAAAAATTTATCGCTCCGTAGCCATCAAAATAAACAACTCCGAAGGCAATAATCCGAGAGTGGTGAACGGGCAAAGAATTAAGAACTATATTTTAGGTACTCCCATTAACGTTGAAACTAATATTATTGAAACAATTACACCGGAAGAGCACATCAAAGAGTCCTTCCGGAACGCTCCAGAGCCCTGAAAAGGGGTAGGTATGTGATACGGCAAGTAAACCGACTCCAAAAATTCCATAAAAATTATTTCTGTCAGTTTTGGAATATTAGAAAAATTACAAAAATAAGAAACGGCCGAGGGGACCCACGTGTCGCCCACAAGGCAGAAGGGCGCAACCCCCCCCCCCCCCGGGGCGCGCCGTGGTGCCTTGTGGGCCCCACGTGTGCCTTCCCGACTCCGTTTTCTTGCCGTGTGCTTGTTTTGCAAGATAAAAATTCTTTATATATACTCCCGTATGTTTTGACCACCGTATCGCAAGTTTTCTCCCTGTTCTTGTTTCGTGTTGTTTTCTGTCAGATCTCGAAGCCATGCATCATGTCTTCCTCTTCCTCAAACAATGTGGGAGACGACGCTTGGTTGCTGTAGATGGAGCTCAGGCGGGAAGGGGAAGGAGAGGTTACCATGGAAGAAGATGATGGAGATTCACTTGAGGTCCACCCTTCGGCCTCCGAGAGGGGCACCCTTGCCGGCATCTCCACAATTCCAAACCCTCATCAAGCCGTGAGAAGCACTACAAGCCATGGGAGTCCAGAGGTACAAGAAGGGCTTCCCCCTAGAAGGCCCTTACACAGGTTACATCGGAACAACTTTCATAATTTGGTCACAATTATGGGGTTGAAAATACTCCTCGTATGCACATACCCTCCAATTGGGACATCTCTCGTCCAAGTAAAAGTGATGCCGGGAAGAATGCTTGGGGACCAGAGAATAAGCATATTATGGCCGAAGTCCAAAGGAATAGAGAGATGATACAACATGTGCTCCGAGAAATTCAAAGATTAAAGGAGATCCTAATTAATGTCACGGAGGACAAGCCCACCTCACCATCACTACCATCACCGAAGGAGACTTGAGTACATGGGTATGGCAACTCCCCTTGGCTTGTGCCAAGCTTGGGGGAGGCGCGCCGGTATCGTATCACCATCACTTTCTCATCACCATTATCTATCTTAGTTCGATCCTTAGTTATTTCGTGATTTAGAGGAATAAAGTTTTAGTATGATTTAGTTTCGAGTGCTTGCTTTGTGATCTATCGATCTATGTAATCGTGTGTGAAAGTTATATAATAAAGATTAGTTCGAGTTGAGTGTTTTGCTTTTGATGATCCAATCTTAGAAATAAAGAAAGAATAAAATAAGATCATATGCTAATCCCATGGGGAGTGATGACTTCACATAAAAGAAGTATAATTGATAAAACTTGTTGGAAGTTGACAAACATAGCATTGGTCATTGTAGCAATTCATGAAAAAGTAAAAAAGGAAGAGAGGTCTCACATATAAATATATTATCTTGGACATCTTTTATGATTGTGAGCTCCCATCAAATATTCTATGACAATTAGTTGACGTTAGACAAGGAAGACAACGTAATGGGTTATGTTTGCTTATATTCACATAGAAGTTATATTGTTTTGGATCCTCTAACATGTGGTGTTTGCCCCTATCTTTTGCTAGCCAAAATTCCGCACTAAGTAGAGATACTACTTGTGCATCCAAAAACCCTTAAACCTAGTTTCATGTCATGAGAGTCTACTATATCTACCTATGGATTGAATAAGATCCTTCAAGTAAGTTGTCATCGGTGCAAAAGCAATAAAAATTGCTCCTAAATATGTATGAACTTTTATTGTAAGGGAAAATAAACTTCGTACGATCTTGTGATGGTGGAGCAATAAAAGCGACAGACTGCATAATAAAGGTTGCTATCACAAGGGGCAATATAAAGTGACGTTCCTTTACATTAAGAGCTTGCACATCCAAAAACAAAAGCGCATGACAACCTCTGCTTCCCTCTGCGAAGGGCATATCTTTTACTTTATGTATTTACTTTCATGCAAGAGTCAATAGTATTCTTCTCTATTCCGTTTTTATTTTCTCTTTTGGCAAACATCATGTGGTGGGGATTGATCCATTCATATATATCCAGTTGAATGTAGGTGATCATGAGTTATTATTGTTGACATTACCCTTGAGGTAAATACGTTGGGAGGCGAAATTATAAGCCCCTATCTTTCTATGTGTTCAACTAAAACTTTTGCTCCACAAGTATGACGTGAGTGTCAGCAATCATAGAAGACTAAATGATAGTTGAGTATGTGAACTTGCTAAACAAAGCTCTTACATAGACTCTTCCTGATAATATGATGAATTGCAATTGCTTCAGTGACTAAGATCATAGTTTGTTAGTTTTCAATTTGGTTTATGGTTCATACTTTAACTTGTGGATGAATTGTTACTTTTTCATTAGAATTTCTATGATGATATATTGCTGTTACAATAAAGATCATGATGCTCCATGTCCGTATTTTATTTTTATCGATGTCTCTCTCTCTAAACATGTGGTCATGATTATCGATTTTGACTTTTTGCTTGAGGGCAAGCGAGGTCTAAGCTTGGGGGAGTTGATACGTCCAATTTGCATCATGATTTCCTACTGTTATTTGATAACCCACAAGTATAGGGGATCAATTGTAGCTTTTTCGATAAATAAGAGTGTCGAACCCAATGAGGAGCTAAAGGTAGAATTAATATTCCCTTCAAGTTCTATCGACCGCCGATACAACTCTACGCACACTTAACATTCACTTTACCTAGAACAAGTATGAAACTAGAAGTACTTTGTAGGTGTAATGCTAGAACTACTTTGCAAGAATAAAACTAGGAGTATTTTGCAAGAATAAAACTACGAGTAATTTTCAAGATAATAAAAGCTAGTTGTTTAGTAGAAAGCTTTTGTAACACAAGAGAATGATTTGTCCCTAGGCAATCAATAACTAGATAGGTAATCATTATTGCAATTTTATATGAGGGAGAGGCATGAGCTAACATACTTTCTATACTTGGATCATATGCACTTATGATTGGAACTCTAGCAAGCATCCGCAACTACCAAAGATCATTAAGGTAAAACCTAACCATAGCATTAAGTAACAAGTCCTCTTTATTCCCATACGCAACAACCCCCTTACTCGGGTGTAAGCTTCTGTCACTCTAGCCGCCCACTATAAGAGAATTATGAACGTATTGCAAACCCTACAGCGGGAATCCCTCACGCTTGCGCGACACGGAGGGCACCATAGGACAGCACCAAAATAAAACATACAACTCAAACCAATCACGATCATCAATCAACCCAAAGGACAAAAGAAATCTACTCAAACATCATATGATGGCCAAGGTCTGCTCCATGAGTCTCAGCTTTTCACTACTGAATCTAGTGACCATCCGTTTAGCATTGGACTATTCGGATTTGTGGATGCATTCATGAGAGATACTGCTGTTGCAACCCCGCTTGAACTAGAAGAGGAGGATTTGTTGATTACCTTTGTGCCACACAATGCTGCCCTCAATAGAAGAACCACCACCTATGGTCCAGAACTCTGGTTGATGTATTTCGGATTCCCGTATGATTACCAGACTGAATATTATATCAACAAATCTCTTGGGGGTTTTGGTTCGCTTATTTCTTGGTATAACCCCAGACAAGATAGGAGATATACTCTGATCCGTGCTCGTGTCATTCATATCAGGTTGATTCCTAAGAGCTTTGTTGTCTGGCAGCTTGGAGGAGCCCGTGATTGTTGGACTGTGCAGGTAACCATCCTCCGAAGCAACGATTGGAAGGCACTGTTGCCGGAAGTGCCGCCTGCAGGGGAAGAACCCCCTCCACCAGACGGCAACCCGCACCCCCAATTTGGCCCGGACCTTACCGCCGAGCAGCTATATCAGCAACAAGTCCACAACTGGCTTGTGCAGAATGCCGCGCCCCCCAATGGCGCTCCAAATGCTCCTGATGCAAATGATGAAGATGATATTCAAGTTGATGCTAGTTGGGGCGCATGGCCTGCACCACCTCCTCCGCCGCTACCACCACATCTGGTCAACTATCAAGCTTGGCTCGCGGCACAGGGCTTAACAGTGCAGCATGGAATTGTGCCGGAAGACAATGATTCTGACAGTGCAGCTCAGGCATGGAACGACTCAATCACAGTTTCAGATGACACTAGCTCAGTTGAATCTGCTCTGGCTATAGTGGTTTTGGAGAAAGGACATAATGCACCACAGCCCTCTGCTGAAGAACTCACCATTACAGTTGGGCTGCATAATCAGGGGATACAATTTGGACTGTCAGCTCAAGGTGAGGAAATCATGTCACTTCTTCTCACTGATTATCCTACTCAGTCGAAGTTTCATTGGTCATTTATTGTTTTTTAGCCTCTCAATCCCACGCCAACAGCTCAACAGCTTCCTGTTCAATGCTTTGCGCCCATTGCTTGCTTTAGTTGGACCTTGGAACAGTGGCTATGGTATGATGCATGAACACCTCCAAATTATAGTCCAAATAACCCAAACAGCTACAGGTCTCCACTTCAATCAGATAGGGAACCACACTTCTGCTGCAAGTTCCTCAGTGGTCATCGAGGAACTATCTGAGTTGACTGTCGGGCCTCTACAGTTGTAGCAGAACACTGAACCGGAATCTCCTATGGCTGGCACTTTATTTGAATCAAGAGTTTTGTTATCTGATATTAGCCCCTCTGACATGGAGACTGGATCTGGTGCTCTAATGACCATAGAACAAGCTGGAATTGAGAAGGAGGGACATGTTGAGGACAGTGGCCCTCAGGGCCTCACTATTGACACATGTGTGGAAGACACACTGCAACTTGATCAACATGACAGTCTTACCGAGCACCCCCTGCACTCTGCCACTGCTGCTGTCAACAATGCTCCTTGCTTCCTTCAGTTTGAACATTCTACAGCAGTTACCACGCTTGGCCAGAGTCATATCTCCTCAGGTTCTGCTTCTGGCACCAACCAGCGCAAAGGGAAGGCTCAAGCTCCACTAGACTGCTCTACCCTGCGTCGCAGCACAAGGGCTAACAAATATGATGGATTCAAAGTTCATCGACCAACAGACGGTCATCCATACAAATCTAAGGTGAAAGCCAGGGTGATCCCATCAGCACTGAAGTCCAGCTCTTCTCAGAACACAAGTGGCAATGCTGAAGATGCAGGGGAGATCCCCCCGCCGACCACCATTCTAGTGATGCAGGCTGTTGGAGTCCAGCTTTGTGCTGTTCCTGAAGACGAACACACCGTCGACGCCCTCACCAAGGAGCCGGAGGGGCCCTCTCCTCCTTCTGCCTAGTTTCCCTCTTTTATCGCTTCAGTTATCTATGGTTCTTTTGCAAACTTGGAATGTACTTTGCTGGAACGTACGTGGACTTAACGCTCCAGAAAAGCACCTAGCTCTTTCAAATACGATCGCGTCAAGTGGCTGTGCTATTATATGCTTACAAGAGACTAAAATTTCTTCCTTCGACACTAATATGCTTAAATCCATTTTCCCAAAGCGATTCGATCAGTTTGCTTTCATTCCATTGCAAGGGGCGTCTGGGGGAATAGTGATGATTTGGAATAGTTCTATGTTCTCTGGAGATGTTGTTATCACTGAATCTTTCGCTCTAGGTATCAAATTTACCTCGAAAAAATCAGCACATCAATGGGGGTTAATTAATATATATGGTCCTTGTCAAGGTGACCATCGTGACACCTACACAAAATGGCTTTTTGACTTGACACTCTCCTCCTCTGAAGATTGGCTGTTGTTAGGAGATTTCAACTATATTAGAGCCCCAGAGAACCGCAACAAACTAGGTGGGGATGTTCAATATATGTTCACTTTCAACGATTTCATCAGAGCACAAGAACTAATTGAATTGCCAATCAAAGGACGATCCTTCACGTGGAGTAATATGCAGCGGGATCCACTGCTTGAACAACTTGATTGGTTCTTTACTGCACTAAACTGGACATTATCCTTCCCTAACACAATGGTTAAACCACTGGGATGCCCTATATCTGATCATGTGCCATGCAATGTCATCATACAAACCAAGATCCCCAAGAATAAGCTCTTCCGTTTTGAGCATTACTGGTTGGCACACCCAGTTTCATGGATGTGGTTTCTGCTGCCTGGGCCAAACCAATAAAGCATGGCAAGAATAGTAATGCTGCGTCTATATTATGCCAGAAACTCAAAGCTGTCAGGCAAGCTCTTAGTAAATGGAGCAAACAAATTTCTCGTCTATCAATTGATATTGAAAATACTAACAAAGCAATTTTGGAAATAGACACAATTGAAGAGAAGAGGCCATTATCAATTCCAGAATCCAACTTCAGAGCCATCTTAAAGAAACACCTCTTACGGCTATTGTCATATCAAAAAGAATACTGGAAAAAATGATGCACGATCAGATGGATACGATTTGGAGATGAGAACACTAAGTTCTTTCAAGCAGCAGCAACAGAAAGATACAGGAAAAATTACTTGGCCAGCCTAAAAACTCCAGATGGCACTATAGTAGATGATCATGAGGGAAAGGAGTCCATTCTCTTCAACTCATTCAAAGAACGACTAGGTAATTCCCACCCTCACAACATGAAGTTTGATCTGGGAGCCCTCATCCACCCTAATACTGATCTCCACCAACTGACTGCTCCTTTCACACATGAGGAAATTGACTCAATCGTGAAAAAATGCCATCAGACAAGGCACCTGGCCCGGATGGTTTTAGTGGAGCTTTCTTAAAGGCTTGCTGGCCAATCATCAAAACGGATTTCTATCGACTATGCTCAGAATTCCATGATGGATCCCTGAACATTGAGAGCCTTAATTATGGCCATATCACTCTGATCCCTAAAACTACATCCCCGGAGACAGTCAATGATTATCGCCCCATTACACTGCTCAACTGTTGCCTGAAAATCCTGACTAAAATTCTGGCCAATCGCCTTCAGCGAGTCATTCTAAACCTGGTGCATCGAAACCAATATGGATTACTAAAAGGAAGATCAATACATGACTGCCTTGCATGGGCTTTCGAGTTCATACATCAATGCCAAGCTTCAAAAAAGAAGATAGTCTTGCTCAAACTGGACTTTGCAAAAGCATTTGACACCATTTATCACTCTGCCATGATTCAAATCATGAAGCAAATGGGTTTCAGCGAAAGATGGATCAAATGGATTCAGTGCATATTCTCCTCAGGAAAATCTTCAGTGCTTCTTAATGGGGTGCCTGGGAGACAATTGCCATGCAGATGTGGTGTGCATCAAGGAGACCCACTGTCCCCTCTAATCTTTGTTGTTGCTGCAGAATTACTCCAAGCTGCCATTAATGATGCACTGCGTAAACAATTGCTAAGGCACCTGATCAATGCTGATATTTCCACGGATTACCCAGTGATACAATACGCAGATGACACACTGATAATCATGCCTGCCTGTCCAATTCAAGCAGAACTGATGAAAAACATACTCACTGATTATGCAACGTCCATTGGCCTTCGGATTAATTTCCAAAAATCCATGATTGTGCCAATTAATACACTGCCGGATCTTTGTCAGAACATTGCCTCCATCTTTGGTTGTAGCACGGCCTCCATGCCATTCACATATCTCGGTTTGCCCCTGGGGACCACAAAACCATCAATCCAAGATCTTACCCCGTTGGTGTGCAGAGCTGAACGCAAGATCACAGCCACAATGCTGCTGATGTCGTACGTCGGAAAGCTAGCTCTTGTCAATTCGATCATCACATCGATCGTAGTCTTCTCCATGGGAACGATCCGACTGCATCCCAAAATAGTAGAGCAACTTGATAAAATCCGTCGACAGTGTTTGTGGAGAAAAAAGACTGATGATGGTGTGAAGTGCAATTCACTGGCTGCATGGGACATGATTTGTCGACCAAAGAAACATGGGGGCCTTGGAGTACTCGATATTCGAGTCCAAAATGATGCAATGTTACTTAAATTCCTACACAAATTCTACAACCAACACGACATCCCCTGGGTGCACCTAATATGGAGCACATATTATCGCGCAGCGATCCCCCATGCCTCAGAACTGTGCGGGTCGTTCTGATGGCGCGACGTGATGCAGCTTAGTCCGATCTATAGAGGGATCACTTCGATCCAGGTGCACTGCAGTGACACGGCCCTATTCTGGAAGGATTGCTGGAATCGGAGTATTTTCTCTGAAAATTTCCCGCGAGCATGCTCATACACAACAAGAGAAGATATCTCGGTCAAGGAGTTCTTGCAAGCGTCAGACCTACATACGGTGTTTCAGCTGCCGCTATCAATCCCTGCACATGAAGAAGTGAAACAGATGCAAATTGAATCCCTTGACACGGACATCTCTGGACAAAACTATGACATCTGGTCATATGTCTAGGGGAAGACGGAATTCAAAACCAAGGAATACTACGCGTACTTCTTTAGAGAGGTACAAACCCACCCAACATTTACGTGGTTGTGGAAGTCAACCAACATTCCAAAAATAAAGGTTTTTGGGTGGCTCCTACTCTCAGACAGACTCAACACCCGAAACAAGTTAAAACGGAGGCACTACAACATCAGGAATAATTTTGACTGTCTACTGTGTGGAAACCATATTGAAGAAACGATAGAGCACCTATTTTTTCACTGCGCTTTCAGCAATGTGTGCTAGGGGACCTTGGGCATACACTGGACCCGACATTCCAATCGGCTAAAACTCATTGAACTTGCCAAACAGAGTCACAACAGACCAATGTTTATGGACATTTTTCTTGTGGCAACATGGAGCCTTTGGAAGGAACGCAATAACAACTTCTTGAGAGGGATCCCCCCGATAGTGGCCTCCTGGAAACGTAGATTCAAATATGATTTTGGCAACTTGAGCTTTAGAGCTTCGGAGAAGAAGCAGCAGTTTATTGCTGCCATTATAGAACCCATAGTGTAGGAACTTGCTAGTAGACCCTCTCTGACATTGTACCCCCCTGCTCCCACACCAAAGTGTGTGGCCACCCCCCCCTATGTAAATATGTAACAATATCTTGGTTACTTTAATACAAATGCAGTCGGAGCCTTTCCTACTGTTTATTTGGTAAAAAAACATCATAGGATGGCCACACATCATTGGATAATAATATGTAGCATTAAGCACCATGTTTAAGTAGAGATTACAGCGGGGAGAAGAGGTGTTACACCGCTACATAGAGGGGGAGAGAGTTGGTGTTGACGGCGGCGAAGTTGTTGGTGTAGATCACCGTCACGATGGTTGCCCCTGCGGCGTTCCGGCGCCACCAGGAGAGAGGGGGAGAGAGCTCCCCTCCTTCTTCTTCTTGCTTGGCCTCCCCCCTAGATGGGAGGAGAGTTTCCCCTCTGGTCCATGGCCACCATGGCTCCCGGAGGGGAGGAGCCCCTCCGAGATTGGATCTCTCTCTTTGTTTCTCTTCTGTTTCGCGTTCCCATTTTCTGGCCGAAAACCGTTTCTTATATTCCCAGAGATCCGTAACTCCGATTGCGCTGAAATTTTAACACGATTTTTTCTCGATATAAGCTTCCTTGTGGCCGAAGAAGTGCCCCAACTGACTTACGGTGTGCCCACAAGGCAGCACCGCGCGGCTAGGGGGGTCGGGCCAAAGTGCCTTGTGGAGGTTGTGGGCCTCCGTTTGCGTTGATTCCATGTCCCAAAAATCACATATATTCCAAAATAATTCTCCGTAAAATTTTATTGCGTTTGGACTTCGTTTGATATGGATTTTCCGTGAAACAAAAAACAAGCAGAAAACAGGAACTGGCACTGGGCACTGGATCAATATGTTAGTCCAAGAAATCATATAAAATGTTGCCAAAAGTATGTGGAAATTGTAGGATATTGGCATGAAACAATCAAAAATTATAGATACGATGGAGACGTATCAGCATCCCCAAGCTTAATTCCTGCTCGTCCTCGAGTAGGTAAATGATAAAAAAGATAATTTTTGATGTGGAATGCTACCTAGCATAATCTTGATCATATAATCTAATCATGGCATGAATATTAAGACACGAGTGATTCAAAGCAATAGTCTATAATTTGATATAAAGACATCAATACTCAGGCATACCAACAAACAATCATGCCTTTCAAAATAAAAATGCTAAAGAAAGTTATCCCTACAAAATCATATAATCCTGTCATGCTGCATCTTCTTAACATAAAGTATTTATCATGCACTACCCCGATGTCAAGCTGAGCAATTGGTTCATACTTTTTAACGCGCTTCAGCTTTTTCAACTCCCACGCAATACATGAGCGCAAGCCATGGATATAGCACTATGGGTGGAATAGAATGATGATAGAGATTAATAAGGAGAAGTCAAAAAGGAAGATAGTCTCACATCGACGAGGCGGATCAACGGGCTATGGAGATGCCCATCAATCGATATCAATGCGAGGAGTAGGGATTGCCATGCAACGGATGCACTAAGAGCTATAAGTGTATGAAAGCTCAAACTGAAAACTAAGTGGGTGTGCATCCAACTTGGTTGCTCATGAAGACCTCGGGCATTTGAGGAAGCCCATCATCGGAATATACAAGCCAAGTTCTATAATGAAAAATTCCCACTAGTATATGAAAGTGACAACATAGGAGACTCTCTATATGAAGAACATGGTGCTACTCTGAAGCACAAGTGTGGAAAAAAGATAGTAACATTGCCCCTTCTCTCTTTTTCTCTCATTTCATTTTTTTTTGTTTTCTCTTTTTGTTTCTCTTTTTTTTCTCTTTTTTTGTTGGGCTCTTTTTGGCCTCTTTTTTTTTTCTTTTCTTTTCTTTTTTTATTTTTCGTCCGGAGTCTCATCCCGACTTGTGGGGGAATCATAGTCTCCATCATCCTTTCCTCACTGGGACAATGCTCTAATAATGATGATCATCACACTTTTATTTACTTACAACTCGATAAAAACTATACAAGATGACTCTATATGAATGCCTCTGGCAGTGTACCAGGATGTGCAATGATCTAGCGTAGCAAAGATATCAAAAAATGGACAAGCCATAAAAATATCATGCTAGCTATCTTACGATCATGCAAAGCAATATGATAGTGAATGCTCAAGTCATGTATATGATGATGATGGAAGTTGCATGGCAATATATCTCGGAATGGCTATGGAAATGCCATGATAGGTAGGTATGGTGGCTGTTTTGAGGAAGATATAAGGAGGCTTATGTGTGATAGAACGTATCATATCACGGGGTTTCGATGCACCGGCGAAGTTTGCACCAACTCTCGAGGTGAGAAAGGGCAATGCACGGTACCGTAGAGGCTAGCAAATTACGGAAGGGTGAGAGTGCGTATAATCCATGGACTCACATTAGTCATAAAGAACTCACATACTTATTGCAAAAGTTTATTAGCCCTCGAAGCAAAGTACTACTACGCATGCGCATAGGGGGATAGATTGGTAGGAAAAGACCATCGCTCGTCCCCGACCGCCACTCATAAGGTAGACAATCAATAATAAATCATGCTCCAACTTCTTAGCATAACGACAGACCATACATGCATGCTTCGGGAATCACAAACCTTAACACCAATATTCTTACTAAACCACAATCATTCACTAGTACCTCCCACATATTACAATCTTAATATCGCAAAACTATTGCAAGGAATCAAATTTATCATATTTAGTGATCTACAAGTTTTATGTAGGATTTTATGACTAACCATGTGAATGACCAATTCCTGTTGACTCTCTAAATAGATATAAGTGAAGCATGAGAGTTTAATTCTTTCTACAAAAAATCATGCTCTAATAAATATAAGTGAACCAAAAGAGGATTCTACAAATAACGGTTTTCTATATGCAGAGAAACAGGCATCCAAACTTCAAATGGTATAAGTGAAGCACATGAAGCATTCTATAAAGCCATACTCAAAAGATATAAGTGAAGTGCAAAGAGCATTCTATAAATCAACCAAGGACTATCTCATACCAGCATGGTGCATTATTTAAAAGAAAAATAAAAAGCACACGATGCTCCAAGAATTTACGCATATCATGTGAACAAAACAAAAACCGAGACATACCGATAATTGTTGAAGAAAGGTGGGATGCCTTCCAGGGCATCCCCAAGCTTAGACGCTTGAGTCTCCTTGAATATTTACTTGGGGTGACTTGGGCATCCCCAAGCTTGAACTCTTTCCTCTCCTTATTCTCCTCATATCGATACCTCCTCGATCTTCGAACACTTCATCCACACAAAACTTAACCGAACTTTTTATTAGAGGGGTTAGTACATATAACATCAAATCCCATCATGTTCTGCTGTAACATTATTGTATAATTATAATCAAACATTACCCACTGTATGCTATCACCATTCTATGGCTCCCAAGTCAATGGGGCTCAACAAGATTTCAAACATACGCAAATAAAGAAACTATAACAGCAATATGTGAAAACAGGACAGTCTGTAAAGATGCAAATGAAACATATACTTATGTAACTCCAAAAATTCTGAAACATTAGGAAAAAATAAACAATTTGCATAGCAGTACTGTGTAAAAATTTCAGAATTTTTGCATGTTCTAGTAAATTATAGAAATTCAAACACTACAGAAAAAAGTTTCTATTTTTTAACAGCAAACACCAAACAAGCAATTTAAACATCCTAAAGGTAAATCTTGGCACATTATTTTTATAATACAATGGATTTGTACAAGGGGATAATTATTTTTGTTGAAAAGTTTCTATAATCAAGATTCACAAAGTTTCCACGGGCATGAACAAAGTTCAAGGACATCCCCCACTTCAACAGTGTTCGTCTTTCTCACTTTCACTTTTCTTTTTGAAAAAGTTTTTTAGGTTCCCCTCTATATTTTTTTGTTTTTAAACTTTTTAAAAGCACACAACAGAAATAAATGACTCTCTAAAACTTCCGGGTTGTCTCCCAGGCAGCGCTTTCTTTAAAGCCATTAAGCTAGGCATAAAGTGCTCAAGTAATCGATCCACCCGGATCCCAAGGTATATCAAAGCCAATTTTAATTAACAATGCTTTGTAATTTAGTAGTGAGCACAAAGCAACATATATCATGCAATGACAAAGTCTAACTCTCTTCCTATGCATCGGCATGTCATAAAAGAACAATTCATGCACATCAAGTAAAGGCCAATGCATAGTATAAACAGTTTCTTGCAATTTTATCATATTGAAAACATAGAGAGGTAGAGATGTAGTTCCTATCTCATAATAATTGCAATTAGGAGCATCAATCACATGCATATTATATTCATCAAAATCATCATGTGCAACGGTAAAACGCAACCCATCAATATAATCCTTAATAAGCACAAACTTCTCCGATATAGTGTAGTTTGGAGAATTCAAAAAGATAATAGGACTATCATGTGTAGGTGCAATAGAAAAAATTCCATTCTTAACATAAGGAATTATAGCAAGTTCATCTCCATACGCATCATTCATATTGGCATCATGGCCACAAGCATCAATTTCATCAAAAAGGGATATTTCAGACGAATCAAAGGGATCATAGCAATCATCCTTCGGTAAGCACGAAGGGAAATTAAACAATGTATGAGTTGAAGAGTTACTCTCATTAGAAGGTGGGCACGGGTAGCTAATCCACTCTTCCTCCTTTTGTTCTTCGCTCTCCTCGTCATCTTTTTCATCTAATGAGCTCAAAGTGTCATCAATTTCTTCTTCCATAGATTCCTGCAAACTATTAGTCTCTTCTTGGACAGCGGAGGTGTCCTCAATATATTCTTTAACATAAGCATTAGAAGCATAGTTTTCATAGCAATATTTAAGTATGGCAAAATTTTCAGATTTGTAAAGAGTAGCATCACACTTTTCAATCAAAGAATCAATTTCATATGCACCCTTAAAAGCAACAAATTCTTCTATTTGTTCAATATCATAGTAACTATAAACACCTCTGGCATAAGAAGATAAGATTCCATTATCCCTAAACTCACATTGGTACTGAAGGTGTTTTTAGGGTCTTCAGAACAACAAGTAAAATCATGTATTTCACATAAATTCCAAGCATAGCAATTCAAAGTATTAATATGATGCCATAAGAGTTTCCCTTTTTGAGACAAGCGGTGTTGCACAAAATAAGCATGCTCATCTAATGATTTTCCCTCAACTAAGCTAGTTGGGTTTTCAGCACGAGCACAAAGGGATCGAAGATGATCCAAGTAGAAAGCTCCAGCAGTATGATAGATTTTGGGTGGTTCTTCAACCATTGGTTTAGCAAGTACAACTATTTTTTTGGTATTTTACGTTTTCTACCCATAACTAAAGATAGAAAACAAGAGCGCAAAATAAAAAAATACTTAGTGATAAAGCAAACAAGCACACACGAGAATATCAACCCCACGCTATTGCTCCCCGGCAACGGCGCCAGAAAAAGGTCTTGATAACCCACAAATATAGGGGATCAATTGTAGCTTTTTTGATAAATAAGAGTGTCGAACCTAACGAGGAGCTAAAGGTAGAATTAATATTCCCTTCAAGTTCTATCGACCATCGATACAACTCTACGCACACTTAACGTTCGCTTTACCTAGAATAAGTATGAAACTAGAAGTACTTTGTAGGTGTAATGCTAGAACTACTTTGCAAGAATAAAACTAGGAGTACTTTGCGAGAATAAAACTATGAGTAATTGCAAGATAATAAAAGCTAGTTGTTTAGTAGAAAGCTTTTGTAACACAAGAGAATGATTTGTCCCTAGGCAATCGATAACTAGACCGGTAATCATTATTGCAATTTTATATGAGGGAGAGGCATGAGCTAACATTCTTTCCGTACTTGGATCATATGCACTTATTATTGGAACTCTAGCAAGCATCCGCAACTAGCAAAGATCATTAAGGTAAAACCCAACCATAGCATTAAGTAACAAGTCCTCTTTATTCCCATATGCAACAACCCCCTTACTCGGGTGTAAGCTTGTGTCACTCTAGCCGCCCACTATAAGAGAATTATGAATGTATTGCAAACCCTACAGCGGGAATCCCTCACGCTTGCGCGACACGGAGGGCACCATAGGACAGCACCAAAATAAAACATACAACTCAAACCAATCACGATCATCAATCAACCCATAGGACAAAAGAAATCTAGTCAAACATCATAGGATGGCCACACATCATTGGATAATAATATGTAGCATTAAGCACCATGTTTAAGTAGAGATTACAGCGGGGAGAAGATGTGTTACACTGCTGCATAGAGGGGGAGAGAGTTGGTGTTGACGGCGGCGAAGTTATTGGTCTAGATCATCGTCACGATGGTTGCCCCGGCGGCGTTCCGGCGCCATCGGGGGAGAGGGGGAGAGAGCCCCCCTCCTTCTTCTTCTTGCTTGGCCTCCCCCTAGATGGGAGGAGAGTTTCCCCTCTGGTCCATGGCCGCCATGGCTCCCGGAGGGGAGGAGCCCCTCCGATATTGGATCTCTCTCTCTGTTTCTCTTCTGTTTTGCGTTCCCGTTTTCTGGCCGAAAACCGTTTCTTATATTCCCGGACATCCGTAACTCCGATTGCACTGAAATTTTAACACGATTTTTTTTTCTCGATATAAGCTTCCTTGCGGCCGAAGAAGAGCCCCAACCGACTTACGGTGTGCCCACAAGGCAGCACCGCGCGGCCAGGGGGGTTGCGCCAAAGTGCCTTGTGGGGGCTGTGGGCCTCCGTTTGCGTTGATTCCACCTCCCAAAAATCACATATATTCCAAAATAATTCTCCATAAAATTTTATTGCGTTTGGACTTCATTTGATATGGATTTTCTATGAAACAAAAAACAAGCAGAAAACGGGAACTGGCACTGGGCACTGGATCAATATGTTAGTCCAAGAAATCATATAAAATGTTGCCAAAAGTATGTGGAAATTATAGGATATTGGCATGAAACAATCAAAAATTATAGATACGATGGAGACGTATCATTATTTATTATGTTTTTGATCATTATTTCATCTTATGATACAATTCTTATGCCTTTTCTCTCTTAATTTGCAAGATTTACATGAAGAGGGAGAATGCCGGCAGCTGGAATTCTGGACCTGAAATAGCCACATCAGAGATACCTAATCTACAGAGCTCCGATTGACCTGAAATTTCAAGAAGATTTTTTATTGAATATATAAAAAATACTAGAGAGAAGAAATACCAGAGGGGACCCACCAGCTGCCCACAAGGCAGCAGGGCGCAGCCCCCCTGGGCGCGCCCTAGTGCCTTGTGGGGCCCACAGCTGGTGTCTGGCCCCCTCCTTCTGCTATATGAAGCCATTTTCCCTAGAAAACAATTAGAGGAAGGCTTTCGGGACGAAGCGCCACCGTCTCGAGGCGGAACCTGGGCAGGAGCTATTTTGCTCTCCGGCAGAGCGATTCCGCCGGGGATACTTCCCTCCGGGAGGGGGAAATCGAAGCCATCGACATCACCAACGATCCTCTCATTGTGGGAGGACCAATCTTCATCAACGTCTTCACCAGCACCATCTCATCTCAAACCCTGGTTCATCTCTTGTATTCAATCTTTGTCTCAAAACCTCAGATTGGTACCCGTGGGTTGCTAGTAGTGTTGATTACATCTTGTAGTTGATGCTAGTTGGTTTATTTGGTGGAAGATTTTATGTTCAGATCCTTAATGCTATTCAATACCCCTCTGATCTTGAACATGAACATGATTTGTGAGTAGTTACTTTTGTTCTTGAGGACATGGGAGAAGTCTTATCATAAGTAATCATGTGAATTTGGTATTCGTTCGATATTTTGATGATACGTATATTGTTGCTTCCTTTAGTGGTGTCGTGTGAACGTCGACTACATGACACTTCACCATCTTTGGGCCTAAGGGAAGGCATTGTGGAGTAGTAATTATATGATGGGTTGCTAGAGTGGCAGAAGCTCAAACCCTAGTTTATGCGCTATTCCGTAAGGGGCTGATTTGAATCCATATGTTTCATGCTATGGTTAGAGTTATGTTAATTCTTCTTTCGTAGTTGCGGATGCTTGCGAGAGGGGTAATCATAAGTGGGAGGCTTGTTCAAGTAACAACAGCACCCAAGCACCGGTCCACCCACATATCAAATTATCAAAGTAGCGAACGCGAATCAAACAAACATGATGAAAGTGACTACATGAAATTCCCATGTGTCCTCGAGAACGCTTTGCTTATTATACGAGTTCGTTCTGGCTTATCCTTTGCTATAAAAAGGATTGGGCCACCTTGCTACACTTTATTATACTTGTTACTTGTTACTTGTTAAGAATTATCTTGCTATCAAAACTATCTGTTACCGCTACTTTCAGTACTTGCAGAGAATACCTTGCTCCTCGTTGGGTTTGACACTCTTACTTATCGAAAGGACTACGATTGATCCCCTATACTTGTGGGTCATCAGACTCCACGGGCTACTGTTCATCCACCGTCGACTTCCTCCAGCCTCCACCGGCTACTGTTCATCCAGCCTCCACGGGGTCTTGTTCATCCACCCCCAACTGGCTGGGGTATGGCGTACCGTGGCACGGCCTCCTCGGGGTCCTGTTCATCCAGCGCCAACCGCCTACACGGTCGGGGTCCTGTTCATCCAACCCCCCCCCCCCAGCTGGGGTGGGGCGTACGAGTGGGCGGCAGCAACAGGAATCGTTCATCCACAGCCAACCAACCGGCTCGATTGATGCATGTCTCGACTCGTTCTATGTGTATCACGCACGCGGCAGCAATGGGCACTATTCATCGAGAGGCAACCAGCACTGGCTAGCTACGTCTCACACGGGGGCTCGATCGGCTTTAGTAAGCAGCGAGAAGGATCGATCGGGTTCAGTTAGCAGCGAAGGGATCGCTCGGGTTTAGTTAGTAGTGAAGGGATCGCTCAGGTTCAGTTAGCAGCGAAGGGATCGCTCGGGTTCAGTTTGCGGCGAAGGGATCGATCGGGTTTAGTACGTAGTGCGAGGGATCGATCGCTCGTGTTTAGTACGTAGTGCGAGGGCAATTAATCGCTCGGGTTCAGTAAGCGATCGTACGCCTCGCTCGGTTCCAGTTAGCGAGCGCCTCGCACACATGCGCATGTACGAGAGGGAAACGCGCAAAATCACACTGCCTCGCTCGGCCCGACCACCCACCGTAACCGGGAACTCCCCGAAAATTTCCTTGCCCTCACTTCTACCATGATTTTTTACGTCATGGATGGCCCAAAGAATGTCATGCGGGTGCGTCTCCAGCCCGCCCAGGATGAAAAGCCCATTTTCTGTCATAATTTTTTGTCATGGAAGTAGGAGCCCACCACATCTATGATGATACGTGTTTTTGTCACAATTATTGTCATAGAAGTGTCACAACCATGACAGAAAAACTTTTCGTTCGGGCCATAATGTCACGGATGTGTCTTTTTTTGTAGTGCGACCTTTATTATGAAGTTTGTCGCTTTTATTTCTTCACCATCACAAGATCGTACAAAGCTTATTTTCCCTTACAATAAAAGATCATACATATTTAGGAACAATTTTTATTGCTTTTGCACCGATGACAACTTACTTGAAGGATCTTATTCAATCCATTGGTAGATATGGTGGACTCTCATGACATGAAACTGGGTTTAAGGGTTTTTGGATGCACAAGTAGTATCTCTACTTAGTACAGAATTTCGGCTAGCAAAAGATAGGGGGCAAGCACCACATGTTAGAGGATCCAAAACAATATAAGTTCTATGTGAATATAAGCAATCATAACTCATTATGTTGTCTTCCTTGTCCAATGTCAACTATTTGACATAGAATACTTAATGGGGGCTCACAATCACAAAAGATGTCCAAGATAGTATATTTATATGTCAGACCTCCCTTCCTTTATTACTTTTTCATGAATTGCAACAATGACCAATGCTATGTTTGTCAACTTCCAACAAGTTTTATCAATTATACTTGTTTTATGTGAAGTCATCACTCCCCATGGGATTAGCATATGATCTCTCTTTTTCTTTATTCTTTTTATTTTTATTTCCAAGATTGGATCAAGAAAAGTAAAACAACTCAACTCAAACTACTCTTTATTATATAACTCTCACACTCGATTACATAGATAGATAGATCACAAAGCAAGCACTAGAAACTAAATCATACTAAAACTTTATTCTTCTAAATCACGAAATAACTAAGGATCGAACTAAGGTAGATAATTATGATAAAAGTGATGGTGATACGATACCGGGGCACCTCCCCCAAGCTTGGCACAAGCCAAGGGTGGTGCCCATACCCGTGTACTCAATTCTCCTTCTTCGGTGATGGTGGTGATGATGAGGTAGGCTTGTCCTTTATTACATCAATTAGGATCTCCCGCAGGCTCTGAATTTCCCGGAGTACATGCTGGATCATCTCCGCGTTCTTCTGGACTTCAGCCATAATATGTTTATTCTCTGGCCCCCATGCTTTCTTCCCTGCATCACTTTCACTTGGACGAGAGATGTCCCAATTGGAAGGTATGTGTATGCGGGGAGTATTCTCAAATCCATAATTGTGAACCAAGTTATGAAAACTGTTTCGATGTAACCTGTGCAAGGGCCTCCTAGGGGGAAGCCCTTCTTGTACCTCTGGACTCCCATGACTTGTTATGCTTCTCATGGCTTGATGGGAATTTTGAGTTGTGGAGATGCCGGCAAGGGTACCCCTCTCGGAAGCCGGAGGGTGGACCTCCAGCGAATCTCCATCATCTTCTTCCATAGTGACCTCTTCTTCCCCCTCTCTCTTGAGTTCCATCTGAAGCAACCAAGCATCGTCTCCCATGTTGTTGGAAGAAGAGGAAGACATGATGCCTGGGCTCAAAAATCTGACAGAAAACAACACGAAACAAGAACAGAGGAGAAACTTGCGATACGGTGGTCAGAACATCCGAGAGTATATATAATGATTTTTTTTCATGCAGGACAAGTAATATGGAAGAAAAACGGAGTCAGGAAAGTCCACGGGGGAGCCACAAGCTCGGTAGGCACGCCCTGGGGGGTAGGGCGCGCCCCCAGGCTTGTAGCTCCCTCGTGTACTTTTTGGACTGTTTATTATTTTCCTAATTTTATATATATTCCAAAATGAACAAAAAGTACTTTTATGGAATTTTGGAGTCGGTTTCCTTACCGTACCACATACCTACTCCTTTTTAGGGTTCTAGAGCGTTCCGGAAGGTTTCTTCTATGTGCTCTTCCGGTGTCATTGTTTGAATAATATTGGTTTCAACATTAATGGGAGTACCTGAGATATAGTGTTTAATTCTTTGCCCATTAACCACTCTTAGATTAGTGCCTTCAGAGCTGTTTATTTTGATGGCTCCGGAGCGATAAACTTCTTCGATGATATATGGTCCTTCCCGTTTAGAGAGAAGCTTTCCTGCAAAGAATCTTAAACGAGAATTGTATAATAGAACATGATCACCTACTTTGAATTCCCGTTTTTGAATTCTCTTATCATGCCATCTTTTAACTTTTTCTTTAAACAGCTTGGCATTTTCATAAGCTTGTGTTCTCCATTCATCTAGAGAGCTAATATCAAATAACCTCTTCTCACCGGCAAGTTTAAAATCATAATTAAGTTCTTTAATTGCCCAATATCCCTTATGTTCTAGTTCAAGAGGTAAATGACATGCTTTTCCATAGACCATCTTATATGGAGGCATACCCATAGGATTTGTATAAGCAGTTCTGTAAGCCCATAGTGCGTCATCAAGTTTCTTAGACCAATTCTTTCTAGATCTATTAACAGTCTTTTACAAAATTAATTTTATTTCTCTATTAGTTAATTCAATTTGACCACTAGACTGAGGATGATATGGAGATGCAATTCTATGATTAACATCATATTTAGCAAGCAATTTACGGAAAGCACCATGAATAAAATGTGAACCACCATCAGTCATCAAATATCTAGGGACTCCAAACCTCGGAAATATAACTACTTTAAGCATTTTAATAGAAGTGTTATGATCAACACTACTAGTTGGAATAGCTTCTACCCACTTAGTAACGTAATCAACAACAACTAAGATATGTGTATACCCATTAGAGGAAGGAAAAGGTCCCATATAATCCAAACCCCAAACATCAAATGGTTCAATAACAAGTGAATAGTTCATAGGCATTTCCTGACGTCTACCAACATTACCAATTCTTTGACATTCATCACAAGAGAGGACAAACTTACATGCATCTTTGAAAAGAGTAGGCCAATAAAAAACAATTGTAATACCTTATGTGCAGTTCTGTCTCCCGCATGGTGTCCTCCGTTTGCCTCGGGGTGACACTTCCATAGGATTTGTTCTTGTTCATGCTCAGGTACACAATGTCTAATAATACCATCTACTCCTTCTTTATATAAATGTGGGTCATCCCAAAAGTAATGTCTTAAATCAAAGAAGAACTTTTTCTTTTGTTGGTATGTGAAACTAGGTGGTATATATTTAGCAACAATATAATTAGCATAGTCTGCATACCAAGGAGTGTTACAAGAAGCATTTATCACAGCTAATTGTTCATCAGGAAAACTATCATCAATAGGCAGTGGGTCATCAAGAACATTTTCCATTCTAGACAAATTATCAGCTACGGGATTCTCAGCCCCCTTTCTATCAATAATATGCAAATCAAATTCTTGTAGCAAAAGAACCCACCTAATAAGTCTAGGTTTAGCATCTTTCTTTTCCATAAGGTATTTAATAGCAACATGATCGGTGTGAATAGTTACTTTAGAATCAATAATGTAAGATCTGAATTTATCACATGCAAACACAACTGCTAAAAATTCTTTCTCAGTAGTAGCATAATTTCTTTGAGCACTGTCCAGAGTTTTACTAGCATAATGAATAACATTCAATTTCTTATCAACTCTTTGTCCTAGAACAACACCAACAGCATAATCACTAGCTGTCGGTGTATAAAACATGGGTATTTTATACCCTGACTTATGCACAGACAGTAGCAGCCTTCTTGCCGGCCAAGCCTTGCCGGGAACCGCCAAGACCAAGACTCAGGACCCAGTTGCGGAAGCCACTGGGGAGAAGCTCAAGGCAAAACATCAACAAGCACTTAACTAGTACCGAAGATGAAGACATTCCTTGCCGGCAAGGATAAACCGGCAAGGTGAATACCCTGCAAGCTCCGTACCGGCAAGCTTCTGCCAGCCCTCCAGCGCTCCACCGCTCCACCTCACCGCACAGATGTTCGCTAGTGGATGAGGTGTCAACCGCGCAGGCTGGTTGGTAAGGTTTGTCGGGCACGTGTCAGCACACTGGGACAGGATTTGCCTCTAATGACACCCGTCCAGGAGGCGTGTCAGAATAATACGAGGTAGCTGGGCAAGCGGTGCAGAAACCTTGCCGGGACTACCTCTCCACATGACACCTAACAGTGCATTTAATGCTTTTGTCCTAAACTGGCAGAGTTAGGTTCGATAGCACTGTTTGCTATCTAATCGCTATGTAATTACTGTTTTTCCACTGTGGTAACCCCTTTCAGCTATAAAAGGAGGGCCAAGGTAACAGTTAGAGGGATTCAGACCCCTTTTTAAACACTTGCACGTCTCGCATAGCAGCACTCTCCGCACCTTGCCGGGAGAAGCGCTCCCAGTACTTGTGCTTTCGTACAACCAATACACCAAAAGCAGGAGTAGGGTTTTACGCTTCTCAGCGGCCCGAACCTGGGTAAATCCCTTGCGTCTTCCATTGTTCATGCTCTTTGTGCACGTTGATCCCCCCTGCCGAACCACAAGGGGCTGGATGGCCCCATAGATGGTCGTGTCACCGCGACATCTTTGGCGCGCCAGGTAGGGGGGCATCGCTGATGAGAACCTTGATCAGTGGATTGCGCGTCTTCTTCATCATCTTCATCAACTTCCTCGTCGTCCTCCTCGTCGTCGATGGCGCCCAAGAAGAAGGGCATCACGATGACGGCCACCCCGCACGCATCCGCAGGCGGCGCAGGCGGCGCGGCCAATGCGGGCGGTGTGGATACCGCGATTGGCACTACCAGCGCAGGCGGCGCGGTCGCAACGCCCACCGCAGTCGGCGCAGGAGACGAGCGTGTAGGAGGCAGTCGACCTCCTCGATCCTCCAGCGAATAGAGCCGCGACGGCGCGGGCGGAGCGGACGGACGACCTTTCCTTCCTCCTCCTCCCCGCCGTGCCAACGAACGCGGCCACATGAGCGGCAACGCCCGGGCCGGCGCGAGCCAAGATCCCGCCACGGCGGCGTCCAAGGATGCAGCTTCGGGACAAACGCCACGTCCCTCGCACAACGGGCCCGGAACAGCCCAGAGCGGCGCCAACGACCCCGGGCAGCGGCGACCTCACGGCAAGACTCTCGTTGATCAAATCCCAGATCCTCAGGCACCGCCTCCGCCACGGCGACCTGCTGCTGATCATGTGCTGCAGCAGCAAGACCGCGATGGTGCTCCTACTGGCTCCGCCAGGAGTAGAGCGACGTCGCGCTCTTCGCTTCCGGCCATGCCAGCCAAAGTGGCAGAAGCAATGGCGCGAGCCCAGATGCTGCTGACCTTCCCTCCAGTGGCAGAGAAAATGGATGTGTGGAGAGCCACCATCCAAAGCTTGATTGGGTTTGCCGAGGCCAGTAAATCACTACAAGAGGAGCCCTCACGGCGTCCGCAAACAGCACCGGCAGCTCCAGCTGGTGGCCGCGTTGACGGTACTACGCTAACGGTGCAATCACCTCAGCGGCAACAGTCTCAACAGCAGCAATGCCAACAACCGCGGCAGGCTCGACGATCTTTCGAGCCCGACGAAGTGTCTATGGCCTCTTCGGATCAGCGAGCGCGGCAAGATCAGCGGCAAGTGCTGCGAGACAGGCCGGCAGAAGACGCCTGCACCACCATCGAACGGCGCCGGGAGGCGCGCCGTCAATCCGACGCGCGCAACGGCCCCATCATTGATGAGCCTGCGCCAGGGGTCGGCGGATATCTACCTTACGAGGTTGGGTGTCCTGCTTTCACCCGCGAGTTGCGGCAAGTCCGATGGCCGTCTGTCCGGGCCTTCAAGCCAGAAGTACCAGAGAAGTATGACAGCAAGCTGAACCCGCCAGAGTTTCTGGGCATCTACATGATTGCCGTGCAAGCTGCCGGGGGAAGGGACGAGAAGATCCTCGCCAATTATTTTCCGTTGGTGCAGAAGCCCAACGTGAGATCTTGGTTGATGAACTTGCCGGAGAACTCCATTTCTTCGTGGTCAGATCTCTGCAATGAGTTTGTTGGTGCCTTTACCTAGGGGCACAAGGCCCCTGGATAGCCCAGCGACCTGCAGGTGATCCCACAAAGAGATGGTGAATTTTGCGCAAGTATATCCAGAGGTTCAGCCGTGTGCACCATAACATTCCAGATGTGCACCCCGCAGCCATCATTGCCGCCTTTTCACATGAATGTGCGCAATCGGAGGATGCGGGAGAAAATGAACGTCAAGTTGCCCAAGACCGTCAACGAGCTCTACACGTTGGCGCATAAGTGTGCACGTGTTGAGGAAGGTAGAAGGTTTCCCGGGGAGGACGCTGGTGCCGAGGTAGATTCTGAGGACGATGATGCTGCCACCCCAAGGAAGAAAGGCCGAAAGCGCAACAGGAAGCGTAAGGGCAAGACTGTCATGGCTGTCGAAGGCTCCGGCAACTCTGAGCCTGCCAAGAAAGCCAAGACTGAGAGCTCCGGCAAGGAGGCAGCTGTATGCACCACTTGCCAGGAGGCGGCGGCGAATGAGAAGGCCGGCAAGTCTGATGGGCCATACTACAAGATTCACCGCACCAAAGGCCATGATCTCCAAGAGTGCCGACAAGTCGAGCACCTTGTTGAGAAACAGAAGGCTGAATACAAAAAGCGTGACAAAGAGAAGTGTCAAGATGGTGCCGGTGGATCCGGTAAAAAGGGCCGTGGTGGTCGAGGAGGCCGCCGCGGCAAGGCCAAGCAGCAGAAAGAGAAACCTGCGAGAGGCCGAGACAAGAAAGAGGAAGATGATGGGAGCGACGAAGAGGATGATGATGAGACCAGCGAACAAGAATTCCAGAAGGCAACTGACTCCATGTGCATTGATGGAGGAGCATCCTTGCACTCCTCTCACCGCCAACTTCAGCAGTGGGCGCGTGAAGTTAATGCGGCAGAACCGGCAATGGGCTCTAAAAAACCACTCAAATGGTCACACACGCCTATCATTTTTTATGCTGAGGACCACCCTGATCACATAACTGCAGTCGGGTGTTTGCCGTTGTTGGTTTCACCAATAATTCGCAACCTCCAAGTAACAAAGATGTTAGTTGACGGTGGGGCCGGCCTGAATCTGATCTCTCCGGAGGTTATCAAGAGGCTGTAGATCCCTGACGAGGAACTCGAGAAAACGGGCACATTTAAAGGAGTAAACCTGGGAAGAAGCCAGCCCAAGGGAAAGATCACATTACCAGTGACGTTTGGCGGGGAACTGAACTACCGAACAGAAATGATTGTGTTTGACTTCGTCAAGATCCCCTTGCCGTACAATGGAATTCTTGACCGCCCAGCCTTGGCAAAATTCATGGCAGCATCTCACTATGCTTACAACACGTTGAAGATGCCAGGGCCGATGGGTGTCATTTCCATCAACTCCGACAATAAAGATGCAGTCATTTGTGTCGACAAGATGTACAGAGATGCGGTTGCAGCAGAGGCCGCCAAGGCGCCAGCTCCCGCCAAGAAGTTAGAAAACAAGAAGTCCGGCAAGACTCCCAGCAAAGATTCCGGGAAGCGCACCTCTTCGGAGTGCTGCGCGCCTGTTGAAGACTTGCCGGAGGGCTCTGCCGGTAAGAAATCCAAAGCTGCTTCACCGGCAACCAAAAAGGTGCCGGCGAGGGAGGACGGCACTGACGGTACCTTCACCATCAGTGCCACCCTTGACAGCAAATAGGAAAGCGCGCTCGTTGCCTTCCTGCGGGCGAATGTCGATGTGTTTGCATGGCGACCATCTGACATCCCCGGCGTTCCCAGGGAGGTAGTTGAGCACCACCTTGCTGTCTGTCCCCACGCCCAGCCCGTCAAGCAAAAAGTCCGAAAGCAAGCGTTGGAGTGGCAACAGTTCATTGTCGAAGAAATCAAGAAGCTTGAAGCAGCAAGATTGGTTAGAGGTGTACTACATCCAACTTGGTTGGCAAATCCAATTGTGGTGCGCAAAGCAAACTGATTATGGAGACTTTGTATTGACTACACTGATATTAACAAAGCATGTCCAAAGGATCCTTTCCCTTTGCCGCGCATTGATCAAATCGTAGACTCTACTTCCGGCTGTGATTTGCTCTCCTTCCTTGATGCATACTCTGGATACCATCAGATATTCATGGCCAAGGAGGATGAGGAGAAAACCGCATTCATTACTCCATGTGGCACGTACTGCTTCGTGCGTATGCCTTTCGGATTAAAGAGTGCCGGTTCAACATTTGCAAGGGCAGTCCAGATTAGTTTTGAGCCCCAGCTGCACAGGAATGTGGAAGCATACATGGATGATATAGTAGTCAAGACCAAGGACAAATCTACCCTCATTCAAGATTTAGAAGAGACATTTGCAAACTTGCACGGAATCAACTTGAAGCTCAATCCCGAGAAGTGTGTGTTTGGCGTTCCATCCGGCAAACTTCTCGGGTTCTTTGTATCTCAGCAAGGAATTGAAGCAAATCCCGACAAGATCAAAGCCATTGAACAGATTCAAGCACCAAAAAGCGTCAAAGATGTGCGGCGTCTTGCCGGCTGCGTTGCTGCCTTGAGTAGGTTCATTTCAAGATCCGCTGAGCGCGCCCTGCCGTTTTTCAAGATTTTGAAAAAGGTAGGTCCGATGAAATGGACTCCGGAAGCGGAGGCCGCGCTACAGGACTTGAAAAGATACCTCTCCTCTGCGCCAACACTATTTGCACCTAGACCACAAGAGCCGTTGCTGCTATACGTAGCGGCAACGAATCAAGTGGCTAGTGCTGCATTAGTGGCGTAGAGGGAACTCGATGACGAGGAAGCAGCCACGGAAAACCCGTCCAGCATCAAACCGGGATCTTCTCCGGCAAGATCTGGCGCCGACAAGTCAAAGGTAGTGCAAGCAAGTGAAGCTGATCAGCAAGTGGTGCCGAAGAAGAAGATGGTGCAGCAACCCGTGTACTTTGTTAGTTCCCTTCTGCAGGGGGCTAGATCAAGATACTCTGGCATCCAGAAGCTGCTTTTCGGCCTCCTTATGGCCTCGAGAAAGCTGCGCCACTACTTCCAAGCACATGAAATCACCGTCGTCACCCGCTTTCCGTTGCAACGCATTTTGAGAAATCCAGAGGCAACTGGCAAGATAGTGGAGTGGGCGTTGGAATTGTCAAGCTTTGCACTCAAGTTTGAAAGCACTTCAACCATTCAGAGCAGGGCCTTGGCAGAGTTCATCGCCGAATGGACGCCAACGCAAGACGAAGAAATTCGAGAAACAGCTCTCTCCGGCAAAGAGACAGCCAAAGAATGGATCGTGTACTTTGACAGTGCTTTCTCGCTGCAAGGCGCCGGTGCTGGAGTGTTGCTTGTCGCACCCACCGGAGAGCACCTCAAGTACGTGGTTCAAATGCACTTTCCCAAGGAGCAAGCTACAAACAACACTGCTGAGTACGAAGGACTCCTTGCCGGTCTTAGGATCGCAGTGGACCTTTGGGATCAGAAAATTGATCATCCGTGGTGACTCGCAGCTCGTTGTGAAGCAAGTAAACAAAGATTACTAGAGCCCGTTGATGGAAGCATATGTGGAAGAAGTGAGGAAATTGGAAGAACACTTTGATGAGTTACAAACAGAGCACATCCCTCAAGCGGAAAACACCATTGCTGATAGCCTGTCAAAATGTGCCGCTCAAAAGCTTCCCGTGGAACCGGGATCGTTTGTGCTCCATTTGAATCAACCAACAGTCACTCCATCAACGCAGGCCAATAAGAGAAGGAAGTTGAATACCGGCATGTATTTTCCGGCAGAGCTCCCGGAAGCCGCCGGCAAGGATGTTGCCGGGAACAACGACAGGGTTGTCGGCAAGCAGCAGCTTCGCGCAGAACCCCAGGTTCTTACCGCCGAGGCAAGCGCTCCCACGGCCGAAGAAATGCCTTTAGTCCTTGTCGTCGAGCCACGGCTCTGACATGGGCACAGTAGATAGTTCGTTTCCTTCAAACAGGAGAACTTCCCGATGAACAAGAAGAAGCTGAGAAAGTAGCCCGTCAGTCAAGTATGTATCAGTTTGTGGATAGCATTCCGTACAGAAAGCGACCAAATGGTGTGAAATTGAAGTGCATTTTCCAGGAAGACAGACTAAAGCTGTTGGCAGAGATACACGGAGGCATATGTGGCTCTCAGATAGGATCAAGGGCACTTGCCGGCAAAGCTTTTCGGCAAGGCTTCTATTGGCCCACTGCCCTCCAGGATGCGACTGAGCTAGTAACCAAGTGTGAAGCATGCCAGTTCCATTCAAAGAACATACATCAACCAGCTCAAGCTCTCCAAACAATCCCTCTCTGCTGGCCCTTTTCGGTCTGGGGGCTCGATATCTTGGGCCCCTTCCCCCGTGCTGCCGGGGGATTCGAGTTCTTGTACGTCGCCATCGACAAGTGCACAAAGTGGCTTGAAGTGGAGCCAGTGAGGAAGGTGACAGCGCATTCAGCCGTCAAGTTCTTCAAAGGATTAGTTTGTCGTTTCGGGGTTCCTAACAGAATCATCACCGACAACGGCACACAATTCACGAGCCGCACCTTCATGCAGTATATCCAAGACCTTGGCAGCAAAATCTGTTTTGCATCCGTCACTCACTCGAGAAGCAACGGCCAAGCGGAAAGGATGAATGCTGAAGTGTTGCGTGGCCTCAAGACAAGAACCTTTGACAAGCTGCGCAAATGTGGAAGGCGCTGGATTGATGAGTTGCCGGTGGTTCTTTGGTCACCCAGAACGACACCAAATCGAGCTACCGGCCAAACACCCTTCTCTCTAATCTATGGTGCAAAAGCGGTGCTCCCCACGGAACTCATATACGGGTCACCTCGAGTGCTCGCTTACGATGAAGCTGAGCAAGACCAGCTGCGGCAAGACGACGCAACGCTCCTTGAGGAAGATCGTCTTCGGGCGGCTGTGCGAGCTGCACGCTACCAGCAAGCCTTGTGCCGCTATCATAGCCACAAAGTGCACGCCCGAAGCCTTGAGGAAGGCGACCTTGTTCTTCGGCGCGTTCAATCCGCCAAGGGATCAAACAAGTTGACGCCGAAGTGGGAAGGCCCTTACTGGGTAGTACGAGTCACCAGACCTGGCGCAGTCCGTCTAGAGACCGAAGACGGCACCCCAGTGCAGAACTCATGGAATATTGAGCATCTTCGCAAGTTCTACCCATGAGGCGCAGTTGCCGGGCCTCTCGGCAACCCCTTTTGTACAAGCTTTGTCGACGAAACATGTAACCCTTTGTACAAAGCCAGGCGCGGATCCTGTGCATAATAAAGCTAAGTGTTTTGCAACTCCTCGTACATATTCATTTATATGTGAATGCATGTGATGTTGTGATTTACACTTTAGTTTATATGGAATGACTGATGGACCGTCAAGGTTCCCAAACTATTCTCTTCTCTTCTTTCTTTTTCTTAAAAGGACAGAAGGATCCCTCGCGTGCAAGTTTCCCGGGGGGAGTGGAGATGGGGTACCATTTTAATGACGTTCAAGCGATCGTTTCGTACAACGAGAGAAATGATGCAAGGAAAAGCTAAGTTGAAAAACTTTAAAAAAATTCCTTGATTACATTCGCGATTTCCCTTGAATGATTCTGTGCTTTGTATGAGAAACCTGCACGCGAAGGAACCTTGTCGCGATCGGTCTGCGCTCTAGCTTGCCTCGAGTCCGCTCAGCAAGCCTAGCTGCTGCATTCTGTCCCGGCAAGTTGCCTTGCCGACAGCGGCACTTCCCGCAGGCCGCTAAGGACCCTTTCCTCAAAGTGCTCGCAGCAAGTGTGCGCGCCGGCAAGTTTCCAAATAAGCGTAGGGAACGCGATCATACAAAGGCGAAATAAAACAAGGGAAACAGCACGCATTTACTTAAACCCGGTAAACGACAGATATTCATTGAAAAGGTACTCGATTACATTTTTGTTGGCCCTTTGCCAGGGTTTATCTTGAGTGCAAAGGAGGGAAAAAGGGGCGCCTAGGCGGAGTCCGTCTTGTTCCCGGAAGGCCAGATGATGGTGCTGCCGGCGATCAGCCAGACTCTTCGCCGTCGTCTTCGATCTTCACGCCCGGAGAGCCGTCGTCATCACCGTCATCATCGTCATCCTCAGCATCGCTGGAGGAAGCGGTGTCGATGTCGCTCGAGCTCTCCGCGCAGCACTCCAGACGAGCGCCTGAAGCCCCGAAGAACTTCACGACAAGCATGTCTGGTCCGTCCAGCCGGAAGTGAAGTAGGTGCCCTTGCCCTAAGCAACGGGCACGGGCAAAGGATTTCCACCCACGCGTGAGGTACATAATGCCATTGTTGGAGGTGTCAACGGTTACCCAGACCGGGCCGTTGCAGCATCCATCCACGCGCAACCATAGGCCGCGCAGGTGGCGGCCTTCCATCTCCCTAGCGAAAGATACGATGGTTGCTGAGGATCAAGGCAGGAGGGGATGAGTGAGCATCGCATCCCGCAGTCCCCTCTTTATAGGGGGAGTGCGGGGGGCTGGCTCCTCACCATCTACGGGGGGACACCCACGTTCGCCAATCCCACGCCTTGCGCTCTTGGCCAGGCGCATTACTCCAGCAACCGACCACGATTGCCAATCCCGCGCCCTGCGCCCCCTGGCCCAGCGCATCACTCCAACGGCCACCCTTCTCCACCAATCCGCTGCCTTGCATGCAAATGCGCGTGATGGAGGGGCACGGAAAGAGGAGGAGTAAAGACAGACATGGCAATTATCCTTTGCCACGCCTGGCCGCGTGCCGGTTCAGTTTGAACCCAGGACGCTCCACCCATGAGCATGCTAAGCGGCCTCCCGTTCGACGGCAAGGGTTGCCGGAAGACGACCGAGAACACACCTGAATTCAGATTAATGAGGAAGCAAAGAAGATCTCAAAAAAGAGGATAACCATCATGACGAAAATTACAAACGGTAGTTTCCCGCCGCGTGTCTGTGCATTATTTGGGCCTAGCCCAACGACGCTTAGGACGCGCGTATGGCCCAGGCCCGGGGGCTCCTGTCGGTGTATAAAACATGGGTATTTTATACCCTGACTTATGCACAGACAGTAGTAGCCTCCTTGCCGGCCAAGCCTTGCCGGGAACCGCCAAGACCAAGACTCAGGACCCTCCAGCGCTCCACCACTTCACCTCACCGCACAGATGTTCGCTAGTGGATGAGGTGTCGACCGCGTAGGCTGGTTGGTAAGGTTTGTCGGGCACGTGTCAGCACACTGGGATAGGATTTGCCTCTAATGACACCCGTCCAGGAGGCGTGTCAGAATAATACGAGGTAGCTGGGCAAGCGATGCAGAAACCTTGCCGGGACTACCTCTCCACATGACACCTAACGGTGCATTTAATGCTTTTGTCCTAAACTGGCAGAGTTAGGTTCGATAGCACTGTTTGCTATCTAATTGCTATGTAATTACTGTTTTGCCACTGTGGTAACCCCTTTGAGCTATAAAAGGAGGGCCAAGGTAACAGTTAGAGGGATTCAGACCCCATTTTAAACACTTGCACGTCTCGCGTAGCAGCACTCTCCGCACCTTGCCGGGAGAAGCGCTCCCTGTACTTGTGCTTTCGTACAACCAATACACCAAAAGCAAGAGTAGGGTTTTACGCTTCTCAGCGGCCCGAACCTGGGTAAATCCCTTGCGTCTTCCATTGTTCATGCTCTTTGTGCACGTTGATCCCCCCTGCCGAACCACAAGGGGCTGGATGGCCCCATAGATGGTCGTGTCACCGCGACACTAGCATCACACATAATTTCAAAGGGTAGGTTCCAATCATGTGGTTGAACAATAGGTGCAGAAATTAAGGCTTTCTTAAGTATTTCAAAGGCTTCTATGCAATCATCATCAAAAACAAATGGCACATCTTTTTGCAAGAGAATAGTAAGAGGCCTAGAAATTTTAGAGAAGTCTTTTATTAACCTTCTGTAGAAACCAGCATGACCAAAACTTCTTATACCTTTGATATCTTTAGGACATGGCATTTTCTCAATAGAATCAACTTTAGCTTTATCAACTTCAATACCTCTTTCAGAAATTTTATGCCCAAGGACTATACCTTCATTTACCATAAAGTGGCACCTCTCCCAATTCAAGACAAGACTAGTTTCTTCACATCTCTGCAAAACTCGATCAAGGTTGCTTAAGCAATCATCAAAAGAAGTTCCGTAAACGGAGAAATCATCTATGAAAACCTCAACAATCTTTTCACAAAAGTCAGAGAATATAGCAGTCATACATCTTTGAAAGGTAGCAGGTGCATTACATAAACCAGAAGGCATACGACGATAAGCATAAGTTCCAAAAGGACAAGTAAATGTGGTTTTCTCCTGATCTTCTGGTGACACAGGTATTTGAGAGAAACCAGAATAACCATCTAGGAAACAAAAATGTGTATGCTTAGAGAATTTTTCCAACATTTGATCAATAAAAGGCAAGGGGTAATGATCTTTCCTAGTAGCTTTATTCAATTTTCTGAAATCAATTACCATCCTATAACCAGTTACAATTATTTGTGGGATAAGTTCATTTCTATCATTAGGAACAACAGTAATACCTCCTTTCTTAGGAACACAATGAACAGGACTTGCCCATCTACTATCAGCTATGGGATAAATTATTCCTGCCTCCAGAAGCTTTAATATTTCAGTTCTTACCACATCCTTCATTTTAGGATTTAACCTTCTTTGGTGATCAACAACCGGTTTAGCATCTGGCTCCATATGAATTTTATGCTGACATAAAGTGGGACTGATGCCCTTAATTAAGATCATCAAGAGTATATCCAATAGCAGCACGGTGCTTCCTCAGAGTTTTAATTAATCTCTTTTCTTCATGCTCTGAAAGATTAGCACTAATAATAACAGGATATATCTTATTTTCATCAAGATAAGCATATTTAAGTGCATCAGGTAATTGCTTCAAATCAAACACAGGATCACTCTTTGGTGGAAGAGGATCTCCCAAAGTTTCAACTGGCAAGTTATGTTTAAGAATAGGTGCTTGCTTAAGAACAACTCCTCTATTTCATTTTTTTCATTCATATGCATATCATTTTCATGGTCTAGCAAGTATTGTCCTAAAGGGTCAGTAGGAGGCACATCGATAGAAGCAAGACCAATAATTTCATCTTTAGTAGGTAATTCTTCATCATGAGGTTGTCTACTAAACTTAGAGAAATTAAATTCATGAGATATATCACCAAACTTAACTCTAACCTTTTCTTTAACACAATCAATTTCAGCATTAACGGTATTCAAGAAAGGTCTACCAAAAATAATGGGACAAAAATTATCTTGTTGTGAACCAAGAACAAGGAAATCAGTAGGGTATTTGATTTTTCCACACAAGACTTCAACATCTCTAACAATCCCAAGTGGTGTAATAGTATCTCTGTTTGCAAGCTTAATAGTAATATCAATATCTTCAATCTCAACAGGTGCAATATCATTCATTACTTCTTGATATAAAGAGAAAGGAATAGCACTCACACTAGCACCCATATCACATAAACCATGATAGCAATGATCTCCAATCTTAACAGAAACGATAGGCATGCCAACTACGGGCTTGTTCTTATCCAACATATCTAGATTATTGCTAACGGGATTAGCAATTCTAGCAGCCTCATCACAGAAATATATGACATGTCCATCAATATTATCAACCAAAAGATCTTTAACCATTACAATTTTAGATTCAACTTTAATTTGTTCAGAAGGTCTAGGTGCTCTAATATTACTTTTATTAACCACAGTTGAAGCTTTAGCATGTTCCTTAATCCTAACAGGGAAAGGGGGTTTCTCAATATAAGCAGTAGGCACAACTGGATCAACATTGTAAACAATTGTTTGTTCTTTAACACTGACAGGTTCTTCATTTAATTCAATAGGTGGATGAAACTTAAACCATTTCTCCTTAGGGAGATCAACATGAGCAGCAAAAGATTCACAAAAGGTAGCTACTATCTCAGAGTCAAGTCCATACTTAGTACTAAACTTATGAAAAGCATCAGTTTCCATAAAAGATTTAACACAATCAAACTTGAGATTTATACCTGACTCTTTACCTTTGTCGATTTCCCAATCTTCAGAGTTGCGTTTAATTCTTTCCAGAAGATCCCATTTAAATTCAATAGTCCTCTTCATAAAGGAACCAGTAGAAGAAGTATCGAGCATGGATTGATCATTATGAGAAAGCCGAGCATAAAAGTTTTGAATAATTACTTCTCTTGAGAGTTCATGATTGGGGCATGTATGCAACATATACCTAAGCATCCCCCAAGCTTGAGCGATACTTTCTCCTTCACGAGGCCAAAATTTATATATATAATTCCGATCACGATGAACCAAATGCATAGGATAAAATTTTTGGTGAAATTCCAGCTTCAACCGGTTCCAATCCCATGTTCCAGTATCATCACATACCCTATACCATGTCAATGCCTTTCCCTCCAAAGATAAAAGGAATACTTTTTTCTTAACTCCATCCTCGGATAAACCTGCAAGCTTAAACAATCCACAAATTTCTTCTACATATATCAAGTGCATATCAGGATGTATCTTTCCATCTCATGCATAAGGATTAGCTAGCAGTTTCTCTATCATACCAGAAGGAATTTCATAATAAATATTTTCAGTAGGTTCAGTAGGTTGAGGGGCAACTCTCAATGCTTCCAGTCAAGGTGAAGATACCCAGAACAAACCCCTCAAAGGATTACTTTCCATAGTGACAAGTGGCAGTAAATTTCAGCACGTAATACAAATGTTTCCTTACCAAATTCCACTCACCAAAGGCGCTTCACTGCCCGACAACGGCGCCAGAAAAGAGTCTTGATGACCCACAAGTATAGGGCATGAATGGTAGTCCTTTCGATAAGTAAGAGTGTCGAACCCAACGAGGAGCAGAAGGAAATGACAAGCGGTTTTCAGCAAGGTATTCTCTGCATGTACTGAAAGTAGCAGTAACAAATAGTTTCGATAGTAAGATAATTCGTAACTAGTAACAAGTATAATAAAGTGCAGCAAGGTGGCCCAATCCTTTTTGTAGCAAAGGACAAGCCGGAACGATCTCTTATATAAAGCAAAGCGTTCTCGAGGACACATGGGAATTTTCATCTAGTCACTTTCATCATGTTTAGTTGATTCGCGTTCGCTACTTTGATAATTTGATATGTGGGTGGACCGGTGCTTGGGTGGTGTTCTTACTTGAACAAGCCTCCCACTTATGATTACCCCCTCTCGCAAGCATCCGCAACTACGAAAGAAGAATTAAGATAAATTTAACCATAGCATAAAACAAATGGATCCAAATCAACCCCTTACGGAATAGCGCAAAAACTAGGGTTTAAGCTTCTGTCACTCTAGCAACCTATCATCTAATTACTACTGTACAATGCCTTCCCTTAGGCCCAAAGATGGTGAAGTGTCATGTAGTCGACGTTCACATGACACCACTAAAGGAAGCAACAACATACATATCATCAAAATATCGAACGAATACCAAATTCACATGATTACTTATGACAAGACTTCTCCCATGTCCTCAAGAACAAAAGTAACTACTCACAAATCATATTCATGTTAAAGATCAGAGGGGTATTGAACAGCATTAGGATCTGAACATATAATCTTCCACCAAATAAACCAACTAGCATCAACTACAAGATGTAATCAACACTACTAGCAACCCACAGGTACCAATCTGAGGTTTTGGGACAAAGATTGAATACAAGAGATGAACTAGGGTTTGAGATGAGATGGTGCTGGTGAAGATGTTGATGAAGATTGGTCCTCCCACGATGAGAGGATCGTTGGTGATGTTGATGGCTTCGATTTCCCCCTCCCGGAGGGAAGTATCCCCGGCAGTATCGCTCCGCTGGAGAGCAAAATTGCTCCTGCCTAGGTTCCGCCTCGAGACGGCGGTGCTTCGTCCTGAAAGTCTTCTTATGATTTTTTTTCTAGGGCAAATGGCTTCATATAGGAGAAGATGGGCCCTGGAGGCCTGCCAGGGGCGCCACAAGCTCGGGGGGCGCGCCCAGGGGGGTAGGGCGCGCCCCCCAGGCTTGTCGCTTCCTGGTGGGTCCCCCTTTGATATTTCTTCAGCCAATATTTTTATATATTCTAAAACAATTCTCCATAAATTTTTAGGTCATTTGGAGGTGTGCAGAATAGCTATCTCTGTTGCACCCCTTTCCGGTCCAGAATTCCAGCTGTCGGCAATCTCCCTCTTCAGGTGAAACTTGCAATATAAGAGAGAAAAGGCATAAGAATTGTATCATAAAGTGAAATAATGACCCAAAACATAATAAATAATGGTAGGAAAACATGATGCAAAATGGACGTATCATGCTCCAGGCACGAGAAGACGCCCTCGCAGCCCGCGAGGGCGAGCTTGCCTCCCGCGAGGGTGAGCTCGACAAGTGTGAGGAAACCCTCGCGACCCACGAGGCGGACGCCGAGATCCGTGAGCGTGAGCTCGCGAGGACGGCGGCGGAGCAGGACATGGAACGCGAGCGCCTAGCGACGCTGGACCGCCAGGTGGCGGCCGCCCAAGCCTCCTACGACCAGCGTATGGCCAAGGCCAATGCTCGGTCGGAGGCGAAAGAGAAGAAGATCTAGGCGGATGCCGACGCGAAGACCAAGAGGGATCACGAGGCGCTCACTACAGATTACGCCAAGAAGCTGAAGCTTCAGGAGGACCGCTTCACCCAGAAGCGCGGGGAGCTCCGGGCGGAGATCTCTGGCCTTAAGGAGCTGCTGAAGGAGGCGAAGGGAAGCAGGAAGCTCGCGCTGAAGGCCAAGGCCAACGCTGAGGGGAAGCTGGCCTCTCTCTCCAGGCACAGGAGGGCAACATCTCCGACGTTGTCGAGAAGGCCAAGGACGAGGCGGCTCGGGCGCGGGGGCGTCAGCACGAGCGCGCCAAGATGTACCATGCCCTCTCCAACCGTGCTCGCGGCGCCCTGGCTGCCATCTGCCATGAGAGGCTCACGGGCCCCCTCGAAGATAATGATGGCGGCTACCTGGACTTCTTCACCAAGCTTGTGCAGAAGCTGGAGGACGGAGCCAAGCGGATGAATGGCATTATCGAGGATGAGTGCTGCGATCGCCTCAGTCAGGCGGCGACACGTGTCTTCAGCAACGTCTTCTGCGTCGACGCCTCCTTCGACTTCGACAGGGTGATGGCCCCCGTCACTCCGGAGCTTCGCGATGGGCTCGGAGGTCACGGGTAGAACTTGCGGATGTGTTGGATGTTCCATGTGTTTGGCACCGGAACACCCTCCTCCGTCTCCACCGTGCTGCGCCAGGCCAGGAAATGTGCACAACCCTGAACGGGCCTTCCCACGTGGGCGGGAGCTTGTGGAGTCCTTCCCTGGAGAGGATCCTTCACAGGACAAGGTCGCCAGCTTCAAGAGTGCGGGGGTGTATGTTGCGGCTGTGGTAGCGACGTAGCGCCTGCTGATACCGGGCGGCGCGGATGGCGACCTGGCGACGTGCCTCCTCGAGGAGGAGCAAATCAGCTTCCCCCGAGCCGTCATGGTGAGCCTCGTCGAAGGCGAGGACTCGCGGGGACCCGTGCTTGAGCTCATGAGGAAGGACCGCTTCCACCCCGTAGACAAGGAAGAAGGGTGTTTCGCCGGTAGGCTTGGTCACTGTCGTGCGGATCGACCATAGCACGGACTGGAGTTCGTCGAGCCAGCCCTTGCCGCAGGCGTCGAGCTTTTTCTTGAAGCTTCGTGTCTTGAGGCCCTTGAGGACCTCAGCGTTAGCATGCTCGGACTGGCCGTTGCTTCGTGGGTGCGCCACGGAGGCATAGCAGATCTGCGTGCCAAGGTTGGCGCAGTATGACTTGAAGAGGCCGCTGGTGAACTGCAAGACGTTGTCAATGATGATGCGGTTGGGGACGCCAAAGCGGCTCATGAGGCCCTTGATGAACTTGATGGCTGAGCCTGCCGGGATAGTGCGGACTGGCTCCACTTCCGCCCATTTGGTGAACTTGTCAATGGCGACGTAGAGGTAGCGGTAGCCACCAGCTGCGCGAGGGAAGTGAGGGTGTCCTGGACTAGGGGGTACTTGGGCCGCCGGCCTATCTCTCATGGGCCGGACTGTTGGGCCACTCTCTACTCGTCGATGGAAGGCCGGATTGTGGGCGAGCCCGTGTATCAGAAGGAAACCTCCGAAGACTTGGCGTCTCCTCCAAGTAATAGTTGGCGTGACCGACATATGTGTCTCCTGATGGTAACCGACTATGTGTAACCCTAGGACCCCCTGGTGTCTATATAAACCAGGAGGTTTAGTCCGTAGAGGGAATAATCATTCATGACCTAGGGTTTAGCCCAATTGATCTCGAGGTAGATCAACTCTGTAACCTTCATACAATCACATCAATACAATCAAGCAGGACGTAGGGTATTACCTCCTTGAGAGGGCCCGAACCTGGGTAAATCGCTGTCTCTACGTTTCCTGTTACCATCGACTCCTTGACCCATAGTTCGGATCCCCTACCCGAGATCTGCTGGTTTTGGTACCGACATTGGTGCTTTCATTGAGAGGTCACATCGTGGGTCGCCAAGGATCGATGGCTCGCCGTCCCCGGACAGTTCTTCAGCAATGGAACCTGCAGCGGGGATATCATCGTCCTCGGACAGCTCTTCTCTTCAGCAACGGAGTTCGCAGCGGGGACATCTTCGTCCCCGGCCAGCTCTTCGCGTTCGGCAGCATCGTGTTGCACGCCGATCCGACCAGTCACCTCAACCAGGTCGGCAGCTTTGCCCCCGAGCAGGAAATCAGGTTCGGTGGCCTTGAGTATGTCGCCGATCCTCGAGGCGATCTGGTCGTCACTAGGTTCTCGGCTTTACCAGAGGAACCCACCAACCCCAAGGCCTTGACTTCGGATTCCTTCCCCGCCCCTGTCCTCGGGGCGGGCCTTAGTTCAGATCTGACCTTGAGATTGGATCCGACCCCGGAGCCGGAAAACCAAGGGTCGCCCTTGGCCGAACACACTCCCGTTATCGGCGCGCCGGAACCCAGCTCCGATGGCTGCCCGAACATAGATCCGGTTGATCCCTCGATTTTAAGCGAGATGCTGGACCGGATCCAGATGATAAATATCGCGGACGGCCCGTCCTCGGACCAGGAGCAGGTCGGACAGGATGCCGGCCGCAGGGAATTTTGCGTCCCACCCACCACCCACTTGGTAGCCACTGTCGAAGATTTAACCGACATGCTGGACTACGCCTTCGAAGAGGCTGACGACATGGACGAGGACATTGACGTCCCGCCCTACACGGATACCTTCCTTGCCACTACAAATACCGGAAAGTGGACCGCCACCTCCACCTATGACGTTTACATGGTTGACACTCCCATGAAGGACGGTGACACAACCAAGAAGGGCGGCGACGACACCACCGAAGACCTTCCCAGACGCCGACGACGGTGAGCCAGAGGGCGGGGGAAGGGCAAGGAAAATCACACAGACACAAACGACACCGGAGATAACGAGACTCCGGATAATTTGGGGGAGCTCGGCGATAACACGCCCGAGCAACAACCTGACGCCCCTGAAGGGCACGAGGACCAGGGTGACCCCGAGGACCTCGATGATTCCGAGGATAGTAATTACCTCCCTCCATCCGAAGAGGAAGATAGCCTCGGACCCGAAGACTTTATCGTCCCAGAGGATCCCCTGGAACAAGAAAAATTCAAGCGGCAACTCATTGCCACTGCCTGAAGCTTGAAGATGAAACAACAACAGCTAAGGGCCGAACAGGATACACTCAACGACAAATGGATGATGGTCTTAGCCGCCGAAGAAGGCCTCGACGATCAACGTCAGGGCCAATATAAGAGTTACCCACGGCGGCGCCTCCTTCCAGAATTCGAGGATGAGGCCTTCAAGCACGACCTCCCAGACGAACTTACGCAGACCAGCCCGACCGGCCCCCTCGAGGACGAGATAGGCTGGCTGCGGAAACCGAGCTCCCACCCGCGCCCCCTTGAGGACGAGATAGAGCGGCTGGAGAAGCCGAATACCCACCCGCGCCCCCTCGAGGACGAGATAGAGCGGCCGGAGAAGCCGAACTCCCACCCGTGCCCCCTCGAGGACGGGATAGGGCGGCCAGGGAAACTGAATACCCATTCGCACCCTCTCGCCGAGCTGGCAAAGACCCGGTTCAACCGGATGACCAATGCGATCTGCGACACAACCTGAACGCACGCGGGCTCCAGTCGAGGTCCATTTACGGATCCACAGGATACGCACCCAACGGGCGGGACGGATACCAAGCCTGGCGCGATAGAAACGACAGAGCTCGGGAACAGCACCGTGCCCGGATGATAACCGATCTCCGGCGGGATGTGGCCCGGGCCAGGGGCACCGCACACCCAATGTGTTTCACAGACGAGGTGATGCAGCACCAGTTCCCCGAAGGGTTCAAACCCGTCAACATCGAATCCTATGATGGGACAACTGACCCGGCCGTATGGATTGAGGATTTTCTCCTCCACATTCACATGGCCCGAGGAGATGATCTCCACGCTATTAAGTACCTACCGTTGAAACTCAAGGGACCGGCAAGGCATTGGCTGAACAGCCTACCCGAAAACTCCATCGGGAGCTGGGAAGAGCTCGAGGATGCATTCTGAGCTAACTTTCAAGGAACCTATGTTCGACCACCGGACGCCGATGACCTGAGCCATGTTATTCAGCAGCCCGAAGAGTCAGCCCGGCAATTCTGGAACCGATTTTTGATCAAGAAAAACCAGATAGTTGACTGCCCAGATGCCGAAGCAATTGCGGCATTCAAGCACAGTCTCCGGGACGAGTGGCTCGCCCGCCAGCTCGGCCAGGACAAGCCGAGAATAATGTCGGCCCTTACCTCCCTAATGACCCGCTTTTGCGCGGGTGAAGATAGTTGGTTGGCTCGTCGAAGCAACCACCCCGAAGACCCCGGCACTTCAGAAGCCCGGGACAGGAACGGCAAACTGCGGCGCAATAGAAACAACACGCGCCGGCACTCAAACAACGGCGGTGAAGCCGATGACACATCGGTAAACGCTAGATTCAGCGGCTCGAAATCGGGACAGCGGAAAAAACCCTCTAAAGGGAACCAGGATGGCCCGTCTGCGCTGGACAGAATATTGGATAGGCCCTGCCAGATTCACGGCACCCCTGACAAGCCAGCTAACCACACCAACCGTAACTGTTGGGTAATTAAGCAGGTCGGCAAAGCCACAGCCGAAGAACAGGGCAAGGGCCCCCGGAGCGAGGACGACGACGAACCTCGCGGGCCGAATAATGGAGGCCAAAAACAGTTCCCTCCAGAGATCAAAACCGTGAACATGATCTATGTCACGCACATACCAAAGAAGGAGCGGAAACACGCGCTTCGGGATGTCTACGCCTTAGAGTCGGTAGCCCCGAAATTCAACCCGTGGTCGGCTTGCCCGATCACTTTCGACCGTCGAGATCATCCGACCAGTATATGCCATGGAGGAACGGCGGCTCTGGTACTCGACCCCATCGTGGACGGATTCCACCTCACTAGGGTCCTGATGGATGGAGGTAGCAGTCTTAACCTGCCTTACGCAGATACAGTGAGGAAGATGAAGATCGACCCGTCAAGGATCAAACCCAGCAACACCACCTTTAACGGTGTAATTCCTGGCGTCGAGGCACGCTGCTCGGGATCTATGACTTTGGAAGTAGTCTTCGGCTCGCCCGACAACTTCCGTGCCGAGGACTTGATCTTCGATATTGTTCCTTTCCGCAGTGGTTATCACGCACTCCTCGGACGGACCGCCTTCGCTCGCTTTAACGCCGTCCCGCACTATGCGTACCTGAAGCTCAAGATGCCAGGACCAAGGGGCGTTATTACCATTAACGGTGATACCGAGCGCTCGCTCCGAACAGAGGAACACACTGCGGCTCTCGCCGCCGAAGTCCAAGCTGCCGAAGAGGCGTCGCAAGCCCAGTCCACTGCCAAGACACTGGACGCAAGCAAGCGCTCCCGAGCTGCAGCCTCGCCCCCGGCGCACTCCCATGCTCACCCCAAATAGGGATACGCACCCCGCAGCACGGCCCACCTAGTCGCGAAATACGTACCTCGAGTGCACAATTTCGCGCTCAAAATTCCATGGGCAGTTGTGGGGACACATAAAACAAAGGCCAAGAGCTCGGTTCGACCGACAGCTGGCCAACAGATGTCTTCGCATCGACATCATCAACGGGCACCATCTAGGGCCTGATCAGCGTCAAGTTGATATACCACGGCGACTTCTCAAAAAACTTTTTCAAGGGCTCGCCCGCCAAAGATTACTACCTCCGCCGAATACACGGCGGCCAGCTTCGCTTCCACAGAAGCTTCTTGAAGAGCAAAGGCGCAGACGTGCAGCAGGGCATAGTAGGGACGTCAAACCACTCATGAAGGCCCTGTGTAAACCTTTACTCTCAATATATACATTTCTTTAAAAGTATCTATTAAAGTTACTTCGGCAATCCGGATTGTACGGTTGGACGTCACACATCCAGAGGAAATAAAGACCACTTTATTATGGTATACTCGTGCAGTCATTCACGTTGCTTATTCCTTTCCGCCTTTTTCAGCCGACGTAAACTATCACGATACATGCATTTTAATCCGGATAATAGACCGGGGGCTTGAACATAGATCTCGCCTTAAACTTTATCCCGGCACTTCTTTTTATTTTATGTGCTCGGCGTCACGGATATTGCATTATATGAATCAGTTCCGAATTGAGTCTTTGGTCAATAGTTGGGTTGCCCGGCTCCTGTGTTTACCCTCTTACATTCCGCACTGTTCGGCTAAGAGGGTAAAGGGAGAACCACTGCGATTGTACTTCTAGCTCGCCTGGTTAAGTACCTCAGTGGAGAAAGCCGAAAACTGACTGTCCCAATAAGCGAGAACTGGTCGGCGATCCGATGACTGGCGTTAGCCTAAGATCGTTGGAGGTTAGTCCGTGTTATACAAAGGGTTCTCTGTTACAGAAACCATGTGATGATGGTGTCAACCGCGGCTCGTCCGAATATCACAAATACTGGGGGCTCGTTACCAGCCCCCACCATTAAGCTCCTCTCGCTAAGTGAAAGCACTAAAACCGCATAGTCTGATTGCCTGGTTTTCCGTACATACAACCGCCTCCGGGCACCGAGACGTCGGCTAAGGGTTTACGTATTACGAGAAAACACCCCATGCAATATTTGCAAGGGGGCTGAAGCGGACGACTGGTAACTTTCAGATTACGAACGGCCGCACAGGAGTCAAAATTAACATAATCAGGCATCTTTGTTCTTAGCCGAACAATTTGCATTCGCATAAAAGTTTCAACTCCTTGGTTACAAGGAAACTACATCTACTCATAAATTACATCTTTCGGGCATTGGGCATCTACTGCCCGAGCACCGTCCATCACGGCGGGAAAGTACTGCTCGGGACGCCTATGCTCTTTCCCTGGCGGCAGAGGTCCAGTGGCCATCTCGGCGGGCTTTAGCTTCAGCCAATGTACCATTGTCTTGCCAAAGGCCATCCGAGCACCCTCGATGCATGCGGAGTGCTTCCAGGCGTCGACCCGAGAAGGGGCGCCATACAGCCTCTGGACCAGACTGAAGTAGCTGCTCGGCAGCGGCTCCAACGGCCATAGTTTGGCGCAGAGGTCCTTCATCACCGGCTCCGCCATCCGATGCAGCTCCATCAGCTGTTTCATCTAGTTGTTGAGGAGGGGAGGGTGTTCGGGCGCTTGAAATTGCGCCCAGAAAAGCCTCTGCTCGGCCCAACCCTCCTGGCCGGCGAAGAACCTCGCCGCATCTGCCGCACTCTTCGGGAGGTCTGCAAAGGCGCCTGCGGAACGCCATACCCGCGTGAGCAACGCGAACCTGTTACCTCCAAAGACACATTGTAGCAAGTACGGCTTACCGTCCGCGATCAGCCTGACTTGGCGGAGCTCTTCTTGATAGCCGCGCGCCTCTGTCCACGCTTCCTTAGCCACCGCTGCTAACGAGGTCAGCTCGGTGGCCTGCTCCTTATTCTTCTGCTCGAGGGCCTCACACCTTGTGACGGCATCCCCGAGTTCCTGCTGCACTTCCAGCACCCTGGCCTCGTGCTTTTCACTTGCGGTTCACACCGCCGCCAGCTCGGCAGCCGCCTGTTCGGCTGCCGACTTTTGCGCCGCCGCATCCACCTGAGCCGTCCTCAGTGCGGCTTTGAGGCTTTCGACCTCCGCAGCGGCAGCTGCAGTACAATCGGTCATCTCCGTTAGGATACTTCGAACACTGCTTACAAACCTACGGCTGTATTCACTATCACAGCTCGGACTTACCTTGCGCTTCGTCGAACCTCTTGTTCACCAGGCCCAGATCATCCTCGGAGCTCTTTAGCTTCCGTTTCAGCTCGGCCAACTCTTCGGCGTTGGCAGCTGCGGCCGACGATGATGCATGTGCATTATTCTACGCATGTTAGTATCCGAGATATCGATTATTGATCCTCCGACCGGCTTTGCTCAACCGGTCAGAGTCTCGGGGGCTACTATGTATGAGGCTATACATTTACACAAATGAATTTTTCTAAGGAAAAAGCATTACTTCGCTCACCTTGAAGCCGGTCAGAAGGCCACTAAAGGCCTCCTTCAGCCCGTTATCCACGGACCGAATACTTTGTAACACCGCGCCCATAAGTGCACGGTGCTCTTCGGTGTTGGAGGAGCTGGTTAGAGCATCCTCCATCTGGTCCGGCCACCCGGTCGAGGCCTGCTCTAGGGCAGGCGGGGGTGGCGGCGGCACTTCGGCTCCTTCCTTCTCGAAATCCAGAGCGCCGGACTCCGGACGCCTTGATGTCTCCGGAGTCGTCCTCGGAGAGAGCTCGGGTCGTCCAAGCTCCTCCGTTTCGTTCACCAGAGGGGCCCTACCCCCTGGTCTTCGGCGACCGAGGTGTTCACCTCGGCCATGATAGTATCGCCCTCTCCCCCCGCGTACGGCGCAGGAGGGGTCCTCCTCGATAGGATCTCCCCGGCCTCCTCGACAATTGGGGGAGGCGAGGCGCGGGATTCGGTCCCGCTCTCCGCTAGCGCTGCCGGTGGAGAATCCCCTTCCGAGACTCGGTCGGTGGGGAGATCGCGCAGCGGGTTACAAATTTACAAACGGAAACATGATCAATATCAAACCCAGTTCGGTTAAGGACGGTCAAGCAATTACTAGAATGCATACCTTTGAGCCTGTGGCTTAGCCCCGGGGATCTTCTGTGGAACCTCTTCGGAGGCCTCAGAGTCCTCGGCAGAAGCCGAGCTATCGCCGGACAAGGCTACCTTGGCCTTACGCGGTCTTTTTCGGGCGGATTGAGGCGGCTCCACCTCGGCGTCCTCGGACGCCGCCCTTTTCCCTGTTCGGGAGGAATCGTCTTCCTCCCCGTCCTCTCCCTGCTCCTTCTCCTCCTCGGGAGCGGAGGCCCTCTCTGGCCTCCTTCTTCTGATCCTTCTTCTTCTCCTTCCTCTCCGGCACCTCGTATGGCTCCACGGCCAGCATGGCCGTCAGGAAGGGCGTCCTGGGTCCCTCTGGCAGCGGCGCCGGACTGTCAATCCGCTGGGCCTTCTTCAGCCATTTCTGTGGATGAGAAGTCAAGAAGCTGAGTGCCTTGTTAAAGGGAAATAGTTCGGATACAAGAACAAACTTAGTCATACCTCCCGTGGGGGGTTTGCGGCGTCAAGTCCGATGTCCTCCCCCTCGGCCGGCCAATCCTTCTGCGGCTTGAACAGCGCTCTCCACAGCTGAGCGTGGGTGGTGCGGAAGAAGTTGCGCACGGTGGCCGGGTCTTCGGGCTTGTAGGCCCACATGGGGGAGGCCCTGTCCTGGCATGGGAGTATTCGGCGGCCGAGCATGATCTGGACCACGTTGGGCAGCTCGACGCCTTGCCCTAACATCTCGGCAATCCGTTTCTGCAGCTGCGCCACCTCCTTGTTCACCCCCCAGTTGAGGCTTTTCTTGGTCCATGAGACCAGCCTCGTAGGGGGTCCGGATCGGAAGGCCGAAATCGCCCCCCAACCTGCGCTCCCCGGCTCGGTGATGTAGAACCATTCCTTCTGCCAGACCTTGACGGTCTCGATGAAGGTGCCCTCTGGCCACTCCACTCGGGGGAGTTTGCTGACCATAGCACCCCCGCAGACCGCCTGTTGGCCGTCGACAATCTTCGGTTTGATGTTGAAGACCTTCAGCCACAGGCCGAAGTGTGGCCGGATCCGGAGAAAAGCTTCGCAGATGATAATGAAGGCCGAGATATGAAGAAAGGAATTCGGCGCGAGATCGTGGAAGTGGGGGATGAACACCACCCTTTCGCCCTGCCGCGGCGTGGGGACGACCTGGCCGGCCTCTGGAGCACGGTAGGCTACGTTGGCGGGGAGATATCCCGTGCCCTTTAACTCCATGATGGCGCTTTCAGTAACAACGGACGCCTCCCACTTGCCTTTGGATCCGGAGCCCGCCATTGCTAGATCGAACAGGCGGCTGGAGGGATTCTTGGAGGGGAGAGCGGATTTGGGCGCTGGAGCTCGAAGATGGGGAAGGCAATGGCGCAGGGGGAAATGAGAGCGTACGAAAGGAACGAAGGCTGTGCCCTTTTTATGGGCTGTAAAAACCCACGGCCCCTTTACTGCGCCGCAGTCCTCGCCATTTCCCCATAAAAACCGTGCCATTATGCGCGCGTGGGGTGAAACGAATTATTGATCACATCCCTTGAAAATAGGACACGATCTCCATATCGATGGGACGTGCCAAAGAAAACTGCCTCGAACCGCGAATCGAGTTTTTCATAAACAAACTCGCGGTCGTGGCATGGTGTGACCCTTCGGTAAAAGTTGTCAGATGAAGACATTGTTCGCACCAAATCGGCTAGCCTTCGGGGCTAAGTTATTATTGTACTTTGTTACCGAGGTATAGCTCGGCGCATATACGACCGGGCAATGCTTGAGAATACAATTCGGAGTGATACAGGCCTGTTACTGGCGTCACAGAAGAAAGGGAACTGGTCTACAAAGCCAATTATGTTCGGCACCTACCTCGGCTTCGAAGACTAGTTCAGGGCCTACTGAGGGTGTCCTGGACTAGGGGGTACTTGGGCCGCCGGCCTATCTCTCATGGGCCGGACTGGTGGGCCGCTCTCTACTCGTCGATGGAAGGCCGGATTGTGGGCGACCCCGTGTATCAGAAGGAAACCTCCGAAGACTTGGCGTCTCCTCCAAGGAAAAGTTGGCATGACCGACATATGTGTCTCCTGATGGTAACCGACTATGTGTAACCCTAGGACCCCCTGGTGTCTATATAAACCAGGAGGTTTAGTCCGTAGAGGGAATAATCATTCATGACCTAGGGTTTAGCCCAATCGATCTCGAGGTAGATCAACTCTGTAACCTTCATACAATCACATCAATACAATCAAGCAGGACGTAGGGTATTACCTCCTTGAGAGGGCCCGAACCTGGGTAAATCGCTGTCTCTACGTTCCCTGTTACCATCGACTCCTTGACCCATAGTTCGGATCCCCTACCCGAGATCTGCCGGTTTTGGTACCGACAGGAAGGGGCCCAGAATGTCCAGCCCCTAGACCGCGAAGGGCCATGAGAGGGGAATGGTCTGGAGGCCCTGCGCCGGCTGGTGGATTTGCTTGGCATGGAATTGGCAGGCTTCGCATGACTGGACCAGCTTGGTGGCGTCCTGAAGCGCGGTGAGCTAGTAGAAGCCGTTGTGGAACACCTTGTCAGCGAGCATGTGCGATGAGGAGTGGTGGCCGCAGTCTCCACCGTGTATGTCGGCAAGCAGCTCGCACCCTTGCTCCTCGGAGATGCACCGTAGCGCGACGCCATTGGGGCGCCAGTGGTAGAGATCGCCATCCCTCAAGCAGTAGGCTGTGGCCTGGCAGGCCACGCGCTCAGCCTCTGAGTCCTTCTCTGGGAGGGTGCCATCCTCCAGATAGGCCTTGAATTCGTTGGCCCAGCTATCAGCTTGTGGCTCCAGTGCCAGCAGCAGGCGAGCGCCTGAAGGCGGGCCACAGTCTGGCGCGCCTGTGGGCGGTGTGGGAGGAAGCTCCTCATGAGGCTCCATGTTGCTTGCAACGGGTGGTGCGGCTGATGGCATCAGGAGCCTTTCTTCGAAGACGCCGGGCTTTTGAGGCTCGCGGCGAGATGCCCGCTTGGCGATGTCGTCTGCTTCTTTGTTGCCACCGTGTGGGATGTGCTGGAGGTCCAGGCCGAGGAAGCGCTTCTCGAGCCTGCGCACTTCCTCTAAGTATGCGGCTATGTGCTCGTCCTTAGGCTTGTAGCTTTTGTTGGAAAAGTTGACGAGGAGTTGTGAGTCTCCATTGATGAGGATGCGCTTGATGCCTAGAGCGAAGGTAGCCTGGAGGCCGGCGATGACGCCCTTGTACTCCGCAATGTTGTTGGACACCTTGTCGTCATGCCTGAAGCAGAGTTGTACGGTGTAGTAGAGTTTGTCTCATGCCAGTGAGTTGAGCACGACGCCAGCCCCCGTGCCCTGCCGGGAGAACGCGCCATCGAAGTGCATGGTCCAGCCGCCAGGGGCTTCTTCTCCAGGCAGGAGAAATTCTTCTTCGCGAGCCTCCTCTTGGTGCGGATCAGTCCATTCCGCCATGAAGTCTGCTAAGGCTGCGCACTTGATCGACCGTGTGGTGTAGAATTCCAGCTCGAAGGCCTGCAGCTCGATGTTCCACTTGGCGACGCGACCAGTGGCATTGGGGCTGTGCAGGACCTGCTCCGATGGGTAAGACGTGATCACCTTGATGGGATGGCCCTGGAAGTAGTGGCGCAGCTTCCTGGAGGCGATGAGGAGTGCGAAGAGGAGCTTCTGCTGCATAGGGTACCGCTTGCGCGCATCCCGCAGCACCGTGCTGACGAAGTACATGGGGTGCTCGACGAGGCGCGTAGTTGTAGGCGCGGTAGCTTGTTCTCCGGGAGGCTCGGGAGGCGGCTCATCAGGGGCCTCGCGAGGAGGGCTCTCGGCAGGCGCCAGCGCGGCTTCGGGAGGTGCTGGCACGGGCGCGGGCTCGAGAGGCGCTGGCGCGAGCGTGGCCTCGGGAGGTGCAGGCACAACCTCGGGAGGCGCTGGCGCGGCAGGCCTCTTCTTGGCACAAGCAGGCTCTTCTCATTCTGCCACAAGGGCTACGCTGGCTATTTGGGGGGTGGCTGCCAAGTATAGGAGCAGAGGCTCGCGGGGGCGCAGGGCCACCATGACGGGAGGGCTCGTCAGGTACTTCTTGAGGTCCTCGAAGGCCGCGTCAGCCTCAGGAGTCCACTTGAAGGGGCCTAATCTCTTCATGAGCTTGAAGAACGCCAGGGCTCTTTCGCCGAACTTGGAGATGAAGCGCCCAAGCGAGGCCATGCATCCCGCAAGGTGCTGCATTTCCCTGAGGTTTTGGGGAGGCCGCATCCGCTCGATGGCCTTGATCTTTTCGGGGTTGGCTTCGATGCCGCGGTGGGAGACCAGGAAGCCAATATCTTGCCGGAAGGGACCCCGAAGACGCACTTGGTGGGGTTGAGCTTGAGGTTGACCTTGCGCAGGTTGGCAAAGGTTTCTTCGAGGTCCGCGATAAGGGAGCAGGACTTGAAGCTCTTCACGATGATGTCGTCGACGTAGGCTTCCGCGTTTCTTCCATCTGGGGCCCCAGGGCGATACGCATCAGCCTCTGGAAGGTAGCCCCCCCGCTCCTCAAGTTGAAGGGCATGCAGATGTAGCAGTATGTTCCGTAGGGGGTGATGAAGCTCGTTCTCTCATCGTCTTCTATTGCCATCTTGATCTGGTGGTAGCCGGAGAAGGCGTCCAGGAAGCAAAGCAACTCACACCCAGCGGTGGAGTCCACGATCTGGTCGATGCGCGGCAGCGGGAAGGGATCCTGGTGGCAGGCCTTGTTGAGACTGGTGAAGTCGACGCACATTCGGCTCTCACCGCCGTGCTTGGGGACGATGACAGGGTTGGCGAGCCATTTGGGATGGCGCACCTCACAGATGACTCCTGCCTCTTGCAGTTTCTGGACTTCTTGGACGATGAACTCTTGCTTCTCAGGCGCTTGGCGCCGTGCCTTTTCCTTGACAGGGCGCGCGTTGGGGCACACCGCTAAGTGGTGCTCGATCACCTCCCTCGGCACACCGGACAAATATGATGTTGTCCACGCAAACACGTCAACATTTGCCCAGAGGAAGGCGACGAGCGCGTCTTCCTATTTAGGATCAAGGCCGTTGCCGATGGTGAAGGCGGGCTCGGAGCCACTGCCATCCACCGACACCTTCTTTGTCTCGGCGCGTGCCTGAGAGAACAGCCACTTTTTCTTTGCGGGTGCGGCCTCGGGAGGCTCGACGTCGTCCTCGTCGGCAGGATACGCGGTAGCGGCAGCCTTGTAGGCGCGCTCGAGGGAGCGCACTGCATCCTTCTCGTCGCAGCGGACGGTGATGATGCTGCTGCAGCCCGGCATCTTGAGGACGTTGTAGGCGTGGTGGGTCACCGCCATGAACTTGGCGAGCTTGGGGTAGCCCAAGATGGCGTTGTAGGGTAGGCCGATCTGCGCCACATCGAAGTCGATGAGCTCAGTGTGGTAATTCTTGCGGGTGTCGAAGGTGACAGGCAAGCGCACTTGCCCCAGAGGTAGGGTGGAGACGTTGGTGACACCTGAGAAGGGCCTCGTCGGCATCAGGCGCTCGTAGGGCACTTGGGGCATCTCGAAGGTCTCGATGGAGATCACGTTGAGGCCTGCGCCGCCGTCGACAAGCATCTTGGTGACGGCAATGTTGTTGATCGTGGGCGTGCACAGCATGGGGACAGTGCCCACAGCCATCATGGACTTGGGGTGGTCCGTGGAGTCGAAGGAGATTGCGTATTGTGACCACTTGAGGGGCTGAGAGGCCTCAGGCCTCGGGAGGGACGCGTTCACCTCGTGAGAGAACTGCTTGAAGTGGCGGTTGGATGAGGGAGCCTGGGCTCTGTCGAGGATGCATGCCACTCTGCGAGGCTCCTGGTAGCCCCAGCGTTCTCATCAGGCTGGTTGCCGTTGTTCCTGCCAGGCGGCGGTGGCGGCAGCGGCGGCAAGGCGGCGTTGGCTTGAGGATTGGCCTACCGAGGCTGGTCGCGCTAGCCCTGCCGAAAGTTGTTGTTACCATTGTTACGGTCTCCCCGGCAGTTGTTGTTGTGGCCGCCTCCGCGGAAAGTGCCCCGGTCGTTGCGGTTGCCGCGCCGCAGCTTGAGCTCGTTGCAGTCTTCAGTGATGTGGGAGTGCATACCGTGGTAGGCGCAGAAGGGGCGCCCATCCTTCTTGGGCTCGTCATGGTCGCGGCCACACTTCTGCTCAGGCTCCGCCGCGAGCACGGCAGGGCCCTTGCGCTTGGCTTCCTTGCTCTTGGCCTTGGTGGCGCCGGGAGCCGCGTCTGGATCGTTGTGGGCGAAGAGGCGGCCCTCTTCAGCCTTGGCGCACCTATCAGCAAGGTCAAACAGCTCGACCGCGGTGTCGAGCTCATCGTTGATGGCGAGCTTCTCGCACATCCGGACGTCTGTGACGCCGGAGGAGAACGCTGAGACGATCGCGGCATCGGAAGCGCGCGGGATCTTGTTGTGCACTTGGCTGAAGCGCTGGATGTACTTGCGGAGAGTCTCGTCAGGCCGCTGGCACACGGTGCGCGGGTCGTTGAGCGTGGGAGGGCGCTCATGCGTGCCCTTGAAGTTGGCGATGAACTGCCAGCACAGTTCGGACCAAGAAGAGATGGACGCTTCGGGGAGGTTCATGAGCCATGAGCGCGGGGCATCCTTGAGGGCCATGGGGAACCAGTTTGCCATGACCTTGTCGTCACCGCCCGTGGCCTCGATGCTCAGAGTGTAGAGCTATAGGAACTCCATGGGGTTGGGGGTGCCGTTGTAGCGGGGAGGCAGGTCCGGCTTGAACTTCATAGGCCACACCACGCGACGTAGCTCGCGAGTGAAGGCGCGGCAGCCCCCGCTGCTGGAGGTGACGCCCCCGGCGAGAGCGGCATGGTTCTGGCGCCCGGCCGCGGCGACGTCTTGGATGGTGCAGTCTTGACGCTGGCACTGCTGCTCAAGGATCATGCGCGCGTCTGGCGGCGCGTGCCGGATGATCTGGCAGCTGGCGTCGTCGTGGTCCGGAGAGGATGCGCCGCGGGACGGCTCCCGTACACGCGCGCCGCGGTGCTGGCCTGCGTCGCCGGGCGGAGGAGGTGGAGGGGGCACGTCGTGCTCTGCCTCTGCACCACGCGGCGACGGAGGTGGAAGAGAGCGGGAGGGCGGCAGGACGTCTCCAGCGGTGTTGACAAGCTCGGTGATGCACGCGATCCAGGCGTCGTAGCCGGCCTCGGTGGGGCGGTAGTGCAACAGCTCACGCGCCATGAGCAGCGTGGCCTGCGGGTCTAGCTGGACGCGGCGGGCGATCGAGGACGCCGTGGCGGTGCGAGCAGGTGGCTACACAAACGGGTGGAGGGAGGAGGCCTGCTCCTCACCAGCCGCGGGGTCGGTGGCGGCACGGGCGCGGCGGCGGCGGTTGTCGTTGGCGACGGGCTCCGTCTGGGCCACCCTGGCCGCCCTGCGCAAAGCACGCTCACGTCGAGCATCGGCCATGGCGATGTCGAAGTGGAAGGAGTGGAAGCAGCCCCCTACCTGGCGCGCCAAATGTCGGAAACGGGGCTCCGGGGACCCTGGTTCGAACACTGGGGGCTGACTCGCTCCTAACGACCGAACGGTGACCTTGGCGAGGCTACAGCAAGCTCGGCACGACGAGAGCGCACACACACACATGACACGACAGGGACACAACAACTACCCAGGTTCGGGCCACCGTGCGGTGTAAAACCCTACTCCTGCTTGGTTGGGATTGCTCCGATGAGAGTGTACACGCGTACAAGGTAGAAGAAGGTGGAAAATGGCTGACATCCTCTAAGGTGGCAGCCCTGCCCCCCTTTTATAGCTGCCTCGGTCCTCTTCCCCAAAAATATTGGCGGGAAGGGTTGCCACGCAATGGCGATTCAAAGGGGGACAGGTGCACAGTCTTATCCTGACAAAAGCGGTCTTCGCCTGCAAAATGGACCGTCTATGACGCGCTCGTGGGCTCGGCGATGACATCCGCCCTGGAGCGCCCTATCATCCTGGTCTTCTTACACCAAACAGGCAAGCTTTGGGACTTGCTTTGGGGGAGGGCAGCTGGAGCTGCCCCTTTATCACCGAAGAGGAAATCTCCCCTGACTGCGCCTGCTGGTACGGCCCTGCTGCTGTCATCATCTTGCGCGGGTGCGTCACCCACGTGGTGGGCACATGACCGCAAGGCCAGCGCCAAGCGGCGCCTTGCTCGGGTGGCTTTGGGAGGCTGCCTCGGGAGGTCACCTCGCGGGGGGACCTCAGGAGGCTTCCTGCTGTTGCTGATGTCTTCGGTGGGTCCGCTTCTTGTGGAGAGGGTCCTCGTGAGGCTGGTACCTCGCGAGGTGTCTTGCTTCGTGGCGCCCATGGCTGGGCCACCTCTTGGGCCTTTGCCAGGCGTTGCTTCCTGGGCCGCAGGCAGACGGCCCGTGGTACCCTGGTTCCCACTAGGCCGACATAAATGACTTGAATAAGAAATTAAAAGAATCGCACATGGTCCCATAGCAGAGTCTGGATTCTGTAGTTTTGTACATGATTCAGCAATTTGGACCGTGACCCTACATGGATTCTACCTGATCTCTTGAAAAAGGCTTTCACCCCGCCTTAGATATAAAGCAACAACTGAACCAAGTACACGGACGAACGATGCAAGATGATAAGGTAGCACTCATACAACACCGGTCCTATGATAACCGGATCACGCAGAACGCATGCGCCTACGCTACCGAAAGAGAACATAGGAAGAACTAAGTACAACGCCATGCTACACCCTAAGACACCTAAGCTCCAAGACAACGCCCCTAGGAGGGAGAACGGCACTAAGTGTCGCCGCTGCCGAGTCCAGAACAGACAAGTGTCTTCACCCAGAACCCTGACTCGGAGAGGAGCACCACGATGACGTCTTCAGGAAGAGAGCGTCGCCCGCGAGCGTCACCGTTGTTGGCACCAAAGCGTAGATCTTTCGCTCGGCGGCTCCTCCGTGCCACCACGAGGTCTTCACGACAAGTGTGACGAGTTCAGATCCTCACATCCAGATCGGGGCAACGCCACTATCAATGACAGATAGCACGCCCGAGCCACCCGCCTACACCTCCCGTCGCCCACACGACCAAGAGGGAAACCCACCACCACCGACATGGTGTCCGCCGGAGAACCAACCATGCGAACCGCCATCTGGAGCCGCCACCGCCGCCCCGGCATCCATGTCTGAGACACCACCAAGCATCCACATCACAATGCACCAACCACGAAAGGAATAGTAAAAGGCACCTCCTTTCACTCCCAGCCTGACATCAGTCATGGAATCTGGGTCAATGCCTCCACGGGAGAAGTTGTCCACACTGCGTCCCCAACCAGTCCCGATGGACCGAGGGCCGTCGCCGAGCAAGCTCACATGATGCCATGCCCATGGCCTTCGGTGCTGATATGCCCGACAGATAGACGGTGTCTCGACCACCACCATTGACCATCTCGCCCACGAGAAAAAACACACTGCCTACGGGCACCGCACGGATGTTGGGAAACATAGTAGAAAACAAAAAAATTGCCCTACGATCAAAGTCCCGGATCACTATGAAGATGCATACAAGGTTAGATCGGATTGTCACCAACTTCGAGTTGCAGCGGAAGAAGAGTTGGTGTAGATCAAACTTGAAGTCCCTCAAACCGTCCACGACAATCCCTCGAACAAAATACCGAAGGCACGACCTCTCTACGGATTGTAGGCGTACAGGCTTCACGATTCGGTAGCGCTTCGCCGTCCAGAGCTAATCATCACCGGCGAATTAGAGGAGGGAGAACAGAACCTCACGGGGCTTCTCTATTATGAGGAACTAGAGAACTAGAATTAGATCAAGTCTAGATCAAGATTAGAACTAGAGACAGATGGGGGGGGACAACGGGAGAAACTTGTATCTCTAGGGGGCGCCCCTCCTCATGTATATATAGGTGTAGGGGAGAGGGGGCAGCCGCCTTGGGGAGGGATCCCCCCCTTGGTGTGCCCCAAGGGAGAGGGAGTCCCTCTCCCAATCCAATTCGCCCCCAAAGCTTGTCCAACAAGTTAAGGGGGCACCATACTCTTATTGGGGCTATATGCCCAATAACTCTCCCCTATTAGGCCTTATTGATATTTTCTTTAGCCCATTGATATTAAATATATTCTAAAAGCCTCCTAATCAATATTAGAACCTTTTATCATTTATTTAACATCTCTGGGAACATTTTCCACCTATATATCAATTCCCGGTATTACCCGGTAAACCCCGAAACTCTTCCGGTAACCCCGAAACACTTCCGATTTCTCTCGAAACTATTTCTTATGTTCCCGAAACTATTCTGAGAATATTTTCTCATAACTCTCACTCCACTAACACTCAACAGATCATGATTCCCTTAAGTGTGTGACCCTATAGTTTCGGTAAAATATAGACATGAATGAAACTGCCTTTCGTTTAATGATTAATAGCGGAACCGTGGACATCCATATTGACCCCTATGAATACATGAATGATATTTGAGTGAACCTTTGGTTATCATATGCTATTTCCTTTGCTTTGCAATACTTTACAAAACCCGAGGTGAGATTTATCGGTATCCTCTTGAGTCATTCTCATACTCTTTATACAGGTCTCCTCGTTTACCGCTTTTGTTCTTCTTTCTCGTTGACATGTTCCGGCATCCCTGTGACCTAGTCACTTGTGTCTAGCCAGACGATGATGGATACCGTCACACCTAGAGGGCCCTAAGAATATCTCTCCATCGTCGGAGGAGCAAATCCCACTCTTGAGCTATCTAGCCCCTTGTCACACTTTTCGATGAACCTGAAAGTTGTCGTTATGATCACCATGTTACAAATGACGTTTGAGCAACCCCAAAGTCCATCGTCTGGTATGAAGTGACTATGATACTCTCATGGTGTATGGAACTAAAGCATATGTTAACTCACTGTGTTATATCAATAGACTTGTGATGATTACATCTCAAACTATAACAAACAAGTTGGGTCAATTTAATATGATTGTTCTTCTAACATGATACTCTTAATGTTGTTTTGGGATTATTGTTACACTTAACAAATCCCAAGATCCGGAAAACATGATCAACATACAACACTTGAGCTAGTCCTAGAGGCAAGACTATGAATCAGGTTTTACCGTTTATCATTCCACACGTGCTTATAAGTTTTCCTCTGAATCACATATTCCGGAATCATAGCAGTTATATCATAGAATATAAAATCTTAATTATAAACGTGGAAATAAATAATATAATATTATTACCTCTAGGCATATCTCCAACAGACTCCCACTTGCACTAGAGTCACTAATCTAGTTAGCACATTTTCCTTTTACACAATGGCAATCCGTTGTTAGTCCATGCTTTGTTTGTGGTATAGCCTTCATCCTATCGAATCTGACAATTTTAGATTCGAGTGTATCTTTGCATTATTATGCATCTATCATGCTTTCACAAGAATTCATAATTTGTGTGAAACTGGCTTTGTATATATTGAATCACTGGCAGGACCTTTGATTTCTTAGACTGAGCTATGGAACCATTATTCAAAAGAGTGTTCCATTGGCACAAACTATCTAGAAACCATAAAAAGTTCATAAATGAACTTTTGATTCATCACCCTCCAATGTTGCTTGTAAAGCGACAACAAACTCAGCCTTCGTTATAGAATTCGCCACAATAACTTTTGGACCAATTCCAACTTTACTGTACCACCAAATGACACAAATCCTTTTAATTGAAATTGAAAATTGCTTGGAGCACCGATGAAATCTTTCTCAATGTAATTACTTACAATGAGAATGTATTGATGTAACTCCTTACAACAATCTCTTCATTTTCTTCGTATGCGAGAAACATGCCGTCTTTCTTATATTAGTACTTAACGACATTTTCACTGTTGTCCTATGATCAACAATGTGATCACTCTGGTAACTTTACTCAAAACTTATTTGGAGTACTTGACATACCTGGTTGTTTACATACCATGGAATATGATTTAACACAGGTGTGATTAAAATCTCAATTATGTATTTCGCTCATCAGTATTTCAGGATATTGATTCTTACTTAAAACTCCTTCCATGTGACTTCGACAAGAAATTCTTCTTGACGTTTTTCATACTAAACTGCTTTTGTATTTCGTCAATATGTATTTGGCTAAGCCCGATTAGGCACTACTATCTTCATAGATTGTCCTAATACCAAGGCTATCTTGCCTAAGTACTTCACTGAAAAACTATTTTTCAATAAAGTCCTAATTCGTGTCAAGAAATATATATAGTTTCCAATCAACAATGTGTCATGCACACATAGTGTTAGAAATATTATTACACTCCCACTTACTTTCTTGTAAACACAACCATCTTCGCTTTCCTTGATGAAATCAAATACTTTGACCATTTCATCATAACGAAGATCCCAACTCCACTATGCTTGCTTCAGTCCTTTATAGGATCTCTTGAAGTTTGCACACTTACTAGCATCCTCCGGAGCCACAAAATTACCTTGGACCGTATCATATATACAACCTTGAGTATATTTCCATCTCATGGGAATCCTTTTGTCATCCATCTATTATATCTCATAATTGAAATATGTAGTAATTGCTAGTTTAACCCGAACTGATTTTAAGTATTGCTATGACGAGACAATTTCGTCATAGTCATTCCTTGATCTCGTCACAAACTATTTGTAACAAGTCAAGCTTCATAAAACATTTTTTTATCTTTGTCAGTTTATAGATCCATTACTATACATTAGACTCTAAGTCTTCCGGAGGGTTCATCAAGTTCTAAACTTCATTCAAGTATATGGATACTATCTCAGATTACTCTGGCATATAGCCATTTCTAGAGTCAGGGCCCATCAACGCTTCATTGTGTATTATAGGTTCATTTTTTGTTCAACAATATCTCATCTGGATGTCTGCAGGAATTTGCCTAACCTATATAGTTCAGCTGCAAGTTCGATTGAAGTCTCTATATCTCATGTAGAGGCTTCCATATCAGTCACGGTAGGAAATTCTAGAACCACTTCTAGTGTTTCTTTTCTTTGACTTGATGATGAAGAATCTATAATCTCGTCAAGTTGAACTGTCCTCCCACTCACTCTTTTGCAGAAAATATTTTCTTCAAAATTTACCGCACTCTGTGACAAAACATTTTGCCTCGGTGTAGTGATAAGGAATACCCAACCTTTTGGGATAACCAACAAAGTAACACTTGTCTGACTTGGGATATAAATTCGTAAACATTTTTACTTGTGTCTCTGTTGGGAAATAGAGTAGAAAAAAATCGCCCTACGATCAACCAGGAACGCTATAAAGATGCAATAACGGTTTGGATCGGATCGTTACCAACTCTGAGTTGCAGCGGAAGAAGACGAGTCGGTGTAGATCGTACTTGAAGTCCCTCAAACCGTCGATGAACGATCCCTCGAACGGAAGAATGAAAGCACGGCCTCTCCAGAGATTGCAAGCGTATGGTCTTCACGATCCGGCAGCGCTTCGCCGTCCAGAGCTAATCGTTGCCAGAGAATTAGAGGGAGGAGATTAGAACCACATTGGGCTTCTAATTATGAGGATTAGAGGATGTAGATCTAGCTCTAATTGGATCAACTAGAACTAGAGAACTAGAGGAGGCTCCAAAACTTGTGTCTCTAAAGGTCAAATCCTCTAGTGTATATGGGTTGCAGGAGATGGGAGGGGCAACACAAGGGGGAATTGCGCCGGACAAGGAGGGGGAAAACCCCTCCAATTCGGCCTCCCCCCTTTCCTTCTCCATGAAGAAAGGGGACGCCTCCCTATTGGGCCAAATTGGCCCAAGTAGATTTTCACCACTTGGCCTTTTTTAGGTCCATTGATATTTAAATAAATACAAAAGCCTCCTAATCATATTGGGCGGTTCGCAGGATCGTTCATCTATGGTTCGAGGGACTCCAAGTACGATCTACACCGACTCATCTTCTTCCGCTGCAACTCGGAGTCGGTAATGATCAAATCCAAACCATTATTGCATCTTCATATTGTTCTTGGGTGATCGTAGGGCGATTTTTTTTTGTTTTCTACTACATTTCCCAACACACACATCATCATGGAGGCAGTAAGGTTGATGAAGATTGTCTCCCTAATGGTTTCCCCCTCCGGTAGAGTACCAGCGGAGGTCTCCAGATGGGATCGTGGAAGAACAAAGGCTTGCGGCAGTGGAAGAATTGTTTCGGGTCTCGCTCTGGGTGTTTCTGGATTTTAGGGAATTTATAGCATTGGAATTAGGTCAAACGGGGCCATGTGGGACCCACAAGCTCACAGGACGTGCCTTCCCCCTGGGGCGCGCCCCCTGATCTTGTGCCTCCCTCGATCATCGTCTGGTACATCCCTGAAGCTTCTAGGGTCTCTTTTGGTCCAGAAAAAATCACCGTAAAGTTTCATCATGTTTGCACTTTGTTTGGTATGGTTTTTTGGCGAAACAAAGAAATATGCAAAGAACAAGAACTGACACTGGCACTAAGTTAATAGGTTAGTCCACAAAAATAATATAAAATGGCATATAAAGCATACAAGATTGATAATATAATAGCACGAAACAATAAAAAATTATAGATATGTTGGCGACATATCAGTCGTCTGCCAAATGGGCATTGTCCTCCTCCGGTGGTGCAATGATGTCTACTACACAACTTTATTCTTGTAGACTTGGTTGGGCCTCCAAGCGCAGAGTTTTGTAGGACAGTAGCAAAATTTTCTCAAGTGGATGACCTAAGGTTTATCAATCCGTGAGAGGTGTAGGATGAAGATGGTTCTCTCTCAAGCAACCCTGCAATCAAATACAAGCAATCTCTTGTGTCCCCAACACACCCAATAAAGTTGTAAATTGTATAGGTGCACTAGTTCATTGAAGGGAGGGTGATATATGTGTAATATGGATAGTAGAAATATATTTTTATAATTTGAATAAATAAAAACAAAAAGGTAGCAAGTAACAAAAGTGAGTAAAAACAGTATTGTAATGCTTGGAAACAAGGCCTAGGGTTCATACTTTCACTAGTGCAATCTCTCAACATCATTAACATAACTGAACATCATGATAATCCCTCAAAGTGCAACAAATAATCAATCCAAAGTTTCTATTCTAGCGGAGAAAGTAGGATGAAATCACGTAGGTAGCAAACCACCTCAAAATTGTGTTTCTAGTCAATCTATTGAACCACCCCCAAAGTGTCACGGATAGCCCTAGAGATCGTACTACGAAAACACCATATGATACGTATCGTTCAATCTTTATGCCTATATTACCCTAATATCGCCAAAGGTATCTGCAAGTTAATTACTAGACATGCGTCATATAATCTCAAATCCAAAATATTCAATCCAATATAAAGAAACTTCAAAGAGCAAGACTCAATTCACCACAAAAAGGATAGAGGGAGATGAATATCATAAGATCCAACTTTATTAATCAAGCTCATGATACAATCAAGATCGGAATCCATCAAGAACATGGGAGAGAGAGAGAGAGAGAGAGATCAAACACATAGCTACTAGCTAGTACATACCCTCAGCCCAGAGGATGAACTACTCACACATCACCATGAGAACGGAGGAGAAGTTGGTGGTGATGGTGATGACAGAGATGTCCCCGGCGGTGTCCCGGCGCCACCGGAGGAGAGGGGGAGCTCTCCCCTAGATTGGATCTCTCTCTTTTCTTCTCTGCGTGTCTGTTTTCTGTCCTTTCACAGTTTCTTTTACTCCTCCTCCTCCTCCTCCTCCTCCTTCTCCTTCTCCTTCTCCTTCTCCTTCTTCTTCTTCCTCCTCCTCCTCCTCCTCCTCCTCCTCATTTGCAGTGTATAGTTTTGCCAGCAACTCCATTAAGTAGTACTAAAGTGGTGGCAGATTGCAGTATTCTAGTGACCCAATTAATCCATCTTGGTCCAAATCCTTTAGCCTTCAGCACTGCAATAATAGCATTGTGTTCCACTTTATCAAAGGCTTTTTCAAAATCAAGTTTCAGTATAATAATGGGTTTCTTTGACTGATGGCAAATATGTAAGTACTCAAAAGCATAGCCCAGACAGCCATGGATATTTTTGCCTTTGATGAAACCATACTGATTTTGGTGAATCATTGGGATGATCTCTTTCTGTAGTCTATTGGCCATAAGTTTGGTAAAAAAAACTTGAGTGGTAAGCTTACAAGAGATATTGGTCTATAATCATTCATGGTCTCAGGTGACTGCTTTTTAGGGATAAGTGTAATATATGCAGTGTTGATGCTCTGGATATCCATGTCTCCCACAAAAAAATCCCATATCATGGTGTAAAAATCCTGTTTTATAATGTTCCAACATTTCCTGAGAAATAGACCATTGAAACCATCAGGTCCAGGTGCTCTGTCAGCTGGGAATTCTTTCACCACAGTTTCAATCTCATCAATAGAAAACTGTTCATCTAAGTGTTTTAGATTAAGTGGGTGAATGATCTCCTCCAAATTAATAAGCATAGTGGGGTTGATGGATGTACCCAGTCTGTCTTTATAAGCTTGCCAAATAACTGCAGCTTTCTGAGCATGATCTTGTATTATATTGCCATCATCAGTAATAATGGATGTGATATAGTTTGCTCTGTATCTCTGTGTGGCCATGGCATGGAAAAACTTTGAATTCTCATCTCCACATTTAATTTTTCTCATTTTGTATCTGCTCTTCCAGTAAATTCTCTTGGCTTCAAGAAGTTTTAGAATGTGTTTCTTGAGTATTTTCCTAAAATTGCTCTCAACATTGGATAGAGATCTTTGGTCCTCAATTCCATCAAGCATAGTGAGAACATAATTACATCTGTCAATCAGGCAATTTAGTTTAGATAGATGTTGACTCCATCTTTTAAGTCCCTGTCTCAGACATTTAAATCTAGCAGAGATGTCTTTTGTTGAGTTTGGTATTTGGCATAAACTATTCCAACATTGAATTACAGTGTCATAGAAACCATCAAAATCCAACCAGTAGTTTTCAAACCTAAATATGGAAGCTTTGGGAATATCATTTCCAATCTGGATGGCAATAGGAGTGTGATCAGAGGTGAGTCTTGCTAGTGGGATGGCCATAGTATTGGGGAATGAAATGATCCAGTTTGATGAGGTGAATATCCAGTCCAGTTTCTCTAGTAGAGTATTGTCCTGCATGTTAGTCCATGTATAGCTCCTGGATTTAAGTGGAATTTCAACCAGATCAAGTGATTGGATGGCACTATTAAATAACAGCATGTTGTTTGTGTCACCACCAGGCCAGTTTCTGTCATCTGGGCTTCTGATAAGATTGAAGTCTCCTAGTATGATCCAGTGATCCATGGAGCTCGTGTCAATGCTGAGAAGCCAGTCAATAAAATCTTGTCTATCCTCATTATGACAGGGTCCATAAACATTAGTAACATAGAATATGTTGCCTGATAGATTGCATGTCATCTTAGTGGTAATCTGAAATTTAGACTGATTAATAATGGTACCATTAAAAAGACTGCCATTCCAAATGGTAATAAGTCCTCCAGAGCTTCCAATAGATGGTGTATAATAGTAGTTGCTGAATCTGCGTGGGCAGAAATTTCTGAGGTAGGTATGATCAAAATCTTCTCTCTTAGTTTCTTGTAAGCAAATGATGCCACAGTTGCTTTCCTCAATTTTATTTCTCAGAGCATCCCATCGGATTTGTGAGTTGATTCCTCTCACGTTCCAGTTTAATATACACCAGTGTCTATTCATGAGGTAATGATTTAGTAAAATGCCCTCTGGATGTACTAGCTATCCGGCATTGATGTGAGATGGGGTTGAGCGTGTGATCATTATAACTCAAAGTGTTGCCGATGGTCATCGTGGCCATATTGTCCCAACATAGAATGGTGGATTAGGTGATCTATCCACATACTGGCAAATGTAACAAATCTGATAGATAATGGCATAATAAAACCAAGCCCGAAAATCATACAAAGTCTTCATACTGCAGATAAGCAAATAGTAGGTTCTGACCATAAACTGATATAACTGGTACAAGCACCAGTGGGATACATAAAACAAATGCAAGATGATAAAGCCCCTAGGGCAAAAGATACTGGATATATGAGGAGTGTGGCTTATATGCCAGTACTTCCCATAGCATGCTCTGGTTTTAGTCTGCATTGGAGGTTGAAGTGAGAGCTTCAGCTGAGACCTCCTTAGGAGGAATCTGACACTGCTTGGTGGCGATCGCCTGTATGGTGCTCACTGGCAGCTCAGGTGGTGCAGGGGCAGCTGGATCATTGATTTCATAGTCAAACGCAGACGTGAGATCTTTTCTTGCAACTGATTGATTAATCCTTATTTGTGCCTGATCTGCTGCAGCCTGATCCTTAAATCCAACACTGAGTCCAGCAAGCCTGCGGCTGCGCCTGAGGTCAATTTGATTGATAGGAACAAAGACTTTCTTTCTCTTGCCTGCTGGAGTAATAACAGTAGCTGGGTCAATGATTGTGCTGACTGCATGGACAGACTCCGTGTCAGTATTGATGTCATGGGTGCTCTTTGCAGTTTCAGCAATAGCAATGATAGCAGGTTGGGGGGGGGGGGTTCAGTGTTGATGCATGTAATAGGGGCAGCAGGAGTATCAGCTGCAAGATTAGTGTCCATAGGCAGAGTACTATGCTGGATGGCAGGTAAATCATCAGGTATTTCAGAGATGATGCATGTACTAGGGGCAACAGGTTCCTGAGCAGTGGTGACAACAGTAAATAGGCACTTCTTGACTGTACCAAATTCGTCATCAACATTGAGCATCTGGCATCTGGCACTGTTGACAGTGGCTCCATCCAATTGTTGAAGAAGTTCAGGTGCTGAAGCTAGTAGTTTGTGCATCATGGTTTGCAGTGAGACAAAGCAGTCAACAGCTTCAGCAGCAGCATGGATACCAGCAGCAGGGGGCACCATGTGCCATGTTTGGGCTTTGTGGTGGTGTCTGAATCATGGGAACACCATTCTCATTGTCAGGTTGGTTCTGTTGCTCAGGTTGCTCTTCAAAATCAGCATCTTCCCATATTCCACCGAATGGGACACCCGGCATAGGGTGTATGTTGCGATCAGGTGGGATGGGGTCCTCATCGCCACCAATGGCACCAAGTAGATCAGCATGCAGGATATAAACAGCAACTGTCCAAGACTGACCATGCCCACTATCATCAAGACTTTCACAGATAACATGACTGACAGGGATATCTAATAGATCTGGGACACGGATCTTAACTAGGATTCTGGCGCGGTTTGACATATCCATGTTCCAGGTGAGAAATTTACCAAAGCCATTGACAGATTCCCTAACTTTATCTGGCCTCCATGCTTCAAGTGGGTAGTTGACCATCATGATCCATGCATCGTGAGTAAAAGTGCAATCACAGTAATTAATACCTCTATCATGTCTGATGACCCGAAGGGTGGAGTCCCGACGAAGAACAGTCCCTGGTTGATGGCGGTGTCGAGGTCACAAGCACTGGCGAAACGCACCATGGCAGCGCCCATGGCAGAGGGCGATGACTCCGCGATACGCCAACCGCACTCATGGTCGAGGAAGTGGCGGATGATCTAAATGTCGGCTGCGTAGTGGTTGGGGTCCGGTGGTGGGGCGAGAACAACAATGGCCCACTTGTGACCTTCCACCAGAGGGGTGCCGCCGAGGTAGTGGTAGGTGCGGTGGGGTCGATGGCCATTGAGCTCCATAACCGCCGTGCTAGGAGGGAGGTGGGGGTAGGGTCGCACGGGTAGGTGGCCATGGCCGGTGATGAGGGTGGTGGTGGAGGAGGAGAGGGATGGTTCAATGCGGAGGGGGTTTTGGCAGGGGACGTATGTGACCTGGGAGAGGAAACAGAGGAGGCAGAAGTCGAGGCGTCCAGGCGGGGGGGTGTTGGTGGGGTGGCAGGGGGTCTGTTGGGTTTCGGGCGAAAAACCAGGCGGTGGTTTTGGATATTGAGGCAGGAACGAGCGATATGGCCATATTGGTAGCAGCGGCGGCAGCGAATATCTCCTATGCATTGAGGTTTATTATGACCCAGCCCAAGACAACGAAGACATTGGATAGGCTGGCAGTGGGAGGGGTCGTGGTGATGGGCCAAGGACGGGTCCGGAGGGGGCCGAAAGGGCTGAGTCGGTAGGATGGGGCCGCTAGAGTTTGAATTCGGAGGCGGCTGAGCGGTCCCGCGTTCAACGCGTAACGGCTCCGGAGGATTCGCAAGTTGGTTGCGGTCGGCAGCAGCTGAGTGGATCGCCGGAGAAGTGAGGATGCGCCGTGGGCGAAGGGGGGTGATGTTGGCTCCGGTGAGTGGCAGGCGGCGAGGGGATTGAGTAATAGTGACCCATGAATCATCATATTCGCGTTCCCATAGGATATATTCATGCATCCATGAAGGACCACCGAATCCCCAGAGATGAAAATGACAACGAAATAAATCACAAGTGAAAGACCTCAGATTGTAAATGAGAAAACCAATAGCTTTAGATGCCACCGAGAAACGGTATACGGATCCTCTAAGGTGAATGATATTAGATGCCGACGGATCACAACCAATACCATGCACCCAACATGATCAACAGATAGAGGGAAAGAGAATCTAGCGAAAGACACAACCAGAACAAAGGCACATGATGGATCGGAAGGGTGCACAGTGGTGGAGAAACAGGCTCTGACCTTTGCAGCAATGGAGGCCCCCGGAGCAAGATCCAGGGAGGGGGCCATGGAAAGGAGATGGAGATCTAGTCGGAGGATCAATGGTTCGCCGGTGGAGTCGCCAGGGGAGAGGTCGCCAGAGGAGGGGGTGCCATCACGCAGCCATCTTATTCACTAGAGTTGTTTGTTTATAATACCATGATATTCAAAATAAAAAATGCCATGCTTTTCAAATAGTTGGTGAATCTCATCTTTGATGTTCGTCTTGCTTCCTTTTCATTGTCGTACTCGGTGCTTTTCCGATTATGTTTATCTTCAAAGGTTTCCAAATAAGTTATAGCGCGCGAAACTTGATGTTATGAAGGTAAAATGGCAAGTTACTTATAATGAAACTTAACGCAGTCCTCATATTTATTTCGTCAACCAACGACTATTTTTTTCATCGTTGTTCGGCTGAGCTTGCATTACTACTGGGGAGCTCCTATTTGACGCCTCGACTAGGCCGGCCCATTGGCGTGCACGCCCGTTCGCCCAGCTGGTACGGTAGCGCAACGGAAAAATTCACAAAAAGCTGTGCACACACGAGGAATCGAACTACAGACCTCTTGCTAGCCAGAGTTTGAAATTGCAAAATTTGTTTATGTTGTTCAAAAAATGTTTGGTTTTTCAAACTTTATTTGTCTTTTAATTTTTATTCATGATTTCTAAGTAATATTCGAACAATTGTTTAAAATTTTAAATTTTTTGAGCCAGACAAACAAATTTTTAAAATGCATGAACAATTTTTGAAAAATGTGATCATTTTTTGATTTTAAATATTTTTAAAATTATTTTTTTAAATTGTGAACAATTTTTACAATTCTAAACTAAATTTAAAAATATTGAACATTTTTTTAAAAAGTGATTTTTTTTATAAATTACAATCATTTTTAAAAAATACGAACACAAAATTTAAAAGTTCCGGACATATTTTGTAAAAAGTGAAATTTTTTGAAAAATACGAACGCGCGTCATATAGGAAATTCCTTTCAATTGGTCCTCCGCTGCGGTTGTCGCTTGGCTGGGCCTGCGATCCAGTCGGGCCTTCTCCCGTGTCTAGCTGCTGTACATCGGCCCGGTTTTCCGCTAGGTCGATTTTTTGGAAAAGAAACCGTCGAAGCCCCCACGCACGCACACAGCCTTGATCCCCTCCTTCCTCCCCACCACCGCCACGAACTCCTACTCCGACCCGAACTCTGCTCAAGCCGGGGCCCATTGTTCCCGACATCGTCAAGGACTCTTTACCCGTTCCGCAAGCCGAAGGCACCACCTATAGAAGGACTCGAGTCCCTCGATCGAAACCCCAGATCAGACCGAATCGCGGCGGCGCCACGACAAGCTGCCGGCCTGCAGTCCTCCTCACGGGACAAGCTGCGTTCGCGGTGCGCACTCGCTGCTTGCCGGCTTCGACGGTCTGGGCCGGGGCGCCGCGCTTCCACAAATCCGCAATCGAGTCGCGCGATTCGATCTGCCGTCTCCCCTCGACGTCCACGGCTCTGTGCTCTTCCGTGTTCTCTCCCAGCACACGCTGTGGGGCGCTACGCCGCTATCTGCCGGCTCCTCATACAAGAGCGATGGACAAACTCAGTCCCGTGGGAAACAATCGCATCAGCTCAGCGACCTCCAGCGTTTCTCCTCTCTATGTTTCTTTGCACGCCTCATCTCCAAGCATGAATCCACGGCGAGATGTAAGTTTCATCATCATTGATCTGTTTCCTTGGTCATGACTGGATATCCCTCTTTTGATATAAACTAGCGGTTGGGGCGCCACCCGGTGGCGCCGCCTGAGAGGAAGCTAGGAGGTGCCAGGTAGGAGGCGTTCCTTTGACTTTCCTGTTTGTACTATGTTGTGTTATTGCATGAGGCGGGGAGTGGAGCTTGATACTCGATGTGCTGTATGTGGGCGACTTTTTGAAGATGGCGGGCATCTGTTCATTAAGTGCAAATTGGTAAAACAACGGTGGCGAGCTCTGCAACTAGAGGATGTCCGAATCAGCCTCTCCCAGCTTGGATCGGCGAAGGAGGTCATTCAAACTATTCTCAGGTTGCCGGAGGATAAAAAACTCATGACCATAGCACTGTTGTGGTTATGGTGGTCTGAGAGGAACAAAGGCAATCATGGGGAGAAACATCTGGGAGTTGCTGAATTCCAATACCAAGCACGACATCATGTTGATGAATGGATAACAATTCTGAACCCGCCAACGGCAACCTGTGCGGCCACCCAGGGATCATGGAAACCACCTCCACATGACATGGCAAAAATTAATTGTGATGCGACCTTCTCTGCTGAGTCGGGAAGAGGTGGTTGGGGATTCATCTGTAGAAATGAAGATGGTGAACCTCAGTTTGCCGTGGCTGGTTCTGCATATGATCTGTCCGATGTACTGCATGCTGAAACAGTAGCTCTCCTATAGGCGATTACCTTTGCAGATGAGTTGGGTGTCGGCAGAGTAATGTTTGAAACTGACAGCCTGGTGCTCCATCATGCGATTACTTCTGATGCTTATGACTTTGCGCCACTTGCAAACCTTTTCAAGATGATCAAGCTCAAACTTGAAACTCAATTTATCCATGCATGTGTAGTTCATGTCCATCGTGAATGTAACAAGCCAGCACATGTTCTTGCGGCTTTGGGTGCAGGGCTGGCTGTGGACAACAAGTGTGTGTGGGTTGATAGCTACCCTGATATTGTAACCCTTGCTGTAACCGGCGATCTCGCCGTGTCCTAAATGGAATACGAGTGTTCCATCTAAAAAAAAGAAGTACAACAATGAACACAAGCAGGAGTAGGGGAGAGAGAGTGAGCTTTCAGATGACCAAGGGTGTATCTGGATTCATAATTGCCATATATAGAGCATATATACAACGCAGGGTTTACCAAGACTACATAGAATATATTGCTATGCAATCTATTTGGTGGCAGCGAATAATTTAGGCATAGAAATGCCACATCAAAATATTTAATCCACCAGTTTGCATCAAAAAAAAAATATAAAATCATTATTGCTGCTCCAGAGAAGAACATTTTTGGTACCTGCCATCAAGATATAACATAGGCCACAAGTAAGATGGAGCAGTATGACATTATTCAGGCAAAGAAGAAGGGAGTGCACATGTTTGCAGGTCATACTGTGCAAAGCTTGCTGAAACTTGCAGATTTAGTTGAACACTCATTGGTTGCCATTGATGCTTTCACAGATGGCTGTGAAACTTGTCACCATTAGTCATGAACACAACAGGAAGTCCCAGCAAAGTACATTACCCTCATCAAGGACATGTACGATAATGTTGTGACAAGTGTTCGAACAAGTGATGGCGACACTGATGACTTCCCGATTAAGATAGGACTGCATCAAGGGTCAGCTTTGAGCCCTTATCTTTTTGCCTTGGTGATGGATGAGGTCACAAGGGATATACAAGGAGATATCCCATGGTGTATGCTCTTTGCGGACGATGTGGTGCTAGTCGATGAGAGTCGGACGGGGGTCAACAGGAAGTTGGAGTTATGGAGGCAAACTTTGAAATCGAAAGGTTTTAGACTTAGTAGGACTAAAACCGAGTACATGAGGTGCGCTTTCGGTACTACTAGGCACGAGGAGGATGTTAGCCTTGATGTGCAGGTGGTGCCGCAGAAGGACACCTTTCGATATTTGGGGTCAATGTTGCAGAAGGATGGGGATATCGATGAAGATGTGAACCATCGAATTAAAGCCGGATGGATGAAGTGGCGCCAAGCTGCTAGCATTCTCTGTGACAAGAGGGTGCCACAAAAGCTAAAAGGCAAGTTCTATAGGACGGCGGTTCGACCCGCAATGTTGTATGGCGCTGAGTGTTGGCCGACTAAAAAGCGACATGTGCAACAGTTAGGTGTGGCGAAGATGCGCATGTTGAGATGGATGTGTGGCCACACAAGGAATGACCGAATCCGGAATGATGATATACGAGATAAAGTTGGGATAACGCCAATTGAAGAGAAGCTTGTCCAACATCGTCTGAGATGGTTTGGACATATTCAGCGCAGGCCTCCAAAAGCCCCAGTACATAGCGGACGGCTAAAGCGTGCTGATATTGTCAAAAGCGGACGGCTAGACCGAACTTGACATGGGAAGAGTCCGTAAAGAAAGACCTGAAGGATTGAAGCATCACCAAAGAACTAGCCATGGACAGGGATGCGTGGAAGCTTGCTATCCATGTGCCAGAACCATGAGTTGGTCGCGAGATCTTATGGGTTTCACCTCTAGCCTACCCCAACTTGTTTGGGACTAAAGGCTTTGTTTGTTGTTGTTGTTGTTGTAGTCATGAACACAACACTCACTTCCTCGCTGAAAAATACAAAAGGTACATTGTCAAATTCCTAGATTTAGTTCAGAAACTTGTAGACATTCAGCAAAAGAAGCATCATTTTTCTTTGTCTCACTAGTCTGACACAGTTGTCAACACTGTAAATTTTTGTTATCAAAGCATGGCATTGACACAGCTGCCAGTTTAAGTGTGGCAAACTATTCTTCTATCATTGCCTTTGTGCAGGATTAGAATAGTAGATCGTCAGTCGTAAGAAACAACCTTATCCATACTCTTTTTACGCTACTTTCCTATCTTCACACCGACATCATAACCATGAACATCTGATGTGAGCATATCACCTTTAGATGAGACAGGCAACATTCTCTGCCTTCCCCAAAGTGTAAACATAAGGAGAATTATTCGTCTTCTCTGATGGATAGACCTCGTTCTCCTCAACACCATTGATTTTTTTACCTCCATGAGAATCCTTCTCAGACTGATCCACTGAACTGTGATCAAGTACTGGATCATCTGCCGGAGCGTCGCACACAATCTGAGATCGGAGACAATGCTAAGAATTGAAGAGCTCCAAGTGAGAAAATTTGAATATATGCCAAACCAGGATGATAGCTTACCCCTAACATAATCACAAATCGCGAAAAGAATCAATGAAACTCCCCTGAGTACAGAGAAACAGGGAGCACGCGAGCCAAATCGAGTGAGGGGGGGGCTCACCGAGAGGATCTTCTCATTGCCGCATTGCTGATATCCTCCTGAGCCACATCACGCCGGAATCGTCCATGCCGTCCCTCCAAATACTCCTGACCAAAGAAGGGAAGCCGCCTGATTCGCAAGCATTCCTAAACAAAAGAACGGAAGAGAGAGGGGCAAAGGACCAAGAGACGACCGACTTAAGCTTCACGGCGGTGGCGGTGGCAGCGGACCTCTCGCCGTCCGTCGGCGGGAGTAGCTGGCTGGACGATGATAAGCGTCTCCGTGAGGCAGCCGGACCACACCGCACCCATCAAGGTTGGCGCCATGTGCTCCTCAGAGTCCGCCGTGAGCAGCACGATGACCACCTCTCTCAAATATGCAGAAATGAAATAGAAGGCATGTAGTATGAAAGGACCTCAGTTTATTGTGCTTGACATGGTTCTGCAGAAAATACCAAAAACAAAGCTAAATGGCAAGCAATGAATATTATCTGCAGAAAACACACCTCCGATCAACATATTCAAGAAAAAACTTTCTCAAAGGACACATAGAGTCGGACAATTTGCATTAGAACACAAAAAAATACAGCATAACAGACCTGGTCATTGGCAATAACCATCCTAGGAGATGAACAGCAACGAAGCTACATCCACCACAAGAAAACAAACATTGGTTAAAATCACATCCAACGCTAAGGGTAATGCTTCTGATAAAAGTATATGAGTATTGAGTTCATGGTTATAAGAAACTACATTCCAAAATAGAGCATATAATTGGAAACCTACATCCAACGCATAGGCACTAACCTCGTTCTCCTAGGCGCCTCTCCCCCGCTCCACTGCGCTAGGGAAGTAGATTACCTTCTGCTGCCAAAGAAATTTGCATGACTGTGTTGGCCCCGTAATCAGGTCTCCCAAAAACAGAATCCTTCATCGGTGCCTTGCTGGACAAGAGTGCAGTTGGTGTAGTGAAAGTTAGCTTTATCAGTTTTCACAAAATAATCGACAGTATAATTTTATCCAAAACTCCTGCCTCTCCCTACACCAATATGTCAAATCAATTGAAAGGCTTTTCTTTACCTGAGCTTGCTCTCCAGGGCATTTCAGTTCATTTCATAGTCATGCTTAAGTTATTTGATCTCCCTTTTATGCTCCTGTTTCAAATAAACACTTGTTATGTTGATTTTATGGGTCAGCGGAAGCTTGTGATACATTTAACTACCTCTTCCATTGATAACAGTATGCTATTTGCTTTTCCTAATTCTTCCTTCAAACTTCAGGATTCTGTGTGAAATTTTCAGCTGAATAATAGCAAAATATATCAGAAATAGTCCGGAGACACACATGAATTAAATTGCATATAAACCTACCATTTGCCATTAAACGTAATCTCTTATCAGATTTCAAGCTCTAATCAGGAATAAAATCAGATCAATTTGTACCATTTAGAAATTAATATAGAATGGAAGGCAACCAAATTCACAAGCTCTAGAGCACTTGTTTAAGCTGTTCCTATGAGAAAAATAGTACATTGGAGTCCGAGGTGTCAAAACAAAAGAAATTATAGTCCTCCCATCAACTCAATCTCCTAGGTGTAAAGGACAGCATACAAATTGAAGCCAAGATCATCAACTGAACTAATTTCATCTACATCCAGTAGTTAACATCTGAGATGAAAACTAATTTAGTTGAGCCATCATTTTAGAATTAGAAATTTATCAACCTTCATGTAGCATTGTAACCGCAAACTGCGTGTAAGCAAGTAGCAACCTACCTGGTTGGTGAACTTGAATAAGGTTTCCGTGTGCAACCTTCTTAAACGCTCATTATCTGCGCAACACAAACAATCAAACTCAATGCTTCTTCCGACCTCAGCAAGCAATGGAAATTACGTATTACACGATTTGCACTAAGACAAAAGAAAATACTGAAGCTATACTGGAGAAGAATGCAGAAATTTCATTGAAACCTCTCTTGAGATCTGCTATATGCGACTCAAGAGCTTCACGCTTCTTGGATCAGAGCTGCAGTTCATTCTTAGAGCCTGTTCGCAACCTCTCCAATCTCAAAACTCCGCTCCGCGCTGTAGAGGAGACGAGGAGCTCGGTTTGAGCCACTCCCTGAAATTGTGCTGCCGCTCCCTCCGCTCCGGGAGCCGCAGTTGTGGAGCGAAGAGAATCCGAACAGGTCCTTAAAGCCTGGGCATGCATTAGTGCATCTTTATACCCCTGTTCAAAACAACAAAACAGTAAACCATAGAAGATCAACACAGCACAGGAAATAAATACTTAGACATACATCATCTTCCTTAGGCAATAAAAACTGGTAGATTAGATGTCAAGTGGCAACACTTGAGTTCTGGAAGGAGTAGAAATTAAAAACATCACTCTCTCCTGCCCCACAGACTATCCTACATGTATTTTGGTTCACATAGGAACTGAAATAAACGTCCACGGTCCACCAAGTAATAATTTGCAGAGGGTTCGACATATTGAGCGTTGGAGTTGAACTACTGTGGATATTTCCCCGCACAACATCTCTCCACTGTAAATAGGAGAGAGACAATCTTCAACATAACCAATTGTCTATAACATTCTGCACCGCAAGATCGGCCAAATATGCAATCCAACTGGAAGGGGAGCTGCTGTAAATACAGCGCTAACTCCCTGGACGCTAACTGCTCTAGATTCCACCAATGTCGTCAAAGATTATTATCTATTCGACGCTCTGCATCTCATAGGCATTTCATCTGACACCTGAGCCTGTGGAAGTTCTGCAGGAGTGACTCACGTCTACGCATATATTGGCATCTATACAGGAGCGACAGTAGCACGAGCTAGCAACAAGTACAAAATAAAGTAGCAAGATAGCAGCAGTAGCAGGAGAAGCTCAACAAATGGCTTGACTTTACAGTCTACAGGTACACTGGGATTTGTTTCTCGCTGTACAAAACTGCCAGCATTAATCTTCAGAAACTTTATCTCTACTTCTAATGGAGGACTTGGTAGGCTCGCCTCCACGGTTTAATTTCGCCTGATTTTTTTCGTTTGGTTTTTTTTCGCGTCACCTCCCACCACCCTCTCACGTTGGTTTTTTTCACTTCACCTCCCACACAACAAGGAAATGATAAGTACGGATCAAAACTTTCCATGCGGGCGCAACTTATTTAGTAATGTCTTTATGTGAAAATCAATCACGGTCAATCTCTAATCAATATTTAAAGACCAAATCCAAATTAATTAACATTACATAAGTCGCTCAATCATTATAATTAATCTTTCCATACGTTATGAAAATTACATCTCTACTTACTAACTAAAGGGGAATCCGTACGTCGTTTAGTTAGTATAAGCACATGCCACAGCCTCCCTCGGTCCAACAATCTCCTCCTGTCTCTGGTTTTCCTGTTTTCTCATCCGAAAAACAGGGCAAAATCCATATTCCCTTCCATGTATATCTCTCATCTCTCCCGAAGAAAATCAGGGCATAATCCACTCGTTCCCATTAAGACGCGTTTCCCCTGAAAACCGGAGCTCTTGAGATGGGCGATCGTGAGGGGATCAAAAGGAGGAAGAGGAGCAACTTTCACCGCTGGCTGCAATGGCCTTTGCGCCGCCGCGGGCCGGGAGGACGAGCCCACGCCGAGAGCTGCGCGCGGGTGGTGCGCTGTGAGCGGCCGTTGGCCGCCGCTTCAGTAGCGCGCCAGGAGCCGTGGTTGCGCATTGGCTGTGTGCGCCGGCTCGAACCGAGGAGCCGGTTGTGGCCAAGGGCCAAGGCGAGCGCGGCCGTGGGCACTGCCAAGCGCGCGAAGGCGCGCCGATGCCGATACTTGCGTGTTGCCGCGTGCCTGAGGGCAGCCGCTGCGTGCGCTGCAATGGCGAGTGGTACTATTCATGATAGTATGTATATACAAGAATAAATCGGAAAATAATAACCTTAATCCCGTAGCAATTCAATCAATTCTTTGGTATTTGCATGCTTGTGTGCGTGATGGCCACCGAGAAGATGCAGTCCAGGGTGTTTGATTTGTCTCCGGTCAGACTTATTTTTATGGGAAAGTACTTGACACCAATTATTTCTTCTCAAAGAAAAGGAGGAAGAGGAGATGCCTGGTGGCGCAGACATCCAACGTCCGGGACATCGTCCTCCCGCGACGTCCTCCTCCAATCCCAAATCCACTGGCTCCTCAAGGTACGTTAGCCTGCAGTAGCAACATGAGCCTCTCAATCTTTTTCCCTTTAGATCTTAGAGCACCAAAAGTGACTTTGCACAAAATTTGCACATTCCTTCGCTGACATTGAAATATGGTGCTTCTGATCTCTAAGGTCTTTCAATTTAAGTGTTGTGTGTTTTCTTCTTTTGTAAAGTTGGTTGTTCATGGATGAGCCAAACCGATGAAAAAGTAGGCTTATGGTGATTGTAGAAATCACGTGCCTTTTATGTCCACGTCATCATTTGGTTTTACATAGTTCAGGATTATATTCGCCATAATTAAACCTCTGTTACATGGCAGGCCGATGCTAAGGAAGGCGAGGGTCATGTGGCTGGCTGCTGCTAGGGATAGTAGGCAGTAGGGAAGTTTCTTTCTGATTGGAAGTGTGCAGATTGGGATGGCTTGTTTTCTGTGAGCAACCATCTGAATGCTGAAATATAATAAATGGTTGTGAACAGATCGGATATGATTCGTACATCAGGTAAATAGCATGTACCTCTTTTGATTTCACATGTGCAGAGAGCACTTGCCATATGATGTTTGTCCTATCGGCAATAGTATGGATACTATGGAATTCAGAAATAATGTGCTCCAGAATTTTCCGGACTAATGGTAGTGCAGATTTCAATTAATGATTGCAGATTTCTAAAATATGTGGACCAAATTGTTTCTTCGGAATGTGGTTGACACCAAGGCTCTAAAGAAAAGTGGTTGTGTGTTTTAAGTAATTCTTATTTTGGAAACATGTAGTGGAAGCTGCCAGTCTTATGTCTCTTTGGATGATTTCTTCTTACCCTAATTTTTGACATGGCGACAACCAAGTGAAATAGTTGTGATCTACCAAAGAATATATGTGAATCCAGGGAATCGTTTCTGACTTCTAAGGGATTTGTGGTAGGGCTCAAGATATGTGTTTGGATTAGGATAGGACTCAAGATATGTGATGTCCAAGGGAAATGCAAAATCAATATATGTGATCTTGGACTAGCAAGATTTGCATCCATTGAAACCCCTACAGCAGTTTTCTGGATGGTAAGTTTAGATTTTAATAGATTTGATCCACAATAATTTAATTTTATTAATTATTTTTAATGAATTGGATAGGATAACAGATACCTTTCTTGCAACTTAATTCGCACTGTCTTCTCCAACATGACTTGCAGGACCATGTTGCCACCTGATGGTGCGGAGTTCAGGCCTAAACTCTGTAATATTCTATCTTTACAAAGGCAGTTAATAATTTGCTTGTCTCGTGGTTGTGTTTTTTCCCCAACATTCTTTGCATTTGCACTACTTCCTCATTCTCATAGCTTTCTACAACTGACAAAGATGTTAGATTTTAGCTGTATGGTCCATTTTCTTTGGCGCGATTCTGAAATAACAAGCTTTCAACATCCTAGGGTATCTTGACATATCCTCTAGCCTGTTTCTCTCAGTTATTTTGTCTATGCAGGAGTATTCACAACTTATGCGCTTGGCTCACAAATTTTCTTATTTGTAGGGTTAACAATTTCCAGAGGCTAACTTAGAGGAAGATGGAGGAAAGAGCAGGGACGGTTGAGGGGAAGTACATTTCTCTCTGGATGTAACTTACATTATTACAGTTCTCCGAAAGGTAATCGATTATTTTGTGCTGCGAATAACATACATAGTTTATGCTAAAATGATTAGCAGTACAAAATGCATTAGTCAGTTAATGTGAAGTGTTTCTGTATTTAGAAATATTGAAATTGGCTCTTTTCATTATCATTTTCATTGTCCTGTTGTCTATGTGAAGTGTTTTTGTATTTAGTAAACTTGAAATTGGCTCTTTTGGTGAACCGGCAAGGAGCTCTTAGTCTCATTGCATTTAGGGGTTGATACGTGGATTGTACAAAACCAGATTCCCTAAAACACAATTTTTGTTGTAACCGCCTAAAAACTTGTTTCGGTTATCTAATAAAATCTTGGATAAGCAGAAACGAGTTTCCTAAAAGCCTAAAAAGCCAGTTTATAGAAAAACAACTAATAGACATTTTTATATAAACGAGTTTATACGCAGGGTGATGTTAGCGCCTGGTCGGACAACCACAGGTCACCGGTTTAGGGAAGGTTGATGGCCAGCGCTGGTGCACGTCCCGACGACGATGGTGTGGTGGCATTGGCCTTCTCCGACGAGACCTCCAAGCAATGAGGGAACGGCCATCTTCTCCGATGATATTGACAAACCGCACTATCTTCTCCAGCGGCATGGGCAACATGTATTATGTCGAAGTGTGTGGGATTATTGATTTTATGTCTTTATTTGTACCAACACATATTTATACAAGGGCGACAATCAACAAAATGTGTATTGCTCATTCAACCAGTGTCCTTGCAAGTAAAGACAAGTAATGCTCCGCGCACATGAGAAAGAAAACAGTACTTAATAATTCTCCTATGGTGGTCGTTTGGTTTGCAGGATTTGTACTCTTAGGAACTTTTTTCAGCTCTTTCTATGTTGAAACTTTTCAGCTGTCGCCAAATGCACAACCGCAGTTAATTTTCTTCCGATGATAGGTACAATTCCATGTTTTATTTTTAGATTCAGGACCATGCATGCTTCTCACATCAAATCGGACACAAAACATTGATGTGGTTCCTCGCACTAAGATGATCCAGCAATGCTCTAGAGGGGTTCCTCATAGATGATGCCTCCTCAAGCTCCACTTCTCTGCTGCTCCCAACTCTTGTATAGTATGAAAATCCTATGAATAAATCTGAATTTTACTATTTGATGCATTTGGAGACCAGTCCTGGAGGATATTGCTCGATGCTTCTGTTTAGTCGAATGATTTGTCAATACTTCTCTGATGGATCTAATTGATACTTTTAAGTGCATCATGTTTAAACATATAACCATTCATAATGTTCAAATGATTAAGTAAGGCAAAAGTTTCTGACTAACCAAATAGATTTATTCTAGAAAGAAAATGTTGATTCTATTTTTGTCATCATATTAACATTTAGCATAAATGTTTATTCTACAAAGAAAATTTGTACCATGAATCAGGCATGTGCGTGCAAGGGAGGGAAGAGGAGAGAAACATTCACTTCTTCATGCTTTGGACTAACATTTCTATTCATAGCTTTCCTTTTCCGTGGCAACGCATGAGTGTGGCGTCGTCGTAGTAGAGCCCGGCATGAAGGGTGGGTGCAGTATAGAACCAGAAAGTACTAGCACTAAGATGGGAATGTGGTTGTCGCCCTTGTCCCTTATTGCTGGCCTGCCACGGTGGCATCATGGGCTCACTTGAAACACGAGTTAGTGGATTTTATGATAAGAGTGAGGGTTGAGAGTGAGTGGGATGGGGGTTGGGGTTGGTAACTGTTTGAGTGAAATAATTTTTCTATTTTAGAAAAGGAGGCAAATTGCATTTCATTAAAGATAGCTTTGTAGCAAATTGCATGAGCGGGCGGTTCATATATTGTTTTCATTAACTCGTAATTTTTTTTGTTTAGGATAGAAGGGTAAATGCATTGGTTGGTTGCTTCAAGACTTAATGACATCATGTTTTTGTTTCGTGGTAATGCATGACATTCAATTGTATGTTACACCACAACAACAACTTAGGAGACATCCGATCAGCCTTCTTGGCTCGGGGGGGGGGGGGGGGGGGGGGGGGGGGCGGGGGTCCTCCCCGTTGATGGTGGTGGCGGATCGGCATGAACATGAGAGAAGGGGATCAAGGCGGAGAGCGAGGCGGCTGGCGGGGACTCCTCCTTGCCAGTCTGTGGGGAAGGACGGTTTGAAGGAGAGAGAACGCCATGGTGAAGGTGAGGTGGGCATCATCTGGTTTTAAAGAAGAGGGCTCCAGCGAGAAATGTCCTGCTATGACAAGAAACCTGGGGATAGTCCGGGCAACCATATTTCTCCCCGCATATGGGATGGATTTGGATGAGCCCGGACTGTCGACATTGAATTTTGAGGAGCCTGTTGGACGCCCATTTGATGTCCAAACACGTCCAGATGTCTGAGTGAGAAATGAGCTTCGACCTTTGGAGATGACCTTAATCATTTGTATGCATTGTAGCCCGTAGCAACGCACGAAAAAAACCAGGCGAAATTAAACCGTGGAGGCGAGGCTAAGTCCTCCATTAGGAGTAGAGATTTTGCCTTCATGTAAAAAAAACCGTAATTTTGCCTTAAAAAAACCTAACATAATTTTGATGATGTATGAAAAGATTAATTAATGTGATTAAGCGATTTATTGTAAGGTTAATTAATTTAGATTTGATCTTTTGAGATTGATCGTGATTGATTATTTCACATAAAGACATTACTAAATAACTTGCGCCAGCATGGAAAGTTCTGATCCGTTCAGATTTTTTTCGTTGTGTGAGAGGTGACGCGAAAATAAACCGGTGTGGTGGTGGGAGGGGAAACGAAAAAAAATCAGACGAAAAAAACCAGACGAAAGTGGGAGACGAAAAATAACCGACTATCCTACCAACTGAGACATTAGGAGTAGGATAGCACGGTCTTTTTTTGTCTCCCAGTTTCGTCTGGTTTTTTTGTCTGATTTTTTTTTGTCTCACCTCCCACCACCCCTTTTGTACCGGTTTATTTTCCTCTCCACTCTTTCCTTGTAAACCAACACTTTCCTGAGGTACGAAAGATCACAGGTCTAACTTTCCTAACTTACCTAAATCAACCGATTCCTCCCATCAATGCAATTTTCTTTAGGAAATAAAATAACGAATTTTAAGGAAACAAATAACAGAATTTAAGGAAAAATCTAATTGACTACTTGACCGATATATATCTGAACCTTCCATCTCCAAATAAAAATCAATCAACAGTTATGAAGAGAATCATGACTTACCTTTTCTTCTCCAATCCTTCCCGTCCAATCTCCGAATCTTTATTGTCTTCTCTTCTACTTCCTGCCTTCCCCCACGCCGCCTCCCCGTACCGCACCGCCTCCAGCCTTCCCCCACGCGCCTCCCCGCACCGCGCCGCCTCCAGCCTTCCCCCACGCGCCTCCCCGCACCGTCTCTGCTGCCCGTGGCAACGCACCGACGTCTCCGCTGCCGTTTCCATCCTGGAGTTCGTCCAACCCCGGCATTCTCCCCTGTCTAGGACTCCACCCCTATTCGATGGCGTGATGGGCTGCCTTGTGGTGCGCCGGCTCCCGCCCGCGAAGGTGCAGGCCGCCGGGACAAGGAGGTGGCCATGGCCAACTCCACAACGTGAATGTCCTCCTTGTGTTGGAGTGCACATCCGGTGAGGTCGGCGGTGAGGACTATGGTCGCTGCCAGATCGATGTTGGTCGGCCGTCCTGCCTACGTGTCTGTGACGCCTTATTCCCGGCGATGACGACGGCGTAGGCTGCGAGAGCCATCTTAGGGGCGTCCGCGAGTGCGCCGCTCAGGGAAGCCGCGTTCTTCTTCACCGATAACGACAACCCCGGATGACGTAGCACGGAAAGAACTGTGAGGCCCCTTTCTTGCTATTTTTCTCGTTGCTTGATCTGATTGCATAATCCCATGAAATAATTTCTTGGTCTGATTGTGTGTAGATTTAGTTTTTTATTATGAGTGCCATCTCTGCTATCATGTCTCTTCTGTAACAATCAAACGGCACGCCAATCCTTTCATATTATGGAGTACAAAATCTAGACTCATGAAATACGCTCCAGCTATGCTGCAAGACTAGATTATGCGGTACAAAATCTATACTCATGAAATACGCTCCAGCTATTCTACAAGAATAGATAATTTCAGGAGCTATGATGCGGCGAGCAAAGATATAATACAAAGATGGACATACCCTACGTGCCTGATGCATTATCCTTTGGTAACTCTCATGTAATGAAACTTCACATGCATGGAATTTAAGGCATAAGGTATGCGCAGTTGCATACTGTAAGGAGCCGCAAAGATTTATTTCTGTACCTCGTTTGATATCGTTCCTTGATTCATTATTCAAAATCTAGATGAATTTATCAAATCAATATGTTTAATTTGGAGTGAAGAACATTAATTCATAGTATTATTAAAATACTTTGTTTAAGGTACATGGACTGTTTTAATCTGTGATTTTTGGGCATGAATTTTTACCTGTCATTTAGGTCTATAGGTATGTAATCTTTGATTCTTGTAAATAATATAACATCACTTTTACATATTAATTGTTCACATTCGTCACATCTTCTCTAGATGTTACATTGTCGCATTCTGCACAAATATGTGCAAATTCTGTTATTGGCAATGCTATACAAGTATTGGAGAACAATGCAAGATATCAAATTCTTGGGGAAGCTTGCAGTATTGGTAAAAGCGTTCTCATTCACGGTTCCTATATATATGGGATAATGTCATAATTGAAGATGTGTGCAAAGTGACTAACTTCTTAGTCCATGATGATGTTCATCTAAGGGCAGGGGCAATTGTTGAGCCTGGCTGCATATTGTCATTTAAGGTATGTTGCTATATATTACATTTCTATGCTATTCACTTTTCCTTAGGAGCAGACTATAAACCAGTTGCAATTTTCTATCCAGCAACATTTCAGATATTGATCACATTCTTATTTGCATCTTTTCAGATTAAAGTTGGAAAGAATGTTGTTGTCCCTGCCTATTCAAAAGTGTCACTACCCGAGAAGCCTTCAAATGAAGACAGTGATTGAGGAATTTGAGTATGTTGACACCAATTATGTAGTTAGTGATAGTCCACGTAAGTATGCATACCCTAAAATTTCTATTATTGTTCATACATGTCTTTTCAATGTATTCTTATGATGATTTGAACCTGTATCACTCATGTTTTACTTAGCAAACTCACTTTTTGTATTGCAGCCTTTTCCAGCACGAAGAGTAATGCCGACTACCCAATCATCATATCTGAACATCATGACTTAGGGGCATCTGAGGTATTCCTCTATTCTTAGTTTGGTGCAGTGAATTCTGCAATGCGTGCTTGACGTTACTGTGGTTGTCAGGGTTACATACAGGCACCCTCATGATACATTTGTCATGTCTTGATCTTATAATCATTTGTGGTTACTGTCTATGATATTGCTTAGGCAGATACCTCTGGTGTCCTTTGTTACATATGGGCAAGTGGTGATACTGGGATTCAGGAGGAGTGGAGACAATCAATTGCTCCGATTCCTAAAGAAAAACTTCAAGAGTTGCAGCATCCTGTTTCTTTTGATGATGAAGAAGGATCAGAAGAAGACTTGAACAACCGTCCATCTGAAGCAGACCGTGACAATGATTCTGAGATCAGCGTGGTTGAGGATGATGATTATACTAAGTTTGAGAAACAGGTTAGTAACATATAATTGGGATGCTCATACTCCTTTTGTTTTCACATTGCTGATTGGTTTACCCTACTTAGATCGAAGAGATGTTCCAAGAGGCACTTGATGGGGTTCATCAAGATAATTTTATACAAATCAATGCGCTTAGGTATAAATTTCTGCATATTTTGAGTTGAGGCAAAAAGGAAGTTATAGGATATGTTTGTAGCTTTCCAACAGTATCGTATTTGAGTTTGGTCAGTGGCGCAAGAGTTGCACCCAAAATAAGTTTTTGTCTGACATTTATTTCATAGTGATTGTTATCTGTTTTGAAGATTTAAGCCATGAGGATGTCATCGGCTACAACCTGAAATTTGTAGTTGTAGAATTGAAGAGATGGAGACATCATTGAGGAAACAATAAGTAAACGGATTAAGGTAGAAAAAATTCTTTGTAGTATTAACTGTTAAAAAATAAATTTATTGATGACTATGATTACTATAGTGATTCCAACATTGTGCTCGCCTTGCTAAACACTGTGAAGCAAATGAAAGCCACAAGACCAGATGTTCCCCTCAACCTAAAGATGTGAAGTACACTGCTGCTCCCGGTATATGTGTTGCTTCTGTTGGATGATGCTCTGTTGCCGTTGTTGCCTGATCCCTCCCAACTCTAGTGTTCTTCCCTTCTCTTGCTGCTCGATGAAGTTGGTCATGCTGCTAGCTTTGCATGCTATGGAGTCTCTATCGCATCTTTGATAAATTCAGTTTTGGTCTATACACGTGTTTGTACCCAGGTCCAAGATCTGGCTGATGATATTGTTTTGACTAATAATGATCTGATTATGCATACCTTTTTTGGGCATATATGTATGTCAGTATACATTATTAAGTACTGGGCAAAAGAGGGGGGATTTATTATATCTCGGTGTGGAACATCGTCTTTTAACTGAATCTATATGTTTATTCAATCTGAATTTAGATTTTTTTTTTGATTTAGCCTGTACTAGCTAGCTTGTGATTTCCTATGCTGTAAACTGTAACTAATTCTCTTTTTCCATAGCTTTTCTTTTTCAATGGTAACGCACGAGCATGCCGCCGTTATGATAGAGCCCGGGATGAAGGTTGGGTTCAGTATAGAACTAGGAGGTACTAGCACTATGATGGGAAGGCGGTTGTCATCCCTTGCCCCTGGCCTGCCACGTCGGCGTCAATCACTGGCTCACTTACAACACGAGTTAATGGATTTTGTGATAAAAGTGAGGGTTGAGAGTGAGCGGGATGGGGGTTGGGGTTGGTCGGTTCAGTTACGGTTGTCTGAGCGAAATAATTTATCTACTTTAGAAAATGCGGCAAATTACATTTCATTAGAGATGGCTTTGCGGCAAATTGCATTAGTGAGCTGTTCATATATTTTTTTCATCAAGTCGTAAATTGTTTTTTGATTAGGATAGAAGGGTAAATGCATTGATCGGTTGCTTCGGAAGTTAATAACATATATAGTTTTGGTTAGGATAGAAGGGTAAATGTATCGGTTAGTTGTTTCAAGAGTTAACAATGAACATGGTGGCGTATCAGTTGTATGCCCAATAACGGACATCATATTTTTGTTTTGTGGTAAAGCATAACATTTAACTGCATGTAACAATGTGGCAATGACTCAGGAGCCATCAGATATGCCTTCTTGGCTTGGGGGCTTCACGGTCGGCGCACACCTTCTCCCCCTTGATGGCGGTGGCCGATCGACATGAACAAGGTGGGGAGGGAGGGAGGGGTTCAGGGAGGAGAGCGGGCGATTGGTGGGGGAGTCCTCCTTGGCGGTCTATGCGGAAGTACGGTATGAAGGAGAGAGGACGCCATGAGAAGGTTAGGTGGGCATCATCCAATTTTACAGGAGAAGGCCCAAGCAAGAAATATCCCGCTACGACGGGAAAACAAGTAGGAGGGGAGAGTTCATACGGAAAAGGAAAGAGTGCGTCGTGGGGTGTGATTTTTGTGTTGGGACCGCGTGTTGAAGATACATGACGGATAGTCTGGACAACCACATTTCTCCCTCACATATGGATTGGAGCTCGAACTGTCCAAACGGTTGAAATTTGGGGAACCCACTGGGCGCCCGTTTGATATCCAAACATACCCAAAATGTATGAGGGAAAAATAAGCGTCAAGTTCGAAGACGACCTTAATCATTTATTTGATTTATTTGAATGTCTTGTAGCCCGTAGCAACGCACGGGCATTCTACTAGTATTGTAATAAATTCAATGACAAGGAGAGAGAGAGATCAGGAGCGGAGGGGGAAGAAGATCACCTTGGCATCAACCATTGCTCGATGCAGGTGGTCGCAGCATGGTGACGAAACCGGCACCAGCAATCTCGTCCAGACCGCTCTACCGCCTCCCGTGTCGACGCAGATAATAGATCGAAACCGCCGCCGCCGCCTTCTCCTCCCACCCGCTCACCGTGCCGCCCTGCCAACGCGGGCGTGCATCCGAGGCACGGGAGCGCCGTCAGGAGGCAGAGCAGCACGAGAGAGCACGGCAGAAGACAAAGACGACCGGACCAAGGCGCCAGAGCATCGCCGGCGATGAGGAGGTCGACCGCACCGAAACCCTAGACGGGTAAATCCGATGCGAGCAACCACGTGGGGATGGGATCGATGAATCGATGCGGTGGATCATATAGAGCGCGAGGAGAGGAAGAGATTGGTAGCCACCACGACGGCGGAGACCGCTGGAGTTCGCTGGAACCGGCCGACGAAGGCGGCGGCGAAAAAAGGGAACGCGAGAGAGAGAAGTGAGAGAGATGGGGGGCATCGGGGTGGAGGGGACGACTCGGGTAACACCCTTTTTTTTTCTCTCTATTCCTTCGGCACAGTAAAAGGACAGGTGGATCACACGAGCGAGCGCCCCTTCCGCGTAGCTTGATGTGTTTGATATTCTGATTACTGCATGCGATTGCTCTAAATTTCTTGATTACTGCATGCCGCTGGAGTTGCTGTGTATAGGTGGTGAACCATAATACATGTGTGTTATGCCCTCCACATGTTTGACGTAATGCCCAACCGAATTGCTCACACAAAATTCGATGGGAACAGAAAGCAGCATGGCTTCCAGCTGTCAATCTTCTACTCCCTCCGTCCCATAATGTAAGACGTTTTTTGACAGTCAAAAAACGTCTTACATTATGGGACGGAGGGAGTAGTTTCTATAAATTTTAAGCCCAATGTTCCTCTATGTCCCTGTTTCTTACCTCCTCACTCACCGAGCAGATCAAGAAGCAACACCGAATTCCCCCTGATGTTCCATCTCTCCCATTTGTGTGTCTCCCATCTTTCCATGTGTCTCCCCCATCTCTCTGACAAAATTAACAAGAACTAGTCCTCTCTATCTTTCTTTCTCTACATAAGGTCTAGTACACTATCGAAGGATACTTGTCTTGACGGAGAGATAAAACTCACATTACGCGTTGTAATTCAAATTATTAGTTATTTTTATTAGGTGAGTCGTCAGCCTAAGGCAACAAGCCAAGAATTGTGAGGGGAGAGAATTTGACATCATAAACGACGATCTCTAGTAAGACCTTTTTCCCTATATGTTTTTTGTCAATTATATTTCAACCTGCACCTTTTAAATATTATTTCTCTGTGCCCTTACTAAGTCTACAAAAATAAAATACAGAAATAGCAAATCTAAGTATGCTCTAGATATTCATTTGAGACAATAGGTGAAAAAGACCAACAAAGCATCATTCTGGAAAGAAAAGATATCAACATTGGGTTTGAATCTTTCACATTTTATCACAAAGAAAGACAGTAAAACCTCACTTCCAATGGATGTGGCACAAACGAAAGGAACCAAGCAGGACTGAGTGCAAGTCTTGTCTTCTTCATCTGCATAAATTAATTGATAATGTAGGGTCTATGTACAGTTGATTACACTATCTTGTATGGACAAGAAATAATCATGATTCAGATCTTTTTATTTTATAATTAGCGTGTGAATTTTCTCGGGGTGGGCTGTTAGTATAGGTATATATTCGGTAAGGATTAGGGTGCAAGTGATGCAAATTCACATGAAGTTTAATATACAATGCAAGCAAACAATTGTATGGACTCACAAAATAATGGAACCTTTTGTTCTTCAGGCAAGCTGGAATGTTCTTGCATCACCAGTGAATGTGCTGCTACCCATAATATTTGTTTTAATTTAAAAAGAAATAAGTAGACATCAATATAAACTCATAAAATAATAGTACGACCAATACCACAATTGAGTATGCTAGATGGTCTCTCCTAAAATAATTTTGTGATATTTAAGTGAGCTAAATCATGAGTTTCACATATCTCTCTCTTGGTCAGAAATAGTTCTGTAATTTACAGGACATGATAAACCCAGAACATGATAAATCAAAAATAACATTTATCTTACAAACGCGAACATCTTTTATAATAGTCAAACTTAAATCTTTTTTACTGCATGTTTCGTAGTAGGACATCTTATTTACGAAACGGAAGGTAGCATATTTGTGGCTGCACAAACAATTATATTGTTTATTACATCGAGCTATCTTTTTTACTGCATGTTTCGTAGTAGGACATCTGTTTATGAAACGGAAGGTAGCATACTTGTGGCTGCACAAACAATTATATTGTTTACATCGAGCTAAAAGAATGACAGAAAGATCGATGGAAAAAATATTTCTCGATTTTAACTCTTATCAATTTTACCTTGACAAAGAGGCAGATCCTTAATTTTGCAGCCAACATTTCATTTGCATGGTACTCGGCAATCTGCACCGATGTGAATCCTACATCCCATCAATTAAGTTATTCCACGACAATTTATCTGTGGCCCTAAAGTCCCGCGTTGCTATCTGAACTGTGTGCTTCTCTCTACCACGAGTGAAATCCACCTCGAATTGCCTATTTTTGGATCGCATTGATGCGCAATGGTTGTAGACACAATCCGGTCTTCTACTAACGAAATATCGAAACAATATTAGTAACTCTGTTAATGCACGTAAATACAGATAAGCAAAATATCTATCAGGATTACAATGACGACATGCCTGCAAACTTAATTCTTGAATTTGCATTACTAAGTATATATAGAACTGAAGTTTAACCAAGAACATGACATCATTGCATTTCTTTACAGAATTAGCCCACTGCTGTGATACAATGCTAATTGTAGTAATTTTTACATTCAACTATGTTATAGAATTGAAGGTGCCTACACTAAATTTCTCCAAGATTTCTAAAGAAAGCAAAAATAAGAAAATATTTTCCCTAAGATTTCTCCAAGAAGTGCATACCAGGGGCAAAATTAATATATTGATGTAGATGACTTTAATCTTCATGTAAGGTGGATCAACTGCCATATAGGAGGGTCCATGTACATGCTCATAAACTTGGTTGATGTTGCCGTGGCTAATCTAGCCTTATTTCTTGCTGCCGGTTTCTATGAACAAGAAACCAACAAAACTAAAGTAAACTTTAATATAAAGTTTTAGCTGCAGCCAGAAAGAATCGCCAAGCTCTTGTACGTTTAGTCGGTGGACTTTAAAGAAAATCATGGATAAATGAAGAAGCTAGATCTGGCCATATAGTGCAAGAAACAAGTAGTGAGTGAGACAAAAGCTTAGTGATGAGAAAGAATACATTGGTATTGAAGACAAATACCAGGGAAGCCTTAACAAATCGACTCTTCCACCCTTTCGGCGTTCACCCAAGCAGGGACCATGAGAACTCCAAGAACCTCTCTTGAACCCATGGCTCACGTACAACTGGAGCAGCTGCTGCACCTGGAGTCCTGCCGCGATGCTCTGTTTGATGCGCTGGGAAGCAGGTAGAGATGAAGGTCGTACGTGAGAGAAGATGGCGAGCTACATCTTGCATCTACAAACGAGGGCGACCTAGGCTCGTGTCCGACAGTGCAGTTCTTGGTTGGTGTGTCCGATAGCGACCCGGGCAGCGGTGTGAGGCGGTGACGGCTGAACGCGATAGTAACACTAGCTAGCTGCACTAGCTCTTAATGAGAGAGGAAGAATAAATCAGATCGGGGCAAGCGAATCGATGAGGCAGGGAAGAGAGCTGGCGGGTCCACTCGTCGACGAGTATTTGTTTGAGAGAGGATGCGAGGAAGCGGCACACGAACATGCGAATCAACGTACCACGACCTACCATCACAACTGCACTCCCCTTTAATAGTAAAGATAGTAGGAATAACAATAGGTTCTTCCTTCAGAGGTTCATGAGTTTCATGAGCTCATGAACAAGCGAAGGATTTCTATTGCTGGTTCTTTAAAGACGTTGGCTAATATCCTTTATTTTCATACCGTGGGATGGCATTTCCAATCGGTATAATGATTGTTGGGTTTGATGGAATTTTGTGTGGCCCTTTGACATATTTGAGTGTCATTAAGCTGTACTTAGGTCTATGCTTAACAATTCCGCTCTTTTTCTAGGGTCCGGTCTTGGTACTATGTTGATAGCGAGGGTGCAAGGCTCAAGGGAAGCATCCGGTTCTCTAGTTCTTTGTATGCTTATGGTATCTTGGATGAGGGGTATGTTTTTCTATACCTCTATATGTTGCTTTGCTCACACTTCATATTATCTTGAACTTGCATATCCATTATGTTTGTGCTTTACATTTCAGTTACAAATTCAACATGTCAGTTGAGGAAGCTGTTGAGTTAGCATGGCAGGCTTTTATGACGCAACATTCTGTGATAGAGCTAGTGGTGGATGTGTCCGTGGTGGTATGCATTCTATTTCTTAGTATCTATCCTGATATTTGTTTTATTCAATCGATAAGCACGATACAACATGCATGCAGATTTTTTAAACGCCTTACCATTATATCTTTCTTTTGAAATCGCATACATAACTGTTTATTTGAGTTACATTTACTTCCGTAAGTTTTTGGCGAAGTTTGGAGATTTTTTTTACATCATGTAATGCACACCCCTAGGTTGGGAATAGAGATTACCGTCGAGACGATGGTGATAAATTAAGCCACGCCCTTCTATTTACAAACGTACATTGTTGTAGAGTATAAAGGTGTTGTAGAGTACAGACATCGGTCTAGACATCTAGACAAACCTACCTAGGATTTCTAAAACAATATAATTATAATGGTACATGTAAATTACATGCGTAGATTTATTCTTTTTCTATACGGCTTACATGTTAGTAGATTCTAAAAAATATGGTGTGATGTATAAAGAATTAGGTTTATTGAAAAAAGATGATTATCATTTGGGCTTGATAGAGTATGTCTATATCCCACTCGGTCCTGTTTGCGTGGCCCACTTTGGAGAAGAATACACCAGCCTATTTGGTAGTGAGCCTAACTCATCTCAATAATTCTGTTTGGGCCTCATTCCTCTAATACGTTAGTCAACGTCTCCTTTCCAGTATTTCTCTTAGTCACTTCACGATCCGAGAGAGGGAATGCGCCAGCGGCCATGGCAGCATTGCCCCCCCCCCCCCCCCCCCCCCGGCCATTCATGCCACTTGAGAGAATGAAGATTTAGCAACATCGTGCGGGAGGCATTAGCGCTAGCGAGTTTGCCACTTGAGAGAATGAAGATTTACCGACATCCTGCGGGAGGCATTAGCGCTAGCGAGTTGCCACCATCCTAACTGCAATGGCAATGCTGCAGAGCATATAGTGGAGGGTAGAGCTGGACAGTGGCGTGTGACACCCTGATTTTTGGCAACCTTTTCTTTTCAAAATTTTCCTGGTTTTATTTGCAAGTTGTGGGTTTTTGGAACCAAATCATTTGACTTTGGACTTGAGGATTCCTTGGATTTCTCTCTAAGTGATCCAACACCCTCAGCATCTTGCCAAAATCTTGTCCTATACCCTCTGATCAAAACCCTAATTTCTATTCTCTCAAAATAATTCATTTATCCCTTTGGATATGCTCAGGCTCACTATGGATTGTGAAGCATCCTATTGATCTGTTGATCAGAAAAATCCCAAATTAATCCCACATCTTCTTGAGATCATCTACTCCCACAATCTTCAAAAATATTGCATTGGCCAGTACAAAATTTTGTCCAGAATATTCCTTTTATCTTCTGGACAGAATTGACCCTTTGTGAAGCAACATATATTTCTATGCCTCAGAAAACTCCCAAATAAATCCCTGGGATACTAGGAGTCATATCTTTCCACAATATCCAAAAACATCTCCTAGTCCAGTACAAATTTCCAGCAAAAATATTCTGCCAAGCTTTTGCTTATTTCAAACCTCTGTGAAGAAAGTACCAGCTAGAGGTACCCATTTGAGCTGAAATTTTTATGGCATGTTGTCACCAAAAAATAACCTCCCAATACTCAATTTCAGCTTCAGAAGATCATCCATGTGAGTGCATCTTCCTCATCAAATTTCTGGACCACAACATGGCTTATACATGAACTATGTGCAAATCTTTGCAGAAATTTCTCAAAACTTGCCAGCAGATAGTTCTTCCAACCTAGATCATCCCAGACAAGTCACTTGGCTTCATTCACAACTCATCCATGCTCTGGATCCCTCTCAAATTTCTAGCAGGAAACTGTATTTGATGCTACCACTCAGCTCAGTATGAATCTGGTCGAACCAGTGGCACGGGGAGACAACGGGACCTAAGGTCGATGCACTAGACAAAGTTTCGCAGGCTTGCATGGCCTCCAAGTGCTAGCACCCGTGGTGAGCACGACACTGGCATGCCTGCGCACGTGCTCTGCGCGCCGACCGCATCGGATGTGATCGCTCCGGCCGTCCTGCGTAGCCGTACTTTGTCTAGTGGTGCCGACTACCTCTCCGCCGTCCACCTAAGCCGCTCCAGAGCCTTCCCCTCGCCGGAGACGCCCTCGCCGGCCACCACCGAGCACTGCACTGTTGCGCCCGTGCGGCCACAGTGAGGTGAGCTGGATGTCCTCTTCCCCACCCGCCGTCGCCTTGCCCATTAACTCGCCTGACCTCACCCATCACCTCGCCCCACCTCGCGATGGCCACCTCGCCGTCCTCCCTATGCCAGCTCATCCACGGCGGCTTGCGGCTCGGCCACCCTCCGCCCGCCCATAAAAGGACGCGCCCGGCCTCTCCGCATCTCACCACTCCACCTCTCCCTCTCTCAATCGCCACCAGAGCGCTCCGTCGGGAGCCGGGAGCTCGTCTCCCTCCACTCCGGCCGAAGCTCCGCCGCTCGAACCCCGATCCACTCCAGCTCGCTCCACTCCACCCCAGCCCTGCCCGACCACTTCCCTGAGCTCAGTGCATCCTACTGACCCTCCTTGAACTCCTGCCCAGCCGAAACGCTGCCGGAATCGCCGTCTTCGGCGACACCCGAAAGCAGCCGCCGCCGGAGAGGAAGGGGGCGACGCCGTCAGGCCGTCTCCAGAGACGCTGTGGGTACAGGGAGACTCGCCGTCGAGCGCTCGTTCCATCTCCGTAGTCGCCTAACCTCGCCGCCATCACTATCGCCGGCTATCGCCGTCGGTGAGCCGCCCTCTCTCTGCTCCCTCCTGTTCCTTTTAAATCTGACCAAAGGGCCCCACCCGTCAGCGGCTCAGGCCCGCGCCCGAAGTGGTATAAGTGGAGGCGCCCCTCCACTTTACGTCTTCGACGTGGCCCGCTGTGGGTTTTTCTGTTTTTAGTTTAAATTCAATTTTTAAATCAGATTTGACCAGAAACTTTGACCAGCTATTACTTTTAAACTACAAGTCCAAATGAAGTGATTCCTTTTGCTGTGGTTTTGTCTTGAACCCCTCTATTTTTTGATAAATTTTGGTATTTTTCTAATGTTCACAAAATTTTTGACAAACAAAAAGGCTTTATGTAACATTTTCTTTTGCCATTTAAAATGCTTTCAGAAGGAAATTGATGTGGATTTGAAGACCAGGAGTGTGTAGACACTCCACTTGAGCAAGGCAAGCCACATCATCCATTGCATAAGGCATAGCAATAGTATTGGCTTTATAATGGATTATTTAGCACCTAATTCAATTTAATATGCTATATTTCATATTGTTTGATTATATTGCAGTAACCCTGTCATGTTAGCTCATTTGTCCAACATAGCTAGTATAACCAACAACTTTACATGTTAAATTCACTTTGATGGTTGATCAAGTGCCACCGACCCGGACTCATCCGTGCAGCCACATCTGCCGGAATGGGACGGCCTTGACTTGGTCTGACCGCGTACTCTTTTACCGATACCACCAAAGAGGGGAGGTTATGCGTGCGTGCTGCCCTGATCAGGTAGACGACGATAACCTCGTGAGCCCAAGTTGAGTTATTTGCCGGCGTCCCCGTTTGGGACAGTTTAGTTGGCCACGACGGTGGCAGGTGTCAGGAGTGACACAGGGGCCACCCAGGGCATGACTCGGATGGGGGATGATTGTCGATGGTACGATAAAAGGGTCACGGGTTAGGCAAGTCTCGTTGGACGAATGTCCATGGTGTGGGTAACGTGCGCAACCTCTGCAGAGTGTAAGAATCTATTCGAATAGCCGCGTCCACGGTATTGGACACAGTCCGCACTAGGTCACACTGTGTGGTCAACCGCATGAATAATAATGATGGAAGAACTCGTCTCATGCTCGGAAATGACCGATGGGTCATGAGTGCTCCGGGGGTCATGAGTGAACCCGGGGAAGAGTAAGTTGGTAACCGGTAACCGTAAGTAAAGCATTTAACATAATCTTTGCCATGCTGTTGTTTGCTACAATGTTTTGGTTGCTGTGAGCTTGCGAGTACATTCCAAGTACTCACCTGGCGTATCATGCCAGATGCAAGAGAAACCGGTGATGGAGATCCCGAAGGTTCGTGCTACTCTAACTAGGCCGTGTCCCAGCAGTGTCCCTATGGGATGGAGTGTCCCACGCGATGTTCCGCTACGCTGTTAGTCTTACCACTAGTATTGAGGCCCTTGGATGTTTCATAAATAATGTAGATACTATCCAAGCACGATAGTGCTCCTGGCCTCATCATCCGATGTAATATCCAAGCTTGTACTTGTGAAATATCAATATTGATCAGTTCTGTTCTGTTCCAAGTTGTTGTGTGTTTCCAGAAGACATGATCTCTGGGTTGGGAACACAATGTAAACCGGTCCTCTGAGCCGGGGTGCCACATGGCGCGACGGCGTTGCGGGAGGAGGTGCACTCGAATGGGGCACTTCAGTTTGTTTCTTCTTCCGGTCAATGAGAGAATCACCAGAGCACAGTAAGCAGAAAGTGAGAACGACGACCCAAGGGATCACTTTAACCGATTTTTTCGTTTCTTCTTTTTATCTGTTTTTATCTATCTTTTTGGTTTTTCTTCGTGTTCGCTATTTTCTTTTTCTTTTTTAAATTTTTTGAACCTTTTTCAAATTTGTGAACAGTTTTCAATTCATGAACTTTTTTTAAATCCACATTTTTTAATTTGCTAAAAATTGAATTACCGAATGTTTTCAAATTTGTGAATATTTTTTGAAAATTTTGAACCTTTTCCAATTGTTGAATACTTTTTTGAATATGTGAACATTTTTCAAATACGTGAACGGTTTTGGAATTTGCGAAGAGTTTTTAGAATCCGTGAACAATTTTTGAATTCCCCATGAACATTTTTGGAATTCAATTTTTGATAGAGTATGACTATCATTTGGGCTTGATAGAGTATGACTATATCCCACTCAGTCGTGGCCCACTTTGGAGAAGAATACACCAACCATTTTGGTAGCGGGCCTATGACTCATCTCAACAATTCTGTTTAGGCCTCATTCGCCTAATACGCTAGTCATCATCTCCTTTCCTGTATTTTTCTTAGTCTCACTTCTGAACACTTTACGATCAGACAGAGGGAATGCCAACAACCATGGTGGCATTGTCCCTTTCGTCCGTTCATGCCACTTGAGAGGATGAAGACCCTAGCAACATCTAGCGAGAGGCATCGGCACTAGCGAGTTTGCCACCATCCTATCCATGACGATAATGCCGCAGAGCATATAGTGGAGGGTAGAGTAAGAAGGTGGAGCGACGGCACCACGGGAGGAGGTGCACTCGAATGGGGGGCACTGCAATCCGTTTCTTCTTCCGGGGGAGTGCCAGGCAGGTAGACAAGACTCCCAACAAAATGCCGATAAAGCGTCAGATCAGACAAAGGGTCAACATCAGTAGCAAGGAGGTGAACATTCAGCTCCGTGGGATTCTCAACAATGTGCTCATCAGTAAGAGCAGCGTGAGTAAGAAGATCCTGGATTTTTATTTTTGAGCAAGAAGGGACCTCAATCCCAAAAAAGTAGCGGGGAGGGCCAAGATAAGACATAAGAAACTGCATACTAAGACATGCCTTCACAAAGGCAATATACCCACAGTCTGCACCGGTGATGATCATGTCATTAACATATAGAAGAAGAGTCCTACCGAGAGCAGAAAGGTGGACAAACAACGTAGGATCATGAGCACTTGTTGAAAACCAACGGCAGCCACCATAGAGGCAAAACGCTCAAACCATGCATGAGGGGCTTGCTTAAAGCCATAGAGAGAGCGATGAAGACGACAAAGCATGTCGTGAGGAGCAGAATACCTAGGTGGTGGCTGCATGTAAACCTCCTCACGCAGCTCACCATAAAGAAAGGCATTTTTAACATCAAGCCTATACACAGACAAGTGGCGAACAGAGGCCACAATAAGAAGTGTGCGAACAGTGGTCATACGGTTGTCAGGAGCAAAAAGTCTCATCGTAATCTGGACCATGCTCCTCGTGAAAGCCATGAGCCACAAGACAAGCTTTGTAGCGCTCAAGAGAACCATCAGAGTGAGTCATAACATTGTAGACCCACCAAGTGATGGGACGGACACGAGGAGGAAGAGAAACAATATCCCACGTGCCGATGCGCTTAGGAGCAGCAATCTGCTCTGCCATCATATCCTAAGAAGACACACTCAACAGACTAGGAAGTTAGTTTGGTGCATTCATGAGGGGCACGAAGGACATAGCAAACACAACCAAACAATTGAACTGTCAAATAATCAGGAAACGATCAAATAAACGCTCGAAAGGAGTGCCACCCTGCAGAGCAGTGGATTGCTGAAGGTCGATGAGATAGATGGAAGTGGAGACAGACTCGGCTAAAAAGTGCGGCGGAAGAGAGGCGATGACCATCAATGGACGAGCTGTCTCAAGAAGGTGACGATGCTTGCGCTCAGCCACACCATTCTGAGCATGAGCACCAGGATAAGAGAACCGAAGTCTGCTAAGCAAGGATTCCACACAACAGCTTGGAGATACTCTCCACCAGAGTCATCACAGAACACACGAATAGGCGTAGAGAATTGAGTGTGAACCATGGCAGCAAAAGGCTTATAGACAAGACCTCTCTACGAGATGAAATAAAGTATATCCAGGTGTGTCGGCAGAAGTCACTAGTGTTGGCCTCCTTTCGAGGCAAAGGGAGATGGACCCCCAACATCAGAGTGAACATGGTCGAAAGGACGCTGAGACACTGTCTCGCTATGAGTATAAGGTAACTGACCCATGGATTAGAGACATGATTGGAGACGGATCCAAGAAGACCACGTCTTACTAAGGATGAGAGATCACAAGTGATCCAAGGCGATGATGCCACTACTGAATATAACTGGTAGACAAAGCAACAAAGGCAGAGACTGGCGGTGGTGGCAGCAGAGGGACTTGATCCAGCATCCCACGTGCCTGTGCACTATCCGTACCCCGCTGATCTAGCTTGGTGTTCTTCTCCTGTTTGCGGGTTGTGCGCCACGCACTTGATTAAGCACCCCAGGTTCTCATACTGTGCGCCCTTGGCCCCGACTTTAGGTAGCGCCTTGTCCTCGGCTCGTCCCGTGCATAATCCAGGTATGCGTCGACTGTCCAAGCTCCTGCTCACCATTGGCGGTGCTCGAGCATGCGGTTATGGTGTCGCAAACAAGGGAACACGGGATGTGGGATTGAGACAGTGCTCATAGCAACCCGCAGCAAGGCAAAGGATGCCCATCCAGACTGGAAGGGAGCGAAGGTGGACGTTGACTCCATAGGAGTCTCAATAGTGCGCTCATCAGTAAGAGCAGCACAAGCAAGAAGATCCTGGATTATCATTTTTGAGCAAGAAGATACCTCAATCCCAAGAATGTAGCGAAGAGAGCCTAGATGAGACATAAGAAACTCCTTACTAAGACGTGCCTTCACAAAGGCAATATACTCAGGGTCTTTGCGATGATCATGTCATCAACATATAGAAGGAGAGCCCTACCAAGAGCAGAAAGGTGGACAAACAACGTCGAATCATGAGCATTCGCTGAAAACCAGCGACAACCACTATAGAGGCAAAATGCTCAAACCAGGCGCGAGGGGCTTGCTTAAAGTCATAGAGAGAGCGATGAAGGCAACAAAGCATGTCGTCGGGAGCAGAATACCCATGTGGTGGCTGCATGTAAACCTCCTCATGCAGCTCACCAGTATGAAAGGCATTCTTAACATCAAGCTGAGACAGACCCGTGGCGAACAGAGATCACAAAAGAAGTGTGCGAGAAGTGGTCATATGGTTTGCAGGAGCAAAAAGTCTCATTGTAATTAGGACTCGTAATCAGGACCATGCTCCTGCTGAAAGCCACGAGCCACAAGGCGAGCTTTGTAATGCTCAAGAAAACCATCAGAGTGAGTCATAACATTGTAGACCCACCAAGTGATGGGTCGAACACGAGGAGGAAGAGAAACAATATCCCCCGTGCCAATGCGCTCAGGAGCAGCAATCTCCTCTGCCATCGCAAGGTGCCATTTGGTATGAACAACATCATGGTAAGAAGTCGGCTCAACAATAGCAACGTCAACGCTTTAAAGACCATGGCGGTCAACATGCGGAAGCGGACGAGGAAGAAAGCCATAAGTAGGCCGAGACAGGGAAGATGGCACATCAGTAGACGCATTCACAACACGTGGACGATGTGTATAAAAGTGAGGAAAAGATGGAAGAATATGAGCAGGAATCATTGGGATAAACTCAGGTGATGGAGACTAGGAAGCCACCGGTGATGAAGGTGTAGAATCCTGTGATAAGCGAGGTGAGGAAATTATAGGAGATGTTGCCGTTGGATCTGCAATAATCAGAGAAGCAGGAGCAGTACGACGAATGGATAAGGGCTCAACGGGAGTGATAGGAGTACTGGGAAAATTGTGAAAAGAGATATCCTCCACTGAAAAGGTCGAGGAAGATGGACGCGGGTAGAAAGGATGAGCCTCATTAAAAGTCATATCTTGAGAAATAGGCATCCGACGACCAACATGATCCCAACAATGATATCCCTTATGCTCGTCATTGTATCTTAAGAAGACACACTCAACGAACTGAGTAGTCAGTTTGGCGCGTTCACGTGGGGCAAGAAGGACATAGCAAACACAACAAAACAATTGAAGCGTCGAATAATCAGGAAATGATCAAATAGACGCTCGAAAGGAGTGCCACCCTGCAGAATAGTGGATTGCTGAAGGTTGATGAGATAGATGGAAGTGGGGACAGACTCGACCCAAAAGTGCGGCGGAAGAGAGTCGGTGACCATCAACGGACACCGTCTCAAGAAGGCGACGATGCTTGCGCTCAACCATCCCATTTTGAGCATGAGCACCAGGATAAGAGAACCGTAGTCTGCTTAGCAAGGATTCCACGCAACAGCTTGAAGATATACTCTCCACTAGAGTCATCACAGGACACACGAATAGGCATAGAGAATTGAGTGAGAACCATGGAAGCAAAAGTCTTATAGATAAGACCTCACTACGAGATGAAATAAAGTATATCAAGGTGTGTCGAGAGAAGTCACTAGTGATGACCTCCTTTTGAGGCAAAGGGAGATGGACCCCCAAAATCAGAGTGAACATGGTTGAAAGGATGCCGAGACACTGTCTCGCTATGAGTATAAGGTAACTGGACCATGGATTAGAGACATCATCGGAGACGGATCCAAGAAGACCACGTCATACTAAGGATGAGAGATCACAAGTGACCCAAGGCGATGATGCCACTGCTGAAAATAACCGGTAGACAAAGCAACAGAGGCAAAGACTGGCGGTGGTTGCAACAGAGGGACTTGATCCAGCATCCCACATGCCTGTGCACTCTCCGTACCCTATCGATCCGGCTTGGTGTTCTTCTCCTGTTTGCGGGTTGTGTGCCACGCACTTGATTAAGCACCCCATATTCTCATACTGTGCGCCCTTGGCCCTGGCTTTAGGTAGAGCCTTGTCCTTGGCTCGTCCCGTGCATAATCCAAGTACGCGTCGACTGTCCGAGCTCCTACTCACCATTGGTGGTGCTCGAGCATGCGGTTATGGTGTCGCACAACAAGGGAACACGGAATGTGGGATTGAGACAGTGCTCATAGCAACCTGCAGCAAGGCAAAGGATGCCCATCCAGACTGGCAGGGAGCGGAGGTGGACATAAAGGTGGACGCTGACTCCATAGGAGTCTCAACAGTGCGCTCATCAGTAAGAGCAGCACGAGCAAGAAGATCCTGGATATACTTCTCTTAAGAAATAAAGAAGCCATTAGAGGTAGAAGAACCCCAATTTCAAGGAAGTAGCAAAGAGGACCAAGATCAGACATAAGAAATTCACTATGATGAGCCTTCACAAAGGCAATGTACTTAGAGTCGTCGCCAGTGATGATCGACATGTAGAAGAAGAGTTCGACCACGAGTTGAATGGTGGGCCGAAAGTGCAAGATCATGAGCACTCGCCAAAAACCAGCCGCAATCACCACTGAGGCGAAGCACTCAAACCAGGCACGAGGGGTTTGCTTAGGGCCATTTAGAGAGTGACGAAGACGACAAACCATGCCATCAGGAAGAGAACCCAAGTGGTGGCTACATGTAGCATTCTTGACATCAAGCTGAGAGACAGAACAACGGTGAATAGAAGCCACATTGAGAAGTGTGCTAAGAGTGGTTGTGTGGGCCATATAGGAACAAATGTCTCATCGTAGTCATGACCATGTTCTGACCACTAGACAAGCTTTTGTAACGCTCAAGAGAATCATCAGTCTTGACCTTGTAGACCCACTTACAAGTGATGAGACGAGCACGAGGAGGAAGGAAAATGAGATTCCACGTGCCGATGCGGGCAAGAGCATCAATCTTCGATGCCATCACATGCTACCATTCGGGATGAATAACCTCACGATAAGTAGTCATCTCGGGAATCTCGGGAAAGAGCGGCGCAGTAACCATAGCGGTCAATAGGCAGAAACGGGCGAGCTCAGAAGCCATAATTAGGCTGAGCTGGAGGCGGTGCGTTGCCAACAGAAGAAGACATAGTAGTCGAGGGAGATGGCTGATCAGAAGAACCCACAACACACGGACGACGAGTGTAGTAAAGTCGAGGAACATGAGCAAAAGAGAAGGAACATGAAAAGTCAAAGTGCCAAGAGTGCCTTGACTATCAACTGGGACGGAAGTACCATCGACAGTAAGAACACGAACAGGAGAATGTAGAGGTGGAATGTAGGACAAATTGGAAGAATTGTAAGTCATATGACCAAGGATACCTGGAGGTGTACCTGGTATTATAAAAAAGTAGTCTCTCAGTACCATTAGAGTAAGTAGCAAAACCTGGAAAACCTGTCGATGGAGAACCAAAAGAAGCAATTACCAAACACTGAAGTTGTGTAATCTCTAGCGTAGGCAGGGCTCAATTGAAGAGGTCGACGAACAAGCATCATGAGATGAAGAACCAGACTTAGTTTTCCAGAAGCGGTCGGGGATTAGGGATCGTTCCAACCGATTTTTTCGTTTCATTTTTTATCTATTTTTTCTCTATCATTTGGTGTGTGTTTTTCTCGTGTTCTTTTTTTCCTTCGTTTTCTTTTTGGATTTTGTTGAACCTTTTTCAAATTTGTGAACAATTTTCTATTCATGAACTTCTTTAAAATTCTCATTTTTGAATTGCTAAAAAATGATTTCCCGAATGTTTTTCAAATTCGTGATTTTTGAATTTTTTTTAACTTTTCCAATTTGTGAAGATTTGTTGAACATGTGAACATTTTTCGAATACGTGAACGTTTTTGAAATTTCCGAATGGTTTTTAGAATCCGTGAACAATTTTTGAATTTGTTGTGAACATTTTTGGAGTTCACAGTTGTGTTGAATACATAAACATTTTTTTAATACGTGAACATTTTTGGAATTTGTGAGAATTGTTTTAGAATCCATGTACATTTTTTGAATTCAACGTGAACATTTTATGATTCATAATATTCTTGAATACGTGAAAAGTTTTTTGTATTCTTGTACATTTTTTGAATTCACGAACTTATTTTGAATGCGTGAACATTTTTGGAATTCACAAACTTTTTTTCGGAATCCGTGAACATTTTTTGAATTTGTGAACATTTTTTAATTCACAAACTTTTTTTGAATACGTGAACGTTTTTGGAATCGGTGATTTTTTTTGAATTCACAAACATATTTTTTGAATTTCTGAACATTTATAGAATTCGCAAACATATTTTTTGAATTTGTGAACCTTTATTGAATTCGCAAACTCTTTTTTCAAATCCACCTTACATGTTAGTAGATTCTAAGGACATGGTGTTATGCATAAAGAATTATGGTCAATGATAAGTTCAGTGTTTGGGTCAAATTATTATTTGAAAGTAGGGGTTAAAGTTTGCCAAAAAAGAAGATTATCTTTTGGGCTTGATAGAGTATGGCTATATCCCACTCGGTCCTGTTTACGTGGCCCACTTTGGAGAAGAATACACCAACCACTTTGGCAGCGGGCCTATAACTCATCTTTGCAATTCTGTTTAGGCCTCATTCCCCTAATACGCTTTTCATCGTTTCCTTTCCCATATTTCTCTTAGTCTCACTCCCAAACACTTCACAATGCGAGAGAGGGAATGCCAGCAACCATGGCGGCATTGTCCCCTTCGGCCGTTCATGCCAATCGAGAGGCTAAAGGCTCTAGCGACATCCTGCGAGAGGCATTGGCGCTAGTGAGTTTGCCACAATCCTGGCCACGATGGCAATTCCGTAGAGCATATATGGAGGGTAGAGTAGGACAGTGGAGCGATGACGCTGCGGGAGGAGGTGCACTTGAACGGGGGCACTGCAGTCTGTTTCTTTTTCCGGGCGAGTGGCAGCCTGATAGGCAAGAACAAGACTCACAACAAGATGACGATAAAGCGTGAGATCAGACAAAGGGTCACTATCAGTAGCACGAAGATGAACATTGAGCTCCATGGGAGTCTCAACAGTGCGCTCATCGGTAAGAGCAGCATGAGCAAGAAGATCCTGGATTATTATTTTTGAGCAAGAAGAGACCTCAATCCCAAGAAAGTAGAGAAGAGGGCTAAGATCACAGATAAGAAACTCCTTACTAAGACGTGCCTTCACAAAGGCAATATACTTGGGGGCTTTGCCAGTGATGATCATGTCATCAACATATAGAAGAATAGTCCTACCAAGAATGGAGGAAGTGTGCCCTGCTCAACAAGGAATGCGCCCAGCAAATGAGAGATATACCTAAGGATCCCGAAGCCACTGAGTGCCACATGGAGCACACCTTGCTCCAGGCCACCATGCATTGCCCGTCGCTAGCTATGTCGGTCCTGCTCTAGGGGAAACGTGAATGTACTTGTCGATCGCCGCAGGTAACCACAGAGGTAGTTGCATGGCGATGGCTTGATAAACTGGGATGGAGAGAAGCACTAATTTGACAAGCATGAGCCAGCCTCCCATGTTGAGTGGATTCTCAATCAAAGTGGGGATGTAGTTGAGAACTTTGTCTAGAAGAGGCTACAGGTGGACCGTGTGAATCTTCTTGCATGACAAGGGGAGGCTGAGGTAGGTGCACGGGAGTGCTGGGAAAGCACGTGTGAAGATTAGCTTAATCACTTAAATCTCGGCCATGCTGCAACAGATTGGTGCAAAGGAGCACTTGTCGAAGTTGGTGCATAAGCTCAACGTGCCACCAAGATCAGGTTGCCGCATGTCGAACACATGACGACGACCATGTCGGCATCATACACTGACATGAGGTGCTTGACGACACGCCAACATGATGGCTCTAACATGATAACGCTCTTCATGGACCAACAAGGCGTTGAGCCCCTCCAGCACAAAGAAGAAACAACAAAGACAAAAAGAGGTCACCTTGCCACAGACATGGCGGTGAAGAATATGCCTTCCATGCACCCTGTTGAGGGTGTCTACGGTAGAATCATTCAGACCCAGTCGGTGAATCTGCTGCCAGTGCCGGCGTGCTGCGAGACCATAGGAGGAAGGGCCGTGAGACTGAATCGAATGCCTTTGCAGTGTCAACCTTGAGCATGAGGGTTGCGATGCGTCTGGTGTGCAAGCCCTTAGCAGTGAGCATGAAGGAGCTCTAGTTTTCCTTGATCAGTTCCGGGAGCCGAGGCACGACGTGGAGAGCAAGCAGCATGGAGAAAAGACTGCCAAAGGTATGTGGCAAACAAATCAGGTGGAAGTGCTTGACCTTGTTTGAGTTTTTATTCTCTGCCAACAAGACGATGACGGCATCGTTGGGCTCGACGAGGGAACCCGGTATAAGCAAATAGAGCTAGTGGACGACTACGGCAAGCTCATCTTTGATGATCTCCAAAGCGAGTTGGTAAAACAACTCTACGAGGGATGGCACAACCCATGATGGACGAGTAGTCTGCCAGCGTCTACTCCTTATCCTTATGGGTCAAGGCGACAATACTGTCACAGGCAATGGCAACCATGTGATTTTTGCAGTGGCAGTGGCACGCATGGATGTAGTAGCGCGTGTTTGCGTCTCCCTCGGCTAGCTAGTGGAAGCGGAGCGCTAGCGGGTGATGATGCACTTGAGGGAGGCCAAACCAAGCAACTTAAGCTTCAACTCTTTGCGCAGATTAAACTCCTTTTGGGACAGCTGTCGAGACTCCTGCACCGCGTTGAGCCGGAAAATGATTTCCTTGGCCATGAGTTGTTGTAGCTTGATGCTGCCAATATGTCGGTCGCTCCATGGCTGCAATGTGCTATCTGTATGCTTTAGCAGGACACCCAAATGCTAGAGTGGGTGAAGGTGCGACGACACATGCTAGGCATCGGCAACCACCTGGTGGAAGCCATCAAAATTCGGCCAGATATCCTTGAAGTGGGACTGGTGAGCCCTAGGCGTCAAAAGCGCGACGTACAGGCTGAATCTAATGGCATGGATGATTCCGCGTGGAAAAGCAACTAGGATGTCATTACCCCCCAATTCGTCAAGCAGAACAAGCGGTCTGGCTGTACCAACGTTGGTGACCATCGCTCGTTGCTCCAACTATAGAGTCACCCGATGAGGTTGATCTCATGAAGCCCAAGGTCATCAAGGAAACGGTGAAATCTGCCCAGCTGTCTTTTTTCTAGGGTAGCGTTATTCTTACCCCTCGCCTACTAGATAAAGTTGAAGTCACCGGTAATGACCCAAGGACCAGGTTGCGAGGAGTGGAACTCATAGCTCTTAGAGGAAAGCGAAGCGATCTGCATTAGCGAAAGGATCACATACGGCTGACAATCACCAAGGGGGTGCTTGAGACGAACACAGAGGGCAAAGGTTCGACTCGGTGCATTAAGGCCTCACACGTTTCAAGAAAACCACGCCGAACTAAGGATGAGAGACGAGAGTAACAAAAGTGACCAAGGCGATGATCCCACTGCTGAAAAGAGCTGGTAGACAAGGCACCGGAGATGGAGAGACTACCGGCGGTGGCAACGGAGGGAAAGTGAAGCCAGTCAAACTCCCAGAGGCCCTGGGAGTCACGACATCAAGGGCCAGCAGCAAGGAGAGCACCAGTGTTACGGTCTGAAATAGAGAATGAGTCAAAGTCGAGAATTACCTGACAACCAGAGTCAACAATCTGACCACCAGAAATGAGCTGCATGGTAAGTCGAGGAACATGACAAGACGAAGTGCTAAGAAGTCCTTGTCCATTAACCAGGAGGGAGGTACCTTTTAGGAAATATATCTTGTATTTCCAGGTGGCCATATGCCATTATATATACACGCACAAGTGTTTTACAATATGCAAAAAACCTTTATAGAATGGGCAAAATACAAAGGGGTACACGGCTAAATATATAACTCTGAACTCCCCTCCCCCTCAAACTCATGGTGGATCAACAACATCGGGCTTGGAGAGATAGAAGTCGTGTTATGCTCTAGTTTGGGCCTTCCTAAAGAAATCTGCCACCTGTAACTCGAAAGGCACATATGAGGAGCAATAACCTGAATCTTGTACACCAGCATGCACAAAAAAAGCATCAACACCAATATGCTTGGTGAGCTCATTCTTCACAGGATCGCGCGCAACACTATGAGCACCTGTACTATCAGACAAGAGCAGAGTAGGTCTAGTGACAGAAACGCCAAACTTCTGAAGTAACCACCGTAACCAAGTCACCTCTGCCATCAAAAGAGCCATAGCTCGCGACTCAGCCTCTGCACTCAAACGTGAAACTCAAGTCTATTTCGTTGTCTTCGAGGCAGTGAGAGAACCACGAAGAGAAACACAGCAAGCAAAAAGTGAACGGCGATCCCAGGGATCACTAGCCCACGTAGCATTAGAATAGGCCTGAAGTTGTAATGAACTAGAGCAGGGAAAGAACATACGGTGAGAGATCGTGCCACGAAGATATCAGAGAACACGAAGGAGGTGACTATAATGAACCAATGTGAGCGTAGAGACAAACTGACTCAAAATATGGACAAGATAGGAGATATCTTGACGAGTAACATCTAGATAAACAAGACTCCCAACAAGATGACGATAACGCATCGGATTAGACAAGGGTCACCATCAGTAGCATGAAGGTGAACATTGAGCTCCATGGGAGTCTCAAGAGTGCACTCATCGGTAAGAGCAGCACGAGCAAAAAGATTCTGGATATATTTTTCTTGGGAAATAAAAAAGCTATCAGAGGTAGAAGAGACCTCTATCCCAAGAAAGTAGGGAAGAGGGCCAAGATCAGACATAAGAAACTGCTCACTAAGAGTGCCTTCAAAAAGGCAATATACTCAGGGTCGTCGCCATTGATGATCATGTCGTCAACATATAGAAAAGAACAAGAGTCCGACCACGATCAGAAAAATATATCCAGAAGAAGAGCCTGACCACGATCAAAAAAAATATTAGAAAAATATATCCATCAGAGGTAGAAGAGACCTATATCCCAAGAAAGTAGCGAAGAGGGCCTAGGTCAGACATAAGAAACTGCTCACTAAGGCGTGCCTTCACAAAGGCAGTATACTCAGGGTCATCGCCATTCATGATCATGTCATCAACATTCTAACCTATAATGAGGCTGGCCAACTTCTGAAGTAACCACCGTAACGCCAAACTTCTGAAGTAACCACCGTAACCAAGTCACCTCTGCCATCAAAAGAGCCATAGCTCGCGACTCAGCCTCTGCACTCAAACGTGAAACTCAAGTCTATTTCGTTGTCTTCGAGGCAGTGAGAGAACCACGAAGAAAAACACAGCAAGCAAAAAGTGAACGGCGATCCCAGGGATCACTAGCCCACGTAGCATTAGAATAGGCCTGAAGTTGTAATGAACTAGAGCAGGGAAAGAACATACGGTGAGAGATCGTGCCACGAAGATATCAGAGAACACGAAGGAGGTGACTATAATGAACCAATGTGAGCGTAGAGACAAACTGACTCAAAATATGGACAAGATAGGAGATATCTTGACGAGTAACATCTAGATAAACAAGACTCCCAACAAGATGACGATAACGCATCGGATTAGACAAGGGTCACCATCAGTAGCATGAAGGTGAACATTGAGCTCCATGGGAGTCTCAAGAGTGCACTCATCGGTAAGAGCAGCACGAGCAAAAAGATTCTGGATATATTTTTCTTGGGAAATAAAAAAGCTATCAGAGGTAGAAGAGACCTCTATCCCAAGAAAGTAGGGAAGAGGGCCAAGATCAGACATAAGAAACTGCTCACTAAGAGTGCCTTCACAAAGGCAATATACTCAGGGTCGTCGCCATTGATGATCATGTCGTCAACATATAGAAAAGAACAAGAGTCCGACCACGATCAGAAAAATATATCCAGAAGAAGAGCCTGACCACGATCAAAAAAAAATATTAGAAAAATATATCCATCAGAGGTAGAAGAGACCTATATCCCAAGAAAGTAGCGAAGAGGGCCTAGGTCAGACATAAGAAACTGCTCACTAAGGCGTGCCTTCACAAAGGCAGTATACTCAGGGTCGTCGCCATTCATGATCATGTCATCAACATTCTAACCTATAATGAGGCTGGCCAACTCGGCCTCCCAGCGCTCCCCCAGATTGAAGCTTTGTTGGTCGTTCAATGGAGCTGCTTTTGGTCAACTGGTTTGTCTCGGCCGTCAGATTTATACTACCAGTTTTCACCACGCGGTTAATTTTCAGTATCCATGACTGGTGGGTTCGTTCTTCCTCCCTATTGGCTGGGTGAGCCTTTGTAGGTGCGAGTGACCCTGTCCTCGCACGCCGCGCGTCGTGCGGCCCATCATGGGCGTCTCCGCTGCTGCGTGCAAACCCCATATGAACCATAGCCTTCGATCAGTCACCACATCCGTCCCTCCTCCTCCATCCCTCGCCCGCCGCCATCCATCTCCACCTCCTATCCCGGCTCCTCTTGTACCTCTTGTTTCCCTCCTCCTCACCTCCCCATTGCTCGCCCCCTTGCCCGGATCAGACGCATGTCATCATCGTGGAAAGAGCAGGGCGACTGGGTCTTCACGGCGGTGTGGAGGAGTAGGGACGGTCATTAGGCTAGCGGCGGAGGGATGAAGCAGCGAGGCTCGAGCTCTAAGCGGTGCACACATCACGGGGTGGAGGAGAGGTCAGCGTGGGGCACAAGGATCAGCAGGTGCGGAACGGTGGGGCTTTATCTCCCCTTGTCCAGCACAGGCTGCTGAAGAAGATGGAGGGAAGCCAGGGCGCCTCAAACGGCGGCTGCTCCTCTCCGGCTTGGACCAGAACCCCAACAGTCGCGTAAGTGCAGAGAAGCGAGCAGAGCAAATGGCGCAGCCGCCTCCTCCCCTCGCTTGTGCCACCTCTTGGAGCCCCTGTTCCAGTTCTCTCTCTCTCTCTCTCTCTCTCTCTCTGGATTTGCTTATGAATTGACTTGTGTTGTTGATTGGGTTTTGGTTCAGATAGAAGAGCTCCAGGCTTACAAACTTTTGGGATAACCGAGTTTGTCAATGCCAAGGTATATCCGTATATGATAGGTTTCTCCACTTCCACCCCATGATTTGCAATTTCCCCATATGATGCATTGATACAATTCCATTGTGTGATTTTTCTGCAGAAAATAATCATCGGGTTTTCAAGTGTAGGCATCGTGTGAAAGCCCAGTTAGTGTTCCTGGTTTATGAATTTAAGAATACATTCTCATCTCCCCATTGTCTATATTCCATTGTTTTAGATTTAAAAGTGCTTTAGATGATTCTTGATGCCTTGTGCATCCTTTTCATTTCAGGCATCATTTCTAAGTTGTATGGCATCCACGAATTTCCCGATAGTTTGTTCTGTACCATGCTGCCTCATGTAGGATTTTGGCGCTCGTGATCTACCTTGCTTAGGTGATGAGCTCCCAGTCCTTCTTCCCCTTGCCTCTGATCTCTCGCCCTTTCTGTATGATGGTTGATATGTGTTTTGGTTCAAATTTGACATGACTTTTTTGATTGATGCTTGGTTTAGAAAGGAACAAGTTCTAGAATTGGCAGAAGAGTCCTATGTCATCCTTTGTATTCTTTGTCAGGATGAATGCTTCATAACAGGTGTATGGAAGCACAAAAGTAGACTCATATAAACTGCAGTTGCAGTATCAGCAATAAGCAAGGGACGTATCACATGTTTCTATCAAAACTGTGTATAAATTTAAGAGCTTAGCAAGAGAATAGCATCTCTGTTCTGGGAAAAATTTAAGAGCTTTGCAAGAGAACAGCATCTCTGTATAAATTTTAGAGCTTAGTTTTTTGCATATGCTTGTAACAGCAACTCTTTTGTGTTCTGGTCTTAAATATCCTATTCATGATACAGTAATCTGCACCAAGCTTACTATGTTGAATTTCGGCAAGGGCAATCCTATTGTTTATGCATCTTCTTTAACAGAAGAACGATATTTGGGGTATCATCTGAGATGTGCTTGATTAATGTCTTTCAAGCAATGTATGATGCCATTTGCAACCTTCCTCTTGAGCAAGCTGAAACAGGAGTAACTCCATTAATCATTATGTAGGTATGTTAATAATCATTATGCCACATTGTAATTCCATCACAAGAATCATCTCTCCTATTTCATTCTCTGAATTTCTTTACTGCTGGTGCTTACATATATGTATATTTTGCTTCTGCTTGAGTCTCTCCTGTCTGATCCGGTATTGATGATCTATGTGGCCGGAAAAAAAATACATTGCCTGTGAATTTGTCTAAAGATGCATGACGATATCCAACTGTGTTGGTATGGCTTAAAAATATGTCTACAGAGTTTAATTGATGGCTATTTTGCATGTTGGGTCATATTAGTAATGTGCTTTGAAATTATTTTCCCTCCTCGTCTTGGTGTCCAGTTGTGTTGGTATGGCCTAAAAATGTGTCTAAGAAGTATTTATGATTGCCATTTTCATGTTGGGTCATATTAGTGATGTGGTTTATTTATTCATGGTTCAGATTGTTTGTTTGGTCTTTTGATTTACACATTTGTCCATAATTTTTTTATATGTATATATACAGTTGTCTTGGAATGGGATATGATTCTTTTTAGTATTTCAGTTTACACATTCATCCTAAAAATCTTGATATCTGGTTGTGTTGGTATAGTTTTGTAAATTTTTGCCTGGAATCCATCTATCCAGTCTGCTTTTCTTTGTTCTGTTCATCAAGGTTTGCTCCCTTCTTTTAATACATTAGCTTTGTTTTCATTATACTCTTGTGATGCTTGTTGGTTAAGTGATGATTTTATATTCTGGATTAGGCCGACGTGTCGTGTTCTATTTCGCGTTGTGGTGCTTATATTTCGTGGTTGCCTCTGGACAGGATGTGTGCACTTGTTTCTGTTGTACCTATTTTGGAAGCCATGGTAGCGCGATAGGCTTTACTAGTGCTTTCATACTTGCGTGAGGTCGCAAAACATGATAGTCTGGCGCATCCTGCTATGTGACACATTGTGATCATCCTCGATAATATTTTCCTCTTGGTCTTTTCTGTACATAGTAGGCCTAGGCTCAATGAGTTTTCTTTTGTACAATAGGTTTTCAAATTTAATCTCTATTTTTGTTTTCAACTTATCATAACTGGGAATATTTGGTGATGGATGCATAATAAAAGAGTATTTAGAGTATGTTGAGGCACAAGTCAACAATGTCTTATGCTCTTAGTTTTAGTCTGCAAATGGGTAGCTGCGTAAATTTCTTCAGCGGAAGTACTTTGGATGAAATTTCTCATTATTCATGCTTTTTCATATTCGATGTACAATGCTGAACTGTATAAATGATTAAATGTACATAATGTCTTCAAAGCTCAGCCATGAATTTCAATATAGCTAACATGTGTGTTCTGTTTTTCAGTCACTGATCAATGTAACCAAGTTAACCTGCCGTGTGGAATCGGCTATAGAGCTGCAAATTATTGGGCTGTGTGTATCTTCATACATGGTGCCTTCACTGCTCTTATGAATGTCCTTTAGTGTTTCTTCTTTTTATATTATATATGCTTATTTGTACTCATTTCTGATGGCTTCAGCTGGCTGAATATGCACAAGGTTGTTATAGAACATATAGATTACCATTGTTTCATTAATTCATTGATGGTCAAACACACTATAATATTTTTTTTCGTATGCATTTTTTTTGTTGAAGTTGGCAATGTGCAGCTCGAGCCATTTTGGGATATTAATTTTGTGGTTTCTGTAAGGTGGTCATTTAACTATCATATGTACTGATGGTGACCTCTATCTTTGCGGTCCTAATACTATATTTTTTTGTGTTGACATATGTAAAATGTTTCAATTTGTACGTGTCTAAAGATACTCTACACATAATCTGTGTCTTCCCTCTTCTTTTATTTTATTTTTTCTTTTCATTCACATATATAGCCATTGAAGTGGTAGGCTCATGTTGTCATCATACTCTTAGATTAGCTAGCTACATTCAAAATACATACCAAGCTCCAAAGTAGGCTCATGTTGTTAGTAAGATAAAATGAACCTCAGGCAATTTTCATGACATTTAGAATTAAGAATGGGCACCAATCAATTAGGCAGCCTGGTTGGTTTATACATGTTTGATTACTGACTTGTACTGTGCAGCTGGCTGTTCATTAGCCCTTCAATCGGTGCATGTGTGGCCAAGGGATGGTTTGGTTCATGCATGGAAGATGGGATGATTTGTGATTCTTCCTGTCTAAATTGATTGGTCTATGTGTTATTTCTAATATATGAATCCCTTCATGCATGAGATCGGTTGTGCAGTTTTGATAGTTTGTGTTGTCATGCATATGACTGGCTCCTCATTGTAAAATGTTGATGGTCTGTGATGTGTTGTCCTGTACATGACTAAGTAATGATGCATTCAGTGGCAAGGTTCTGATAACATGTATTCATGATTGGTGTTTTGTGTTAGGTTCATGGCTGCAGTTGTTGTGGGAGCTCAGGCTGCTGTTCCTTCCTATTGAATGTTTTGCCTTAGTCTCAGGTGCTTTTCTTGTACCAATTTTATGTTATTATTATTACTGTCTGAGCCTTTGCCATGTCTCTTCCCTTTACCTTCGCATGCTGATCCGTGGTAGGGTTTATTTTTTGGGCACCGACTTCTAGCTTACCGGTTCTAACTTCCATTTATGTTATTATTATTACTGTCTGAGCCTTTGCCATGTCTCTTCCCTTTACCTTTGTTAGGTTGATCTCCTTCCCGATCGAGTCCAACGGCTCGACGGGGCACTTGACTCGCGCCCTGATCGGGGGCGCCCAACCGCATCTGGTTGGTGGGCCCCTGTCGCCATCGCTATATAAAGAGGTGGGGTGCCGGGGCATGCATTACGAGGTTGACCGTGCACCACAACCCCACCGACACCCCAAATCCGATCTAGGGTTGCGCTTGGCCGACGGGAAGCTTCACCGCTGCCGCCGCTCACGCACACACGCGCTCACGCCGTCACCACCATCTCCAGCCACCATGTCCACCCCATCGAGTTCATCAACCCAAGGAGAAGGTAAAACTACCTCGAAACCCTAAGCCTACCCGATCCATAGCCTAACAACCTTCACATGCTAATCTGGATGAGTTAAGAATTATGGCGGGATGCAATGGCTGTCCAGATATTTAGCCAAGTCGCGCTCAGTTCTGACTATTACTGACCACATGATATACACGTGGTCTGTAGTTCCCCGTCCAAGAAGTGTGTTGTGCTCTTTTGGCTAGTATGGCGTATAGAGTCGGTTTACATCAGCCTATGTTTGGAAAAGTTAGCTAAAGTATCAGCGATGTAAGATCATCATGTGTGTACTTGACGTGACCTAGCGTGCATGTATGACCTCTCATGTGTTGATCATATTGTTGTTGTTCTCGATTATTACTATTTATCATCATCTTGTGATGATAGTTAATGAACGATTACACCTGGATCTCATTCGTTGTTTGAGATACTTTGCTGGTGGCTGATTGATTTTATATCCCTTTTTGAAGAATATTTCTCATGTGGTTTCAGTATGACTAACAGTAATCGTCTAGTTGTGCAAATGTTCTGGTACACAGTGCACAATTCAGTCTACAAAAATAACAGATCTGATTCAAATGGATCAAATACATGTGCTTTTCGTCAGTTTTGTTGTTGCTTGCATGACATACTGGTTGTTTCCAGCTTCTATTCTTTTTTTCATATTGTATGGATTGTATTCTGCTTTTCAAATTTGATAATCGATGATTTTTTTTGTAATACTTTATTCCTAGGGCATTCTTCATTTTTATTTTCCAGTAAAAAGGGCAAATGTTACTTCCAATTCTCACAGCAGCAGAATGCTTAGAACCCTAAAGTAATTTGTAGGAATTTTTTATAAGGCCTCTGATAGATTTAAATATACAAACCGTATTTGTAGTATTTAATTTGGGTTGAAATTATTTATACTAAGACCAGTACAGTTAGATTGATTTAGTAAAGTTGCATTTCCTGCATTTTCCTGAATTTTGTCAGTTCCCTCATATTGTCGCTGATGATAGGGTAGCAGATGGACTGGTTTGCTGCATCTGGCTGTAGTTATTTAGCAATCATGACATTGTCCAACTCCAGAATCAAAATGTACATATAGAAACAAAGCAGTAAGCGGTTGTGAATCAAAGCAGAGGTGCATATGAGCTACTATTGTGACATGTAGTTAACAGTCAAAGTACAGTACAATAATATCATGCTACCAAACACTAAAGAAAAGGACACATCCGTGACATTATGGCTCGAACGAAAAAAATAATATATCATGTATGTGACACTTCTATGAGGATAATTGTGACAAAAACACGTATTATCATAGATGTGGTGGGCTCCTATTTCTATGAAAAAATATTATTATGACAAAAAATGGGATTTTCGTCCGGGGCGGGTCGGAGACGCACCTGCATGATATTCTTTGGGCCGTTCATGACGTAAAAAATCAAGGTAGAAGCAAGGGCGAGGAAATTTTTAGGGAGTTCCCAGTTACGGTGGGTGGTCGGGGCCGAGCGATGCAGTGTGATTTGCGCGTTTCTCTCATACGCGCGTGTGTGCGAGGCGTTCGCTAACTGAACCCGAGTGAGGCGTTTGCTTACTGAACCCGAGCGATCGATCGATCCCTCGTACTACGTACTGAACCCGAGTGATCGATCCCTCACACTACGTACTGAACCAATTGATCTCTTCGCTGCTAACTGAACCCGAGCGATTCCTTCGCTGCTAACTGAAGCCGATCGATCCCTTCTCGCTGCTTACTGAAGCCGGTCGAGCCCCCATGCGAGTCGTAGCTAGCCGGCTGGGTTGCCTCTCAATGAACAGTGCCCGTTGCTGCCGCGCGCGCGATACACGTAGACACGAGTCGAGATGCATCGATCGAGCCGGTTGGTTGGCTGTGGATGAACAGTTCCCGTTGCTGCCGCCCACTCGTACGCCTCACCCCAGCCGGTGGGGGTTGGATGAATAGGACCCCGTGGTAATAGGCGGTTGCCGATGGATGAACAGGACCCCGAGAAGCCGTGCCGCGGTACGCCACACCCCAGCCGGTTGGGGGTGGATGAACAGGACCCCGTGGAGGTTGGAGGAAGTCGACGGTGATGAGCAGTAACTAGTGGAGGCTGGAGGAAGTCGACGGTGGATGAACAGTAGCCCGTGGAGTCCCGTTTTGCGGTACGCAACACCCCTCCCGATGAACAAGACCCTGTTTCGACCGTAGGCGGTTGGAGAAAAGTCTGTTTCCTCCGTTTTGCGATACGCCAGACCCCTCCCGATCAACAGGACCCCGTTTCGACCATACGCGGTTGGCGATAAGTCCGTTTTGCGGTACGCCAGACCCCTCCCGATGAACAGGACCCCGTTTCGACCGTAGGCGGTTGAACAGAAGTCTGTTTCCTCCGTTTTGTGGTACGCCACACCCCGAGCCGGTAGGGGGTCGATGAACAGGACCCCGTTTCGGCTGTTCCGTCCAAACCGGTTGGCTCCCGATGAACAGGACGCATTCCGACCCAGTCGATTGCCTCCCGATGAACACGACGATGTTTCTCCGTTCCGACCCAGCCGGTTGGCTGCCGATGAACAGGACACCGTTGCTGTCGCACATTGACTCTCCATGTACACGAGTCCAAGCCATACGTATGCGCGAGTACACGTTCGAGACCCCGCCCGTATGTACGTACGTGGCCATATTTTTTGTAGCGTGGATGTACGTACGTGTACTCGATTTAGACGGGACTGCCTGAACTGCTACGTATGGGGCTCTACTACGACACGTGCCGCTCCTTTCACAGCCACGGTTCATGAGACCGATTGACCAGTATGTACGTACACGTTTGCGATCATACAGATATCCCTACATACGCTTTGACCTGGTGGGTCCCAACTGTCAGGGGGATAAGGAGTCACTTCCTTGCGTGCGAAGATATAATTGGTGGGCCACAGCTGTCAGGGGGAGGAATCATTTTTTGCGTGTAATAAGGAGGCACTTCCTTGCGTGAGAAGATGTAGCTGGTGGGTCCCAGCTGTCAGGGGGAGGAAACTTCTTTTCCACGTAATAAGGAAGCCCTTGTGAGGCCGGAGACCAAGAGGGTTGTCCAGCCCCTCATCAGCATACCCCAAACTGTTTATGAACGTCTTCCATTCAGCCTTCAGTCTCCTCCCACTAGTCATCCATGTCATAGTCCTTGCCTCATCAGAATGGAAGTGAACAGTGGCATAGAATTGGGCCACGATCTCGGAGTCAAAGTCCTTGTTGTAAGATATGATAGGTATAAGACCCCACTGCTGGCACAGAGCAAGAGCCTCTCCAAAGTAGTTGCGATCTGACTCCATGTGATGAATGTCGATGGACTTGACATCCACATACAGGTTCTTCTTGCCCTTCAAGATATCCACGTAGATAAGAGATTGTCCAGAAGGGACGACCAACAAAAGCTTCATCCTGAGGACGGCGATACGGTTTGCGTTGGCAAAAGAGGACAAACTCCTTAGCAGGCATCTCATCGGGTGGTGTGCTCTTCTCCTTTCCTTTCTGCTCACTGTCAATTTTCTTGACACCTTGCTTGGGTGGTCCACTAGAACTGGCAGCTGCATCATCTGAGGTGCGAAAGCGCTTGGAGCCACCTGGACTGTCTGGATTCTTGCGACGAGCTTGGTGTGTGATACGTCTCCAACATATCTATAATTTTTGATTGTTCCATGCTATTATAGTATCGATCTTGGATGCTTTATATGCAATTATATGCCATTATATATCATTTTTTGGGACTAACCTATTAACTCAGTGCCCAGTGCCAGTTGTTGTTTTCTGCTTGTTTTTGCCTTTTCAGAAAATCATTATCAAAAAGTGTCCAAACGAGAAAAAAACTTTGGATTGATTTTTTCTGGACCAGAAGAGACCCAGGAAGCTTCGGGAGAAGACCAGAAGAGCCACGAGGAGGCGATAAGCCTGGAGGGCGCGCCCAGGGGGGTAGAGTGTGCCCCCAGGCTTGTGGGCCCCTCGTAGTCCTCCTGACCTAATTCCTGCGCTATAAATTCCCAAATATTCCCAATATACCATAGAGACAGAAGAGAAAACCTTTCCGCCGCCGCAAGCCTCTGTTCTTCCGCGATCCCATCTGGAGGCCTTTTCCAGTACTCTGCCGGAGGGGGAATCGATCACGGAGGGCTTCTTCATCAACCTTGCTGCCCTTCCGATGATGTGTGAGTAGTTTACCACAGACCTACGGGTCCATAGCTAGTATCTAGATGGCTTCTTCTCTCTCTTTGATCTTCAATACCATATTCTCCTCGATGTTCTTGGAGTTCTGTCCGATGTAATCTTCTTTTGTGGTGTGTTTGTTGGGATCTGATGAATTGTGAGTTTATGATCAGATTATTCATGAGAAATATTCGAGTCTTCTCTGAACTCTTTTATGCATGATTATTATAGCTTGGTATTTCTCTCCGATCTATCGATTTGTGTTGGCCCACTAGATTGATTTATCTTGCAATGGGAGAGGTGCTTTGTGATGGGTTCAATCTTGCGGTGCTCAATCCCAGTGACAGAAGGGGACATGACACGTATTTGTATTGTTGCCATTAAGGCACCCCAAGGTAATATTCAAGGAAGACTCAAGTGTCTAAGCTTGGGGATGCCCTGGAAGGCATCCCCTCTTTCGTCTACAATCTATCGGTAACTCACTTGGAGCTATATTTTTATTCATCACATGATATGTGTTTTACTTGGAGCGTCTTGTGATATAGTTTGTTTGCTTTTTAGTTTGTCACAATCATCTTTGCTGAACACACCTTTTTGAGAGGGACACACATTATTCATGATTTCTTAGAATACTCTATGTGCTTCACTTATATCTTTTGAGCTAGGCAGTTGATCTAGTGCTTCACTTATATCTTTTAGAGCACGGTGGTGGTTATATTTTAAAGAAATAGTTGCACTCTCATGCTTCACTTATATCTTTTTGAGAGTCTAATGAATAGCAATGGTAATATGCACGGGTTATGAATTTGGTCCTGATATGATAGGTATTCAAGAGGGATATAATAAAAACTTTCATGTAGATCACTGAATATGATAAGTTTGATTCCTTGCAATAGTTTTGCGATATTAAGATGGTAATATGTGGGAGGTGCTAGTAGATAATTGTGGTTTAGTAAGAATATTGGTGTTAAGGTTTGTGATTCCCGAAGCATGCACGTATGATCTGTCATTATGCTAAGAAGTTGGAGCTTGATTTATTCTTGATTGTCTACCTTATGAGTGGCGGTCGGGGACGAGCGATGGACTTGTCCTACCAATCTATCCCCCTAGGGGCATGCGTAGTAGTACTTTGCTTCAAGGGCTAATAAACTTTCACAATAAGTATGTGAGTTCTTTATGACTAATGTGAGTCCATGGATTATACGCACTCTCACCTTTCCGCAATTTGCTAGCCTCTTCGGTACCGTGCATTGCCCTTTCTCACATCGAGAGTTGGTGCAAAATTCGCCGGTGCATCCAAACCCCGTGATATGATACGCTCTATCACACATAAGCCTCCTTATATCTTCCTCAAAACAGCCACCATACCTACCTATCATGGCATTTCCATAGCCATTCCGAGCTATATTGCCATGCAACTTCCACCATTCTGTTTTTATGACACACATCATCATTGTCATATTTCTTTACATGATCATATAGCTGACATAGTATTTCTAGCTCAGCCACCGTTCATCATCTTTATACATGTTACGCCAGTATCATTGCACATCCTGGTACACTGCCAGAGGCATTCATATAGAGTCATATTTTTGTTCTAGTATCGAGTTGTAATATTGAGTTGTAAGTAAATAAAAGTGTGATGATCATCATTATTAGAGCATTGTCCCAGTGAGGAAAGGATGATGGAGACCATGATTCCCCCACAAGTCGGGATGAGACTCCGGACGAAAAAAAAGAGGCCGAAAAGAGCCAAAAAAATGAGAGAAAAAGAGAGAAGGGGCAATGTTACTATCCTTTTTCCACACTTGTGCTTCAGAGTAGCACCATGTTTTTCATATAGAGAGTCTCCTATTTTGTCACTTTCATATACTAGTGGGAATTTTTCATTATAGAACTTGGCTTGTATATTCCGATGACGGGCTTCCTCAAATGCCCGAGGTCTTCATGAGCAAGCAAGTTGGATGCACACCCACTTAGTTTTCATGTTGAGCTTTCATACACTTATAGCTCTTAGTGCATCTGTTGCATGGCAATCCCTACTCCACGCATTGACATCAATTGATGGGCATCTCCATAGCCCGTTGATTAGCCTCGTCGATGTGAGACTATCTTCTTATTTTTGACTTCACCTTATTGATCTCTACCACCACACTCTATTCCACCCATAGTATTATATCCATGGCTTGCGCTCATGTACTGCGTGGGGGTTGAAAAAGCTGAAGCGTGTTAAAAAGTATGAACCAATTGCTCGGCTTGTCATCGGGGTAGTGCATGATAGATATTTTGTGTTAAGAATATGGAGCATGACAGGATTATATGATTTTGTAGGGATAACGTTCTTTAGCATTTTTATTTTGAAAGACAAGATTGTTTATTACTATGCCTGAGTATTGATGTCTTTATATAAAATTATAGACTATTGCTTTGAATCATTCGGATCTTATTATTCATACCGTAAGAGAGAGATTACATGATGAAACATGATAGGTAGCATTCCACATCAAAAATTCTGTTTTTATCATTTACCAACTTGAGGACGAGCAGGAATTAAGCTTGGGGATGCTTGATACGTCTCCAACGTATCTATAATTTTTGATTGTTCCATGCTATTATAGTATCAATCTTGGATGTTTTATATACAATTATATGCCATTATATATCTTTTTTGGGACTAACCTATTAACCCAGTGCCCAGTGCCAGTTGCTGTTTTATGCTTGTTTTTGCCTTTTCAGAAAATCATTATCAAAAAGTGTCCAAACGAGAAAAAAACTTTGGATTAATTTTTTCTGGACCAGAAGAGACCCACGAAGCTTTGGGAGAAGAACAGAAGAACCATGAGGATGCGACAAGCCTGGAGGGCGCGCCCAGGGGGGTAGGGCGTGCCCCCCCCCAGGCTTGTGGGCCCCTCGTAGCTCCTCCTGACCTAATTCCAGCGCTATAAATTCCCAAATATTCCCAATATACCAGAGAGACAGAAGAGAAAACCTTTCCGTTGCCGCAAGCCTCTGTTCTTCCGTGATCCCATCTAGAGGCCTTTTCCGGTACTCTGCCGGAGGGGGAATCGATCACGGAGGGCTTCTTCATCAACCTTGTTGCCCTTCTGATGATGTGTGAGTAGTTTACCACAGACCTACGGGTCCATAGCTAGTAGCTAGATGGCTTCTTCTCTCTCTTTAATCTTCAATACCATATTCTCCTCGATGTTCTTGGAGTTCTATCCGATGTAATCTTCTTTTGCGGTGTGTTTGTTGGGATCCGATGAATTGTGAGTTTATGATCAGATTAATCATGAGAAATATTTGAGTCTTCTCTGAACTCTTTTATGCATGATTATTATAGCTTGGTATTTCCCTCCGATCTATCGATTTGGTTTGGCCTACTAGATTGATTTATCTTGCAATGGGAGAGGTGCTTTGTGATGGGTTCAATCTTGCGGTGCTTAATCCTAGTGACAGAAGGGGACATGACACATATTTGTATTGTTGCCATTAAGGATAAAAAGATGGGGTTTAATCATATTGCTTGAGTTTACTTTGTCTACATCATGTCATCTTGCTTAAGGCGTTACTCTGTTTCATACTTAATACCCTAGATGCATGCTGGATAGCGGTCGATGGGTGGAGTAATACTAGTAGATGCAGGAAGGAGTCGGTCTACTTGTCTCGGACGTGATGCCTATATACATGATCATTGCCATGAATCCGTCATAATTATTTTATTTTCTATCAATTGCCCAACAATAATTTGTTTACCCACCGTATGCTATGTGTTCGAGAGAGAAGCCTCTAGTGAAAACTATGGCCCCCGGGTCTACTTTATCATATATAAAAAACCTAAAAATACCTTGCTGCAATTTATTTACTTTTATTTTATTTAGTATTTTAGTTTATTTATTTATCACTATCAGAATTAATCCTTGCAAATAACCGCTAAGAGGATTGACAACCCTCTTATTTGCGTTGGGTGCAAGTGTTTGCTTTTGTGTGTGCAGGTGCGCTTAACGGAATTTTGCTTGGTTCTCCTAATGGATTGATAACCTTGGTTCTTAACTGAGGAAAATACTTATCTCTACTATACTGCATCATCCTCTCCTCTTCGGGGAAATACCAACGCAGTCTACAAGTAGAAGTGTGCGGAGCTACGACCACCTGGAACCCACAACACAGAACAAGGGAAAATCAGGTGTAAAGCCATTGCATAAGCTAAGAGAAACAGAAACTGAGAATAGAGGAGACAGTGCAGAAAATTTGGATTCTGGGTCACAAGCGGTAGTACCGCGCCCAGCTGCGATAGTACCGCCCGAGGACAAGCGGTAGTACCGTTTGGGTTCCAGTGGTAGTACCGCCCATCCTGCGGGGATACATCCGCGGCATGGATCCGGTAGTATCGGTGACGAAAGAATTCAAACTTTTGGCAAGCCACGTCTATTCTCCTCTCTAGCAGTCATTCCACGTCCTACTCATGCCAAGATTTAGCTAAAAATCTAAGAACACCACATGCATTGCCCTAGAACCAAGATTCAAAAAATAGAACCGTAGGAGAGGAAAACGAAGGCAATACCAGCGTCCATGGCAAGAGGAGATGGTGGGGATCGATCCCACCAGTCGGAATCGAGGAAGACGATACAAAATCGAAGGGCCGGAGCCGGCCTTCAGAGCAGTTCGTGGTCGCCTGAGAGAGAGAACTCGAGAGAGAGGGGAGTGAATGGATATGGGGGAGTTAGAACTCCCCGTGCCCACCACTTAACCCGTCTGAGAGTCCTCGAAGCGGTAGTACCGCAGGTGGCAGCGGTAGTACCGTTCCCACCCAGCGGTAGTACCACCTCAGTGCTGCGGCAGGGGGCCAGCAACACTACACTCAGTGGTAGTACCGGAGGCAGGGACGGTAGTACGGCTTGCTACCCAGAAAACTGCCAAGATCAAGTTGAAGATTGGGGCTTATGCAATTCTAAGAGGTTTGAGGGAGAGAAGGCTTGGGTTGGAGGCAAAAAACACAGCAAAAGGAAAGGACTACTCCAAGGTTAAAAACAACCAAAATGAGAGCACACAAGGAGTAATCCAACACTCGAAAGCCTAAACGCGAGAAAGCACAACTTAAACCAAACGGAACCAAACCTCTCAAAGAGAGGGCGGTGACTGAAGTCACCTATGTTTGAGTCAATTGGTATGGCACCGCAAAGATTTTAACCTTGGGTCCATGACCAAAACTCGTCTTTGAAGCACAAGTACCATAAAAATGGCTAATGTGAAAGACTTGGTCGATTTATGCATAATGGGGGGGAGGGAAAGTTCATTGAGAGAACAACACTCCCCCTATGTTCATGCCTACATCTAGAACAAGATAACATGATGAATGTGGTGGGGTGTGCCTAGTTTCAAGCAACATTGCTCGAATCAATGATATTTAGCTCATGCCTTAACTCGCGAAATCTTGCTTCATCCAAAGGATTCGTGAATATATCCGCAAGTTGCTCTTGTGTACCTACATAGATAAGATAAATCTCTCCACACTTGATGTGATCCTGGATGAAATGATGATGAATCTCAATATGCTTCGTCTTGCTATGTTGCACCGGATTGTAGGAGATCTTGATCGCACTTTCATTGTCACATAGAAGAGGCACTTTGTCACAAGTGACACCGTAATCCTTTAAAGTTTACCTCATCCATAGCAATTGTGCACAACAACTTGCGGCGGCTACATAGTCGGCCTCGGTGGTGGAGAGAGACACACAATTTTGCTTCTTCGAAGACCAACTCACCAAAGAGCGACCAAGGAATTGGCACCCTCCGGAAGTTGACTTCCTATCCACACGGTCTCCCGCCCAATCCGCGTCCGAGTATCCCATGAGATCAAAGCTTTACCTTTGGGGTACCATAAGCCAAAGTTTGGGGTATGAGCCAAATATTGAAAGATTCGCTTGACCGCCACAAAGTGGCTTTCCTTAGGTGCGGCTTGAAACCTTGCACACATTCCCACACTCAACATGATATCCGGCCTAGATGCACAAAGGTAAAGCAAGGATCCAATCATGGAGCGATATACCTTTTGATCCACCGCTTTACACTACAAAAAAAACACTTCTGTGATGATACGTCTTTGTCACAGTAGGTCACATTTTCTATCATGCATGTACATCCGTGACGATTTTATGACAGAATCAAGATAGTCATACCTGTGCTGTCATAGAAGTGTTCCATGATAATACTGAATTTTTCATCACGGAAGTGTCCACTTCCATGACGATAAATGTCGCATCATGGAAGTTTTTTCATCAAGGGTGACCGACACGTGGCTTCCACCGTAATGGGTCGCTGTTAAGCTATCGGGTCCGGTTTTGGATCTGATAAGCCGTTAACAGCCCTGACCAATGAGGATTTTCCACGTGTAAAATTCTCATTTGCTGAAGGAACCACGTGTCAGCTCGACGTCGTGACAAATGTCATTGCTCCAATGGACGAGATGGGCCTATGGAAATGTTACACGTGGCATGGCCCAACAGTGGCCCATTTAGGTTTAAAAGGCTGGCCCAGTTGGTACTAGTGGGTCAGCCCACTAGCGGCCTGCTTAAACATTGCCCATTTATGGCCCACTGCCTGATCGGGCCCATTAATTGTTCGCTTAGTCTTTGGGCCCCATTACGGCCCAGTGAGTTTTCGGCCTATTAAAGGCCCGATGTAGAAATGGGCCCATTTCTTCCCGGTGTGCCTTTCGGCCTGTTAATGGCACGTGCTACACATGGGCCATATATGGTCCGACGCGACATTCGGCCCCTTAACGGCCCGTGATCTCGGTGGCAAAATTCCAGCCCAACCTGACTTTGGGCCTGTTAAAGGCATGTCGTACAATTCGCCCCGTTGGTCCTCTACTAAGCTTTCGGCCTACTAAAGGCCCATGATATGATTGGGCCAACCAAGGCCCGAGATATGTTTCGGCCTGGTAGCGGCCCATCATGTAACTGGGCCAATAATGGTCCGAGGTATATTTCAGCCTGCTAAAGGCTCGTGGTCAACTCATGAAAATTGAGGCCCAACAAGCTTTTCGGCCTGCTAAAGGCCCATGCTGTCTTCTGGGCCATAACAGGCCAGCAAAATATTCAGCATGTTAATGGCCCAAAGCTACATGGGCCCAACTAAAGTTTGGGCCCACTAGAGGCCCATGTGAGTTATGGGCCTGGGCATACCGTGTCCATGAAGGGCCCATACGGCAGGTCCGCGCAGGCCGGAGCAAAGCCTGTTGCGTGGAACCCATTAATGACCCACTGAAATGCAGGCCCGTTAGAGGCGCATGTTTCAGCCCGTTCGCCTGAATCAGATTTTCACCCTTTTTCTGATAGCGAATGATGACATAGACGGTAACTATGAATTAAGAACAAACCTACACTATACAATAAAGAAATTACGGCATAGTATCTTAGAATAAACCTACACTATACAATAAAGGAATTGGGGCATATTACATCCACTGGGCATCAAAGTTCGCCACCAGTGATCATAAAGCGCAACCAAGAAGCAGATTACAAAAACCTAGGCATCCAAGGCCCTGCCATTGCAACGCAACAAAATAATACTGAACCCAGACCACTTGAACACAGTTCAAGAAACATTAGCCTTGAGTGGGAGCTGCTGCGCAAGCAGCTGAGCAAGGCAGTGAGAACGGCCTAGCATGTCGGTCATATCTTCCAGCTCTAGCTGTTTAGCAATGAGGTTCTCATTGGAGTTCTCTGCAATCTTCCTTAGAGATTGGACTTCAAGTCGAAGTTGAGTTGCACTATGCCTTTCTGCTTGCAGTTGAGACTGAAGAAGTCGAACTGATTTAGGCAGCGACTTCTATGAGCTTGTGTGACTGCTAGTCTCAAGTAACTTGAACACTGCATCAAGACATGACTTTGGGGTTGTCTCACTATCTTCAAGATGTTTTGCCTTCTTTGTTGCAATATATGTTGGGTTTGTCTCAGAGTCTTTAGCAGACTTGTGCGTGCCATTAGGCATATCACCCTGAAACAACAAGACAGATGACAGGTTTTGCACGTATATAAACAAAGATGGTAACTGCGCTGTCAATTCCACCCAGTTTCATATTACAAAATAAAGAGACGATTCAAAATTTCAAGAGCATAATTTGGCATTGTTCATAATGCGGTGAGCTACACCACACTACGGGATTATAGATCAACAACACAAGCATAGATGCAGGGCAAAAGAAAATCATTGTATCTCTTTTCGTTAACGTGCACGCCATGTTCATATCATCAGCCAGATCAGTTAAGACAAAGAAGGAAATGACAAGGTGCAAATGTGGGAAGCTTCACCACATATTGGATTACAGATCAACAACACAAGCATACATGCGGGGCTAAAGAAAATCAATGGATCTGTATTGAATAATGTGCATGGTATGAATAAGGAATTTGCTTTCATGACTAAAACTTGAAACTTGCAGTTGTTGCAAACATGCATTTTGATAGAAACAACAAACTAAACAGTAGTTGACGATAGGGAGTATGAGAAAATTAAACAGCAGTTGAGGAGAAAGGCTTTAGAAGGACAGACTTACATTAACAGTTAACACCGGCTCTATAATGCCCTTCTCCATGTCAAGGGAGGGATAACTCAAGAATTTCAGCACAGAAATAAGCATTGCCTATACTCTACATTTTTTAGAGATTAATTATTGATATGATAATACTGGAAGGGATAGAGGATAATGAAGATAAGATGCACAGTGATGCTACATAATCAACTACCTATCCATGTAAGTACAGTGTTACAGGACAAAATGTACTGACAAGAGCAATGGGTTACATTTCTGCACTGGCATTGTCTGTGTATTCAACTTTTTGGTAAGAATAAGTATAGATCTAATAATTTTTAAGAAATGGTGGGTGAGGGAGACAAGATGCAGAGTAATGCAACACAATGAACTACTCACTCCGTCCCATAATATAAGTGTTTTGTACACTAGTGTAGTGTACAAAACGCTCTTATATTATGGGACGGATGGAGTAGCTGTTAATGTAAGTACAGTGATACAAGACGTACGGTCCTTACAAGAGGACTGCAGAGCTAAACTTCTTTAGAAGCATTGGGTTGATTCTAAATTTATGTAAGAGTCAATACGGATCTTATAATGTCCACCACATGGAGGATAAGGAGGCTAACATGTGCAGTGATGCTACATAATCAACCCGCTATGAAAGTAAGTATGGTGATACAGGGCAAGAGGTACTCACAAGAGCAATGCAGTGTGCAGTATAGTTGTGAGATCCTATGGTCCCTTGAGAATGGATATTCTCCTGCAAACAGTTTTCATACAAGTGAGACGGTAAGGCACATGCAGAAATGTAGTTCAAATTGTGATGTGATATCATAGATAGTACCTTACGCTGTAGACGAGACCAGTGTGTAACAAGCTTATTCTAGTCACTATCTAGTAAATGAAGCACCGGAGACTTTACAGAAATTTCGTTTAGAGGCTTGCCATCGAAGTGTGCTTGCCTCAGGTAGCAAAGATACTTCCTCAAAGCGTGCTTGAAAAGCACAACCAAGCTTTGCTCGTCTAGACTATCCAGTTTGGTCCTCGCCTATTTAAATGAATGAAATCTTTTGAGTTCTATCAGCAGAAACATAGGCACTAATTACCATGAATAACATTAGTACATTACTTACACGTAAGTTGCAGAGGAAGATTGGAAATTGTTGTTTGTCTGTAGTATAATCTTTCCATGAAGGAAAGATGTGCACAAAGTTCCTGGCAACAATAAAAGCTTTGTCTTCTAAACTGGGAAGAAGTGGAACAGGGGTCCTATTTGCTGCAATTGGGGCTCTCTCCAGTTTGAAAAGGGATTTGGCAACTGGAGTTGGTGTACTCTTTGCTGGAATGGGGGTTTTGCGTCGTAGAGCCGGTGCTATGTCAACTGGAATCATCATACTTTTTGCTGCAGTTGGGGTCTGCTGAGTTGGGGCATCTGAGATGGCCAGTGGGGTAGGGGTAGAGTCTGCTAGAGTTGGGGCTGTGTTTTGCGGGTCTGGTGATATTGCCACTACACCTAATGGGCTATTTGATTTATCAGGTGTCACTACCTTTTCCAAATACTTTGTTCGTGCTCCATCGCGATCAGCAATCGCCCTCTTCCTTTTGAACGTCTGATACACAAGAACAACATTTGAATGGAGAAATATGGTATGATGACAGATGGAATATGTACTGAAAATGGACAGGCATGGCATATTCACATATATGATGTGTAAACTAAGCAAATGGCGGTGTAACAAAGTAGAAGCAATGCAAAGCATCATTTGCAAGATATGTGCGACCAATATAACCTTGCCAAGTTAGAGCAAGCACCTTGATGGGTGAATAAGATAGGGCATCTGCCTTTGACTCTTCCACTAGGGAGCTACATTGACTTAGGTCTCCCTCTAGCTCAGAATCATTGTTAGGATCATATTCTGAACACGAATCTGTATGTGGAGAGCGTGCACATTCCATTGCATCCAGACTGGATCTCAGTCCCTTAACGCCAAGTTTGATAGCCATGTCATTGTTCTACTTTATTCTTCTCATGCGCCCAAGCTCATAATCATTATGATGATGTTCAGTATCTGAGATTCATGAAAACATAAAAAGTAGTCAGATTATCTCTGGAATGCATTGTGGATTCTACTCCAATAGTGTCTCCCTACAAACCCCTGCGTATACAAAGTTCATCCCCCAACCGTGCTGACCAGACCACACATAGAAATACAAACCTCTTATGTCTCTATAAGAGGCGGACACACATTTCAAAACTGAAGTAGGAACATTAGCATCATATCAAATTCTTATTTGAACAAATAAACTTCGGAATTATGAGTGGCATAATGTTTAGCTTCAAGGGTGGAGTAATGGTAGTGCGACACAAAGCATGTAGGCAGATTGTATTCCATGTAAAAGATCATAGTCTATGTAAAAGGTGGATATAACACTTTTCTTTCTATACAATGCAGTGTTCGTTGCCCACACATGATGGAAGAGATCGCACAGAGAAATACTATTCACTCATGTCTGCGGTTCCAGGATTTTGAAACAGGGTGGTCCACCCTAAAAAAATATTGACAACAAATATGACAAGGCAAGCATAAAGCTAGTGAATCAATCATTACTTGTGAGCTTACTAGGACAAGTATGCAGAATCGTAACTGCAGTAAAAGACCGTCCAAACTCTGAATCAAGAAGTTGGGCTAGCACTTATTGTTTGCAATTAATCGAAGTGAATAATTGGATATCATATCGAATGAGTAACAAAGACTAGTAAGATTGTCAACAAACCTGGCCTGCGGTAGTAATCTGGGTCAATATCACTATGACCAACAATCCAACATGACTAGTGTTTGTTCCTAGGAGAGGAATTTTGAAACCCTGTCAACTCTACAGGCGCGAAAAATTACTGAAACATCTGAACCATTAAATGTTGGTAGCACTCAGTACACAACAAACCCTAATGAGAGTCCTGCCTAATGAGTGATGAATCAATTAGAAAATGGTTGATGGGAAGTGGCTGCTGAGTGTTGAGGACGGCGTATCTCAGGATAAATTGGGTTGGCTGAGTGGGTGCTGCGCGCCTGAGCCATGAGCGGACTGGGAAGCAGGGCACGCCGGCGCGGCCGGGCAGCGGTGACGCTATTGGGCGAGCTGCTCCTGACCTCCTGTTAGTCCGGTGTCTCCTCCTAAAGTCATGGCGTCCAGCGACGGCAAGTCGCCAGCGAGGCAGGCGGCTGGCGGCGAGTAGAGATCAGAAGCGGAGCAGAACAGAGGGGAATCGGGGTCTGGAGGCATTGGCTTTTTTGTTTTTTTAGCGAAGGCATTGACTGGCTGACCATGTTCTAATCTCTTATGGTATACCGGCCGACCCAAAATCCCAGGGTGGGCCGTGGCCCACGCTGGCCACCCTATAGATCCGCCCCAGCGGCGCACATGCATTTCGAAATTAAATTAGGAACACTTAGTTAACCAATTAAACGACTCTATTTTACTAATATCAGCATCATATCAGATTCGTATTTGAACAACTAAGCTTGTTTAGCTTGATGGGTGGAGCAGTGCTATTATGACACGAAGCACGTAGGCTGATCGTATAGTGATCATAAAAGGGGGGAAACCCTAAGCATGACCAATTAAACCCTATTATGACTGTGCCATGGCAGATCTGAAGCTGCAAATTGCACAAAGGCTACTTAGCAACAAATGTTAACGTTGAACTAACAACTAAGATTCTAAGAGCTGAAAAGAAAGTACAGTAAACAAGTGACGATCTATTTTCTGGTTGAGATTAAAAAGTTGAGCAGATATGACAGAGTACCACCTCTCTTACGACACCGTGTAGGCATCGGTGGTACGATGGCTGTCAGCGACATGGAAGCAGATCTATGACGATAGACGGAGGCATCGGGGGATAAGTCCCATTGTGGTGGACGAGAAGGTCGTCGGAGCGGCCCTGGCAAGGTGGACGACGGCGCGGATGAAGCGAGAGGACGCGATGCAAGGCTCCTGGTCCGGCGCCGTGGATGAGGAACGTCGACCTCTTGCAGTGGACGACGCGGTCTGGGTAGGCGCTCCGGCTTGGTGGAGGAGGGCGGCGATGGATGGGGTGGCGGACGGAGGAGGCTGGTGTGGAGATGGTGTTCTGGCGCCGACGGTGTATGAATGGGAAAATGGAGGGAGAGGTGTCGGGGGAACCATGTCTTTGGGACGTGCTTGTCTGAAATATGGGGAAGTTACCAACTTAGCCCCCGTTTAAAATTTCAGACGTCTCGTCGGTTGGGGATAGAACGGTAATCTCGCATCTCCCCAATATTTGCCGAGAGCGATTTCGGGCGAGGAGAGGGTGTTTTGGCGCCCACGGTTGGCGCTCACGGTGTATGAACAGGGCTGACAGGTAGGGCAGTTTTGTCACATATGAGTGAAGTTACAAACCTGCCCCTACTTAAAATATTTGCCTAGATCGATTTCGGCCAAGGAGAGTTTGTTTTGCCGCCCACCGTGTATGAATGGGGAAATGGAGGGGGAGAGAGAGGTCTTTGGTACGAGCTTGAATCAAATGTGTTTTGCCGCCCACGTTTGGCGCCCACCGTGTCTGAATGGGGTGAGAGGCGGTCGTGTCACGTCTGAGTGAAGTTACAAACCTACCCCTATTTAAAGCAGTGGAAATCGGGCCGATAGGTTGTGCGTGTCAGGGGTAGACAGTAATTTCCATCTCCCAAACACTGGTTTCGGGCAGCCGATGTGGGAGTGGGTGTTTTGCCGCTTCTTTCGAATCTTGGGAGAATAAGCATTCACGTTTACCCTGGCAACTAAATTCGAACCCATTTTGTGTTCGATTACGAATCTTTATAAATCATTCTATGTTTTTTTATATATCTTCAAAAGCACAACAAAGATGTATTACACCTTTATATATGAATATGATTTACAAATGCCATGATACTCGAATTCAGAAGGTTGAATCCAGTTTAAGATGAATACGAATATTTGAAACCACTTTATGTTCAACTCAATTGTAACATGTATGACACAAGGAGCATATAGTGTACTCCCATTTAGATATGAATTTCAGAAGCCAAGCGATGTCTCAAAATTCAAAATACTAAGCCAACCAACCAATAATATAGAAAACGAACAGACGTATGACCACATATAGAGTATATGGATCAATAATATGAACTAACATACATAACCCAGGCCGCTGTACTATTTTTGGCTAGAAGAGCATCTTTTTTTGTACCAAAGCTAGTATAGCATCTTGGCCCTTTCAGATGCGTGGCACTTAAGGCCCATCTATGCTACTAGTTTTGCTCAATGCACAATCAGCCCGATTAGCATATTTTGTAGGCCTGGCATAGCAAACAAAATGAAATGTCTTTGCCTCAAAAAAAAAAAATGAAATGTCTCATGTTCTTATCAATTATTACAGACTCGTGCTCAAAAAAATACAGACCAAAACACAATTATTACATGATCTCTAAAACAAATGGTTCCAATCTATTACATGAACAAACAACACAAAGGTAATTCAATGATGGAAAAAACATTTCACCTATGATTTACAAAGTGTGATTTTAATTTCCTTTTTTCCTCCAGGACCTTAACAATGCGGTCAGTCTCAGCTTGCTTCGTTGTGAAATCCACCAAATATTTAATGGTTTTCATGAGTACTACTTCTGATTGTGCTGTTTGATTCCTCAACATGTCAACTTCATCTCTAAGTGCAGAAGCAGACTCTCTTTCTACCAATAGTTTAGCCTCCAGAGCATCAGCATTTGGCAATTCACAATGCACGATTGGGTCGGTGCCACTGCTCTGGGATGATCCAACGTCCAGGGGGACCTCGCTCTTTGATCTTGGGCTAACCTGTTTTGCCATTACAGTTCCGATTAGATTCGGAAAAGTTAAATTTAGCAGAACATCTCAACTGGGAGTTAGAACAGCAACCCAGTTAAACAAACAAGGATTTAAAGAGTTGCGATCGGATGCTGAAAAGTATAAGTTATTAACATCATTAGAGCAACCGGTTGCAGCAGCAAAGCAGTTAAACAAACAAGTTTTACAAAAGGGACCTATTGTGCCATTAGAGTTTCTCTTGGATCCTGAAAAGTTGAGTAGGCAGTAACTTGATTAGAGCAACAAGTTATAGCAGCAAACCTGTTACACAAATAAGTTTTCGAAAATGTACCTGATGTGCAATTGGAGTTCCAATTGGATCCTGAGAAGTTAAAGTTGGTAACATGATTAGAGCACCAAGTTACAACAACAAACCAGTTAAACAAGGAAGTTTTTCAGAACATACCTGTTGTGCCATCGGAGTTTCAATTGGATCCTGAAAACTTGATAGTTAGCAAGCATAAATAAAGTGTTGCAAGAGCCATAAGAAACTAACATCAAACTAGTAAAACTAACCAGTTTTGGCAACGTATTTAATTACACATGAACTAGTAAAACTAACAAGTTTTTGGCAACGTATTAAAGTAACAAGTCCATAGAGTTTACCAGCAACACATACATCTCTAAATTTCATTCATGAAAGCAAAATGATTCTGACACATATATATAAGTTAAAAAGATGGTGTCCCTCATATAAACCTAACAGTTGTCTCTCCATGAACATGCAAACATTACTAGTGCTAGAAGTCATAATAGCAAACAAGATAAACAAACAGGGTATCAGAAGGTAAATTACACATGAATTTTGTTGCACCCTAGAAGTAGATATGACCAGCTATCTACGTCCTTAAGTAGCTATTTAAGTTCAGGCACATGTAATTTTATAAACAGTAAGTAACAAACACATAGATAGGCGCAGTCTATAATAGTCTTAACAGGCTATGGCATTATGTAATCAGTAGCAAACTAAATTAAGGCAAGCAAGGTAATTGAACAATTTTTTAATCAGTGGCTAACTAAAATTTTGAGAAGCAGATAACTGAACTTATGCTAGCTCTTTGTACAGGCACACTGCAACTTCTTTTTCGCTTACGAGGTTCTACGAAGGAGTCCATGACATCACTTGCTTGGATACGCAGTCCCAATACTCCTTCCATCCCACACTGCATTTTGGTAAGTCGAATGGTTAATCTTATATGATGGTGCGACCTTGTTATATTATATGAGGACAGGTTGTTAGACTAGTTGTAGCAATACACACCACACTGGCTTTTACTGTATAATTCATGCAATTATATTTGGCCTATCAAGATCTAAGCAATCTACAATATGATGAAAAGACTGACATCCTTTTCATTATTGGCCACTCGGTTCATAGAAACAAGCAATTCAACCATTATGTGGATAAATCAAAAGCGCCACGAATACATTTCACTGCCCCAATCATACACGCATGCCAGTACAAATTAAATGAAATGCAGGGACTTACGCTAGCTCGTTGTACAAGCTCACTGCAGCTCTGCTTGCGCTTGGGATGTTCCATGAAGAAGTCCATGTTACCACTTGCTTGGATGTGCAGGCCATGTACTCCTTCCTCCCCCCTCTGCATTTTTGGCACGACGAATGGTTGATCTAATGAGAGGAATCAACCTTGCTGTTGTATCGGAGGACATGTACTTACAAGGTTATACGAGCGTGCAAGATGTGTACCAGATCCCGTAGCGCCGTCATGCTTCGCTGAAAAATGGTTTTGCTTGTTTCAGATGATAGCTCCAGAAGAAATAAGAGTTGAAGTCAGAGTTGCATAGGCGTATAAGCTAAGAGAGCGGTAGAAGGATATCCAAGCATCATCAGAACAGTGCACACGCAGTGTTATGTGGATACCTAGTTCGGGCCGGCGTTTGGGCATACTCGCCTATAGTGCAGGTCACTTCAGAGCCGTTGAGGGTGATGCGCTTGCTTTGGCTAGCCGCCTACGGAAGCAGATCTTGAGCGGCGGCGGAGCGCTACGTTGCGGTGGACAAGGCCGTTGGTGAAGCACCAGTGGGGGGTGGAGGTGCGATGATGTGCTCGGTGAAGTAGCCCCGGTAAGGTGGAAGACGACGTCGGTGAAGCAGACCTGATGCGGTGGAAGTCGGTGTTTGCGAAGCACGTCACTGCGGCGGCTGACGTTGTCGGTGGACCACCCGGTGCGGTGGATGAGGGCGTAGATGAGGCAGCTCCGGTGCGGTGGTGCAGCGCGACCGTCGTCTTCGTCGTCGTCGTCCGGTACGGAGGTGGGGAATGAGACGAGACGAGGGGCGATTCGAATTTTGCTTGGGTGGCGGCGAATTAGGGATTTGAGCGCTCTGGGCGCGGAAGGGGGCGGGGGAGGAGGGGGATTTTATAGGGCTGGAATTCGGGCCGCCAGATATTTCAATCCGAAACGTGGAGGAGCGAAGTTTATAACGTCCGTACGACACACGCCACCACCACGACACGACCGTGGTCTACCTAGTGCGCCTACATTTGAGAATGCAAATGAATCTTTTTTTCCATTGGCAAACGAATTTGTATGTATTACCATGCCCGTGTTTTCCTTGAAAATAATTAGTCCTTCGAAACGACATACTAGTAATTATTTAATGATGAGTTCTTTGAATTAGAGTGTGTTTGTGACATAGCGATCTCCAATTCTAACATGGATTTCGCATTTCATGGTATCCACGCTAAGTTTTTGAATGCAAATTCATATGTATAAGATTAACACTATGGTGGTGAGAAAACTTTGGATGTATTCAAGTATATGACCACACACATACAAAATACCACAACAATCGAGTCAATATTAGTGCATCAACTTTTCCAAACCATGCAAGTATGGCACAAATTCGAAATAATTACAGAAGCCATATGCATGGTCCTTAATTCAAATTTTACAATGTGCACTAAATTGAAACGTCAATATTAAGTTTATTACTATCTACATTCAAATGTTGTGTTTAGCCCCCCCCGACACACACTACATACTTCCTCTATCGATCAATCTTCCACTCTTAACCACCTTATAGAGCTATTGGTTTATGACACCCGCTCATTCTTTCTCTCCATGTTTCGATCTCTAATTCTCTCAAATACACAAACCCCTTCCCCCCACTCTCTCAACAAATGTATTTCTCTCACTGTAGTGACCCGACCCGAAAACGGTCAAGTCTCTGTGTAACTGTACCATCCCAAGATCATCCTGGCACACACTGTACATTGATGAAAATATCAAAGTTCAATCACACCTAATTTATTACATCGAATCTCATATAGAGTCTTTATTACATCAGAATAAATTCGGCCGAAGGCCAACTCATGAGATAAACTACTGCGGAAGCGTAGACGAAAAGCGAGTCCATCCGACTCCAAAGGGCAATCACCGAGCGTAGATCGTAGTCTCACTCCTGGTCGGAATAATCCTCTGCAACATGAGAGGTTGCAGCCGTGTAGGTCAGCATTTTGAATATGCCAGCAAGTCACAGAGAGAGAACAATAGTAAAATGCTATCACTATATGCAATTTTGGCTGTGGGGCTCTAAGTTTAAGTTTTTTTTCAAAAAGCCAATTTTTCCCTACAACAAAAAGGACTTGCTTGTAATTACTACAAAGTATTTGTTGTTAATGAGATGGTTCCGCCAACCAATGTCTCATACCCGAAATCATTATTAACCCAACAATTAATTAATTATGATTGATGTTGAGAGTTCCGAATAAATCCAATCCCAGAGGCTCAGATGTCCGTAACCGGGGACACGGCTAATCGATTAGGTTTCCACTCTGCAGAGTCTTGTGCACTTTACCCGCAAGAATCGTTCCCTCCTTTATGTCCTCGCACTGCATGGTGTTTGAAGACGGGACGAACGAAACATGGTCTTCCGTAGAGTTCCTCTGGGCCACTGCCGGTGCACATCCATTTCCTACCGTTCTTCTACATCTGCTGGCACCGTCCGTCCAGAGTCTCGCCTAGGGTCGACCAAGCCAGAGCCCATAGTGACTTGTGGCTGCACAGGTAAGCTTCGGTCAAGGTATATCCATCCGTCTCTTCGTGGCTGTGTGAAGCTTTCCGCAAGATGTCATGGCGCTTCTCCATGCATCCCTGGGTCAACCACTGGGTGCTCCAGGGTGCCCTTCCATCCGTCCTCCACCCAGTAGTGAATTGAAGTCCGTCTTGAGATCTTGAAGTCTTGGGGTTGTAGTCATCAACTTAACTCTCACAACTCCCATGTAATTCACTCAACCAATCCCGTCTACTAAGCATAGCAAAATAACTACAACGTTCCCGGGTATTGGTAACAAGGGGATTTGGGTTCAACCTACCACATGATACTACTCAAGAACATAAATCAAATTCACCTACTTGCATGCATGGTGGGGAGGATAACAACTAATGCAATAAAAATCATAGGTAAAATAGTACATGATCAAATGACTTGCCTTGGTGACGATCTTCAAACTCTAAAGACTCGTAGTAACAAGCCTCGCACCACGGATACTCTATCAAAACAAACAAGACATACATAAGCATACCATCATACAACTTAACACTACAACAGCAAGTAAAACTAATAATAACACAACCATTGAAACACACAAAGAAAACCAAAGCAAAACCAAAGAAAGCAATAAAACTCAATGCAAAGTCCTACTACAAGTAAAACAAGCTACAAATAAATTTTCTATTACTAATAAATTTTAACAGAAGCAATAATAAGGTTTTTACTAAATAACAGAAGAAAAACAACAAATAAATTTTATGCAAAAAGAATCAAATTAAAATCATTTGTAAAACTCCTATAATGCTCAAAACAAGTTTTCTAGTAGGATAAAAGAAATAAAATACAAAAAATATTTTTTTACTACAAATAAAATATCTACTGATAACTTAACAGAAACAAAACTAAAAATGTCAAAAATAACTAAACAAAACAATTTAAAGCAATTAAAATTAAAAGAAATAGCACAAAACCTATAAAGCACTAAAACAATACTGTTTTCTTTAAAACATAATTTTAAATAATCCTACAATTCAGCAATTAATTTCTACTGATAAACAATGTCACCAAGAATCAGTAGTAAAAAGAATCACCCAAAAATAATACTCCTAGCTCAAAATATAGCCAATCTTGTGATTTGAACAAATTTCATGCAAATTCAAATTCAAACTTTCAAATCTAGTCAAACTTGATATCTACAGAAACTTCATAAAATTTCTAACCTAATGCAAAAAGAATCAAATTACAACACTAAAAATCCTAGGAGATATTAAGTTTTTAAAACTGGAACTGTTCTGTTTTTAAAACAGAAACTAAAATAAATAAAAACACTACCGATAGGGCGATGCTACGTGGCGTGCTGCCAGTGGCTAAGAGGGATGTTTGACAGGAGTTATCGGACGGTTGGCCGAGATCTAGCAGAACCGTGCTCATGTTTAAATAAAAAGAAAACCGGTCAGGCTGGTTCGATCTAACCGAAATAAGCCGTAATAAAAACCGATCTAAAAAAACATAACTGTTCGCTGATCTAATCTAAGGCGTAGATTACAGATCCAACGGTGGGAGGCGACGGCGGCTTACAGCGAGGAGGTCATCGGTGGCGCGGCTCGGGCGTCGGTGGTGAGGCTCCTCCGGGGATCTTCGGCGGCGACGGATGGGTCAGGCGGGTGCGGCACGTCGAGAGGAGCTCGGGGATTGTCTCGGCGAAGCTGGACGACGACGGACGGCGGCTAGGTGGCGTGGCGGAGCTTCGGGGCTCCGGGCGCGCCGACGAGGGAGTGCGAGCACAGGGTGCTCTCTGTAGATGGAATCGGCGAGCAAAAATATGTCAAAGAAGTGCGTGGAGTTGGGCTAGGCCGATGGCCGGAACTAGAGTAGCTGGGGGTGCTCACCGGCGGGGAAATCGACGGCGGAAGTGGCGGCTATTGGCGAGATCGGGACGGCGAGGACGGGCTCTTCGGTTGGTTTTAGTGAGGGGTTTTAGGGGGGAGTCGAGGGAGGAGGGGTGAGGGTACTTATAGGGCACGATCCTTGGGTGAGGGGAAAACGCGGGGCGCGACCCCGGGAGAATCGGACGCGGCGGCGGCATCGGGTGCGTGCGGGATTTCGGGCGCGGCCATTGCAGAGGAGGGAGACGAGGTGGGGTCCGGTGTCAGTGAGCGCGGGGAGGGGCGATGCGGTCCGAGGCGAAGTGGGCGCAGGCGGGGCAGGCCACGGGTGGTGGTGGCCTGCGTCGGCCGGCTCGGCCTGGCGCGCCTAATGGGCTTCGGCCGCCTGGCTGGCGCCGGCTAGGGAAAGTTTTTTTTAAAAGAGGGGGAAAATAAATACTAGGAAAGAAATAAAATATTAAATATACTTATTATATATCAAAAATATCAGAAAAATAAATCCTAAATAATGAACTATTTTTCAGAGGCAAACAGAAAACTTTTAAAAAATCATTTTTTTGAAAATTCCAAATAAACTCAAATTTGAATTTCATTTCTTTTGGCATTATTTTCTTCTAACTTTTGGGGTGTCATGTTACCTCCTCTCATACTTTTTGATCAAAGTATTTTGTCAGGAATTTTTTTTGAAATGAAATTCAAATGCCAGTTTGAAATGAATTCAAATTCAAACAGAAAACTCAAATGCCTCTGAAATTTCATTTGACACCCAATTTTAAATCAAAATGCAATAGATGCTTAACTATAATTGTAAAGCATTCCAAATTGAAAATTTGGAATGTTACAAACCTACCCACCTTAAGATGAATCTCGCCCTCGAGATTCAGGTTGGCTAGAAAATAGGTGCGGGTGGTCTCGACGGAGATCTTCTTCTCGTTCCCAGGTGGCTTCCTCCTCGGAGTGGTGACTCCACAGAACCTTGCAAAACTTGATGATATTGCTGCGGGTAACTCTGTTTGCAGTCTTGAGAATCCTGACGGGCTTCTCCTCATAAGTCAGATCACTGTCCAGCTGTATGGCCTCTAGGGGCACTGTGTCTCTCAACGGGATATCCGCCATCTCAGCATGGCATTTCTTCAGCTGGGAAACGTGAAAGACATCGTGAACTCTTGACAGTCCTTCCAACAATTCCAGCTTGTATGCAACTTCTCCTCTGCATTCAAGAATTTGGTAAGGGCCTATAAATCAGGATGCTAATTATCCTTTAACACTGAACCTCTTGATTCCTCAAAGTGGAGACACACGGAGATATGCTCGGTCTCCCACTTCTTACTATCAGCGTAACTCTTCTGTCTCGACTGAGCTATCTTGAGTCTGTCACGAATCAACTTGACCTTCTCTTTGGAATCTTTGATAAGATCGGGACCAAAAGGTTTTCGGTCTCCAACACCATCCCACAACAATGGTGTTCTACACCTCCTTCCGTATAGAGCCTCGAAAGGGGCCATCTTCAAACTGGTCTGATAGCTGTTGTTGTATGAGAACTCTGCGTAGGGTAAATTTTCATCCCAGCTAGCTCCATAGTCTAGCGCACAAGCTCTCAACATATCGTCCAGAATCTGGTTGACATTCTCGGTCTGTCCATCTGTCTGCGGATGAAAAGCTGTACTGAACTCCAGCCTCGTACCCAAAGTTTCGTGTAACTGATTCCAGAACTTTGAGGTAAATTGCGTTCCTCTATCTGATACGATACTCCTCGGAACTCTGTGCAAACATACGATCCTGGTCATGTATATCTTGGCTAACTTAGCACTGGTATAGGTGGTCTTCACGGGAATGAAGTGAGCTACCTTGGTCAAGCGATCAACCACTACCCAGATAGAATCATAACCTGAACGAGTCATGGGTAATCCTGTGATAAAATCCATCCCAAGTTTTTCCCATTTCCACTCGGGTATCGGCAAAGGTTGAAGTAACCCTGCTGGCTTTAGATGTTCTGCCTTTACGCGCTGACAAACTGTCACAGCCCTAGAATTTGTTTGTAAATAGTTGCATCAACACCCATGCATCATGTTTAAATTTCTTCTTTAAACCTGAAATGGGGATTGATCAAACCCCAGCACCTCTTTGAAATACTAGGAACAACTGGAAATATTTTCAATGAACCCAAAATGCCCTTCAGAAAAGTTCATCATTTTTGAATTGGTTGGAAACCTCTGCCAAAAATGGTCTACATTTTTCTAGGTCATTCTGGATTTTTGAATTAATTTATAAGTTATTTGAGTTTGGGTATTTAAATGTCATAAATATTACAAAATGCTCAAATAATTCTGATAATAGTCGAGGGATGTTGGAAATATTGCAACATGTGCCCACAATTATTTTCAGGAGTTTTGAAAATGTTTTGGTATTTTATTTAAATCAAAACAGAGTTGCAATATTAGAAAACAGAAATAAATGAAGAAAAGAGAGGAAGAGGCTTACCTGGCGCTCACTTAGCTAGGCCCAGCCCACCAGCGAAGCGGTCGTCTTCAACCTCTGCCAGTAGGCAGAGGCGTGTCGACGCGCGCGCGATCGCCGTGGCCACCTCCCTGCCTGCCTCCTCGACTCCCTCGTCCCTATCCGACGCGCCTGGAGACGCCCAGAGCCCCCTGGTCCTTCTCTCTCACTCGCCGCTCTCTTCCCCCTCCTCTGTCTCTCTCTCATGCGGTCGCCCGAGCGCGCCCGCCGTCGTGCCGCCGCGAACGCCGTAGCCACTGCCCTCCCCTCGCCTAGCTTTCGTGCCGGGAAGCTCCGCCGCGTAGTCCCCTTCGTCTTCATCGAGCCACGCTTCGCCAGGAGCACTGCGATGCCCACACGCTGCCATCCTTTTCCTCGGGACATCGAAGATCGCCCCCACGACCCTGCACGCTCCGGCTCTTCCCCGAGCCCGCTGAGAATCGTCCCGACCTCGTAGTGAGCCCCCGCCTCGAATCCCCCTCTTCCCCGCGTCTATCGCACGCCGCAGCTGCCGTCTCGCCGGAGACCAAATTGCGCCGCCGCTACGAGCTCGAGTCTGCCGAGCTCGCTCGACCCCGCGGCCTCCCGTGTGCTCCACTAGATGCGGACGTGCGCGGGCTGTCTCCAGGTGGTCTCCGCACGTCCAGCCGCCGCCTGTAGCGTAGTCCGGCGAGTCCTCCGCTGTCGTTTTGGTCGCCGCCGGCCGAGCTCCGGCGAGTGCCAATGTGAAGAGGTCATTAAGGACAAACCGCCGTTCATTAAGCCCCCACGGCCACTGACAGCGGCCCCTACCGCAGTGTCAAACCCTAGTCAGCATCGGGTTTGACCGGGATTAGCCCTGGGTCACTGACCAGTGGACCCCAGTGGTCAGGTTTGACCTGGGTCAACCCTGTTGATTGCTGACGCAGTGCTAACATCACCGTGACACGATAAACCCTTTTTTGGGATTTAAAATAAACCAGGAAATTCCAGAAATTAGTAAAACTTCTAAAATTCATAGAAAATTAACCGTAGCTCAGATGGAAAAGATTTATATATGAAAAATGATCAGAAAAATATGAAGAATCTGTTTATGGCACTTCCATGCATGTTTGAACAAGTTAACCTCATTGAATAGGACAAATGATGATTAGGGCAATTTTTGAAATAACATCTGGAGTTGGAATTTGATCTTGTTTGGATTCCACTTCAATTAATTTGGCTAAATATTGCATTAGGTGAATTCAGTACCTTAATATGACATGTCATTCATGTGATTGCACATTGCATTGATTGTGTTCCTTTTTTGCTAGTCCGTGTTGTTCCTTCTCGGTAGCCGATGTTTCCGACGTTGTGATCGTTGTTACTGATGAAGAGCAGTACTATCTTCAGAAGTGACAGGCAAGCAAACCCCCATTGAGCATTCCAATACAATCCCACTCTCTCACTCTTGCTCTCTTTTACTACATTAGGACAACAACGAGTCAACTGTTACTTGTTGCGGTAGTTGAACCCAATCCTCTGCATGACCTGTCTTTGCCATAGTAAATAGTTGAAACCCACTAGCATGAGTAGTAGTTGTTTGAGCCATGATGTGCCTACTCATTCATGTTTACTTGTTATGCCTACTATGCTTAGAGTTATGTCAGGTCTGATTCATCCGGGATGTATTGGAATGGTGGTGAACATGTCCTACTGTTGAGAGCTAAGTGTGTGAACACGATTTGGTAAAGGTAGCGATGAGAGGCCATGTAGGAGTATATGGTGGGTTATCTCTTTGGGACCATCCTCAGGAACTGAGTTCTGTGTTTGTGATCCAAGATAGTTACTACCACACATTGGGCTCCGGGCGCTCCAAGCTCTCTCAACTTATTAATCGCCTTGATCTCTGTCGAGCAGTCGCAACTAGTTTCTGGTGTTTGTAGGATATGTGTTGGCGGCCGTGCGTAGCGCTGACCCTAGGGGTGGGCTATGATGCGGTAGAGACACCGAGGCACGGTGTACCAAGTGACACCCGAATGGTGCTCTTGGGAACCCTGCACTCATCGTTTGGGGCCGTGATAGAAACTTCGGCCGGACTTCCTTTGCGGATACAACCTCAAATAGGCGATAAACCTGGACTAGAGTCTTGTGTGGTTAGTCAGGTCGTGGCCGACACCCTCGCCAGGCTTCTGCTTGAAGGTTGCCGAGATACATGACGTGTACATGGTGGTAAGTGGTGGGAGCGTGTGTGAAGAAGTACACCCCTGCAGGGTTAATTGTCTATTCGAATAGCCGCGTCCGCGGATATGGACTACTTGGAAAGCTTACATTGTTCATAGACAAGTTGAAATGGATATTGTAAAATGCGCAAGATAAGTGTGAGTGCTATGGTTGGTGAAAGCACATTTGCTCCCATGGTGGTTTTGGTAATTTGTAACAACATATATCTCATTGAACTAATGTCCATTCAAGATAAAGATTTCAGGATGTTCAACGATTGGCATGGCAAGGACTAGAGATGTGGACCCCTCAAAATGCTAAGGACATGGATTGGCAAAAGCTCAAGACTCTACGTTTTTGTTAAGTGATCCAAGATCACATTGAGTCCATAGGAAAGCCAATACTATTAAAAGGGGATGAGGTATTGCTTAATGGTCTTTTTGCTCAAGTGCTTAGTGACATTGCTCCAAAACCCTCAACCACTTTCTCCATCCAAATATGTCCAAAACCTACATTCCAACTCCTCCCCACCGAAAATTCCTATCCGGAGCCACCGAGTTCATCTGGACTTAGCCACTGCCAAAACCCTAACAAATCGGATCCACCGATATGGATCTCGGTCCCACCGAGATGGCCTTGCCAACTCTCTGTAATCGTTTGCAATTACTTCGTTCCACCGAGATTTGCAAATCGGTCTCACCGAGATGGCTTGCCAACTCTCTGTTGCCTTATTGCTTCACTTCGGTCCTACCGAGTTGATGCAATCGGTGCCACCGAGATGAGGTTTGCCCTAACCATTGCACATCAGTCCATTCGAGTTGTTCCAATCGGTCCCACTGATATTCCTAACGTTCATATCTTTTACACAGGTCAGTGCCACCGAGATTTCTAATTGGTGCCACCGAGTTGCGTCAAAAGTGTGTAATGGTTGGATTTTGTGTGGAGGCTATATATACCCCTCCACCCCTTCTTACTCAGTAAGGAGAGCCATCAGAACGTGCCTACACTTCCACCATACATTTTCTGAGAGAGAACCACCTACTCATGTGTTGAGATCAAGAGATTCAATTCCAACCATTTGAACCTTGATTTCTAGCCTTTCCCAAGTTGCTTTCCACTCAAATCCTTCTTCCACCATAGCCAAATCTGTGAGGAGTTGTTTGAGTGTTGGGGAGACTATCATTTGAAGCACAAGAGCAAGGAGTTCATCAACAACACATCGTCTATTACCTTTTGGAGAGTGGTGTCTCCTAGATTGGTTAGGTGTCACTTGGGAGCCTCCGACATGATGTGGAGTTGAACCAAGGAGTTTGTAAGGGCAAGGAGATCGCCTACTTCGTGAAGATCTACCCCGAGTGAGGCTAGTCCTTCATGGACGTAAGCCATAGTGGAATAGGCAAGGTTGCTTCTTCGTGGACCCTTTGTGGGTGGAGCCCTCCGTGGACTCACGCAACCGTTACCCTCCATGGGTTGAAGCCTCCATCAACGTGGACGTATGATAGCACCACCTATCGGAACCACGCAAAAAATCACCGTGTCTTCATTGTGTTTGAAATCTCCGATCCCCTCCTTTACTTACATGTGCAATTGTTTACTTTCTGCTGCCTCACTCTTAGAATTGCATGTGTAGGGTGATGCTTGAGTTGTCATACTTGCTAAAATTTGCCCACAACTAAAATTGGGAAAAGGATAGATTTTTATTTGGTCAAGTAGTCTAATCACCCCCCTCTAGACATACTTTCGATCCTACAGATGGCCTTCTCGTAGGGAGACGGGAGCGGATCCATAGTGGTGTATTGTTGTGGTGACTATGTGGACTCGTGTGCGCTCTCTCCCCAAAGAAATTACTGGTAGTCGTAGTTTAGGATAGCCACTGAGTCAAAGCTGGCTTGCTATAGTTAAACTCCACAACCCCATTGTTGATACTGGTGGATATGTAGTTAGTTCTGGTGTAAGTCTTGCTGAGTACCTTTGTACTCACGGTTGCTTAATTTATGTTTTTGCAGAGGAGACTTCAGTCTCACTTTAGATTCCTGCGATGAGTTCGACGTTGATCGATTAGCTTGGGAATCCCAGACAGAGGTCTGGTCCCTATGGAGGGTCTTGTAGATAAACAGGCTTGCTAGCCTTCTTTCTTTTCAGCTGTCTATATTCAGACAGGTTATGCTTCCGCTTGTTGCTTGTATGACTTGAATGTTGGGTCACGAGACCCATGTTTGTAACATCATGCTATGTAAGGCTCCTCGGAGCCCTTCTAAATAAATACTTGAGTCATAGAGTTATGTTGTGATGCCATGTTGTATTTATACATATCGAGCATATTGTGTGTATGTTATTGAAATTCTTGCTATGTGTGGGATCCGACACCTAGTTGTTTATTCTTGGTAGCCTTTCTTATGGGGAAATGCCTCCTAGTGCTTCCACTGAGCCATGGTAGCTTGCTACTGCTCCGGAACACATGGATTGACCGGCATGTGTCCTTCTTTGCTCCTGTGTCTGTCCCTTCAGGGAAATGTCATGCGGTGTTTACTGGAGTCCTTGTAGCTTGCTATGACTCGGTTGCACATGCTGATGACTGACATGTGCATTGTTGGGTCATGTATGCCTGTCCCTGTAAGTTTGTGCCACCTTGGTTTATGACTAGTCATGTCGCCCCGGGTTCTCTGTCATATGGATGCTAGCGACACAATCATATACGTGAGCCAAAAGGCGCAAACGGTCCCGGCCCAGGTAAAGGCGGAAGCCGTGGGTTACCGTGCGTGAGGTCGCAAAGTGATATGATGTGTTACATGCTAGATCGATGTGACTTAGGATCGGGGTCCTGACAGCTTTGGTATCAGAGCCTGACTGTCTGTAAGATTACCAAGCCAAACTGGTCGATGTTGAGTCTAGAACTGCTTTAGTTATATAAGGGAATTGATTGTGGAAGGGAACGTAAGGCTCTTTTTAGTCCTTATCATGTGTCCTTCTGATTCTATGTCACCCTCTTCTTTTCTATGGGGTTTACGAACTAGGCTTCTCATCTATCTATCAGGATGACGAGTTACTAAGCTGGAGACTTATAGGAAAGGTGTTGTCTTCTTGGATCGGTGTTTCCATAATAATTCAGTTGTTATGTTGTCAGTTATCATGCAGGTTGTCTCATATTTCATGCCCGTACAACCGTTATGCTGTCCGAGTTGTCCCAGGTTTCTAAATAATCTGATGCATTTGCAACCTATTTTCTCCCCGTTCCCGATGTCTATTGGGCTAGACTAACCACACTATACATTGTGTTGAGGTATCCCATTACCTTGACATAATTTTTGAAGTTTTCAGGAAACTTGGATATCTCAGAGAACCACCCAGAGATTCAGCCTTTGTGTTGTGTCCCCGGTGTGATAATTCTGGCCATCATTTTCGAAAGCGTCTCGTGATGTTATTTAGTTAGTAGGTATTCCATTCCTGGGTCCCTGAACCCATGATTCATTCTACTTACTTCGTGTTGATAGTGATTGTTGCTCCTTTAGGATGTTTAGTAACTTTGTTCTAGTCTTAGAGGTCCGTGGTATATCATTCTTCCAATACCATGAACCAGCCTTGGCAGTAGTTCTTTTAAACCAAAAGATCACAACAAGAATGCTCTTGATGAGTTCTCCATTCCATAATTGTGACTCTGCCAATCCTTCCTATTCTGCATGGGTTATCCGGAAGAAATATGTTGAGCCTTGCTCGACATGCTAATCTATGCATCTACAACTCAGAAACTCATATGTTCCTTTGAGTTGTCCTTCTTTAGTTGTATTCCGACCATCGTCTATCAATTGATAGTCAAGAGTATGTGTGCATGTTCATCGATGCCTATTACTCTTGTGGTCTATCAGGCCATTCTAATTCAGAATGTCTAGGAGAAACAAACTCCAGCACCTCATCCATTTCTAGGATTGGGTCAAAGCAGTTGTATTCCACGAATCAAGAATGCCAATCCAGCTTCTGGTCTGTTCTATCTTGGAATGTTACCCCCTTTCATATCAAGTATGTCATGAGAATTGCACAACCTCTTATGAATTCTTGATACCATGATGCTCTCACCATCATTATTCATTTCTTGGTCCCCGTGTTGTCGTAACCGGAATACTGACAAGTGAATTGTGATGTGTGAAATCAATACTCCTAGCAGCCCCGTTGCTTGGTAGTTAATGGACAATAATTTCCTTCTTAGTGTGCTGATTATTGAATCGCCATTCTAAGATTGATCGTGCTACCTAGTCCATATTTCCTGGTGCACTCTTCGATCAATGAGTTAGGTTGTGCCAAGCTCTTTTGATCATATCATCTTGCCATGAAAAGCAAGATTGTTCTCGAGCTTAGAAATGTACCGGTGGTTCGTGATTTTCTGAATATCTTCTCGAAAGTATCACTAGGTTGTCCCCTGACCGATATGTTGAGTTCGTGATCAAGTTGGTTTTCCTAATAATCACCCCTTCTCCAAGGATTTGTGTTGGATACCCCTGAGCTAGTTGGTTAAGCTAAACAACAACTTGGAGATTTGGAAGATAAAAGCTTTGCCTAACCTAGTTCATCCAAAGGGATATCTTTTGTGTTGTGTGAGTGTTGAAGAAAGATGATACCTTCATCGATTGACCTTCGTGTCCAGTTGTTGGATGTATTGTCTTGTCCAATCTTTGGTTTGAGTATGGGCTATCATCAAATCAAAATCAGAACCAATGATTCTCGTAATGTTGTTCTACTCGTGGTTGTTTCCTCGAGCATACACCATTACATCTTTTGGTCTGACCAATGCTATAACCTTGTTCACTTAACTGTGGAATTCCATCTTCATGGAAATCTCGATGAGTTATTGTTGAGCCCATCAGCAACATTTTTATCTCCTCCATGATTTTGTTGAACATTAAGCTAGTGTTGGAAACTTTTGAAAGCATTACCTTCATGTTCCGCTCATGAAGTATATGTCACGGTGAAAGAAGTGACTTCCCCTAAGTTCATGTGCATTTGATGCAAGTTGCCGCCGTGAATTCGAGAAAGTTGTTTTGTTTTCTCTGGAATCATCCCAAGTCAGTCATGCATGTGCGAAGTATTATATGATTTGGTAGATTGATCACCTTCATTCCATATGCATTCCTAGCACACCAAGCCACTGATTTACTTGTTCAAGGAGAAGAAGTTCCTTCTTAAGAGTTAGACTTATGCAAGGACTTCGATATCCTCGATGATGGTTCCCAACCAGAACTCGGTAGTGTTTTGCTGTGAGACTTTTACGTGGTCATGCTTGTCTTGGACAGTGTGCTCATGTGTGTCTTGCAATCCAGCTCATGTTTGGAGCTTGCTTCCGTAGTTTATTTCCTAAGAATCTCGCAATGTCATCTCGTTGATTTGTGTTGCAAACTTTCTTTTTTAGACATGCTGAGTCTGAAGTATCCTGTCACCAACCAGACCTGAATCTCAGGAAGATATGATGGTTGGAATTTTCCCAAGATCTATGATGTAGGTTCTGGCGAGGTTGATGTTTTGGCCGACACACCTAGCCAGAAGATCTTTATTGAGCAATTTGACCATCTTCTCCATGAGGATTTCCGTGTGACTTATTCTAGACGTTGTTCCTTATGGATCCTTTGTGTTCCCGAAGTCCGACCTTCACTTGATGACCTTATCGATGATGCTTTTAAGCATGATCATGGTATCTAGTACATCAAGGAGAACATTAGAAGCGGAGTGCTAAATGTCTCTCGGTCGATCATCCAGATTTTGTTTCCCTGGCCTCGCTAAGGTAAAATCTAATAAAGTGTTATCTTCCTTTGCATCCGCATCCTCCATCGTGATTCATCATGGTAGTATGAGGTGTTACCAGGGTCTTGGCATAGATGTTGGTAAAACCCTGATGAATATGGAAATGCTCAAGTTCTTGAGAGCATCCTCAGGCACTAGGTTATATGGTCAGCATTAGTTGGAATGTGCCGTCAGTTTTTTTTGATTATTCTATAGCCATTCAATCAGTGGAATCATTCTCAACTGTTGAGCCTTCTCCCCAGTTACCAGAATCATTCCCAGCATTTGCATTTTGTTCCCAGCTTGCACCCGCCATTGTGCCATTTTACCATGGGCTGCCCTTCTCAGTAATTGTTGTTCAGGATCATCTTCAAAAGTTGGCGTACCATGGGTCCCATCCATTTCCGATGATAAGCAAAAATCATCCATTGCGTTGTCTTCAACAAGGTAGCCCACATCATCCATTCTAGTTTGAGTATGCCATTCTTTCGAACTCCTTCAAACGATCATTGTGAATTGCCTTAGGCTAGTATAGAGAGTTTCAATGATCTATGTATCAAAAGTAATTCTTTTTTCCACTTAAGGGAATATCTCTACGAGCCACCCCGTCTAAGGTGCCCGTTATGGTATTAAGGGCAATTAACCCCTCGCAACCTTGACAACCATTTACCATCTTATTCAAGCGTGGAATTGTTGCCTACCAAATTGAACCTTCGTCATCTACTTCCTTCCCACATTCCTGATGTGTGTTTTGTGTCTCAACTCAAGAGATGTTCTTATGTCTCACTCCATGGGTTGATCGTGAGTTGCTCAATCTTTGTGAAGATCGATTCCTGTAGAGTTTCCCTTTCTTCCCATCTTCGTGTGCGGATGACGATCTCGAAGCAAGATGTCCAATCAAGTTGATGCAATGAATCAACACCTTCAAGAAGTGCAAGCTGGATCGTGAAGATCGTGCTAATTTTGTGTCCCTTTCCTCTTACCTCACATCTTGAATCTCGGGACGAGATTCTTGTTTAGTGGGGGTGAGTTGTCACAGCCCTAGAATTTGTTTGTAAATAGTTGCATCAGCACCCATGCATCATGTTTAAATTACTTCTTTAGACCTGAAATGGGGATTGATCAAACCCCTGCACCCCTTTGAAATACTAGGAACAACTGGAAATATTTTCAATGAACCCAAAATGCCCTTCAGAAAAGTTCATCATTTTTGAATTGGTTGGAAACCTCTGCCAAAAATGGTCTACATTTTTCTAGGTCATTCTGGATTTTTGAATTAATTTATAAGTTATTTGAGTTTGGGCATTTAAATGTCATAAATATTAAAAAAATGCACAAATAATTCTGATAATAGTCGAGGGCTGTTGGAAATATTGCAACATGTGCCCACAATTATTTTCAGGAGTTTTGAAAATGTTTTGGTATTTTATTTAAATCAAAATAGAGTTGCAATATTAGAAAACAGAAATAAATGAAGAAAAGAGAGGAAGAGGCTTACCTAGTGCTTCCTTAGCTCGGCCCACCCCACCAGCGAAGCGGTCATCTTCAACCTCTGCCAGTAGGCAGAGGCGTGTTGATGCGCGCGCGATCGCCGTGGCCACCTCCCTGCCTGCCTCCTTGCCTCCCTCGTCCCTATCCGACGTGCCTGGAGATGCCCAGAGCCCCTGGTCCTTCTCCCTCACTCGCCGCTCTCTTCCCCCTCCTCTGTCTCTCTCTCGCGCGGTCGCCCGAGCGCGCCCACCGCCGTGCCACCGCGAACGTCGTAGCCACTGCCCTCCCCTCGCCTAGCCTTCGTGCCTGGAAGCTCCGCCGCGTCGTCCCCTTCATCTCTGTCGAGCCATGCTTCGCCAGGAGCACCGCGACGCCTGCACGCCGCCGTCCTCTTCCTCGGCACACCGAAGATCGCCGCCGCCATCCTGCACGCTCCGGTTCTTCCCCGAGCTCGCTGAGCTTCGCCCCGACCTCGCAGTGAGCCCCCGCCTTGAATCCCCCTCTTCCCCGTGTCTATCGCACGCCGTAGCTACCATCTCGCCAGAGACCGAATAACGCCGCCACCATGAGCTCGAGTCCGGTGAGCTCGCTCGACCCCGCGGCCTCGCGTGTGCGCCGCTAGATGCGGACGTGCGTGGGCTGTCTCCAGGTGGTCTCCGCGCGTCCAGCCGCTGCCTATAGCGTAGTCCGGCAAGTCCTCTGCCGTCGTTTTGGTCGCCGCTGGTCGAGCTCCGGCGAGTGCCGACGTGGCGAGGTCATTAAGGACTAACCACCGTTAATTAAGCCCCCACGGCCACTGACAGCGGGCCCTACCGCAGGGTCAAACCGCAGTCAGCGTCGGGTTTGACCGGGATTAGCCCTGGGTCACTGACCAGTGGACCCCACTGGTCATGTTTGACCTGGGTCAACCCTGTTGACTGCTGATGCAGTGCTGACATTGCCGTGACGCGATAAACCCTTTTCTGGGATTTAATATAAACCTGGAAATTCCAGAAAATTAGTAAAACTTCTAAAATTCATAGAAAATTAACCGTAGCTCAGATGGAATAGATTTATATATGAAAAATGATCAGAAAAATATGAAGAATCTGTTTATGGAACTTCCATGCATGTTTGAACTAGTTAACCTCACTGAATAGGACAAATGATGATTAGGGCAATTTTTGAAATAACATCTGGAGCTGGAATTTGATCCTGTTTGGATTCCACTTCAATTAATTTGGCTAAATATTGCATTAGGTGAATTCAGTACCTTAATATGACATATCATTCATGTGATTGCGCATTGCATTGATTGTGTTCCTTTTTTGCTAGTCCGTGTTGTTCCTTCTCGGTAGCCGATGTTTCCGACGTTGTGATCGTTGTCACTGATGAAGAGCAGTACTATCTTCAGAAGTGCCAGGCAAGCAAACCCCCATTGAGCATTCTGATACAATCCCACTCTCTCGCTCTTGCTCTCTTTTACTGCATTAGGACAACAACGATTCAACTGTTACTTGTTGCAGTAGTTGAACCCATTCCTCTGCATGACATGTCTTTGCCACAGTAAATAGTTGAAACCCACTAGCTTGAGTAGGAGTTGTTTGAGCCATGATGTGTCTACTTATTCATGTTTGCTTGTTATGCCTGCTATGCTTAGAGTTGTGTCAGGTCTGATTCATCCAGGATGGATTGGAATGGTGGTGAACATGTCCTACTGTTGAGAGCTAAGTGTGTGAACACGATTTGGTAAAGGTAGCGATGAGAGGCCATGTAGGAGTACATGGTGGGTTGTCTCATTGGGACCGTCCTCAGGTACTGAGTTCCGTGTTTGTGATCCAAGACAGTTACTACCACACATTGGGCTCCGGGCGTTCCAAGCTCTCTCGACTTATTAATCGCCTTGATCTCTGTCCAGGAGTCACAACTAGTTTCTGGTGTTTGTAGGATATGTGTTGGTGGCCGTGCGTAGCGCTGACCCTAGGGGTGGGCTATGATGCGGTAGAGACACCGAGGCACGGTGTACCAAGTGACACCCGAATGGTGCTCTTGGGAACCCTGCACTCATCGTTTGGGGCCGTGATAGAAACTTCGGTCGGACTTCCTTTGCGGATACAACCTCAAATAGGTGATAAACCTGGACTAGAGTCTTGTGTGGCTAGTCAGGTCATGGTCGACACCCTCGCCAGGCTTCCGCTTGAAGGTTGCCGAGATACATGACGTGTACATGGTGGTAAGTGGTGGGAGCGTGTGTGAAGAAGTACACCCCTGCAGGGTTAATTATCTATTCGAATAGCCGCGTCCGTGGATATGGACTACTTGGAAAGCTTACATTGTTCATAGACAAGTTGAAATGGATACTGTAAAATGCGCAAGATAAGTGTGAGTGCTATGGATGGCCTTCTCGTAGGGAGACGGGAGCGGATCCATAGTGGTGTATTGTTGTGGTGACTATGTGGACTCGTGTGCGCTCTCTCCCCAAAGAAGTTACTGGTATTCGTAGTTCAGGATAGCCACTGAGTCAAAGCTGGCTTGCTGCAGTTAAACTCCACAACCCCATTGTTGATACTGGTGCATATGTAGTTAGTTCTAATGTAAGTCTTGCTGAGTACCTTTGTACTCACAGTTGCTTAATTTATGTTTTTGCAGAGGAGACTTCAGTCTCACTTTAGATTCCTGCGATGAGTTCGACGTTGATCGATTAGCTTGGGAATCCCAGACAGAGGTCTGGTTCCTATGGAGGGTCTTGTAGATAGACAGACTTGCTAGCCTTCTTTCTTTCCAGCTGTCTATATTCAGACAGGTTATGCTTCCGCTTGTTGCTTGTATGACTTGAATGTTGGGTCATGAGACCCATGTTTGTAACATCATGCTATGTAAGGCTCCTCGGAGCCCTTCTAAATAAATACTTGAGTCATAGAGTTATGTTGTGATGCCATGTTGTATTTATACATATCGAGCATATTGTGTGTATGTTATTGAAATGCTTGCTATGTGTGGGATCTGACACCTAGTTGTTTATTCTTGGTAGCCTTTCTTATGGGGAAATGCCTCCTAGTGCTTCCACTGAGCCATGGTAGCTTGTTACTGCTCCGGAACACATGGATTGACCGGCATGTGTCCTTCTTTGCTCTTGTGTCTGTCCCTTCGGGGAAATGTCACGCGGTGTTTACTGGAGTCCTTGTAGCTTGCTACGACTCAGTTGCACACGCTGATGACCGACGTGTGCATTGCTGGGTCATGTATGCCTGTCCCTGTAAGTTTGTGACACCTTGGTTTACGACTAGTCATGTCGGCCCGGGTTATCTGTCATATGGATGCTAGTGACACAATCATATACGTGAGGCAAAAGGCGCAAATGGTCCCGGCCCAGGTAAAGGCGGCAGTCGTGGGTTACCGTGCGTGAGGCCTCAAAGTTATATGATGTGTTACATGCTAGATCGATGTGACTTAGGATCGGGGTCCTGACAAAAACATCACATACTGCTACATGCTTGGCAATATCCTTCTTCATACCTGTCCACCAGAAACTTTCTTTCAAGTCCAGATACATCTTGGTGTTGCATGGGTGTATTGAGTATGGTGAATCATGGGCCTCCTGAAGTATCAACTTCCTGAGTTCTGGATCATTGGGCACATAGATATGATCCTCAAACCATATAGTTCCGTGTTCATCCTCACGAAAACCTTTAGCTTTTCCTTTACTCATTCTTTCCTTTATCTCTGCAATCTCCTTGTCCGACTTCTGGGCTTCTCGGATTCTTTCGGTCAGAGTGGACTGAATCTCCAGTGTGGCAATATCCTCTCGGAACTATCTCCAATCGGAGATCTCTGAGATCGTCGGCTAACTCCTGGGGTAATCCTCCTGCTATGATCGTATTCACGTAGCTATTACGGCTCAAGGCATCTGCTACAACATTTGCTTTCCCTGGGTGATAATGTAATCTCATGTCATAATCCTTGATCAACTCTAGCCATCTCCTCTGTCTGAGGTTCAACTCCTTCTGCGTGAAAATGTACTTCAAGCTCTTATGATCCGTGTAAACATCACAACTGTTTCCGACAAGGAAATGTCTCCAGGTCTTGAGTGCGTGCACTACGGCTGCTAATTCCAAATCCCCGGCAACGGCGCCAGATGTTGATGATGTCTCTAGGTCTTTATGCGCAGGTACTTGATAGATGTTGATGATGTCTCCCCAGCAACGGCGCCAGAAATTCTTCCTGCTACTTGTGAGCTGCGTTGGGATTTCCCCGAAGAGGAGGGGATGATGCAGTACAGTAGAGATAAGTATTTCCCTCAGTTATGAAACCAAGGTTATCAATCCAGTAGGAGAATCACGCAACAACTCGTTAGCAGTACCTGCACACAAAACAACAAATCCTTGCACCCAACGCAAACAAGGGGTTGTCAATCCCTTGGCGGTTAATTGCAAGATTAAATTGTATGGTGATAGATAGATAGATCGAACAAAAATACAAAATAAAATAAATAAAGTAAAAGTGCAGCAAGGTATTTTTATGATTTTTAATATACGATTTGGATAGACCTGGGGGCCATAGTTTTCACTAGAGGCTTCTCTCATGAAAATAGCATACGGTGGGTGAACAAATTACTGTTGGGCAATTGATAGAAAAGCAAATAATTATGACGATATCCAAGGCAATGATCATGTATATAGGCATCACGTCCGAGACAAGTAGACCGACTCCTGCCTGCATCTACTACTATTACTCCACACATCGACCGCTATCCAACATGCATCTAGTGTATTAAGTCCATAAAGAACGGAGTAACACCTTAAGCAAGATGACATGATGTAGACAAAGTAAACTCACACATGAATAAACCCCATCTTTGTACCCTTAATAGCAATGATACATACGTGTCATGTCCCTTTCTGTCACTGGGATTGAGCACTGCAAGATCGAACCCATTACAAAGCACCTCTCCCATTGCAAGATAAATCAATCTAGTTGGCCAAACCAAATCAATAGATCGGAGAGAAATACGAAGCTATAATAATCATGCATAAAAGAGTTCAGAGAAGACTCAAATAATATTCATGGATAATCTGATCATAAACTCACAATTCATCGGAACCCAACAAACACACCGCAAAAAGTGATTACATCGGATAGAACTCCAAGAACATCAAGGAGAACATTGTATTGAAGATCAAAAAGAGAGAAGAAGCCATCTAGCTACTAACTATGGACCCGAAGGTCTGTGGTAAACTACTCACGCATCATCGGAAGGACAGCAAGGATGATGTAGAGCCCCTCCGTGATCGATTCCCCCTCCGGCGGAGTACCGAAAAAGGCCTCCAGATGGGATCTCTCGAGAACAGAAGCTTGTGGCGGCGGAAAAAGTATTTCGTGGACTCCCCTGTTGGTTTCCTGATTTTAGAGAATTTATAGAGGTGGAATTAGGTCAAACGGAGCCGTGTGGGCCCCACGAGGTACCTGGGCACGCCCCCCTGGGGCACGCCGTGGTGCCTCGTGGGCCACTGCTTCATCTTCTCGTCCCCTCCCGAAGCTTCTAGTGTTTGTTATGTCCAGAAAAAAATCTCCAAAAAGTTTCGTGGCATTTGGATTTCGTTTGGTACTGATATTCTGGAAAACCAAAAAACAGGCAAAAAACAGCAACTGGCACTGGGCACTAAGTTAATAGGTTAGTCCCAAAAAAAGATATATAAGTGTTGTTAATGTATATAAAACATCCAAGATTGATACTATAATAGCATGGAACAATAAAAAATTATAGATACGTTGGAGACGTATCAAACATGTCCGAGGAATCCGACTTCCTTTAACCAAAATTCACATTTGCTGAACTTGGCATAAAACTGATGTTCTCGGAGTTTCTCCAGAACTAGATGCAAGTGTTCCTTGTGTTCTTTCTCGCTCTTGGAGAAAACCAATATGTCATCGATGAACACCACGACAAACTGTCCAGATATTCCATAAATACCTTGTTCATCATACTCATAAAATATGCAGGGGCATTAGTCAATCCAAAGGACATGACGGTATACTCATATAGACCATACCTTGTGGTGAAAGTTGTTTTGGGTATATCCTGTTCATGAAACTTCAACTGTTGATACCCTGATCGAAGATCGATCTTGGAGAATACTCTGGCTCCAACCAGTTGATCAAACAAATCATTTATCATCGGCAGAGGATACTTGTTCTTGATCGTCACCTCATTCAGCGCACGATAATCTACAACCATTCTCAAGGTTTTATCTTTCTTCTCTACCAAAAGAACTTGGGCTCCCCAAGGTCACGAGCTTGGGCGAATATATCCTTTCTCCAATAACTCATTAATCTGCTTCTTGATTTCTTCCAAATCATTAGCGGGCATCCGATAGGGCCTCTTGGATATTGGGGCTCTGCCTGGCAATAACTCAATCAAAAATTCAATTTCTCTGTCCGGTGGCATTCCTGGTAATTCCTCCGGAAATACATCGGGGAAGTCTTGTACAACCGGCACTTCCTCCTGGACAACTCCCATGAGGGAATTTACCCGAGTATTCTTCGGTGTGTGCCTGGATACATACTTGATCCTCTTCTGCTCCGGGGTGGTGAGCAAAATCGTCTTGCGGGCACAATCAATGTTCCCTTCATACTTCGTCAACCAATCCATGCCTAGGATTACGTCCAATCCCTGTGACTACAATACAATGAGGTCTACGGGAAACTCATGATTTCCGATGCTGAGGTTCGAGTGACAACCTAAGCCTGCCGTCATCTCACCTCCTGGGGAATTGACCTGAAGAGGGCTCCTAAGGGTTCTAGTGGGCAAACCATACTTTTCCACAACTACCCTTGATATGAATGAATGCGATGCACCAGAATCAAAAAGTACCAATACTGGATGTGAATTTAACAAGAACTTACCAACCACAGTCTCTGACTGATCGTAAACCTCCTCCACATCAATGTGGTTCACATGAGCACGGGGAAAAGGATTGGGCTTCTTGGTTGCTGAGTTTCCGTTGCCGTTGCCATTTCCATTTCCCTGCTTGGCCTCCAGACATTCGGTGGCATAATGTCCCGTCTTCTTGTAGTTGAAGCAAGTGATATGACTCAGATCCTTCTGAGCCGGAGTGAGACGGTGCTGACTGCCATTGCCTCCATTTCCAGACTTGAAGTTGCTGTTGTCGTGACGACTGTTCCCATTTCCTCCATGGTTATGTCCTCCATGAGTATGTCCTCCATGGGTGTGGTGAGTGTGTCCTCCTGATCCAGTGTTTCCCGAGTACGGAGTGTAGCGGGGCTTCTGCTGAGCACCAGAGCTGTACTTGCCATGGCCATACTTCCTTTTACGGTTATCTATCTGCTGTTGCTTGCCTTCAAGAATGATGGCCTTGTCTACCAGCTCCTGGTAGTTGTTGAAGGTAGCCACCATCAGCTGCATTCCCAGTTCATCATTGAGTCCTTCCAAAAATTTCTCCTGCTTTGCGGCATCGGTGGCCACATCCTCTGGGGCGTAGCGAGCTAACTGATTGAACTCGTCCACATACTGCGCCACAGTACGATTCCCCAGGCATAAGTTGCGGAACTCATGCTTCTTCAAACTCATGGCACCAGCTGAGACATGAGCGGTGCGGAAGGTCTGCTAAAACTGATCCCATGTAACTGTGGCAATGGGATAAGTGGTGGTATAGTTCTCCCACCAGGAGGTTGCGGGTCCATCAAGCTGATGTGCGGCAAAGTGCACCTTCTCCGCATTTGTGCATCCAGCAGTTACTAGCTCCCTCCCGATCTTGCAGAACCAATCATCAGCAACAATCGGCTCGGTGCTGCTAGAGAACACTGGCGGATTCAACCTTAAGAGTGTGTCCTCCTGATCCAGTGTTTCCCGAGTACGGAGTGTAGCGGGGCTTCTGCTCAGCTCCAGAGCTGTACTTGCCATGGCCATACTTCCTTTTACGGTTATCTATCTGCTGCTGCTTGCCTTCAAGAATTATGGCCTTGTCTACCAGCTCCCGGTAGTTGTTGAAGGTAGCCACCATCAGCTGCATTCCCAGTTCATCATTGAGTCCTTCCAAAAATTCTGGATCAACATCTGCATCAAGGCATTCTGCTGTTGGATCAGTTGAGTGAGCTCCGGTGGGAAGTTAAATCCGGGGTCACGTCTTGGAGGCATCTGATGTTTTGGAGTTGATGAGAATTAGAATAGAACAAGGGTCTAAAGAGAAAATAACACTACCCATATGCATGCAACAATCATTATCACACCAGTCATTCATTTATTCAACTCAATCATAGTTCAAACTCGGGATACAAGTCTTACGACAAATCAAAAACATCGGCCTAATCGATCAACGAGAAAATAAAGGTAACATGGCGGTCATGACAAAGTGTCCTCCTCAGATATCCATGGTGGTGCATCCTCCAGTGTTGCGTCTTCCACTGGTGCGTCTTCTCTTGGTGCGTCCTTCAGTGGTGCTCTCCTCGTAGTCCTCATCATTGCTCACTAAGGGTCCATCGTCACCATTTGGTAAAGGTCTTCTCCCAGGTCCATCTTCTCTTCCACCGTGGCAATATAAGTCTTCAAGTTCTGGATCCTCTCCAGAAGGTCCTTGACTTCCTCTTCATGCTGATCATGGTCTTCGCGCACTTTGTCCTCCAAATCCAGTTCACGGAACAGCAGCTTCCTGAACATCTTCGTGCTTCTGCGCGTCTGAACCTCCAGAGTCCTGATGTGAGCCTCCAGGTCTTGGACAAATGAGAGGATGGAGTCGTCATTCACGGTGCGCACGATATCTCCATTTGCAGTTCTGCGGGAGATCATGGTGAGGTCTGATCCGATGAGCTCAGCCCTGTACTCCTCCCGGATGTGTCCAAGTGCACGATGAATAGCCATGTTCCTCTCGAGGATCCAAGTGGGGGAAGTAAACTGGAAGTCAATGGGCACCGAGAAGCTTCCAAAGGTCCTCCCTAGTATGTGCACCAGAATCCGATGACGAGTGTCCGTCGAAAGTGCCATGGTAGGAGTCCCGGTGATGGAAGGCAGAGCAATCTTCAACTCTCTGATGATCTGAACTAGCTGCTTGCTGAAAGGCATCGTCTCATCCGGCTGGCAAAACTCTGGCAGTAGGACTGGGGTGAACTCGGCGGCCATCTAAAATGTTGAAATCGGGGAGAAGTCAGAAATGAATAGGGGAGAATTACGGAAAAATAAAACATAAAATAAAGTAATTTCTTCCTATGGCTTTCTGATCCTAGGGGTTACGTCCTACGGTCAGCGTGTGCTCTGATACCATCTCTGTAGCGACCCGACCCGAAAACGGTCAAGTCTCTGTGTAACTGTACCATCCCAAGATCATGCTGGCACACACAGTACATTGATGAAAATATCAAAGTTCAATCACACCTGATTTATTACATCGAATCTCATATAGAGTCTTTATAACATCAGAATAAATTTGTCCGAAGGCCAACTCATGAGATAAACTACTGCGGAAGCGTAGACGAAAAGCGAGTCCATCCGACTCCAAAGGGCAATCACCGAGCGTAGATCGTAGCCTCACTCCTGGTCGGAATAATCCTCTGCAACATGAGAGGTTGCAGCCGTGTAGGTCAGCATTTTGAATATGCCGGCAAGTCACAGAGAGAGAACAATAGTAAAATGCTATCACTATATGCAATTTTGGCTGTGGGGCTCTAAGTTTAAGTTTTTTTTTGCAAAAAGCCAAATTTTCCCTACAACAAAAAGGACTTGCTTGTAATTACTACAAAGTATTTGTTGTTAATGAGATGGTTCCGCCAACCAATGTCTCATACCCGAAATCATTATTAACCCAACAATTAATTAATTATGATTGGTGTTGAGAGTTCCGAATAAATCCAATCCCAGAGGCTCAGATGTCCGTAACCGGGGAAACGGCTAATCGATTAGGTTTCCACTCTGTAGAGTCTTGTGCACTTTACCCGCAAGAATTGTTCCCTCCTTTATGTCCTCGCACTGCATGGTGTTTGAAGACGGGACGAACGAAACATGGTCTTCCGTAGAGTTCCTCTGGGCCACTGTCGGTGCCCATCCATTTCCTATCGTTCTTCTACATCTGCTGGCACCGTCCGTCCAGAGTCCTGCCTAGGGTCAACCAAGCCAGAGCCCATAGTGACTTGCGGCTGCACAGGTAAGCTTCCGGTCAAGGTATATCCATCCGTCTCTTTGTGGCTGGGTGAAGCTTTCCGCAAGATGTCATGGCGCTTCTCCATGCATCCCTGGGTCAACCACTGGGTGCTCCATGGTGCCCTTCTATCCGTCCTCCACCCAGTAGTGAATTGAAGTCCGTCTTGAGATCTTGAAGTCTTGGGGTTGTAGTCATCAACTTAATTCTCACAACTCCCATGTAATTCACTCAACCAACCCCATCTACTAAGCATAGAAAAATAACTACAACGTTCCCGGGCATTGGTAAGGGGATTTGGGTTCAACCTACCACATGATACTACTCAAGAACATAAATCAAATTCACCTACTTGCATGCATGGTGGGGAGGATAGCAACTAATGCAATAAAAATCATAGGTAAAATAGTACATGATCAAATGACTTGCCTTGGTGACGATCTTCAAACTCTAAAGACTCGTAGTAACAAGCCTCGCACTCCGGATACTCTATCGAAACAACCAAGACATACATAAGCATACCATCATACAACTTAACACTACAACAGCAAGTAAAACTAATAATAACACAACCATTGAAACACACAAAGAAAACCAAAGCAAAACCAAAGAAAGCAATAAAACTCAATGCAAAGTCGTACTACAAGTAAAACAAGCTACAAATAAATTTTCTACTACTAATAAATTTTAATAGAAGCAATAATAAGGTTTTTACTAAATAACAGAAGAAAAAAAACAAAGAAATTTTATGCAAAAAGAATCATATTAAAATCATTTGTAAAACTCCTATAATGCTCAAAACAAGTTTTCTAGTAGGATAAAAGAAATAAAATACAAAAATATTTTTTTACTACAAATAAAATAGCTACTGATAACTTAACAGAAACAAAAGTAAAAATGTCAAAAAGAACTAAAGAAAAAAAATTAAAGCAATTAAAATTAAAAGAAATAGCACAAAACCTATAAAGCACTAAAACAGTACTGTTTTCGTTAAAACATAATTTTAAATAATCCTAAAATTCAGCAATTAATTTCTACTGATGAACAATGTCACCAAGAACCAGTAGTAAAAAGAATCACCCAAAAATAATACTCCTAGCTCAAAATATAGCCAATCTAGTGATTTGAACAAATTTCATGCAAATTCAAATTCAAACTTTCAAATCTAGTGAAACTTGATATCTACAGAAACTTCATAAAATTTCTAACCTAATGCAAAAAGAATCAAATTATAACACTAAAAATCCTAGGAGATATTAAGTTTTTAAAACTGAAACTATTCTGTTTTTAAGACAGAAACTAAAATAAATAAAAAACACTACCGATCGGGCGATGCTACGTGGCGTGCTGCCAGTGGCTAAGAGGGCTGTTTGGCAGGAGTTATCGGGCGGTTGGCCAAGATCTGGCAGAACCGCGCGCGTGTTTAAATAAAAAGAAAACCGGTCGGGCTGGTTCGATCTAACCGAAATAAGCCGTAATAAAAACCGATCTAAAATAAAAAAAAACATAACTGTTCGTTGATCTAATCTAAGGCGTAGATTACAGATCCAACGGTGGGAGGCGGCGGTGGTGGCTTACAGCGAGGAGGTCGTTGGTGGTGCGACTCGGGCGTCGGTGGCGGGGCTCCTCCGGGGATCTTCGGCGGAGACGGATGGGTCAGGCGGGTGCGGCGCGTCGAGAAGAGCTCGGGGATGGTCTCGGCGAATCTGGACGACGACGGACGGCGGCTAGGTGGCGTGGCAGAGCTTCGGGGCTCCGGGCGCTCCGGCGAGGGCGTGCGAGCTCGGGGTGCTCTCTGTAGATGGAATCGGCGAGCAAAAATATGTCAAAGAAGTGCGTGGAGTTGGGCTAGGCCGATGGCCGGAACTAGAGTGGCTAGGGTTGCTCACCGGCGGGGAAATCGATGGCGGAAGTGGTGGCTATTGGCGAGATCGGGACGGCGAGGATGGGCTTGTAGGGTAACGCAGCAGAAAACAAAAAAATTCCGACCTACGCACCAGCCCAGGACCACTATGAAGACTGCATACAAGGTTTGATCTTTTCGTTACCGACTCGTAGCGCAGTGGAAGTAGAGTCGATGACGATCGGCGGTGCAGATCCCTGCAGCTAGGATTTACAACGTCCCAACCGTGAGGATGTACTCCCTCATCTGCCCCTCGGACAGCCCTCCAGGAGGCAGTCGGTCAGTCCCTCAGACGGTGTCACGGACAGCCCTTCGGGAGGACGCTCGAAACTCGAACGGTCAGTTGGACAGCCCTTCGGAGGACGCTCAAAACTCGGACGGTCACTTGGACAGCCCTTCGGGAGGCACGCTCGAACAGCCCCTCGGGCAAAAATATCGAACGTACGACCGCTCTACGGGGTTGCACACATACGGTGTCATCTATCCGGCAGGGCTTCGCCGTCCAGAACTAGTTCCCACCGGAACCCAGACAGCCTTTCGGCTCTACGAAACTATTTCGCGGGGAGGGAGAGAGAAGCCAGATCATGCATGGCACTTGTATGTGAGAAAGGAGTGAGTGTGGAGAGTGTCGTGGTTTTGACACGGCGGATGCCCTTGTGAAAGGACTTAGAGATGAGGCCATTGCACAAGTGTGGAAGCTTAGCGGGGTTGATCGGGAACGAGAAGACGTCGGGTTACCCAGGTTCGGCCCCTCACGGTGGAGGTAAAAGCCTACGTCCTGCTTGATTATATTGCTATGGTTCTTGATTACAAGGATGCGGATTCGCTAACCTAGCTTTCGATGAGATTGCAACTTCGTCTTTTTCGTATAGGTACTCCCCTTTATATATACAGGTGGAACCCTAGATTACATGAGAGTCTGGGTCATTCTTTGACCCGTCTCCTACTCTGCCCTACTTGTCCTCCAAGACGGCCTTCACGCCACTCACCTTTTCGTGAGCCAGCCCATTGCCTAAGCCGGCCTATCCTCATTAGGCCTCGTCAGAGCCGGCCCATGAAGAGTCCCTCAGCCCCGCAGTGAGCTGACCCGCTGAGCCAGCTCTATGGCCGGGTTATCACTCTGCCGGGTCTATGTGCTGGTAAACATCCCCAACATTAGCCCTCAGTTTGACTTGAATTTATTCACGTTAAACTTAATCCTGAAAAAGCAAAACATTAGTAAGATATTCTCCAAGTGCTTCCCAAGCCGGTCCTTTAGAACACTGTCGTCGACCGGCTCGACTTGCTGGGTTAAGTAGATCGATGGGTCATTCCTTCAGGTTCAGACTTAGCATTTTGTATTTCCTTTTCCTGATGACGTCGCAATCCACCTCCGCAAAATCCGGGATGAGATCATGCTGTATCTTTGAGTGGGTTTGTATGGTCTTGTCAGGCACGAAAATCGAGGATCCCACAGCCGAAAATTACTGCGCCGCCTGGGTCTCCGCACCCGCCGTTCCAATTTTTAACTGTGCCTATAAAGAGGCCAGCACACCCCTACTTCACTTTTTATTCTTCTTCTTCCTCGCGCCTGCTTCCTCTTGCAACCGAAGCACCGCCGCCTTCGAGCTCTCCGACCACCTCGATCGTGCCCTCTCCGTCGCCCCAGTCGCCGCCGGAGCTCATCCAAGACCCTCCGGCCATCTCCGCCGTGCACAGGTATGCCCAAATCCTTCTCTTTAGATCTGTATCGCCCCCATTTTCTGCGCAGTTCATCGCGTATTCATCAGTGTTCATCTTATCCTCTCACTAGCAGATCCAGATTCATCTGAACCTCCTGTATAGGCACCTTTAGTATCGCGATGATGCCATTTTTTCCATTTAGATCTCAGTACTTCCTTCAACAGACCCTCTTTGCAACACGAGCGCTCATATTCCCCCATGTTTTAGGTCTTTAAAATTTTCTTTTCCGAAGTATTTCTAGATCCGTAAAAATAGCTGCTTTGTCGGATTCTTGTTTGTAACTAACTCAACACTTAGCAAATATCCAAACACCACTGAAATGCTGGCGCCGGCTCATAAATTTCACCGGCTTTTCACTGCTGTCCATAGCTTGCATAAATCTGGGTCATGAGTTTAACTATCATAGTCGTCTTATCATTTTGCCGGGTTATACCTCATGAGCTTAACACGCCGGCTTATCATTATTGCCTTTGCAGTTGGAATCTGAAATCGTCATGCCCCCCAAGACCGACAAGTCCTGCAACTGGGTCAGATTCCATGTCTCCACCCTCATGCTAACCGAGCTCGTGGGGCAAGGCCTCTTGCCGGCTCAAGAGACAATCAGCTGGCGGGCGCCTGATGAAGAGAGCACCCCCCAGCCTAAGCAAGATGAAGTGGTGGCCTTCGCAGATCATCTTCATAAGGGTTTTCATCCGCCCGGGTCAAAATTCTTCCGTGACGTTCTCCACTTTTTCGACCTCCGACCGCAGGACCTTGGCCCAAACTCCATCACCAATCTCTGCCAGTTTCAAGTTTTTTGCGAAGTGTATCTCCAAACAGAGCCAACTGTCCTTCTCTTTAGAGAATTCTTCTACATCAACAATTATACTGAGTTCACCGATGGCCCTAGCATAGAACTTGGTGGCGTCTCTATTCAAAGGCGAAGAAACACTCCTTTTCCTGAGGCCAAGCTGGTGAGTCATCCCAAGGGTTGGAACAAGACTTGGTTTTACTGCAAAAGCACTGCTCCTCAAGATGAAAACCCCCTGCCGGGTTACAGACTGGACCGGCTCAACGCCACGGTTGCCTTTCCGGGTTGGCCATCAACAGAGGAATGTAAGCAAATTGCCCCTATTTATTCCAAGATAAGGGCCCTGGTTGCGAACGGCCTTACCGGAATCGACTTGACCCGGTGCTGGATAAGCTGGCGAATCCAGCCCCTTAGCCAGAGGGGCGACTTGATGTGTAATTATACTGGCGAGCCGGCTGACGTTCAACGCTTCAGCCAAGTCAATTTATCTGTGAGTGACATCAACAAGGCCACCAAGAGATTATTGGGAGAGCCTCAAGAGAAATGCAACAAAACCGGGCTAGCACCCTTCCGCTTGATTAACCCGGTGCCTTCAGTAAATACTTGTACCCTCTTATTTTGTTCTTGACCTGCTTTTTTCCTCTCAATCATAATCGCCGACTTATTCCAAATGCAGGGAGACGGCGAGTTTTGGAAAAGGAAGAAGCCTCGACAACTCGCCCCCGCTCCAGTGGAGCAACAGGATGAGCCGGCCGATGCTGATGAGCCTGCTGCAGAAAATGAGGCTGAGGTATAACTCGACTCGCTTGGTCGTCTTTTTATTCACCTTGCTAATGCCCCTTCTCTTCAGGATGAAGCTGAGATTAGCCACACCAACGAGCCAGAGGTAAATTTGATCTCTTCAGACTCTGACTCTCCAATACCCATTCGGAAGAAAACCCGGGCTGTAATTCGCAAGGTTCGAAGGAAGCCCCGGGTTGCTGTCCGTAAGGTCCCTTTTTCACACCAGGATGCTCATTTGGATCCCAAATTTGTTTTGAAGAAAACACATCAAGCTAGGACCTCCAAAAGGAAGACCCGGAGCAGTGAGGGCGAGTTAAGTGGCAGACTTCCGTATGAGCCACCATCCCACAGAGCTCGGGCAGAGGTGCTTCTTAGTCCAACTCCCTCTTTTCCTCTAGCTGGTTGTTTCAAAGAGCCCTTACATTTAAATGACTCGGCATATCAGACATCCCCCTCCTCGAGCGAGTCAAGCGCTACTCAGGCGCCGGCTTTTAACATCAATCCTGGGTAAGCAATCACTCCTGTGACATAGCGGTTCCTTACTCTTCACCCTTTCAAATGAATAACTCCTTTGTTTTTTATACAGCGGCAAGGCTATCAACAAGAAAGCACCTGCCGGGTCATCTGACCTGGTCATTCAACCAGGCCCTCAAGGGGAGAGAGAGACCACCTTGGTCAGCCAGGACGAGCCGACAGTCCAGAACAGCCCGCCACCTCAAGACACCGCCAGCCCGGCTCGTGCTCCCTCGCCTGTTATCCAAGAACGAGAAAATCCAACTGAGGAGCAGCCCGAAGAGCTGCCCGTGGCACCGGCTCATGATGACGTGGTGGTGACCGGAGAACAGCAAGCGACTCCGGAGGCTTCTACCGCTCTTACCAAAATCCCTGCCAAGCTTGAGCCGGCCTCGAAGGACAAGGGAAAGACGGCTCTTAACTTTTCTTCGTTCGAAGACCAAGATGCCAGTACTCTGCACCAGGCTGTGCTGACCCGGCCGTCTGAAAGCCGGGACACAGAGATCGCCATGATAACTTCATTGAAGTGGAAGTATGAGGTAGGTTGCACCCTTCGCTCTGTACCATATATATATGTAGCCCCCAAGGGCCGGGTCATTATGGAATGATGACCCGGGACTTCAAAATTGAACTCGTAAGTAGAACTTCAACCAGCGACCCCAAAGGCCGGCTCGCCATTAATGACGGGCGGGTCTTCATAACTTAGCAAGATAGATCAATTTATGCATTAGCCCCCAAGTGCCATGTAGAGTGCCCGCAGCTGCATGGAACTTGCCTTGATGTTTGTTTTAAGCTCGAAAGCATGTAGCCCCCATGTGCCGGGTTGTCCTTTAGGGCGGCTCGGATCATGCGTGTATGATATATAACAGACTGTCTTGCAGGATATGCTGGATCAAGTGGAGGCGCAGGCTTCCTTCTTCCGAAAGGAAGCACGGAAGGAGAAAAAGCTGCGCAAAGAAGCTGAAGAATCCGCTGCTAAGGCCAACAAGTCGTTGGTCATCGTGTGGAACACTTTGCAAGAGACAGAGGCCGCAAGAGCCGCCCAAGCCGCGCGAGCTGAAGAGGCTGAAGCCAAACTTGAGCCGGTGACTCAAGAACTGGCGACTCTGAAAGGCCAAATCACCGCCATGTGCCGGGCCATCTTCGGTAAGCAAAACAGACCGTGCGCCAATAGTTCTGACTTAAATATGCTAAGCCGGCTGGACTGATCGTGTGCACGTACTTTGGCAGGTCGGAAGAATCAAACTCTTGTGCAACAACCAGTGGTGAAATTGAAAGCGGTGTACACCCTTGTAGAACAACTGTGCATAGGCGGCTGTCGTTGCATAATGGCCGCCAAGAACACCAAGGCGCCGCCGCAGTTGATTGCAGACACGTTGAAAGAGCTGTCAGTCGTGCCCAGGTGGTTTGAGGACTGGAAGAAGGCGTGTTGCCGCACTGGGGCTCTAACAGCACTTGCGCGAGCCAAGGCATACGTGCCCGAGCTCGACCCGGCTCAGATTGTGGGCGGGTACCCAAAGTTCAACATGGACGACTCGCCATTCACCAAGAAGGATTTCCAACGCTGCATCAAAGAAACCCGGGTTGCAGCCACCGCGATCACAGAAGAGGCCGATCTGACCAAGTACCAGTCGCCCTACTCAAAGGAGAATGAGAGGATAGAGCCGCCTAACCATGAGCCGGTGGCCCTAACCCGTATGCGTAAGCCATCCTTTGCTCCTGAAGTCGACCCCTCCTCCCTGATATCCGCCGATGCCCTATTTGAAGCATTGCGCTCAATTCAGTGGTCGACCGGCGAGTCAAGTCAAGAGGCGGAGGATGACGACGGCCGCGAAGAGTCGGCACATGGTGCTTCATCGGGCGCTGGCACCAGCTCTGACCCGGCGACATAGACGCCGGCTTATCCTTTTTAGGCCAAACTTTGTAAAAATCTCTGTCGTGGCCGCAGTTGATGGGCGGCTTGTAATAGGGTAGTATGAAACACTTGGTGCTGATGCCAGTGCCATCGTGTACTGAGCTTGTTTATTGCCTGTATCAATACTATGGATGCCATGCTTCTGTAAATCCTCTTTTGGGCTTCGAGAGCCGGTTTTTGCAATAGAGTGATTTCGTTGAAACAATAACAACTGCATGTAATGGTTACTGATGAAATCACATGAACGAGTAATCTTTGTTACTGTTTGCAATGAATCAAGAATATTAAATAGAACTAAAATAAATGCTACGCATGGATGTATGCATGTATGCAGAGATGAGATGAGTGCAACAAAAAGAACATAAAGCGCAAGCCGGAATATGCTTGCAATGGCTGGCTCATAAAGCGCAAGCCGGCTGCTAAACACAACTTGAAAACGGTCGGCTCATAAAGTGCAAGCCTGAATATGCTTTCATGAAGCTGGCACTTTGGCCTGTTGGTTTGTCCTCGCTCTCTGAAAGCCGGCTCTCACACAACCAATCGGACGTTTTAACGCTGACAAGTTCAGGGTCACCTATGTGATTGACTCATCAGACGTACGCCGGGTCATTTTTAGGGAGTAGCATCTTGCTAACAGGCAGGTTTAACCAACTTTGTGGCATCTAGCCGGGTTAAAGGGTTTTGTAAGCTAAACTCAATTGAGTTGGAAGCCCCCAAGTAACCAAGATCGACAAATAAAGATCCAGCACACAAATTTTGAGGCAAAACAACACCTTGACATAGTGCTGTTGGTCGCTATTTTATTTGATCGAGAACAGGTATATACACGATGAAAGGTATGTACAAAGATATGACCCAGTCGATGACTTAGGTGTAGTACGGCCGGAGCTGGGCAATGTTCCAGGGCCGGCTTGTTTCCTCCTCAGAGGTACGTGATTTATCTGCCTCACGTATATCAATCAGGTAATATGACCCGTTGTTGAGATTCTTGCTGACCACAAAGGGCCCTTCCCAAGGTGGGGAAAGCTTATGCATGCCTGTCTGGTCTTGTATCAGATGGAGCACTAAGTCACCTTCCTGAAAGGTGCAGCTTCGAACTCTACGGCCGTGATAGCGACATAGGTCTTGCTGATAAATTGCTGATTTGGATGCGGCAAGGTCGCGTTCTTCCTCTAGAGCATCAAGAGCGTCTTGGCGAGCCTGCTCATTATCTGATTCCACATAGGCCGCCACTCGAGGGGAGTCATGACGAATATCGCTTGGAAGTACAGCTTCTGCACCATAGACTAGGAAAAATGGCGTATAGCCTGTTGACCTGTTAGGAGTAGTCCGTATGCTCCAAAGCACCGAAGGTAATTCTTCTTCCCAGCAACCCGGCGTGCGCTGCAAAGGCACCATGAGCCGGGGTTTGATACCACGCAGCAATTCCTGATTGGCCCTTTCTGCCTGTCCGTTGGACTGAGGATGCGCAACCGATGCTAGATCAAGCCGGATGTGCTCCTGTTGACAGAACTGTTCCCTAACTCCCTTGGATAGATTAGTTCCATTGTCTGTAATGATACTGTGCAGGTAGCCAAATCAAAATATCAGCTTTTTCAGAAATTTGACAGCTGTAGCCGCGTCGCAGTTGCTGACCGGCTCTGCTTCCACCAACTTGGTAAACTTGTCCACAACCACCAGTAGGTGCGTATGCTTGTTTTTAGAACGTTTGAAGGGTCCCACCATGTCAAGCCCCCAGACCGCGAACGGCCAAGTAATCAGGATCATCCTCAACTCTTGACCCGGCACATGGGCCTGGCGAGCATATTTTTGGCAACCATCACACTTACGGACAATGTCCTCTGCGTCAGCATGAGCCGTGAGCCAGTAAAAACCGTGCCGGAAAGCCTTCGCAACCAGTGATCTTGAGCCGGCATGGTGTCCGCAATCGCCAGAGTGAATCTCATTGAGAATTGCACGGCCTTCTTCAGGTGAAACACAACGCTGAAAAACACCAGTGACGCTTCATCGGTGCAACTCGCCATTGACAATAGTCATAGACTTGGATCGTCTGATGATCTGCCGAGCGAGGATTTCCTCTGTTGGCAGTTCTCCTCGGCTTAGGTAAGCCAAATAGGGGACCGTCCAATCAGGGATAGCGTGGACAACAGCCACTAGAGCCGCCTCCGGGTCAGGAATAGCCAAGTCCTCCTCTGTTGGTAACTTGACAGACAGATTGTGCAAAACGTCTAGGAACACATTGGGTGGCACTGGCTTGCGCTGAGAACCCAAGCAAGAGAGTGCGTCTGCTGGCGATCAATATGGTCAACTTGATAACCTTTGAAGTGTCCAGCAACATTTGTGACTTCCTGCCGATAAGCCGCCATAAGGGGATCCTTGGAATCCCATGTACCTGAAACTTGCTGGGCCACTAAGTCTGAGTCGCCCAAACACCTGACCCGGCTCAGGTTCATCTCCTTGGCCATCCGAAGCCCATGAAACAAAGCCTCATATTCTGCTACATTGTTAGTACAGGGGAACATGAGTCTCAAAACATAACAGAACTTATCTCCTCGTGGGGAAGTAATCACAACTCCAGCCCCCGAGCCTTCAAGCTGCCTTGAGCCGTCAAAGTGTATGGACCAGTATGTTGTGTCGGGCTTCTCTTCGGGAGCCTGCAACTCTGTCCAATCATTAATGAAATCCACCAACACCTGAGATTTGATTGCTGTGCGAGGCACGTATTTGAGATGATGCGGACCAAGCTCGATGGCCCACTTAGCCACCCGGCCTGTCGCCTCCCGGTTCTGGATTATATCCCCAAGAGGTGCTGAGCTGACCACAGTGATTGGATGTTCGTGGAAGTAATGCTTCAGCTTGCGGCTAGCCATAAACACTCTGTAGACCAGTTTCTGCCAATGTGGATACCGCTGCTTGGACTCGGTTAACACCTCACTGATATAATACACAGGGTGCTGGACTGGGTATTCCTTGCCATCTTCCTTGTGCTCTACCACAACTGCCACGCTTACCGCTTTGTTATTTGCAGCAATATATAGCAACATTGGTTCCTTCTCACGAGGGGCAGCAAGGACTGGCGGCTCAGACAACTGCTTCTTTAGGGCCTCAAAAGCCTGATCTGCAGCGTCACTCCAGACGAAGTTATCTGATTTCTTAAGCAACTGGTACAACGGAATTGCCTTCTCTCCAAGCCGGCTTATGAACCAGCTCAATGCCGCAACCCGCCCAGCCAGCTTCTGCACGGCATTCAGATTGGCCGGCTTAGCTAGGGTTGTGATTGCTTTGATTTTTTCCGGGTTAGCTTCAATGCCACGCTCGGAAACAAGAAATCCCAGAAGTTTTCCTGCAGGGACACCAAAAACACACTTCTCCGGGTTAAGCTTCATCTGGTAGACATGGAGATTGTCAAATGTCTCCTTGAGATCCTCCAACAGAGTTTCTTTCTTCCGGGACTTAACCACAATGTCATCAACATAAGCATGAACGTTCCGCCCGATCTGTTTATGAAAGCAGCTCTGGACACAACGCTAGTAAGTCGCCTGTGCACACTTCAGATCGAACGGCATGGTTGTATAACAGAAAGCTCCAAAAGGTGTGATGAAAGCCGTCTTTTCCTGGTCTTCCAGCTTCATTTTGATCTGATGATAGCCAGACTAAGCATCCAGGAAGCATAAGCTCTCACAACCAGCCGTAGCATCGATGATCTGGTCAATACGGGGCAAGGCAAAGGGGTCACTAGGACAAGCCTTATTCAGGTCTGTGTAATTAACACGCATCCGCCAAGTCCCATTTTTCTTCAGAACAAGCACTGGGTTAGCTAGCCATTCAGGATGGAAGACTTCGACGATGAACCCGGCAGCTAGGAGCCGGGCCACTTCTTCACCAATAGCTTTCCGCCTTTCCTCATTAAAACGACGGAGATACTGGCGAACTGGCTTGAACTTGGTATCCACATTAAGGGAGTGCTCAGCGAGTTCTCTCGGTACACCTGGCATGTCAGAAGGTTTCCATGCAAAAATGTCCCGGTTCTCACGGATGAACTCGATGAGCGCGCTTTCCTATTTGGGATCCATATTTGCACCGATGGTGAACTGCTCAGAAGAGTTCCCGGGGTGAAATCAACTTGCTTTGTGTCTCTGGCCGACTTAAACTTGAGCAGAGGGTCTGACTCCGTTGTGGGCTTCTTCAGGGACGTCCTGTCTGACGGGTCAACATTGTCCTTATAGTACCGCAATTCCTCCGCAGCGCAAGCCGTCTCGGCGTATGTTGCATCTCCTTCCTCGCACTCGAGTGCAATCTTCTGGTTCCTTCCACTGTGATGGTTCCCCTTGGGCCTGGCATCTTCATCTTCAAGTAAACATAGCACGGCCGTGCCATGAACCGCGCATAAGCCGGGCCGGCCAAATAAGGCGTGGTATGGGCTCTTAAGCTGAACCACCTCAAAGGACAGGAACTCAGAACGCCAGTTATCCTCTGAGCCAAAGGCCACCTCAAGGGAAATTCTTCCCATGGGATAGGCTGACTTGCCAGGAACAATGCCGTGAAAGACTGTAGAGGACGGGGTTAACTTCTTATCGGACAGATTCATCCGCCTGAACGTGTCGTAGTATAGAATATTGATGCTGCTGCCTCCGTCCATGAGCACTTTAGTAAGTGTATAACCGCCGACTTGTGGTGCAACCACCGAGGCCAGGTGGCCCGGGTGATCGAGGAGGACAGGATGATCCGCCCTGCTCCAGGTAACCGGCTGTTCAGACTAGTTGAGATAATAAGGGGTGGCCGGCTCAACCGCGTGGGCGGCTTGTCGCTGCACCTTTTCGATCCCACTTGCAGGTATTGGTGATGAAAATATGATACTGTCCACTATTTAACTCTTTCGGGTTACTCTGAAACCCTGTGGCACTAGCCTGGTGCTGACTTGCCTGGTTGTTTCGCTGATTGCCGCCTCCAGTGTTACCAGCCCCCTGAAACCCGCCACCTTGGCCACTGTTCCCTCGGAAACCAGGTCCTACGAAGGGCCCTTGCAAGCCGGCTCCTGAGAAGCCGGGTCCCTGGCTTGCGGGTTGTCCGCCGTTGCTGCCCCCGTTGTGATGATTCTGAAAGACCCGCTTGGCAAACTCTTGCATCACATAGCAATTTTCCCAGGAGTGTCTGGATGGCTTACCATTGTAACTGTGCTTCGGACAAGGAGCCTTGAGAGCTTCCTCGTAAGTGAGAGGGCGATTACCAGTGGACTACCTCCTAGAACCGTCGTTCTGACGTTGACCCTTGTTATCTGCGTTTGTGTTCGCCACCAGATCAGAGCTGCCATCGTAACCCTTGCGTTTACCGCCGTTGTTGTTCTGACCATTACTGTTGTTCTGCTGCTGACCCTTGCCACCAGCTTTCTTCCCCTTATCAGATTTCTCTTCGTCCGATAATGGATCCTTGGTGTTATCTGACTCCCCATACCGGGTTAAGACATCCATGAGGTCACCCATATCTTGGACCTTTCGCTTGAGTCGCCCTAGCTTCTGGACCAGGGGCTGAAACTTGCATGTTCATTCCAGAATGAGCACTGCCTGAGCCGCCGAGATGTTGTCAGAACTGTGTGTAGCGACCCGACCTCAAACGGTCAAGCCTCTGTGTATCTGTGCTATCCCTGGATCAGTATGCTGGCACACACAGTACATCAATGTATATATCAAAGTGCAATCACATGTATAAATAACGTAAAACTGATATATACCTCATAAGTCTCAGCGGAAACAAACAAACGGGTGTGGAGTCCCATCAACGCCATCGGCAGGTTGAGTGTAGACCGTAACCCTATATTCGTAACTCTTACCCGTCATAGAAATACCTGCAACATGATACGTTGCAGCCGTGTAGGTCAGTACATTGAATGTACCGGCAAGATCACAAATAAGAGAAACGGATGATAAACTATTCTATATGCAATATGGCTTTGTGGCTCTGTGTCTGAGTTTTGTTTGCATAAAAGCTGCTTTTATTTTCCCCACAACAAAGGAATAATCAGGAGTTTTCACTACGGAGTTATCTACTATGACATGGTTCCGCCAACCGATGTCTCATAGCCCAGAACAATTCTATGTTGCCCACAATTAATTATCAGTCCAGTGTTGAGAGTTCCGAGATAGATCCAAGTCCAGAGGCTCAAGTTGTCCGTAACCGGGGACAGGGCTAATCGATTAGGTTTTAACTCTGCAGAGTGTTGTGCACTTTACCCACAAGATTCGATCCCTCTTTTTACGTTCTCGCACTTCAGGGTGTTTGAGAACAAGACGACCGAAACATGGTCTTCCGAAGAGTTCCTCTGACCACTGTCCGGTGCTCATCCAATCATACCGTAGTTCTACATCTGCTAGCACCGTCCCAGCCAGAGTCACAACTAAGGTCAACCAAGCCAGAGCCCATAATGACTTGCGGTTGCACAGGTAAGCTTCCGGGCATGAAGTATTCTTCCGTCTCTTTGAGTCTGTGTGGAACTTTCCACATGAGTACTGGCCTACTCCAGCTAACAACGCATCCACTGGGTACTCCAGGGTGCCGCACGGTCCAATTTCCACCCAGTAGTGTGTATTGAAATCTTGTCTCGAGTCTTGAAGTCTTGAGGTCTTGAAGATGCAGGCCTTGAAGATGCCATCATGGAGTTGTCGTCATTGACATAGAGTCTTCATGAAATTGTCGTCATTGACGCAGAGTCCTCCTTCTCACACCACTCACGAACACTCATACCAAACCCCGTCTACTATAGCGTAGCATTAAAATAAATAACGTTCCCGGGCTCAGTAACAGGGGAGTGGGTTCCTACCTCATGCATTCTACTCAACTACAAGATTCAATCACTACTGTAGGAATTGTTGGAATGGTAACACTAAATGCATTAAAAACATAGGCATGATAAAATGGTCAAAGTGAACTTGCCTGGTAATAGTTGATGAAGATTATATCGCTCTCAGAAAACTTGATATAACTATTCGTCACTCTCCGAGGTAATCTATTATAATTCACACAATTGCATACACATAAACAATCACTCTAACAATCAAAAAGAAAGAAACCACAAATAAGACTCACAAAGGAAAAACCAAAGGAAATCCAAATAAAACTAAAGGAAAACTCAAAAGCAAGGCTAGGGAAAAGTCAACTCACACAATTTAACCACAACAACACTAATCTACCCTAAACAAATAATTAACCGTAAAGAAACTAATAATTTAACAGCAATTATTTTACTAAACAATTTACTAGCAAAAGAAATTACTTTAAAAGCTATTATAAAATTCTAGTTATGACATAGGCAATTTCTAACACCAAGAAAATAACTAAAACAATATTAATTAATTACAAAAACTAAAATATTGTTAAACAACAGAAACAAAAGTTAATTATATTAAAGTGGCAAAAAGAATTACATTTTAATATAACAAAACTAATTCTATTAACTATAATTAGGGCTAAGCAATTTATACCATAAAACATCACTAAAATAATATAAATAACTAATCTAGAGCAAAGAAAATATAATCCTAATGAATTAACAGAAACTAATTTACTACATTATTTTAATAGCAAAAGAATCCAAATTAATAACTATTTATATCACTAGTTAATAGCTATTCATGTTTTAATCCTAAACAGTAGCAAAACAAACTTTAATTAATTCTAAATAATTACTTGCTGTTGTCTAACAGAAATATTCTACAACATATTAAAATCTACAAAAATAATTAATTATAAATAATTAAATACAACAAATTAATGACTAAAACAACTACATAAGCAAAACAGTACTGTTTTAACTAAAAGCCTAATTTAAATTATTCTAAAAATACCCAAATTAATCCTACTGCAAAAAAATTCAACTAGTGACTAGGAGCAAAAAGAATAAATCAAAAACCTATTTTTAAATAAAAGTTATAAGCAATATAGTGTTTAAAGTAAATCTGTTCAAATTCAAACTTAAAAACTTCAAACATGAAAAACTTTTGGATCTACAGAACCTACACAATTGTATGAAACCGTAGCAATTGGAATCACTCCATTTGGATCAGTAGACTAGGAGATATGATTTTTTTAGGATTGCTATTTTTCTGAAAAGAAGAAATACGGGATTTTCCTGTAGCTCACCGGGAGTCGCCGGAGTTGGGGAAGATGAGCTCGGAACCGATGATGCGGTGACACCCGGAGGATGGAGAGAACGGGACGGGGAAGATAGCGTCACAACAACCTCAGGGGAGGCCGAGGAAGGACCAACCGAGCCTCGGGCGGCGGTGAAGAAGCCGCCGGAGTGTACGAACTCCGACGAGCAATTATGTGAGATAGGGAGGGGGATAAGCTCCCATAGGAGAGGTATTTGGGCGAGGGGAGAGAGGGCAACATGAGAGGGAGGTATTTATAGGGCGAGGGGGTGTCCAAGTGCGTGCGTCCATGGCGAGAAAAAAATGGCAAGGCCGGATCTCCGGCGAGCAAAATCTGGGGCATTAATTGCCTCTTTAATGAGAGGAGGTGTAGGGGAAGGAGGGGAATCCATTCAGCGATATTTGGGGCGAGGGGGACCGAGGGAAGGGGGTGGGGCGTGGGGGAGGTGCTACCTCTGTACGTGCGTGCGTGTGTGCTGGAGGTAGGAGATGAGCACGGGGAAGATGGGCCACAGCGCTTAGTGGGCTTCGGCCATTTTTTTTAAACAAAAGACAGATCACAAAAAAATAAATTATACTTTTATATAGACATATTATATATAAAAAAATTCAGAATAAAATTTTCTAAAACATGAACTATTTTTCAGAGGCAAATAAAATTCACTGAAATTCCAATAAATGCAAATGCATTATGTCGCCATTTAAATAATTCAAATTAAATTTTGAAATATTAAAAATAGCTCCAAAATGGTTTTCTCCTATGTTTCCATTGGAGGGAATAATTTTACACTCAATTCCATATATTTATTATATAGGATAAAATAATTTGCATAAAACCAAATAAAGCAATATTCAAATAAAAATAAGGAATGGTTATTAAATTTAATTCAAATATTTTTCAAACCACTTTGGGTTGGTTTCATAATTTATTTCCATATATTTATTTCCAATATTTGAAGGAGTCCTATTACCTTCTCTCTTTATTTATTTTGAAATACATGGAAAAGATTTTGAAACCCATATGGAGGATTTCCAAAAGTGGCTCAAATGCCATTTTGAAAATAGCCTCACTACTTCCCACTCTATTTCAAAATGTGAAGAAGTCATGTTATCTTCCCTCATGAAAATCCTTGAGTGGCATAAAGTTTCTGGTTTGAAAATATTTTCAAATGGAATTCAAATCTTTTCAAATCCCTTTTCTTTTCTTTAATGGAAGAAGTCCTATCATCTTCACTCTAGGGTTTTGTGATGAAATGAATTTGAATTCTTGGAACCCCAAATGCAAAAATAAAAGTTTGGGAAAGTCCTTTTATTCCCTCTCATTCAACTTTCAAAAGATTCAAATTTTCACTCAATTTCACACAATCAATCACACAACAATCAAACAAACAATCATAATTATTTATTTAATATAACATTCCAAAATTTAGAATTTTGGGATGTTACACTATGTGTGACCTCCGCAACCCGGCGAGCCCAGTGATGCACTGACTCATCCTCGCGCTGGACACAACGCTCAAGATCAACAATTGTGGTTGGCCTTTTACAGGTTCCCTGGAAATTCTTGATGAAGCGCTCCTTCAGTTCCTGCCATGTGTTGACAGAATTCGCTGGTAGGTTTTTCATCCAGGTGCGTGCAGGGCCTTCCAACATCAGAGGCAGGTAAAGCGCGCACACTAACTCACTTGCGCCCAACAAGTCCATTGCCAGCTCATAACTCTCGATCCACTCGGTGGGCTCCAGATTCGCTGTATAGTTAGGAACCTTCCGAGGACCTTTGAAATCGGGGGGTATGCGCGCCTCTCGCAGCGCTGGTATTAAACATGGAGTTCCGATCATGCGGCTTGAAGAGCCCCCAAGTCGGCCATCTGGCTGGGTTGCGACGGGGGAGTTGACATTCGGCGGCGAGTTGATATCCAGCGGCGGGTTGACTCGCACCGGTGTGTTGATGTGCGCCGGCGGGTTGCGCCCTGCACGCACGTTTCCCTCCTCCCACGCTCGTAGAACCCGAGCAGCATCCGCAATGTCCTGCGGGATCCTAGGCTGACGTTGATCCGCCAGTGGTGGGACGGCCCTTCTGCGATGCACGCTGCTGGAAACCGCTGGTGACTCCGGATGCCGACTCCTGGTACGGCTCTGGTGAGGGGTTGAGTGAAGACGGTGCTGGCTATGCGAGTAGTTGGCCTGCTGCACTACTGCGGTCTTAAGCATTGCAATAGTGTTCCGGGCCTCTGTCTGAATCGGGCCGTCCCCCTCAATCGGAATAGCTGCCAAGTTGTGGGTTGCTGCCAGCACATTATCAACCGGGTTAGAGTAGTGTCCAATTGGGGTCTGGAACCGGTGAGACGGTGGCTGCTGCTGTTGGTCTGGCGTGCGATGCTGGGCCGGCTCCCGCTGCTGAACCGGCTGTTGCAAAGGCGGCTCTCCCATGGGGATGACTCCAGCCCCCGGGTTCATCAGAGCCGGCGGTGTGCTGAACAGCCGAGTCGGCTCGAGATTGGCCGGAAGCCGGCTCTGATGACGCCTCCGGGGGACAAGTTCCGACTCGGCCTGTCAGCGGCTTAGGTAACTCGCCTCCTCCTCCAGACGCTGCCGCTCCTCGGCAATCCGGGCCTATTCCTGTACCATGCGGGCGTTCTCCGCATTGATGTCCTCTTGGATCTTGGCCATCTGCTCGTGACACTTCGTGATCTCCATGTTGCGCGCCGCTGCGTTCTCTGCAGTGACCGACTCAGTCAACAGGGCTGCAAGCGTGATCATCAAGTCCACGAGCGCCTGAACCCCGGTTTTCTGAGAGCCGGTGGCCGACGCGCCGGCTCCTCCTGAGCCGGCAAGGATGTTGTTCTACCCCGACGTTGGATTGGCCGGGTCACGCACCGGATCTTGCCTACCCGCCATGTATACCGCCGTGAAGCGAGGTGGCTGTGGGCTCTCTGGAAAGACGTCGTCCGTGTGCCCGAGCCCTCCAGCATGCGGAGGAAGGATTGACTCGGTTTCTCCCGTCGAGGACTCGCCGTCAGATTGGACGAGCGTGTCATCTTCAGACAGGGAGTTCTCTGACAAGGCCACCCCTTGGGCGAAACCTACGAAGACATGGTTCCGGGCGGCTTGACACGGGCCGAGTCTCGCCTGACTCGGCCCAACGTGGCGTGCCGACTCAACGCCGGCGATGCTCTCCAATCCGGCGGCCGACTCGCCGACCACGCCGATGAAGGTATGGATTTTGCCAAAGGGGACCCGGTACCCATACTCAATCGAGTCGGCGTCGGGGCCCCAGTATGAATTGTCGATGTAGAACTTGCCGCGGCGGCTTTTTGTCATCATGACAACCGCGTACCTCCCGAACCCTGGAAGAGATCCCGCTAAGAACTCAACTCCACCATGCATAGGCCCCACGGTGGGCGCCAGCTATCGTGGTTTTGACATGGCAGATGCCCTTGTGAAAGGACTTAGAGATGAGGCCATCACACAAGTGTGGAAGCTTAGCGGGGTTGATCGGGAACGAGAAGACGCCGGGTTACCCAGGTTCGGCCCCTCACGGTGGAGGTAAAAGCCTACGTCCTACTTGATTATATTGCTGTGGTTCTCGATTACAAGGATGCGGATTCGCTAACCTAGCTTTCGATGAGATTGCAACTTCGTCTTTTTCGTATAGGTGCTCCCCTTTATATATACAGGTGGAACCCTAGATTACATGAGAGTCCGGGTCGTTCTTTGACCCGTCTCCTACTCTGCCCTACTTGTCCTACAAGACGGCCTTCACGCCACTCACCTTTTCGTGAGCCGGCCCATTGCCTAAGCCGGCCTATCCTCATTAGGCCTCGTCAGAGCCGGCCCATCAAGAGTCCTTCAGCGCCGCAGTGAGCTGACCCGCTGAGCCAGCTCTATGGCCGGGTTATCACTCTGCTGGGTCTATGTGCTGGTAAACATCCCCAATAGAGAGTGCCTCTCCACCTCTATTTATAGGAAAACCCAAGGGGTAGGGTGGCTCCCAAAATACCAAAAACCCCATCACATGGATTCTCCACAAGGGTAAAATGGGAAGGCTAGAGGAGCACCATGGATGGGCTCCTCCTTGGCTAGCCAACCTCATGGGGGCCCACCAAAGGGGGTTCCTTAGTCCCCAAGTTCTTCTAGAAGCCTTTTGGGAAAAGCCCTAAAAGGTGGCTTTCCATAAAGTAGCCCAAAAAGCACTTTCACTATTCACGAAAACATTTTTGCGCGACCGTTAAATCCGAAAATATTTCTGTGGGTCTTAGAACAATTCCAGTACCCACTAAAATGATTTTGGACGCGTTCCAAAACAATTCCGGATTAGTGATTTTCATCCGCGAAAAGCAACCAAACCGGTTCCGGCAGCTCCGGAACATTTCTGGTTTTTATCTCCGAAAAATCCCAGAAGTTCCGAGAACAATTCTGGCACTCTCCAAGAATTTCATGGCATGTGCCAAAACCAATTTGACTTAATGGTATACCCTGAAACAACTTTTCAGTTTTACCGAAACTATTCCGGTGTTCTCTGTCCGAGACTTTTCCGTTGTCTCCGAAACTTTTCCGGTGACTTTCTCTCAGACTCCCTGTCTAGTATTCAGCAGATAGATGACCCTTAAGCATGTGACCCTATAGGTTCAGTGAAGTATAGACATGACTGGAACTCTTTCCGATCAATGATCAACATCGGAGCCGTGGACACCCATATTGACCCCTATACCCACACGAATAAATATTCGAGTGAAGCTCCAGTTGCCGTGTGCTATTCTTGTTGCTTCACGATATGTTACAAATACCCGAGGTGAGAGTTATCGGCATCCCCGTGGATCAACAACTTGTCCACTGTGCCAGTTACCTTGTTACCGGTTTTTGTTCTCTTTTCTCATTCCTGTGTTCCGGCATCCCTGTGATCAAATCACAATGTGTCTGGCCAGACGATGATGCATACCGTAACACCGAGAGGGCCCAGAGATATCTCTCCATCGTCGGAGGAGCAAATCCCAATCTTGAGCTATCAAGTTACTTGACATACTTTTCCATGAACCCGTAAGCCGCCATAATAGCCACCCATTTACGGATGACGTTTAACAAACCCCAAAGTTCATGAAGCAAGCATGAAGAAACTCGATACTCTCATGGGCTAAGGAATTATGCAAACATTAACTTTCTCTGTGTTATTAACCATTAACTTGAACGAATGTATCTCATAGCATAACATCAATTCGGGTCGATTCAACACAAGTGTTCTCCTAACATTGTGCCCTCAAAGTTGTCGGCATAGTCATGCCCATGATCAGGAAAACAGAACCATCATGCAACACTTGAGCTAGTCTTAGAGGCCAGACTAGGAATACATTTTACCGTTTATTATTCCAGACGTGCATATGAGTCTTCCTCCGAGCCTCGTGGTTATTGTAGACTCGAGAACCATAGCAGTTATAGCATGGAATATATACTTAATTACGAACATGGGGATAAATAATAACATTTATTATTGCCTCTAGGGCATATCTCCTACAGACTCCCACTTGCACTAGAGTCAATAATCTAGCCAATGCTAAAACACTTTACACCTATGGCATACCAGTGTAAAATATGCTTCGCTTGTGGTATAGCCTGATGTCCAACGGATCTGACAACTTCAACTCCGTGTGTATGTTTGCATCTCCTCGCGTTTTCACGCTTTCACAAAATTCATATTTTGTGTGGACTTGGCTTTGTATATATGTGAATCGTAGGTCAAACCTTGATTCCTCAGACTGAGCTATGGAGCAACTATCTGCAATAGTGTCCCATTGACCAAAGCCATTTTAGAACCATACTAAGTTCATGAATGAACTATATATGATTCAACATCTTCTTTGTCACTTCCAAAGTGTCAACATACTTAGCCTTTGTTATAGAAATCGCCACAGTAACCTGTTTGGAACAATTTCCAACTACTGTGCCACCATATTGTGTATTACACAAAACCCTTAACTTAAATCGAAAATCGCATGGAGAATTGGTGAAGACTGTATCGATGTAACTACTTACAACGGGCACTTCATAATCTCCGCTTGCGAGAAAACATGTCATCGGTGCTACTTTAGTACTCAATGACATTTTTCACTGTTGTCCCATGATCAGTACTTTGATCACGTTGGTATCTATACTCGCAACAACTTGGGAGTATCAGACATAACTGGTTGTTTTACATATCATGGAATATTTGATTAATCCAAACACAAGAGGGTGTGGGATCTCCATCATGTATTTTGCTCATCAGTGTTTTGGGACACCGAGTCTTGCAAAACTCTTTCCATGTGACTTCGGCAAGAATCACTCCTTGGCGTTCTTATGCTACACTGTTTTAGCATCTTGTCAATATGTATTTTTGGCTTAGCCTATTAGGCAATTCTATCTCATAGATAAATATGCCTAATATCAAGGCTATTTAGCCCAAGCACTTCATCGAAAACTATTTTCAATGAAGTCCTAATTCGTGTTAAGAAATTTATATTATTTCCAATCAACAATGTGTCAAGCACACAAGGTTTTTAGAAATATTATTATGCTCCCACTTAATTTCTTGAAACCACCAGCATCTTCGTTATCCATTTGTGAAATCAAACTCTTTTGACTATTTCATCAAAAAACAAAGATTCCAACTCCATTTTGCTCTCTTCTGCCCATTGCTGGAACTCTGAAGTTTGCATACTCACTAGCATCCTATGGATTGACAAAATACCTTGGACTGTATCACATGCAAGTCCTAGGGTGCATTTCCATTTCATGGAAATCCTTTTGGCATCCATGTATCATATCTCATGATTGAAATATGTATTAATTGCTAGTTTAACCCGATCTGAGTTTAAGCATCGCTACGGTGAGACAATCTCATTGTAGTCAACTCCTTGAATTTGTTATTGTAACAAGTCAAGCTTTATGGATAAAACATTTTATCCACATCAGTTTATAGTTCCATTAATGTTCGTTAGACTCTAAGTCTTCCGAAGGGTTTATCAATATATAATCTTGAATCATTTATATGGAAACTATCTCGGATTATATTGGCATTTAGCCAATTCTGGAGTCAGGGCCCATCAACGCTTCCTTGTGTATCGTAGGTATACTATTGCCTAACAACAATATCTCGCTTGCACACCTGAGAGGTTTGCATGAGTTTTGCCTACGTGGTTCAGTTGCAAGTTCGACCGAAGTCCATACATCTTATGTAGAGGCTTCCGTATCAGTCATAGTAGGAAACTCTGGAATTACTTCCAAGGTTTCTTTTCTTTGAACTGATGATGAAGATACTGTTATCTCGTCGAGTTGCACTGTCCTCCCACTCGCCTTTTTGCAAGAACCATTTTCTTCAAAAGCATACCGTTTTGTGGCAAAACCTTTTGCCTCGGTATAGTGGTGGAGGAATTCCCAATAACATGGGATAACCTACAAAGCAGCACTTGTCTGATTTGGAATAGGTTTGTAAATATTTTACACAAGCCCCATATTCCAAATGTTAAGAAAAGACATAACATGGTTGGGGTTACCATACCATGGCGTCATTTCAACAGATCTAATGGTGCTCTTTTCAGTGTAAAAGCCGCAGTCTCTAAAGCATTACTTTTAAAAGGGATAATGGCAAATTGATTTATGTCATCTTTGATCTTACCATGTCATAAATGGTTTGATTACATCTTCACCGATATTCCACTCACAGTGGTGCTCCGTGAGGTGTAAGTTATGAAACTCTTTTCACAACTCATCAGACATTCGCTAAACTTGTAACTCAAATATTCCTTTCCGCAATCAAATTGCAGAAACATAATTTTCTTGTAACAATAATTTCTATTTCATATTGAAAACCTTATGAATGATTTCAAAAGATCCAGACTTACGTCTCATCAAGTAAATATCCATATATCTACTTGAGTCATTTTTGAAGATAGAAAAATCCACTGCTAGCAATAACCTTTATTGGACTACATACATCAAAATGTATGATCACCAATAAGTTCGTTGCTCGTTCCTTATGGCCTGTGAACGGTATTTCAGTCACTTCACTTTTCGGAGGAAAGTTGCAAGTGTCAGATGATTCATAATCAAATGACTTCAAAATCCATCATAATGGAATTTCTCCATGCGGGTTTCTCCAATGTGACCAAATGCAGTGCCACACATATGTGGTATTCTTTTAATCTTGCGACATTTAGCGTCAGTGTTATGGATGTATCATATTACCATCAATATTCATAACATACATCCCATCCACAATGGAAGCATGGCCCTTATGTTATTCATGATACTGAACAACAATTGTTCTTTTATGAACAACACTCTTGCAACAAACATTGTGCAAAAGGGCTAGAGTGTATAAAACTCTAAAATGAATTATGAAAGTAAATACAGAGGTAATGTATTATTATCAATATTCATAACATACATCTCATTCATAATGAAAGTATGGCCCTTAAGTTATTCATAACATCGAACATCAAAAGTTCTCTTATGAACAACCTTCTTGCAAGATACCTTATGCAATGGGCTAGAGTGTGTAAAACTCTAAAATGAATTATGAAAATAAATACAGATGGTAATACACCAATGGAAGGTATAGTAACATTTACTATATTCCCAACGCGTATCTGAACCTCACTCCGGCAAGTCTTTTAGGCCGTAGTAGTTCTTGCATCGAGTCGCGACAGAATGCAATCGAGCGGGTATCTCTGTGATCAACTCACAATACCCAAGAATCAGTGATTAACATGTTTAATCATAATTCCCAAGAACTATTTCTTTTGACCAGCCTTTCTATACATCAATAGCTTGTATGACTTTCATACATGAGCTGGACATTCCAGTCTTCTCTCTTTTTGCCTTTATACTTCTAACAGTTTAACTTTCAGTATTTCTCCTACTCTCAGAAGAAGCACTCAACTTAAGTGTGGCGTTAGCCCCAGACTTCCTAGGTGTGTAAGTCACACTAACACCCTTTGGACATTTCCTTTCTCTTTAAGTTGTTGTTTTATTCACCTTCATCATATGATAGGCGTTCTTCTGGATCCCTCTCGTATTAGTCAAATGCATAGTAAACACTTTTACTAATAGTTTGCAAACAAACATTTCTTTGGATATCTCATATCTTTTAGCCTTTGTTTGTATCTGAAACTAATTTTCAGTTCCATGAATATCACATAGCTATCCCAAACTTTTGAAGTTCGGGTCTCATGGAAGCAAACATATTGCACTTGACCGTAACGAAATTCTAGCTTTTGGATCGAAGGACGAGAGTCATATCATCCATAGCATTAGCGGGAGCATACCAAAAGCATGCGATAGGACAAAGTCCTTCTCGGCACTCTTGAGGACAATCCTCACATTACGTTACCAACCGTAAAGTTTTAACCAGATATTTAACAGCTTATTCAATTTTAACAGGGAAGGTGGAAATGCGAGCCATTATTCTACAACTATTATGCAAATTCTACTTAGACAAAGTTCATAATTAATTGCACTAAGAATTAAAAGAATTAATTCTAAAGTGCGCTCCCACTCAAATCAATATCTCTCATAATTGATTGTGAGTGATACAAGATCCAAATTGCAATTCAACGTCATTGTTCGAGATGAACACTGATGGCGCGAACTTCAATTGGTAGGCAAACTTGCTGATCACATCTCCATGTGACTCTTGTTCATCTTTCGATGCGTGTGTTCCGAGCTCAGGACGATCCCGCCATGAACGTCAAGACAACCAAGTGATCTTACTGCGAGGTCTGACCTCACCCGCCTTACACCCGTACAATCGTTCGTACCCATGTAGATCATGGCGCACCCCGAAAGGAAAGATGCTGTGACGGTGCTACACTTGGGAGAACACTAACTACTTGATATTTTAAGTGAGAGATCACCCTAATAAAAAGCGACTACCGTGCAATCAAGAAGGGTGCATCATAAGGGATAAACATCTCAGGCAATTCATAATGGCATGATAGGGTATAGCCCTTTCTGACGGAGAAGTCTTTAATTTCTTCGTCTTCGGCATTCGCGTCGGTGTTCACCTTTGCGAAGTTTGCCACCACCTTGTCGATGCACCAGATAATATTGCTATCTCTATAGCTAATAAAATAAGTGCATTACTTAAGGTTGACACGCAGGTCATTAAAGTGACAATCATATGGCTCCAGCCATCATGCCGAATCTTGACACGCAGGTCATGTTAGTTTACATTATATAGACATCTCATACATAATAAAATTAATATGAGCACTGCTATACCACATCACATGCACATCATACAAAACCAAGTTAGGCGCCTCTAATCGGTTTATGCAAAATTTCATTTTACGTGGCTTCTAAGGTTTCGAAACAAACCGAAGCTACCAACGTCCATCATCAAGCATGATAATCCAAGTCGCTAGATTAACATTGCGGGGTGTATGAAACACGAGATAATAAAATCTCGAGCCCCATACTGAACTTCGTCATACGCATGACCCCCGTGCAGATCATATCTGCATTGCCCTTTTGTCTGCGAAATTTCATCTTTCTTTTTAAATATGGTGGAATTCAATGAACTGTTAGCACTTCGTTGATCAATCAGGATCGCGGATTGCCAGAACTTTGAAATTCCACCATGCCGTTATCAAGATCAGAAATATGCAAATTCCAAGGAAGCAACAAGAACATCGGGTAACATATTTCATCTGCTACCCGCACAAATAATTATCAGCAGTAGAACTCATCTACTACAAATTATATTGTGCAACACCCATACATCTCTATGTATTCTAGATCGTAACCTGCATCTACGCATAGCACGGCTCATGATGCCACTGTAGGGTAATGCAGCAGAAAAAAAAAATTCCAACCTACGCACCAGCCCAGGACCACTATGAAGACTGCATACAAGGTTTGATCTTTTCGTTACCGACTCGTAGCGCAGCGGAAGTTGAGTCGATGACGATCGGCGGTGCAGATCCCCGCAGCTAGGATTTACAACCTCCCAACCGCGAGGATGTACTCCCTCGTCTGCCCCTTGGACAGCCCTTCGGGAGGCAATTGGACAGTCCCTCGGACGGTGTCACGGACAGCCCTTCGGGAGGACGCTCGAAACTCGGACGGTCACTCGGACAGCCCTTCGGGAGGACACTCGAAACTCGGACGGTCACTCAGATAGCTCTTCGGGAGGCACTCTCGAACAGCCCCTCGGGCAAAAAGATCGAACCTACGACCTCTCTACGGGGTTGCACACATACGGTGTCATCTATCCGGCAGGGCTTCGCCGTCCAGAACTAGTTCCCACCGGAACCCAGACAGCCTTTCGGCTCTACGAAACTATTTCGCGGGGAGGGAGAGAGAAGCCAGATCATGCATGGCACTTGTATGTGAGAAAGGAGTGAGTGTGGAGAGTGCCTCTCCACCTCTATTTATAGGAAAACCCAAGGGGTAGGGTGGCTCCCAAAATACCAAAAAACCCATCACATGGATTCTCCACAAGGGTAAAATGGGAAGGCTAGAGGAGCACCAAGGATGAGCTCCTCCTTGGCCGGCCAGCCTCATGGGGGCCCCCCCAAAGGGGGTTCCTTAGTCCCCAAGTTCTTCTAGAAGCCTTTTGGGAAAAGCCCTAAAAGGTGGCTTTCCATAAAGTAGCCCAAAAAGCACGTTCACTATTCACGGAAACATTTTTCCGTGACCGTTAAGTCCAAAAATATTTCTGTGGGTTTTAGAAAAATTCCAGTACCGACTAAAATGATTTTGGACGCGTTCCGAAACAATTCCGGATTAGTGATTTTCATCTGCGAAAAGCAACCAAACCGGTTCCGGCAGCTCCGGAACATTTCCGGTTTTTATCTCCGAAAAATCCCAGAAGTTCCCAGAACAATTCTGGCACCCTCCAAGAATTTCCAGGCATGTGCCGAAACCAATTTGACTTAATGGTATACCCTGAAACAACTTTTCAGCTTTACCAAAACTATTCCGGTGTTCTCTCTCCGGAACTTTTCCGATGTCTCCGAAACTTTTCCGGTGACTTTCTCTCAGACTCCCTGTCTAGTATTCAGCAGATAGATGACCCTTAAGCGTGTGACCCTATAGGTTTGGTGAAGTATAGACATGACTGGAACTCTTTCCGATCAATGATCAACATCGGAGCCGTGGACACCCATATTGACCCCTATACCCACACGAATAAATATTCGAGTGAATCTCCAGTTGCCGTGTGCTATTCCTGTTGCTTCGCGATATGTTACAAATACCCGAGGTGAGATTTATCGGCATCCCCATGGATCAACAACTTGTCCACTATGCCAGTTACCTTGTTGCCGGTTTTTGTTCTCTTTTCTTGTTCCTGTGTTCCGGCATCCCTGTGATCAAATCAGAATGTGTCTGGCCAGACGATGATGGATACCGTAACACCGAGAGGGCCCAGAGATATCTCTCCATCGTCGGAGGAGCAAATCCCAATCTTGAGCTATCAAGTTACTTGACATACTTTTCCATGAACCCGTAAGCCGCCGTAATAGCCACCCATTTACGGATGACGTTTAACAAACCCCAAAGTTCATGAAGCAAGCATGAAGAAACTCGAGACTCTCATGGTCTAAGGAATTATGCAAATGTTAACTTTCTCTATGTTATTAACCATTAACTTGTGACGAATGTATCTCATAGCATAACATCAATTCGGGTCGATTCAACACAAGTGTTCTCCTAACATTGTGCCCTCAAAGTTGCCAGCATAGTCATGCCCATGATCAGGAAAACAAAACCATCATGCAACACTTGAGCTAGTCTTAGAGGCCAGACTAGGAATACATTTTACCGTTTATTATTCCACACGTGCATATGAGTCTTCCTCCGAGCCTCGTGGTTATTGTAGACTCGAGAACCATAGCAGTTATAGCACGGAATATAAACTTAATTACGAACATGGGGATAAATAATAACATTTATTATTGCCTCTAGGGCATATCTCCTACAGGGCTCTTCGGTGGGTTTTAGCGAGGGGTTTTAGGGGGGTCGAGGGAGGAGAGGTGAGGGTATTTATAGGGCACGATCCTTGGGTGAGCGGAAAATGCGGGGCACGACCCTGGGAGAATCGGACTTGGCGGCGGCGTCGGGTGCGTGTGTCGGTGTATAAAACATGGGTATTTATACCCTGACTTATGCACAGACGGCAGCAGCCTCCTTGCCAGCCAAGGCTTGCCGGGAACCGCCAAGACCAAGATTCAAGGCCCAGTTGCAGAAGCTACTGGGGAGAAGCTCAAGACAAAGCGTCAACAAACACTCAACTAGTAGTGAAGATGAAGACATTTCTTGCTGGCAAGAATAAACCATCAAGGTGAAGACCCGGCAAGCTCCGTACCGGCAGGCTTCAGCCAGCATGCCAGTGCTCCACCTCGACGGGCAGCTAGTCACTGATCGGTGAGGTGTCGACCGCGCAGGCTGGTTGGTGAGGTTTGTCGGGCACGTGTCAGCACGCAGGGCGAAGATTTACCTTTAATGACGCCCGTCCAGGAGGCTTGTCAGAATAATATGAGGTAGCTAGGCGAGCGGTGCAAGAACCTTGCCAGGGCCGCCTCTCCACGTGACACCTAACGGTGCATTTAATGCCTTTGTCCTAAACTGGCAGAGTTAGGTATGATAGCACTGTTTGCTATCTAATCGCTATGTAATTACTGTTTTGCCACTGTGGTAACCCCTTGAGCTATAAAAGGAGGGCCAGGGCAACAGTTAGAGGGATTCGGACCCCCTTTTGAAACACCTGCACGTCTCGCGTAGCAGCTCTCTCCGCACCTTGCCGGGAGAAGCGCTCCTTGTACTTGTGCTCTCACACAACCAATACACCAAAAGTAGGAGTAGGGTTTTACGCTTCTCAGCGGCCCAGACCTGGGTAAATCTCACTTTGTGCGTTCGGTTTATTCGGTTTACATGGTTCGGTTTATACGGTTTTTCGGTTTGTACGGTATTAATACTTCGATAAATACGGTATGAGATTTAGATACGGTTCGGTTTCGGTATATACCAAATTATTTCGGTATGGTTTCGGTATATACCGTATAAACCAAAGTTGACGCGAATTTCAAAATGACATATAACAATTTACAAATTTCTGACTCAAAACACATATCTTTTTATACAAAGAGTATATAACTATATGCAAGTGTATATGCATGCATGAATTCGATGGTTATGGATGTGCTTAGCATTCTTATGAAGAGAAATATGACTCCATTACAAGGAAAACATATGGACTTAATAGGAAATCAGGCTTCTGCACACAAAAATGACTACGTGTCTAGTTGTTCGCCCCAAGATATATAAATATATTTTGTACTTCGGTTTATTCGGTTAACCATTCGGTTTTTCGGTATATACCATAAAAACCAAACTTCAAAACGGTATGAAAAGTTCATACCATACCGAAACCATAAAACCATAAAAACCATAAAATTGGTTTGGTTCGGTTTATTTTCGGTATGGTTTTTCGGTTCGGTTTTGAAATGCACAGGGTGAGGTAAATCCCTTGCTCCTTTCACTGTTTCTGCTCTTTGTGCACGTCGATCTCCCCTGCCGAACCACAAAGGGGCTGGATGGTCCCATAGATGGTCGTACCCACGACATCTTTGGCGCGCCAGGTAGGGGCATCGCTTGCGCGAACCTGAATCAGCAGATTGCGCGTCATCTTCACCAACTTCATCATCATCCTCCTTGTCGTCGATGATGCCCAAGAAGAAGGGCATCACGATGACGGCCCCTTGACACGCATCCGCAGGCGGCGCAGGCGGCGCGGCCAATGCGGGCGGTGCGGGTACCGCGGTTGGCACGACCAGCGCAGGCGGCGCGGTCGTCATGCCCACCACGGTTGGCGCAGGAGATGAGCGTGCTGGAGGCAGTCGACTTCCTCGATCCTCTAGCGAATGAAGCCGCGACGGCGCTGGCGGAGCGGACGGACGACCTCTTCCTCCTCCTCGCCGCGCCGATGAACGCAGCCACCGGAGCAGCAATGCCCGGACCGGCACGAGCCAAGATCCCGCCGCGGCGATGTCCATGGATGCTGCTTCAGGATAGACGCCGCGCCCCTCACACAACGGGCGTGGTGCAGCTCCGAGCGGCGCCAACGACTCCGGGCAGCGGCGACCTCACGGCAAGACTCCTGTTGATCGAATCCCATGTCCTCAGGCACCGCCTCCGCCACGACGACCAGCTGCTGATCATGTGCCGCGGCAGAAAGACCACGATGGCGCTCCTACTGGCTCTACCAGGAGTAGAGCGACGTCGCGCTCGTCGCTTCCGGCCATGCCCGCCACAACAGCGGAAGCAATGGCGCGGGCCCAGATGCTGCTGAATTTCCCTCCAGCGGCAGAGAAGATGGATGAGTGGAGAGCCACCATCCAAAGCTTGATTGGGTTTGCCGAGGCTGGCAAATCACAGCAAGCGGAGCCCTCACGGAGTCCCAAATGGCACCGGTAGCTCCAACTGGTGGCCACATTGACGGTGTTGCACTAACGGTGCAATCACCTCAGCGGCAAGAGTCTCAACAGCAACAACGTCAACAGCCACGGCAAGCTCAACAATCTTTTGAGTCCGACGAGATGTCGATGGCCTCTTCAGATCCGCGAGCGTGGCAAGACCAGCGGCAAGTGCTGTGAGACTGACGGGTAGAAGACTCCCGCACCACCATTGAACGGCGCCGGGAGGCGCGCCATCAATCTGATGCGCGCAACGGCCCCATCGTAGATGAGCTTGCACCAGGGGTTGGCGGATATCTACCTTACGAGGTTGGGTGTCCTGCCTTCACCCGTGAGCTGCGGCAAGTCCGATGGCCATCCGTCCGATCCTTCAAGCCAGAAGTACCAGAAAAGTACGACGGCAAGTTGAACCCGGCAGAGTTTCTGGGCATCTACACGATTGCCGTGCAAGCTTTCGGAGGAAGAGATGAGAAAATCCTTGCCAACTACTTTCCGTTGGTGCTAAAGCCCAACGTGAGATCTTGGCTGATGAACTTGCCGAAGAACTCCATTTCTTCATGGGCAGATCTCTATAATGAGTTTGTTGGAGCCTTTACCGGAGGCCACAAGGCCCCTGGACAGCCCAGCGAACTGCAAGTGATTCCGCATAGAGATGGAGAAACTTTGCGCAAGTACATCCAGAGGTTCAGCCGTGTGCACTGTAACATTCTAGATGTGCACCCCGCAACCGTCATTGCCGCCTTTCACACGAATGTGCGCGATCGGAGGATGCGGGAGAAGATGAACGTCAAGCTGCCCAGAAACGTCAACGAACTCTATACATTGGCGGATAAATGCGCATGCGCTGAGGAAGGAAGAAGGCTTCCCGGGGAAGACGCTGGTGCCGAGGTGGATTCTGAAGACGATGACGCTGCCACCCCGGGGAAGAAGGGCCAAAAGCGCAACAGGAAGCGCAAGGGAAAAACTGTTATGGCTGTCGAGGGCTCCGGCAACTCTGAGTCCGCCAAGAAAGCCAAGACCGAAAACTCCGGCAAGGAGGCAGCTGTATGCGTCGCTTGCCAGGAGGCGGCGGCAAATGAGAAGGCCGGCAAGTCTGATGGGCCATACTGCAAGATTCACCGCACCAAGGGCCATGATCTCCAAGAGTGCCGACAAGTCGAGCACCTTGTTGAGAAACAAAAGGCTGAGTACGAAAAACGTGACAAAGAGAAGGGTCAAGATGGTGCCGGTGGATCCGGCAAAAGGGGCCGTGGTTGTTGAGGAGGCCGTCGCGGCAAGGCCAAGCAACAAAAAGAGAAGCCTGCTAGAGGCCGTGATAAGAGAGAGGGAGATGATGGAAGTGAGGAAGAAGAGGACGACAGAGAGTCCAGTGAACAAGAATTCCAAAAGGTAACTAAGGCCATGTGCGTCGACGGAGGAGCATCTTTGCACTCCTCTCACCGCCAACTTAAGCAGTGGGCACGTGAGGTTATTGCGGCAGAACCGGCAATGGGCTCTCAAAAGCCACTTAAGTGGTCGCACACACCTATCATTTTCGATGCCGAGGACCACCCTGATCATACAACTGTGGTCGGGTGTTTGCCGTTGTTGGTTTCGCCGACCATTTGCAACCTCCAGGTCACGAAAATGTTAGTGGATGGTGGGGCCAGCTTAAACTTGATTTCTCCAGAAGTAATCAAGAGGCTGCAGATTCCCGACGAAGAACTTGAAAAGACAGGCACGTTTCAAGGAGTAAACCCGGGAAGAAGCCAGCCCAAGGGAAAGATCACATTGCCGGTAACGTTTGGCGGGGAACTGAACTACAGGACGGAGAAGATTGTGTTTGACGTTGTCAAGATCCCCTTGCCGTACAATGGAATTCTTGGCCGCTGTAACACCACAAAAATTTAACCATATTTTTATTAAATAAAATTTGGCCAGAAATAAAATTTTGAATTATATTAGGTCTTTTATTAATTTTAAGACCTTTTCTGTTTTCTGTTTTCTAAAATTCTTCCCTCCATATAGAAAATTTTGGAAATAATACTGTGGGATTTGGAAGCTCTCTTAAAACATTTAATTTATATTTTAATAACAGTAGGAAATATTTTCATAATAAAATTTGCTCTAAAATAATACTTTTAAAGGCATTTTCAGTTTTTGACATGCTTCTGTTGCACTACAACTATTTTAAATAATTCTTTTAAAATTCCACAAAAAATTATGAGGGCTCATGTGATGCCTATAGATCACTTTTATGCAAAAACCCATCATGGTCATTTGAAAATTTTGAGTGAAACATCCTCTTTTCAATTCTGTTCTATTTTTGAGTTTCAACTACAACCTCAATCTTTCTTACTCCAAAAATTCTGCAATTATTCCACCTTATATTCCTCCCTAAGAAACCCTTAAGTCCAGAAGATCAGTTCCAATTACCTCATTTTAGCCCACAAAATAAACCCTCCAAGTTTCTGTCCAGAACTGAAATTCTTCCCAACTTGCACTATCAAGTATCTCTTTTTGCCAAACCAACTCCACAATCATCTTCATCATCTAAGGAGACATCACCCTGCCAGTTTTCACACCCAGAAAAGTTCCCTAGCTAGCCCTAGCATGTCATCAAGCACACTGTGTGCATGACAGAAATCTTGCCTTCCTCTAAACTGCACTGCACACTTGATCACCTGGCCAAACCACTATGTCCACAAGCACCACCATCCATAGTAGCATCCTCCTGCCAAAATCCACAACAATAGGGCCACCCTAGAGCACCTTGGCACTTCATCGAACAGTTGGCGTGCATGTCCAGTGCGCGAGCAGAGTACTCGAACTGCAGCCGCTAGCACCCGAGCCTCTGTCCCTCCCCAGCTCCTTTCCTCACCTGTCCTGATCTTCACCTGGATCACCAGATCATCCCTACACCTCGCTGACACCCCACCCTGGCCTCTAGCACCGGCCAGCCGTCGCTATCACCGCCGCCGACATTGCCTTCTCTGTCACGCCACCGCCAGGATGCGTGGCTCGCTTCTAGGTTGCCACAGCCGCCCCAGAGCTCAACCGCCAACCGCACGAATGCATCCACCCCACCGACCATGACCACCGCCCGCAACCACCTTCCCGACGCTGTTATGGCGAACACCGCCGTGTCCGTTCTCTGGAAACCGTGGAACCGCCTTGCCCCGGCTATAAAAGGGCCTTCCCGAGCTCGCCTCGATGCATACACCCTTCCTCCTCCTCCTGTGAGCCTCCCCGAGCAACCAAACGACCGGAGAAGGTCATCCCCTTCCTCTCCGGCCGCCACGGCCACCACCACTTCCCGGTTAAATCAGGCGCAACCCGAGCCTCCCTCTCTTCGTCCTCTCCACCAGAAGCCTCCCCTAGATCCCACGAATCCACTCCCCCACTCAATCTTGCTCGGGAGGCACCGTAGGCAAAAGCTCCATCCTGCCCGACACCGCCGTCTGCCGGAAAGCTCGCCGTCGGTGACTCCGTCTTCTCCGACGACCAAGGAGGGTACCCAGAGGATCGCCTCGATCTCCTGGTTCCATCCATGGGTTCAGTTTCCCGAGAGGTACCGCCGTTCGCCGGCAATCGCCGCCGGTGAGTCGCCTCTGTTCTGCCGCGCGGGAGAGAGAGGGTGCGGTGACCAGGGTCAAACCTGACAAGCGGGGCCCACTGTCAGGGACCCAGCGCCCGCCGACCCGCCGTTTAAGTGGAGACGGCTTTTCCCCAATCCGGCTTCGCGTGCGGAAGGCGTATTCCGATAGGTGCGCCTTCCACGTCGACCGCCTCCCGCGCAGCCGAACGACTGGGCTTGGCCCAGTAGCGCCAGACGGCTATACAACGCTCAGGGCGCGCTTCTACCCTTTCCTCTTTTCTTTTTTCCAGCAAGTTTCAAATAATTCCACAGCAACCTTTTCAAATCCAAATTTTATGATTCAAATTTCTAAATACACCTAAAATCATGCTCCATTAATATAGCTAGGGTGAACATTTTTCCTAAGCTCTGTCTCTGATGAGTCTATTAAATAGCCCATTTGTCTATTTATTCCAGCTTAGAAAATCCCTAGAAAAATCATCTGAACTCCAAATAATTTGATTCTTTTTCTTAAATTCCTAATTTTTCATCTAGTTTATTTTAGTATTTATTTCAGAATTTTACAAACAACTTTTTACCACTGTTTTGGCTTTATGTGGTAATTTCAATATTTTTGAAAATACGAAATGGAGGGAAGAGAATTTTCAAAACTTTTGGAGTGCACCCAATATTTCTGCATGATCAAGGCAAGCATCTTGAACACTTGATATGGTGATTGCATGGTTAAGTATTTGCAAGAATAATTGAATGATGCATATGTTGAATTCAAATAGAATTTGCATGCATGTAGTGTTGGCATGTTTTCCTCGTACCGTGCAACGTGTGCTTGTCATAACTAACTTGCAGGAGCAGGTATAAGAGAAATACCATTACCGGCAGAAGGGTGATCACGTCGGAGCGTGATCATGCCTTGTTGGTTATGCATGTTGGGACATGCCAGGGCTGTGGCCCTGTTTTTGGTGTTACTATTGAGAAGAAATTATACTGTGCTAATCAACTACAGGAAACATAAGCCTCCTGAGTCAACCATAGATCGAGTCTTGTTCCGGTAACCCCCAAACTTGATCCGTGCTACCACTTGTCCCTGCCACAGGTAGGGTATGGTTTAGTAAGTTGATAACCCCTTTCCGTGCACACACCGTACAGAGAGGCCATGGTGAAAGATACCAGAGGCCTCTGGTAGGCATGTCACCTGGTCAGGGGGCATGGGTGTATCCGGTCTGGGACCGAGGGGGTAGCACCCCTGTTTGCGCGCCGATATAAACATTGTGATCCCATGCAATTCGAGATTGTAGTCTCCCCGACTTAGAGTTTTTCTTGAACGATGCTTTGGGTGATTCCTGGCATCCGGAAAGTTAATCTGGTGTGTGCTGGTTAGGTGTGTTTTCAACCCAAAGACCGTAATGGGAATTAGTTAGCGTCACAGTGCTGACTAAAGAAATCCTTTACTTGTGTGTAAAGAGTACACCCTCTGCAGAGTTATATCTATTCGAATAGCCGTGTCCGCGGTTAAGGACTACAATCTGGGTTGGTCAAGTGTCGGTCTTAGTGTCGGTCTCCGGAGGAAATAATTAAATTGAGCATGAATTATTTTGCAGAATGATTATTGCCACTACTGATATTATCATGAATATTATTGATGATATGAATATTATTGTGGACTAACTCTGTCATTTTATTTTATTTTCTGAGTATCTCATGGGCTGGCTAGACTACCCGGGCACTTATTTATTTTCAAGGCCTCTCGAGGCGTCGCTTGAGTTCTCGGGCGGTCCTGTCTCGCCCGATTCTCTTTTAGACACCCGTTTGGCATTTCTTTTCAAGACCTCTCGTGGCGTCGCTTGAGTTCTCGGGCGGTGCTGTCTCGCCCGATTCTCTTTTAGACACCCGTTTGGCATTTCTTTTCAAGACCTCTCGTGGCGTCGCTTGAGTTCTCGGGCGGTGCTGTCTCGCCCGATTCTCTTTTAGACACCCGTTTGGCATTTCTTTTAAAGACCTCTCGTGGCGTCCCTTGAGTTCTCGGGCGGTCCTGTCTCGCCCGATTCTCTTTTAGACACCCGTTTGGCATTTCTTTTCAAGACCTACCGTTGCGTCACTTTTAGACACCCGACTGGCATTTCTTTTATTTTCTTCTGGATTCTTGGGCGGTCCTGTCTCGCCCGATTCTCCATTAACTTTCTTTGTTTGTCACTATCATTTCATATTTATTTTTCAGCACCGTATTAATATTCATCTTGCCATACTTTAATTTCATTCAGCATATGCATATAATTTAACCCATCATGATCAGATGCATTCGGTATATCTTTTGTTTATTATGTTTGCGAGTACATTCAAACGTACTCACAGGCTTGTCCCTGGCTATTTAATTGGCCAGGTCAGGAGTTCAACGGGGAGTACCGCAACGACGTCCATGTGGAACCTAGGATAGCAACCACGCGGGATAGGAATTATCCAGGTCAGCCGTTCCTGTGGGAATGGAGCCCCATCGGCATTGGAGAACCACGAGTCGCTTCCGTCATCCTCACTAGAAATCATTGTTGTATCATTAGACCTTTATGGTCTTGTATCCAATTCTTGTAAATGCTTGGTAATCTGTAACAAGGACGTGTCCACCAGTAACAGTAATCCTGGGCTGGTGACGACACGAGGGGTCAATTTCTGGGATATCATGTCCCGGAAATCCCGCCCCGACAGCCTTGGTATCAGAGCCAGGCTGACCACTGGCTAATCTTATCCTAGCCTGGTCACTATCCTTAGGTTTCCACACCGTCCATAGCCAAGCCCATCCCATCCGATAAGCCTGCACAGTGGCCGGCCGACATCTTTTGACAGTCGGTGCCCAACCTATCAGTCCTGCCCATAGGACGTGTGCCTGTGGCCGGCACCTGAGTTGTCCCATCCACAAGCGTGCGATGGAAGACTCTGCTGGCTTATAAAGGAAGCCTTGCCCCAACTCAGCACATCACAGCCTCACTCTCAGTTCGATATCCAACCACCAAGATGCCTGGCCCCATCGTTCACAACGAGACCACCGCAGCCGAGCTTGGAGACCTTGTAGTCATCCTCGCCAATCTCACCCGTCGTGCTTTTGGCATAGAGGAGCCGCCTGAGTATGTTGTGTACCAGGAGCACACGAGTGATGCCATCCACCACTTTTGGGCCACGGTGCACATCTACGGGAGGGGCACCGCGTCTGAATGCCCCTATCGGTTCACCGGGAGGACGACCTCCGACGAGCCCCAAGCCATCCAACTTGCAGCCCGAGAGGCTGTCGTTCAACTCCGGCATCTGTCGCCAAGAGTTAACATCCGCCCCTTCTACTACTACCCTAGCCGTGAAGGCTATGGTAGCCCGACCCAGGTTGCCAACGGAGACTATGAGTCGGATCCTGCCCTGGTGCATCTGGTGCGCTACCTGAAAGCGCAAGAGGCACTATTCGATCAGGTCACCCTTCCTCTAATTGCGACCCGCAGGACGCTCGCTCTCCTGACCCCGGTGAGAAGTGAAGCTGCACCCGCCACCGACACCCCGATAGTGCTGCTTGGGAGGCCTGTTGAGCCCCCAAGTTCTGCCCCTGTTATCTACCCGGGCAGTGCCTTCGCCTCCCCCAGGGAACTCCGTCGTCTCTTGGAGGCCCACTCCAACGGGACGGTGACCTCGACACCCCGCGAAGGGCATCGCCGCTACCCCAGTCCCGTAGCTCCCCATCCGACCCCGGTCAACTCCGACACCGAAGCACACGGAGAGGCATCAACATCTACAAGACGCGCCCGGCTAGATGTCGATGAGGTGGACTGAGTCCACCAGTATTACTGTAGAGCCTTAGTGGCCCTGTTACCCTGTATTTTCGTAGTAGGGGTTGTATGGTGTAGTAAGTTTGTAAACCACTTGTGTGCTAATGGTAGTACGTGTGCCCTGGCATAAATTGTTGATGGGTGGTGGCTGAGTAAATTCTAGACGTGACGGCCGAACCCCCCCCTAACCGACACACACAGTAATACGTCACATTCCTTGTTGGGATCGAGGTCTGAGACTTTGACTCAGACAACCCTATGACGGAACTGATACCCAAGTCGTACCGGCGCCGCCTCATGTTCCCTAACCCAAGCGCTCTATAAGAGGCCCCTTCCATATCCAACACCGGCAACCCGCAGCCGTGAGCACCACATCCATCACCCTTGTGCACTAACCAACTTCTCCAATGTCTCACCTCGGAGCCTACCTGAGAATCCCGGATGCAAGCCCTGGTAGTTTTGCTAGGGTTTTGTGGGATTTCACCCGCAACACCCTTGGCTCCACCCACCCACCCCAGTATGAGTTGTTCAAGTTGAGGATCACCCCCAGTTCCTCGAAATATTGGGCAGTTGTGCACATTCCACCGGAGGACCCAAACCAAGACCCTCCATATATTGTCTTCGTTGGGAAATCCATGCCAACTCCAGGCATGGCCATAGAAATTGCTGCATATGAAGCAATTACTCGCCTTCGATTCACGGTGCCATGTGCCAGTGAAAGGGGGTATTATTACTTTCCGAGCCGCGCAACACCCGGAGCGGAATCAACGTTCCCCCGCAGACAAATAGAGAGCGATCCAGTGCTGGCCAACCTTGTTCAATATGTCATCGCTCAGGAGCGTCTGACTCAGCAACTAATGGATTACCTTCAAATTCTTGCTATTGTAAATCCGCGGATCGCCATTGGCGGACCACCTCTGCCAACTCAGGAGGGGCATGTTCTTCGCCTACTTCCTCCACTTCCTCCGAAAGAAGAAGAATGTGCTCCAGCACCCGGAACCCTTCCGCAAGACCCTATAGATCTCACCTTCGAACCATAGACGGTCATAGATATGGTTGTTACCGTGTCTAGCCCTTGTTTCCATGGTGCAATCCTTGTGATGTAATTTAAGGCATATGTCATAAGTGCATTGCTATGTTTGCATTCTACATAATATTGTTTGTTGTGATATGCATTTAATTCTTCCGCCCTTAACAAATCTCGAGGACGAGATTTTCTTAAGGGGGGTAGAGTTGTTAACACCCCAAAAATTTAACCATATTTTTATTAAATAAAATTTGGCCAGAAATAAAATTTTGAATTATATTAGGTCTTTTACTAATTTTAAGACCTTTTCTGTTTTCTGTTTTCTAAACTTTTCCCTCCATATAGAAAATTTTGGAAATAATACTGTGGGATTTGGAAGCTCTCTTAAAACATTTAATTTATATTTTAATAATAGTAGGAAATATTTTCATAATAAAATTTGCTCTAAAATAATTCTTTTAAAGGCATTTTCAGTTTTTGAAATGCTTTTGTTGCACTACAACTATTTTAAATAATTCTTTTAAAATTCCACAAAAAATTATGAGGGCTCATGTGATGCCTATAGATCACTTTTATGCAAAAACCCATCATGGTCATTTGAATTTTTTTCGTGAAACATCCTCTTTTCAATTCTGTTCTATTTTTGAGTTTCAACTACAACCTCAATCTTTCTTACTCCAAAAATTCTGCAATTATTCTAGCTTATATTCCTCCCTAAGAAACCCTTAAGTCCAGAAGGTCAGCTCCAATTACCTAATTTTAGCCCACCAAATAAACCCTCCAAGTTTCTGTACAGAACTGAAATTCTTCCCAACTTGCACTAGCAAGTATCTCTTTTTGCCAAACCAACTCCACAATCATCTTCTCATCTAAGGAGACATCACCCTGCCAGTTTTCACACCCAGAAAAGTTCCCTAGCTAGCCCTAGCATTTCATCAAGCACACTGTGTGCATGACAGAAATCTTCCCTTCCTCTAAACTGCACTGCACACTTGATCACCTAACCAAACCACTATGTCCACAAGCACCACCATCCATAGTAGCATCCTCCTGCCAAAATCCACAACAATAGGGCCAACCTAGAGCACCTTGGCACTTCATCGAACAGTTGGCGTGCATGTCCAGTGCGCGAGCAGAGCACTCGAACTGCAACCGCTGGCAGCCGAGCCTCTGTCCCTCCCCAGCTCCTTTCCTCGCGTGTCCTGATCTTCACCTGGATCACCAGATCATCCCTACACCTCGCCGACACCCCACCCTGGCCTCCAGCGCCGGCCAACCGTCGCTATCACCGCCGCCGACGTTGCCTTCTCTGTCACGCCACCGCCAGGACGCGTGGCTCGCTTCTATGTTGCCACAGCAGCCCCAGAGCTCAACCGCCAACCACACGAATGCATCCACCCCACCGACCATGACCACCGCCCGCAACCATCTTCCCGGCGCAGTTATGGCGATCGCCGCCATGTCCGTTCTCTGGAAACCGCGGAACCGCCTTGCCCCGACTATAAAAGGGCCTTCCCGAGCTCGCCTCGATGCATACACCCTTCCCCTCCTCCTGTGAGCCTCCTCGAGCAACCAAACGACTGGAGAAGGTCATTCCCTTCCTCTCCGGCCGCCACGGCCACCACCACTTCCCGGTTAAATCCGGCGCAACCCGAGCCTCCCTCTCTTTGTCCTATCCACCAGAAGCCTCCCCTAGATCCCACAAATCCACTCCCTCACTCAATCTTGCTCGGGAGGCACCGTAGGCAAAAGCTCCATCCTGCTCGACACCGCCGTCCGCCAAAATGCTAGCCGTCGGCGACTCCGTCCTCTCCGGCGACCAAGGAGGGTACCCAGAGGATCGCCTCGATCTCCTGGTTCCATCCATGGGTTCAGTTTCCCAAGAGGTGCCACCGTTCGTCGGCAATCGCCGCCGGCGAGTCGCCTCTGTTCTGCCGCGTGGGAGAGAGAGGGTGCGGTGACCAGGGTCAAACCTGACAGGCGGGGCCCACTGTCAGGGACCCAACGCCCGCCGACCTGCCGTTTAAGTAGAGACGGCTTTTCCCCAATCCGGCTTCGCGCGCGGAAGGCGTATTCCCATAGGTGCGCCTTCCACGTCGACCGCCTCCCACGCAGCCGAACGACTGGGCTTGGCCCAGTAGTTCCAGACGGCTATACATCGCTCAGGGCGCGCTTCTACCCTTTCCTCTTTTCTTTTTTCCAGCAAGTTTCAAATATTTCCATAGCAACCTTTTCAAATCCAAATTTGATGATTCAAATTTGTAAATACACCTAAAATCATGCTCTATTAATATAGCTAGGGTGAACATTTTTCCTAAGCTCTGTCTCTGATGAGTCTATTAAATAGCCCATTTGTCTATTTATTCCAGCTTAGAAAATCCCTAGAAAAATCATCTGAACTCCAAATAATTTGATTCTTTTTCTTAAATTCCTAAATTTTCATCTAGTTTATTATAGTATTTATTTCAGAATTTTACAAACAACTTTTTACCACTGTTTTGGCTTTATGTGGTAATTTCAATATTTTTGAAAATAGGAAATGGAGGGAAGAGAATTTGCAAAACTTTTGGAGTGCACCCAATATTTCTGCATGATCAAGGCAAGCATCTTGAACACTTGATATGGTGATTGCATGGTTAAATATTTGCAAGAATAATTGAATGATGCATATGTTGAATTCAAATAGAATTTGCATGCATGTAGTGTTGGCATGTTTTCCTCGTACCGTGCAACGTGTGCTTGTCATAACTAACTTGCAGGAGCAGGTATAAGAGAAATACCATTACCGACAGAAGGGTGATCACGTCAGAGCGTGATCATGCCTTGTTGGTTATGCATGTTGGGACATGCCAGGGCTGTGGCCCTGTTTTTGGTGTTACTATTGAGAAGAAATTATACTGTGCTAATCAACTGCAGGAAACATAAGCCTCCTGAGTCAACCATAGATCGAGTCTTGTTCCAGTAACCCCCAAACATGATTCGTGCTACCACTTGTCCCTGCCACAGGTAGGGTATGGTTTAGTAAGTTGATAACCCCTTTCCGTGCACACACCGTGCAGAGAGGCCATGGTGAAAGATACCAGAGGCCTCTGGTAGGCATGTCACCTGGTCAGGGGGCATGGGTGTATCCGGTCTGGGACCGAGGGGGTAGCATCCCTGTTTGCGCGCCGATATAAACATTGTGATCCCATGCTATTCGAGATTGTAGTCTCCCCGACTTAGAGTTTTTCTTCAACGATGCTTTGGGTGATTCCTGGCATCCGGAAAGTTAATCTGGTGTGTGCTGGTTAGGTGTGTTTTCAACCCAAAGACCATAATGGGAATTACTCAGCGTCACAGTGCTGACTAAAGAAATCCTTTACTTGTGGGTAAAGAGTACACCCTCTGCAGAGTTATATCTATTCGAATAGCCGTGTCCGCGGTTAAGGACTACAGTCTGGGTTGGTCAAGTGTCGGTCTTAGTGTCGGTCTCCGGAGGAAATAATTAAATTGAGCATGAATTATTTTGCAGAATGATTATTGCCACTACTGATATTATCATGAATATTATTGATGATATGAATATTATTATGGACTAACCCTGTCATTTTATTTTATTTTCTGAGTGTCCCATGGGCTGGCTAGACTACCCGGGCACTCATTTATTTTCAAGACCTCTCGAGGCGTCGCTTGAGTTCTCGGGCGGTCCTGTCTCCCCCGATTCTCTTTTAGACACCCGTTTGGCATTTCTTTTCAAGACCTCTCGTGGCGTCGCTTGAGTTCTCGGGCGGTGCTGTCTCGCCCGATTCTCTTTTAGACACCCGTTTGGCATTTCTTTTCAAGACCTCTCGTGGCGTCGCTTGAGTTCTCGGGCGGTCCTGTCTCGCCCGATTCTCTTTTAGACACCCGTTTGGCATTTCTTTTCAAGAACTCTCGTGGCGTCGCTTGAGTTCTCGGGCGGTCCTGTCTCGCCTGATTCTCTTTTAGACACCCGTTTGGCATTTCTTTTCAAGACCTACCGTTGCGTCACTTTTAGACACCCGACTGGCATTTCTTTTATTTTCTTCTGGATTCTCGGGCGGTCCTGTCTCGCCCGATTCTCCATTAACTTTCTTTGTTTGTCACTAACATTTCATATTTATTTTTCAGCACCGTATTAATATTCAGCATGCCATACTTTAATTTCGTTCAGCATATGCATATAATTTAACCCATCATGATCATATGCATTCGGTATATCTTTTGTTCATTATGTTTGCGAGTACATTCAAACGTACTCACAGGCTTGTCCCTGGCTATTTAATTGGCCAGGTCAGGAGTTCAACGGGGAGTACCACAACGACGTCCATGTGGAGCCTAGGATAGCAGCCACGCGGGATAGGAATTATCTAGGTCAGCCGTTCCTGTGGGAATGGAGCCCCATCGGCATTGGAGAACCACGAGTCGCTTCCGTCATCCTCACTAGAAATCATTATTTTATCATTAAACCTTTATGGTCTTGTATCCAATTCTTGTAAATGCTTGGTAATCTGTAACAAGGACGTGTCCACCAGTAACAGTAATCCTGGGCTGGTGACGACACAAGGGGTCAATTTCTGGGATATCATGTCCCGAAAATCCGGCCCCGACAGCCGCCCAGCCTTGGCAAAATTCATGGCAGCATCTCACTATGCTTACAACACATTGAAGATGCCAGGGCCAATGGGTGTCATTTCCATCAACTCCGACAAGAAGGATGCAGTTATCTGCGTCGATAAGATGTACAGAGACGCGGTTGCAGCAGAGGCCGCCAAGGCGCCAGCTCCCGCCAAGAAGAAGGAAAACAAGAAGGCCGGCAAGACCTCAAAAAAGGATTCCGGGAAGCGCACCTCTTCGGAATGCTGTGCACCTGTTGAAGACTTGCCGGAGTGCTCAACCGGTAAGAAATCCAAAGCTACTCCACCGGCGACCAAAAAGGTGCCGGCAAGGGAGGACGGCGCTGACGGTACCTTCACCATCAGTGCCACCCTTGACAGCAAATAGGAAATCATGCTCGTTGCCTTCCTGCGGGCGAATGTCGATGTGTTTGCATGGTGACCAACTGACATCCCCGGTGTTCCCAGGGAGGTAATTGAGCACCACCTTGCCGTCTGTCCCCACGCTCGACCCGTCAAGCAAAAAGTCCGGAAGCAAGCTTTGGAGCGGCAACAATTCATTGCCGAAGAAATCAAGAGACTTGAAGCAGCAGGCTTGGTCAGAGGTGTACTACATCCCACTTGGTTGGCGAATCCAGTGGTGGTGCGCAAAGCAAACGGAAAGTGGAGACTTTGTATTAACTACACTGATATTAACAAAGCTTGTCCAAAGGATCCTTTTCCCTTGCCGCGCATCGATCAAATTGTGGACTCTACTTCCGGCTGTGACTTACTCTCCTTCCTTGACGCATATTCTGGGTACCATCAGATATTCATGGCCAAGGAGGATGAGGAGAAAACCGCGTTCATTACTCCATGTGGCACATACTGCTTCGTGCATATGCCTTTCGGATTAAAGAGTGCTGGTTCAACGTTTGCAAGGGCAGTCCAGATTGGTTTTGAGCCCCAGCTGGACAGGAATGTGGAAGCATACATGGATGATATAGTAGTCAAGACCAAGGACAAATCAACCCTCGTTCAAGACTTGGAAGAAACATTTGCAAACTTGTGCAAAATCAATCTAAAACTCAACCCCGAGAAGTGTGTGTTTGGCGTTCCATCCGGAAAGCTTCTCGGGTTCTTTGTATCTCAATGGGGAATTGAAGCGAATCCCGACAAGATCAAAGCAATTGAGCAGATTCAAACACCAAAAAGCGTCAAAGATGTGCGGCGTCTTACCGGCTGTGTTGCTGCCTTAAGTAGGTTCATTTTAAGATCCGCTGAGCGCGCCCTGCCGTTTTTCAAGATTTTGAAAAAGGCAGGTCCGATGAAATGGACTCCGGAAGCGGAGGCCATGCTGTAGGACTTGAAAAGGTACCTCTCCTCTGCGCCAATGCTAGTTGCGCCTAGACCGCAAGAGCCATTGCTGCTATACGTAGCGGCAACAAATCAAGTGGCTAGTGCTGCATTAGTGGCGCAGAGGGAAGTTGATGACGAGGAAGTAACCGCAGCAAGCTTATCTAGCGACAAACCAGAATCTTCTCCGGCAAGGTCCGATGCCAACAAGTCAGAAATAGCGCAAGCAAATGAAGCTAACCAACAAGTGATGCCGAAGAAGAAAGTGGTGCACCGGCCCGTCTATTTTGTTACTTCCCTCCTGCAGGGGGTTAGGTCAAGATACTCGGGGGTGCAGAAATTGCTTTTCGGCCTTCTTATGGCCTTGAGAAAGCTGCGTCACTACTTCCAAGCACACGAGATCACCGTCGTCACTTGCTTTCTGTTACAACGCATTTTAAGAAATCCAGAAGCAACTGGCAGGATAGTGGAGTGGGCGTTGGAATTGTCAAGCTTTGCACTTAAGTTTGAAAGCACTTCAACCATCCAGAGCAGAGCTTTGGCGGAGTTCATTGCAGAATGGACGCCAATGCAAGACGAGGAAATTCAAGAAATAGCTCTCCCCGGCAAAGAGACAGCCAAAGAATGGGTCATGTACTTTGACGGTGCCTTCTCGCTGCAAGGCGCCGGTGCCGGAGTGCTGCTTGTCGGACCCACCGGGGAGCACCTCAAGTATGTGGTTCAAATGCACTTTCCCAGGGATCAAGCTACAAACAACATTGCTGAGTAGGAAGGACTCCTTGCCAGTCTTAGGATCGCAGTGGACCTTGGGATCAAAAAATTGATCATCCGCGGCGACTCGCAACTTGTTGTGAAGCAAGTGAACAAAGATTACCAGAGCTCGTTGATGGAAGCATATGTGGAAGAAGTGAGGAAATTGGAAGAACACTTTGACGGGTTGCAAACAGAGCATATCCCTCGTGCGAAAAACAACATTGCTGATCACCTGTCAAAATGTGCCGCCCAAAAGCTACCCGTGGAACCAGGAACTTTTGTGCTCCATTAGAATCAACCAACAGTCACTCCACCAACGCAGGCCGGTAAGAGAAGGAAGTTGAATACCGGCAAGTACTTTCCGACAGGGCTCCCGAAAGTCGCCGGCAAGGATGTTGCTGGGAACAACGACATGGTTGTCGGTGAGCAGCAACTCAGCGCAGAGCCTCAGGTTCTTGCCGCAGAGGCAAGCGCTCCCACAGCCGAAGAGATGCCTTTAGTCCTTGTCGTCGAGCCGCAGGCTCCGGCATGGGCACAGCGGATAGTTCATTTCCTTCAAATAGGAGAACTTCCTGATGAGCAAGAAGATGCTGAGAAAGTAGCCCGTCAGTCAAGTATGTACCAGTTTGTGGATAGCATTCTATACAGAAAGCGACCAAACGGTGTGAAATTGAAGTGTATTTGCCGGGAAGATGGACTAAAGTTGTTGGCGGAGATACACGGAGGCATATGTGGCTCTCACATAGGATCAAGGGCACTTGCCGGCAAAGCTTTCCGGCAAGGCTTCTATTGGCCCACTGCCCTCCAGGATGTGACTGAGCTAGTAACCAAGTATGAAGCATGCCAGTTCTATTCGAAGAACATACATCAGCCAGCTCAAGCTCTCCAAACAATCCCTCTCTCCTAGCCCTTTTCGGTCTGGGGACTCGATATCTTGGGCCCCTTCCCCCGTGCTGCCGGGGGCTTTGAGTTCTTGTACGTCACCATCGACAAGTTCACAAAGTGGCCTAAAGTGGAGTCAGTGAGGAAGGTGACAGTGCAATCAGCCGTCAAGTTCTTCAAAGGATTAGTTTGCCATTTCGGGGTTCCTAACAAAATCATCACCGACAACGACACACAATTCATGAGCCACACCTTCATGCAATATATCCAAAACCTTGGCAGCAAAATCTGTTTTGCATCTGTCGTTCACCCGGGAAGCAACGACCAAGCGGAAAGGATGAATGCTGAAGTGCTGCGTGGCCTCAAGACAAGAACCTTTGACAGGCTGCGCAAATGTGGAAGGCGCTGGATTGATGAGTTGCCGGCGGTTCTTTGGTCACTTAGGACGACACCAAATCGAGCTACCGGCCAAACACCCTTCTCCCTAATCTATGGTGCAGAAGTGGTGCTCCCCACGGAACTCATATACGGGTCACCTCGAGTGCTCGCTTACGATGAAGCTGAGCAAGAGCAGCTGCGGCAAGACGACGCGATGCTCCTTGAGGAAGATCATCTTCGGGCGGCTGTGCGAGTTGCACGCTACCAGCAAGCCTTGCGCCGCTATCATAACCGCAAAGTGCACGCCCGAAGCCTTGAGGAAGGCGACCTTGTTCTTCGGCGCATTCATTCCGCCAAGAGATCAGACAAGTTGACGCCGAAGTGGGAAGGCCCTTATCGGGTAGTACGAGTCACCAGACCTGGCGCAGTCTGTCTGGACACCGAAGATGGCACCCCAGTGCAAAACTCATGGAATGTTGAGCATCTTCGCAAGTTCTACCCATGAGGCACGGTTGCCGGGCCTCCCGGCAACCCCTTTTGTTCAAAGCTTTGTCGGCAAGACTTGTAACCCTTTGTACAAAGCCAGGCGCAGATCCTGTGCATAATAAAGCTAAGTGTTTTGCAACTCTTCATGCATATTCATTTATATATGGATACATGTGATGCTGTGATTTACACTTTAGTTTGTATGGAATGGCTGATGAACCGTCAAGGTTCCCAAACCACTCTTTTCTCTTCTTTCTTTTTCTTAAAAGGATAGAAGAATCCCTCGCGTGCAAGTTTCCCGGGGGGAGTGACGATGGGGTACCATTCTAACGACGTTCAAGTGATCATTTCATACGACGAGGAAGACAACACAAGAAAAAGCTAAGTTGAAAAACTTTGAAACTTTTTCCTTGTTACATTCGCGATTTCCCTTGAACGATTATGTGCTTTGTATGAGAAACCTGCACGCGAAGGAACCTTGTCGCGATCATTCCGCGCTCTAGCTCGCCTCGAGACCGCTCGGCAAGCCTAGCAGCTGCGTTCTGACCCGGCAAGTTTCCTTGCCAGCAGCGGCACCTCCAGCAGGCTGCTAAGGACCCGTTCCTCAAAGCGCTCGCGGCAAGTGTGCGCACCGGCAAGTTTCCAAACAAGCGTAGGGAACACAATCATACAAAGGCTAAATAAAAGAAGGGGAACGGCATGCATTCGTCTAAACCCAACAACAATAGATATCCATTACAAAGGTACTCGATTACATTTTGTGGGCCCTTTCCCAGGGTTTACATCAAGTGCAAGGAGGGCAAAAGGGGCGCCTAGGCGAAGCCCGACTTGTTCCCAGAAGGCCAGATGATGGTGCTGCCGGCGATCAGCCAGACTCTTCGTCGTCGTCCTCAATCTTCACGCCAGGAACGCCGTCATCATCGCCGTCATCATCGTCATCCTCAGCATCGCTGGAGGAAGCGGTGTCACTGTCGCTTGAACTTTCCGCGTAGCACTCCAGACGAGCGCCCAAAGCCCCGAAGAACTTCACGACTAGCGTATCTGGCCCGTACAACTTGAAGAGAAGAAGGTGCCCTTGCCCTAGGCAACGGGCACGAATGAAGGACTTCCACCCGCGCGTCAGATACATGAGGCCGTTGTTGGAGGTCTCAACGGTCACCCAGAGCGGGCCGTTGCAGCAACCGTCCATGCGCAGCCACAAGACGCACAGGTGGCGGCCTTCCATCTCCCTAGCAAAAGGACGGGGAAGCCGCAGCCAGCTCCGCGGCCGCTCGCGTAGTTCCACGACGAACTCCTGCGCCGTGTCCTCCGTATGGCCCTCCGCCGGGGGAGGAAGAGCCAAAGTTGAAGCGGCAAGCGCTCCGCCATGGCCGCCTCGACCACGAGCACCGCGTCTTCCACGACCACGGGCCGCGGCCCTCCCTTGAGCGCTGGAGCCAGCCTCCGCAGCCGCGGCCAAGGCGTGGGCATGCAGCCGAGGAGAAGCTCTTGCTGCGGTGGCGGAGGCACGACCGCGTCCTCTTCCCCTCGCCATGCTGTCGTCTGATGCGGAAGAAGAAGAAAAGAGAAGGAGGCAACGGTTGCTGAAGATTGAGGCAGAAGGAGATGGATGAACATCACACCCCGCGGCCCCCTCTTTATAGGGGGAGTGCGGGGAGCTGGCTCTTCACCATCTTCGGGCGGCCGCCCACGTTCGCCAACCCCGCGCCCTGCGCTTCTGGACGGGCGCATTACTCCAGCAACCGCCCACGTTCGCCAATCCCACGCCCTGCGTTCCTGGCCCAGCGCATCACTCCAACGGCCGCCCTTCTCCACCAATCCGCTGCCTTGCATGCATGCAAACGCGCGTAATGGGGGGGGGGGGGGTTGGGGGCGCAGAAGAAGGAGGAATCATGGCATAAATGGCAGTTATTCCTTGCCACGCGTTGCCATGCACCTATTCAAGTCCGTTCAAAGGCAAGGGTTGCCGGAGAATGACCAAGAGCATACTCAAGGCCAGATTAATGAAGAAGCAAAGAAGATCTCAAGAGGAAATAACCATTATGATGAAAAATTACAGCGGCAGTTTTCCCGCCGCGTGTCTGTGCATTGTTTGGGCCTAGCCCAACAATGCTTTGGATGCGCGTATGGCCCAGGCCCGGGGGCTCCTGTCGGTGTATAAAACATGGGTATTTTATACCCTGACTTATGCACAGACGGTAGCAGCCTCCTTGCCAGCCAAGGCTTGTCGGGAACCGCCAAGACCAAGATTCAAGGCCTAGTTGCAGAAGCTACTGGGGAGAAGCTCAAGACAAAGCATCAACAAACACTCAACTAGTAGTGAAGATGAAGACATTTCTTGCCGGCAAGAATAAACCGGCAAGGTGAAGATCCGGCAAGCTCCGTACCGGCAGGCTTCAGCCAGCATGCCAACGCTCCACCTCGACGGATAGCTAGTCACTGATCGGTGAGGTGTCGACCGCGCAGGCTGGTTGGTGAGGTTTGTCGGGCACGTGTCAGCACGCAGGGAGAAGATTTACCTTTAATGACACCCGTCCAGGAGGTGTGTCAGAATAATACGAGGTAGCTGGGCGAGCGGTGCAGGAACCTTGCCGGGGCCGCCTCTCCATGTGACACCTAACGGTGCATTTAATGCCTTTGTCCTAAACTGGCAGAGTTAGGTATGATAGCACTGTTTGCTATCTAATCGCTATGTAATTACTGTTTTGCCACTGTGGTAACCCCTTGAGCTATAAAAAGAGGGCCAGGGCAACAGTTAGAGGGATTCGGACCCCCTTTTGAAACACCTGCACGTCTCGCATAGCAGCTCTCTCCGCACCTTGCCGGGAGAAGCGCTCCTTGTACTTGTGCTCTCACACAACCAATACACCAAAAGCAGGAGTAGGGTTTTTGTTGGGGAACGTTGCATGGGAAACAAAAATTTCCAACGCTCACTAAGATCAATCTAGGAGATGCACATCTACGAGAGGAGAGATTGGATCTACATACCCTTGTAGATCGCTAAGTGTAAGCATTAAGAAACGCGGTTGATGTAGTCGAACGTCTTCGCGATCCAATCACGATTCGTCCATGAACTCCCGATCAAGTGCCGAACGGACGGCACCTCCGAGTTTAGCACACGTCCGGCTCGGCGGCGTCCTCTCCTTCTTGATCCAGCAAGCGAGAGAGAGGGGGTAGATGAGATCGGGACCAACACGACAGTATGGTGGTAGTGGTGGCAGCGGAATTCCGGCAGGGCTTCGCCAAGCGCGTACCGGTGAAACATGGGAGGAGTTGGGAGAGGTAACAGGCAAGGGTCCAAGGGGTGGCTGCCCCCAACACCTCCCCACCTTTATATAGGCGTGGAGGGGGCTGGTAGCTTGCCCTCCAAGGCCCTAGGGTCGTTGGACAAAGGGGGGGGAAGGAAATCCCTCCTTTCCTTCCCCACCGATCGCTATCCCCCCTTTTTAGGGATCCTGATCTTATCCCTTTGGGATATGATACTATTCATTTTAAGGGAGGTTCTTGGTGCGCCTAGACCAGGGTTGTGGGTACTTTCCCCTCTAGCCATGTTCATGTGGGTCCCCCATGCAGGTGGGCCCCACTCCGGAACCTTCTAGAACCTTCCCGGTACAATACCGAAAAAACTCAAAAATTTTCCAGAACCCTGATAACAACTTTCCATATATGAATCTTTACCTCCAGACTATTCCGGAGCTCCTCGTGATGTCCCGGATCCCATACGGGACTCCAAACAACCTTCGAACTTTCCACTATTAATATCTCAATACTATCCTAGCGCTACCGAACGTTAAGCGTGCGACCCTACGGGTTCGGGAAGATGCAGACATGACCGAGACTCCTCTCCGGTCAATAACCAATAGCAGGACCTGGATACCCATATTGGTTCCTACATATTCAACGAAGATCTTTATCGGTCGAACCTCGATGTCAAGGATTCAGTCAATCCCGTATGCAGTTCCCTTTGTCCATCGATATGTTACTTGCCCGAGATTCGATCGTCGGTATCTCCATACCTAGTTCAATCTCGTTACCGGCAAGTCTCTTTACTCGTTCCGTAATACAAGATCGCGTGGCTAACTCTTTAGTCACATTGCTTGCAAGCTTATTGTGATGTTGTATTACCGAGTGGGCCCTGAGATACCTTTCCGTCATACGGAGTGACAAATTCCCAGTCTTGATCCATGCCAACTCAACAGACACCCTCGGAGATACCTGTAGAGCATCTTTATAGTCACCCAGTTACGTTGCGACGTTTGATACACACAAGGTACTCCTCCGGTGTCAGTGAGTTGCATGATCTCATGGTCATAGGAACAGATACTTGACATGCGAAAACGATAGCAATAAACTTGACACGATCATATGCTACGTTCATAGTTTGGGTCTTGTCCATCACATCATTCTCCTAATGATGTGATCCCGTTATCAAATGAGAACTCATGTCTATGACCAGGAAACCATGGCCATCTTTGATCAACGAGCTAGTCTGGTAGAGGCTCACTAGGGACATGTTGTTGTCTACGTATCCACACATGTATTTGTGTTTCCAACCAATACAATTATAGCATGGATAATAAACGATTATCATGAACAAGGAAATATAATAATAACCATTTTATTATTGCCTCTAGGGCATATTTCCAACAGTCTCTCACTTGCACTAGAGTCAATAATCTAGCATTACATGGTTATGTATCTAACACCCATAGAGTTCTGGTGTTGATCATGTTTTGCCCGTGGAAGAGGTTTAGTCAATGGATCTGCAACATTCAGATCCGTGTGCACTTTGCAAATGTTTATGTCCTCCTCCTTGATCGCATCACGGATGGAATTGAAGCGTTGCTTTATGTGTCTGGTCCTCTTGTGAAACCTTGGTTCCTTGGCTAGAGCAATGGCACCAGTGTTGTCACAGAACAGAGTCATCGGGTCCAGTGCACTGGGCACAACTCCAAGATTTGTCATGAACTGCTTCATCCAGACACCTTCCTTCGCCGCCTTCGAGGCAGCTATGTACTCTGCTTCGCATGTAGAATCAGCTACCACGCTTTGCTTGGAACTACACCAGCTTACCGCTCCCCCATTTAGAATATATACGTATCCGGTTTGAGACTTAGAGTCATCCGGATCAGTGTCAAAGCTTGCATCGACATAACCCTTTACGACGAGCTCTTGATCACCTGCATAAACGAGAAACATTTCCTTAGTCCTTTTCAGGTACTTAAGGATATTCTTGACCGTTGTCTAGTGTTCCACTCCTGGATCACTTTGAAACCTTCCGGCCATACTTATGGCAAGGCTGACTTCTGGTCTTGTGCACAGCATCGCATACATGATAGAGCCTATGGCAGAAGCATAGGGGATGACACTCATCTTTTCTCTATCCTCTGTAGTCGCTGGGCATTGAGTCTTACTCAACTTCACACCTTGCAAAACAGGCAAGAACCCCTTCTTGGACTGATCCATTTTGAACTTCTTCAAAACTTTATCAAGGTATGTGCTCTATGAAAGTCCTATTAAGCGTCTCGATCTATCTCTATAGATCTTGATGCCTAATATGAAAGCAGCTTCTCCTAGGTCCTTCATTGAAAAACTCTTGTTCAAATATTCCTTCACGCTTTCCAAAAGTTCTATATTGTTTCCAATCAGCAATATGTCATCCACATATAATATTACAAATGCTATAGAGCTCCCACTCACTTTCTTTTAAATACAAGCTTCTCCGTAAACTTGTATAAACCCAAACGCTATGATCACCTCATCAAAGCGAAGATTCCAACTCCGAGACACTTGCACCAGTCCATAAATGGATCGCTGGAGTTTGCAAACTTTGTCAGCATTCTCTGGATCGACAAAACCTTCTGGTTGCATCATATACAACTCTTCCTTAAGAAAACCGTTAAGGAACGCTGTTTTGACATCCATCTGCCAAATTTCATAATCGAAAAATGCAGCTATTGCTAACATGATTCTGATGGACTTAAGCATCGCTACGGGTGAGAAAGTCTCATCGTAGTCAACTCCTTGAACTTGTGAAAAACCCTTTGCCACAAGTCGAGCTTTATAGACGGTGACATTACCGTCTGCGTCCGTCTTCTTCTTGAAGATCCATTTATTCTGAATGGCCTTTCGCCCTTCAGGTAATACTTCCAAAGTCCATACTTTGTTTTCATACATGGATCCCATCTCGGATTTCATGGCCTCTAACCATTTGTCGGAATCTGGGACCACCATCGCTTCTCCATAGCTCGTAGGTTCATCGTTGTCCAACAACATGACATTCAAGACAGGGTTACCGTACCACTCAGGAGCAGTACGTATCCTTGTCGACCTACGAGGTTCGATAGTAACTTGATCCGAAGCTTCATGATCACCATCATCAGCTTCCTCTTCAACTGACGTAGGTTCCACAGAAACATCTTTCTGCGCAGTGCTACTCTCTGGTTGAAGTAAAGGTTCAACAACCTCATCAAGTTCTATCTTCCTCCCACTCAATTCTTTCGAGAGAAACGCTTTCTCGAGAAAGGACCCGTTCTTAGCGACAAACACTTTGCCTTCGGATCTGAGATAGAAGGTATACCCAACCGTCTCTTTTGGGTATCCAATGAAGACGCATTTGTCCGCTTTGGGTTCAAGCTTTTCTGGCTGAAGCCTTTTGACATAAGCATCGCATCCCCAAACTTTAAGAAACGACAACTTTGGTTTCTTGCCAAACCACAGTTCATACGGTGTCGTCTCAACGGACTTAGATGGTGCCCTATTTAAAGTGAATGCAGTTGTCTCTAACATATAACCCCAAAATGATAGTGGCAGATCGGCAAGAGACATCATAGAACGTACCATATCCAATAAGGTTCGATTACGACGTTCGGACACAACAATACGCTGTGATGTTCGAGGTGGCGTCAACTTGAAACAATTCCACATTGTCTTAAGTGACTGCCAAACTCATAACTCAGATATTCTCCCCCTCGATCAGATCGTAGGAATTTGATCTTCTTGTTACGATGATTCTCAACTTCACTCTGAAATTGCTTGAACTTTTCAAACATTTCAGACTTGTGTTTCATTAAGTAAATATACCCATATCTACTCAAATCATCGGTGAAGGTGAGAAAATAACGATATCCACCGCGCGCCTCAATGCTCATCGGACCGCACACATCAGTATGTATGATTTCCATCAAGTCACTTGCCCGTTCCATTGTTCCGGAGAACGGGGTCTTAGTCATCTTGCCCATGAGGCATGGTTCGCATGTGTCAAGTGATTCAAAATCAAGTGACTCCAAAAGTCCATCAGCATGGAGTTTCTTCATGCGTTTTACACCAATATGACCTAAGCGGCAGTGCCACAAGAAAGTGGTACTATCATTATCAACTCTACATCTTTTGGCATCAATGTTATGAACATGTGTATCATCACTATCGAGATTCAATAAGAATAAACCCCTCACAATGGGTGCATGACCATAAAAGATATTACCCATATAAATTGAACAACCATCATTCTCTGATTTAAATGAGTAACCGTCTCACATTAAACAAGATCCAGATATAATGTTCATGCTCAACGCAGGCACTAAATAACAATTATTCAGGTTCATCACTAATCCTGATGGTAATCGAAGAGCGAGCGTGCCGACGGCGATCACATCAACCTTGGAACCATTTCCCACGCGCATCGTCACTTCGTCCTTCGCCAGCCTCCGTCTATTCCGCAGTTCCTGCTTTGAGTTGCAAATGTGAGCAACCGCACCGGTATCAAATACCCAGGCACTACAACGAGAGTTGGTAAGGTACACATCAATAACATGTATATCATATATACCTTGTTTGGCGTTGGCCCCCTTCTTGTCGGCCAGATACTTGGGGCAATTCCGCTTCCAGTGGCCAGTTCCCTTGCAATAGAAGCACTCAGTTTCCGGCTTGGGCCCAGCCTTGGGTTTCTTCATGTGAGGGGCAACTACTTTGCCACTCTTCTTGGAGTTTCCCTTCTTGCCCTTGCCATTCTTCTTGAAACTAGTGGTTTTATTGACCATCAACACTTGATGCTCCTTCTGGATGTCTGACTCAGCGACTTTCAGCATCGCAAACAGCTCGGCGACTGACTTGTTCATCCCTTGCATGTTATAGTTCAACACAAATCTCTTGTAGCTAGGTGGTAGCGATTGAAGAACTCTGTCAGTGATCGCCTCTGGCGGGAGCACAACTCCCAACTCAGCCAGACGGTTGTAATACCCAGACATTTTGAGTATGTGTTCACTGACAGACCCGTTCTCCTCCATCTTGCAAGCATAGAACTTATCGGAGGTCTCATACCTCTCGATCCGGGCATTCTTCTCAAAAATAAACTTCAACTCCTAGAACATCTCATATGCTCCATGATGTTCAAAACGCCTTTGAAGTCCCGGTTCTAAGCCATACAACATGGCGCACTGAACTATTGAGTAGTCATCAACACGCGCCTGCCTGGCGTTCATAACGTCCACAGACGCTGGAGGGGGTTGCTCACCAAGCGGTGCATCAAGGACATAAGCCTTTTGGGCAACCGTGAGGATAATCCTTAGATTACGGGCCCAGTCTACAAAGTTACTTCCATCATCTTTCAGCTTGGCTTTCTCTAGGAACGCATTGAAATTCAGGGAAGCTACTGCGCGAGCCATTGATCTACAACATAAATTTGCAAAGACAACTTAGACTATTGTTCAAGATAACTAGCAGAGTGGCCCGCTCGATGCACGGGCTAGAATTTTGTAAAGTTCAAGAATAAGAACATATTATTTGATTATTTTAAAGAAAATATTGGAACTGAATGTTATGAAATTTACAAATATGTGACTTCTGTGAACATAGTTTTGTCTTAGGTATGCATGATTTTATATTTACATATAAATATATATGGTATCCATTTATCGTTACCTTCCAATCATGCATATCATACTAACTATATTTTTTATGACCAGAGACGTTGTGCAAATTATATTTATATAAAATTTTCTGCATGTTACCATGTCGCTTTGTGATATTTTCTGTATAAACACCAAAAGACAGTAATTTTAGCATACGTGGCTAATCCTTGCATGGTCTCTGCAATGGTCTCAGTGTTCTCCCAAAAGAAAAACTCCACCATTGTATTCCTTTAAAAAGATAAAGGACAGACAACAAAGAAAATATTGAGTTTCAGTTAAAAATATAAAATGTTGAGTATACGTGTATTCTATTGTTTTCCCTTAGAACTTCCTATTGCCAATAAGTTCATTATGTCTCACCCGCTTGTGTTGACAACATCACTTTTTGTTGTTTTATTATATTTTCTGCAAATTAGAGTTGTTGTCTTATATAGATATTTAATTTTTGGCTACTTTAAATAGTATGATTTTTCTAAAAGCCCTCAAGACGCAACTTTTCGTACTATAGTGTAGAAAAATCATGTAAGCTAATTCATCATCAATATAAAAGAGAAGGGGTATTCCTGATGGTAGTAGTCTTAGTGACCACTCCGAGAGGTGGGTTATAATCACAAACAAAGTGACCCCTTCATTATCTCTATACGAATGGGTAAAGAAGATATTGCGTTGCATACATTTATTAGACAGTTCATCATGATACAATATATATAACAATACAGATTATCAGCAACCACATTTCAGATGCCATGAAAGATCCCAAAATGAGGAAACTTTAGCGTTTCTACAATTTAGCAGGATAATTTTTGTACTGTGAAGTAATCTTATATTTCAATCCACACCAACATATATAGATCACCAACATCATTTGTCTTGGAGGAACAATGTCCAATAGAGTGTATGAAAGGAACGACACATCATAACTCGAAGTAACACATAAATATCTTCTAGGAAATATTCAATATGAAATGATTATCTGCATCTTTTTTGAACTTAATATCTGTTAGTTATGCACTATCATTCTTCTAGTTTTCAGTTGAACCATTGAATTGGTTTATTTATTTACCGGTTTCAACCTACTCCAAGTGGTTATATACTGGATGAGACAACATGCACCACTACTACTTTTACCTGCAGAGGAATGCATGTGTGTATGTGTGTGTGAATACCTATAAAAAACCGATTCAAGAGTTCAACAAAGATCATTAGGTTACTGTGCGTAATCTAGAGTCATGAACTTAGTTTCATGTCTCTAAAGTGATTGATTCATTATTTGTATATGAGTTTTTAAGGCTTTGGTCCGTCCAATAAAAGATCACTTACTATTAGCTTGTGATTCATTAAATAAAAGGGAGTCTATTTGACCAAATTTTTGATGTTTATTTTGTGATAATATTTGCCATGGCATCACCCATAAAGTCTTGTTAGCTCTTATAGTTACTTCAGTTAAATAAATATCTTATACTTTCATGCTCGCATATATTTGATGCAGATGTTTAGCTCTTTCACCAGCTGTACTTGAACGGTTGCTGTACATAGTTCATTTGTAAATACTACAACCATCTTAGTATAAATTTAACCTTATTATCAGATAATCATTGTTGATTAATTAGGTTTGCCTAGCCAATTATGGGACTGAATGTTTGTTTTGTTCGTAATGAAATTAGCCATCATACCATGTATAATTAATCTGGGCCAATGTGAAGCAATGGTTCATGGCATCTACTGCCAGGGAGTGTCTTTTTGCAAGAGAATAAAAAGGAAAAGAATAACGTACTGTACATACATTGGATCTTGAAGATGCTGCATAACATCTCTGAACCGTCCAATCTCAAAAATATCTTCCGTAGTTGTCACTGCCCCTTTGTGTTCCTTCGAGTGGAAGTAATACCCTAGTGCAAGCCTTAGTTTTATGTTGTGACTAACAGGTAAGATGAGGTTTCCTGGCGCCTTGGGGTGGATGGTGCTGCCGTGGCAGGTTTTCTCGACACGGAAGAAGATTATGTCTGTGCGACCACGACGTGGAAGGAGAAGTTGGAGGACTTATCACGTTCGAGGACATTGTTGTGGATGCACTCAGCGAGGGATCCCTTGAATATCGAGTGGCTGGAGGGAGCGTAGGTGTAGTGGCCGGTCGGTGCGGTCATAGTTCTTGAAGATCACGTAGCCATTGGTCTTTTCCTTGGTATCCGCCAACAAAGTCGTACTGACTGCGGTGGCAGTAGGGTAGTCGAAGGCTTTTTTTGGGGAAAAAATCTCTTTTTTCTTTGATTTTTCTTTCATTTTTTACTATTTTTTTTCTTGGACTTGATTAGTTAGGAGGTAGTGGACTCGAAGGAAAAAAAACTTATCAAACGTGAATACATGACCTGAGGCATACATGAAGAAAGAGGGGACACCAGGAGGCTGCATATTTAATCGGGAGAAGGACCATCACGCTAGTATTATGTAAGGCATTATGAACGTTTCTTTCTCAGCCCATGCCACATACATAGCTTTGTTTTTTTTGGAGGAAAGTCCTATGCACCCACGTCATGCATGTAGATTTGTTTTTATTTTCTTGGAGGAAAGTCCTAGGAACCCACGCCATGCATGTAGATTTGTACTTTATTGTTTTGGAGGAAACTCCCATGCACGTCACGTCGCCTATGTCTTTTTCTTGAATTGCACGTTGTTACTCTTGCATGTCATTATGAGTAACAATGTGCAATTCAAGCAACATGAACGAATGTTTTTCTCATAATGAAATTGTGGTTAATTATTCTGTATGATATTAAAGCAACATGAACGAATGGTTTTTCTCCTGATGGCAATTGTGGGTAATTATTTTCAATTAAATCACATCTAATGGCTATAAATTTTTTAGTCTATTAAATAAATGGTTGGATGTCTCAGATTTTTGTGGATTTTTCTAGCATATTTCTCTTTTTTCCGGTGAGCTCATCAAGCACTTTAATATATAAAGATTTATGTTAGTGGAATGTGCTTTGTTTGTCTATAGTCACTAATTCCATTTAATTGTTTTTCTGCTTTTTTGCATGGATTATAAGCTACTTGATATAATAACACGTCTTCCATCATTTATGTATGATATACCTAACCAAAGTTATTAATGAGACATGAAAACCGAGAGAAGAGGTGCCCACACTCTTGTAGGATGTGTGCATGTACTCACCGGGATGAGAATGTGTCTGTGTATGAATAATTTTATTTATGGATACCCTATTTATTATTATGTGATATACAACATGCCGATAAAAAAAGGAATCCGATCAAGTTGCATACCCGCGCTCGGATCGTTAATGCTTACTTGCATGCTATTTACATGCACCACGATGATCCACAGTCAGTGGATCGGCGCTAATTGGCCGACCAATCAAAAGTTTTCTGAGTTTGTGCACGATGTGGTGGCCTTTTGCCCAGTTTTTGCCTACGCCTATGAAGGTATAGATAACCTACTAAGAACTTGGTGTTTATTTGATCGCAAAGAGACCAATTTGTAGAGGAGCAAAGAGACCAATTTGTAGAGGAACCTCGAGGGCGGTGCCGGGGCATAGGCTGCATATGAAGTTGGGGTGAACGTCTGATCGACCGGCCTTAGATACCGAGCGAACACGACAGCTTACGCATGAACGACAAGTATCGATGCATACATCAGGCAGATTGAAATATGAGGTCCCTGATGTGCTCGAGCTATGACGATCAATCGATCGACAGTAGGTACAAAAAAATCATCTCAGCGGCGGTGTGCGTCCTTATTATATTAAAGGAAGCATGTATGCACGCACGCATGCGTATAGAAAGGAATGCCCACGTTATGCATGTAGCTTTTTTTAATGAGGAATGCCCTAGACATGCATGTGTATGGAAAGAAAGAAATCAGCCCAGATCGTGTATTCATGCATGTACCTTTTTCTAAGTCACGTGACGTATAGGCAATGTGAATGAACAGTTTTTCTTTGTAATGGCAATGGTGGGTAATTTTCTCCCACTTAAAATTAAAGCATTTCTAATGGCTATGATATTTTAGTCTATTAAATAAATGGTCGGATGTTTCTGATTTTTATGGGATTTTCTAGTATATTTCTCTTTTTTCTAGTGAGCCCGTCAAGCACTTTTTATATATAATAGATGAGTTTAGTTTACTTAAAAACTCTCACTCAAATCGACATCCCTCCGGTCGTCCGAGTGTAACATGATCCAAATTCACCAACCCAAGTCCGATCATCACGTGAGATGAGGTGGTTTCAATGGTGAACCTCTCCATGTTGATCATATCTACTATATGACTCATGTTCGACCTTTCGGTCTCTTGTGTTCCGAGGCCATGTCTGTACATGCTAGGCTCATCAAGTTTAACCCAAGTGTTCCGCATGTGCAAAACTGGCTTGCACCAATTGTATGTGAATGTAGAGTCTATCACACCCGATCATCACGTGGTGCTTCAAAACGACGAACTTTCGCAATGGTGCACACTTGGGGAGAACACAATTTTATCTTGAAATTTTAGAGAGGGATCACCTTATAATGCTACCGTCGTCCTAAGCAAAATAAGATGCATAAAAAGATTAACATCACATGCAAATCATAAGTGACATGATATGGCCATGAACTTGTGCTTTTGATCACCATCTCCAAAGCACCGGCATGATCTCCATCGTCACCGGCATGACACCATGATCTCCATCATCGCATCGCCATCGGGGTTGTCACGCCAACCATGCTTCTACTACTATTTCTACCGTTTAGCGATAAAGTAAAGCATTACATAGCGCTTAATGATTGACACGCAGGTCATACAATAATTAAAGACAACCCTATGGCTCCTGCCGGTTGCCGTATACATCGACATGCAAGCCGAGATAAACTATTACAAAATATGATCATCTCATGCATCAAATATATTTCATCATGTCTTTGGCCATATCATATCACAACATACCCTGCAAAAACAAGTTAGACGTCCTCTAATTTGTTGTTGCATGTTTTACATGGCTGCTATGGGTATCTAGCAAGAATGATTCTTACCTACGCAAAACCACAACGGTGATATGCAAGTTGCTATTTAACCTTCTACAAGGACCACCTTCGTCGAATCCGATTCAACTAAGGTGGGAGAGACAGACACCCGCCAGCCATCTTATGCAACAAAGTCGCATGTCAGTCGATGGAACCGGTCTCATGTACGTGGACATGTAAAGTTGGTCCGGGACGCTTCATCCCACAATACCGCTGAATCAAGAAAAGACCAAGGAAGGAAGCAATCTGAATATCAACGCCCACAAACTCCTTTGTGTTCTACTCGTGATGTCATCTACACAAAGACCTAGCTCATGATGCCACTGTTGGGGAACGTTGCATGGGAAACAAAAATTTCCTACGCTCACCAAGATCAATCTAGGAGATGCACATCTACAAGAGGAGAGATTGGATCTACATACCCTTTTAGATCGCTAAGCGGAAGCATTAAGAAACGCAGTTGATGTAGTCGAACGTCTTCGCGATCCAATCACGATCCGTCCACGAACTCCCGATCAAGTGCCGAACGGACGGCACCTCCGAGTTTAGCACATGTGCGGCTCGGCGGCGTCCTCTCCTTCTTGATCCAGCAAGTGAGAGAGAGGGGGTAGATGAGATTGGGACCAACATGACGGTATGGTGGTGGTGGTGGCAGCGGAATTCCGGCAGGGCTTCGCCAAGCGCGTACCGGTGAAACGTGGGAGGTGTTGGGAGAGGTAATGGGCAAGGGTCCAAGGGGTGGCTGCCCCCAACGCCTCCCCACCTTTATATAGGCGTGGAGGGGGCTGGTAGCTTGCCCTCCAAGGCCCTAGGGTCGTTGGCCAAAGGGGGAGGAAGGAAATCCCTCCTTTCCTTCCCCACCGATCGCTATCCCCCCTTTTTAGGGATCCTGATCTTATCCCTTTGGGATATGATACTATTCCTTTTAAGGGAGGATCTTGGTGCGCCTAGGCTAGGGTTGTGGGGACTTTCCCCACTACCCACGTTCATGTGGGCCCCCCATGCAGGTGGGCCCCACTCCGGAACCTTCTAGAACCTTCCCGGTACAATACCAAAAAAACTCGAACTTTTTCCGGAACCCCGATAACAACTTTCCATATATGAATCTTTACCTACGAACTATTCCAGAGCTCCTCGTGATGTCCCACATCCCATCCGGAACTCCGAACAACTTTCGGACTTTCCACTATTAATATCTCAATACTATCCTAGCGCTACCGAACGTTAAGCGTGCGACCCTACGGGTTCGGTACTATGCAGACATGACCAAGACTCCTCTCCGGTCAATAACCAATAGCGGGACCTGGATGCCCATATTGGTTCCTACATATTCAACGAAGATCTTTATCGCTCAAACCTCGATGTCAAGGATTCAGTCAATCCCGTATGCAGTTCCCTTTGTCCATCGGTATGTTACTTGCCCGAGATTCGATCGTCGGTATCTCCATACCTAGTTCAATCTCGTTACAGGCATGTCTCTTTACTCGTTCCGTAATACAAGATCCCATGGCTAACTCTTTAGTCACATTGCTTGCAAGCTTATTGTGATGCTGTATTACCGAGTGGGCCCTGAGATACCTTTCCGTCATACGGAGTGACAAATTCCCAGTCTTGATCCATGCCAACATAACAGACACCCTCGGAGATACCTGTAGAGCATCTTTATAGTCACCTAGTTATGTTGCGACGTTTGATACACACAAGGTACTCCTCCGGTGTCAGTGAGTTGCATGATCTCATGGTCATAGGAACAGATACTTGACATACGAAAATGATAGCAATAAACTTGACACGATCATATGCTACGTTCATAGTTTGGGTCTTGTCCATCACATCATTCTCCTAATGATGTGATCCCGTTATCAAATGACAACTCATGTCTATGACCAGGAAACCATGGCCATCTTGGATCAACGAGCTAGTCTGGTAGAGGCTCACTAGGGACATGTTGTTGTCTACGTATCCACACATGTATTTGTGTTTCCAACCAATACAATTATAGCATGGATAATAAACGATTATCATGAACAAGGAAATATAATAATAACCATTTTATTATTGCCTCTAGGGCATATTTCCATCAGTTTTACGCTTCTCAGCGGCCCGAACCTGGGTAAATCCCTTGCGCCTTCCACTGTTTCTGCTCTTTGTGCACGTCGATCTCCCCTGCCGAACCACAAAGGGGCTGGATGGCCCCATAGATGGTCGTACCCACGACAGCGTGCGGGATTTCGGGCGCGGCCGTTGCAGAGGAGGGAGACGAGGTGGGGTCCGGGGTCAGTGAGCGCGGGGAGGGGCGATGCGGTCTGGCGACCGAGGCGAAGTGGTCGCGGGCGGGGCAGGCCGTGGGTGGTGGTGGCCTGTGTCGGCCAGCTGGGCCTGGCGCGCCTAATGGGCTTCGGCCGCCTGGCTGGCGCCAGCTAGGAAAAGTTTTTTTTTAACAGAGAGGGAAAATAAATACTAGGAAAGAAATACAATATTATATATACTTATTATATATAAAAAAAACAGAAAAATAAATCCTAAATAATGAACTATTTTTCAGAGGCAAACAAAAAACTTTTAAAAAAATCATTTTTTTGAAAATTCCAAATAAACTCAAATTTGAATTTCATTTCTTTTGGCATTATTTTCTACTGACTTTTGGGGTGTCATGTTACCTCCTCTCATACTTTTTGATCAAAGTATTTTGTCAGGAATTTTTTTGAAATGAAATTCAAATGCCAGTTTGAAATGAATTCAAATTCAAATAGAAAACTCAAATGCCTCTGAAATTTCATTTGCCACCCAATTTTAAATCAAAATGCAATAGATTCTTAACTATAATTGTAAAACATTCCAAATTGAAATTTTGGAATGTTACACTCACACACCCACCATTGCACTCCATGCCGAGCTCTCTCTCTCCCTCCCTCCCACCCTCTCGCTAGATGCATACATTGGCTCTCTAGACCCCCCCTCTCGCGCACATGCACGCACGTTGTCTATCTAGGTCACTCTCTCCACACCGTCTCACTCTTTCGACCGCACGGCGGCCCACACTCGCTCAATCTTTATCTCTCTCTCTCTCTCTCTCTATATATATATATATATATATATATAAGTCTCGATTAACCTCGCTTTCTCTCACACACAAACGTTATATTTCCCTTTTTGGGCCTCGATCGACACACTCCATACTCTGTCACACAGATTATCTATCTAGGTCACTCTCACCAAACCTTCTCACTCTTTCGACCATTTGGCGGCCCACACTCGCTCAATCTCTCCCTCTCTCTTTATGTATGTCTCGATTGACCTCGCTTTCTCTCACACACAAACGATATATCTCCTTGTTTGGGCCTAGTTCGACATATTGTACTCCCTCTATCCATATATATAGGGCCTAATGCATTTTTCGAGGTTAACTTTGACCACATGTTAGAGAAATAGTATATGACATGCAAGTTACACAAAGCATACCATCAAATTCGTATGTGAAAGAAGCTTCAAATGATATATTTTTCACATTATACATCTCATATATTATTAATCTTATCAATAGTCAAAGGTAGTCTCGAAAAATGAATTAGGCCCTATATATATGGATGGAGGGAGTATATACTCTCTCACGCACATTATCTATCTAGGTCACTCTCTCCAACCCATACTTCTCATTCTTTCGATCGCATGGTGGCCCACACTCGCTCAATCTCTCTCTCTTTATCTATGTCTCGATTGACCTTGCTTTCTCTCTCACACAAACGATATATCTCCCTGTCTGGGCCTCGATCCACACTCTGTATACTCTGTCACGCACATTGTCTATGTAGGTCAATTTCTCCAGATCTCCCTTACAGCCCTCACCCTCCTCCAGATCATATCTCTCTTTTGACTGAATGTCGGGCCACACTCACCCTATCTCCCAGTCTATCTATGTCTCGATTGACCTCGCTTTCTCGCGCCGTCTCTCCCACACATAGACGCTACCTCTCCATCTCTCGCAGGGCCGGAGCTATTTACATTGCCAGGGGGACTATGCCTCCATCCTTGGATTAATTTGTGAAGGCATTTATTTAGGAGGGTTTAGGTTAGTTTTTTTCTAGCATTTGGCCCACAACCACTCCAAACACCGTTGCCACCCCTCGGCCCTGCCCCTCCCCCAATTATTTCCCTCTAACTCTGTGACCGCTCTCTCGCACGCTCTTTCTCACCTTTCCCGTCGCACCATGGTATTTTTGCAAAAAAACTCTCGTGTTTTCTTTAATTATTATAAACAAGCTACAAACTACACACCGGGGGTCCACCTGTAATGGAACAAATTTCGCCCCATAAATTAAAATGCTACAAAATACACACTGGGGGACCCACCTGTCATGGAACAATTTTGGACCCAAATAAATAAAAAATGAAAAGGACGAGGATCGAACAGGCGACCAGGCCCTTCCAGGCGCATGTCAACGATTCGGTGCCCAGGCTCATCTGCACCCGGTCAAGAAAAAATTCACAAAAAGTTCAAAAAAAATTCAAAAAAATCACAAAAAAATCAAAAAAATCCATTTTTTTGTGCGTACTAGATAATTCGTTGCGTGAGGTCCGCTCCAATTTTAAGAGCATTTGAACATCTTAGTAGCTCTCAGCAAAAAAGACAAATTGGGTCAGAACAGTACATGAACAGTACACTCTTTTACAGACCCCAAATCTGTCTTTTTTGCCGAGACCTACTCAGATGTCCAAATGATATGAAAATTGGAGCGGACATCACGCACCAAATTGTCTACCATGCAAAAAATGGAATTTTTTGATTTTTTTTCTACTATTTGTTTTCATTTTGTTCTTCAGCATGGGTGCAAATGAGCCTGGACTCAGAAATGGATTGTCGTGTTTGTTGTATCTTTATTGGATAACATGTTTTTATATTACTTTGAATACATTAGTGAGACCGGCTCGTCAGCACGTACTACTCCCCTTCGTTGAGCCACTTACTGGTGGGTCCCATGTCTGTTCTCTCTCCCTCCTCCCTTCTATGTTTAGATGCACGGGCAAACACGAAGAACGCGTGAGCTAGTAAACATGGCGCGCCACCCGGGGCAGATGCCCAATGTCGTCGACTGTATCTGGACGCGTTCACAAGTTACGGCACCAGTTTCACCTACTAGTATTTTACAAGTATAGGAAAAAAGTGACTGTGACGGACAAGTTCAGGCACCCGTGGTGTATTTAACTAGTAGTAATAATTAAATGTGTGGATAAATGTATGTATCGCCTAGTGCTCGAAGGGACCTGCTCGCGCCCTACAAGTATTTGGAATTGACGCACGTATTTAATATGAAATGTTTGCGATGAGAAGGAATAGATGTCGCTTGATGACTTTTTTTATTTAATTTGATAGGGCTCTAGCAGAACAATCAATCGATCAAACCATAGATTTCATTCAGTCTGACTGTGACTTTACATTTATACCACGATCGAACTAAAAAAATGAATGAATAAAACTAATTGCAGCGGCGGCGGGTGCGTCTTGCGACGGGAAGCGGCTCCTCAGCCGTGCCCTATGTGTCGTTGGGCCACTGGCCAGCGGCGACGGCGGTGTCTTGTGTCGGCGTTGGCATACGCCTGGACGTTTGCCCAAGCTTCAAGGAAGGTCAGTATGTTCTAGACTTCGGTCTCCAGGAGCTAGTCAGCCGGCGGGAGGCGGCGACTGGCGTCGCTGCAAGGAAGCGGTCGACGGCGGCGACCCATGCCGCTGAGGGGGGCACTGGCACCGGCGCAGGGACAGGCACTGGCAACGGCGCGGCGGAGACATTCATGTGCACGTCCACCGGCACGGGTGCGTGCGTCAGTGCACGCGCAGGCGCATGCACTGGTAGGTGCATGGGCGCGTGCAAGTTAGTGGGGACCTCGTGGATCCCCGCGGCTTCAAGCTGGGCGATAGTGTGCGTCTCCCAGCCCATCAATGCCACGGGGATGGGCGCTGGCACGGCAACGGGAGCTGGAACGGGCGCGGGGACAGACGCGGCGACTTCCCGCATGGCCAGTTTAACGCCCCGGACACACCCGCCGGTGGTCATTACTCCTGGCAGGATCTAGACTGGCCCCACAGATCAATACTAGTCTTTCCTACACACTTTGTCCTCACTTGTGCGCACCCGGGACCAACTTCCCGGTCAGTCACCCATCCTGAAATTACTCCAAGCTGAGCACGCTTAACTTTGGAGTTCTTTCCGAATGGGCTCCCGGAAAAGAAGGAATTCCTTATAGATATGAGTAGTCTATCATCCCTATTAAGCCAAGCTATCACATACACCCCCACTGAGAGGAACCGACATCCTCGTCGGGCCACAGGAACGTTCCCTCTTGGCACATACGTCTGTGTGTCCAGTCTGGCACATGTGCCATGCCGTGTGGCACGACGGGTCACAAACGTCATGCACAACATGACCACACACCTGGCCCGCAAACACCATGTAACCGCGAGGCTCGGCTCTGATACCAACTTGTAATGCCCCAGACACACCCGTCGGTGGTCGTTACTCCTGGCGGGATCTAGACTGGCCCCACAGATCAATACTAGTCTTTCCTGCACACTTTGTCCTCACTTGTGTGCACCCGGGACCAACTTCCCGGTTGGTCACCCATCCTGAAATTACTCCAAGGTGAGCACGCTTAACTTTGGAGTTCTTTCCGAATGGGCTCCCGGAAAAGAAGGAATTCCTTATTGATATGAGTAGTCTATCATCCCTATTAAGCCAGGCTATCACAGCCAGGTCAAGCTCGTCCGAAACCTCATTAGGGTCTTCCTCAGGAAACTGGAAGACTAGGGGCAGCCCATCGTGATGCGCCATCACGTATGGCGAGGTCAGACTGATTGGAGGCAGACGACAGGAGAATCGGAGAGGCAAAGAGAAGATTGTAGCGAGAGCGGGGAGTGCGGTGGTGATTTAAACTGCGGCGCGAGCGCCATTCAAAGTGGGTGTGGTTGGGATGAAGGTGGGTGGCGGAGGCTGGTCAAAGGGCTCGCCTCCCGGTGAGCCTACGCAGCGGCCTGCTCGCATGCCTCCCGTCGACTCACACGCTTGCTCAGACGGCACCTGCCTATGAGAAGCGGGACGCGTGGCGGCACGCCGGTCTAACGCCCACGGTTTGAATACAATAGTGAACCGTTCGCGTTAACGTGACAGCTCTTTGTTCCAAAATACCTTGGCTGTTCATGTGTGCAACTTTTCATAAGCAACTTGTCTCAAATTGAACAAAAAAATTACCACAGTCTATTTGTGCCATGCGCAGTTTCATGCGCAGTTTCATGAATTTCAGGTGAGTTTTGGATTTTCTGGAATTTAAAAACCAGGATTCGAAACAATATCATTACATGCATCATGAAATAAACTTTCAGGCGATACATCTTTAGTGTTGTAGTAGATGTTCATATTTTTAAAGATAGAATTTGGTCAAACAGTGCTTAGTTAGACTTCAAACAAATTATATACGCAGAGTAAAAAGATACTCCCTGCGTACCAGTGCATTGCGTCATACTCTAATAATAATGCATGTCACCAAAAATTATGTCGTTTGAATCATATTTGAACATAGTTTCTAGTGATATTATTTTTGGTTACATGCATTAACATTTTGTTAGTTAAATGTCAGGTCAAAATTTAGCACAAAATGCGAAGAGGACCAATAAACCAGGACGGAGGTAGTAGGCACGAACAAACGAAGCTCCATTCTATACTCATCCTAGTGTAGTAGGCAATGGAGTTGATGGGTGACCTTGGGTAGCGGCGACCGGGGGATTTGAACGTGCTCGGCATGGTAAGTAACGTGGGATAGTTACTAAAGCATCCCTCTAGTGTTCATCGGTAGTAGTCACTATGGACCGGGGACATAAGGGGAATTTCACAGGGCTGGAATTCTGGCCGCCAGATATTTTGATTCGAAACGCGGAGGCTCGAGTGGAGGCACGAAGTTTTATCACGATTCTTTTGGTTGGGGTTGGCTAATGTGCGTACCACGTACGCCACCACCACGACACGAGCCCGGTCTGGCTGGTACGCCGTCGGGTGCTAGCATTCGAGAATGCGAAAGGAATCTTTTTTAAAATTGGTGAACAAATCTATATGTATTACAATGCCCGTATTTTCCTTGCAAATAATTGGTCATTCCAAAAGGGACGGTAATTGATTTATGATGAGTTCTGGAATTAGAGTGAGTTTGTGATATAGTGATCTCAACGTGGATTTCACATTTCATGGTATCCACACTAGGTTTTTGAATGAAAATTCAAATTTAAAAGATGAACGGTATGGTGGTGAGAAAACTTTGTATGTATTCAAGCATATGACCACACACACACACAAATACAACAACAAACGAGTCAGTATAGTGCATTTACTTTTCCAATCCATGCATGTATGGCACGAATTCAAAAATAAAATGTAAGCCATACATGGTCCTCAATTCAATGTTTACAATGTACACTAAACTGAAATGTGAATATTAAGTTTACTACTATGTACACTCAAATGTTGTGTTTAGGTCTGTCCACCCCCCCTTCACCACACGTACTTCCTATATCGATCGATCTTCATCTCTTTGTTAATAGAGCTATTGGTATCCGACACACGCTCATTATTTCTCTTCATGTTTCGATCTCCATTTATCTCACACCCGCCGTCACGCTCTCAACAAATGTATTTCTCACACACAACCTTGTCAGGCCCTCCATGACGAGCTCTCTCTCTCCCTCTCTATCGCTCTCCCTCTCTCCCTCTAGACACATACGTTGCCTCTGTAAAAAAACTCCATGCACGCCGCACGCGCAAACACAAAGTCCATCTAGGCCACTCTCTCAGTAACTATCTCCCTCCGGCCCTCACTATAGCTTCGTTGAACGATATCTCTCTGTATCATCTTTCTCATTTGAGTGTACGCTAGCCCACACTAACTCAATCTCTCCCTCTATATATGACTCGATTGACCTCGCGTCATCTCTCTCACACATAGACGCTTGCTCTACTCCTCTTGCATAGGCAGAGCCATGTAGATTGTCGGGGGAGGGGGGGGGGTAACCCCCCAGTTACCCCCAACCTTAGATAAAATTGTGAAGGTCTTTTTTAGGAGGGTTTAGATTATATTTTTTAAACATTTGGCCCCACCCTCCCAAACACCGATGGGTTGTGCCCCCACCCCCCCGGGAGAATATCAGGTGCTCCCACCTTAGATGCTATATGGTGATATGAGTTCTTGTGTGCCGTTAGATTTGAGATCCAACGGCTCATACGAGGTCTGAATATTTTTGCAAAAAAACATTAATGAGTTTGGGAATTGCACACAATTAGTACAAAAACTACTCAGATGCCATTGGATCCCAGATCCAACGGCCTCGAAGCTCATATCACCATAGCATCTAAGATGCGGGAGCACCTAATATTCTCTCGTCTATAAGAATATCATGTGCTACCACACCTTAGATGTTGTGGTGATATGAGCTCCTCAGAGCCGTTGGATCTGAGACCCAACGGCTCCTAGTAGGTCCGAATGGTTTTTGCAAAAAAACCTCAAAGAGTTTGGGAATTGCTCACAAGTACAAAGACTATACTCAGATGCCATTGGATCTCAGATCGAACCGCCTCAAAGCTCGTATGACCGTAGCATCCAAGCAGCGAGAGCACCTGATGTTCTCTCGCGCGGGAGAATATGAGGTGCTCCCATACCGTAGATACTACGGTGATACGAGCTCCCGGGAGATCTAACGGTTCCCATTAGGAGGTCTGAATGTTTTTGCAATATAGGCCTCAAAGAGTTTGGGAATTGCGTAGAACTACAAATACTACACACATGGCATTAGATCTCAGATCCAATGGCTGCTAGAAGCTCGTATCGCCGTAGCGTCTAAGCTGCGGGGAGCACCTTATATTCTCTCGTACGTGAGAATATCGGGTTCTCCCACACCTTAGATGCTACCGTGATACGAGCTCCTAGGAGCCGTTGGATCCAAGATCCTGCGGCTCACAAAGGTATGTATGTTTTTTTGCAAAACAGCCCTCGAAGAGTTTGGGAATTGCGCAAAAGTACAAAGACTACTCACATGCCATCGGATATCAGATCCAACGACGTAGAATCTCGTATCACCGTAGCATCTAAGCCGCGGGGAGCACGTGATATTCTCCGCCGTTGTCACTTTTGTTCCTAAACTTGTAAAATACGTGTAACTGGTGCCGTAACTTGTCTAACCGTGCAAAGTGTTTGTGCAAAAAATCCCTCGTACACAGAAATATCGGAACAACACATGGGGGTCCCACTCATCATGGAACAAATTTGGACCTAAAAATAAAAAATCAGAAGGACGAGATTTGAGCCGGCAACCTGGACTACAAAGCATACGTTGATAGCCAGAAATAGCAACGGTTGTTGGCTTTGTCGCATAACTTGATTTTATACTATATCACGTTGAGTAGAGTAGAGGGAGTGGCTCGTCAGCACGTGCATGAACGTTGACTCACTTACTACCTGGTCCCATGTCTGCGATCTCTCTCTCCTCTCCATCTACAATCTTTAGACGCATGGACAAACACGAAGAGCAGTGCGAGCTGGCTGTGGTGTTATTATAACTAAAAAATGCTTGAAAAATAGATGAATCGCCTAGGAACAAGAGACCTCGTGGCTGGTTGAGACGGAGCTAACCACACCTATCCTCCGTGCCACGTTAGCATGATGAAGCTGTGTGGCTAGTGGGGTGTTTTCGACCCACTGGCTGGGTCCCGAGTTCTTACCATAGCTACGTCTCATATATTTTACATGCACATTTCCTCCGTGTTGAGATGTGGCACACCCTACCGCGCGGTTTCTGGGTCCTCCCCGGTGGTGCACGCATATTTTCTTCCTTACTGAGACGAGGGACGGTGGGAGTGTGGGACGCCCTACCGCGAGGTTTCTGGGTCCTCCTCGGTCATAGCGCCAAAGTAATGAGTCATCAAATCACAAAACCCCACCTTTCCCACTGAGTACAAGCACGGTGGCTAGCTAGTTGGGCTAGTGCGACCGATCAGCTAGGCCACCGCCACATTTGTTTTTTCAAGCATTTTTCCCCTCCTTGCCTCTAGGTAAATTAAAATACTATCCACCGCTGCGTTGCTTTGGTCTTTGGGCGCGGCAGGATTCTTTTTTTGTTTGACGGGAGCAGGTGCGGCAGGAATTAGTCATGATGACTCCACCAGTAAAACCCACTGTTCCCTGATGTGAAAAGGCATCGACTGGATTTTCCCATGGTGAAAACCAAAAGATTTACCCCGATCCCTCCGCCTTCCCATAGATTGCATTGCCTTCCAGCCATTTCGCCCCCTTTGCTTCCTTTCCCCATTGCATCTACCAGGTTCCATGGTGGCGCACCAGATCACAGAGTCTGAGGTGAGGCGCCTGATAGAGGAGCTCGAGGCCAAGGATGCGGAGCTCAGGGCCAAGGACGTGGAGATCTGTGAGCTCAAGGAGGAGAAGAGTGCCATGCTCCTCCGTTATGAGCGGGAGTTCATGGAGCTTCAAAAGCGGCAGGAGTCCACCACAAAGATTCTTGAGGCGTCGGCGGCATTGTTGCAGAAAGCGGGAGATACCCTAGGCGGCCAGGTTGCCCTGATGGCGAGCTGGCTGGAGCGCGAGCGGGCCAAGTGTTGCAGCTGCGTGATGCCTATCGTCGCGCCAACGCGACCATGCTGACCGTCGGGCTAAACCTGTTCAACCACCCCATCGACTTCAACAAGCTGCGGCTTCCTGACCTGGTCTCCTTCTTCACCTATATCTCTGAGGAGCTGAACCGTCTCTGCGCGGCAGTGGGGGCGGCGCTGGACAAGGAGGGGGTGCGGGCGACCGTCGCCGTTGCCGGGAGAATCCTCTCCGGGCTACGTCACCGGAATCCATTTGTGCCATTGAACGCCGTCTTTGACGAGCTGGCTCCCGTCGATCGGGAGCCAGCTCTTGTAGGATCGAAAGTATGTCTAGAAGGGGGTGATTAGACTACTTGACCAAATAAAAACCTATCCTTTTCCCAATTTTAGTTGTAGGCAGATTTTAGCAAGTACACAAGTCAAGTAACACCCTACACATGCAATTCTAAGAGTGTGGCAGCGGAAAGTAAACAATTGCACATGGAAGTAAAGGAGGGGATCGGAGATATCAAATGCAATGAAGACACGATGATTTTTGGCGTGGTTCCGATAGGTGGTGCTATCGTACATCCACGTTGATGGAGACTTCAACCCACGAAGGGTAACGGCTGTGCGAGTCCACGGAGGGCTCCACCCACGAAGGGTCCACGAAGAAGCAACCTTGTCTATTCCACCGTGGCTTACGTCCACGTAGGACTAGCCTCACTAGGGTAGATCTTCACGAAGTAGGCGATCTCCTTGCCCTTACAAACTTCTTGGTTCAACTCCACATCATGTCGGAGGCTCCCAAGCGACACCTAACCAATCTAGGAGACACCACTCTCCAAAAGGTAATAGATGGTGTGTTGTTGATGAACTCCTTGCTCCTGTGCTTCAAATGATAATCTCCCCAACACTCAACTCTCTCTCACAGATTTTGCTATGGTGGAAGAAGGATTTGAGTGGAAAGCAATTTGGGGAAGGCTAGAAATCAAGGTTCAAATGGTAGGAATGGAATCTCTTGATCTCAACACATGAGTAGGTGGTTCTCTCTCAGAAAATGTATGGTGAAAGTTTAGGCACGTTCTGATGGCTCTCTTCACTAAGGAAGAAGGGGTGGAGGGGTATATATAGCCTCCACACAAAATCCAACCGTTACACACTTTTGACCCAACTTGGTGTCACCTTACAGAAATCTCGGTGGCACCGACCTGTGTAAAAGATATGAATGTTAGGAATCTTGGTGGGACCGACTGGAACATCTCGGATGGACCGATGTGCAATGGTTAGGGCAAACCTCGTCTCGGTGGCACCGATTGCATCAACTCGGTGGGACCGAAGTGAAGCAATAAGGCAACAGAGAGTTGGCAAGGCCATCTCGGTGGGACCGAGATCCATATCGGTGGATCCAATTTGTTAGGGTTTGGCAGTAGCTAAGTCCAGATGAACTCGGTGGCTCCGGATATGAAATTTCGGTGGGGCCGAGTTGGAATGTAGGATTTGGACATATTTGGATGGAGAAAGTGGTTGAGGGTTTTGGAGCAATGTCACTAAGCACTTGAGCAAATAGATCATTAAGCAACACCTCATCCCCTTTTAATAGTATTGGCTTTCCTATGGACTCAATGTGATCTTGGAACACTTAACAAAAATGTAGAGTCTTGAGCTTTTGCCAATCCATTTCCTTAGCATTTTGAGGGGTCCACATCTCTAGTCCTTGTCATGCCAATCATTGAACATCCTGAAATATTTGACTTGAATGGACATTAGTTCAATGAGATATATGTTGTTATGAATTACCAAAACCACCCGGGGATTAGTTGCACTTTCAATCTCCCCCTTTTTGGTAATTGATGACAACATATAGATCAAAGCTTCGACAAATGCTTAAATGAATGAAATACATTGTCTCTTTGAGAAGTATGTGATAAGCAAGAGCTCCCCCTAAATTTGTGCATTATTAAAAATTTGCGTTTGAATGCAAATGCACAATCGATTAGGATCATGGGTCACTCTTCCATGTCACAAACAACTTGGTGGAGCGCGCAAAATGATATGAATGGAGTAGTAAGCACACATCACCAAAAACACAAGTGAATGATCATACAAGGATAATGATAAGGATAAGCATTAAGCATCACATGAAGCATAGTATGATCAATCACACACATAGTATCTCACAAGCATATCAAACCAAAGTAGCATAAACCAAATAGTAGCAGAAACTCAAGAAAAACCAATGAGCAAAAGCGAGACACTCTCTCTCTCTCTCGAAGCCTAATGATCTATACAAATTCTCCCCCTTTGGCAACAAGTACCAAAAAGTTCAAATAGGTATAGAGCTATACGTCTCTCTAGGCACGATCCTCTGCAGCTCCTGAAGGTGATCTCTGGCTGGCAGCTCCGTTGTGCGTAAATGGCGTTGAGAGAAGTGCATCTGTGAAGGCTTCAGCTGACGTCTGCTGGGCTGGTGGAGTAGAAACTGGAGGTAGCACTGTAGCAATAACAGCAGGTGCAGAAACTGTAGTCCTCGTATCTGCAACGGGTACTGCAGCAGACCTAGATGCCCTAGGCACTGTCTGGAACCTGTCAGTCGTCGGTCTATCATCTCCACTGTCATCAGTAGCAGCCCTGACTGTGTCAACATCATCTTTCAGCTTCTCCACAATAGTTTGAACCTCTGTGATCTTCACATCAAGATCATGAATCTTAGTCTTGACTATCCGCTCTAGGCTTGCCTGGTTCTTGGTGAGGTTGTCCAGACTTCGCTCAATCCTCAGGGTGGCTTCTAGCAGATAAGTCATTTGATCATTCTTGGACTTGAGGTTAGCAATAGGAGCATTGGGAGCAGATGCCTTCTTGGCTTCTTTTGCTGCTGCTACTGCCCGAATCTTCTCTTGAGCTTGGGCAGATGTAGGGTGTGAAGGGTCCATCACCACTAACTCTAGACGCAATGGGAGATGCTCACGATCAAGTAGATATGTGCTCGTTCCAACCTTGGAGTTGATGAGCAACTGAATGTGTGGAGCATATCCACAAGATCTCTTCTGGTCAGCTACGGTTCTCTTGATTGTTTCAACAATAAGGCTCATCACTTTGAACTTCTGCGGTGTATCAAACAAGTGTAGCAAGTTGATGGAGTGGCCATGTATCATCTTGTCATCTCCAGACTTGGGCAAATGAGTGTACCTCAAGATTGTATTGGTGGTGGCCAAACCTGGTAGCAAATGCTTCACAGAACCAAGCTTGTGTGTCTCAATGTCTTTCTCTGGAATTGCCGTGTACATGTTAGCCATGGAATTGTGGTCCATCTTGAGCTTGGCATATATATCAATATCATTCTCCTCTTTTTCTGGGGCATCAAGAAGAGCTGCCCACTCAGAGATGGTTGACTGGTATCTGGATCCCTCAGTCATCCACACTATTCTACCATCTGGATAAAAATGAGCTGTAGAATAGAATTGCATGATCATCTCATCATTCCATTTTGTAAGCTTCTTCCCAACAAAATCATCAACACCAGCTATTCTGAAGCTCTCATGAACATGGGGGAAGTAGTCTTCATTTGCATCAATATATTTCCAATCCACCCATTTCATATCACTGACAATAGGCTTCTTGTCAAGCAGCACAGTTTCATAGAAATCCTATTGCTCTCTGGTGTGGAAATGGTAATCACAAGTAGTCCTCCTTCTTCTAGCATATGGATCAGTCAATCTCCACTGATGCAATCCTTTGTCCTTTCTGAGCATCATGTTCTCGGCAACTGGATGAGCATTATCATGATCTGGAATCTTTGGCTTCAACTTCCTGAGCACTAGTGCCTCTTCATCAGCATCAACTTCAGGCACTGGGGCCTTGTTCTTCTTAGCAGCAGGTATGTTTCTTGTAGACCTCTTAGGTGCTGGATCTTTGGGCTTGGACTTGGTGGGGGTAGCAGACTTCAAAGCACCAGACATGAGCTTCGGAGTCTTGGCAGGAGGTGCATCAGCTGCTGGTTCCTCCTCCTCCTCCTCATCCATCATGGAGGGTTTGCCAACCACATAAGCTGTAGTCTTCCTTGCGCTCTTCTTCTTCTTTCCTGCAGCTGCTGTCTCTGTGTCACTTGGCTCCTCAAGTGTAAATGTCATGGTCTTCCTTGGAACTTTCTTCACAGCAGTTTTGTCCTTGGCAGAAGGTCTTGTGCTAGCAGTTCTGTCATACTCCTTAGCAATCACTTTCTTCTTCTTTGATGTGACATCACTAGCCATAAAATCCTCATCTTCATCATCTGAGGTTCTCTTCTTCCTGGTTTTGGTGGCTGCTTTTGGAAGATCAGGAGAACTTCTCTCTCCCTCCTAAAAACTTTCTTCAGGACTGGATCCTTCACTGAGATCTGCAGGCTGTTCTGACATATTTTGACTGTCACTTGCATCTTACATCTTGCAAAGCTGACCCTGTGAATAGATGGGTATGGGCAGAGTAGACGAGTCATCACAAAAAGTAGATATTTTTCAAGAAAATTGAGTTCAAATCTTAGTTTCAAGTTTTCACAGAAGGCATTTCGGATCCACCGAGTTGATAATCTCGGTGATACCAAAGCAGTCAATAGAAACAAAACACGCCATTTCAGTCAGACCGAGATGTGGTTCGGCGTCTCCGAGATGCTAGGGTTTCAGTGAAACGTTACTTTCAGTCTCACTGATTCGTACTACTCGGTGGCACCGAGATGTACTAGTGCAATGGCCAGGGCCAAATCGGTGACTCCAAAAATCTCAATTCGGTCGGTCCGAGATGCTTTCGGCAGAAACTTAAACCTAATTTTTTTGCTCGAAACTAATCTACGGAATTTGTAGTGTAAAGAGAGGTTTCAATCCGTGGCAAGAATAATGGCAATCCATTCGTGCATTGAATCGGAATTTGAGCACACAGGGGGTCGAATCTCAGCCTAACTTGGTGGAGATCCTCTACGGCGGCAACGGTGGGGAAGATTCCCGTTGACGGCGACGGATTCCGGCGGCGAGGGCGCGCAGGAGACAAGGGCGACGATCCGAAGACCAAGGCGACGACAGCAACGGGGTGCGGGGGTCGTGACGTTTGAAGTATTTTCAATGTACGGGCCGCGAAGTATATATACACGTGTGCTGTCGGTGGCTCCGAGTGGAACTACTCGGTGGCACCGATATGTGTAACTGCAAGCAGTATAGCACATCGGTGACTCCGAAATGTTCAACTCAGTGACACCGAGATGGAAATCTAGATCAATCAAATTGTTTCGGTGAGTCCGAATAGGATTGGATTGGTCACGCTGAAACAAATTTGAAGGTTTTGGAGGTTCAGCCCTTTCAGATCGGTGACTCCGAGTGCGCCTCACTCGGAGGGTACGAAAATGACTTGTTCAATTTTTGTGATGTAGCAAGAATAGAATTTGAGAAAAGAAAGCATAGATATCTAGAGAAGGTACTTAGGCATTCTCGTACGTCCAGTTGGCTAGAAAAACCAAGACAATCAAAACAACAAATGGATGTCCTCGAATGAAGAAAACATGCAAACCAACATGCTCACACAATAAGATAGCAAATGAAATATGTGTCAAACATGCACAACCAATTCTAGCATCTATCAAGCAATTGGCGATGACTAGGTCATCTATATATGAGTATATTGACTTAGGAGTCAAATGAGAACATTTGATCATAGGTCATACTCATCGTTTAAGCACAAGTGGGGTTGCCACTTTTACATAAAGCATTAATGTGTTCACACCATTAGAGTTGCTTTTGCTCATTTTTTTAGAGCAAAGCTCCCCATAGATGTGATATCCCCCCAAAGAGGGATGAACTAACCTTGGGTTTTGTCGATGATGACTTCATGTAGATGTTGAAGATGTGGATGCTCAAGGTTTATGTAGACCATCAAGAGTTGGGAGCAATCCTTGGAGTTTTGCACTTTCAATACCTACATGGGTTAGTCCCACACAAGGAACATACAAGAATATCCATAGACATAGAGTGAAATACACATGTGATGATGTCCATGAATGCATTGAATACCTTGTCCCTTGCCTTACCAACAAGAGGGTTTGTGACTCCATGAACTAGTGCAAGATGTTGAAGTTGGTTGCACAAGTTCTTGCCAAAAATGAATGTGATTGAAGTTTGTTGGCGGAGTCACCCTCAAGAACTCTCTAGTTCTTCTTCTTTTGGACCCACATCAACTTGATGGGAATCCTTGGAGTTGTAGTAGCACTTGATGCAGTAAAACTTGATGAAGTCTTGGGAACCCACTTGACCAAGGCTTGAGGTGCTTCTTCAAATGAGTCAATCTCCTCTTGAAGCTTTTCCTTGCCTTTTAGCTTGTGGTCTTGTGGTGGAAGATCATCTTGAGCTTGTGTTCCCTTGAAGGAAGTAGGATCATACTTCTCTTGTTGAGGAACAAACTTCGTCTTGGGGTATTGATCTTATTCCCACTCAACTCCATTGGCATTGAACTTTCGTTCAAAACCAACACCTTGGTTCTTCCAGTGCTTTCCTTGCTTGCGTACAATTTCCTCAAATTGCTTACTCCCGACAAGGCTCTTGTAGACACCTTTTTCTATAATTTCTTTCAATAGATTATTTTCTTGCTTAAGTGTAACTTGGCTAAGAGAATCATTAGTGGAATCAATAGAACTACTAGAAGCAACAACATTGGCCATGGCATTGTTATTGTTACTACTAGAGGTAGAACCCTTTTTACCCTTGTTACTAGTTTTGCTTAGGTTTAACTTGTGGCATAAAGGTAGACAAGAGTAAACGTTTGACAAGATATGAAGAACTCTTCTTTCGAAGATCATCATTGATAGCTTTAAGAAACTCATGCTCTTGCTCTAAATTTAGCTTCTCGAAGCGTAGCTTCTCATGAGTTCTTAGAAGTTCTCTATGATCCTCTTGAGTTGTTTCATGAGCTAACTTAAGAGCATTTAGTTCTTTAGTTATATGCTCAATCTCCTTCATAGCATTGTCACTCGTTTCCTCTTGACTATCATGATTACTAGCATTTTCATTATAGCTCACATCACTATCCTTATCAACAAGTAAATCATCATCACCTAGCAAATCATCTTCATCACTATTGAAATCAAGATACTCGGGGTGTGATACCTTGGGGCCTTTTGCCATGAAGCATCTTCCAATTCCTTCATTTGGTGAGTCAAAGAGATCATAGGAGTTGGATGACACAAGAGCAAGTCCGGCAACACCTTCATCTTGACTATAGTCGGAGTTGGAGTGATAGCTTCTCTCAGAGTGGTTGTCGGAGTCGGAGCCGGAAATCCATTCACCAACATGAGCTTGATGTCTTCTTCTTGTGTAGCTCTTTGATGACTTTTCCTTCCTTTCCGAATCCTTGCTTCTTCAAGAGGGTCTTCATTCATAACGATCATCTCTACTCCTTCTCTCCTTATGAGGTGATTCATCTCTTCTATATTTTTCTCTTGGTGATTCGTCTCTTTTCTTGTAGGGAGCCGTACACTCATTGGAGTAGTGTCCGGGTCTTCGACAATTGTAACAATTTCGGTCATGACTTGATGTTATTTTCTCATAGTGTGTTGAGCTAGAGCTTCTTTCTTTCCCTTTGTTCTTGTAAAACTTGTTGAATCTTTTCACCATTAGGCTTATCTCTTCATTGGATACTAGCTTGTCACTTGAAGTTGTTGGAGCATCGGTTGAGGCTTTGTAAGCACCACTTGATTTGTTGTGTAGCTCCTCTTTGTCCTTGAGTGACATTTCATGAGCAACAATCCTTCCAATGACTTCCGTGGGCTTGAGATCTTTGTAATTGGGCATCATTTGGATCAATGTGCAAACGGTATCATATTTTCCATCCAAAGCTCTAAGGATCTTCTTGATGATGAACTTGTCGGTCATCTCTTCACTTCCTAAGTCGGCAATCTCATTTGTGATGCGAGCAAGCCTAGAGTACATTTCGGCGACTCCTTCACCATCCTTCATCTTGAACTTATCAAGTTGACTTTGAAGCACATCCAACTTTGATTCCTTGATGGACTCGGTACCCTCATGCATATCAACCAAAGTATCCCAAATTTCCTTTACATTCTTGAGACGGTTGATCTTGTTGAACTCCTCATGGCACAAACCGTTGAAGAGAATGTCACAAGCTTGAGCATTGTATTGCAACATCTTCAATTCTTTCGCGGTTGCTTCACGATCCGGTTCCTTGCCATCCTCAAAGAATTCACCTTGCAAGCCAACACGAACAATAGCCCAAATGGCGGGGCTATGACCAAGAATATGCATTTTCATCTTATGTTTCCAACTAGCAAAGTTTGTACCATCAAAATATGGACCTCTACGGTGATAATTACCCTCACTAGACGCCATACTCTCCTAGGTTGTGAGACCAAGGCTATGATCACCAAAGCAATGGAAATCAAGGCTTACGGAGACCAAAGCTCTGATACCACTTGTAGGATCGAAAGTATGTCAAGAGGGGGGTGATTAGACTACTTGACCAAATAAAAACTTATCATTTTCCCAATTTTAGTTGTAGGCAGATTTTAGCAAGTACACAAGTCAAGTAACACCCTACACATGCAATTCTAAGAGTGTGGCAGTGGAAAGTAAACAATTGCACATGTAAGTAAAGGAGGGGATCGGAGATATCAAACGCAATGAAGACACGATGATTTTTCGCGTGGTTCCGATAGGTGGTGCTATCGTACGTCCACGTTGATGGAGACTTCAACCCACGAAGGGTAACGGCTGCGCGAGTCCACGGAGGGCTCCACCCACGAAGGGTCCACAAAGAAGCAACCTTGTCTATTCCACCATGGCTTACGTCCACTAAGGACTAGCCTCACTCGGGTAGATCTTCAGGAAGTAGGCGATCTCCTTGCCCTTACAAACTTCTTGGTTCAACTCCACATCATGTCGGAGGCTCCCAAGCGACACCTAACCAATCTAGGAGACACCACTCTCCAAAAGGTAATAGACGGTGTGTTGTTGATGAACTCCTTGCTCTTGTGCTTCAAATGATAGTCTCCCCAACACTGAACTCTCTCTCACAGATTTGGCTATGGTGGAAGAAGGATTTGAGTGGAAAGCAACTTGGGGAAGGCTAGAAATCAAGGTTCAAATGGTAGGAATGGAATCTCTTGATCTCAACACATGAGTAGGTGGTTCTCTCTCAGAAAATGTATGGTGGAAGTGTAGGCACGTTCTGATGGCTCTCTTCACTGAGGAAGAAGGGGTGGAGGGGTATATATAGCCTCCACACAAAATCCAACCGTTACACACTTTTGACCCAACTCGGTGGCACCGAACAGAAATCTCGGTGGCACCGACCTGTGTAAAAGATGTATGGTGGAATGTTAGGAATCTCGGTGGGACCGACTAGAACATCTCGTATGGACCGATGTGCAATGGTTAGGGCAAACCTCGTCTCGGTGGCACCGATTGCATCAACTCGGTGGGACCGAAGTGAAGCAATAAGGCAACAGAGAGTTGGCAAGCCATCTCGGTGGTACCGATTGCAAATCTCGGTGGGACCGAAAGAATTGCAACTAGTAACAGAGAGTTGGCAAGGCCATCTCGGTGGGACCGAGATCCATATCGGTGGATCCGATTTGTTAGGGTTTGACAGTGGCTAAGTCCAGATGAACTCGGTGTCTCCGGATAGGAAATTTCGGTGGGGCCGAGTTGGAATGTAGGATTTGGACATATTTGTATGGAGAAAATGGTTGAGGGTTTTGGAGCAATGTCACTAAGCACTTGAGCAAATAGATCATTAAGCAACACCTCATCCCCTATTAATAGTATTGGCTTTCCTATGGACTCAATGTGATCTTGGATCACTTAACAAAAATGTAGAGTCTTGAGCTTTTGCCAATCCATGTCCTTAGCATTTTGAGGGGTCCACATCTCTAGTCCTTGCCATGCCAATCATTGAACATCCTAAAATATTTAACTTGAATGGACATTAGTTCAATGAGATATATGTTGTTATGAATTACCAAAACCACCCGAGGATTAGTTGCACTTTCAGCTCTGCGGGCGGTGGCACCCTGCATCACCACCATCGTGTGCCTAGAGAAGCAGAGGGACTTTGGTGCTGTTTAGGCGTCCTCTGCATGGGCATGTCACGGCGTAACATGACCGTTGGATCAAACTCAGACGATCCACAACAGTCACTGTAGCACGGAGCACTATAGAGGCGTGCTTCGTATGGTTCCCGTTCGGTCAAGCACTGTAGCAGCATACTCTCCGTGCACTGTACCCCGAGTACTCTTGACATTGATCTCACCATTCATTCTCGATCGGACGTTAAAAAATGGGCATGTTACACTACTTTTCATAGGTGACATGCGCACAGCATGCCACTGGATGTCAATCCTCCGGAGACACCCTTCCGGAGCGGCTGCTGCCTCCATCCCTTGATTCTACTTCTCCGGTTGCCTTGTTTGCTAAAAATAATAGTACTCCACCACATGTCGACTATACGCCGAGGTAGCACGGGATAGAAGGCACGTACACGCAGGGGACACACCCAGGACCGTATTCATGAATACTAGCCGCGATGTAAACCAAAAATATGCAGAAATACTCGCAACAATATCCCTCACAATAGATTTATTATAATCGGTTACTTTTCTTCAGGTGGTATAATCAGTTTACTATACATCATTTTTTATCGTCATATCTTACTACACTGGTAACAAGATAAGACTGCTGTATGAACCACTGCACATGCCTAGTAGTAGGAGTACTAGTAGTGTAAGTTCAAGTGGTTGTCGTGTTTCGCACTCCTCCGTCGTAAGAGTGGAAACGCTTGCTGTAATCAAAAAATATTTTTTTAAGAAATAGTGGAGACGCTCTACTGCATGGATCCTCCTCCATGGTCATCGGGAACCTTGCTACTCACTTTCGCCGATGTGTGGGACAGCCAGCATCGGGGTCCACTTTCCATGCACCAAATTACTCCGCACTAGAGTGCACAACTACACGGTGGACTTACCGCAGTCGTAGCACCGCAGTAATGCCCCATGAGGCGTCAAATCACAAAACCCCACCTTTCTAGCAGTAAGTTGGACGGACGAAGCAACCATCATTTCACTCTTCTTCCTCATCTTCCTCTCTTCAAGAAAACCCTACTCGCTTCTCCCTCATCTTGTTCGTCATTTCTTCAAGAAAACCCCAACTCGCTTCTGCCATTGTTCTTCTCTCCCAAAGAAGGAAAGGTGAGCGCATCAATGGTGCTGCTATACTTCCGTTCTAGTCATCTTTTGCAACCCCATGACCGATCCTAACTCCCTCTCTGTTCTTCTTTTGGGTTTCTGATTATCGTTTTCTTTCCTTTTATTTCTATTTGACAGTTTCTTGATGGACCCTGGAGCACCGGCCAAAGTGATGTCTATGGCTCTGGCCAAAACCGTCGAGGCTCAGAGTCTGAAGAAGTGCAAGCACCCCACCGAGACGACCATAGACAAGCTCAAGGCCATCGCCTTGGCCAAGGCCACCTCTCTGGGATCCCTCGTTAAGTCGGTCGAGGTAATATCTCTTGTTGATGATCTTTTTGGCAATCTTGATCGTGTTTTCTGATCTAACTTGCAAAGTGCTTGCTAATATGCAATGTTTGTGTAATGTACACGTAGTACTAGTAGTATAACTTTTTGGGCGATCTTTCATGTGGTTTTTGTGTGCCAAATGACACTTCTAAATGTCTCTTTTGACCAAAACATGCGAGAGGTTGACATGCATATGATTTTTGCACATAACACAGATTTCTTATAGATTACTTTCAACTACTATTTATGAACATCAACGCTAGCTATAGGAAGAGAATATAGTACCCTCGGTAACTTGTGTTATGGGTATTGTAAGTAATCGCTCTGTTCACAGATATAAGATGTTCTAACTTTTTTGTGTATCTAATGTAGACATGTTTTAGTGTCTTTGTTCACTCATTTCTGTGCTTATATGTAGTCTTATATAGAGTAAAATATAGAAAATCATCTTATATTTGTGAACGGAGGCAGTAATAGAATATTGGTTTCTGTTTCAATTAGAATCAGGTCCGCTGTGGAGATGAAGTTCTCAAAGTCGTGCCGTGTGAACTGGAAGACCTGAGGATGTGCACTACTAAACTATCCAGCTGCCGTGTCCTTGTAGCCACATGTCGTGAACAAGTGTTTTCCTGTAGCATTGTTATCAGGCGTGTTCTCGAGGGTGTACTTCACTGCAACAATTTCGTAGTTGTGCCTGCGATTACGAAGGTTGTGGTTCTTGTAAAGCTTCCCAACAAATCTGACGCGGCCTGTCTTCATCGGCATGTTTATGAGTGGAAGGACCACACTGTTAGGTTCTCCAAGGTTGACGGGATGGCGAAGGTGCCGATAGACATCTCTCACGATGTCCATGGCCTGGTCAGTTATGTGGGGCACATCCCGTAGGTCGGTGGCAAGAAATAGTCTGCAGAGTTTAATTAGTGCAACTTGGCTTGTGTGTAGTAAGTAATATTGTTCAGTACTTGATTTGTGTGTGTGAACCCTTTATGGGTTAGTACTGCCACTTTTGTTTTGTGGTGAATCCTGAGAACACTCTATGTTAATGTTTTAGAAATGGTGAACCTATAATACCAATTTTGGTTGTTTGATATCTGTGTTTTTTCATGCCAGTATAGTACTCCCTCTGTTCAAAGGCATAAGATGTTTACATTTTTTATGAATTAGATGTATATAGAGTTAGACACGTTTTGGTGTGTTTGTCCACTCAACTCAGTCCGTATATTTTGAAATATCCTGATCATCTTATTTTTGTGGACGGCGGGAGTATACATCAGTTATGGTTACGCTCCAATATATGTATGCATTGCAGGGTTTATCGCACCCACCAGGATTTCCATTCCCGCAGATGTTCGCTCCATACGAGTTGTCACGACCTTTGGACTGTCCTGCTTGTGGGAGTAAGGAGGGGCCCTGCATGCCACCCGTAATTGGACGAACAACCTTCAATTTAGAACTTGAAGATAGTGATTTCCTGGTATGGATTAAGTCATGTGAAATAAAGTAAATCTCATTGATTAACTGTCATGTTTTCTTACTTTTGCTACAATTTTACGATGCAGGTTTTGCCATGTCACATTCGTTACAGAATAAACCGTTTGGTTTGCTCTATGATGGTTATTTTAGCAGGTTTCACTTCTTATGATGTGGCAATAACGAAGGCACTGTCCATCACTTATATTAGTGGACACAATTGGATCCGTCTGTTGTCTGAGTACAATCTGAAGCCCTCTGATCAACTACAGTTTACTTTAACAAACACGCCAGAATTAGTCCTTGTCGCCTTTAAAAGAAGGAAAGAAAAGGACTAGATCCGGGTCACGGAGCCGGAGGAAGTTCGAATTGCTCATGTGCACTCTCGCTTAAGAAGGATGCGTAGCAAAGTTACAAAGCTGTAGTCTGAAATCAAAGCAGACCAGAGACGAGCGTTGCAGTCTCGCATATCGGTACCACCTCCAGCATCGGTAGCCGCAGTAGATCAAGCACCGACACCTTCTCCGACACCGGCACTGGCTCTAGCACTGACATCTGCAGCATCTCAGTCTGATCCAGCAGAGGATTGGGCACCGACCACGTTAGCGGATCAGGCTGATGTACCAGAGGATCGGGCACCGACACCGGCACCATCTCCAGAAGGAACACCGTCTCCGGCAGCAGCAGCGGCACTACCAGTCGCACCGCCACAGGCACCAGCAACCACTCCGGCACCTGCACCAACACTTGAACTTGCACTTGCATCTGCTCCGGCCCGTGCAGCGGCAATGGAACCAGCACTTGCACCAGCAACCAGTGGCGGACCTAGAATGTCAGCCTTGGGGGTGCCACAGTTCAAAATTTACACTAAACATCATCATAATCTCAACAAATACTTCTAAAATTGCATCAACTTCATAGATATTTAGTGCTATATACATAGTAAATTTTAGTTTACCGTTTTGGAGGGGGGTGCCATGGCACCCAGGGCACCCCCACTAGATCCGCCCCTGCCAGCAACACACTGGCTGCAGTTTGCACTGCATATTCCAAAGTCCTTACAAAAACCGACATCTCCACCTTTTTGGTAAGCACTGGCAGCCCAAGTGCTTCGTTCTTTTGTCTTTCCATGTTGTTTCACATGATTCACCGTGGTGATCTAACTTTTTGCGTATGTCCTCTTGTTTGCAAACAGAAAATTCCTAGAGCAATGAGGGAGTCATTTAATAATCCGGGCGACCGTGGCCAAGTTTCTCTTACCATGCGCAGCCTTGGCATGAATGAACCCGCACAATATACCATAAGTAGAAAGGATGGTCACATGATGATTGATGCTAAAGTATGGTCAAGGTTCAAAACTCAATCAAATCTTGCGGTTGGGGATGATGTCAGAATCGAAGTTTATCTGCAAGGAGATCTGGTCCTAATCAACTTTGAAATTCTTCTGTAGTAGCACGCAACTGCTGAACTGATCTATCCTCTGAGAGCTTTTGATGTAATATATGCCATGATGAAACAAGTGTCCTGTGTGTATAAGTAGTACTAGCGTATATCACGTTGGACATCCTGAAATAATTGCAACTCTGATTGCTGGTTAGGAACTGTCGTTCGATTTCAGTCTAGCAGCTGCTGTGCTTTATTTAATTTTCTGTCTTCTCCTTGCGACATCATCTAAAACCAGCGTTGTCCCTATCGGATGCAATATTTATGGGATGAAATGTGCTGACTTAGAACACATGGGCCCCCAAACATGCATGCCCACCGGCCTGTGGCCCAAAGTCAAGAGCCGTTAGCCTATCTGAGTATTTTATTCTAATATATATATATATATATATATATATATATATATATATATATATATATATATATATATATATATTAGTGTGGATTTTTAACACCCGGTGACTATGCCACCCCTCTGGGTGGCAGTGCCACCCCATGTTATCTCCGTTCAATGCATGCCTCATGATCTGTGCGAACACTATGCTATCGTCATTCTTCCATCAGGTTTCAGTTAATGAAGCATGCTAATGATCACACTAATACGGTTCTATCAGAGTATGTGTCAGTCTAGGGGTATCAAAATGTCAGATCATGAATACTTAACCAAAAAGATTCCCTAATAGTATGAAAATACTACACACTTACTAACTTTCTATAATAGTACAAATAATTTGGTTGGTGATTAATACTTATATTACCTAAATTAATTTCCCCATGAACTCAAAAAAGATTCCCCAAAAATATATCCATGCGTATACACAGTATCAACATTTAATCTTGTTACTACTTCATGCTAATGAAGTTGTCTCAGTGCAATTAGACAAATGGAAGACTAGTCAATGGTAGACCTAAAAGATGCTACACGGATCTCAAAGTCAGATCAGAGGGAAGATAGAGGGGTGGCAATGCCCCCGGGTGACAAAGGCATAATAATCATATATATATATATATATATATATATATATATATATATATATATATATATATATATATATATATATATCCGAACCCCATATTTATGTATATATATTCCCCTTGATTTTTCTTATTTATAAAGTTGTGATATAAAAGATTTTTATATTTCTTTACAGAGGGAGTATCTCTCTTATCAAAAAAAAATTATGTGTAACTAGTTACTCCTGCCTTTCTACTTCATTTCGCTGATATGCGGGACATCCAACAACCAGGTCCATGTGCCATGCACCAAATTAGAGTGCACAACTGCACGGTAGACTTACCCCGGTCATAGCGCCGCAGTAATGCTCAATGAGCCATCAAATCACAAAACCCCACCTTTCCAGCATAAGCAATAAGCTCGACGGATGAAGCAGCATTATTTCACTCGACCTAAATCCCCTTCTCCCTCATCTGTTTGTTCAGAGAAAACCACCTCTCGGCGATTGCTTAGGGTTTTCTCATGGAGAACCAGGTACGAAATCTTCATCCATCCCTGATAAATCCTTGTCCCTTTGTCGCCGGTAATCCTAGGATGGCATCCGCTGCCGTTGATGCATTTTTCTTCATACTGAATCTAGTGTGTTTCATTTGCAGTGCCCAAAGTGCGAGGACCCTACAGGTTTCTGCGCCCTTGGCGAGACGCCAGACTTGTTCCTTCTCATCCTAACACAGGATTTCAAAAATCGCATGGTATGTTCCTAGAATCCTCTTTTCTATCCGGTAGGGTTGGGGTTTTTGAACATGCTGTCGACTAATTTGGAAATTTGGATTGCTATATTTGGATAAAAGGTACTAGTACCATGCTGAACATTGATGTGAAAGAGGAAATTATTTCTAGATTTGGATAGCGAATAAATTGTGTTCTCATATTATTTTTCCTGCAGTGCATCCCTTGCTCTACCAGAACACATGTACTCAAGATGGTCGGCCTTGCCATAACTGAATACACCAGTATAATGGTCACATTGGAGACATGGCATGGATATAAGTTCACAGTTGGGTTCATTAACCAAGAAGATCGCTCCTTTTTTTATGGCCAAACTTGGATAAACTTTGTCAAGTGTTACAGACTGAAAGTTGGCACACCAATGTTCATGGAAATAGCAGAACCTGGTCTTCTTCCCTGTGACCTTCCACCCCGACTTCGTTCTAGTGGTTCATCCATGTTAGTTTTGTATCTGGTTCTTGCATGTGGCCTCTTTTACTTTGTAATCCACCTATTCTGTCTAACTGATCACAATTTGACTTTAGAAGTAGCAACAATTTGTGATTCCCTTCTCTCACAATGATGCTACTTCTAACTAATATTTCTTATAATTGGTGACACGCGTAGGTTATTACAATGTGCAGGAAACTACTCGTCTGTTATTTGATAAGAACTCGACGGTTACTGATGGCACCAAAGTCGACTGGGATGACATCCACCAATTCCTACACTTTATAGATCGTCTTGAGGACCTTGTGGGGCATTTCAATGGTGGAAGTCCACGTGGGATATGTGTGCCACTTGTGCACACGTTGAACAGGTCCAACTGTGTCAAGAAACTGATGGTACGAGCTGTTTTCTGTTATATATGTTGTTCATAAACTCTTGCTGATACACAGTTTTATAGCTGTGTTCTTCTTCTTGAAACAGAAACTGCCCAGTTTTATTGTTCCTATACAGATGCCTGGCCATGGTCGACTTAGACTTGCGCTTGGTCACAACATGATGTTTATGTCGACCTACTCCATTTCCCTTAGAGGTGAAAAGATAATTATTCATGGGTGGTCTCAAATCATGAAGGCCCGTCGATCTAGGAGAATAGGACAGAAGGTTAAGTTCATGCTTTTCCATGGCTCTGAAGCGAATATCCTGTTTATTGACCACATTGCGACATGAAGCCGCTTTCAGAAAGTTGTGGATGCGCGGGGTGGCGTCTGGGCCTTGTCCTGGGGCTTGGTGGCCTCACCCTTCATTAACAGTAGGCAAAGTAGCACTATTCGAGGCATGCCTTGTACGGTTGAACCTGTATAAGTACTCATACTGCTTTCAGCTTTGGTTGTTAAGTGCTCCTGCCGCTTTCAGTTAACGTTGTTAAGTACTCCTGCTGCTTGTATAGTCTGTCGTGTTTCTTCAGTCTCTTCTTCCTCCAGCCGCCAAAACCAAACCAGCGCCGGCGGGGCTGCCTGCTCCCGCCTCCCATGGCTGGCTGCGCCTCCGTGCACGCATCGCCGCCCTACCATCTCCTAAATCATTAACAGCGACGTCAGCCCCACCCCGCAGCCGAATCAGTCAACCCTCGTACTCCCCTTTGCCCGCGACTTCACTGTTGCTTCTTCCCGGCTCCTGTTCGTTCCCGTCCGAGGCCTCGCCGCCGTCCACCACGCGCCTTTGTGCGCTCGCCACGTCGCCGCCATCTGGCGTTGTCAACATGGTCAACAAATGAGAGGAATCGGGAGAGGACTGTACGTGTAGAGGATGACAGTAGGGACCCACCATGTCCATGGCCGTACGAAAGCAAGTGCCTCATTGTTACAAGCAAAAAAGAAAATGCTTCCTCCTAGTGGTTTGCTGACATCTGGGACCTACGACATTGTCAGCATATAGTTGACACGTCTCCGTCGTATCTACTTTTCCAAACACTTTTGCTCTTGTTTTGGACTCTAATTTTCATGATTTGAATGAAACTAACCCGGACTGACGCTGTTTTTAGCAGAATTTCTATGGTGTTGTTTTTGTGCAGAAATCAAAGTTCTCTGATTTGGACGAAACTTTTTGGAGAATTTTATGGAATATATAAAAATTATTGGCGCAAGAATCAACAGAAGGGGGGCCACCTGCTGCCCACAGGGCAGCAGGGCGTGACCCCCCCTAGGGCACGCCGTAGTGCCTTGTGGGGCCCACAGGCAACCGTCTGACCTAATTCCAATGCTATTAATTCTCTTTCCCTGAGAAAAAAATAAGAGAAGAAGTTTCATCACATTTTACGATACGGAGCCGCCGTCACCTCCTGTTCTTCATCGGGAGGGCTGATCTGGAGTCCGTTCGGGGCTCCTGAGAGGGGGATTCATCGCCATCGTCATCATCAACCATCCTCCACCAATTTCATGATGCTCACCACCGGGCGTGAGTAATTCCTTCGTAGGCTTGCTGGACGGTGATGTGTTGGATGAGATTTGTCATGTAATCGAGTTAATTTGTTAGGGCTTTGATCCCTAGTATCCACTATGTTCTGAGATTGTAGTTTGAGGAATTCATGTATTCACTAAGTGCTAATGCTTTGTTCCGGTTCTCTATTAAAAGGAGGCCTTAATATCCCTTAGTTTCCTTAAGGACCCCGCTGCCACGGGAGGGTAGGACAAAAGATGTCATGCAAGTTCTTATTATAAGCACGTATGACTATATACGGAATACATGCCTACATTACAATGATGAATTGGAGCTATTGTGTATCGCCCTAGGTTGTGACTGTTATATGATGAATATCATCCAACATAATTATCATCATCGATCCAATGCCTATGACTTTCTCATATTGGTTTCTGCTAAGTTACTTTGTTGCTACTGCTTTACACTTGCTACAAAACTACTATTGTTACTGTTGCTGTTACTATTGTTACCATTGCTACTGCTACCAAAACTATCATATTACTGTGCTACTAAATACTTTGCTGCAGATATTTTATCTCCAGGTGTGGTTGAATTGACAACTCAACTGCTAATACTTGCAAATATTCTTTGGCTCCCCTTGTGTCGAATCAATAAATTTGGGTTGAATACTCTACCCTCGAAAACTGTTGCGATCCCCTATACTTGTGGGTTATCAAGAACCTTTTCTGGCACCGTTGCCGGGGAGCATAGCTCTATTTGTTGAGTCACTTGGGATTTATATCTGTTGATCACTATGAAGAATCTGAAAGACGCTAAGACCAATATCGTTCCCTCTAAGACAAGGGGAGGTAAGGAACTGCCATCTAGCTCCGCACTTGATTCACCTTCTGTTTTGAGTAGACTTGTGACACCACCTCCTGTTATGCATTTTGATATGTCACAAGTTATTGATGATACTACTTCTGCTATGAATGATACTTATGATGATGCTAGTACTATGCTTGATAATACTGTGTCACTTGGTGATTTTCTTGATGAACAACTTCCTAAAGCTAAAGAAATTGAGAATGCTAAAAATGTTGAAACTCTTGAGAATTATGATTCACCTATTATGCCTAGCTCTCCAACTAGAGTTGAATCACCTGATGAACATGTCTTTGATAGGGAGACGGCTAGAGCCATTCTTGCTTGTAATGATAGAGATGTGGTTATAAAATTGCTTGCTGAAATGAAAGAAAAATCTATGAGGGAGAGAATGAAATATGATCCTAAGTTTGCCACCTCTCCCATATTCGTTACTGATAAGTTTTATGAGTCGATCCTGAGTTAATTACTTTGGTTGAATCTGATCCTTTTCATGGTTATGAAACTGAAACTGTTGTGGCACATCTTACTAAGTTGAATGATATAGCCACCCTATTTACTCATGAGGAAAAAATTCGCTATTACTATATCCTTAAATTGTTTCCTTTCTCATTAAAGGGTGATGCTAACAAATTGTTTAATACTCTTGCTCCTGGTTGTGTGCGTAGTCCCCAGGATATGATATATTACTTCTCTGAAAAATATTTTCCTGCTCATAAGAAACAAGCTGCTTTACAGGAAATATTTAACTTTGTGCAAATTGAAGAAGAGAGACTTCCTCAAGCTTGGGGGAGGCTTCTCCAATTACTTAATGCTTTGCCTGATCACCCTCTTAAGAAGAATGAAATACTTGATATCTTTTATAATGGACTAACCGATGCTTCTAGGGATTACCTAGATAGTTGTGCTGGTTGTGTTTTCAGGGAACAAACTGTTGGACAGGCTGAAGAATTACTGAATAATATATTGAAGAATGATAATGAGTGGACACTTCCTGAATCACCACCTAAGTCAACTCCGAAGAAGAGAGGTATTCTATTCCTCAGTCCAGAAGATATGCAAGAAGCTAAGAAATCTATGAAAGAAAAAGGTATTAAAGCTGAAGATGTTAAGAATTTACCACCTATTGAAGAAATACATGCTTCTATGGTTCAGACTCAGCTAGAACAAATTGCTAAGTCACAAAATGATTTGCTTGACGAGATGAATAATAAAAAGAATGATCATGCTGTTAGAGTTGTTACTAGAGGAGGTAGAATGACTCAGGAACCCTTGTATCCTGAAGGTCATCCTAAACGAATTGAACAAGATTCTCAAAGAAATAATATTGATGTACCTAGTCCATCTAAGAAGAAAAAGAAAAAGAAAAATGATAGGACTTTGCATGCTTCTAGTGAACCTGAGGTAGAAAAGTCTCCGGAGAATCCTAATAATGTTTCTATTTCTGATGCTGAGACACAATCTCGTAATGAACATGCACCTAGTGATAATGATAATGATAATGATAATGAAAATGATGCTGTTCATGTTGATGCTCAACCTGATAATGATGTTGAAATAGAACCCGCTGTTGATCTTGATAACCCACCTCCTAAGAATAAAAGATATGATAAAAGAGACTTTGTTGCTAGAAAACATGGAAAGGAAAGAGAACCATGGGTTCAAAAACCTATGCCTTTTCCTACTAAACCATCTAAAAATAAGGATGATGAAGACTTTGAGCGCTTTGTTGAAATGCTTAGACCTATCTTTTTGCGCACTCGCTTGATTGATATGTTGAAAATGTCTCCTTATGCTAAATACATGAAGGATATTGTCACTAATAAAAGAAAGATACCTGAAGCTGAAATTTCCATCATGCTTGCAAATTATTCTTTTAAGGGTGGAGTACCTAAAAAGTTAGGAGATCCGGGAATACCCACTATACCGTGCTCCATTAAAAGAAGCTATGTTAAAACTGCCTTATGTGAATTGGGAGCCGCTGTTAGTGTCATGCCTTTCTCTTTATATAGAAGACTTGATTTGAATAAACTCACACCTAATGAAATAACTTTGCAAATGGCTGATAAATCTACTGCTATACCCATTGGAATTTGCGAGGATGTTCCCGTTGTTGTTGCAAATGTTACTATTTTAACGGACTTTCTTATACTTGATATGACCAAGGACGACAATATGTCAATTATCCTTGGAAGACCCTTTTTGAATACTGCAGGGGCTGTTATTGAGTACAACAAAAGCAAGGTCACTTTTCATGTCAATGGTAATGAGCATACGGTTTATTTCCCGAAGAAACAAACTTCAGTGAATGGTATCAACTGTATTGAAAAGGTTTCGACAATCACTATTGGGGGATTCAAATTTCTTCTTCCTACTGTCAAAAATAAATATGAAATTCTCATTGTTGGGGAGATGCATATCCCCGTTGAGGTAACTTAGTGTTATACGAAAATTCTTCGGTTTCATGTCACTCGAAAATAGTTTGTTAATAAGACTTGATCAACCTTATTAATGGATTCTTTCTGAAGGGCATGTGGTTGATAAATTTAGTAAGCACAACTTTCTGTACCTACCTTTTGCTCTCTGTTAATTATAGTTTAACAAAATAAAATGCCATGATTGTCCTATTTTCTGAATTACCCGTGCAATAAAAAAATGGCCCAAAAATAAAAGTGCTCAGAATGCAATAAAATTTTGATATGGTTTTTTCTGGAATATATAAGAATTTTTGGTACTGAGAACAACCCAGGGGGATGCAGCTGCTGCCCACAAGGCAGTAGGGCGCGGCTACCCCCTAGGGCGCACCACAGTGTCTTGTGGGTCCCACAGGGACCCACTGACTTATCCATTCAGCCCACTTCATCTCCTACCTCCAGAAAAATATATTTGTAGCTCTTTCTCGTGTTCTTGCTCCCAAACCTGAGATTTTTGATCTCTTTGCTCGGAGCTCCGTTTTCGAAACTGTTTTGAGGGATTGCCCCTTGGTATGTGACTCTCCCATTGCTCCAATTAGTTTTTGCTTTAGTGGATTATGTTTTGCATAAATTGCTGCTATTGGTGCTACTGAAAATGAGCTTGCATGCTAAATTCCTTGAGTTCTAAGTAGTTTGAATGCTTGATATGGCCTCTAGGCACTTGTATGAGTAGTTGCTATCAATCTTGTGAAGTTTTGTTGACATATTTTTGTGGTCCAAAAAATTTCAGAAATTTGTTCATAGGAACATGAACATTTTCAGAAGGAGTTCCTCAAGGAGGAGGTCCTCTGAGGCATCATCGAGTGAAAGCTCCGCACGTCAATCATATGTTGAATCAAGGGGAAGTTCGGTGCGAGGTGCCGAAGCGAAATCTTGTCAGTGGCCATGCAACGAGTTCATGCTAGGTGCAGGCATCAAGGAAGAGTTTGACCAATATATTCACAACACCGAGCTCTCCGCCTTCATCGCAGATAAGACACCACAGCACTACAACCTCACTCATTCATTCACCCAAAACTTTGAATATCATTCGCGCACTTCTAGAGTTTTATTTCATCTCTATGACAGATCTTATGCTATGTCTCTAGAAGAGTTTTGTGATGCATGCAAAATTCCATTTTGGGGTTCACTTAGCGAACCGCGACAATCTGATTATGAATTGTTTATAAATAGTCTTTGCAATGGTGAGAATAAGGGAGTTACACAAGCTAGGATAAAGAGCATTCACTTTCCCACTATTCGCTACTTCGCACTTTTTAATGGCAAATGCATTGTTGGTAAACAAGATTGTAGTGCACTTTGTGCCTCTGACCTGAGCCTTATGTACACTGCTTTAATGGGTGACAAACATTATAATCTTGGGGCTATTGTTGCACGTAGATTGCACCGCAACTCGGGTAATGGTGATTTATATGGAGGAATTTATGCCTCCCGAGTAGCTGCAAGGCTAGGGGTCTCGCCCAGGCCAAATGATCCTCTTTTACCTGATAAATATTTGAGTTTTGAGGCAATGCAGAACCATGAGTTCATTAAGCGCAACACTTGCAGTTATGATTATAACTTGATATTCGATAAATATCGTTCTGTGTTTGTTGTTCTGCCTGCTCGTGCCCTCTTTGATTTTCAGAACAAACAGAGGTACTTTCTTCATGATAGCGAGGTGCACGAGTACAATGCGGCAGTTGAGGCTGCCCGTCTGGCTGAGGGGGCGGCTCAGAACGCCTCCATGAGCTACCACTTCGATTATTATCCAGGACAGCCATGGCAATAGACCAAGCGAGGCCAAAAGCCTAAGCTTGGGGGAGTACGTATCTCTCATCGACATTACATTCATGTTCACACATTCATTTCAGTTGTCAGTGTTCATACTTTTTCATTGTATATCCATGTTAATTTTATTCTCGCTTTCTTCTTGTGTGTTTGAAAAACGTCAAAAACCAAAAAAATATTTCTCGCTTCTTTTCGGTTTTTCTTTCTTGTTTGTTAGTTTGTAGTATTAAAAGAAAACCCAAAAATATTTCCCGTTTCTTCTTTTGCTTGTTGGGAGTTCTCCCATGTAAATAGTTTTCTCGCTTTTCATTTTCCTTCCTTAATTTGCTTCCTTCAGAAAAACTAAAAACTCCAAAAATATTTCAGTGTGTTTCTCTGAATTTCTTTTCTTTTCGTTGAAGTTGTCATAGGGAGAAGACCACGATGAACATGATGAGTGGTTCTTATATGCTTTATTGTTGATCTAACAAAGAGCCAGTATTACCTTGTCTTCTCCCTTGAATAAAATGTTTGTAGATCCCAGCTTAGTCCACAGCACTCTTGCACTATTATTATTTTCACATCATTCGGTCGTGTAAGTGAAAGGCAATAATGACGATGATTTGATGAAGTGACTGTGGCAAGGAAAAGCTGGTATGAACTCTTCTTGTTTTTGTTTTTGTAAAGATGTTTAACTCAGTATCCATGATTCAGCATATTATGAGTAAACATGTTTGTGATGACAATTAGAGATTATAGTTGCTCATGCCATGCTTAAGTAACTAGGAGTGGATAATGATTTATCTTGGATGTCAACATGCATTAAAATGGTTATGATGTAGTATGTTAATATGGTATCCTCCTCTGAATGTTTCAAGTGGCTTGACTTGGCACATGTTCATGCATGTAGTTGATTCGAAACCAACATAGCCTCCACGATATTTATGTTCAGGGTGTCTATATCCTACTCATGCTAGTATTCAATGTTAATTATTCTCAATGCATGATCATGACCGTTTTCTCCCTCTAGTTGGTCGCTTCTCAACCTATTTGCTAGCCTTCACTTTGTACTAAGCGGGAATTCTGCTTGTTCATACACAATTCTTAAACCAAAGTTGTTCCAGATGAGTCCACAATATCTACCTATATGCGATATTACTCTACTGCTCCAAGTAAATTTGCACGTGCCACCTCTAAATTATTCAAATAAACATCCGTTTTGTGTGCCCGTACCGCTCATGGAGCGACAGGGGGCAGTCAGTATCTTCCATGCTAAGTGGGTTACTCTCAAGATGAGTGTTTATTCGCTTGTCATTGCACGAGAGAGGCTGGTATTTGGGATGCCCAGTCCTATGCTCAAAATCAAAAATACATAATGCAAACAAACTCCACCGAAAGTTGTTGGTATGGAAGGCACCCGAGGATTCGGCTAACCATGGCTTGTGTTGGTAAGGTGGAGGGGGAGCAAACTTTACCTTTCCGCTTGGGAACCGCCTATAATGTGTTTAGCATGGAAGATATTGAAAACTCTCAGTCGTGACGTTGACAGGAAAAGTACACCTCTCAAAATTATTTTTCATCTCTGATTTAAGCTTCGAGCTCTCGCACCGCTGCAAATCCATTTACTTCTATGTTATTTACTTTATATTATTTTGCTTTTATTGTTGAGTCTCACCTTCTTGCACTAAGCGCCAATCCTGAGAGCACTATTGTCATCCTTATGCATTGAGTATAATTAATGTTGTGTGAATCATGACTGGATCTCTTCTACCCTGAATTACAATGTTTAGTTGCTGCTTGAACTTTGGAGGTGCTCTGCATTTATGTTTTGCGGTCTCAGGGCTAGTGAGATACCATGTTATCATATTATATCATGATTGTTTTGACAAATTGTTGGCATTTGAGATATGTTATTGTTGCTCTCTAGTTGATTATGCCATTGATATGAGTAAATGTAGTTTTTAAGTGTTATTATGAGCATGGTTAGTTCATGATCTTTGCTGAAAACCTGGGTACTATTTAAGCTTATATACGGATACAAGAACAAAAGAGTTCATAAAAGTTTTTCTTTATCACTTTCAGTTTGTCAACTGAATTGCTTGAGGACAAGCAATGACTTAAGCTTGGGGGAGTTGATACGTCTCCGTCGTATCTACTTTTCCAAACACTTTTGCTCTTGTTTTGGACTCTAATTTGCATGATTTGAATGAAACTAACCCGGCCTGACGCTGTTTTCAGCAGAATTGCTATGGTGTTGTTTTTGTGCAGAAATCAAAGTTCTCTGATTTGGACGAAATTTTTTGGAGAATTTTTATCGAATATATAAAAATTATTGGCGCAAGAATCAACAAAAGGGGGGCCACCTGCTGCCCACAAGGCAGTAGGGCGCGACCTCCCCCTAGGGCGCGCCGTAGTGCCTTGTGGGGCCCACAGGCGGCCGTCTGACCTAATTCCAATGCTATAAATTCTCTTTCCCTGAGAAAAAAATAAGAGAAGAAGTTTCATCATGTTTTACGATACGGAGCCGCCGCCACCTCCTGTTCTTCATCGGGAAGGCTGATCTAGAGTCAGTTCGGGGCTCCTGAGAGGGGGATTCGTCGCCATCGTCATCATCAACCTTCCTCCTTCACCAATTTCATGATGCTCACCACCGGGCGTGAGTAATTCCTTCGTAGGCTTGCTAGACGGTGATGTGTTGGATGAGATTTGTCATGTAATCGAGTCAATTTGTTAGGGCTTTGATCCCTAGTACCCACTATGTTCTGAGATTGATGTTGCTATGACTTTGCTATGCTTAATGCTTGTCACTAGGGCTCGAGTGCCATGATTTCAGATCTGAACCCTTCATGTTTTCATGAATATATTTGTGTTCTTGATCCTATCTAGTTATATGCACCTATTACGTGTCATGATCCGCATACCCCAAGGTGACAATAATTGGGATTCTTTCCGGTGATTGCCATAGTTTGAGGAGTTCATGTAATCACTAAGTGCTAATGCTTTGTTCCGGTTCTCTATTAAAAGGAGGCCTTAATATCCCTTAGTTTCCTTAAGGACCCCGCTGCCACGGGAGGGTAGGACAAAAGATGTCATGCAAGTTCTTATTATAAGCACGTATGACTATATACGGAATACATGCCTACATTACATTGATGAATTGTAGCTATTGTGTATAACCCTAGGTTGTGACTGTTATATGATGAATATCATCCAACATAATTATCATCACTGATCCAATGCCTATGACTTTCTCATATTGGTTTCTGCTAAGTTACTTTGTTGCTATTGCTTTACACTTGCTACAAAACTGCTACTGTTACTGTTGCTGTTACTATTGTTACCATTGCTACTGCTACCAAAACTATCATATTACTGTGCTACTAAATACTTTGCTGCAGATATTTTATCTCTAGGTGTGGTTGAATTGACAACTCAACTGCTAATACTTGCAAATATTCTTTGGCTCCCCTTGTGTCGAATCAATAAATTTGGGTTGAATACTATACCCTCGAAAACTGTTGCGATCCCCTATACTTGTGGGTTATCAATAGTCAATAGACAAGAAAACTGCACAAGAGAGGCTGACACCTGGGACCTAGCAGCTCAAGCAGTTTTTTTTGTTATTGTTGAGACGGAGCAGGGTTTCAGCTAGGCTGTGGCCCTTCTAGCCTAGGCTTCTATTTTACGTTTACCACATGACCAGCCCAGCTATTTTTTTCTTTGTGAAAATGGCTAGCCCAGTTTTTTTCCTGATGAATACCCAATCGAGGCCAACCCAACCCAGGCCAACTTGTTTTCTCTGCCTTGCTGGGCTGCAAATCTTTCAAGACGGCTGCAAATCTTAAAAGTAATACGAAATGAGCTGTAAATATAAAAAACACACAACAAATTGGCAATTACCTTCAAATTTCTAAAAAATTTCACATTTTCAGATTTCAAATTTCATTGGTTTTTAACCTAATTTAAATATATTTTGAAATTACTTTAAATCTGGCTCGACATTTCGGGATTAAAAATAGTTTAGACCCCACCGAAATATGCAAAATTTCGATTAAATTTTTATCCCTGGTCCTGGCCAACAAAAAGAAAATGGACTGTAATAAATTGCATAAGAATTTGCAAATGAGCTGTAAATTATTTAAAAAAATAGCAAATGGGCTGTATGCTGTCCGCCACAAATTGGGAGGCTGATTTGTGGGCCTATTAAGTTGACGCGTATGCAAGAATTCTTTACTTATTATATATTAGTCAACAAACGATTCTAGCAGAAGTGACCGTTGGATATCAATCCAATAGCCGTCGTGCTTCTTCAATCTCTGATCTTCTTGCTCCAGCCGCCCAATCCAGCACCGGTGGGACCGCCTGCTCCCGCCTCCCGTGGCCGACTGTGCTGCCGCGCAGGCCTCACCGCCCCCTCCTACTCGCACCGCTGGCCAGGCCATCCCTCTACTCACCCACACCTCCTGTTATTCTCCGGCGACACAGGCCTCACACCGCAGCTGAACCAGTCAACCCTCATACCCCCCTCAGCGTGGGCATCCACTGCTATGGCTTCACCGGCTCCGGGTCGTTCCCTTCCTGGGCCTCGCCGTCGTCCACCGCGTTGGTGCTCTCGGCGCGGCGTGGTCAACGTGGTCAACAAACGACAGCCATCGGAAGAGGGATGTACGTGGAGAGGCTGACAGTAGGGACCCACATGGTCCATGGCCGCACGCAAGCAAGTGCCTCCTTATTTTGTGAAAAAAAATGATTCCTCCCCCTGACAGCTGGGACCCACCAGCTATATCTTCGCACGGAAGGAAGTGCCTCCTTATTACGCGATAAAACGATTCCTACCCATGACAACTGGGACCCACCCGATTGGGAGGCTGACTTGTGGGCCTACTAGGTTGACGCGTACACAGGGCTCCATCAACTTAGTCAACAAATGATTCTAGCAGCAGTGACCGTTGGATGCTAATCAAACGACCGTGCTGCTTCTTCAATCTCTGATCTTCTTGCTCCAGCCACCCAAACCAGTGCCGGTGGGACCACCTGCTCCTGCCTCCTATGGCCGGCTATGCTGCCACGCAGGCCTCACCACCCCACCCTACTCCCACCGCTGGCCATGCCTTCCCTCTACTCACTCACATCCCATGTTATTCTCCGGCGATGGCAGCCTCACACCGCAGCCGAACCAGTCAACCCTCGTACTCCCATCCGTGTGGGCATCCACTACCGCGTCTTCCCCGGCTCCACGTCGTTCCCTTCCTAGGCCTTGCCGTCGTCCACCGCCTTGGTGCTCTCGGCGCGGCGTAGTCAACGTGGTCAATGAATGACAGCCATCGGAAGAGCACTGTACGCGGTGAGGCTGACAGCTGGACCCACCATCTACATCTTTGCACGCAAGGAAGTGCCTCCTTATTACGCGCAAAAAAAATGATTCCTTCCCCTTACAGCTGGGACCCACCAGCTATATCTTCGCATGCAAGGAAGTGCCTCCTTATCCACTGACAGCTGGGACCCACCAGGTCGAAGCGTACCTAGCGTTGTCTGCCTGGTCGTGAACGTGTACGTACATACTGGTCGATCGATCACTTTGCAAGGATGAACCATGGCCGAGTAAGTAGCGGCACATGTCGTAGTAGAGCCCCTAACGTGGCAGTTCAGACAGTTCCGTCTAAATCGTGTACACGTACGTACAGCCACACGGCAAAGAATGCGGCCACGTACGTACATACAGGCGGGGTCTCGAACGCGTACTCACGCATACGTACGGCCAGGGCTCGTGTACATGGAGAGGCAACGGATGGCAGCAATGACCTCCTGTTCATCGGCAGCCAACCGGCTGGGTCAGAACGGAGGAAACAATGTCGTGTTCATCGGGAGCCAAGCGACTAGGTCGGAACACGTCCTGTTCATCGGGAGCCAACCGGCTTGGATGGAATAGCCGAAACGGGGTCCTGTTCATCGACTCGGTGTCTGGCGTACCACAAAACAGAGGAAACGGCCTTCTGGTCGACTGCCTATGGTCGAAACATGGTCCTGTTCATTGGCTGGGGGTCTGGCGTACCGCAAAACGGAGGAAACAGACTTCTGTTCGAGCGCCTACGGTCGAAACGGGGTCCTGTTGATCGGGAGGGCTCTAGCATAATGCAAAACGGACGAAACGGACTTCTTCCCAACTGCCTACGGTCAAAACGGGGGTCCTGTTCATCAGGAGGGGTGTGGCGTACCGCAAAACGGGACTCCACGGGCTACTGTTCATCCACGGTCGACCTCCTCCAGCCTCCACCAGCTACTGTTCATCCACCGTCGACTTCCTCCAGCCTCCACCGGCTACTATTCATATAGCCTCCACGGGGTCCTGTTCATCCACCCCCAACCGGCTGGGTTGTGGCGGCCTCCTCGGGGTCCTTTTCATCCAAGCGCCAACCACCTTCACACGGCCAGGGTACTGTTCATCCTTAGCCAACCCACTGGCTGGGGTGGGGGCGTACGAGTAGGCGGCAGCAACGGGAACTGTCCATCCACAGCCAACCAACCGGCTTGATCGATGCGTCTTGACTCATGTCTACGTGTATCGCGCGCGCGACAGCAACGTGCACTGTTCATCGAGAGGCAACCCAACACCGGCTGGCTACATCTCGCACGGGTGCTGGATCGACTTCAGTAAGCAGCGAGAAGGATCGATCGGGTTCAGTTAGTAGCGATGGGATCGCTCGGGTTCAGGGAGCAGCGAAGGGATCGCTCGGGTTCAGTTAGCAGCGAAGGGATCGCTCGGCTTCAGTACACGGTGGGATCGATCGCTCGGGTTCAGTACGTGTAGTAGTGCGAGGGATTGATCGATCGCTCGGGTTCAGTAAGCGAACGCCTCGCTTGGGTTCAGTTAGCGAATGCCTCACACACGCGCGCGCGTACGAGAGAAACGTGCAAACCAGACTGCATTGCTCGACCCCGACCACCCACCGTAACCGGGAACTCTCCGAAAATTTCCTCGCCCTCACTTCTACCACGATTTTTTACATCATGGACGGCCCAAAGAATGTCATGCGGGTGCGTCTCCGGCCCGCCCAGGACGAAAAGCCCATTTTCTATCATATTTTTTGTCATAGAAGTAGGAGCCCACCACATCTATGATGATACGTGTTTTTGTCACAATTATTGTCATAGACGTGTCACAACCATGACAGAAAAAGTTTTCGTTCGGGCCATAATGTCACAGATGTGTCTTTTTTTTGTAGTGTTACCATTGGGATCAATGTTAAGTTGGCACTTGGTGGGCATTGGAGTCTTGGCTGGCTTGACATCATCCAACTCGAATCTCTTGAGCATGTCTTGGGTATATTTGGCTTGGTTGATGAAGGTTCCTTCTCTTCTTTGCTTGACTTCAAACCCGAGAAAGAACTTCAACTCTCCCATCATGGACATCTCAACCTTCTCGGTCATGAGTGCGGCAAACTCATCATTGAAAGCTTTGTTAGGAGAACCAAAAATACTATCATCAACATATAGTTGGCATCTGAACAAATCCCCTTTAACACTCTTAGTAAAAAGAGTGGGATCGATTTTTCCAATTTCAAACCCACGGTCTTGCAACAACTCGGTAAGGTGCTCATACCACGCATGTGGGGCTTGTTTAAGGCCATACAGTGCCTTATCGAGCTTGTATACATGATTGGGGAACTTGGGATCCTCGAACCCCGGGGGTTGTTTGACATATACCAACTCATTAAGGGGACCATTAAGAAATGCACTTTTCACATCCATTTGTTGCAACTTAAAATAATGATGAGATGCATATGCAAGCAACATGCGAATAGATTCAAGGCGAGCAACGGGGGCAAAGGTTTCACCGTAGTCGATACCCTCGACTTGGGAGTAGCCTTGAGCCACCAATCTTGCCTTGTTTCGAACAACAACGCCGTTTGCATCTTGCTTGTTCTTGAAGATCCATTTGGTTCCAATGACATTGTGGTTCTCCTTTGGCCTTGGCACCAATTGCCACACCTTGTAGCGCTCGAAGTTGTTGAGTTCATCAGCATGGCTTCAAGCCAATCCGTGTCCTCGAGCGCCTCATGTACCTTTTGGGGTTCAACACAAGAAACAAACGCGTGATGCTCACAAAAGTTTGATAATTATCTATGAGTGGTTACCCCCTTCTTTAAGCTTCCATAAACATTCTCCATGACATGTCCTTGATGCTTGAGTTTGGAATCAATCTTGGTGGCATGACACTCCAATAGCTCCTCCAAAGGAATTTGAGGAGCATCTTCTTGAACATCTTGAGCGTCGTCTTGAGCTTGCTCTTGGTCTTGAGCTTGCTCGGAGTCTTGAACTTGATCTTGGGAATCACTTGGTGAAACACCATCATCATGAGGTTGATCTTGCCCTTGATCTTGTTCACTTGGTTGAGGGCCTTCACTTTGTTCTTCGGAAGCGTGTGGGTCAAAAGTTGGTGATGGCTCCACTTGCGTAGAGCATTGTCCTTCTCCTTCGGCCACAAGGGGTTCCTCAATGGGAAGGATTTGACCAATCCCCATTCTTCTTATGGCTTGGGGAGGAATTTCATCACCTACATCACAAAGACCACTTTGCTCCACCTGGGAGCCATTATTTTCATCAAACTCCATGTTACACGTCTCCTCAATGAGTCCATTGGACTTGTTGAGGACACGGTAAGCATGAGAGTTTGTAGCATAACCAACAAATATGCCCTCTTGAGCTTTAGGTTCGAATTTAGACAAACGAACACTTACACCCGAACACCCAAAAGTACTTGAGGTTGGGCTTGTTACCGGTAAGTATCTCATAAGGAGTCTTGTTCAAGCCTTTGCGGAGGTAGAGCCGATTGGATGCATGACATGCGGTGTTGATGGCTTTGGACCAAAAGTTGTACGGAGATTTGAATTCCGCCATCATGATCCTTGCCACGTCGATCAACGTCCGGTTCTTCCTCTCCGCAACACCATTTTGTTGAGGGGTATAAGGTGCGGAGTATTGGTGCTTGATCCCCTCATCACTAAGGAACTCATCCAATGTGTAGTTCTTGAACTCGGTGCCATTGTCACTTCTAATCATCAATATCTTTTCCTCATGTTGACGTTGAGCTTCATTTGCAAAGTCGATGATGGTTTGTTGGGTCTCGCTCTTCCTCTTGAAGAAATATACCCAAGTATATCTTGAATAGTCATCCACAATCACCAAGCAATACTTTCTTCCCCCAAGACTATCAAAGGATGGAGGTCCAAAGAGATCCATGTGTAGGAGCTCCAAGGGCCTCTTCGAGTAGATAATAGTCGTGGGTCGGTGAGCCGCCTCATGTAGCTTTCCTTCGATACAAGCACTGCAAGCACGGTCTTTGGCAAGGCACACATTTGTTAGTCCACAAACATGATCCCCTTTGAGGAGACTTTGCAAAGACCTCATATTGACATGGGCTAAACGACGATGCCAAAGCCACCCCACATCAACTTTAGCCATTAGGCAAGTCGTGGTCTTAGTGGGTCTCTCCGAGAAGTTAACCACATAGAGACCATACTCGACATGCCCAACAAAGGCTACGTTAAGAGTCTTGCTCCACAAAAGGGCCACGGTATCAAGGTCAAAGAAAGTAGCAAAGCCCATAAGTGCAAGTTGACGAACGGAAAGTAAATTGTATGCAAGGGTCTCAACAAGCATGACCTTCTCAATTGATAAATCATGAGAAATCACAACCTTGCCAAGACCCAATACCTTAGATGTTGAAGCATCACCAAATTGTACATGGGTGGGCATAGATGGGCTTGGTTGCACGTCCACCACCAAGTGCTTGCTCCCGGTTATATGATTTGTTGCTCCACTATCGAGCAACCATGATCCCCCACCGGAAGCAAACTCCTACATAAGATCAATGCTTGGTTTTAGGTACCCATTCTTGAATGGGTCCTTTGATGTTAGTAACAAGGGTCTTAGGAACCCAAATAGACCATTCAATGTACTCATAAGAAGAACCAACAAATTTTGCAAAAGCATGCCCATCACTAGCACGGCATAAAACATAAGAAGGGTTAAAGTCGCCGGCTTTGTTGGAAAGAGCGGTTTTGCCCTTCTTGGCATTACCACCCACCACCTTGTCCTTCTTCTCCTTATGAGCACCCTCTCCCTCCTTGACAAATACCTCTTTGAGAGGGAGAGATTTCTTGGTCTTGTTTTTCTTCTTCTTCTCTGACTTGGGTGCAAACCCAAGTCCCTCTTTGCCACAACTTCCTTTTGATTGCTCAAAAGTTTGTTGAGGTTCTTCTTGCCTTGTATGCATGTCACAAGGCCCTTCTCAAGTTGCTCCTTCAACTTGGCATTCTCCTCCACAAGATGAATATGCTCACAACAAGGGTTCGTAGTATGAGCATTATCAATTAGCACAAATGGAGGACACGTGGCTATCTCCTTATTGAGCTTCACTTGGAGTTGATCATGAGACTCCTTGAGTGTAGCATGTGCACTTTTCAAGGCCTTGTGAGCCTTGTCAAGTAGCTCAAAACTCCTCTTTGAGTCTAGCATGGCCAACCCCATGCTCAACATTCTCGGATTAAAGCACACGAGCAAGAACTTGAGCATGATCATGATCTTTCTTTAGTTTAGCGACATCAACGTTTTGCAACTCCTTAAGAGCCGAATGAAGACCTCGCTCTTCCTCAAGAGCAATGGAAAGATCCGCAATCTCATCGGCAGAATCCCGACTATGGCCTTCCAAGTTAGTAATAGCCTCTTCATGAGACTCAATGACATCATTGGTCTCACCAAGTTGTTCCATGAGAGCAACAAAGTGCTTCTTGGTCTCACCTTTGAGTTCCCAAGAACTTGTTGAACTCATTCTCATCCACCTTTACCTCCTCATTTTCATCCACACAATCCGACAAAGCGGGATTAGTAGTGGAAGAAGTTTTGATGTTGGAGGTTACCTTGTTGATGCCTCTTGCCATGAGGCACTTGGGGATGAGGTTCTCGTTGGGGGCATCGAAGAGAGACACGGAGGTTGGGGAAGAGGTGGCAATGGCCACGGTGGCCGTTGCAAACCCTTCACCACTTGTGTCATCATCATCATCATCGGAGTTGTACTCTTCTTACGCCACCAACCCCTTTTGTGGCACCTTCTTCGTGAAGTTGTTTTTATTGGGGAAGGACTTGGCCTTGTCTTTGCGGATGAGCTTGCCACCATTGTCTTCTCTCTTCTCGTAGGGGCAATCGACCACGAAGTGACTCACATTGCCACAATTGTAGCAAGTTCTCACACGTTGCTTGCCCTTGGAGCCACTTGAGTTGTTCTTGGAGAAGTTGGGCCTTGAGTTTTGTAGACTCGTGTTGGGCCTCCAAGCGCAGAGTTTTGTAGGACAGTAGCAATTTTCCCTCAAGTGGATGACCTAAGGTTTATCAATCCATGGGAGGCGTTGGTTGAAGATGGTATCTCTCAAACAACCCTGCAACCAAATACAAGAAATCTCTTGTGTCCCCAACACACCCAATACAATGGTAAATTGTATAGGTACACTAGTTCGGCGAAGAGATGGTGATAAAAGTGTAGTATGGATAGTGGATATAGGTTTTTGTAATCTGAAAATATAAAAATAGCAAGGTAGCAAATAGTAAACGGGCATAAAAACGGTATTGCAATGTTTAGAAACAAGGCCTAGGGTTCATACTTTCACTAGTGCAATCTCTCAACATTGTTGACATAGTTGAATCATATGTAAATACTTCACGTGCAACAAAGAGTTCACTCCAAAGCCACAAATAGCGGAGAACAAACGAAGAAATTGTTGTAGGGTACGAAACCACCTCAAAGTTATCCTTCCCGATCAATCTTATGAGCCATCCCCATTAATTGTCACGAACAGCCCTAGAGATCGTATTAAAATAACACCTTAAGATACACATCAACCAAAACCCTAATGTCACCTAGGCACTCCAATGTCACCACGAGTACCCACGGGTTTGATTATACGATATGCATCACACAATCTCAGATTCATCTATTCAAACCAACACAAAGAACTTCAAAGAGTGCCCCAAAGTTTCTACCGGAAAGTCAAGACGAAAATGTGTGCCAACCCTTATGCATAAATCCCCAAGGTCACGGAACCCGCAAGTTGATCACCAAAACATACATCAAGTGACTCAAGTGAATATCCCATTGTCACCACAGATATCCATATGCAAGACATACATCAAGTTTTCTCAAATCCTTAAAGACTCAATCCGATAAGAAAACTTCAAAGGGAAAACTCAATTCATCACAAGAAGATAGAGAGGGGAGAACTCCATATGATTCATCTATATCAATAAAGATCGCGATACATCAAGATCGTGCCATCTCAAGAACAAGATAGAGAGAGATCAAACACATAGCTACTGGTACAAACCCTCAGCCCCGAGGGTGAACTACTCCCTCCTCGTCGTGGGGACCGCCGGGATGATGAAGATGGCCTCCGGTGATGCTTTCCCCCCTCCGGCAGGGTGCCAGAAAAGGGCTGTAGATGAGATCTCTCTGGTACAAAGGCTTGCGGCGGCGTAAAAACTCATCTCGGTTAACTTTCGGGGGTTTCTGAATATATATGATTTTTCAGCGTTGGAATCACGCGAAACGGAGCCACGTGGGCCCCACGAGGTACCAGGGCGCGCCTGGGCGGGGGGGGGGGGGGTGGCGCGCCCTGGTGCCTCGTGGGCACTGGGTGGCCCCCCTCCAGTGGGTCTTGGTGCCAATATTTTTTATTTGTCCAATAAAAAATCTCTAAAAAGTTTCAGCTCATTTGGAAAACTTTCATTTCTGCACAACAAACAACACCACGGTAGTTCTGCTGAAAAAAGCGTCAGTCCGGGTTAGTTCTAATCAAATCATACCAAAACCATATAGAATTGTTATAATCATGGCATGAATACTTCATAAATTATAGATACGTTGGAGACGTATCAGCATCCCCAAGCTTAATTCCTGCTCGTCCTCGAGTAGGTAAATGATAAAAGAAATAATTTATGAAGTGTGAATGCTAGCATAGTGCATAAGTTTGATCAATGATAATTTCAATCACTTTTCCTAGCATCATAACAGCAACTTTTTCTCATAAAACTCAACATGATAAAGTAGCAATTAAAAACAAATTTTTTGATGTGGAATGCTACCTACCATAATCATCATATAATATTTTCTTTTGTTGCATGGACATTGGACTTGAATGATTCAAAGCAAGATCATTATTATAACAGCAATATTTATTATCATAAAATTTCTCATGAGCAAGTAACAATTCATCACAACAATGAAGTATAAGGCATAAACTTTCTTGGAAACTAACAAACTATTCTAGTCAACAATGCAATTGCAATTCATCATATTTTCAGGAAGGGTCTCATGTAGGAGCTTTTTAGCAAGTCCACATACTCAACCATCATTTAGTCTTCTATGATTGCTAACACTCACGACATATATATGGAGCAGAAGTTTCAGCCAGACACATAGACAGATAGGGGCTTGTGATTTCGCCTCCCAACTTATTCACCTCAAGGGTGATGTCAACAATAATAACTCACGATCACTCATATCCAACTGGATATATGTGCCTAGATCTTTCCCCACCACATGATGCTTGCAAAAGAGAAAAATAAAAAACAAGTAGAGGAGAACACTATTGACTCTTGCATAAAAAATAAATTCATAAAAGTAAATGCATAAAAGTAAAAGATAGGCCCTTCGCAGAGGGAAGCAGAGGTTGTCATGCGCTTTTTATTTTTGGATGCACAAGCCCTTAATGCAAAGGAACGTCACGTTATATTGCCCCTTGTGATAGCAACCTTTATTATGCAGTCCGTTGCTTTTATTTCTTTACCATCACAAGTTCGTACAACGCTTATTTCCCTTACAATAAAAGATCATACATATTTTAGGAGCAATTTTTATTGCTTTTTGCACTGATGACAACTTACTTGAAGGATCTTATTCAATCCATAGGTAGATATAGTGGACACTCATGGCAAGAAACTGGGTTTAAGGGTTTTTGGATGCACAAGTAGTATCTCTACTTAGTACGAATTTTTGGCTAGCAAAGATATTTGGCAAGCACCACATGTTGGAGGATCTATAACAATATAACTTCTATGTGAATATGAACAAACATAATTCATTACGTTGTCTTCCTTGTCCAACGTCAACAATTTGACATAAAATACTTAATGGGGGCTCACAATCATAAAAGATGTCCAAGATAGTATATTTGCATGTGAATCTTCTCTTCCCTTATTAACTTTTTCATGAATTGCATAATTGACTAAAGCTATGCTTGTTAACCTCCAATAAATTTTACCACTTATACTTTTCTTTATGTAATGTCATTACTTTCCATAAGATTAGCATATGATCTCTTTCATTATTTTCATTGCAAGGAATCATACTCATCATATCAAATGATCTATATGAAAGTTTTTATTATATCCCTCTCGAATATTCATCTTGGGACCAAATTCATATCTTGTGCAAATTACCATTACTATTATTAACTCTCAAAAAGATATAAGTGAAGCATGAGAATTAATGACAAACTACTCCAAAATATATATGTGAAGATCAATGAGTAGTGAAACCATTAAGTAGCTATGTAAGGACTCTTTCTCATTTAAAAAGTTTCAGATCTTGATATTTTATTCAAACAGCAAAGAAAACAAAATAAAATGACATTCCAAGAATAGCTCATATCATGTGAAGAAGCAAAAACTTAGGCTCAACCGAAACTGACCGATAATTGTTGATGAAGAAAGGTGGGATGCCTACCGGGGCATCCCCAAGCTTAGATGCTTGAGACTGCTTGAAATATTATATTGGGATGCCTTGGGCATCCCCAAGCTTGAGCTTTTGTGTCTCCTTAATTCCTCTCATATCACAGTTTCTATAAATCTTAAAAACTTCATCCACACAAAACTCAACAAGAACTCGTGAGGTAAGTTAGTATGAATCAACTCAAAACCTTAACATTCTCTACTATAGCAGATCACAAAAATTATAATTAAACATTGAATACTAAATGCCTCTGCATATTTAATACTCCTATCCTCAAATAGAATCATTAAACAAGCTAACATATGCAAACAATGCAAACATAACAGCAATCTGCCTAAACAGGACAGTCTGTAAAAGGTGAATAAGAATCCATACTTCCCTAACTCCAAAAATTCTGAAAAATTACCACGTGACATAGAACTCATTCATGGTTACTGTGTAAAAATTTCAGATTTTTATAATGTTCTGACTATTCAGGAATATTCTGGACATAACAGAAAACTTTCTGTTTTCAAACAGCAACACATGAACTTGCAAACTGAGCATGGTAAAGGCTATAAATGGCATTTTATTGAACTAAAAGATACAAAACATGATTATTTATAACACCAAGTGAATATCAACAGAATAAAATGACGCTCCAAGCAAAACTCATATTATGTGACGAATAAAAATATAGATCCAAGTGAGGTTACCGATAATGTTGAAGACGAAAGAGGGGATGCCTTCCGGGGCATCCCCAAGCTTAGTTGCTTGGGTCTTCCTTGAATATTACCTTGGGGTGCCTTCGGCATCCCCAAGCTTAGGGTCTTTCCGCTCCTTATTCTCCTCATATCGATATCTCACCCAAAACTTGAAAACTTCAATCACACAAAACTTAACGAAACTTCGTGAGAACGGTTAGTATGATAAAGAATAAACCATCACTTAGGTACTGTCCAAGACAAGATTAACAATTGTTCCCATATAATTCCTACTGTATTCTATCATTTCCACAATTTATATCTCATAATATAAGCTACGGAAACATTAAAACAAGCAAACTATGCATTGAAAACAGAATCTGTCAAAAACAGAACAGTCTATAATGATATGAGCAACTACCAAACTTCTGGAACTCTAAAAATTCTGACAAAATAGGAAAACGTAACAAATTTGTAATCCAATTCCCTGTAAAAATTTCGGAATTTTTTGATGCTCCAGTAAAATCTGGGAAATTAAACACTGGAGGCAAAAGTTTCTGTTTTTGCACAGAATTGAATCAACAAGTATCCACACTATCCCAAAGGTTTTACTTGGCACTTTATTGAAAGAAAACATATAAAACATGATTACTACAGTAGCTTAACCATGTGAACACACTAAAACAGTAGGTATAAGTATTGGGTTGTCTCCCAACAAGCGCTTTTCTTTAATTCCTTTTTAGCTTGGCATGATGATTTCAATGATGCTCACATAGAAGTAAAGAATTGAAACACAATGGGAGCATCATGAAGCATATGACTAGCAAATTTAAGCCTAACCCACTTCCTATGCATAGGGATTTTGTGAGCAAATAGTTTATGGGAACAATAATCAACTAGCATAGGAAGGCAAAACAAGTATAGTTTCAAAACTTTCAACACATAGAGAGGAAACTTGATATTATTGCAACTCCTACAAGCATATGTTCCTCCCTCATAATAATTTTCAGTAGCATCATGAATGAATTCAACAATATAGCTATCACATAAATCATTCTTTCCATGATCCATAAGCATAATATTTTTGTTACTCTCCACATAAGCAAATTTCTTCTCATTCATAATAGTAGGAGAAAACTCAACAAAATAACTATCATGTGACACTTGATTGGCATAATCCAATTGAACATTAAAATCATGATGACAAGTTTCATGATTATCATTATTATTTATAGCATACAAGTCATCACAATAATCATCATAGATAGCAACTTTGTTGTCATCGTCAATTGAAACCTCTTCCAAAGTAGTGGAATCATCATTAAATACAATCATGGCCTCTCCAAATCCACTTTCATCAATATAATCATCATAAATAGGAGGCATGCAATCATCATAATAAATTTTCTCATCAAAACTTGGGGGAGTAAAAATATCATCTTCATCAAACATAGCATCCCCAAGCTTGTGGCTTTGCATATCATTAGCATCATGGATATTCAAAGAATTCATACTAGCAACATTGCAATCATGCTCATCATTCAAATATTTTATGCCAAACATTTTATTGAATTCTTCTTCTATCAATTGAGCACAATTTTCCTTTCCATCATTTTCACGAAAGACATGATAAAGACGAATAATATGAGGCAACCTCAATTCCATTTTTTTGTAGTTTTCTTTTATAAGCCAAACTAGTGATAAACAAGAAACTAAAAGATTCGATTGCAAGATCTAAAGATATACCTTAAAGCACTCACCTCCCCGGCAACGGCGCCAGAAAATAGCTTGATGTCTACTACACAACTTATTCTTGTAGACTCGTGTTGGGCCTCCAAGCGCAGAGTTTTGTAGGACAGTAGCAATTTTCCCTCAAGTGGATGACCTAAGGTTTATCAATCCGTGGGAGGCGTAGGTTGAAGATGGTATCTCTCAAACAACCCTACAACCAAATACAAGAAATCTCTTGTGTCCCCAACACACCCAATACAATGGTAAATTGTATAGGTACACTAGTTCGGCGAAGAGATGGTGATAAAAGTGTAGTATGGATAGTGGATATAGGTTTTTGTAATCTGAAAATATAAAAACAGCAAGGTAGCAAATAGTAAACGGGCATAAAAACGGTATTGCAATGCTTAGAAAGAAGGCCTAGGGTTCATACTTTCACTAGTGCAATCTCTCAACATTGTTGACATAGTTGAATCATATGTAAATCCCTCACGTGCAACAAAGAGTTCACTCCAAAGTCACAAATAGCGGAGAACAAACGAAGAAATTGTTGTAGGGTACGAAACTACCTCAAAGTTATCCTTCCCGATCAATCTTATGAGCCATCCCCATTAATTGTCACGAACAGCCCTAGAGATCGTACTAAAATAACACCTTAAGATACACATCAACCAAAACCCTAATGTCACCTAGGCACTCCAATGTCACCACGAGTACCCACGGGTTTGATTATACGATATGCATCACACAATCTCAGATTCATCTATTCAAACCAACACAAAGAACATCAAAGAGTGCCCCAAAGTTTCTACCGGAAAGTCAAGATGAAAACGTGTGCCAACCCTTATGCATAAATCCCCAAGGTCACGGAACCCGCAAGTTGATCACCAAAACATACATCAAGTGACTCAAGTGAATATCCCATTGTCACCACAGATATCCATATGCAAGACATACATCAAGTGTTCTCAAATCCTTAAAGACTCAATCCGATAAGAAAACTTCAAAGGGAAAACTCAATTCATCACAAGAAGATAGAGAGGGGAGAACTCCATATGATTCATCTATATAAATAAAGCTCGCGATACATCAAGATCGTGCCATCTCAAGAACACGATAGAGAGAGATCAAACACATAGCTACTGGTACAAACCCTCAGCCCCGAGGGTGAACTACTCCCTCCTCGTCATGGGCACCGCCGGGATGATGAAGATGGCCTCCGGTGATGCTTTCCCCCCTCCGGCAGGGTGCCGGAAAAGGGCTGTAGATGAGATCTCTCTGGTACAAAGGCTTGCGGCGGCGTAAAAACTCATCTCGGTTAACTTTCGGGGGTTTCTTAATATATATGATTTTTCAGCGTTGGAATCACGCGAAACGGAGTCACGTGGGCCCCACGAGGTATCAGGGCGTGCCTGGGGGGTGGGGGGGTGGTGCGCCCTGGTGCCTCGTGGGCACTGGGTGGCCCCCCTCCAGTGGGTCTTGGTGCCAATATTTTTTATTAACCAATAAAAAATCTCCAAAAAGTTTCAGCTCATTTGGAAAACTTTCATTTCTGCACAAAAAACAACACCACGGTAGTTCTGCTGAAAACAGCGTCAGTCCGGGTTAGTTCTAATCAAATCATACCAAAACCATATAGAATTGTTATAATCATGGCATGAATACTTCATAAATTATAGATACGTTGGAGACATATCAAAGCCTTGCTGAATGACTCTCCAAAGTTGTGTTGAGCTATGATTCAAATGAGACTTGATACGAAAAACCCAATCATGAAAGTTATTAAAATCAAGCTTAGGAGGAGGACCAAGAGAGTTAATATGAGGTGATGGTACCGGTCCTCCATAGACCGGGAGAGGCACAACCGCGGCATGGATGCCCGTCCCATTCTTTCCTTGAGAAGCATTGACCTTATCACTACTAGCCCCCTCCTTACCGGAGTTGGCATCCGACAACGAATTGGTGAGTTAACCACTTGCAACGGATCGATAGAAAGTTTGAGCCCCTCCAGAAGTTCTTTAAACAAGGATTTGACCTCGGCCATCACGGAGGTTCTAAGTGAGGCTATTGCCTCATTCAAATCCTCACGTGTGACCGTGGCCACTCCATCGGCCACGGGTAACTCCTCCACCCTTGGCCCGTCATCAACCATACTCTTTAGGCGGTAAAGCCCTTATAAAGAGATGAGACTCTGATACCAATTGAAAGGATCGATATGGTTGACCAGAGGGGGGGTGAATAGGCAACTGCCAATTTTTAGCTTTTCTTAACAAATTAGGTTTAGCAACAAATAGGTTGTCTAGATATGCAACTAGGTGAGCAACCTATATGATGCTAACAACAACAATCAACACAAGCAAGTAAATGATACAACACAACAATAGCTTGCACAAAGTAAAGGTAAGAAGTAACCACAAGTGGAGCCGGTGAAGACGAGGATGTGTTTCCGAAGTACCTTCCCTTTGAGAGGAAGTACGTCTCCGTTGGAGCTATGTGGAGGCACAATGCTCCCCAAGAATCCACTAGGGCCACCGTATTCTCCTCACGCCCTCGCACAATGCAAGATGTCGTGATTCCACTAGTAGTGCCCTTGAAGGCGGCAACCGGACCTTTACAAACAAGGTTGGGGCTCTCTCCACAACTTAATTGGAGGCTCCCAACACCACCACGAAGCTTCACCACAATGGAATGTGGCTCCGAGGTGACCTCTTCCGTCTAGGGTGCTCAAACACCCAAGAGTAACAAGATCTGCAAGGAATTAGTGGGGGGAATCAAATATCTCTGGGTGGAAGTGTAGATCGGGGCCCTCTCAAGCAAACCCTAGAGAGTCAACAAGAGTTGTTGGCTAGGGAGAGAGATCAGGTGAAAATGGAGCTTTGAGCAACAATGGAGCTTTGGGGAGGATAAGAGGTGAGTCCTCTTGGAGAAGAAGACTCACTTATATAGTGGGGGAAAGATCTAACCGTTATGCCCCTTCAGCCCGTGCACAAGCGGTAGTACTGCTCTGGCGAGTGGTACTTCCGCTGGTATGGAAGTTTTAGCCGTAGCGTGCAACTGATCAGTTCAAGGAGGCGATAGTGCCACCGGAGCGGTACTACCGCTCCCACCAGCGGTACTACCGCTAGGTGTTGTGCATGCAGGTAAAACTGCGGTAGTAGAGACGGGTAGTGCGGTACTACCGCATGGAGCAGTACTACCGCCCACTACTGTCGTCCTACTTCCGCTTGAAGGAATGTGCATTACAGAACTCAAAATCTAAGCGGTACTCCATGCGGTAGAGGATTCCGGTAGTACCGCCGGAGCGGTACTACCGCTCTAGTAGAGCGGTACTTCCGCTTAGCAGTTGCACCTACAATGGGGACAGCGGTAGTGGGGCAGTAGATCAAGTCGCAGAACCTCCCGAGCGGTACTACCGCTCTCTAGTACCGCCCTACTTCCGCTGTAAACATAGAGAGCAATAAATAAGCGGAGGTGCCAGAAGCACTGAACTGCGGCAGTACCGCATGAGTGGTACTATCGCTGGGCAGCGCGGTACTACCGCTGGGCAGTGCTGTACTACCGCTTAGTAGTCTAGTAAGCACAAGCAAAGGGAGGAAACAGCTCCAAGTGCCGGGAAGGAAAGTGGGTGGAAAGTAACTGCGTACATGTTGATTCCACCCTAACCTTTCCAAATGCGGACCCCCTCTTGATAGTACGGATTTCCTACCACTCAAATCCAGCAAAAAGAAATCGTCGAAAAATAACTGTCTTCTCATTTAAACACCGAGGGGAAATAAGCCATCTCGTGCCATCTGATAATCTTTGAAAGCTAAATGCACACGGTTAGTCCGCAAAGCGCATTGTCATCAATCACCAAAACCACTAAGGGAGAAATATGCCCTAACAACAACCTTGAGCAAATCAAACTTGGTATCATGTTGGCTACTACAAGATTCCGAGTATTCTGGGCCGCGGTGCCAAAGCAGTGCAGTCTTAATCGAAGGAAGGGGGATCAATCGCCGGGTGTATACCTCCACGAGCATCCACCTGCCGCGTCCGTCGACGAGCACCATCTAAGACGTGTTCATGCCGACCCAATACATACCATTAATGTAGTTAAGAGTGACGGGGATCGGATCGCAGTCGAGGGGGTTGAGGCTTGCCACACTATGATCCTTATGCTGCGTGACATGCCGTTTCTGAAGATCAGGCGACATCAGCAAGTAGGGAGTGGGCTTAAAAAGCTCCGGCCTGAGGGCTTTGAGTAAACGGTACAGCCCCGACGAGCACGTGGCGAGCAGCATGATACTGAGATTGTCCACACACGAAACAATGAGTTTGATTGCCTCTGTGGGGAGCAAATTCTAGCCACTCTTTCTGCGGACGCTGCTCGATTCTGCCATTGTTAGTGCTTGGGTTTTGGAAGAGGGGGGAGGCGCCTAGGGGGGATGGAAGATTGGACAATTATGTGCGGGCCGAGGATGGAGAAGCGAATATGTGCTGCGGGAAATGGACAGGTGATGATGACAATGTAACAACAGCACGCCGCTTGACTTACGAGACACATCCCAGCAGCGTAGAGTCATATCGATGCCAGACAACTTGACTGGTTACAGTACAATACAAAAACTATGTATAGTACTACCTACTATAGTGGAGTAGGACTCTACTCTATCGAAGTATGCTACTTGTGAGCTGCGTTGGGATTTCCACGAAGAGGGGGGGATGATGCAGTACAGTAGAGATAAGTATTTCCCTTAGTTATGAAACCAAGGTTATCAATCCAGCAGGAGAATCACGCAACAACTCGTTAGCAGTGCCTGCAAACAAAACAACAAATCCTTGCACCCAACGCAAACAAGGGGTTGTCAATCCCTTGGCGGTTAATTGCAAGATTAAATTGTATGGTGATAGATAGATAGATCAAACAAAAATACAAAATAAAATAAATAAAGTAAAAGTGCAGCAAGGTATTTTTTTGATTTTTAATATATGATTTGGATAGACCCGGGGGCCATAGTTTTCACTAGAGGCTTCTCTCATGAAAATACCATACGGTGGGTGAACAAATTACTGTTGGGCAATTGATAGAAAAGCAAATAATCATAATGATATCAAAGGCAATGATCATGTATATAGGCATCACGTTCGAGACAAGTAGACCGACTCCTGCCTGCATCTACTACTATTACTCCACACATCGACCGCTATCCAGCATGCATCTAGTGTATTATAGGTCCATAAAGAACGGAGTAACGCCTTAAGCAAGATGACATGATGTAGACAAAGTAAACTCACGCATGAATAACCCCCATCTTTTTACCCTTAATAGCAATGATACATACGTGTCATGTCCCTTTCTGTCACTGGGATTGAGCACCGCAAGATCGAACCCATTACAAAGCACCTCTCCCATTGCAAGATAAATCAATCTAGTTGGCCAAACCAAATCAATAGATCGGAGAGAAATACGAAGCTATAATAATCATGCATAAAAGAGTTCAGAGAAGACTCAAATAATATTCATGGATAATCTGATCATAAACTCACAATTCATCGGATCCCAACAAACACACCGCAAAAAGTGATTACATCGGATAGAACTCCAAGAACATCAAGGAGAACATTGTATTGAAGATCAAAAAGAGAGAACAAGCCATCTAGCTACTAACTATGGACCCGAAGGTCTATGGTAAACTACTCACGCATAATCGGAAGGGCAGCAAGGATGATGTAGAGCCCCTCCGTGATCGATTCCCCCTCCGGCGGAGTACCGGAAAAGGCCTCCAGATGGGATCTCTCGAGAACAGAAGCTTGCGGCGGCGGAAAAAGTATTTCGTGGACTCCTCTGTTGGTTTCCCGATTTTAGAGAATTTATAGAGGTGGAATTAGGTCAAATGGAGCTATGTGGGCCCCACGAGGTACCAGGGCGCACCCCCCTGGGGCGCGCCGTGGTGCCTCATGGGCCACTGCTTCATCTTCTTGTCCCCTCCCGAAGCTTCTAGTGTTTGTTATGTCCAGAAAAAAATCTCCAAAATTTTTCGTGGCATTTGGACTTCGTTTGGTACTGATATTCTGGAAAACCAAAAACAGGCAAAAAAACAGCAACTGGCACTGGGCACTAAGTTAATAGGTTAGTCCCAAAAAATGATATATAATTGCTGTAAATGTATATAAAAACATCCAAGATTGATACTATAATAGCATGGAACAATCAAAAATTATAGATACGTTGGAGACATATCAGCATCCCCAAGCTTAGTTCCTGCTCGTCCTCGAGTAGGTAAATGATAAAAACAGAATTTTTGATGTGGAATGCTACCTATCATATTCATCATATATTCTTTTCTTTATAGCATGGACATTTGGACTTGAATGATTCAAAGCAATAGTCTATAGTTTGACATGAAGATATAAATACTCAAGCATACTAACAAGCAACCATGTCTTTCAAATTATCAACGCTAAAGAAAGTTATCCCTAGCCCATTATGCTCAATCATTGATCCATTCATGAAACACACTCAATATTAGCTACACACAATGCACAAGTATGACAATAGTGCTCTCTAGTTGGTGCTTTGTAAGAGAAGATGGAGACTCAAAATAAAAATAAAAATTGCATAAAAGTAAATAGATAGGCCCTTCACAGAGGGAAGCAGAGATTTGCAAATGTGCCAGAGCTCAAAGCTTAAATTAGAGAGATAAAATTATTTTTGAGAGGCATGCTTTTCCTGTCAACAAAAACGACGAGAATTCCCAATATTTTTCATGCTAGACACATCATAGGCGGTTCCCAAACAGAAAATAAAGTTTATTTCCTTTCCACCATTCTTTCACAATCCATGGCTAGCCATATCCACGGGTGCCCTCCATACCAACACTTTCCAAGAAATTTTGTTATTATTATTTTTGATTCATTGTGGGACTAGGCATCCCTATTACCAGCCACTCTCTCGTGCAATGACAAGTGAATAAACACTCATCATGAGAATAACACACCTAGCATGGAAAATATTGGCCACCCCCTGCCGCTTCATGTGCGGTACGGGCAGACAAAATGCAAAATTATTTTGAAAATTTTAGAGTTGGCACATGCAAATTTACTTGGAACGGCATGGAAATACCGCATATAGGTAGGTATGGTGGACTCATTTGGCACAACTTGGGTTTAAGGAGTTTGGATGCACAAGCAGTATTCCCGCTTAGTACAAATGAAGGCTAGCAAATAGATTGAGAAGCAACCAACCAAAAAGCGAAAACGGTCATAAACATGCATTGAACATAACTAACACCGAATAATGCACCATAAGTAGGATATAATTTCGTTGCATAACTATTGACTTAATGTGCATGCATAGGGAATCACAAACCTTAACACTAATATTCTTACTAAATCACAATTACTCACTAACATGACTCACATATTATCATCTCCATATCGCAAAACTATTGCAAGGAATCAAACTTATCATATCCAATGATCTTTCATGAAAGTTTTTATTACATCCCTCTTGAATATTCATCACTTTGGGACCAAATTCATATCTTGTGCAAATTACCATTATTATTATCAACTCTCAAAAAGATATAAGTGAAGCATGAGAGTGCAAATATTTCTTCAAAATTTTATCTTATCGACTCTCAAAATAATATAAGTGAAGCACGAGAGTTCAAATATTTCTTCAAAATTTTATCTTATCGACTCTCAAAATAATATAAGTGAAGCATGAGAGTTTAGATATTTCTTCAAAATATAGCCACCGCCGTGCTCAAAAAGATTTAAGTGAAGCACTAGAGCAACTGCCTAGCTCAAAAAATTTAAGTGAAGCACATAGAGTATTCTAACAAATCATGATAAACGTGTGGCTCTCTCAAATTGGTGTGTCCAGCAAAGATGATTGTGAAAAACTAAAAAGCAAACAAACCAAAGACTCATATAATACAAGACGCTCCAAGTAAAACACATATCATGTGATGAATAAAAATATAGCTCCAAGTAAAATTACGATAGTTGGTAGAAGAAAGAGGGGATGCCTTCCGGGGCATCCCCAAGCTTAGACGCTTGAGTCTTCCTTGAATATTACCTTGGGGTGCCTTGGGCATCCCCAAGCTTAGGGTCTTGCCACTCCTTATTCCTTCATCTATCGTGATCTCACCCAAAACTTGAAAACTTCAATCACACAAAACTCAACAAAACCTTCGTGAGATCCGTTAGTATAACAAATAAATCCTTAACTCTAAGTACTGTAGTAAATTGATTCATATTTAATATTGGCATAATGCTACTGTACTCTAACTTCTCCATGACTTATACCCCCCGATACAATCCATAGATTCGTCAAAGTAAGCAAACTATGCACCAAAAATAGAATCTGTCTAAAACAGAACAGTCTGTAAAGATCTATTTAAAATCTATACTTCTGTAAATCCAAAAATACAAAATAAAATAAATAAAGTAAAAGTGCAGCAAGGTATTTTTTTGATTTTTAATATATGATTTGGATAGACCCGGGGGCCATAGTTTTCACTAGAGGCTTCTCTCATGAAAATACCATACGGTGGGTGAACAAATTACTGTTGGGCAATTGATAGAAAAGCAAATAATCATAATGATATCAAAGGCAATGATCATGTATATAGGCATCACGTTCGAGACAAGTAGACCGACTCCTGCCTGCATCTACTACTATTACTCCACACATCGACCGCTATCCAGCATGCATCTAGTGTATTATAGGTCCATAAAGAACGGAGTAACGCCTTAAGCAAGATGACATGATGTAGACAAAGTAAACTCACGCATGAATAACCCCCATCTTTTTACCCTTAATAGCAATGATACATACGTGTCATGTCCCTTTCTGTCACTGGGATTGAGCACCGCAAGATCGAACCCATTACAAAGCACCTCTCCCATTGCAAGATAAATCAATCTAGTTGGCCAAACCAAATCAATAGATCGGAGAGAAATATGAAGCTATAATAATCATGCATAAAAGAGTTCAGAGAAGACTCAAATAATATTCATGGATAATCTGATCATAAACTCACAATTCATCGGATCCCAACAAACACACCGCAAAAAGTGATTACATCGGATAGAACTCCAAGAACATCAAGGAGAACATTGTATTGAAGATCAAAAAGAGAGAACAAGCCATCTAGCTACTAACTATGGACCCGAAGGTCTATGGTAAACTACTCACGCATAATCGGAAGGGCAGCAAGGATGATGTAGAGCCCCTCCGTGATCGATTCCCCCTCCGGCGGAGTACCGGAAAAGGCCTCCAGATGGGATCTCTCGAGAACAGAAGCTTGCGGCGGCGGAAAAAGTATTTCGTGGACTCCTCTGTTGGTTTCCCGATTTTAGAGAATTTATAGAGGTGGAATTAGGTCAAATGGAGCTATGTGGGCCCCACGAGGTACCAGGGCGCACCCCCCTGGGGCGCGCCGTGGTGCCTCATGGGCCACTGCTTCATCTTCTTGTCCCCTCCCGAAGCTTCTAGTGTTTGTTATGTCCAGAAAAAAATCTCCAAAATTTTTCGTGGCATTTGGACTTCGTTTGGTACTGATATTCTGGAAAACCAAAAACAGGCAAAAAAACAGCAACTGGCACTGGGCACTAAGTTAATAGGTTAGTCCCAAAAAATGATATATAATTGCTGTAAATGTATATAAAAACATCCAAGATTGATACTATAATAGCATGGAACAATCAAAAATTATAGATACGTTGGAGACATATCAGCATCCCCAAGCTTAGTTCCTGCTCGTCCTCGAGTAGGTAAATGATAAAAACAGAATTTTTGATGTGGAATGCTACCTATCATATTCATCATATATTCTTTTCTTTATAGCATGGACATTTGGACTTGAATGATTCAAAGCAATAGTCTATAGTTTGACATGAAGATATAAATACTCAAGCATACTAACAAGCAACCATGTCTTTCAAATTATCAACGCTAAAGAAAGTTATCCCTAGCCCATTATGCTCAATCATTGATCCATTCATGAAACACACTCAATATTAGCTACACACAATGCACAAGTATGACAATAGTGCTCTCTAGTTGGTGCTTTGTAAGAGAAGATGGAGACTCAAAATAAAAATAAAAATTGCATAAAAGTAAATAGATAGGCCCTTCACAGAGGGAAGCAGAGATTTGCAAATGTGCCAGAGCTCAAAGCTTAAATTAGAGAGATAAAATTATTTTTGAGAGGCATGCTTTTCCTGTCAACAAAAACGACGAGAATTCCCAATATTTTTCATGCTAGACACATCATAGGCGGTTCCCAAACAGAAAATAAAGTTTATTTCCTTTCCACCATTCTTTCACAATCCATGGCTAGCCATATCCACGGGTGCCCTCCATACCAACACTTTCCAAGAAATTTTGTTATTATTATTTTTGATTCATTGTGGGACTAGGCATCCCTATTACCAGCCACTCTCTCGTGCAATGACAAGTGAATAAACACTCATCATGAGAATAACACACCTAGCATGGAAAATATTGGCCACCCCCTGCCGCTTCATGTGCGGTACGGGCAGACAAAATGCAAAATTATTTTGAAAATTTTAGAGTTGGCACATGCAAATTTACTTGGAACGGCATGGAAATACCGCATATAGGTAGGTATGGTGGACTCATTTGGCACAACTTGGGTTTAAGGAGTTTGGATGCACAAGCAGTATTCCCGCTTAGTACAAATGAAGGCTAGCAAATAGATTGAGAAGCAACCAACCAAAAAGCGAAAACGGTCATAAACATGCATTGAACATAACTAACACCGAATAATGCACCATAAGTAGGATATAATTTCGTTGCATAACTATTGACTTAATGTGCATGCATAGGGAATCACAAACCTTAACACTAATATTCTTACTAAATCACAATTACTCACTAACATGACTCACATATTATCATCTCCATATCGCAAAACTATTGCAAGGAATCAAACTTATCATATCCAATGATCTTTCATGAAAGTTTTTATTACATCCCTCTTGAATATTCATCACTTTGGGACCAAATTCATATCTTGTGCAAATTACCATTATTATTATCAACTCTCAAAAAGATATAAGTGAAGCATGAGAGTGCAAATATTTCTTCAAAATTTTATCTTATCGACTCTCAAAATAATATAAGTGAAGCACGAGAGTTCAAATATTTCTTCAAAATTTTATCTTATCGACTCTCAAAATAATATAAGTGAAGCATGAGAGTTTAGATATTTCTTCAAAATATAGCCACCGCCGTGCTCAAAAAGATTTAAGTGAAGCACTAGAGCAACTGCCTAGCTCAAAAAATTTAAGTGAAGCACATAGAGTATTCTAACAAATCATGATAAACGTGTGGCTCTCTCAAATTGGTGTGTCCAGCAAAGATGATTGTGAAAAACTAAAAAGCAAACAAACCAAAGACTCATATAATACAAGACGCTCCAAGTAAAACACATATCATGTGATGAATAAAAATATAGCTCCAAGTAAAATTACGATAGTTGGTAGAAGAAAGAGGGGATGCCTTCCGGGGCATCCCCAAGCTTAGACGCTTGAGTCTTCCTTGAATATTACCTTGGGGTGCCTTGGGCATCCCCAAGCTTAGGGTCTTGCCACTCCTTATTCCTTCATCTATCGTGATCTCACCCAAAACTTGAAAACTTCAATCACACAAAACTCAACAAAACCTTCGTGAGATCCGTTAGTATAACAAATAAATCCTTAACTCTAAGTACTGTAGTAAATTGATTCATATTTAATATTGGCATAATGCTACTGTACTCTAACTTCTCCATGACTTATACCCCCCGATACAATCCATAGATTCGTCAAAGTAAGCAAACTATGCACCAAAAATAGAATCTGTCTAAAACAGAACAGTCTGTAAAGATCTATTTAAAATCTATACTTCTGTAAATCCAAAAATTCTGAAAAATTAGGACAACGTGGGAAATTCATATACCAATACTGTGTAAAACTTCAGATTTTTCTGACGCTCCAGTACAGAACTAAAATTCCAGCACTGGACGCAAAACTTTCTATTTTCCAAACATCATCAATTATACTATCTTCCAAATCATCCCAAAGGCATTACTTGGCACAAACACTAATTAAAACACAAAAACATAATCATAACAGTAGAATAATTGTGAAAACACACAAGAATAGAAACAAAAAGTAAACAATTATTTTATTCATTGGGTTGCCTCCCAACAAGCGCTATTGTTTTATGCCCCTAGCTAGGCATAATGCATAGTTTCAAGTATTGTCATCTTTGGTTTTCAACTCCTCGATCACACATCCATTTTTTCTAGTGGATTTAACATAGGTGTTTCCCATCATCACACTTCTAGGCACAAAATTAAGAATTTTACTTTCGTGAATAGGTTCCTTAATTATATCAATGAAACTGGGGTGCACGCTAATCATTTTAAGATCTTCATTCCCCTTACTAGAAGTAGCACCATTGGTTTTAGGAACATACATAAACTTGCAATTTTTATTGGGAGGATTTCTATCAATATTCTTAACGGTGGAGAAATCCGAGCCCAAATTATTAATAATTTCTTCTAACTTATCGATTCTAGCGGGGCTTTGTTCCATTCTTTCATTAATTACCAATTCCTTTTCCTTTAAGGTTTTCAACGTGATTCCTACCTTAGAACCAAATTGAGTGATATGATTATGGAATTTTTTATCTAATTTATCAAGATGTTCAATAGTAGGTATTTTATTCTCAATAGCTTCTAACCTTTGCATAACATGTTCCAAAGTCAAAGTTGTTTCATTAATAGTGATAGGTGGTGATCCCACTAAATTTCCCATAGCATTGAAAGCATCCATAGAGGGACACATCAAGAAATTTCCTCCGGTAATAGTATCAAGTACAAATCTATACCAAGTAGTAATGACCACATAAAAATTGTGAAGAAGGATGGTGGTAGATTGCTTACGAGTTGATCTATTATGGGCATCACAAATCCTATACCAAGCATCTTTTAAATTCTCCCCTCCCCTTTGTTTAAAATTAAGCACTTCATTTTCAGGGGTAATAGTAATGAGTGAAGAGCTAGCCATAATGGTAAAGCGAGCAAACAATCAAGCAAATAAAAAAAGGCAAACGGAAAATATTTTTGTATTTTTGTAAAAACTTTTTAGAAGTGGGGGAGATGAAAACGAGAGGCAAAGGCAAATAAAATAAATGCAAGGAGATGTAAGTTTTATGCGTAGGTACTTGATAGATGTTGATGATGTCTCCCCGGCAACGGTGCCAGAAATTCTTCCTGCTACTTGTGAGCTGCGTTGGGATTTCCCCGAAGAGGAGGGGATGATGCAGTACAGTAGAGATAAGTATTTCCCTCAGTTATGAAACCAAGGTTATCAATCCAGTCGGAGAATCACGCAACAACTCGTTAGCAGTACCTGCACACAAAACAACAAATCCTTGCACCCAACGCAAACAAGGGGTTGTCAATCCCTTGGCGGTTAATTGCAAGATTAAATTGCATGATGATAGATAGATAGATTGAACAAAAATACAAAATAAAATAAATAAAGTAAAAGTGCAGCAAGGTATTTTTATGATTTTTAATATATGATTTGGATAGACCTGGTGGCCATAGTTTTCACTAGAGGCTTCTCTCATGAAAATAGCATACGGTGGGTGAACAAATTACTGTTGGGCAATTGATAGAAAAGCAAATAATCATGACGATATCCAAGGCAATGATCATGTATATAGGCATCATGTCCGAGACAAGTAGACCGACTCCTGCCTGCATCTACTACTATTACTCCACACATCGACCGCTATCCAGCATGCATCTAGTGTATTAGGTCCATAAAGAACGGAGTAACGCCTTAAGCAAGATGACATGATGTAGACAAAGTAAACTCACGCATGAATAAACCCCATCTTTTTATTCTTAATAGCAATGATACATACGTGTCATGTCCCTTTCTGTCACTGGGATTGAGCACCGCAAGATCGAACCCATTAAAGAAGCACCTCTCCCATTGCAAGATAAATCAATCTAGTTGGCCAAACCAAATCAATAGATCGGAGAGAAATACGAAGCTATAATAATCATGCATAAAAGAGTTCAGAGAAGACTCAAATAATATTCATGGATAATCTGATCGTAAACTCACAATTCATCGGATCCCAACAAACACACCGCAAAAAGTGATTACATTGGTTAGAACTCCAAGAACATCAAGGAGAACATTGCATTGAAGATCAAAAAGAGAGAAGAAGCCATCTAGCTACTAACTATGGACCTGAAGGTCTGTGGTAAACTACTCACGCATCATCGAAAGGGCAGCAAGGATGATGTAGAGCCCCTCCGTGATCGATTCCCCCTCCGGCGGAGTACCAGAAAAGGCCTCCAGATGGGATCTCGCGAGAACAGAAGCTTGCGGCAACGGAAAAAGTATTTCGTGGACTCCTCTGTTGGTTTCCCGATTTTAGAGAATTTATAGAGGTGGAATTAGGTCAAACGGAGCTATGTGGGCCCCACGAGGTACCCGGGCGCGCCCCCCTGGGTCGCGCCGTGGTGCCTCGTGGGCCACTGCTTCATCTTCTCGTCCCCTCCCAAAGCTTCTAGTGTTTGTTATGTCCAGATAAAAAATCTCCAAAAAGTTTCATGGCATTTGGACTTCGTTTGGTACTGATATTCTGGAAAACCAAAAACAGGCAAAAAAAATAGCAACTGGCACTGGGCACTAAGTTAATAGGTTAGTCCCAAAAAATGATATATAATTGCTGTAAATGTATATAAAAATATCCAAGATTGATACTATAATTGCATGGAACAATCAAAAATTATAGATACGTTGGAGACGTATCAGAGTAGTACAAACTTCAATGCCCGAGCGTGGAACGACTACGAACCACAAGCGGTGCTAACGCCCATCCCCAGCAAATGTTCGCTGGTAGACATGGCAGTTGCAAATGCCCGCGTCGCAATTGCATGTGTAAAGGTGGCAGTTTTGTAAAATACCATTGGCTTAAAAAAATACCACCATCAGATGGAAATCTGGCGGTTATGTGGGCGTTCGCCAGGATTGAGCTCGTGGCGAACGTTCGCCAGATATTATTACAAAAAAAATAAGGTTAATACACCAGGGGCTAGACTTGCACCGGCTGACCACTAACATTGATACTAAATGTTGTAAAATGGTACTACGTACGTGTTTCTGGTCAACGAACGTGTCTACGTGGTGTTTGGAATTATAAATAACCAAATTACTATAGTATATTTGAGTGTTTGACCCAAACTGCTGCACCCTTTCATCTGCTGCTTACATTATTTTTATTGTATACACCTCCATCTTGGTTTATTGGTACTCTTCGTATTTTGTGCCAAAATTTGACCATAGATTTAACTGACAAAATGTTAATGCATGTGATTAAAAATTATATCGTTGGATTCTTATTGGAACATAGTTTCCAATGATACTATTTTTTGCGACATGCAGTAACATTTTGTTAATTAAATTCATGGTCAAAATTTGGCACAATATAGTAAGGGACCAATAAAACTAGGACGAAGGTAGTAATAACTAGGCTACTTGTCTTATCAAATCACTGGGCTGCAGTGCTTCGTACCCCTCGATCGTAACATTTGTACTGTACTAGTACTAGTAAGTACATGATGTACCTCTTCCTGGATCCTCTTTAATCATCGGAACCGGTTTCTGCGACTCACAGCCATCCTAATTTGTTCGGCCGACATGCGGGCCAACCAACATCCGGGCCCACTGACCTTCCAATAAATTACTACTACCTCCGTCCGGGTTTATTAGTTCATATCATATTATCGGTCAAAGTTTGACCTCATATTTCAATTGCAAAATTTTAATGCATGTCGTCGAAAATTATATTGTTGGATTTGCATTTGAATGCACTTTCCAATATTGTTTCTTTGCCATGGCATATAACGTACAGTATTTTTTAACCCGAATCCGACGTCGAACTTATACTGTACTACAACTATTTCCCTACTAGTCAAAATATAGCTCGAAATACGAGAGGTGCTAGTAAACCGGGACAGAAGTAGGCGCTGCAGGGGATTCTCACCCCGCTCGTGGCGCGGCAGTAAAGCCGTCATATCACAAAACTCCACCACTCCCAGTAATAAGTGGACTGGTAAAATGAACGGACAAGCAACCATCATATCACTCCTGTCTTTATTGCATTTCATCTCTCTGCTTTTTTGTCCGGTTCATTTCTCCGCATTTACTGTCGATCCTAAGCGGCACACTCGATCCCTATGAAAAAAATACAACTCCACGTATGTTGGAATTCCAATTGCATGGCACAACTTCGTAGGAAAAAAATACGACCGAGGGGGTACGAAGCGGTTTGGGAGTAGTAGTAGCACTTGCAAAAAAACTATTTATATAGTGCGTATAGATTTTTTGAAAAGTCAAACTTAACATACTTTGATCAGGATTATATAAAAAATTATTTATATCTATAATAGTAGATATATAAATTATGAAACTATGTCTTCTGATGAATCTAATGATATATGTTTGGCATTCTAGACGTAAATATTTTTCTCAAAAAACTTGGTCAAATATAGTCAGGTTTGACTTTCCAAATAGTCTATATGCACTACATTATGGAACAGAGGGTAGTGGTAGTAGGAGTCACTCGTAGGAGTACGTGCTGCATACCGTGTGCCGCCAAAGGTCACTAGTCCCTCCCGGTGCATAGTGGATAGATCGAATGGCTGATCTGCGGGATTCGCTTGAACAGTAGCTAGATGTTGCATCCGTACTGTTCTGGAACAATCGCAAGGGCATTTGTCTGAAAAATTTGCATGCCTCCCGACCAGTGAGATATAGTACTACTATGATAGAGAAAAACCTACAGAGAGAAGGAAGTAAACAATCAAGTGAGAATGGGTCCCACCATTTATAGCTCATCTGAAAACAATCAATGGAGTTTTCACTTCTCATTCTTGCATTTCTTTTGCATTGAATCATTTCACAAGGTTGTCTACTATTTTACTACTTTTACCAAAACCGCATCGTAATGTTCAAATGTGAATTCACATGTGTGTATATATACTAGTTGTCCTATAGTGCATAAGCATAGATATAGAGAGAGACGTGTACTAGAGAGAGACGTGTACTGCGATATATAGTGTTGAACTTCGTGCTATGTACCTATTCTACTTACACAGAGTAACAAACATACGGATACAAAAGGTTTTCAAAGTTGTTCCTTTTATACATAATTAATTAAGGACGCTAATAAGTCCCGAGCGTTCGGGATTTATCATTTATGTCCCAGTACCATAGAAAACTACGAGTACTCCTACCTACTAATGGGATCACCTTACGACACTAAATTATTCCTAACAAAAGCCACGGCGCTCGCAGGAGCGCTTGCGGAGCGCCACGAGTGCCCTGGTGCGCGGCCATTTCCCAGCACGACAACACAATGCCTCTTCCTCGGCCTCGCAAGTCGTGAGATGTTGATTAGCGGCTTGCCAGCGGGCGAGCATGATCTCACCGGTCTGGTGATCCGGCGCCAACAGGTACTCCTCCTCGCTGGAAGCGTGCACCCGATCGATGTACCACCAAGCATATATGAGGCGCATGGACCCGACTGCACTCAGGGATTTGGCACGGGTGTCCTCCGCCACCCACACGGCCCTCGCACGAGCCTTCTGCCAAAGAGTGAATTGCCTGACTCTCTCGGAGGCGACATAGGCCTGCCAGGCAGCATCCCTCGCGGCGCGTTTCTGTTCCTCGGCCTTCTTCTCCGCCTCTCTTTTGGCGCGCTCCGCCGGAGGCAAAGCCTCCCACAAGGCGACCTCCATTTCTTTCCATAGCTCCTCCAAGATGGGGGGGGGCTAGGGGGCCGGCGTGACGTCCTTCTCGTAGCGGGGCACCGACGCGTCCTCCGATGCACGTGGTGGCAAGGCTGGGAATGCCGCCGCGTCCACCTCAACGCGTCGTGGCGAGGAGCGGAACGCGGACGCATCATCCTCGACTCATGGCAGCGGGGAGCGGAACGCCGACGCGTCCTCCTCGAATCATGGCGGTGAGGAACGAAACGCCGACACATGACCATCCGTGCGGGGCAGCGAGGAGCAGAACGCCGACACGTCCTCCTCGAATCATGGCGCCGAGGAATGGAACGCCGACGCGTGACCCTCTGTGCGTGGCAGTGAGAGGATCCTAGGGCTAGGGAGGGGCGATGCCATGGTGGTCGATGGGTCCCTGATTGAGAGGGAGGGCGAGGAGATAAAGGAGATGAATGTGAGCGTTCTTCCGAATGCCGTGGGAGGCACATTATTTATGGCGAGCAATGCTACACCTACATAAGATATGTTGCGTGATTAATGTAACAGGTAGGTGGGCATTTTTTTGTTAGAGTAATTTAAGGGGGAGGGGGCCACCGAGCTGAATTCAGGGGGAGGGGTGGAGATATTGCTGGTCACAACGGTTTAGGGTTTAGGTAATCTGCGATTTAGGCAGTATGAGATTGGACGAGGAAGGGAGGGAGAGTCATGCATGCAGATTGTTTTCACACGGGGAGGACAGGTGGGACTGCGGGGGGAGAAGGAGAGTCATGCATGCAGATTGTTTTCACACATGGAGAGGAAAAGATTTGGAGGCGAACAGGTTTCCTGGTGGGGCGAACGAGAAAAATGAATCGAGAGGGAGGTGGGCGTATGAGGCAGTTGAGTTAAACGATGTGCAGTTTAATTACTACTCCCTCCATACCGGTGTATAAGTCATCTCACGTTGTGCACTGCGACCAAAGCGGAGGAGAAAACGAGAGAACTTAATTTTTATTTGCTAATTAATACCATTGCATGCAATGAACTGACCACTGCATGCCGTGCTAGGCAGTCTCAAGTCATTAAAAACATCCATGCCCCATGTTTCTTATTGGTTGATTCCTTCATTCATGTCAAAAAACAAGAAACGAGGTGGGAGTTAATTTACCGCGCATTAGTGTTTTGGGATTATTTGGTTTTCGTAAGATGACTTATGCACCGGTACGGAGGGAGTATTGTAGATCGCAGCTAATACTTTACGATTTTCTGAATTCTCTTAGAGTAAGTACAATAATGAGCTTATAGCCTGTTTACATGGCACTTTTGCCTATGTGGAGTAGAGAGAAATGGAAAAATGGTGGGAGGCTCTCATGCAAGAGCCTAGCTATATGCGTACTCCTTGGCAAATGCAAGAAATACGAAGAAAGAGATAGAGAGAAGGTTAAAAAATTAGTACTCTTATAGCCAACCTTATAGCTAACCTTGTTGTATGAGTCACTATAAGTGATGACTGTATATGACATAGCAACATCATATAGCCTAACGCACCTAGACGGAGGAAGTAGTATCATGCATGCGAAGTAGGAAAAAAAATTGCTCATTTATAGCCGTCTGAAGTCTCAAAGGGCGCGACTGCGTGAGCGAGGTGACGATGGTCGTGGGAGGCACGATGCTGGACGGAATTAACTCAAAGTTGCACGCCGACATGGCGTGCGAACACGTAGATGCTAGCTATACTGTCAGGCCTACGAAGTGGGTCTAGTACACATGACATCTGGTGGCCCTCCCATAGTACTAGAGAACTCTTTGGGGGCATGTAGCCATTTATCCATTGGGCAAGCCACTACCCCACGCCGTCCGCATGCCCTACTCAGCATTTTTACAATCGGAAAACCACTAGCAGTTCGATCAATCTTGTCCCCATCCTTTAACATTACAGCAGTTCTCTCCCACTCGTCCCGACCTTTCACATTACAGTAGTTCCACTTCTCCTAAACCTCCTCCAAAATCCATGGCCTCCCAAATCTCCATGGCCGGCGGTGAGTACAAGGTTAAAACCATCACTGGCAATGAGTTCGATGTCGTCTACACCTGTACTGCCGCGACGGTGGAAGGATGCCTTGGTCGCTTCAAACGCATGTTCAATAAGTCAAATGATGAGTGGGTCGCTGGGCTAGATGTTGAGTACACCACAGTCTTGGGAAAAGAGAAGTTTCTAATGGAGGAAGAGAAGAAGAAGCCCGCCATGATCCAGGTTTGCGTACATAACTTGTGCTTGGTCTACCACATATGCCATGCCGACTTTAGGTGCCAGAATTTTGAAGACTTCCTCAATGACAAAAGAGTCAAATTCATTACTGTAGACTTTAAGAACGACAAGGAAGTCCTGGGTCGGATAGGCCTCATTGTACACTGTCGGAGCCTGGACCTCGGGGAACTAGAGGTTTGAACACTGGGGGCATGCTAGCTCTTTCCAACCAAAGGTGACCACGGCGAGGCTACGGCGAGAGCGCTACGCGGGAGCACGACAGATGACACAACGGTTACCCAGGTTCGGGACACCTTGCGGTGTAAAACCCTACTCCTGCTTGTGGTTAGGATTGCTGTGGGCAAGAAGGTGTTCTCGCGTACAAGGTAGAAGGCAGAGGAATTGATCTCCTCTACAATGGCAGCTCTGCCCCCTTTATAGCCACCTTGGTCCTCTTCCCCCAAAATTTAGGCGGGAAGGGTTGCCACACTTGGCGGGTTTTGAAAGGGGACAAGCGCTCAGTCTATCCTGACTAAAGGCAGTCTTCGCCTGCAAAAGCATGATCCATGACGCGCCGGTGGGCTCGGTGGTGACCTCCGCCCTGCGCGCCTTGCTGTCTTGGTCTTCTATCACCAAACGGATAGTCCTAGGGACTCGCTTTGGGGGTGGGCAGCTGGGGCTGCCCCCCTTAGCACCAAAGAGGAAAGCTTCCCTATCCGCGTCCGTTGGCATGGCCTCTGCCACCCTTCGTCGCTACGTGCATCACCCACGTGGTGGGCACAGGACCGCGTAGCCGACGTCAGGCAAGATGGGCTCGGGCGCCCGACTTGGGAGGGCGCCTCGGGAGGCAGCCTCGCGAGAGGGCCTCGCGAGGCTCCTGCTCCTGCCGTGGCTAAGTGCCGGCAGGTCATGTGCTGAGGAGGGATCCTCAGGAGGCCGACGCCTCGGGAGATGTCTTCGCTTCGCGGCGCCCTCAGATGGGCCGCGTCTTGGGCCTTCGCCTGGCGTCATTTCATGGGCCGCAGGCAGACGGGCCGGGGTACCCCGGTTCCCAAAGGCCCGACATACACCAACCTTTGACCTCCCGAAGAAAGGCCCGGTGTCCTCCTCTCAGCCTTCAATGCTGACCCTGACAGGAGCCATGATTGATCCTTCGTACGGTGAATAGAAGAAACCTCACTATAGGTTTCATGATTCATGGGAGTGGAAGAAAATAGATGAAGCTCACATCGAGTACGCAACACTGGATGCCTACCTTTGTTTAAATATCTGCAAGGGTTGGATGAAGAGGTGGAGCCTAGTGTCCGGTTCAAGCAAAGAAGTATCGACGAAGAGGAAGAGGGACAATGACGAAGTCGAGGACCTGGACGAGGACTCCGAGTAAGGTGGCAGTGTCGTTGCTCATGCTGGTTCTAATGCAGTGTCAACCGGATTTTTTGCTTAGTTTTATTTCAGGGGTGTGTTGCGCTAAGCCCCCAACAGAACTATGTTACTATGTTCTTTCTCGTTACTTGAACTCTTTAGTACGTACTAGTATTTCTTACAGTTCATCTTGTAGTTGGTACTACTACTCGTTTCTTCATGTTCCTACTGTACTTAATAAGTAGTACTAGTAGTATTATTTCCATTCGTCTAACTAGTTGGTACTATTCATCTGTACTACTCATTTCTTATCTATTACTTAATAAGTAGTACACAATAGCTATAGCAATTTGGGTCAGTCAATTTGTGAAAGAAGAAGTTCGCCGGAGGAAAGGAAGAAGACGCTAGAGAAGCTACCCCACTATCTATTATGGGTGGCAGGGTGCCCATGATCTATGTTAGGAGTGTTGGCTGCGGGATGCAGTTCGCTGGAAAAAATGGATCGTGCCCGGGGTTAGACGGATGGCGGGGGGGGGGGGGTCACGGCGGTGGAGGCGGTTGAGGGGTGGGTAGGGTGGCGGAACCAAGCGGTTAGTCCTAGGGCGGCTCGGTGGTTGAGAGAGAGGATGAACAGTGCATCATTTTCGGAGGTTGAAGAAGCCCGTCTGGCCATCCATGTTGCATCCAACGGCTTGCAAGATTCGACTGTCCCAATTTGTTCCTTCAGATTGGAGGATCCATGTGGCGTTCAAGGTCTCGAAGGTAGATTCCACGTCGGCACCCGGTTTGCGGCCTCGACACGGGACTAGTCGAGCTCACGCTCCTAGCGGGCGCAACCGGTTTCCGCCGCGACAGCCACCATGCGGACCACAATGACCCGCTAGCTCCTGCGACTCCTCCTCACCGGCATGCTGGAGCACGCGCTCGTCCTCCTCCTCTTCGTACGCTGTGGGGATGCGGCGGTGATGCGCGAGAAATGGTCGGTCGGAGCACGCGGGCGCCGGCATGCGCAACGGCGGCGGCGACATATTGATGAGTGCGCGTATGGGAGCTTAGTTTAGTTTTATATAGGGTTGGTCAAACTTAAAAGAACTCTGTTCTAGTACACGTAAACATTAGACCGAGGCAGCGCTTACCACATTAATTAGCACATCATCGATATGGAATCCTCTGCAAGCGCGTGCACCATGGCCGCGCAGTCGATCGAACGGTGCGTCATGGTGTCGCGCTCGAAGGACATCCACCGAACCTTTTTGTGTGTGTGAAAAAAATTCCCGAATATGACACTACATTTTTTTGCTGGAAAAGTTCTTCATGCTACAATATTTCCATATATTTGAATTTAGCTTCAGTTCATGCTTATTTGGATTTGGACGTTTTAGATGCACCCTAATAATATTTTTTGAGAAAGATTCTGTGTGTGTGACGGAGAGAGAACGTGTGTATGTGTCTATATGTGTGTTGTGGCGGAAGGGCAATGTGGAGACGGTGATGTGCGTGTGATAGAGAGGTGTGAATGTGCAAATGATTGTGTATGAGTGAGACATAGAGAGATGCCGAGATATGGTGTATGCATGAGATAACGGTCTTGTATTTGTGTGTATGTGTGTGAGTGAGAGAGAGAGAGAAGCATCCGTAACACAACAACCATCTCTCTCGATTCATCCCTCCCTCGCACACTCGCATGTAACACATGCATTAACCCACACATGCATTTTCACACCCTCACCCGGCCCCTACCCTCCCCAAGGCCACTACATCGCTCTCTCGCGCACACACAATCTCTTCCCGAAAACCCTATTTAGCATGTACCTCTCCGTCACATACACCCTATACCACACACACACACACACACACACACACACACATCTATCTCTCGCTATGTCTCTCTGCCTCACAAACACACTCCACATGGTCCTCTCTTTCTATCCCACACACGATCCCTCTATATTTCTTAAACACTCACGCACACGATGTATCCGTCTCGCACCATTAGCCTCTCTCGCCTGCGCACACATTCTCTCCCTAGGTTTGATTTCTCTCAATATCTTGAACACAAACACTCCCCCCTCGGACACTATCTATCCCCGTCCAAGGTTATATAGCGGCCACAGTCGCTTGTGCTCCTCTGCACCCCGACATGCACAACACCTCGATCTTCAAGGAGTCATCGGGAAGAACGGAGACGCCGACCAGACCGCACTAGAGAATGCGAGGCCATTGGGAAGCAAGACGACGTAAAAGCGGCTGACTGACTCCTTTGCTCTCTCTCTCTCTCTCTCTCTCTCTCTCTCTCTCTCTCTCGCACAAAAATATCAATCCCTCACCCCACAAGCACACACACAAGCTCTCCACCCCCCTCTTGTCCATGTTTTTTTGAGCTCTCTCTTCAAATCCTTTGTCTCTTCTCCTTCCACATGCACAAACTCTCGATCGCACACACGCATCTCGCTCCCTATATATACATGTCTCCATCTTTCTCACATACCTAACTTCTCCCTCCCTATATATATGTCTCTCTCTCGCACACTTCATCCTTTTATCTCTGTCTCTGTCTCTCGTGAGGTTTCTCTCCTACTCTCTCGCCCACATAAATACAATCTTTCCCGCCCTTTGTTTCTCTCTTCCATGGGGTGTATATCTTGTGTGTTGCACGCACACATTTCTCTCCCGCCATTGATCCATCTTCATACACTCTCTCTCTACGCTTCATTCACACACGCAGGAATTCACACATTGGGATGTGTTCAAATGTTGTTTTGGATTGGATCATGTAGAGTTATGGTTGGTTTTGTTGCATCCAACTAATTAATAAGTATGAAATGCATTTACATTTTCATTTGAGTTGGATTATGTGAGTTTGAGTATATTGTCTAGTACTGTAGACTTGGTATTCATTTTGGAATTCAACAGAGATTCTAACAATTGAATTGTATAAACCATTACATTTGAAGTCAATAGCTTAATATATTTATTTCACAACTACATCAAATAATTATTGCCACAACATTAAACTAAGAAAACAGATGTACTCAACACGCCAGAGGGGAGTACAGTGTTACAAATTTTCAGGTTGGTGGCAAAATCTCCCGCTTCCATCGAGATCTCACGCGACCCAGATTCGAGCAATGCGAAATTACCATCATACCCTAGGTCGAACAGGCCGACGGACGGTGTTGGGTTGGGGGTTGCTTTGGTAACTTCACGTTCACCCCGCCCAGCCACCCCCACCCCCGTACCCAGAGTACACCTCAATAATCCCAATTTTCTATCCCCATCGCAAAATAGACTTCTCCACGGCACCGCAGCACCCTACAAACAAGCCGGCTGCGGTTAGCCGGCCTTCCTGCCCCTCTCCTTCTACATCGGTGCACTCGTCCACCACAACGCATCTGCCTCATCGACGACGTCGTACGCCGCACTGAAGGTGGTCCACCGTCGCCGTCGTACACCGCGCAGGAGCCGCTTCCCCGGCGCCGTCGTCCACGGTCTCGGATCTGCTTCCCGAAAGCCGACGGCAAGCGTAGTAGCAGCACCATCGGCGACAATGAACTGACTCCCGTTGCCGCCCATGATGCATAGCCGCCGCTGCAACCTTCGTGCTCCTTTGCGATTGGTAATGTGTACATTGATTCTCTTAGCAGTACGTGTGTTGTTCCGATTTTGTTCATACCTACCCTTCAAATTTCTGTGCTGCTATTGTTCCCCTTTCCTGGCTGCTATTGTTCCAGTAAAAGTAATTGGTTTTAGCTTGCATTATCCAACAGAATATCATCATGTAACTGGGCATCGCTCCTGTATTGTGGTGTGCTTGCGTAGGTTCTTCATCTCTAACCTGTGGTGTGGCAGATGACTAAAAGTTTTTAAGAATAGCAGGGAGGTGATCCCCCTATGCTATTAACTCAGAATGAAACCACAACGTAGTTCTAGAAAAGTTGAATAACCACAAAGTAGGATATTAAAAATTACTCGTGCCAACATTGCAGATGAGTGCTTTAATGTTGCCTACAAGATGTGTGAGTATTACTATATTTTTCTTGCCATGTTGGGATTTTATAAAACTACTAATGCCAACATGCAGAGGGGCAATGAAGATCAAATACGGGATGTTGGGGACATCTTCAAGGAACATCGCAAGATAAAGACGAGCTGCACCGAACCTGTAAAATGAGCTTTGGTAAGTAACAACCTTTCAATTTCTTTGACATGGTATGTGTCTGGCAGCAGTATTGTAGACAGGACCAGGCCAGGCCCTGGGTAATCCCTGAGCCGAAAACAATGTCAAACAATGTTGTGTGCTTGGCTAGGGTTCTTGCCATGCAATCCAGCTGTGTGGCAAATTATTAAACAGTAATAGGAAGGACAAACAATTGTCTCTACACTTGATTAGGCTCTCTGTCATTTGTAGGATCTCAATTTACTCACAGGACCCACCATGCCGTAGAATGAAAAACTATAACCTTTGTTATTTCATGTTGAAGCTAGTCAGTCAAACGCGGCTACAGAGGCCCTGGAGATCATCTGGTTGCCGGTTGTTTTGCTGCAACTACCCTTGGCTTAGTGCACCCCTATGCTGGTTTTCCTATTTGGCTTAGCCTTGTGTTCTTTGATGTATATATTGTAGTTTCTGTAAGCTAGCTCTGCTCGATATGTAATTAGCACACTCTTAATCGCCCTAAGGCTTTCCTTTTTAGCTTGATGTAGGAAGTGGGTGTTCTCGCCCTAGGAGTCTGTTTTTATATTTATCCTCTTGAACTCACTTCTACTAGTCATGTTTATGGGGCTTCTACATAATGGATCTGGGGAGCTCTCACTATTGATCTAAAAAGAAGTAACTTCTTCGTGTTAGGATGCAGTTCGTGCGAAGAGGGAAGTATGCTCAACCTCAAGATCAGGTTTTGAGGCTAGTCTTATGTGCCAGTTCCCAAATGATGCTGGATTACACACAGGGTGCTAGTTCCCTAATGATGCCGGATTAGACACAAGGTGCCAATTCCTAAATGATGCTGGATTACACACTTGCCAGGTGGAGTCATCAAGTGTTTGTGTCCTCGTGGCTCTAGTAAAGGCTGAAAGAAAGCATGTAGCAGCCCTTGAGAATGTAGCTGAATTCCTGAAGAAGCGAAAAGAGCAATCAGATGCTCTCTTCACCCAAGCCAAACAAGAGATGGAAGAAGCCCAAAAGAAGCTAGCAGAGGCAGAGCAGGCTAAGCGTCTCCTGCTTTCTAAAACTGTTGTCAATCCGAATTTTCATTCATAATAGGTAGGTTCAAATGTTGATCCAGTGAGCATGCATATTGTGATGTGCGTGCATCGACTGAGATGTATGTAAGTCTGTGATGCCGAGATGTGGCACAGAATATATTTTTTCTGGGTCATGTAATAACTTACATTATTTCTAGAACAATAACAGACAAACCATTGGACATGATATAGTTCACATGCAAGCCCAACATTCCAAGTTCAACTTTCACATCAAACTCATGTTCACAGATATCTTCACATTCATAGATAATGTTCAGAACCAACTAATAGCCATAGTTGAAATAGTTTATGCATCCCAATGATTCACTTCAAAGCTAAAAAAGATGTGAGTTGGATAATAAATAAAGAAAAATCTCTTGTTCTTACTACTAACATCAATGCTTCTCCGAAACAACATTTAGTTCACAACCATAACACAAATTCCTTCTGAGATCATTGATGAAAAAGGTGCATTTTCTACCAATGGCGTTGGAGGGACTCCCATATAATTTTGTGGAGTTCCACTAAAATTGAGGTATCTACTTATGTTTGCACAAACATGCCTGAGATGGAGAATGACATCCATGTTTGGGCACTAGATTGACAGCAACATATTACTCCCTATGTGACATTGCATCATTTTTCAAGTGGCACTGGATTGACAGCAATATAACAAAGGCAATATAAGGGCATGGCGATATTGGGCGTGCCAACACCATGTAAAGTACCTCCACATATGCAATAAATTGGCGAGGCAGAGCTGGTTGCCGAGAGCAACAAACATATCAGTGCGAGCACAACAAAACTAGACCGTACGAAATTAGTTACATTTCGGACATTTTTTTAACTAAACGCGAAGCTCATCCGGCTCTGGAGGTAATAGTCTAATGCCGGCCGCGGCGGCCGTCCGTGCCTTCCGCCTCCGTGGCTTTCGCCTCCGCCATAACTTCCCTATGTCCGGCTGCGCTTCAGTCGAAGGGGATGACTCAGGGGAAGATTGGTTCCTCCGCTTCCGTGAAGCCGAGGCGGGGGTCCATGGTGTTGTGTGCTAAACCGGACAACACACCAGGTGTGTGTGCCGGCGACGCGGCGGCGGTGGCCTTCGTGGGACCCAAGCGGCGGTGGCTCCCATGCTCTACTTTTCCTCGGTGTCGGCCGCGGCCGCGGAGGTGCTGGCCGCCTCCGCCGGCAAGCTGTGGTTCCACCAACGTTTGCAGCGGATGGCGTGGCCAGCCACGGTGCACTGAACGCCGTGCTCCCCCGCGTGCCAGCGTGGAGAAACTGGCTACCCCTCTGCGAGCTGGCTTGGAGCGGTGAGTTGCTGCACCAGGGGCCAGCTTGGAGCGGCGGCTTGCTCCTCCTCTTGGCCACCTGCAGCCTCGCCCATGGTACTGACGGCCTGGGGCGGGGAGGGAGGTGGAGCAGCGAGTTGCCTGGCTCGTATCCGGCAGGCTCGGCTTGGCACCCAGCTGGCTTTTATGCTGGAGAACTCATCTTCATGCTCGCCGGATGCTATGGAGAGTGTGGAGAAAATGGTGCAAGGAGGAGATGGGGAGCGGAGGTGTGGTGCGGTTCTTGCCAGGCGTCTGGCCTCGTTTAACTAGCGGGCGGACGCGAGGAGCCAAGCGGCATTGTGTTGAATGCCGGTAGGCTCGCGGACGGACGTGTGGCCGTAGTTGGTTTCTCGGCACACGCGAGGGTTCAATGGAGGTAGGCGGGGCAGTCTGAAGCCGGTTGAATGCGGCGAGGAGGCGTGTTCAGCCTGGAACGCAACGGGTGCCGCTCTCTCGGCCAGCGCACCGGTTCAATGCCTGCGCCAGTGAGAGGTCGCGTCCGATCTGGCACCGTGTGAGAGAGGACGACACGGTCCGCAGATCGGGACGCGCCAGCAATGTGTCTCCTCCCTCACCGATGGCAACCGCATCAACGCTGCATCGCCGCCCTTCCACGGCGGACAGGATCCGGTTGGATCTTTCACCGCCGGTGAGGAGAGAGACAATGGCTACCGCCCGTCTTGTTTAGATCAGAATAGGGTGAGAGTGTGAAGGGAGCAACCCTGGCAAGCAGCAAGTGCTGAAACTCCAGCCTATGTGTATAGTGACGATTTTCATTTTTCGCTCCATACCAATCGTTTTTATAAATTGTATAACGCGCCATTGAAAAACGAAACTCTTACCCCGCTAAAAAAATGTATTTTATAAGTGTGGCAACTCGATCAGTAGCAAGCCACCGCCTCCAGGTCGTTCACGTGTGGTCCCGGACCGTCAACACCTGCGGATCAAATTATCACGCGAGCTGACTCTTCATACAAAAGTGCGCTCCACCACGTGCCCGGTACCTGCACATGCAAAAATCATGCACCTATGGTTTTATTTGTTTATGGTGTGTTACGTAACTCTCATGTGTGCGAGACAGTGAGAGACTGACTGCGTGCGCCCCTTCTCTTCGTATATGTACTCCAGTGTTTGTGTGATGTCCAAAAAATAATAATAGTACTCCGGCGTACCTGTGGGGACCGTTGGATCGTCTATCAAACAGACATAGGTAGAGGTCATAAAAAATTGCAGAAAACCCCTCAAAGAGTCTCAAAATTTCACTCAGGTCCAGAGGTTGTATCCACGATCTAACGGCCCGAGAACTCTCGTATCATGGGAGCATGTGAGGCCTTGGAGCACCAGATTTTTTCCTACCAGGGATGGTCCTACAAACAAATGGTGTGTGTGCGTGAGAGCCGGCATAGAGAAGAGAGTAACCTAGAGAGAGGGGGGGGGGAGAGCGTGCATACGAGAGATCGACCTCGAGATAGATCGTGTGTCTGAAAGAGAAAGAGAGAGAGATAGAGAGAGAGAGGAGGGAGGGACAGAGAGAGGGAGTGCATGTGTGACAAAGACACGAAGTGTGTGTGTGCGAGAGGTATCGACATAAAGAGAGACGGTAGCTAGTGTGTGTGCACAATCGAGAGAAATAGTGATAGACAAAAGATCGAGGATCGGAGAGAGACATCGGAGTATGCGGGTGTGAGCGGTAGGGAAGAAGGCTCGGTGATCGATGGAGCGCGTGTGTGTGTGCGACGGAGAGAGAATGGGAGAAATCATATGGAGTACATATGAATGGTTAGGGAGCGAGATACATTGTGTGCAAGGGAGGCCTAGAGAGACGGGGTGCGTGGAACGAAGGGGCCTACAAACATTATGCGAGAGAGACCTAGAGAGAGCGGAGGAGAAAGAATGCCGAGTGCGTGTGTATGTGTGCTACAGAGAAAGAGAGTTCTTGCTACAAACAAATAGGGAGCACGTGAGACACTACACAGCGAGGGCGTGTTTCAAGAAGGGGCGAGATATCTACATAGACACTACTGCAGGCGACTGCTAACGCGGCACATGAATCAGAGACCCTTCGACCAAACCGTGTGCGATGCATGAATCACAAACGGTATCATAATAAAATTGTCACCAATAAGACGAACTGTGTGCGATGGTGGAGACATCAAGCATGATTCAGATTAGAGATTCGTGTGTGATACGTGGCATACAGTTGATCCATACGTACTGTTTGCGATGAGCCAAAACAACGGAAATGGTCAGCCAGATCAAGGTGTTTGCGATATACGGCATACAGCTTATTCGGATGAACTGTTTGTGATTATTTAACACAACAAAAACGGTCAGCCAGATCAAGGTGTGTGCGATACACGGCGTACAATTTACTCGGATGAACTATTTGTGATGAGCCAAAACAACAGAAATGGTTCAACTTAACTAGGTGTGTGTGATACGCGGCAAACAGGTCAATAATCAGAAATGTGTGGGAAGACCGATAACAACACAGACGATTTCGGCTAATAAGCCGTGTGTGTTGTGGGCAAACAGTTGGTGGTAAATAATTGTCAGCGATTGATGAATTCATCACCGACGGGTTCTGTAGTTTAGTCCGTGTGTGATGTGATTTGCTCTGTCTGCACAACATCTATGCTCTGTCTACAGAACAACAACATATATACTTATAATAACATGATTGCATAACCAAATTAAACTTCCAATTACATAACTGACTATAGATAGCGTTTGCACATCTAAGTAAACAATTACATGCATAATAAACTAGGAGAAACGATCGTCAAATCAACTACTTCTTGTTGTGACGCTTGCCTCCAATGCTCTGCTTGTGGATTGATCCCCTGTCGTCTACAGGAAGGTGGCACTTCCTCATGTCAATGATCCGCCTGTACATCTCGTAGCATGTGTACGCGTCCATGGCCGCGTACTTGAGGTGATCTTCATCCAGTATCAGGCAGGGAAGGAGGGCAGGTCACCTCGCCTAGGATGCATGCCCAGCACCACCGCTGCAGCAGGTTGGACGATTTGGCTTCTTCTACCGCCCATCTGAACAGCTACACCGGATTCGTATACCATTCCGCAGGCATGTGCGTTCTCTCCTCCGTAGTCGACTCCATGAATATGATCTCTGCCATTAGCGCCAGCTCCAAGTCGACACGACGCTGCCAGATGCTGACATCCCTCAGCATCTCTGCCCTGAGATCGTCTTGCGCCTCCGCCTTGTGCTTCGCCATGTGCAGCTCCTTCGAACATGTCTCCAATCGATGATTCGCTTCCTCGATCCGATTTGCCCTTGCTTCCCACCACCTCCAACGCAGCCCTGGCATGTCCTCCGGTGCCACCGATCTGTGAATCCAGAGCAATGGATCCCCTCTGATAGATACGTGGGTTTCACTCAACAGTGGCAGTGCCGCGGGCCGTAGCGAGAGGGAAGCCCGTGGGATGCTAGGATCTAGGGGATTATCCATGGCGGAATCCGATGGGTGAGGCGGGGAGGCGAGCGTGGAAGGCTAGATTTGGGGGCTGCGAGAGGAAAGAGACGATAGAGAGCGAAGGAGGAGGAGCGCAACCAAAGTGAACAGGGAGTGGGCGAGGCGAAAAAATTGACCATCCAAATTGCCAATGAACACATCCCATTAATTAAGTTATTATAATTGCCAGGGTAGAATCTCTACCCACTTCCTTGTCGATTTCCTCTTCCACCACGCATGGATGCAAACATAATTAAATTTTGGAGGTAGTTGGTTGGCTCATACGTGGGAGGGGAAAAACTAAAAACTAAAAACACTTTCAACGATGAGAAAGGCAGTCGGGCAATTGGTGCTAATTAAGAAAGGGCGACTAAAATTCTTGGGAAAATCTGAATTCATGCACCTGGACGGAGGGAGTACAGTTGTTTCGTGTGCGATTATGTGTGTACAAAAACTTTTGAAAATGCAAACGAGTTGTTTGCGATGGTAGGAGCATCGCACACGATGCGTGGTGCGAGTACTCGTGAGTGATGATTTCTAAGTTACACATACGTTTCCTTATGTTAACACGTGTGTGATAACACGTGACACCGCATACGGTTGTGTGCTGGGAATTGTGTGCTCCACTTAGTCTTCCCGTGCTCCAGCGATGGCTTCCAGCGCAAGTGCCAGCTACAAGGGTAAATTGTAAATCCCCAATCCCCTAGCCAGCTGCTAGCTAGCTATAAATAACCACAACAATGGCCGACGGCGGCGACTCACTACTGATCCCCTTGCTAGCTAGTTACCCACACATACCGGCATACCCGGCCCCAACGGCCGATGACCAGATGGAGTTGGGCGATAGCGGAATCGAGGCTGCCGGCGCGATGGTCGGCTTTGCGGTCGAAGGCCATGCCGCCGCCTCTCCTGAGGACAGCCAAGCGAGGCAGGAAACGCGGTACGAGCAAACCACCAAGTTAGTCAGGGTCGTCCTAAAAGCGGCTAGGGATCGCCAGCGGGCGATACTGCGGGCTCGATGCAGAGTGGGGCGGATGGTGCAGGCGGCGGAGCAGGAACCGCGACGATGCAAGGACAACTGCGGCAGTGGCAGCCGCCACACAAGGCGCAGGCTTATGTCCCAGATAGAGGAGGGCGCAGCGCTGGGCGTCGCCGGGGCAGGCCTGGGGGCAGTGACGGCAGCCCTGGCGAGAGCCAACATCTCGTTGGCCGCCGGGACGATGTACGCAGAGCCGACAGTCGCGGCAGCCCTGGTGAGAGCTGCGCCCGAGGCAGTACCGGCGATCACCGATGTCAAGGCTGCCCCAGCCTCGACTGATCAAGGTGTAGGTCATCGACTTGGTGATCTCCTCTCCTCCTGAGTCCAGCAGGAAAGACACGATGATGGACGATGGCAGCTGTGCGTGCTGGGTCCGCGTCAGGGGCAGTAGCTCTTTTGTGCGCGCACGGTTTGTTATATTGATGTAAATTAGGGAGCTAATAATGGTTTGTAAATTACTCCTCGAACTAGGCACTGGACCAATTTGAGCATATATATGCTCGATTGATTATTTGTTCATTCATGTCAAATATGTCAATTGTATGGGCTGGCCTATCTATATATTATCTCATTTTGCAATATGGAAAATTTAAGAACCTGAAAAACAACATTTGAGTAACATATATTGGTGACACTATTTAACAAAAGGTGATACTAATACTTTCCATGAAAATCCCAAACTGAACAATTTTGACAACCATATGGTCCATATCTACATACTTAAGATAGGCCAAAACCACAACTATCCGGTGGAAGCAGCTTGATCACGCTGACTCGGCATCTCGTCAATGAAAAGGAAGATCCCTCCTGTGCCTTGGTAGAGCATGAGTATAACAGTGTCTCCGATTTTCAAATGAGGATGCATTGCCAGGACAACCGAGAACCCATTAATTTGAATGGTTCCATTTGTGCGGGAAATGCAGTACCTTGCAATCACTTTGGCGTTCTTAGCAGGCACAAGTGTAATTCGACCACGCCGGGAAATCAATTCAGGAACAGTTGCAACGGGCAATCTGTTGCAATGAAGAATAAAAACCAACTACAACATATCGTTGAAGCTATATATAGTTTATGAACAACAACATACAAATAAGACTTTGTACCAGCATTTTGTTCACACAATTGGTCTTGTTCAATGTGTGCACTAGTGGTAGATTTATTCCCATCCCAAATCCAGCGTTCATACGCTTTGCTAGGTCTTCTAGATTAGCAACAAATTGTATGACATGCTCCAACTCTTTCCTGTGAAATTTGGTATGTCGAGTAACATACAGTTTGTTAACTATGCATCCAACATATCTTGCTTAAAAGGTGGAAAGGGATTATTTATTCAGAACATGGCAGAAGAACAGTGGGCATAAATTGGTAATTGGAAGTTGTTACTGCCTGGTAACAGAGTCAGAAAATGAAATCACAATTGGTTTCTCAAATAGTGATCATTTAGTCAGAACAATTACTTTAATTTTGCTAATAAGTAATAAGCTGACATGGAGAAAGTTGAAAGAACACTAACCTCGATTAGACTGTGGTCGGCTGATGATGCTGGGGAAGTAAACATCCATGTTTATTTGACCAGAATGTGGTGCACGCACTAGAATTTTATTGCCAGCTTTCAGTACATAAAACTTAGAAAATTTTCTCCAAAGGTCTGCATCAAAATAGGAGTGACCATCTTTATCAACTTTTACCCTAACTGTCATTGTAAATCCATGTTGCGTGGTCAATATGACATCCATGGAGTCATCAACAAACTAAAGGCCAAGATTTCCTTGTACACGTGTTCTTGCAAAGCAAGGGATGTACTGCGGGAAATGAAAATTAAGATCGTTACATGCAAATATGGGAATAATTGAGAGAACAGAACAATAGCTAAAAGCAAAGTGCAAAACTATATAATTAAACAGATAATGTAACCAAGATTTCATGCAAATATGAGAGTAACTGAAAGAACAATACATCATTTTTAAGGGAACAAATACACCATTAATTTGCCTAATTTAGAAAAAAAATCCTCTTTGACGTCTATGGTGCATGTCGCACCTTTTATCCAAATATAGCAATATATGGTATATGTTTATAAAATTGGGACATGCCAACTGTGGTAGGATGAGATTGAACATACCCTGCGCTCCCTGAAGTCTTCTGGTATGGTGAGATAGAACTTCTTGTCTGACTGGCCACGACCATAGTGGCCTGATTTGTGCTTGCACTGTGGACACTAAAATGAAAAACCTCGAATCAGCTATAAGAAAAATGAATCCATAGCGATTTCCGCCGGGTGATTAACAGGGACAGACAGACAGTGATAAGAGATGAGAGAATATTTCGCTAACTTAATTACCTTGTTCTCCATGAGAGAGAGAAAAAAACCCGGCCCAAGCCCGCGGAAAATCCCGCAGAAAACAACAATCGACCAGAGTTGAGAAAGTCGGTGCCGATAGGCGTCGGCGAGGGGAAGAAACAAAATGCGGTGGCGTTTGTTGGCGGTTGCCGGCTGTGAGTGGCGCCATCGAGATCAAAGATTTGGGCAGACCTATCGAGAACGAGCAACGGCGACGTCTGCGGAAGTCAGTTTAGACAGGCGGCGGCATGCGGCAGCGGCGAAATCCTGTGACGTTTGGCGCGGGGCCGAATCCCACCGGTGACAGTCATCGAGCTAAGGGGTGGCCGCGGCGATAGAAGTTGACATGCAGAGTTGCGGAGGAGTGCAGTGCGAGTGAGGAGTGGGGACGAAGGGGGAGGGGGTGAGGGCTTTCTTTTCTTTATTGACGTGTTGGTGAGGGTTTTCTGCGCCAAAATAATGCGCTGTGGAGGCAACGTTTCGTAAACACAACCCGTGTGTGATTGATGTTACCAAGATTGGAAGGGAATCCAAATTCCTTGGTCGTTCGTGCTTGAGTTTTTTATACGATCAACATAGACCCTAGAATGCACCTTGTTCAAATTTGTCACTTTTTCGGGCTCATTTACTATATTTGGGCCATTATTTGCATTTTTCTAGGCATTTATGCATAAATTCAAATTCGCACAATCGGTGCATGAAAAAGGTGCACAATAACGGTTTGAAAAATCAAGCTTATGGTATTTAGTAAATTTCCATGCCTTTTACAATGGAATGGGGAGATATTTCAATGATATGTGTGGCAAGAGTCAACCACAAACGTGTCTTTATTGGTTTTTCAATTCTAGAAAATTGAAAAAACATGCCTGAAAAAGATGATACCTGGCATGGTGTGATGTCTACTACACAATTTATTCTTGTAGACTCATGTTGGGCCTCCAAGCGCATAGTTTTGTAGGACAGTAGAAATTTTCCCTCAAGTGGATGACCTAAGGTTTATCAATCTGTGGGAGACGTAGGATGAAGATGGTATCTCTCAAACAACCCTGCGATCAAATACAAGAAATCTCTTGTGTCCCCAACACACCAAATACAATGGTAAATTGTATAGGTGCACTAGTTCGGCGAAGAGATGGTGATACAAGTGTAGTATGGATAGTAGATATTGGTTTTTGTAATCTGAAAATATAAAAACAGCAAGGTAGCAAGTGATAAAATGGAGCACAAACGGTATTGCAATGCTTGAAAACAAGGCCTAGGGTTCATACTTTCGATAGTGCAATCTCTCAACAATGCTAACATAATTGAATCATATAACAATCCCTCAACGTGCGACAAAGAATCACTCCAAAGTTCTTATCTAGCGGAGAACGTAAGATGAAATTGTTGTAGGGTACGAAACCACCTCAAAGTTATCTTTTCCGATCAATCTATTGAGCCATCCCTATAAGTGTCACGAATAGCCCTAGAGTTCATACTAAAATAACACTATATGATACACATCAACCAACTCTAATGTCACCTAGATACTCCAATGTCACCACAAGTATCCATGAGTCAATTATACGATACGCATCAAAAAACTGCAGATTCAAAATATTCAATCCAACACAAAGAACTTCAAAGAGTGCCCCAAGATTTCTACCGGAGAAAGTAGGACGAAAACGTTCATCAACCCCTATGCATAGATTACCCCAATGTCACCTCGGGAATCCTTGAGTTGAGTGCCAAAACATACATCAAGTGAATCAATATAATACCCCATTGTCACCACGGGTATTCATATGCAAGACATACATCAAGTGTTCTCAAATCCATAAAAGTATTTGTCGGGTCCATGGAACTCGGGGTATCCAGGCCCGTCTGCCTTTGGCCCAGGGCGCGACGCCTGGAGTGTGCCCGGCGGGCCGTCGCCACCAAGTGTCTCGCCATGCCCCCTCATGGGGCCCTAGCCTCCTGAGGCCCCCTCCTTAGGGAGTAGCAGGCAACGCCCAGCACGACCATAAACGGCCTCACGAGGTCCCCTCACGAGGCGGCTTCCCAAGTCCCCTCACGAGGCTGCTTCCCGAGTGGCCTCACGAGGCGGCTTCCCGAGGTGGCCTTCCGAGACCCCCCTCCCGCAGGCGCTCGAGGAGAAGACCGTTTGGCGTGTCGCGCGGACTGGAGCCCATCACGTGGGTGACGCGCACGGCGACGAGCAGCAGCAGAGGCCGCGCCAGCAGGCGCGGATGCAGATGGTTTCCTCTTTTGTGCTAGGGAAGCAGGGCCAGCTATCTACTCCCCAAAGCAACCCCAAAGGTTGCCCGATCGGCGAAGAAAGACCAAGACGGCGGGCGCGCAGGGTGGAGGTCATCACCGAGCCCACCGGCGCGTCATGGATCATGCTTTGGCAGGCGAAGACCACCTTTAGTCAGGATAGCCTGAGCGCATGTCCCCTTTCAAAACCGCCAAGTGTGGCAACCCTTCCCGCCTAAGTTTCGAGGGGGAAGAGGACCAAGGCGGCATAAAAGGGGCAGTGCAGCCACCGTAGCAAGGAGAGGGGGATCGATCATCTTCAACCTTGTATGCAAGAACTCTCTCATCCACGATAATCTCAACCACAAAGCAGGAGTAGGGTCTTACACCGCAAGGTGGCCCGAACGTGGGTAAACCGCTGTGCCTTTGCCCGTCCTACTCTAGCGTGCTCTCGCCGTAGTCTCGCCGTAGCACTGCCGTGGTAGGGGAAGAAGTAGTAGAACGAGCTCACCCCAGTGTTCGAACCTTTGGGTCCCCGGAGCCCCACTTCCGACATTTGGCGCGCCAGGTAGGGGTGCGCTACTGTTCCTCTGCTCGACCTTCAGCTCCACCAGTCCCATGGCGGACGCACGTCGCGAGCGCGCTGAGCGCAGGGCTGGCCGCGTGGCCCAGACGGAGCCGGTGGCCCGCGGAAATCGCCGCCGCCCCGACGCCGAGGCTGCCGCCGCCACCGACCCCGCTGCCCGCAAATAGCAGGCCTCCTCCCTGCACCCCTCCGTGCGGGCGGACGGCCACACCGCCACGGCCTCCTCCCTGGCCAACCGTGGGCCGCCGAACCCGCAGGCCACGCTGCTTATGGCGCGCGAGCTACTCCGCTACCGTCCTGATGACGCCGGCTACGACGCCTGGCTTGGTCGCATCACCGAGCTCGTCAACGTCGCCGGGGACGCTACGGCGCCTTCTCACTCGCTCCGCCCTCCACTGTCTCGTGCTGGGGACCCGGCGTACGGCGCCCCCCCCCGCCGCCTCCTCTGCGTGACGAGCACGCCGGGCCCCAGCGCAGCGCGTGGGCTCGTGAGCCATCCCGCGGCGCGTCTTGTCCGGACCACTGCGAGCCCAGCTGCCAGATCATCCGCCGCGCGCCCCCCGACGCGCGAGTGCTCCTCGAGAGCCAGCGCCAGCGCCAGGACCAGGCCGTTCAAGACGTTGCGGCGGCCAGGCGTCAAAACCACGCCGCCCTCGCTGGCGGCGTCCCCTCGAGCGGCGTGGGCTGCCGTGCCTTCACCCGCGAGCCGCGTCGCGTGGTCTGGCCCGCGAAGTTCAAGCCTGAGCTGCCTCCGCGCTACGACGGCACCCCCAACCCCACGGAGTTCCTCCAGCTCTACGCGCTGAGCGTCGAGGCGGCGAACGGCGATGACAAGGTCATGGCGAACTGGTTCCCCATGGCTCTCAAGGACGGCCCGCGCTCCTGGCTCATGAACCTCCCCAAGGCTTCCATCTCGTCGTGGGCCGAGCTCTGCAGCCAGTTCATCGCCAACTTCAAGGGCACACAGGACCGCTCCCTCACCATCAACGACCTGTGGCGCGTTCGACAGCGCCCAGACGAGACCCTCCGTAAGTACATCCAGCGCTTCAGCCAGGTGCGCAACAAGATCCCACGCGCTTCCGACGCGGCCGTCATCTCCGCGTTCTCCACCGGCGTCACGGACATCAAGATGCGGGAGAAGCTCGCCATCAACGGTGAGCTCGACTCCGTGCTCGAGCTGCTCGACCTCGCCGACAAGTGCGCCAAGGCTGAAGAAGGTCGCCTCTTCGTCCACAACGACCCCGACGTGGCGCTCGACGGCACCAAGGCCAAGAGCAAGGACGTCGAGCACAAAGGCCCTGCCATGCTTGCGGCAGAGCCCGAGCAGAAGCGCGGCCACGACCTCGACGAACCCAGGAAGGACAACCGGCCACTCTGCGCCTTTCACAATGTCCGCTCCCACAGCACCGAAGACTTTCATGAGCTCAAGCTGCTCCGCGACGAGCGCCAGAGCCGCCGAGACGACCGCAACGGCCGTGGCGCCGGCCGCGGAGGTGGCCGCAGCGGCAACCGCTGGGACAGCCGCAACGATAACAGCAACTACCGCCAGGGCTGGCGCGATCAGCCTCGTGAGGCCGCCTGGCGCGACCAGCCTCGTGAGGCGAATCCTCAGGCTAATGCCGCTCTCCCGTCGCTGCCTCCGCCTCCTTGGAGGAACGACGTCAACCATCCTGACGAGGGCGCTGGGGGCTACCAGGAGCCTCGCGCGGTCGCCTGCATCCTTGGCGGTACCCAAGCCCCTGCGTCCGTCCGCCACTTCAAGCAACTCTCTCGCGAGGTGTACGCCGCCCTCCCGAGGCCTGAGGTCACACGGCCCCTCAAGTGGTCGCAGTACGCTATCACCTTCGACTCCAAGGACCACCCCAAGTCCACGGCCTCCACAGGCGCGCTCCCCATGCTGTGCACTCCCACCATCAGCAACGTCGCGGTCACCAAGACCCTCATCGACGGGAGTGCCGGCCTCAATGTGCTCTCCATCAAAACCTTCGAGACGCTCCAGGTGCCCTACGACCAGCTGATGCCGACCAGGCCTTTCTCCGAAGTGACCGATGGCTCCACCATTCCGCTGGGGCAGGTGCGCCTCCCCGTCACCTTTGGCACCCGCAAGAACTAACACACCGAGCTCATCGACTTCGACGTGGCGCACATCGGCCTGCCCTACAATGCCATCTTGGGCTACCCAGCTCTCACCAAGTTCATGGCGGCCACTCATCACGCCTACAACGTCCTCAAGATGCCCGGCTGCAGCGGCATCATCACCGTCGCCTGCGACGAAAAGGACGCGGCCAGCACCCTCGAGCGCGCCTACAAGGCTGCCGCTGTCGTGCACCCAGCCGACGAGGACGCGGCCAAGCCTTCCGAAGCCGCGCCCGCGAAGAAGAAGCAGCTGTTCTCTCAGGACCGCGATGATACGAAGAAGGTGTCGGTGGACGGCAGCGGCTCCGGCCCCGCCTTCACCATCGGCACGGGCCTCCCTCCTGCATAGGAAAGCGCGCTCGTCACCTTCCTTCGGGCAAACTCGGATGTTTTCGCCTGGAAAGCATCCGACTTGTCCGGTGTGCCGAGGGAGGTGATCGAGCACCACTTAGCAGTATGCCCCAATGCACACCCGGTCAAGCAGAAAGCGCGGCGCCAGGCGCCAGAGAAGCAAGAGTTCATCGTCAGTGAAGTTCAGAAGCTCCAGGAAGCCAGAGTTGTTCGTGAGGTGCGCCATCCTGAATGGCTCGCCAACCTAGTCGTCGTCCCCAAGAAAGGCGGCAAGGAGCGCATGTGCGTCGACTTCACCAGCCTCAACAAGTCCTGCCCTCGTGACCCCTTCCAGCTGCCGCGAGGCGGTCAGGGCGTTGGTCCCGCCGTCGGCGGCACGTGCATGCCCTTCGGGCTGAGGAACGCCGGCGCCTCTTTCCAGAGGCTGGCGCCCTTCGCACCAGGGCCTCGCGAGCCTCCCGCTCCTCGCGAGCTCCCAGCGCCTCGCGAGCCCCCTGGCTCCGAAGGAGCAAACTCCCTTGGCGCGCCGCGCCGAGTGGTCTGACGTCACTACAGTGCGGTCCTGCCGGGCGCGCCCGGCGCGTCGCCCCGCGTGACCTGCACTCCTTCCTGTCACGCCTCTCGAGCTTCGCTCCTGGAACCTTATCCTTTTGGTCGTGTAATGGATTTTACTGACTTTTACTTTGATGAATTATATTACCTACTCAATTGCCTGCTAATTTCTATGATAAATTCGACGCCGCCCGAGAGCGCCTCACGCTCGCGACCCCTCCCCTGACCAATTCCGTGAGCGGGGGCTAGGCACGGTGCCTGTGCTCCGGTCCGTCCCTGCAGGGCTGCCAAATCCATGCGACTGAGCTCTGGCTCGCGGGCCTGCTCCCGCGCACGTCACCTCACCAAGGTCCTTGGTGCCTTATCTCCTCATGCAACGGCCACGGGTGAGTTAGCAAGCGCGTGCCGCTCCCCCTATCGTGAGATTTTTTGACATACAGCCCTTCAGGAGTCGAACTGCGCGAAGGCCTCGCGGGCAGCCTCTCACGAGCCGGCCTCTTGAGGCGAAGACGCTTCGAACACCGGGCCTCGCGATCACGCCTCGCGAGCTGCGTGAGCCCCTCATGAGCCGTGGCTCACTCAACACCGCTATCCGCCAAAATCTAAGTGTGACTGCCTGATGAGGCGCCCTTACCATCACTCAAGCTCTCTCCCCTCCCGATTCCGTGGGTACCGGCGTTTTTCTTCTGCGTAAGCCGCTTGCACGCCAAAGGGGGGCTCCCTGAGCATCGCGCCTCAGGAGCCTTCACTAGCTCACGGTGCCCCTCACCTCCTGGCCTTGTCCCGGCATCGCGACCGGACATACCAGCGACGGCTGAGGCCCGCTCGGGGGCTGGGTCCTGACGGCGTAGAGCGCTGAGGCGAGCAAAGAAAAAAAAACCAGCCTCACGGGAGGACTTCGGGAGAGAATGCATGCAACCCCACGTCACAAAAGTATTAATTTCAACACAAGAAGATACTGTTTCACGCCCCCGCGGGGTTTACATCGGTTCAATGCAGGAGAACGAAAAGAAAGAAAGGCCTAGGCGAGTGCGGCCCCGTCACCCTGCGCACGGTGTCCCGGCTCCGGAGTCGTCGTCGCGCGCGCCTAGTCGGAGTCCTCGTCCTCGCTCTTGACGCGGGGGGAGCCGCCGTCGCCTCCGCCCCCGCCGGAGGAGGCGACACCGTCGGAGGAGTCATCCTCGCTGGAGGAGCCGCGGTAGCTGTCCTCACTCTCCGCACAGCGCGCCAGGCGGCTACCGGAGAGCCCGAAGATCTTCACGAAGAGCGTGGCGGCCCCGTCGTACTTGAACTGGAGGACGTGCCTCCGCTTCTGGCCGCGGGCGAGGGCGAACGACTTCCACCCCTGCCTCAGGAACATGAAGCCCGAGGCGGTAAGCTCCGTCGCCACCCAGGAGGGGCCGTTGCAGCAACCGTCGGCCAGCACCCATAGGCCCAAGGGCGCGCGGTCCGCCATCGCCGCCGCGAAGGAGTCCGGAAGCCGGAGCCAGGTGCAGGGGCTGCGATGCATGTTCACGATGAACTCGCGTGTCGCCTCCGCCGAGTGGCTCCCCGCCTGGGGCGGAAGCGCAGCCGCTCCGACGTGGCCGCCGTGGCCTTGCGCGCCTCGCCTGCCGCGCCCGCGGGCGGCGCCCCTTCCGCGACTATTGGGCCCGGCGCCGGCGGCCGTCGAGGATCGACCACGCCCCCGGGGCAGGACCTGCCATGCGGCGGTGGAGGCACGGCCGCGCCCTCGTCCTCTCGCCATCTCTTCGGCAGTCTAGCAAGGAGACGAGGAAGCTGGAGGAAGGAGAAGATGAGTGGGGGCTACGGCTCTCCCTTCCCCCCTTTTTATCTCGGCGCGGGACTCCCCTCGTCGCTCCGCCTTCTCCGGCGCCAAGATTTATGTCAGCACGGCAGTTCCCGAGGCGTTGTGCGGAAGTGGGGGCGTCGCCCGTCACATCGTGCGCCACGCGTCGCGCCTGGCCGCAGGCGGTTAGGGCCCGCGCCGTTTCGCCCCTCCGTAGGCGGGAACGGGCGCGCCGCGGGCCCGGGGGCTACTGTCGGGCCCATGGAACCCGGGGTATCCAGGCCCGTCTGCCTTTGGCCCAGGGCGCGACGCCTGGAGTGTGCCCAGCGGGCCGTTGCCACCAAGTGTCTCGCCATGCCCCTCATGGGGTCCTAGCCTCCTGAGGCCCCCTCCTCAGGGAGTAGCAGGCAACGCTCAGCACCACCATAAACGGCCTCGCGAGGTCCCCTCACGAGGCGGCTTCCCAAGTCCCCTCACGAGGCTGCTTCCCGAGTGGCCTCACGAGGCGGCTTCCCGAGGTGGCCTTCCGAGGCCCCCTCCCACAGGCGCTCGAGGAGAAGACCGTTCGGCGTGTCGCGCAGACTGGAGCCCATCACATGGGTGACACGCGCGGCGACGAGCAGCAGCAGAGGCCGCGCCAGCAGGCGCGGATGCAGATGGTTTCATCTTTTGTGCTAGGGAAGCAGGGCCAGCTATCTACTCCCCAAAGCAACCCCAAAGGTTGCCCGATCGGCGAAGAAAGACCAAGACGGTGGGCGCGCAGGGCGGAGGTCATCACCGAGCCCACTGGCGCGTCATGGATCATGCTTTGGCAGGCGAAGACCACCTTTAGTCAGGATAGCCTGAGCGCCTGTCCCCTTTCAAAACCGCCAAGTGTGGCAACCCTTCCCGCCTAAGTTTCGAGGGGGAAGAGGACCAAGGCGGCATAAAAGGGGCAGTGCAGCCACCGTAGGAAGGAGAGGGGGATTGATCATCTTCAACCTTGTACGCAAGAACTCTCTCATCCACGATAATCTCAACCACAAAGCAGGAGTAGGGTCTTACACCGCAAGGTGGCCCGAACCTGGGTAAACCGTTGTGCCTTTGCCCGTCCTACGCTAGCGCGCTCTCGCCGTAGTCTCGCCGTAGCACTGTCGTGGTAGGGGAAGAAGTAGTAGAACGAGCTCACCCCAGTGTTCGAACCTTTGGGTCCCCGGAGCCCCACTTCCGACAGTATTCAGTCCGATAATAGTGAAACCTCAAAGGTAAAAACTCAATTCATCACAACAAGATAGAGAGTGGAAAAACACCATTTGATCCAACTATACTAACAAAGCTCGCGGTACATCAAGATCGTGCCAAATCAAGAACACGAGAGAGAGATCAAACACATAGCTACTAGTACATACCCTTTGCCCCGAGGGTGAACTACTCCCTCCTCGTCATGGTGACCGCCGGGATGATGAAGATGGCCTCCGGTGATGATTTCCCCCTCCGGCAGGGTGCCGGATAAGGGTTGTAGATGAGATCGTGGAGGTACAGAGGCTTGCGGCGGCGGAGTCAAAGTTCTAGGGTTATTTCTGGGGGTTTCTCTATTTATAAGAATTTTTGGCGTTGGAATCACGCGAAGAGGGGCCATAGGGGCCCATGAGGCACCAGGGCGCGCCCAGGTGGCTTGTGGGGCCCCTGTGGGTCTTCTGCTGCTCCCCCAAAGCTTTCTAGGTCTGTTTCCTTCCAGAAAAAATCGTCAAAAAGTTTCGTTGCATTTGGACTTCATTTGATATGGATTTTCTGGAAAACCAAAAACAAGCAGAAAACAACAACTGGCACTGGGCACTAGGTCAATATGTTAGTCCATAAAAATCATATAAAAGCCATAAAAAAGTGCACCAAAATCATATAGAACTATAATAAACATGGCATGAATACTTCATAAATTATAGATATGTTGGAGACGTATCAGCATCCCCAAGCTTAATTCCTGCTCGTCCTCAAGTAGGTAAATGATAAAAGAAATAATTTATGAAGTGTGAATGCTAGCATAGTGCATAATTTTGATCAATGATAATTTCAATCACTTTTCCTAGCACCATGACAGCAACTTTTTCTCATAAAACTCATCAAGATAAAGTAGCAATCAATTCACATGTTATGGTTCAAACAATGCATTCTCTTGAAACTTAACAACCTATGTTCTTAGTCACCAAACAATTGCAATTCAACATATCTTCAACAAAGTCTAAGTAAGAGCTCCACATACTCAATTATCATTTAGTCTTCTATGATTGCTAGTACTCAAAGCATATTTTTAGAACAAATAGCATCCATCGAACACAGAGAAAGATAGGGGCTTAATGTTTCGCCTCCCAACTTATTTATCATAGAGATAATTGTCAACAATAATAATTCATGATCAAATATATTTGACTGGCAATATGTGCCTGGATCTTTCCCCACCACATGATGCTTGCCAACTAGAGAATAATTAAGGTTGAAATGAGAAGTAATGCTATTGACTCTTGCATAAAAGTAAATACATAAAGAAAAAGATAGGCCCTTCACAGAGGGAAGCAGAGGTTGTCATGCGCTTTTTATTTTTTGGATGTGCAAGCCCTTAATACAAAGGAACGTCACGTTATATTGCCCCTTGTGATAGCAACCTTTATTATGCAGTCCGTCGCTTTTGTTTCTTTACCATCACAAGTTCGTACAACACTTATTTTCCCTTGCAATAAAATATCATACATATTTTAGGAGCAATTTTTATTGCTTTTTGCACCGATGACAACTTACTTGAAGGATCTTATTCAATCCATAGGTAGATATGGTGGACACTCATGGGAAGAAACTGGGTTTTTGGATGCACAAGTAGTATCTCTACTTAGTACGAATTTTTGGCTAGCAGAAGATCCTAAGCAAGCACCACATGTTGGAGGATCCATAACAATATAACTTCTATGCAAATATACCCAAACATAACCCATTATGTTGTCTTCCTTGTCCAACTTCAACTAATTTGCTCAAGTTTCAAAATAATTAATGGGTATTCACAATCATAAAAGATGTCCAAGATAATATATTTATATGTGAAAGTTCTCTTCCTTATACTAATCATTCATGAATTGATTGTATGACTAATATTGTGATTGTCAAACTTCAATAGATTTTGCTTTCTAAACCCAATGTGAAGCTACTACTAGGTATGATACAAGCATATGAAGCACATATAATTTCAACTTTATGATATTCAATTCATTCAACAATTTACTCTTAGGATATAAGTGAAGAACGAAAGTAAATGACAAACTACTCCAAAAAGATATAAGTGAAGATCAAATGAGTAATTAAACAATTAAGTAGCTATGTGAAGACTCTCTCTCATTTAAAAAATTCAGATCTTAAGTATTTTATTCAAACAGCAAAGAAAACGAAATAAAATGACATTCCAAGAATAGCACATAACATGTGAAGAAGCAAAAACTAGGCTCAACCAAAACTGACCGATAGTTGTTGATGAAGAAAGGTGGGATGCCTACTGGGGCATCCCCAAGCTTAGATGCTTGAGACTTCTTGGAATATTATCTTGGGATGCCTTGGGCATCCCCAAGCTTGAGCTCTTGTGTCTCCTTAATTCCTCTCATATCATGGTTTCCTTAAATCTTAAGAACTTCATCCACACAAAACTCAACAAGAACTCATGAGATAAGTTAGTATAAATCAATGAAAAAACCTTATCATTCTCTACTGTAGCAAATCACTAAAATTATAATTAAACATTGCATACTAAATGTCTCTGCATATTTAATACTCCTATCCACAAATAGAAACATTAAACAAGCAAACATATGCAAACAATGCAACTATAATAGCAATCTGCCAAAACAGAACAGTCTGTAAAAGGGGGAATAAGAATTCATACTTACCTAACTCCAAAAATTCTAAAAAATTACCATGTGACAAAGAACTCATGCATGCTTACTGTGTAAAAATTTCAGATTTTTATCATGTTCTGACAATTCACATAAATTCAGGACATAACAGAAAATTTTCTGTTTTCAAACAGCAACACATGAACTTGCAAACTGAGCATAGTAAAGGCTATAATTAGAATATTATTGAAATAAAAGATACAAAACATGATTATTGATAACAGCAAGCACATCTCAACAAAAGAAAATGACGCTCCAAGCAAAACACATATCATGTGATGAATAAAAATATAGCCCCAAGTAAGGTTACCGATAATGTTGAAGACGAAAGAGGGGATGCCTTCCGGGGCATCCCCAAGCTTAGACGCTTGAGTCTTCCTTGAGTATTACCTTGGGGTGCCTTGGTCATCCCCAAGCTTAGGGTCTTACCACTCCTTTTCTTCTCATATCGATATCTGTCGGGCCCGTGGAACCCAGGGTATCCTGGCCCGTCTGCCTTTGGCCCAGGGCGCAACACCTGGCGTAGGCCCAGCAGGCCGCCACCATCGAGCATCTCACCAAGACCCCTCGTGAGGCCTTGGCCTCCTGAGGATCCCTCCTCAGGGAGCGGGCGAGTAAGACTCAGCATCTTCACCAGCAGCCTCGCGAGGCCCTCTCGCGAGGCGGCCTCCCGAGGCACCCCCCCCCCCCCCGAAGGCGCACAAGACAAGGGCTGTTCGGTTCGGCCGCGCGGTCTCGTGCCCATTACGTGGGTGACGCGCGCGGTGACAGACGGCGACAGAGGCCGTGCCAGCAGGTGTGGATGAAGAGGGTTTCCCCTTTCATGCTAAGGGAACAAGGCCAGCAATCCACTTCCCAAAGCAACCCCAAAGGTTGCCCTATCGGCGAAAGAAGACCAAGACGGCGGGCGCGCAGGGCAGAGGTCATCACCGAGCCCACCGTCGCGTCATGGATCATGCTTTTGTAGGCGAAGACCGCCTTTAGTCAGGATAGCCTGAGCGCCTGTCCCCTTTCAAAACCCGCCAAGTGTGGCAACCCTTCCCGCCTAAGTTTCGAGGGGGAAGAGGACCAAGGCAGGTATAATGGGACAGTGCTGCCATTGTGGTAGAGGATCGACTCCTTCCTCTCCTACCTTGTACGCGAGAACACCTTCTTGCCCACAGCAATCCCAAGCAAGCAGGAGTAGGGTTTTACACCGCAAGGTGGCCCGAACCTGGGTAAACCGCTGAGTCCACGGTCTGCTCCCGCCAGCACGCTCTCGCCATAGCTTCGCCGTAGTTAGGCTGTGGTAGGGGACGAGGAGGTAGGAACAAGCTCACCCCAGTGTTCGAACCTTTGGGTCCCCGGAGCCCAAACTCCGAGATTTGGCGCGCCAGGTAGGGGGTGCACAACTGTTCTTCCGCTCCATTCTCCACTCCACCAGCCCCATGGCCGACGCACGCCACGAGCGCGCTGAGCGCAGAGCTGGCCGCGTGGCTCAGACGGAGCCGGTGGCCCGCGGCAACCACCGCCGCCCTGTCAAGACTGCAGCTACTGCCGCCACTGACCCCGCTGCCCGTGAGCAGCAGGACTCCTCCCTACACCCTCCGTGCAGGCGAACAGCCACACCGCCACGGCCTCTTCCTCCCTCACCCACCGAGGGCCGCCGAACGAGCAGGCCGCGCTACTCACGGCGCGCGAGCTGCTCCGCTACCGTCCAGCTGTCGCCGGCTACGACGCATGTCTTAGTCCCATCACCGAGCTCGTCAACACCGCCGGGGACGCCCCGGTGCCTTCCCACTCGCTCCGCCCTCCGCCGTCTCGCGCTGGGGACCTGGCACACAGCGCTCCCCCGCCGCCTCCTCTGCGCGATGAGCTCGGCGGGCCCCAGCGCAATGCTCGGGCGCGCGAGCCATCCCGTGGCGCGTCCTCGCTAGCCCGAGACGAGGCCAGCTGCCAGATCATCCGACGCGCGCCCCCTGATGCGCGGGTGCTCCGCGAGCGGTAGCGCCAGCGCCAGGACCAGCCTGTCCAGGAGGTTGCAGCGGCTGGGCGCCAGAACCGCGCCGCCCTTGCCGGCGGCGTCCCCTCGACCGGTGTGGGCTGCCGTGCCTTCCCCCGCGAGCTACGTCGGGTGGTGTGGCCCGCGAAGTTCAAGCTACCTCCACACTATGACGGCACCCCCAACCCTGCAGAGTTCCTTCAGCTCTACGCGCTGAGCGTCGAGGCGGCGAACGGCGACGACAAGGTCATGGCGAACTGGTTCCCCATGGCCCTCAAGGATGGCCCGCGCTCCTGGCTCATGAACCTCCCTGAGGCGTCTATCTCATCGTGGGCCGAGCTCTGCAGCCAGTTCGTGGCCAACTTCAAGGGCACGCAAGACCGCTCCTCACCATCAACGACCTGTGGCACGTGCGGTAGCGCCCAAATGAGACCCTCCACAAGTGCATCCAGCGCTTCAGCCAAGTGCGCAACAAGGTCCCACACGCCTCCGACGCGGCCGTCATCTCTACGTTCTCCACCGGCGTCACGGACGTCAAGATGCGCGAGAAGCTCGGCATCAACGACGAGCTAGACTCAGTGCTTGAACTGTTTGATCTTGCTGACAGGTGCGCCAAGGCTGAAGAGGGTCGCCTCTTCGTCCACAACGACCCCGATGTGGCGCTCGATGCCGCCAAGGCCAAGAACAAGGACGTCAAGCGCAAGGGCCCTGCCGTGCTTGCGGTGGAGCCCGAGCAGAAGCGCGGCCGTGACCGCGATGAACCCAGGAAGGACGGCTGGCCGCTCTGCGCCTACCACAACGTGCGCTCCCACAGCACTGAAGACTGCCAGGAGCTCAAGCTGGTCCGCGCGAGCGCCAGGGCCGCCAAGACGACTGCAACGGCCGTGGCACCGGTCGCGGCGGCAACCGCTGGGATGGCCGCAACGGCAACGACAGCTTCCGCCAGGGCTGGCGCGACCAGCCTCATGAGGCCGCTTGGTGCGACCAGCCTCGTGAGGCCGCTTGGTGTGACCAGCCTCGTGAGGCCGCCTGGCGCGACTAGCCTCGTGAGGCAAACCCTCAGGCCAATGCCGCTCTCCCGCCGCTGCCGCCGCCACCCCAGAGGAACGAGGTCAACCAGCCTGATGAGGGTGCTGGGGGCTACCAGGAGCCTCGCACGGTCGCCTACATCCTTGGCGGGGCTCAGGCCCCCGTGTCCAACCGCCACTTCAAGCAGCTCTCTCGCGAGGTGAATGCCGCCCTCCCAAGGCCTGAGGCCGCCTGGCCCCTCAAGTGGTCGTTGTACGCCATCACCTTCGATTCCAAGGACCACCCCAAGTCCTCGCTCGGCCTCCGCAGGCGCACTCCCCATGCTGTGCACTCCCACCATCAGCAACGTCGCGGTCACCAAGACCCTCATCAACGGAGGCGCCGGCCTCCATGTGATCTCCATCGAGACCTTCGAGACGCTCCGAGTGCCCTACGACCTGCTGATGCCGACCAGGCCCTTCTCTGGAGTGACCGATGGCTCCACCATCCCTCTGGGGCAAGTGCGCCTCCCCGTCACCATTGGCACCTGCAAGAACTACCACACCGAGCTCATTGACTTCGACGTGGCGCACATCGGCCTGCCGTACAACGCCATCTTGGGCTACCCAGCTCTCGCCAAGTTCATGGCGGCGACCCACCACTCCTACAACATCCTCAAGATGCCTGGCTGCAGCGGCATCATCACTGTCACCTGCGATGAGAAGGACGCGGTCTGCTCCCTCGAGCACGCCTACAAAGCCGCCGTTGTCACGCATCCGGTTGATGAGGACGCGGTCGAGCCTCCTGAGGCCACGCCCGCGAAGAAGAAGCAGCTGTTCTCTCAGGACCGCGTCGAGACGAAGAGGGTGTCGGTGGACGGCAGCGGCTCAGGCCCTGCCTTCACCATCGGCGCTGGCCTTCCTCCTGCATAGGAAAGCGCGCTTGTCACCTTCCTTCTGGCAAACTCAGATGTTTTCGCCTGGAAAACATCTGACTTGTCTGGTGTGCCGAGGGAGGTGATCGAGCACCACTTAGCGGTGTGCCCCAATGCACGCCCCGTCAAGCAAAAAGCACGGCGCCAGGCGCTAGAGAAGCAAGATTTCATCGTCAAGGAAGTTCAGAAGCTCCAAGAAGCTGGAGTCATCTGAGAGGTGCGCCATCCCAAATGGCTCGCCAACCCAGTCGTCCTCCCCAAGAAGGGCGGCAAGGAGCGTATGTGCGTTAACTTCACCAGCCTCAACAAGTTCTGCCCTCAAGATCCATTTTTGCTGGCCCCATCGACCAGATCGTGGACTCCGCCGCCGGGTGCGATTTGCTATGCTTCCTAGATGCCTTCTCAGGCTATCATCATATCAAGATGGCGGCTGAAGACGTAGAGAGGACGGCCTTCATCACCCCTTGCGGCATATACTGCTACGTCTGCATGCCCTTCGGCTTGAGGAGCGCGGGCGCCACTTTCCAACGGCTAATGCGCATCACGCTGGGGCCTGAGATGGGGAGGAACGCGGAGGCCTACATCGACGACATCGTGGTCAAGTCTCGCGAGGCTGGATCCCTCATTGTGGACCTTAAGGAAACGTTCGCCAACCTGCGCAAGGTCAACCTCAAGCTCAACCCCGAGGTGTGTGTCTTCGGAGTTCCCTCCGGCAAACTCCTCAGCTTCTTGGTCTCGCACCGTGGCATCGAGGCCAACCCAAAGAAGATCAAAGCCATCGAGAAAATGCGTCCTCCCCGGACCCTCAAGGAAATGCAGTGCTTGGCAGGATGTATGGCCTCCCTGGGGCGCTTCATCTCCAAGTTTGGCGAGCGAGCCATGCCATTCTTCAAGCTCATGAAGAGGTCCGGCTCCTTCAAGTGGACCCATGAGGCAGACGCCACCTTTGAAGACCTCAAGAGGTACCTCATGAGCCTGCCCATCATGGTCGCGCCGTGCTCTCGCGAGCCCTTGCTCTTGTACTTGGCGGCCACCCCTCGGACGGCTAGCGCAGCGCTTGTAGCGGTGCGAGAGGAGCGCGTCTGTGCTAAGGAGAAGCCTCCGCACCTCCCAGGCCCTCCGAGCCTCACGAGCCTCGTGAACCTTCCGAGCCTCGTGAGCTCCCCGAGCCCATCGAGCCTCGCGAGTCACCTGAAAGAGCAAGCTGCCACCACAACCACGCGCCTCGTCAAACACCCCATGTACTTCGTCAGCACCATGCTAAGGGACGCGCGTGAGCGCTACCCCATGCAGCAGAAGCTCCTCCTCGCGCTCCTCGTCGCCTCCAGGAAGCTGCACCACTACTTTCAGGGTCATCCCATCAAGGTCATCTCTTCCTACCGCTTGGAGCAAGTTCTGCGCAGCCCCAACGTCGCCGGCCGCATCACCGAATGGAACATCGAGCTGCAAGCCTTCCAGCTGGAGTTCTCCACCTCCAGAGTCATCAAAGGAGTGGCTCTGGCCGACTTCGTGGCAGAGTGGCCGGACACGTACGAGGAGGAGCCTCGCGAGGCCAAATCCCTCCTGCCAGGGGACAAGGCGCCTGGCGGCTGGACCATGCACTTCGACGGCGCCTTCTCCCGACTGGGCGCAGGGGCTGGAGTCATGCTCACCTCACCAACAGGAGACAGGCTCTATTACGCCGTGCAGCTCTGCTTCAGGCACACCGATAAGGTTTCCAACAACATCACAGAGTATGAGGGCCTCATCGCCGACCTCAAGGCCGCGTTCGCTCTCGGCATCAAGCGTCTGACCATCAAGGGCGATTCACAACTTCTCGTCAACTTCTCCAACAAAAGCTACAAGCCCAAGGACGAGCACATGGCCCCCTACTTAGAAGAGGTACGTAAACTTGAGAAGTGTTTTCTTTGCCTGGAGCTGTAGCACGTCCCCCGCAGCGGCAATAAAGAGGCCGAAGACATCGCCAAACGAGCATCTCGCCGCGAGCCTCAGAGCCCCGGCATCATCGAGGAAAGGTTCCTCAAGCCATCAGCTGCACCCCCTGCCGCGGGCACCGCGCTCCTTCACGAAGAACTCGCGCCTGCACAGCCCACGGGCGCGCCAGACTGCGGCCCAGCCTGAGGAGCCCGCCTGCTACTGGCGCTGGAGCCTCAAGCAGACAGCTGGGCCGCGGAGTTCAAGGCCTACTTGCTTCACGGAACCCTCCCGGAGGAGGACTCAGAAGCAAAGCGCGTGGCCCGGCAGGCCACCGCATACTGCTTACAAGAAGGCGAGCTGTACCGCAGGCGCCCCAATGGCGTCTCGCTGCGGTGCATCTCTGAAGAACAAGGGCGCGAGTTGCTCGCCGATATCCATGGAGGAGACTGTGGCCAACACTCCTCGTCACGCACCCTCATCGGAAAGGTGTTCCGCAGCGGCTTCTACTGGCCCACTGCGTTGCGTGACGCCACCGCGCTGGTCCGAGCCTGCGAGGCCTGCCAGTTCCACGCCAAGCAGATCCACCAGCCGGTGCAGGGCCTCCAGACGATTCCCCTCTCATGGCCCTTCGTGGTCTGGGGGCTGGATATAATGGGGCCTTTCCCTCACGCGGCTGGCGGTTACCGCTACCTCTACGTCGCCATCGACAAGTTCACCAAGTGGGCAGAGGTCGAGCATGTGCAGACCATCTCGGCAGGCTCTACCGTCAAGTTCATCAAGGGCCTCGTGAGCCACTTCGGAGTTCCCAACCGCATCATCACCGACAATGGCTCCCAGTTCACAAGTGGCCTCTTCAGGTCCTTCTGCGCCAGCCTCGGCACGCAGATCTGCTACGCCTCGGTGGCACACCCGCGAAGCAATGGCCAGGCCGAGCGTGCCAACGTCGAGGTCCTCAAGGGCCTCAAAATGAGGAGCTTCAAGAAGAAGCTTGAAGCCTACGGTAGGGGCGGCTCGACAAGCTGCAGTCCGTGCTGTGGTCCATCCGCATGACGGCAAGCAAGCCTACCGGCGAGACCCCCTTCTTCCTCGTCTACGGAGCTGAGGCGGTCCTTCCATTGGAGCTTAAGCACGGCTCTCCGCGAGTCCTTGCCTTCGACGAGGCGCGTCAGGATGGCTCGCGGGAGACCGATCTGCTGCTCCTCGAGGAGGGCCACCGTCAGGCCGCTCTTTGCGCCGCGAGGTACCAGCAGGCCCTGCGTCACTACCACAGCCGCAACATCCACCCTCGCACTCTCGAGGTCGGCGACCTCGTCCTGCGCAGGATCCTCTCCAGAGAGGGACTCCACAAACTCTCACCTATGTGGGAAGGCCTTTTCAGCGTTACTCATGTCTCCAGGCCCAGCGCAGCCCGGCTGGAGACAGAGGACGAAGTTCCTGTGCCTAACGCCTGGAACATCCAACACCTCCGCAAGTTATACCCGTGACCCTCACGTGTATGAACGAAATGGGGCTGTACACGCCCCGGAGCCTCTCATTGCGTTCGCCTGATGGGCCCGCGAGAGCTCCCACCCACGCCCAAGTGGAAGCCCCATGCTCCGCGCTAGCGGAACGATCGACCCACAATCATACCCACGCCCAAGTGGAAGCCCCATGCTCCGCGCTGGCAGAACGATCGACCCGCGATCATACCCACACCCCGGTGGAAGCCCCATGCTCCGTGCTGGCGGAACAATCAACTGAGGGCGCCCCACGGGCTGCACCAACCTCAAGTTGTCCCGTGCCGGACACGGCAGCCCCCCTTTTTCCCGTTTTGATGTGTAACTGAGGGCACCCCACGGGTTGCACCAACCTCAAGCTGACCCGTGCCGGACACGGTAGCCGTATCTCATTTTGGTTGTGTAATGGGTTCCTATCTTACTTCAGTAAAGCTTCTGTTCCCTTACATGGTGTTTCGTCTTGTCATTGCCTCACGAGCCTCGCGTGCTCATGACCTCCCTCATGAGCCTCACGCGAGCGGGGGCTGGACACGGTGTCTGTGCTTGGGTCAGTCCTAGCAACGCTGAAAAACCCAAGCAACCGGGCTCTGGCTCGCGGGCCTGCTCCCATGCACGCCACCCCACCAAGGTTCTTGGTGTCTTTTCTCCTCGCGTAACGCCCATGAGCGAACCGGCGAGCGTGCGCTGCTCCCCTGTTGTTAAACATTCTGCATGCAGTTAACTCAGGAGCAGGTCCCCTGAAAGGCCTCGTGAGGATGCCTCGCGAGGTGACCCGATAACAAGACGCCCCCTCAGGGCCTAAGGAAGCTTCGCAGGCCCTGTCTCGGGAGCCAACCCACGACGGACATCTCAGCAGGAGATCTCATGAGCAAAAACCTCACGAGACATACCCTACAAGTGGCGGCCCACAAGACGCTATCCTGCACAGAGCTAAGTCTCCTGCCTCGCGAGCCGCCCTCGCCGTCTCCTAAGCCTTTCCCTCTAGCAACCTCACGAGTGCCGGTGTTTCTCTTGTCACAGGCCGCTTGCACGTCGAAGGGGGGCTCCCTGAGCATCGTGCCTCAGGAGCCCTCACTAGCTCCCGGTGCCCCTCACCTCCTGGCCTTGTCCAGGCATCATGACCTAACATACCAGCGACGGCTGTGGCCCGCTCGGGGGTTGGGTCCTCACGACGTAGAGCATCAAGGCAAGCAAAAAGAGAAAAACATGCCTCGAGAAAAAGCCTCGCGAGGGCACGAGCGTTCATTACAGCAAATCATAAAGTATTTAAACACAAAGGCATCATCTTCACGCACCCACGGGGCCACATCGGTCTAGTGCAGGGTGACGAAGGGAAGAGGACCCTAAGAACTCGCGCCGTCGCCATCGTCGCCGCCATCATGGTCGTCCCCACCTCCTCCTGAGCTCTCGCCGCTATCGCAGGAATACTTCCCAAGAAGTGCGTCCACGTGGCCTTCTACCGCCTTTGTGAGGCCATCACGGAGCTCCTCGGGGACGGGGACTATCACCTTGTCAAAATCAAAGCTGGGATCGGCGTGAAGGAGGTAACTGAAGACGCGGGGCGCTGCCTGAGAGAAGAGGTCACGGCACTCCTCCTCCAAGATGCCATCCACCTTCTTGGCCCCATCCTCAAGCCCCTCCATGAGCTTGATGGAGAAGTCGACATAGTCGGCGTCGCGGGACTCGCGGAGGGCTTCAAGCCTCTCCTTGCAGATGGAGTTCTGGGCGTCGCGGGCTCGAAGCTCGAGGGAGTGGAGCATCTTGACGCGTTCGCGCTGCCGCTCCCGCTGCTGATCCGCCTCGCCTCCGGCCTGCTTGGCGGCGCTGGTAGCGCCCCCCACTTGAAGACGAAGGGAGGACGGCTCGTCCTCAGCGCCGGAACGGGCCTGCGGCATGGTCTCTCGGCAGATCTCCGCCTCGGTGAGTGCCGCCTTGAGACCGGCCATTTCCTGCCGGAACCGTTGGCGCTCTATCTCGAAGGCGTCCTCCTGCTGCTTCAGCTCCTTACCAGGCTCCTCGGCGAGCGCCAGGCGCGCCTCCGCTATCTTCGCATCAGCGTCCTCCTGGGCCTTCTTCTCCTTAGCCTCCAGCTGGGTGTTGGCCTCGTCGACACGCTTCGTTTGGGCATCTTGGGCGTCGCCCAGCTGGCGCCCCAGCATGTCCAGGCGCCCGTGCTCCGTGGCCTGCTCGGTCGACACCCTCTCAAGATCTTCCATGCAAGTCGCGAGGTCCGCTTCGTGGGCCGCAAGCTCCCTCTCGCGGGTAACGAGGGCGCTTTCCCGCGTGTGGAACGACTGTGCCTGTGCGGCATGTTGATCCTGGAGCTCCTTCAGGTGGACCTCCGCCTACTCGCAGCACCCTCCCGAGGCATTTAGAATTTTGGGATGTTACAAACCTACCACACTTAAAATGAATCTCATCCTCGAGATTCGAAGAGGCTAGCAAGAAAAGGTTAGGGTTTGGGGGTCTTCTAGCAAATCCATTGATAGGAAAGGTCTGGGGTGCTACCATACTTAAAAGCGGGGTTATGGTTCCAACAAAACTCAGTGTCGGGCCCATGGAACCCGGGGTATCCAGACCCGTCTGCCTTTGGCCCAGGGCGCAACGCCTGGCGTGGGCCCAGCAGGCCGTCATCACCAAGCACCTCACCAAGACCCCTCATGAGGCCCTGGCCTCCTGAGGACCCCTCCTCAGGGAGAGGCAAGCAAAGCTCAGCATCACCACCAACGGCCTCGCGAGGCGACCTCCTGCGGTGGCCTCCCGAGACCCCTTCCCACAGGCGCTCAAGACGAAGGCCATTCGGCGTTGCCGCGCGGTCTGGGGCCCATCACGTGGGTGACGCGCGCGGCGACGAGCAGCGGCAGAGGCCGCGCCAGTAGGTGCGGATGAAGACGGTTTCCTGTTTTGTGTTAAGGGAGCAGGGCCAGCTATCTACTCCCCAAAGCAACCCCAAAGGATGCCCGATCGACGAAGGAAGACCAAGACGGCGGGCGCGCAGGACGGAGGTCATCACCGAGCCCACCGGCGCGTCATGGATCACGCTTTGGCAGGCGAAGACCGCCTTTAGTCAGGATAGCCTGAGCGCCTGTCCCCTTTCGAAAACCCGCCAAGTGTGGCAACCCTTCCTGCCTAAGTTTCGAGGGGGAAGAGGACCAAGGCGGGTATAAGGGGGCAGAGCTACCTTTGTAGAAGAGATCGGATCGGCTCCCACTCTCATCATCCCCAAGCTCTCTCTAGCACCAAAGCAATCCCAACCAAGCAGGAGTAGGGTCTTACACCGCAAGGTGGCCCAAACCTGGGTAAACCGCTGAGTCCACGGTCCGTTCCTTGCCAGCGCGCTCTCGTCGTAGCCTCGCCGTCGCTTAGCCGTAGTAGGAGACGAAGTAGTAGAACGAGCTCACCCCAGTGTTCGAACCTTTGGGTCCCTGGAGCCCGACTTCCAACATTTGGCGCGCCAGGTAGGGGTGCGCTACTGTTCTTCTACTCCGCCCTCTGCTCCACCAACCCCATGGCTGACGCACGTCGCGAGCGCGCCGAGCGCAGGGCCGACCGCATAGCTCAGACGGAGCAGGTGGCCCGCGGCAACCGCCGCCGCCCCGACGCCGAGGCTGCCGCCGCCACAGACCCCGCTGCCCGCGAGCGGCAAGACTCCTCTCTGCACCGCTCCGTGCAGGCAAACGGCCACACCGCCATGGCCTCCTCCCTCGCCCACCGTGGGCCGCCGAACCCGCAGGCCGCGCTGCTCATGGCACGCGAGCTGCTCCGTTACCGTCCGGCTGACGCCGGCTACGACGCCTGGCTTGGTCGCATCGCCGAGCTCGTCAACGCTGCCGGGGATGCCCCGGCGCCTTCCCACTTGCTCCGCCCTCCGCCGTCCCGCGCTGGGGACCTGGCGCACGGCGCTCCCCTGGCGCCTCCTCTACAAGACGAGCAAGGCGGGCCCCAGCGCAACGCGCGGGCTCGTGACCCGTCCCGCGGCGCCTCCTCACCGATCCGAGACGAGGCCAGCTGCCAGATCATCCGCCGCGCGCCTCCTGATGCGCGAGTGCTCCTCGAGCGGCAGCGCCAGCGCCAGGACCAGGCCGTTCAAGACGTTGCAGCGGCTTGGCGTCAAAACCGTGCCGCCCTCGCTGGCGGCGTCCCTTCATGCGGTGTGGGCTGCCGTGCCTTTACCCGCGAGCTGCGTCGCATGGTCTGGCCCGCGAAGTTCAAGCCCGAGTTGCCTCCACGCTATGACGGCACCCCCAACCCCGCGGAGTTCCTTTAGCTCCACACGTTGAGCATCGAGGCGGCGAACGGCGACAACAAGGTCATGGCAAACTGGTTCCCTATGGCCCTCAAGGATGGCCCGCGCTCCTGGCTCATGAACCTCCCCGAAGCGTCCATCTCATCATGGGCCGAGCTCTGCAGCCAGTTCATTGCCAACTTCAAGGGCACTCAGGACCGCTCCCTCATCGTCAACGACCTGTGGCGCGTGCGACAGCGCCCAGACGAGACCCTCCGCAAGTACATCCAGCGCTTCAGCCAGGTGCGCAACAAGATCTCGTGCGCCTCCGCCGCCGCCATCATCTCTGCCTTCTCCACCGGCGTCATGGACGTCAAGACGCGCGGGAAGCTCGCCATCAACGGTGAGCTCGACTCCGTGGTTGAGCTGCTCGACCTCGCCAACAAGTGCACCAAGGCTGAGGAAGGCCGCCTCTTCATCCACAACGACCCCGACGCGGCGCTTGACGCCGCCAAGGCCAAGAGCAAGGACGTCAAGCGCAAGGGCCCTGCCGTGCTCGCGGCGGAGCCCGAGCAGAAGCGCGGCCGTGACCACGACGAGCCCCGGAAAGACAGCCGGCCGCTCTGTGCCTTCCACAACGTGCGCTCCCATAGCACCGAAGACTGTCAAGAGCTCAAGCTGCTTCGCGAAGAGCGTCAAAGCCGCCGAGATGACCGCAATGGCCGCACCGCCGGCCGTGGAGGTGGCCGCGACGGCAATCATTGGGACGGCCGCAACGGCAACGGCAACTTGCGCCAGGGCTGGCGCGACCAACCTCGTGAGGCCGACTGGCACGACCGGTCTCGTGAGGCCGCCTGGCGCGACCAGCCTCGTGAGGTGAATCCTCAGGCCGATGCCGCTCTTCCGCCGCTGCCGCCGCCACCCCGGAGGAACAACGTCAACCAGCTTGACGAGGGCGCCGGGGGCTACCAGGAGCCTCGTGCAGTCGCCTGCATCCTTGGCGGGTCCCAAGCCCCTGCGTCCATCCGCCACTTCAAGAAACTCTCTCGCGAGGTGTATGCCGCCCTCCCGAGGCCCGAGGCCGCGCGGCCCCTCAAGTGGTCGCAGTACGCCATGACCTTCGACTCCAAGGACCACCCCAAGTCCACGGCCTCCGCAAGCGCGCTCCCCATGCTGTGCACTCCCACCATCAGCAACGTCGCGGCCACCAAGACCCTCATCGACGGGGGTGCCGGCCTCAACATGATCTCCATCGAGACCTTCGAGACGCTCCAGGTGCCCTACGACCAGCTGATGCCGACCAGGACCTTCTCCGGAGTGACCGATGGCTCCACCATCCCATTGGGGCAAATGCGCCTCCCCGTCGCCTTCGGCACCCGCAAGAACTACCACACCGAGCTCATCGACTTCGACGTGGCGCACATCGGCCTGCCTTACAATGCCATCTTGGGCTACCCAGCTCTCACCAAGTTCATGGCGGCCACCCATCACGCCTACAACGTCCTCATGATGCCCAGCTGCAGCGGCATCATCACCGTCACCTGCAACGAGAAGGACGTGGCTAGCACCCTCGAGCGTGCCTACAAGGCCGCCGCTGTCGTGCACCCGACCGATGAGGACGTGGCCGAGCCTCCTGAGGCCGCGCCCGCGAAGAAGAAGCAGCTGTTCTCTCAGGACCGCGCCGAGATGAAGAAGGTGTCGGTGGATGGCAGCGGCTCCGGCCCTGCCTTCACCATCGGCACAGGCCTCCCTCCTGCATAGGAAAGCGCGCTCGTCACCTTCCTTCGTGCAAACTTGGATGTTTTCGCCTGGAAAGCATCCGACTTGTCCGGTGTGCCGACGGAGGTGATCGAGCACCACTTAGCGGTGTGCCACAATGCACGCCCCGTCAAGCAGAAAGCACGACGCCAGGTGCCAGAGAAGCAAGATTTCATCATCAAGGAAGTTCCGAAGCTCCCGGAGGCTGGGGTTGTTCGTGAGGTGCGCCATCCCGAATGGCTCGCCAACCCGGTTGTCGTCCCCAAGAAGGGCGGCAAGGAGCGCATGTGCGTTGACTTCACCAGCCTCAACAAGTTCTGCCCTCAAGATCCATTTCCACTGCCCCACATTGATCAGATCGTGGATTCCACCGCTGGGTGCGATTTGCTATGCTTCCTGGATGCCTTCTCAGGCTATCATCAGATCAAGATGGCAGCCGAAGACGTGGAAAGGACGGCCTTCATCACCCCCTGCGGCATATATTGCTACGTCTGCATGCCTGTCGGTTTAAGGAGCGCGGGCGCAACCTTCCAACGGCTAATGCGCATCATGCTGGGGCCTCAGATGGGGAGGAATGCGGAGGCCTACGTCGACGACATCGTGGTCAAGTCTCGCGAGGCTGGATCCCTCATCACGGACCTCCAGGAAACATTTGCCAACCTACGCAAAGTCAACCTCAAGCTCAACCCTGAGAACTGCTTCTTCGGAGTCCCCTCCGGCAAGCTCCTCGGCTTCCTAGTCTCACACCGTGGTATCGAGGCCAACCCAGAAAAGATCAAGCCCATCGAGAAAATGCGTCCTCCCCGAACCCTCAAGGAAATGTAGCGTTTGGCAGGATGCATGGCCTCTCTGGGGCGTTTCATCTCCATGTTTGGCGAGCGAGCCCTGCCCTTCTTCAAGCTCCTAAAGAGGTCTGGCTCCTTCAAATGGACTCCTGAGGCAGACGCCGCCTTTGAAGCCCTCAAGAGGTACCTCACGAGCCCGCCCATCATGGTCGCACCGCGCTCTCGCGAGCCCTTGCTCCTGTACTTGGCGACCACCGCCCCAGACGGCCAGCGCGGCGCTGGTGGCGGTGCGGGAGGAGCGCGTCTGTGCTAAGGAAAAGCCCTCCGAGCCTCGTGACCTTCCCGAGCCTCGTGAGGCCACCAATCCTCGTGAGCCCTCCGGGCCTCGCGAGCCTCCTGAGCCTCGTGAGATTCCCGAGCCTTCCAAGCCTCGCGAGCTTTCCAAGCCTGGAGAGCAAGCTGCCGCCACAACTACGCGCCTCGTCGAGCACCCCGTGTACTTCATCAGCACCGTGCTAAGGGACGCGCGCGAGCACTACCCCATGCAGCAGAAGCTCCTCCTCGCGTTCCTCGTCGCCTCTAGGAAACTGCACCCCTACTTTCAGGGTCATCCCATCAAGGTCATTTCCTCCTACCCCTTGGAGCAAGTTGTGCGCAGCCCAAACGCCGCCGGCTGCGTCGTCGAATGGAACATTGAGCTGCAAGCCTTCCAGCTGGAGTTCTCCACCCCCAGAGTCATCAAAGGCGCGGCTCTGGCCAACTTCGTAGCAGAATGGACGGACACGTACGAGGAGGAGCCTCGCAAGGCCCAGTTCCTCCTGCCAGGGGATTGGGCACCCGACGGATGGACCATGCATTTCGACGGCGCCTTCTCCCAACAGGGCGCGGGGGCTGGGGTCATGCTCACCTCGCCAACAGGAGACAGGCTCTACTACGCCGTACAGCTCTGCTTCAGGCACACCGACAAGGTCTCCAACAACATCGCAGAGTATAAGGGCCTCATCGCCATCGTCAAGGCCACGTTCGCCCTTGGCATCAAGCGTCTGACTATCAAGGGCGATTCGCAACTCCTCGTCAACTTCTCCAACAAAAGCTACAAGCCCAAGGATGAGCACATGGCCGCCTACCTGGAAGAGGTACGTAAGCTTGAGAAGTGTTTTCTTGGACTGGAGCTAAAGCACGTCCCCCGCAGCGGCAACAAAGAAGCCGACGACATCGCCAAACGAGCATCTCGCCGCAAGCCTCAGAGCCCCGGCGTCTTCGAGGAAAGGCTCCTCAAGCCATCCGTTGCACCTCCTGCCGCGAGAACGGCGCTCCTTCGCGAGGAACTCCCGCCTGCACCACCCACGGGCGCGCCAGACTGCGGCCCGGCCTCAGGAGCCCGCCTGCTGCTGGCGCTGGAGCCTCAGGCGGATAGCTGGGCCGCGGAGTTCAAGGCTTACTTGCTTCGCGGTACCCTCCCGGAGAAAGACTCGGAAGCAGAGCGCGTGGCCCGGCAGGCCACCACTTACTGCCTACATGATGGCGAGCTGTACCGCAGGCGCCCCAATGTTGTCTCGCTACGGTGCATCTCTGAAGAGCAAGGGCGCGAGTTGCTTGCCGATATCCACGGAGGAGACCGCGGTCACCACTCCTCGTCACGCACCCTCGTCGGCAAGGTGTTCCGTAGCGGCTTCTACTGGCCCACTGCGCTGCGCGACGCTACCGCACTGGTCCAAGCCTGCGAGGCCTGCCAATTCCACGCCAAGCAGATCCACCAGCCGGCGCAGGGCCTCCAGATGATTCCCCTCTCATGGCCCTTCGCGGTCTGGGGGCTGGATATCCTAGGGCCCTTCCCCCGCGCGGCTGGCAGTTACCGCTACCTCTACGTCGCCATCGACAAGTTCACCAAGTGGGCAGAAGTCGAGCCGGTGTGCACCATCCCAGCAGGCACCACCGTCAAGTTCATCAAGGGCCTCATGAGCCGCTTTGGAGTTCCCAACCGCATCATCACCGACAACGGCTCCCAGTTCACAAGCGGCCTCTTCAAGTCCTACTGTGCCAGCCTCGGCACGCAGATCTGCTATGCCTCGGTGGCGCACCCGCGAAGCAATGGCCAGGCCGAGCGTGCCAACGCCGAGGTCCTCAAGGGCCTCAAAACAAGGTGCTTCAAGAAGAAACTTGAGGCTTGCGGCAAGGGCTGGCTCGATGAGCTGCAGTCCATGCTGTGGTCCATCCGCACGACGGCAAGCAAGCCTACCGGCGAGACACCCTTCTTCCTTGTCTACGGCGCTGAAGCGGTCCTCCCATTGGAGCTTAAGCACGGTTCCCCGTGAGTCCTTGCCTTCGATGAGGCGCGTCAGGATGGCTCGCGGGAGACCGATCTGCTACTCCTCGAGGAGGGCTGCCGTCAGGCTGCTCTTCGTGCCGCGAGGTACCAGCAGGCCTTGCGTCACTACCACAGCCGCAGCATCCGCCCTCGTACTCTCGAGGTCGGCGACCTCGTCCTGCGTAGGAACCACTCCAGAGAGGGACTTCACAAACTCTCACCCATGTGGGAAGGCCCTTTCCGGGTCACTCATGTCTCCAGGCCTGGCTAAGCCCGGCTGGAGACGGAGGACGGAGTTCCTGTGCCTAACGCCTGGAACATCCAACACCTCCACAAGATCTACCCGTGACCCTCACGCGTACGAACGAAATGGGGATGTACACGCCCTGGAGCCTCTCATTGCGTTCGCCTGATGGGCCCGCGAGAGCTTCCGCCCACGCCCAAGTGGAAGCCCCATGCTCCGCGCTGGCGGAACGATCGACCCGCGATCATACCCACACCCCTGTGGAAGCCCCATGCTCTGCGCTAGCGGAACAATCAACTGAGGGCGCCCCACGGGTTGCACCAACCTCAAGCTGACCCGTGCCGGACACGACAGCACTCTTTTCCTCATTTTGATGTGTAATTGAGGGCTCCCCACGGGTTGCACCAACCTCAAGCTGACCCGTGCCGGACACGGCAGCCGCATCTTGTTTTGGTTATGTAATGGTTGCTATCTTGCTTCAGTAAAGCTTCAGTTTCCTTACATGGCATTCTGTTTTGCCCTTGGCCCACGGGCCTCGCGCGCTCACGACGTCCCTCATGAGCCTCACACGAGTGGGGGCTGGACACTGTGCCTGTGCTCAGGTCAGTCCCAGTAGCGCTGAAAAACCCAAGCAACCGAGCTCTGGCTCGCGGGCCTGCTCCCGTGCACGCCACCCCACCAAGGTCCTTGGTGTCTTGTCTCCTCGCGTAATACCCATGAGCGAATCGACGACCGCGCGCTGCCCTGTCGTGAAGTGCTCTGCGTGCAGTTATCCCAGGAGCAGGTTCCCTGAAAGGTCTCGTGAGAACGCCTCGCGAGGTGGCTCCCTCAGGGCCTCAGGAGGCCAGCAGGCCCCGCCTCGGGAGCTAACCCTCGGCGGCCGTCCCAGCAGGAGATCTCACGAGCGGAACCCTCACGAGGCGCACCATACAAGAGATGGCCCACCAGACACTACCCTGTACAGAGCTAAGTATCCCGTCTAGCGAGCCGCCCTCACCGTCTCTCAAACTCTCTCCCCTCGCGATCTCGCTGGGTGCTAGCATTTTTCTTCTGTGTGAGCCGCTTGCACGCCAAAGAGGGGCTCCCTGAGCATCGCGCCTCAGGAGCCCTCACTAGCTCCCGGTGCCCCTCACCTCCTGTCCTTGTACCGGCATCGCGACCGGACATACCAGCGACGGCTGAGGCCCGCTCGGGGGCTGGGTCATGACAGCGTAGAGCGCTGGGGCGAACAATGGAAAAAACAGCCTCACGAGAGGACGTCGGGGGAGAATGCATACATCTCGAATCACAAAAGCAATAAGTTAAGCATGGAAGATACTTTTTTCACGACCCCGTGGGCCTACATCGGTGCAATGCAGGAAAATAAAAAGAAAGCAGGGGCCTAGGCGAGGCGCTGTCACCCCCAAGACTCCAGCGCGGGCGCCGCGCGCGTCCCCAAGAAGGCGCTACAGGCAGGTGCGGCTCCGTCACCGCGCGCACGATGCCCGCCGCCAGGGGTTCCGGAATTGTCGCCATGCGCGCCTAGTCGGAGTCCTCGTCCTCGCTCTTATTGCGGGAGGAGTCGTCGTCGCTTCCGCCCCCGCCGGGGGGGGGCGGCACTGCTGGAGCTGTCGTCTTCGCTGGAGGAGCCGCTGTAGCTGCCATCCTCGCTCTCCGCGCAGCACTCCAGGCGGCTGCCGGAGATCCCGAAGATCTTCACGAAGAGTGTGGCGGCCCCGTCATACTTGAATTGGAGGACGTGCCCCTGCTTCAGGCCGTGGGCGAGGGCGAACGACTTCCACCCCTGCCGCAAGAACATGAAGCCCGAAGGAGTGAACTCCGTCGCCACCTAGGATGGGCCGTTGTAGCAGCCCTCGGCCTGCACCCACAAGCCCAAGGGCGCGCGCTCCACCACCGCTGCCGCGAAGGAGTCCGGGAGCCGGAGCTAGGTGCAGGGGATGCGGTGCATGTTTACGATGAATTCATGCGCCGCCTCCGCCGAATGGCTTCTCGCCTGGGGCGGTAGCGCGGCCACTCCGCCGCGGCCGCCTCGGCCTCGCACGCCTCGCCCTCCGCGCCCGTGAGCGGCTCCCCTTCCGCGATTGCTGGGCCCGGCGCCGGCAACCGTCGGGGAGCGCCCGCGCCCCCAGGGCGGAACCTGGGAGGCAGCAGCGGAATCACGGCCGCGCCCTCTCCCCCTCACCATCTCTGTGGCGACTCTAGCAAGAAGGTGAAGGAAGTTGGAGGAAGGAGAAGATGGGTGGAGGGCTCCGGCTTCCCTCTTCCCCTCTTTATGCTCGGCGCGGAGCTCCTCCCGTCGCTCCGCCTTCTCCGGCGTTGGGAGTTGGAGCAACAGCAAGTATGAAGGAAGGCAATGATGGCTTCGCGTCGCCCGCGGGCAGATTTTATGTCAGCGCGGGCAGTTACCAAGGCATCGTGGGAGAAGTGGAGGCGCCCCGCGTCACATCGTGTGCCACGCGTCGCACCTGGCCCCAGGAGGTTAGGGCCCGCGCCATTTCGCTCCCCCAGTAGGTGGGTACGTGCGCGCCGCGGGCCCGGGGGCTACTGTCGGGTCCATGGAACCCGGGGTATCCAGGCCTGTCTGCCTTTGGCCCAGGGTGCAACGCCTGGCATGGGCCCAGCAGGCCGTCTTCACCAAGTACCTCACCAAGACCCCTCATGAGGCCCTGGCCTCCTGAGGACCCCTCCTCAGGGAGCGGCAAGCAAAGCTCAGCATCACCAAGAACGGCCTCGCGAGGTCCTCTCGCGAGGCGAGCTCCTGAGGTGGCCTCTCGAGGCCCCTTCCCGCAGGCGCTCAAGACGAAGGCCGTTCGGCGTTGCCGCGCGGTCTGGGGCTCATCACGTGGGTGACGCGCGTGGCGAAGAGCAGCGGCAGAGGCCGCGCCAGCAGGCGCGGATGAAGACGGTTTCCTCTTTTGTGTTAAGGGAGTAGGGCCAGCTATCTACTCCCCAAAGCAACCCCAAAGGTTGCCCGATCGGCGAAGGAAGACCAAGACGGCGGGCGCGCAGGACGGAGGTCATCACCGAGCCCACCGGCGCGTCATGGATCACGCTTTGGCAGGCGAAGACCGCCTTTAGTCAGGATAGCCTGAGCGCCTGTCCCCTTTCAAAAACCCGCCAAGTGTGGCAACCCTTCCCGCCTAAGTTTTGAGGGGGAAGAGGACCAAGGCGGGTATAAGGGGGGCAGAGCTGCCTTTGTAGAAGAGATCGGATCGGCTCCCACTCTCATCATCCCCAACCTTGTACTCTCTCTCTAGCACCAAAGCAATCCCAACCAAGCAGGAGTAGGGTCTTACACCGCAAGGTGGCCTGAACCTGGGTAAACTGCTGAGTCCACGGTCCGTTCCTCGCCAGCGCGCTCTTGCCGTAGCCTCGCCGTCGCTTAGCCGTAGTAGGAGACGAAGTAGTAGAACGAGCTCACCCCAGTGTTCGAACCTTTGGGTCCCCGGAGCCCGACTTCCGACACTCAGGTACTTCTTTCCTTGATAGAATCTGTCTTCTCACAATATCTTGAGTCCTTGCATAAGTTCTTCCGGGGCTTGAGAAGTCTGACGCCAATTCTAAACAACTGTCGTATATCTCATGGTGGGACAACGATTAATGGTTCCTGCAGGAAAATGGTCTGGGTTGAATCTCACCGTATATCCTACGTTTGGCAACGACTGCCTGGTACCAGGGTTTCTTAACATACCATTCTAAGGCTTAAATAAGGTTCCAACGATCATCGTCTCTCCACTATGGGTAAGTCACTCCAGATTTACCATTCCAAATAGCAAAGCGAATGACAAGAGTAAGTCTGTATGGTGATCAATCCATTCCGCACCCAAATCATTACCCTGTATAAGGTTTAGTGAATCTCGCATTTCTAACACTCGGGCATTCTCACAAGCATTGCAGAATTTCTCTTGTCCTCGAACTGGGTTCGGGTAAATCCATTGGTTCTACAAGCCAAATATAACATCTATCGTTTCTTCACAACTCTCAGGTTTTTGTGTAACCCCCTATGAAACGTCTGTTGGTCAAATCACAGCTTCTTCCAGAATTCTTCCTTCAACAAGATTGTGCTTGTACCTTGGTCATATCCTGGGCCTCTAGGTTATGGGTCCACTTCAGCACTTGTATAGTTTTAACCCATCCGTGGAGTTACAACTGTTCCATATTCCACCATTACACTTCCTCTAAATCCAATAGTACTTCATTCTGTCATACTCTTGGGGTAACCACGAAATCAAACTTATTTCGTCCAAACTCCACTTAGTGGAATACATTTTCCTTTCCATTGGTCTGGTCTTCACACAGAGAAATATCACCATGAAATGCACAAAGTCATCCATAAATCGTATTCTTTTCATATCAAATCCTTTATTACATCATTAATCATTTCTCAAAACTCCAATCAAAAGTACTTTATTACAAATGATGCCATCCACATAGTTGGTATGGTCAAGCATGACTTCCCCACTCCTCGTCTTCCTCCTCGGCACCGTCGCGCCATTGCGAACTCGCCGTCACCACACAGCGCCGTCCGAGCTCTCGCATCGTCGCCAGAGTCCACCCAGCCCTGCTCGGTCGCATCCGCAACACCTCAACAACTGCAAGCTTCACATACAGATCTGTAAGTTCCGTCCGCCATTGTTGCAGTTTCTTCACCAATCTTTGCTTGTTCTTCATTTTATCAACTAGTAGATCCACAAATGCCTACATGTTTCTGCCTTTGTAGTTTATCGAATCAGTCCGCAGTATTTCCCGTGTTTGTAGATCTTCTGCTCGACTCGAAATGGATCCCATTGTAGTTTATCTCATACTGTGAAGAACAGACCTAGGTTTTATTCTTTCATTTTAAGCCATTTTTTAGATCTGCAAAAATTCCTCAATCCATTCGAAACCTGTTTACCGACTCACAGTCCAGACCACTTCCAGCACTTGTAAAAATCTGTCACTTCAATATTGCCAGCTTATCTTACCCTGTAATTTGCAGCCCAGGAATATACCGGCTTATCTTTTTGCTTTATGGTGATCCGGAATTTTTTTAAATTGCTGGCTTATAGTGTTCCTTTATTTCTCTTGCAGCTGAACCCATGGCCCCAAAGGTTAAGATTGTCAATTGGGCAAAGTCCAACATGTCAGAACTCAGGTTACAGGCCTTAGTGGAATCTGGGTTACTGCCATCTAAGGAGGAAATTGGATGGCGAGCCCCTGAGGAAGAAATTCACCCTCAGCCAGAGCAAAACGAGATTATCCTATTTGCTGATCATCTGGACCGAGGTTTCCGTCCTCCCGGCTTGAATTTTTTTCGGGATGTGCTTCATTTTTTCAACATCATACCTCAAGACGTGGGTCCCAACTCCATTCACAATTTGTGCCAGTTCCAAGTGTTCTGTGAAATTTACCTGCACCTTGAGCCATCTATCAGCTTGTTCCAAGAATTTTTCTATCTGAACCACCAAACAGAACACAAGGACGGACCAAGCCTAGAACTTGGCGGAGCCACCATCCAGCGAAGGAAGAACACAGCCTTCCCCGATGCCAAGCTGGCAAGCCACCCTAAGGGATGGTATAAGACTTGGTTTTACTGCAAGGATACTTCCCCAGACAGGCAACGCCCACTTCTGGGTTATCAGGCAAGCCGGCTTGAGGCCACCATTGTCTTCCCGGGCTTCGCCGCCAAAGAAGAAAGGAAAACTCTGGAACCCTTATACACCAGAATAAATGCTTTAACTGCCCATGGCCTCACCGGTGTTGACCTGACCCGGACTTGGGTAGAATGGCGCATCCAACCTCTGAGCCTGAGGAACCGGCTCTTGCACACCCACTCAGGCGAGCCAGAAGACTCGCTTTGATTCAGCCGGGTCAACCTCCAGGAAAAGGATGTCCTAAAATTCGCCAAGAAGCTACTTGGTGAAACAAATGATGACATTAAGCTCGTGGGACTTGCTCCCTTTAAAGCAAACAACCCGACACGCGCGGTAAGCTGTCCTTATTGTTGCCCTTCATCTTGTTCATACTGCGTTTCCTTTGTCACAGTTTTTTTCCTTATCAACCTGCCATCGTGCAGGAAAACTCTGATTGGTGGAAGGTCGAACTTCAAGACCCCACTCCTCCTCGAGAAGATAGCAAAGAAGACCCAGAAGATGGTGATGATCAAGAGGTAGAACTCGACTCCCTTGGTCGTCTATTTAACCAACTTGCTGACGCCACCTCTTCTTAGGAACAGGCTGAAACTAGCCACACCGGTGAGCAAGAGGTAACTTTGATCTCTTCAGACTCCGACTCACCAATACTCGTCCGAAAGAAAAACCGGGTTGCAGTTTGGAAAGTCCCATTTTCACATCGAGATGCTCATTTAGACCCACAATTTCTTTTGAAGAAAACGCAGCACACAGGAACTTCCAAACGGAAGACCCGGAGCAGCGAAGGAGAGCTGAGCGGCAGGTTACCAGATGAGCCGCCAGCCCAAAGAGCTCGCTCAGAAGTACCTCACAGCCCCACTGCTTCACTTCCGCAAGCCGTCCTTTTCAAGGCACCACTCCCTCGTGATGACTCAGCATATATCACCCCCCACCTCAGATGAATCCAGCGCTACTCAAGCATTGGCCTTTAACATCAATCCGAGGTAAAAATACATCACTTGCCTCTCAAGTCTATTACTTTGTTCCATCCATTAACTATTCCTCTATTTTATAGCGCTAAAGCCATCAAGAAGAAGACCACTGCCAGGTTCTCTGACCCTACCCTTGGGCTAGAGGATTTGTCTCATGAAGCTGCCACAGCCAACCCGGTCATTCCGGACAAGCCGGTTATCCAAGATGCACCGCCCCACCAAGACTCTGCCATAAGCCCTGCTCACACATCTCCTCCCCTGGCTGATCAAGAGAGGGAGAATATAATAGAAGAACAACCCACTGATCTGGCTCAAGATGAGATTGCCATCACTGGAGAAAATCAAAACCCTCCACCAGAAGCTTCTACTGCCTTGACCAAAATTCTTGCCAAGGCTGAATCTCCAAGGAAAGAAAAAGGGAAGGCGGCTCTTCATTACAACTCATTTGAGGACCAAGACATCAGTTCCTTTCATCAAGCTGTCTTGACCCGGCTATCTGAAAGCCGGGATACTGAAATTGCGATGGTAGCATCTCTGAAGCAAAAGTACGAGGTAATTTCTTTCTCCTATCCCTACATATACATGCATCCCCCAAGTACCAGGTTATTATATCATGATGACCAGGGACTTATATGCACCTTCGTGATTTGTGATCAACCTGTAGCCCCCAAGGGCCGACTCATCATGATATGATGAGCTGGGTCTCTGTGTGTATACATAAAACAATTTATGCATTAGCCCCTAAGTGCCATCTGGAATACTTGTATCTTCATGGGACTTGTTGTATCCAAGATAGCGCTGATATATGTAGCCCCCAAGTGCCGAGTTGTCCAGTATGGCGGCTTGGGACTATGACAGTATATTCTGTAACATTTGTAAAATTGATATGCAGGACATGCTGAATGATGCTGAGGCTAAGACGGCTGACTTCCAGAGAGCCATGAAAAAGGAGAAGAAGCAGCGGGAACATGCAGAAAACTTATCCAATGATCTACAGAAATCCTTGCTCAATGCATCCACGCCTTGGAGCAAACCAAGTGTGACGCCCCCGACTTAATCGTGCACTAACCATACACGCAAATGCACATGATCAAGCCTAGGGACTCACTTGAAGATATCACAACACAACTCTACACAAAAAAAATAATTCAAGCTTTATATTACAAGCCAGGGGCCTCGAGGGCTCGAATACATAAGCTCGCTGTCATACAAGCATCAGCGGAAGCATTAGATATCTGAGTACGGATATAAAAAGAAAACAGATAAGCCTTAAGAAGGCGAGGCAGAACAATGACAACGATCGAAAAGGCGCAGGCCTCCTGCCTGGGAGCCTCACTACAGGAATCAGGCACTTTGCCGTCTGCCATGGCAGACGGCAAAGGAATGTCTGGCGGACGGCAAAGGCCTTTGCCGTCAGCCAGCAGACGGCCCCACTTCCGGCTGAATGAACTACGGCAGAGGGCTGCTTTGCCATCTGCTTAAATAAAGCGGACGGTAAAGAAGTTTGCCGTCAGCCATACTAAGCAAGCAGACGGCAAATGCCTTGGACGGCAAAGGGATAGGGTTAGGCCCGTTAGGTGGCTAACGGCGTACTTTGCCGTCTGCCAGCAGACGGCAAAGGCGCAAAGTTCTTTGCCGTCTTCCAGCTGACGTCAGCTGACGTCAGGCGTCAGCTGGGGCCAATGCATGCCCTTTGCCGTCTGCCAGCAGACGGCAAAGCACACCAGCCTTTGCCGTCTGCTGGCAGACGGCAAAGTGCCCAAATAGGCCAGCCCAGGTGCCCCCCAGGTTGCACAGGTAGCTGCCATGTGGCAGCTTTGCCGTCTGCTGGCAGACGGCAAAGTGCCTGTATTGCCCCTGTTAATTCTGTTTCTTCTTAAATTCAATCAATTTCACAGATATATATATATATTCATTTGAAAATACTTTCAACAAGCATACATATCCCTGCCATATGGATATGATCATCCAACACATATATATACCAAATCAAAAGTCCATATCCAACATATATATAGCCAACATATCCAACAATTAAGCAAAAAGTCCATATACAATGGTTTCATCCATACATACATATATAGGTAGCAAGTTTCACATTGTTCATCCTAGAAAATCAAAACAAAAAGGAAGGACAAGGAGAAGAGTAGATTCCATCAACGCAAGCTTCCGTGATCTGAAGCAAATCTGCAAAATGGGAAAGAAGAAAGTTAGAAGAAGAAGACTAGAAGAAGAAGAAGAAGAAGACTAGAGGAAGAAGAAGAAGAGGAAGAAGAAGAAGAATTTTTCTTCTCTTTCTTTTTCTCCTCTTGTTTTTCTTCTTCTTATTGCTTACTTGTGTCATTTTAGAGCTAACCTAGGTAAATAGGTCATTTTGGAGCTAAGTAAGGTTATTATGTCATTTTCGAGGAAAATAAGCTAAGTATATGACATTTTGGAGGTAACCAAGGTTATTATGCCATTTTTTGACCTAAGTATGCTAAGTATGTCATAAATGAACTAAATAAGCTAAGTATAGGTCATTATTGAGCTAACCTAGGTAATTATGCCATTTTTGAGCTAACTAAGCATATTAAGTCATTTTGGAGAAAAAATGCTAAGTGTAGGTCATTTTAGAGCTAACCTAGGTAAATAGGTCATTTTGGAGCTAAACCAAGGTTATTATGCCATTTTTTACGTAAGTAAGCTAATTATGTCATAAATGAACTAGCTAAGCTAAGTATAGGTCATTATTGAGCTATCTTAGGTAGTTATGCCATTTTTTAGCTAACTAAGCATATTAAGTCATTTTGGAGGAAAAATGCTAAGTATAGGTCATTTTAGAGCCATCCTAGGTAAAATAGGTCATTTTGGAGCTAAGTAAGGTTATTATGTCATTTTTGAGGAAAATAAGTTAAGTATATGACATTTTGGAGCTAAACCAAGGTTATTATGCCATTTTTTTACCTAAGTAAGCTAATTATGTCATAAATGAACTAGCTAAGCTAAGTATAGGTCATTTGAGAGCTAACCTAGGTAAAATAGGTCATTTTGGAGCTAAGTAAGGTTATTATGTCATTTTCGAGGAAAATAAGCTAAGTATATGACATTTTGGAGCTAAACCAAGGTTATTATGCCATTTTTGACCTAAGTAAGCTAATTATGTCATAAATGAACTAGCTAAGCTAAGTATAGGTCATTTTTGAGCTAGCCTAGGTAGTTATGCCATTTTTGAGCTAACTAAGCATATTAAGTCATTTTGGAGGAAAAAATGCTAAGTGTACGTCATTTTAGAGCTATCCTAGGTAAAATAGGCCATTTTGGAGCTAAGTAAGGTTATTATGTCATTTTCGAGGAAAATAAGCTAAGTATATGACATTTGGAGCTAAACCAAGGTTATTATGCCATTTTTGACCTAAGTAAGCTAATTATGTCATAAATGAACTAATTAAGCTAAGTATAGGTCATTATTGAGCTAGCCTAGGTAAAATAGGTCATTTTGGAGCTAAGTAAGGTTATTATGTCAGTTTCGAGGAAAATAAGCTAACTATATGACATTTTGGAGCTAAATAGGTCATTTCTTAAGCTAAGTATGCGTTTGTTAAGCAAAACACTAGGGAAAACGTACCGTCATCACGGAGGTGAAGGACCGGTCACGCTAGTGGCAGATGCAGAAGGATCGGTCGATGCTTGTCGGGAGTTCCGCTGCACCAAAGATCATTTGCAATGTCTCGTTAGCATGATGCAACTCAAATGTGAAGACTAGTAACTAATGACCATTCAAATGAAACTCACCGTAACTCCCGAAGCAATGACTGGATCGGTGGAGGGGTCTGACCGTTGCTCTGGCACATGGTCTGCACATTTGGTTTTCACGAGTCAGTCATATTAGTTAGTAATGAAACGAACATTACATGCATGATTTGGCTAATATGCAGAAGAAACTTACCACAAAGAGCTCGTATAAGGCCCGGTGAGACGCGTCGTTCCGGTTCCTCTCCTCCTCCAACAGCGTAGCAGTCCTCTCCTCCAACTCCCTCTCCCTCTCCGCCGCCTGCCTCTTTGCCTCCGCCAGAAGCTCCTGGGTCTTCGCTCTCTCTTTCTCAAGAGCAGCCTACAACACCACTCCTCGTTAGCATTGTAATCATCGACGGCCGCACACACAATGTAATGGAGGAAAGGAATTTGAGTCCGTATAACTAACCTCGATTTGGAGCTCCATTGGCCGTGGACGAGGCCTTATCTCAGGATCGGAGCTCGTCTGGCGCTTCTTGATATCCGGGAGAGTGCTAGGACAACGTATCAGTCCATCCCCAATGGCTATCGAGCCATGGGGCCTCCCGCCACCAGATATCATCACCAGCTCTGGATCAAGAGGTTGCCGGCTCGGGTTAAAGTCCTCCCCTTTCCTCGCCTTCCCCTTGTCTCTGTACCTCACGAGCTTGTTGTGGGAGGAGATGTTGGTGAAGCTCTTTGGATGATCAAGGTCAGACTCAGAGAATGCCTTGGCCTTCTTGTACTTTGTAGTATGGGCCATGCCATAGAGGTCGAACACCTCTGGCACCTCCATCTTGTTGTGTCACGCCTAAAAGAGAGGAACAAAGTATTAGTTAAGGGCTCAAGCTAGCATGAAGAATGGAATTGCATGAATCATGAAGCAAACCACATACCCAGTTTTTCCCGAACTCATATAGGTTGACGCTCCCTTGATGGTGTGGCACACCAACCATTTTGGCACGCCGCTCCTTGGCATTGTTGTGGACGGCTAGCCATTGGGGAGAGCACCACTCATCCACCAACGCCTCCCAACAGTCCATCCTATCCACACACCATCTCGGGGGCACCTAAGTTAGTCAAGAGAAATTTCAGCGCTACGCCTACGAATCAAATCAAGGAAACTAAGTACAAGGCCTTAAGAATAGGTATTTACCTTCATGTACTTCTCCTTACTCAGAAACTTGCCGCGGCACTTCGTCTTGGACCTCTTAATACCAGTCGAGGCGTAGTAGTCTCGAACAGCCTGCACCCGAGCCTCGTGCCGTAAGTTCTGAAGTAGGCACCTGCACTCGGCTTCGATAACCATAGCCGCGGCCTCCTCCTCTCCCTCAAGACACCTGTAGAAGGTCTGCAATCAAACAAGACAACACTGATTAGTACAATAACTCGGTATTGTTGATTTTTAATTCTGTAAAGGAGAAATTACCCAAAACGTCTGGATCACCATCTCAGCCCTTGTGCGGCACAAGACACCGTCAATCCTCTCATGCGGCGGGGCCAGGGCAGCCAAGTACAGCTCCCAGCTCAGTCCGAGCTGTCGAACCTGACCCTCACCGGGCAACGTGACCCACCCCGGGAAGTTCTGCCGGCAAAGCACACCAAGGACGAAGTTGGGCTTGCGGATACCAGGGCCGTGTATCCAACCCCTGCAGTATGACAAGGCCAATGCATTAGATTTTGAAGAAACGTGAAGGCAAAAGGTTAAAAAAGAGTAAATGCACTTACTTCTCCCCATTAGGCGCAATCAACCACCTCTGCTCGCGGGTCGCCGACACGGGCGGGAGCTTTGTACCACCACGCTGGTAGACGTTGCCCCCCTCAACCAGCTCGCCCTCGCTATAGCTATCATCCGAAAAGCGATCCTCGCCACCATCAGCATGGCCACTCGGCTCCGGCGGCCAGTCCCCCCATCGGGTCGACTGCGACGTAGCCTGATCCGTGCTCGGCTCCGGAGTCTCGTGGGACGAAGCCTCTGGGACCGGAGTCTCGTGGGGCGAAGGCTCGGCGACCCGAGGCTCGTGGACCGGAGTCTCGTGGGGCGAAGGCTCGACGACCCGAGGCTCGTCGGCCCGAGGCTCGTGGACCGGAGTCCGAGACGGGTCCACCTCAGACGGAGCAGTCCTGTGGTCGAGTGAATCAGTTGGGGGTGGCGGCGAGGAAGGCGTAGCGGCCTTCCTACCTCTCCCGCCGCCACGGCCACCTCTAGTACCCCTCTTCTTCCCCCGACCTCTCCCGGCCAAAGAAGAAGCGCCCACCGGTGGTGTCTGCATACTGAGATGCAGCGCTCTCCGGAGGTGCTGGGGTGGAATGGAAGCACCCCTCCCATCACGCGCCGAGGAAGGAGCCTCGGAGCGCTCTGGACCCGCGCCCACCATCTGTTAACACCTGCAATGACAAAGAGTAAACGAAATTAGTACAATAAAAAAAATTGAATACCTGACATGAATAATAATATGTATATAATTTAAGTGTATCATCATCATGAACATAATAAAAAATGGAATACCTAACATGAACTAATTAATAATATATATGTACATAATAATAATTGAATACCTGACATGAACTAATATTAATCTTCATCGTCTATATATGCTCCGGGGTCAATAAATGCATCATCATCATCACTATCAGTAATGACGTGCTCATCATCATCATCAATAAATCATCAACATGTGGAAGGCCTCCTTTACGTAATCGGTCAAGCATTGACCGGTCATCCGCAGCAGTAACCTCTTCTTGTTCCGGCTCTTCTTGTTCCGGCTCAGGGGTGAAGTCGGATTCACTGTCGCTGTCTACTTCAATGTTCTGGGGTGAAGTAGAGCGGTTCTTGAAACGTTTTTTGGAAAGACGTGTTTCTTGGAAGAATTCTCCAATATATGTGTCTGGGTTAATGTGAGGTTCATAATCCTCTTCATTGGGGGGAGGTGGTCTAACATGTGGCGGCACTTCATAAACGACATCCCAACCATTGAGATTTGGATCACTTTGACAGGCCCACGGCAGATAGAAAACTTGGGTTGCCTGTTGAGCCGTAATATAGACATCGGGAACATCCAAATGGGTGCTTTGTTTGATTTCGACTAGCCCTATATGTTCATGAGTCCTTCTAGTCTCCTTCGGCTGGAACCAGTAACATTTGAAGACTACGACGTTCGGTGGGTTTGCACCATAGAATAGAAGTTCATAAATTGCTTCAACTATTCCATAATACTCGGTATCTCCTTCGTCGATAGCAGAGACACCACAATTTGTAGACTTTCGGTCGGCCATAGATAGCTCTTTGCCATAGGTACGAAAGCGATACCCGTTGATGTCGTATTTGTCAAATGAACGGACCTTATAGTCAAAACCATTAGCGACTTGTCTCAATTCGGCGTCCATAGACTCTGAATTAGCCTACAAGTTTAATACGAAAGGATTGTTGCATTAGCCGCAATTTAGACGAAGAAATGAAATGGTCTAATGGAAATTACCGTTTGTTTGAACCAAGAGATGAAACCGGGATAGCCGCCTCCATGCTTTGCCAGAAGCTCATACTCTTCGACGGAATCCTTTTGGATCACCGCTCCATAGAAGAATTTGGCGACGTATCGACTGTACGGCCGCACTTCTGTTAGGTTGTTGAAGATATACAACGAAATGGTCCGCCATTCTTCGACATCCAACGATAAGGAATTAGAAGCACCGGCTGGTGCGAGCTTCCCTTTGAATAGGCTGAGGTTGGATCCACCCTTTTTAGGGTCGCCAGCATTGTACCGAGGCTTCGGATTATGCAAATGACAATTTTTGGCTTCGTAGTGTGCTGTCACGAAGTTTGCCGCCTCCTCAGTAATGAATGCCTCGGCCATCGATGCTTCAATTCTACGTTTATTTTTACATTTTGCTCGAAGCGTCTTCTGCATCCTCTCAGTTGCGTAGCACCAACGATTCTGCACGGGCCCCCCCAATCATGCCACGGTCGGGAGATGCAAAATCAAATGCTGCATTGGATTAAAGAAGCCCGGTGGGTAGATCTTCTCTAACTTGCAGACCAACTCCGGCGCCAACTCTTCCATTTCATCTAGCAAGCCAGGCGATAGTTCTTTCGCACAAAGAACACGGAAGAAATAGCTCAGCTCTGCCAGTACTAGCCATTCATCCTCAGGGATAAAGCCACGCAACATCACCGGCATTACCCGCTCAAGCCATATGTGCCAATCATGACTCTTGAGACCAAATATTTTCAATTTTTCAAGACTCGCTCCCCTCTTTAGATTCACTGCATACCCATCGGGGAACATCAACTCCTTTTTCACCCACAGGATAATTTCCCTCATATCTGGCCTTCCAAGATTGAACCATGCCTTTGGCTTCGTCCAGTTCTGCTTTCCTTTCGGTTGTCGCATGTTTTGTAACGGTCTATCACATAGAGCCTCCTGATCGACTCTAGCCTTAGGATTATCCTTTGACTTCCCATCTATGCCGAACAATGTACCAAAGAGGGCCTCGGTGACATTCTTTTCAGTGTGCATCACGTCGATGTTGTGTGGGCAAAGGAGGTCTGTGAAGTAAGGCAGATCCCACAAGCATGTCTTGTGAGTCCAGGCGTGTTCCGAATTATACCCCTTGAAATACCCTGGACGCTCTGGATCCGGCTCGAGAGCATTTAACTGATCCAGGGTCTGTTGGCCTGTCAACGCAGGTGGTGCAGAGTTTTTGACAACTCTACCTTTGATGAATTTCTTCTTATCTTTTCTGAACTTATGGCGAGGATCCAGGAACTGTCTATGCAAGTCGAAGCAAGAATACTTGCGACCCGCATCCAGCCAATGAAACTCAAGAGCTGCCTTGCATGTGGGGCATGGGAACCGTCCATGCACACACCAGCCAACGAATAGCGCATACGCCGGCAAGTCATGCATCGAGTACATGTACCACACATGCATTAGGAAGTTTTTTTTGTAGCGGCGTCGTATGTCTTGATCCCATTATCCCAAGCTTCTTGCAATTCATCCTTAAGCGCCTGCATGTACACATTCATACTCTTCCCCGGATAGTTGGGCCCCGGAATTATCAATGTCAGGAAAATGTTTTTTCTTTGCATAATCTGTCCGGGGGGAGATTGAGTGGAATGACAAATACAGGCCAACAACTATATTGGGCTGCCATCATACCAAACACATTGAACCCATCCGTGCTGATGGCGACTCGAGGATGCCTTGGATCTGCCGCTTTATCATGATGTATTGCATCGAAGTGCTTCCACGCAAAAGCGTCTGATGTGTGTACCAACATCTGATTCCCATCTGCATCTAGTTCGGTTCTTTTACCCAATTTGTGCCATGTCATCTGTCTGGCCGTCTCTTCAACCTTGAAAAGACGTTGAAGTCTTGGTATGATTGGCATATACCGAAGAACATTAACTGGGATTTTTGTCTGACTCTTCTCACCCATACCGTTGTCTACCACAACATACCTGGAAGACTTGCAAATGGGACAATAGTTCAAGTCCGCATACTCAAGCCTAAATAAGGCACATCCATTCTCACAGGCATCTATCTTCTCATAGGGCATCTTAAGTACACGGAGGATTTTGTCCGACTGGTACAGGTTTGCAGGCATTACATGGCCTTTGGGTAGAAAGCGTCCAAATAGTGTCATCATCGCGTCGTAGCATTCTCTGCCCAAGTTGAATTGAGCCTTCAGAGCCATTACTTGTGCGATGGCATCCAGCTGACAAAGCTCAGTGTGCTCGTGGAGAGGACGTTTTGAAGACTCCAATATATCATTGAATGCCTTTGCAGATTCCTCCATCTCATCGTCCGAATCCCGAGCATCATCAAAGTCTTCCACCATGTCTTCGATCCCAGTACCATGCTCGTCGGTGCGACGACGGCCCACCTCAGCTCTGGCACGTTCGGCAGACTCACCATGAAATGTCCAGACCGTATAAGCAGGCATAAAACCCCACTTTTGCAGGTGTTTACTCATTTCAAGCTCTGTCCCCTTATGATAGTTGTCGCACCGGACACAGGGGCACCAGGTTTTTCTCTGGCCATTTGCAAATGCGGCTCTCACAAACCCCTTGGTTTTTGTTAACCATTCATCGGTCCTGTCTTTCTGACTAGTGTGACCGGTGTACATCCACGCACGATCACTCATCTTGCCTAGCTACTGGACACACAAGAAATATATTCATAATTCAGCAAACCATATTCATCAGTTAATGGAGTTTGTCGGTTTTATTACGTCCATGCAACCTAGACGCTAATAGGTAAAGATAGGTCCTAATCCCACCCGAGTATGTGTAGATTGGGTTCATTTTCCCATGCTCTGCTCCAGATCCGACGCAAAATTTCGGCAGCACCTCCCCGCTGTTCTCCTGATACACGTCTCGGCAATAAGCAGAGAGGATGTGTACCCGGAGAACAATAGGGAGGCACTGACGAAATTCTGCATCGGATCTGGAGCAAAGCATATGGGAAAATGAGCCCAATCTACACATACTCGGGCTGTCCATGGATAACGTTGGACAATTCGAAAGAATCACGGTTATAAATATGCAAATGTATGCATATTTATAGATGTAACCCTTTCGAACGGGAGACGCATAGTGGTCACGCATACTGATGATTGAAGACACCTATAGCTAGCAAGTTTCATCGGCACGAAGACTGGAACAGAGTAAATGAAGGGGGGAGGAGGAGATGTCATTTGTGCTCACCCACGAACGCAGGGGCGGAGCTCGTCGAACGCACGGGGAGGTCGTCGAACACCGGACCCTCGCAACGACGAAACAACTGCACATTTAAATCCACCCGATCAACACAAATATATATGATGTTTTTCATAACAAAATCAGAAAATATATGACCTAACTCATAATTCACAAATATATGAAGGGGTGTCGGGTCGGGGTGTCGGGGTGTCGGGTCGGGGTGTCGGGGTGTCGTGGTGTCGGAGTGTCGGGTCGGGGTGTCGGGGTGTCGTGTCTTGGTGTCGGGGTGTCGGGGTGTCAGGGTGTCGTGTCGGGGTGTCGGGGTGTCGAGGTGTCGTGTCGTGCTGTCATTTAGGGTTCCATCGACGCCGAGGAACCCCCAAACCCAAATAGCCGTCATTTAGGGTTCCATCGACGCCGAGGAACCCCCTAACCCGCTCGTCCCCGGGCGCCCTCAGGTATGGCGATGCACGGTCGATGGGTCAGCACTCGGACCGGGGGATTCTCGGCCTGGGCGACGGCGCCGGGACCGGCGGGACCCACTGGCTCCACCATCTATCCCCTCGGCGACCGGCGACCCTCGACCCTCTGGCCCGACCCTCGACCCTCTGGCCCGACCCTCGACCCCTTGGCGAACGGCGATCCTCGACCCTCGTTCCCGACCCTCTACCCTAGTTTTGGCGACCGACGATCCTCGACCCGGTTCCGTCGGCGCCGACGCACCCCTCAACCCGGTTCCGGATCCTCAACCCGGTTCTTCTTCTTCTTCTTCTTCTTCTTCTTCTTCTTCTTCTTCTTGTTTTCTTCTCCTCCTCCTCCTCCTCTTCTTCTTTTCTTCTCTTCCTCCTCTTCTTCTTCTTCTTCCTCTTCTTCTTCTTCTTCCTCTTCTTCTTCTTCCTCTTATTTTCTTTTATTTTTTTCATCTTTCTACTTTCTTCTTACCCTAAACTAAACCTCAACTAAACTAAATCTAAACCTAAACCTAAAAAACAGAAAAAAAAACTAAACTAAACTAAACCTAAACTAAATCTAAAAAAACAGAAAAAAAGAGGAGAAGTGCTCGCCTTGGGAGGGGGGCGGTCGGTGGAGGGGGTCGGTGGAGGAGGGGCCCGATGCAGGAGAGCCTCCGTAGGGGAGGGGGCGGCCTGGGCAGTGCGGCGTGGGGCAAGGCGGCCGCGGCAGGCGGCGGGTGGCCTGGGCAGGCGACGGACGAACTGGGTAGGCGGCGGGCCGGGGCGGCGGGGGGTCAGGGGCGACGGTGGCGGTGGGGGTCGGGGGCGGCTGCGGTGTGGGGGTCGGGGGAGAGAGATCGAAGCAGAGAGAGAAGAGAGAGAGGAGGGGTGGGGGTGACGGCTGTTAGGTACTAACCTCTCTGCCGTCTGCTAGCAGACGGCAAAGAGGTGGGGGGTGGGCCTCCACTGGACCCCACCCACTTCTTTGCCGTCTGCTAGCAGACGGCAAATAAGTGGCTGATGGCAAATATGATCTTTGCCATCAGCCAGTTCTTTGCCGTCTATTTTTTGAAAGCAGACGGCAAAGACCTCCTTTGTCGTCTGCTAGCAGACGGCAAAGAAGTGGCTGATGGCAAATCCTCTGATTCCAGTAGTGCCTTCTAAGTACTCCTGGTCGTCGGCGGTATCCACGTAGTAGTACGCTCCTCCAGAGGGGTAGTAATAGTCGTCGGTGGTAGCAGCTGGCTCCGGGGCTCCATCATCTGGTCGCAGGTATTGGGTATGGGAAAAAGGGAAGCAAAGCAACCGTGAGTACTCATCCAAAGTACTCGCAAGACTTACATCAGATCTAAACTACATATGCATGGGTATCAAAGAAGGGCTGTATCAGTGGATTAGACTGCAGAAATGCCAGAATAGAGAGAAAGGTCTAGCCTATCGAAGACTAGCATCATCAGCGGTCTTGCAGCATAAGAAGAGTGCAGATTAGTACACAATTAAAGTAGCAAGCATGTTGTAGCAAAGCCTAGGGATCCTTCCTCGACTCCCTGCGAGAAAGCGATCCCGGAGCTTCAATTAATTAAAAGTATCCAGTTCAAGTAGTAGTAGATCGGGATACAACACCGAGCGTCCAGTTACCGTGGACACGGCTATTCGAATAGATAATCTTCCCTGCAGGGGTGCACTACTGTTACCCAACACGCTCGATTAACTCTGGCCGGACACACTTTCCTGGGTCATGCCCGGCCTCGGCTGGTCGACACACCGCAGCCCTACCTAGAGCTCAGCAGAGAGGTCCCCGCCTGTCTACATCCTAAGTGCTCAGGGGTCCCGGGCCCATCGCCCTTTGCACTCCGGGGCATTGTGATCAGGGTGAATACCAGCGCTAACGGCACGATCCGACCGTGCCACAATGCTGAACTGGACGTCTGACAAAGCTTTCGGCTGATACATATGGTGCAGAGGGCCCCATTAAACCATTATCCCGCGTGGTGGTAGTGCGTATAGGCCAGTGGCCAACTCAGATCAATACCCAAATCCATTAGTGCATTATTACGAGCTCGCGGTGACGATCAGTACTCCTGTCGCCCCGTCTCGAGGAAGTGCAACAAGGGTCAGGCCCATCCCTCTCTAGGGCGGTCTCTGCCTGCCCGGCCGCGCCTCGTAATTATCTCGCGGGTACCCTCCAGGTCAACCCGACTTCACATCTCTCGCAGGTACCCCTCGGGGTCGACCCGACTTCACCCAGTAACTGTAGTAAAATTCCGGTAACTGTGTGTTCAGAACATCAAGAAGGAATCCGAGGAATCACCCTCGTTGGATTCCTACTCGATGTACCCGTCAAGGTGAACCCGGAGGAATCACCCTCGATGTTATTCACACTTGCGGGGTTGCACGACAGAAGCTTCGTCGGAGGTGGTGAAAGAGGAATCACCCTCGGTAACCCACGACCAAATAGCTGTACTACAGAGGCAATATCGGGAGTGGGATAAGAGGTATCACCCTCGGCACTTGATATTAGCTCTGCAGAGTCGAGCAACTTAGGGGGGTGTGTAGTGCTGTGCTGTTCTCAGCCCGACGATCACATCGATCGGGGCACTAGTAGCTAAGCGGGGCAACTAGGACAAAGAAGAGGGTCACAGATGGATTACCAACCAAACTATACTAAGTATCTCGGAGAGCAGGCAGGTATCAATAACAGTTACAAAAACAGGCTATGCAGCAGATTAGGATAAAACAGAGTAGTAGCAAATTCTAATGCAAGCAGGAGGGAGAAAGAATAGGTGATATAGGCATGCTCAAGAGGGTTTGCTTGCCTGGTTGCTCTGCGGCAAAAGAGGGGTCTTCGATGGAGTAGCAGTCCTCGGGGCAACGTCGGTGCCGGAATCTACCGGATAGAGGAGGGGGGGGGAAACAGATAAATAAACAACATACAAATGCAACACAGAGCATGGCATGCTAAAATGCAGTGCAGGGGTGACCTAATGCATCTCTAAACCATTTTAGCTATTTTAGGATTTAAGTTGGAATTATTATCCGGTATGGATGCACTATTCATCTACCGGAAACGGACGAAAAATTGCGGGTTATCCTATGTAGAGGGTCCCGACACAAAAACAGATGGCACGATCGGATTCGTGGGATTTTTCTGAGCAACTTTCATGTAGAAAGTTTTTCGATCCGAGCTACGGTTTAATTCCTACGAATTTTGCAAGTTTTAACAATTTCCTGAAATTATTTAATTAAACAGAAATGCCAGAAATGGAATATGACGTCATGCATGCACAAGCATTACGTCAGCGGTCGGCTGACCAGCTGACTGGTCAAACAGGCAGGTGGGACCCACCTGTCAGCCTCAGAGGGTTTTAAAAGTGATCAATTTAGATTTAACAGAGGTAATTAGCTAGTGGGCCTGACCTGTCAGTGACCCCGAGACTAAATAAATTAGTTAGACTAATTAATCTACTGGTGGGGCCTACTATTAGTGTCACTAATTAAACTAACAGACTAACTAATTAACTGCTAACAGTGCTTAGTCGCGTGGGCCCACTCGTCAGAGACAGAGGTGAACAGTAAGCGCACGTTGACCAAAGTCAACTGGATCAAACGGCGGCAGAGGCCCACTAGCAGCGTCACTGGGCGGGCCCCACACGGTGCCACGTCGGACGCCGGCGCCGGAAAATGCTCCGGCGAGCGCCGGACGCGCCAGGGAGCTCCGGCGAGCTCGGGTTTCGCCTATGGTGGCTCGTTTTCGACGCGGTTTGTTGCAGTCGAACTGCCAGAGCAGCGCGCGTCGAGTGGTGCGACCGGTTGGACTCGGGGGTGGCCGGAACTACGCCGGCGACGAGCCGTGGCGGCGTGGAGTTTCGGGTGAGCTCGGGCAAGCGGCTGCGGGATGAATTCGGCCAAACGGAGCACGTTGGCGGGTCCTACGGAGCTCAAGGAGCTCAACGGTGGAGGCGACTCGGCTTGAGGTGGACGAACGCGACGGCAACGAGCTCACCGGCGGAAGCAGAGAACGGCAATGGCGCGCAGCGTCGGTAGCTGGCTACGGTCGCGGAAACGGAGCTCGGACGGGGGAGAGAGGAGGCAGAGCTCACCGTGTGGACACAAGGGGGTCTGGCATTGGATTAGTAGCAGCAGAGGAGCAGATCGTTGCCGGCGAGCTGCGGTGACCCATGGTGAATGCCGGCTCGATCCGGTCAATGTGGGGGACTCCGGCTCGAAAGCGTGGTCGGGGAAGAAGGAGAAGACGTCGGCGGCATTGGTGGTCGGCTCGGAGAGGCGAGGGAGGCACGGTGGCCATGGATCGACGACGGGCACGGCGGCTGCGCGCTCGGGCAGAGTGAGAAGAGAGGCGAGCGCGAGCGAGGGGAAGGAGAGGGGAGAGCGAGGGCGAGGCGTGCAGGAGGGAGGGCTCGGGCGCCCTTATCCCCAGCCCCAACTGCCCCGGCGCCGTGGCGACTGCGGACGGCGCGGCGAGCGGCTGTCCATGGCGGCGGTGACACGCAGTGCAGGAGGACGACGGGCAAGTGAGAGTAGGTGAGTTGGGTTGGGCTCAGCCCAGCAACAGGTAAGGCCTCGCCCACTTTTCCTTTTTCTGTTTTTCCCTTCTTGTTAAAACAGAGGGGTTGAGGGAAAATGTTAGGGCACCCAAAAGACTTAGGAAAAATAGGGGAATTGGCCCATTAAATCCAAAGCATTTTTAGGTAGTGCCACAATTATTTTGGGAGGCAGATAATTTCATTTGCATTTTTCATAAATGGATTTGCGTTTTAAATTGCTGGAATAGCTCTGTTTTAAATGCTAGGGTCAACTTGGGCATTTTACCAGTGTTGGTTTTATTTTTATAATTTCTTTGAGAATTTTTGCAATATTATGAACATTTTGGTTTTTCTGTTTGAAGAAATAATTATTTGACTTGATATTTGAATTTGGAATTTGAATTTGTATTATTTCCTAAATGCAATTTAATTAGGATGATCATGATGACATGGCAATTTAATTAGCCTAATGACATGGTTAAGATCTGGGGATGTTACAAATCTCCCCCACTACAAGAAATCTTGTCCCGAGATTTAAGAGGTGGAGTAAGGGGGAATCTTCGGGATCAAGGATGTACAGGAGAGTCAGGTTTCGATCCTGTGGAACTGTGGTGAGTGTCGAGTAAGAGTAGGAAAGGTGGTAACATCTTGCGCGGTCACGACAACCAGACGTGTCCGAGGAAAGTCTATCAGCTATGTCGGCAACAACGTCGGTACCAAGGGCTGGGAATGAAGAGAAGCATTTTCCTGCTCGTTAAAACGAGGTGGACCAATAGGCAAGGTTCTCGTCCATCGGTGGATACCGGAATGTCATCAACAATAGTGACAAGGTTTTATTTGGGGTGTGGACTTAAGCAGGGAATTATCACTGCTCGGATAAAGGCTAGATTGTAAGAAAGGTTAAACAGACCAATGGAAAGGAAAATCTGATTATCAGATTAATCAGATCAATGGAAAGGAAAATGTGATTATATACACTTATCAGGTGTATATCCTTCCCAAGGAAAAGCAGAGCATGTTATACATGGAAAGGAGCAGTTGTAGATAATCCAGCTCTCCGGGAGAATGTGAATACGAGATCCTAATGTTAGAGTCAGCAAAATCATTTAACCCGAATAGAAGAGAATTTAGAGTCCCAGAGTAAGGATGAGGAATAAAAGATCCTAATACCACCCATTGGCGACGTGGGCCCGTAAGCCACACAGCCATGTTAGTAAAACGGTTTCGCAAAGACTAGACTCAACTTCGGCCAAGGAGTTGGAAAGGGGCTTCCTACAGGCAGTCGGCTCTGATACCAACTTGTGACACCCCCGAATTAATCGTGCACTAACCATACACGCAAATGCACACGATCAAGCCTAAGGACTCACTTGAAGATATCACAACACAACTCTACACAAAATAAAATAATTCAAGCTTTATATTACAAGCCAGGGGCCTCGAGTGCTCGAATACATAAGCTCGCTGTCATACAAGCATCAGCGGAAGCATTAGATATCTGAGTACAGATATAAAAAGAAAACAGATAAGCCTTAAGAAGGCGAGGCAAAACAATGACAAAGATCGAAAAGGCACAGGCCTCCTGCCGGGGAGCCTCCTAACTACTCATGGTCGTCGGCGGTCTCCACGTAGTAGTACACTCCTCCAGAGGGGTAGTAATAGTCATCGGTGGTAGCAGCTGGCTCCGGGGCTCCATCATTTGGTCGCAGGTATTGGGTATGGGAAAAAGGGAAGCAAAGCAACCGTGAGTACTCATCCAAACTACTCGCAAGACTTACATCAGATCTAAACTACATATGCATGGGTATCAAAGAAGGGCTGTATCAGTGGATTAAACTGCAGAAATGCCAGAATAGAGAGAAAGGTCTAGTCTATCGAAGACTAGCATCCTCAACGGTCTTGCAACATAAGAAGAGTGCAGATTAGTACACAATTAAAGTAGCAAGCATGTTGTAGCAAAGCCTAGGGATCCTTCCTCGACTCCCTGCGAGAAAGCGATCCTGGAGCTTCAATTAATTAAAAGTATCCAGTTCAAGTAGTAGTAGATCAGGATACAACACTGAGCGTCCTGTTACCGTGGACATGGCTATTCGAATAGATAATCTTCCCTGCAGGGGTGCACTACTGTTACCCAACATGCTCGATTAACTCTGGCCGGACACACTTTCCTGGGTCATGCCTGGCCTCGGCTGATCGACACACCGCAGCCCTACCTAGAGCTCAGCAGAGAGGTCCCCGCCTGTCTACATCCTAAGTGCTCAGGGGTCCTGGGCCCATCGCCCATTGCACTCCGGGTCGTTGTGAGCAGGGTGAATACCAGCGCCAACGGCACGATCCGACCGTGCCACAATGCTGAACTGGACGTCTGACAAAGCTTTCGGCTGATACATACGGTGCAGAGGGCCCCATTAAACCATTATCCCGCGTGGTGGTAGTGCGTATAGGCCAGTGGCCAACTCAGATCAATACCCAAATCCGTTAGTGCATCATTAGGAGCTCACGGTGACGATCAGTACTCCTGTCGCCCCGTCTCGAGGATGAGCAACAAGGGTCAGGCCCATCCCTCTCTAGTTCGGTCTCTGCCTGCCCGGCCACGCCTCGTAATTATCTCGCGGGTACCCTCCAGGTCAACCCGACTTCACATCTCTCGCGGGTACCCCTCGGGGTCGACCCGACTTCACCCAGTAACTGTAGTAAAATTCCGGTAATTGTGTGTACAGAACATCAAGAAGGAATCCGAGGAATCACCCTTGTTGGATTCCTACTTGATGTACCCGTCAAGGTGAACCCAGAGGAATCACCCTCGATGGTATTCACACTTGCGGGGTTGCACGACAGAAGCTTCATCGGAGGTGGTGAAAGAGGAATCACCCTCGGTAACCCACGACCAAATAGCTGTACTACAGAGGCAATATCGGGAGTGGGATAAGAGGTATCACCCACGACACTTGATATTAGCTCTGCAAAGTCGAGCAACTTAGGGGGGGGGGGCGGGGTGTAGTGCTATGCTGTTCTCAGCCCGATGATCACATCGATCGGGGCACTAGTAGTTAAGCAGGGCAACTAGGACAAAGAAGAGGGCCACAGATGGATTACCAACCAAACTATACTAAGTATCTCGGATAGCAGGCAGGTATCAATAACAGTTACAAAAACAGGCTATGCAGTAGATTAGGATAAAACAGAGCAGTAGCAAATTCTAATGCAAGCAGGAGGGCGAAAGAATAGGTGATATAGGCATGCTCAAGAGGGTTTGCTTGCCTGGTTGCTCTGCGGCAAAAGAGGGGTCTTCGATGGAGTAGCAGTCCTCGGGGCAACGTCGGTGCCGGAATCTACCGGAGAGAAGAGGGGGAGGAAATAGATAAATAAACTGCATACAAATGCAACACACAGCATGACATGCTAAAATGCAGTGCAGGGGTGACCTAATGCATCTCTAAACCATTTTAGCTATTTTAGGATTTAAGTTGGAATTATTATCCGGTATGTATGCACTATTCATCTACCGGAAACAGACGAAAAGTTGCGGGTTCTCCTACGTAGAGGGTCCCGACACGAAAACAGAAGGCATGATCAGATTCGTGGGCTTTTTCTGAGCAACTTTCATGTAGAAAGTTTTTCGATCCGAGCTACGGTTTAATTTCTACGAATTTTGCAAGTTCTAACAATTTCGTGAAATTATTTAATTAAACAGAAATGCCAGAAATGGAATATGACGTCATGCATGCGCAAGCATTGCGTCAGCGGTCGGCTGACCAGCTGACTGGTCAAACAGGCAGGTGGGACCCACCTGTCAGCCTCAGAGGGTTATAACAGTGATCAATTTAGATTTAACAGAGGTAATTAGCTAGTGGGCCCGGCCTGTCAGTGACCCAGAGACTAAATAAATTGCTAAAATGGTTTAGAGATGCATTAGGTCACCCCACACGGTGCCACGTCAGATACCGGCGCCGGAAAACGCTCCGGCGAGTGCCGTACGCGGCAGGGAGCTCCGGCGAGCTCGGGTTTCGCCTGTGGTGGCTCGTTTTCGATGCGGTTTGTTGCAGTCGAACTGCCAGAGCAGCGCGCGTCGAGTGGTGCGACCGGTTGGACTCGGGGGTGGCCGGAACTACGCCGGCGACGAGCCGTGGCGGCGTGGAGTTTCGGGTGAGCTCGGGCAAGCGGCTGCGGGATGAATTCGGTCAAATGGAGCACGTTGGCGGGTCCTACGGAGCTCAAGGAGCTCAACGGTGGAGGCGGCTCGGCTTGACGTGGACGAACGCGACGGCAATGAGCTCACCGGCGGAAGCAGAGAACGGCAATGGCGCGCGGCGTCGTTAGCTGGCTACGGTCGCGAAAACGGAGCTCGGACGGGGGAGAGAGGAGGTGGAGCTCACCGTGTGGACACAAGGGGGTCCGGCATTGGATTAGTAGCAGTAGAGGAGCAGATCATCACCGGTGAGCTGCGGTGACTCGTGGTGAACGCCGGCTCTATCCGGTCAATGCGGGGGACTCCGGCTCGAACGCGTGGTCAGGGAAGAAGGAGAAGACGTCGGCGGCGCTGGTGGTCGGCTCGGAGAGTTGAGGGAGGCACGGTGGCCGTGGATCGATGACGGGCACGGCGGCTGCGCGCTCGGGCAGAGGGAGAAGAGAGGCGAGCATGAGCGAGGGGAAGGAGAGGGGAGAGCGAGGGCGAGGTGACCAGGGGGAGGGCTCGGGCGCCCTTATCCCCAGCCCCAACTGCCCCGGCGCCGTGGCGGCTACGGACGGCGCGGCGAGCGGCTGTCCATGGCGTCCGTGACACGCAGCGCGGGAGGATGACGGGCAGGTGAGAGTAGGTGAGTTGGGTTGGGCTCAGCCCAGCAACAGGTAAGGCCTCGCCCACTTTTCCTTTTTCTGTTTTTCCCTTTTTGTTAAAACAGAGGGGTTTAGGGAAAATGTTAGGGCACCCAAAAGACTTCGGAAAAATAGGGGAATTGGCCCATTAAATCCAAAGCATTTTTAGGCAGTGCCACAATTATTTTGGGAGGCAGATAATTTCATTTGCATTTTTCATAAATGGATTTGCATTTTAAATTGCTGGAATAGCACTGTTTTAAATGCTAGGGTCAACTTGGGCATTTTAACAGTGTTGGTTTTATTTTTATAATTGCTTTGAGAATTTTTGCAATATTATGAACATTTTGGTTTTTCTGTTTGAAGAAATAATTATTTGACTTGATATTTGAATTTGGAATTTGAATTTGTATTATTTCCTAAATGCAATTTAATTAGGATGATCATGATGACATGGCAATTTAATTAGCCTAATAACATGGTTAAGATCTGGGGATGTTACAAATCTCCCCCACTACTAGAAATCTCGTCCCGAGATTTAAGAGGTGGAGTAATGGGGAATATTCGGGATCAAGGATGTACAGGAGAGTCAGGTTTCGATCCTGTGGAACTGTGGTGAGTGTCGATTAAGAGTAGGAAAGGCGGTGACATCTTGCGCGGTCACGACAACCAGACGTGTCCGAGGAATGTCTGTGAGCTATGTTGGCAACAACGTCGGTACCAAGGGCTGGGAACGAAGATAACCATTGTCCTGCTCGTTAAAACGAGGCGGACCAATAGGCAAGGTTCTCGTCCATCGGTGGATACCGGAATGTCATCAACAATAGTGACAAGGTTTTATTTGGGGGGATGGACTTAAGTAGGGAATTATCACTGCTCGGATAAAGGCTAGATTGTAAGAAAGGTTAAACAGACCAATGGAAAGGAAAATCTGATTATCATATTAATCAGATCAATGGAAAGGAAAATGTGATTATATACACTTATCAGGTGTATATCCTTCCCAAGGAAAAGCAGAGCATGTTATACATGGAAAGGAGCAGTTGTAGATAATCCAGCTCTCCGGGTGAATGTGAATACGAGATCCTAATGTTAGAGTCAGCAAAATCATTTAACCCGAATAGAAGAGAATTTAGAGTCCCAGAGTAAGGATGAGGAATAAAAGATCCTAATACCACCCATTGGCGACGTGGGCCCGTAAGCCACACAGCCATGTTAGTAAAACGGTTTTGCAAAGACTAGACTCAACTTCAGCCAAGGAGTTGGAAAGGGGCTTCCTACAAGCAGTTCGTTCTGATACCAACTTGTGACGCCCCCGACTTAATCGTGCACTAACCATACACGCAAATGCACACGATCAAGCCTAGGGACTCACTTGCTCAATGCATCCACGCCTTGGAGCAAACCAAGTGTGACGCCCCCTACTTAATCGTGCACTAACCATACACGCAAATGCACATGATCAAGCCTAGGGACTCACTTGAAGATATCACAACACAACTCTACACAAAATAAAATAATTCAAGCTTTATATTACAAGCCAGGGGCCTCGAGGGCTTGAATACATAAGCTCGCTGTCATACAAGCATCAGCGGAAGCATTAGATATCTGAGTACCGATATAAAAAGAAAACAGATAAGCCTTAAGAAGGCGAGGCAGAACAATGACAACGATCGAAAAGGCGCAGGCCTCCTGCCTAGGAGCCTCCTAACTACTCCTGGTCGTCGGCGGTCTCCACGTAGTAGTATGCTCCTCCAGAGGGGGTAGTAATAGTCGTCGGTGGTAGCAGCTGGCTCCGGGGCTCCATCATCTGGTCGCAGGTATTGGGTATGGGCAAAAGGGAAGCAAAGCAACCGTGAGTACTCATCCAAAGTACTCGCAAGACTTACATCAGATCTAAACTACATATGCATGGGTATCAAAGAAGGGCTGTATCAGTGGATTAGACTACAGAAATGCCAGAATAGAGAGAAAGGTCTAGCCTATCAAAGACTAGCATCTTCAGTGGTCTTGCAGCATAAATAGAGTGCAGATTAGTACACAATTAAAGTAGCAAGCTTGTTGTAGCAAATCCTAGGGATCCTTCCTTGACTCCCTGCGAGAAAGCGATCCCGGAGCTTCAATTAATTAAAAGTATCCAGTTCAAGTAGTAGTAGATCAGGATACAACACTGAGCATCCTGTTACCGTGGATACGGCTATTCGAATAGATAATCTTCCCTGTAGGGGTGCACTACTATTACCCAACACGCTCGATTAACTCTGGCCGGACACACTTTCCTGGGTCATGCCTGGCCTCGGCTGATCGACACACCGTAGCCCTACCTAGAGCTCAGCAGAGAGGTCCCTGCCGGTCTACATCCTAAGTGCTCGGGGGTCCTGGGCCCATCGCCCTTTGCACTCCGGGTCGTTGTGAGCAGGGTGAATACCAGCGCCAACGGCACGATCCGACCGTGCCACAATGCTGAACTAGACGTCTGACAAAGCTTTCGGCTGATACATACGGTGCAGAGGGCCCCATTAAACCATTATCCCGCGTGTTGGTAGTGCGTATAGGCCAGTGGCCAACTCAGATCAATACCCAAATCCGTTAGTGCATCATTAGGAGCTCACGGTGACGATCAGTACTCCTGTCGCCCCGTCTCGAGGATGAGCAGCAAGGGTCAGGCCCATCCCTCTCTAGTTCGGTCTCTGCCTGCCCGGCCATGCCTCGTAATTATCTCGCGGGTACCCTCCAGGTCAACCCGACTTCACATCTCTCGCGGGTACCCCTCGGGATCGACCCGACTTCACCCAGTAACTGTAGTAAAATTCCGGTAACTGTGTGTTTAGAACATCAAGAAGGAATCCGAGGAATCACCCTTGTTGGATTCCTACTCGATGTACCCATCAAGGTGAACCCGGAGGAATCACCCTCGATGGTATTCACACTTGCGGGGTTGCACGACAAAAGCTTCATCGGAGGTGGTGAAAGAGGAATCACCCTCGGTAACCCACGACCAAATAGCTGTACTACAGAGGCAATATCGGGAGTGGGATAAGAGGTATCACCCACGACACTTGATATTAGCTCTGCAAAGTCGAGCAACTTAGGGGGGGTGTAGTGCTATGCTGTTCTCAGCCCGATGATCACATCGATCGGGGCACTAGTAGTTAAGCAGGGCAACTAGGACAAAGAAGAGGGCCACAGATGGATTACCAACCAAACTATACTAAGTATCTCGGATAGCAGGCAGGTATCAATAACAGTTACAAAAACAGGCTATGCAGTAGATTAGGATAAAACAGAGCAGTAGCAAATTCTAATGCAAGCAGGAGGGCGAAAGAATAGGTGATATAGGCATGCTCAAGAGGGTTTGCTTGCCTGGTTGCTCTGCGGCAAAAGAGGGGTCTTCGATGGAGTAGCAGTCCTCGGGGCAACGTCGGTGCCGGAATCTACCGGAGAGAAGAGGGGGAGGAAATAGATAAATAAACAGCATACAAATGCAACACACAGCATGACATGCTAAAATGCAGTGCAGGGGTGACCTAATGCATCTCTAAACCATTTTAGCTATTTTAGGATTTAAGTTGGAATTATTATCCGGTATGTATGCACTATTCATCTACCGGAAACAGACGAAAAATTGCGGGTTCTCCTACGTAGAGGGTCCCGACACGAAAACAGATGGCATGATTAGATTCGTGGGCTTTTTCTGAGCAACTTTCATGTAGAAAGTTTTTCGATCCGAGCTACGGTTTAATTTCTACGAATTTTGCAAGTTCTAACAATTTCCTGAAATTATTTAATTAAACAGAAATGCCAGAAATGGAATATGACGTCATGCATGCGCAAGCATTGCGTCAGCGGTCGGCTGACCAGCTGACTGGTCAAACAGGCAGGTGGGACCCACCTGTCAGCCTCAGAGGGTTTTAACAGTGATCAATTTAGATTTAACAGAGGTAATTAGCTAGTGGGCCCGGCCTGTCAGTGACCCAGAGACTAAATAAATTAGTTAGACTAATTAATCTACTGGTGGGGCCTACTATCAGTGTCACTAATTAAACTAACAGACTAACTAATTAACTGCTAACAGTGATTAGTCATGTGGGCCCACTCGTCAGAGACAGAGGTGAACAGTAAGCGCGCGTTGACCAAAGTCAACTGGGTCAAACGGCGGCAGGGGCCCACTGGCAGCGTCACTGGGCGGGCCCCACACGGTGCCACGTCAGATACCGGCGCCGGAAAACGCTCCGGCGAGCGCCGGACGCGGCAGGGAGCTCCGGCAAGCTCGGGTTTCGCCTGTGGTGGTTCGTTTTCGACGCGGTTTGTTGCAGTCGAACTGCCAGAGCAGCGCGCGTCGAGTGGTGCGACCGGTTGGACTCGGGGGTGGCCGGAACTACGCCGGCGACGAGCCGTGGCGGCGTGGAGTTTCGGGTGAGCTCGGGCAAGCGGCTGCGGGATGAATTCGGCCAAATGGAGCACGTTGGCGGGTCCTACGGAGCTCAAGGAGCTCAACGGTGGAGGCGGCTCAGCTTGACGTGGGCGAACGTGACGGCAACGAGCTCACCGGCGGAAGCAGAGAACGGCAATGGCGCGCAGTGTCGGTAGCTGGCTACGGTCGCGGAAACGGAGCTCGGACTGGGGAGAGAGGAGGCGGAGCTCACCGTGTGGACACAAGGGGGTCCGACATTGGATTAGTAGCAGCAGAGGAGCAGATCGTCGCCGGCGAGCTGCGGTGACCCGTGGTGAACGCCGGCTCGATCCGGTCAATGCGGGGGACTCTGGCTCGAACGCGTGGTCGGCAGCGCTGGTGGTCGGCTCGGAGAGGCGAGGGAGGCACGGTGGCCGTGGATCGACGACGGGCACAGCGGCTGTGCGCTCGGGCAGAGGGAGAAGAGAGGCGAGCGCGAGCGAGGGTAAGGAGAGGGGAGAGCGAGGGCGCGGCGACTAGGGGGGAGGGGTCGGGCGCCCTTATCCCTAGCCCCAACTGCCCCGGCGCCGTGGCGGCTTCGGACGGCGCGGCGAGCGGCTGTCCATGGCGGCGGTGACACGCAGCGCGGGAGGACGACGGGCAGGTGAGAGTAGGTGAGTTGGGTTGGGCTCGGCCCAGCAACAGGTAAGGCCTCGCCCACTTTTCCTTTTTCTGTTTTTCCCTTTTTGTTAAAACAGAGGGGTTTAGGGAAAATGTTAGGTCACCCAAAAGACTTAGGAAAAATAGGGGAATTGGCCCATTAAATCCAAAGTATTTTTAGGCAGTGCCACAATTATTTTGGGAGGCGGATAATTTCATTTGCATTTTTCATAAATGGATTTGCATTTTAAATTGCTGGAATAGCACTGTTTTAAATGCTAGGGTCAACTTGGGCATTTTAACGGTGTTGGTTTTATTTTTATAATTGCTTTGAGAATTTTTGCAATATTATGAACATTTTGGTTTTTCTGTTTGAAGAAATAATTATTTGACTTGATATTTGGATTTGGAATTTGAATTTGTATTATTTCCTAAATGCAATTTAATTAGGATGATCATGATGACATGGCAATTTAATTAGCCTAATGACATGGTTAAGATCTGGGGATGTTAAACCAAGGCAAAATTTGAAGCAGAACGAGCCGGCCTTCTAAAGCGTGCTGAAGACGCAGAAGCAAAGTTGGAGCCAGTATCTCAAGAATTGCACACACTCAAGAATCATATTACCGCGATGTGTGTAGTTATTTTCGGTAAGTTCCAACTTCCTTTGTCATCAACCTTTATAATTGCCAAGGAAACAGCAGGGTCACTTTACGCTTCTTCTGTAACCAGGCCGGAGAACAACACAAGCCGCTGCCCCCCTCTTGTGAAGCTCAAAGCTGTGTACACCTTCCTAGAGTAGCTGTACATAGGCGGCTCACGCTGCATTATGACAGCCAAAAACTTGAAAACATTGCCTCCGCGTATTATGGATATGCTCAAGGAGTTGTCGGTGGTGCCACACTGGTTTGAAGAGTGGAAAAAGGCGGCTTGTCGGCATGGAGCTCTGGCCGTACTCGCCCGCGCCAAAGTATATGTACCTGAATTAGACCCAACACAGATTGTAGGCGGATATCCGGAGTATAACACAGATGACACACCTTTTACCAAGAAGGATTTCTTGCGGTGTATAAGAGAAACCCGGGTTGCTGCCATAGTTCTGACTGAGGAGGCAGATCTCTCCAAGTACCAAGTCGGCTATTCTGAAGCTAACGAGCGTTTGGAGCCGCCCAATCCAGAACCAGTAGACTTAACTCGCCCTTGTAAGAACTCCTTCGCCCCTGAGGTCGACCCTTCACCTGTGATGACGGAAGACTCAGTTTTTGAAGCATTACGATCCATCCAATGGCTGCAGGTCGGTCTCCAGACTGCAGAAACAAGCTCGACGGTGCAGGCTGACCCGGCATCCAGTGGTGCAACTCGTGAATCAGAAGGCCAGCATGCCGACTCACAGCCCTGAAACTTGGTTGGGCGATAGAACAGTAAACTCTTGATCGTATATTTGGCCCTGTTGTGGCTTGTAATAGGCGTTTAGAAACTCTCTTTGGTGATGCAAGTGCCATCGCGCACTTTGATGATTGCACTTATTATTGTAACCTTACTGATCATTAGCCATGACATTGTTTGCTTCTATCAACGCGTTGAATCAATAACTCAACCACAAGAGCCAATCTTTGTGATGAAGGCCAATTGTGTAGCAGGATTTGAATAATTTCTAAGTCCATACCCCAAAAACCCAGCTTGTGATGGCGACTTACCGCCAAAACGAATAGGCCGGACCATCGGTATTAGCTGTGATATGATAACCGGGCAAGCATGTTGCCATTGTGATAAACAAAAAACAACGTTAATAAAATATATGCCATGTATGGATGTATATATGCATGCCAAAGATAATAATAATGCAATACAGAAATTTAAAAGCTGGCTTATAAGGCATGACTTAAAGATCGGCTTTCGAAGCCCAATTCTGATTCGCTTTCATGAAGCAGGCTTGTTGCCTCTTTTGGTTTATCCTAGCTTTCTGCAAGCCGGCTCTCACGTGACCAATCGGGGTTTTAACTCGGACAAGTTCAGGGTCACTTCTGTGATTGACTCGTCGGGCGTACACCGGGTCACCTTTGCGGAGTAGCATCGTGCTAGCAGGCAGGTTTAACCAAGAAAATGTTTTGACATGTTGCCGGGTTAAAGGGATGTTAAAGCTAAACTCGATGAGTTGGAAGCCCCCAAGTAACCGCTAATCAAAGAATAAAGACTCAACACACAATTTTGAGGTAAAATGATAATCTCTCTTATACAGAGACGCCGGCTTTATTTCATTGATCAGAATATGTATATACATGATGAAGGTACGTACAAAAGATACTACTCAATCTGTGACTTAAGTATAATTTGGCCGGAGATGCGCAATATTCCAAGGCCGGCTTCCCTCCTCCTCGGAGGTACGTGACTTATCTGCTTCACGTATATCAACCAGGTAATATGACCCGTTGTTGAGATTCTTGCTGATGACGAAGGGCCCTTCCCAAGGAGGCGAAAGCTTATGCATGCCTGTCTGGTCTTGTATCAGACGGAGCACTAAGTCACCTTCCTGAAAGGTACGGCTTCGAACTCTACGGCTATAATAGCGACGTAGATCTTGTTGATAAATTGCTGATCTGGACGCGGCAAGTTTGCGTTCCTCTTCCAAAGCATCAAGAGCATCTTGGCGAGCTTGTTCATTATCAGCCTCCACATAAGCTGCAACTCGGGGAGAATCATGACGTATATCACTTGGCAGCACAGCCTCTGCACCATAGACCAGGAAAAACGGCGTATAACCTGTTGACCTGTTGGGAGTAGTCCGTATGCTCCAGAGTACTGCGGGTAACTCTTCTTCCCAGCAACCTGGCGTGCATTGTAAAGGCACCATGAACCGGGGTTTGATGCCACGCATCAACTCCTGATTAGCTCGTTCTGCCTGTCCATTAGACTGAGGGTGCGCTATAGATGCTAAGTCCATCCTGATGTGCTCCTGTTGGCAGAACTGCTTCATGACTCCTTTGGAAAGATTAGTACCATTATCTGTAATAATGCTGTGTGGATAGCCAAAACGATAGATCAACTTTTTGAGGAACTTAACTCCTCTAGCAGCATCACACCGACTGACTGGCTCCACTTCAACCCACTTGGTAAATTTGTCCACAACTACCAGTAAGTAAGTATGTTTATTTTTAGATCTCTTGAAGGGCCCAACCATATCAAGCCCACAGTGTGACACCCTGGTTCTCGCTCCTTGTTTTTTTTCCTTCGCGGGATTTGACTCCCGTCTTTTTTTTTCCGGTGTTCTCGGAGTTTCTCTTGCCTTTGGGTATATGAAGATGGTCATTTAGTCTTGCCTTCCCTATCCCACCAGAGATTCTCTCCAGACCAACCTTGCCACCCCAGATATCTTCTCAGGATTTTGCCGCCGAAACCCTACCTTCCGAGTTGCCGGAAGGGGAACCCTAATTCCTTCCGTTGCAAGGGAACCCCAATTTCCCTCGATCTGTTGCCTCCCAAATTTCTCCCAGTGATCATCCTATCTTTTTAAACCCTAGATATGCAAAAATATTGCCAAGTCATTTGCAATATTTTTCATTTAAAATTAATTCCTTTTTCTGCGAGTTAAAGGAATTAAATCCAGGAAAATATCTATCCATCTCCAAAGTTCATGAAAACTTGTGGAGATATTCTTTGTGATCATATTGAGCTCGCATAAAAATATTGGCTATAATTAAATAAGGGAAATTTCCTTTTCCTATTTAAAACCAATATTGCAATTTGGGCACTTTCCAAAGGAGCTACCATTTTGGTAGCCAGGAAAAATCCCAAATAATTTGTGGAGCTTCTCCTATCCATATCTTCACCATTTCCATCAAGATCCCAAGTTCCATAGATCAAATTTTGAGTGCATCATCCAGTTCTTGTTTTTGGACCTATTTTGAGGTTGTGAAGCAACTATATTTTATATTGCTTCAAAAATCCTCAAATTAATCCAAGACCTCATATTCCATATATGATGTGAGCATGCAAAAATTTGCATCATTTCATCTAGCCAATTTCTCCCAAAAATTCCATCTAGTTTTTGTCCAGATCCAACCCCTGTGAAGGAAGTACCACTTTGGCAATTCCAATTGAGCTGAAAATTTTCCAGCACCTTCATATCTCCAAATCATCACACTCCACCAAAATTCAGCTCATTTAACCAATCCATATGAGTGCAGCTTCAAAGTCAAGTTTTTGGACCAGAATTTGCATTGCAAAGGAAGTATATGCAAAACTTGTCCAAATGACTTGAAATTTTGGCAGCACCTAGTCCTTCCTACCACATTTCTCTGTGACAACTTTTCCAGCCCATTGGCACCTCTGTTTGACCCTAGCATCCTGTCCAAATTTCTGACCAGAACCTATCTCAGCTCAAATCAGTCAATTTCATGTCTCCACTTCCATCCAAAATCCTCATATGTCAACTCACTGACCTCTGATCTATCTAATTGACATGATGTTGCATCCGGGAAAACTCCAGAGCACGTGGCACCCGTGGTGACCACGCTTGGGACATGCCAAAACAGTGGTCAGCGTGCTGTCCTCGTCGGCCAGCTAGCTCCGGCCAGCCCGAGCTTGTCCGAGCATGTCCCAGGGCTACGCGACGTCCACCTGCCCCTCTCCCGCAGCTTCTCCCCTCCCCTTTCTTTCTCCCCACGCCACAACGAGCGCCGCCGCGACTCTGCTCGCCCGTGACCATCGTCGTCTTCTCCATCGCTTCCTTCCCAAGACTTCTCGAGCGCTCTCGAGGCCTCTGCCCTCACCGCGAAGCCACTCGATGCCACAACCGTCCAGCCACGTCGCCCTGGAGCTCCAGTATGCGGCTAAGATCGCCACAGCGGCCGTCCTCATCCCCTCCGCCTCGGCCGGCTATAAAAGCCGCGGCACGAGCCCTCCCCGAGCGCCCACACCAACCCCAGAGCCTCCCCTCCCTCCCTGGTCCTTTCCAGCGCGATGGCCCGGCCAAATAGCTCACCGGAGGTCTCGAATTTCCGGCGAGCTCCACCTCTCTGCCCGCCCTCAATCCCCACGCCCGGCCATCCCCAGGGCCCATGAACCTCACCCCTAGATGCCCCACTCCTCGGTGACTCCAGCCACGCTGTTTCCTCGCCTCCCCGCCCACCGGAGCTCTCACAGCAGCCGGAGCCACCGCCCTCGGCCGCGCCGTGGAACCCCATCTCCGGCCGTCCCCAACCGAGGCCAAGGCCACCACCGGATGCGGCACACGCCAGCGAGCTCGCCCGTCCACTCGGCCGCCGGAGCAGCTCACCGGAGCGCCAGGGCCCCGCCGGAGCCGAAGCTCTGCTGCAGCCATCGGGAGAAACAGAGGAGGAGGAGGGAGAAGAAGGAGGAGGAGAGAGACGGCGATGCGGGTCCCACCAGTCAGCCACCCAGGCGCTGACCAGGCGGGCCCGTTGACCTCTTAAGTGGAAGCGCACTCCGGCTTTTATGTCTTCAGAGCGCGAAGGTGTACTCTCCCGCGGCTACGAGTAAGAATACGCTTTTGCTTTGCTGAAAGCGTATTTCTTAAAAGCCGTTTTCTGTTTAACCCCGCCAGCCGAAAGCCTTAAGTTGTGGACGTTCACCGATTAAGGACAGAAACGAACAGTTTTCTGATCGTTCTCTGCCTAACGAACGAACGCCCGTAACTTTGCGACCGCAACTCTGATTCAGGTGATTCCAAAGCCCACTTCTTCAGTTTGTCGAGCCCGTTCCAATGACATCACTTTCACCATGTTTACACTTTCTAAGAATACCCATTTTGCCCCTGCCTTATATCAGCCGCTCCGAGAGAGAACCCTTGCCGGCGATTTTTCCGCGAGGCGATCGCACTTCTTCCCGGAGTATTCCTTCACCCCCAGGCAAGCCGACCATCTGATATATGCCCTAAAGCATTTCTCTGTGTTATTCTTGCGTGTTTAATTAATAATTATGTCTGTGTTAGTAGTAATAATTAAACTCCTACTAGTTTGGACTTGCTATTTACATTAGTTGTTAATGCTCATCATATTATCGCCCTAGTGACTCATAGATGACAATCTGGAGATAGGTTGTTATGTTGATATAGTAGTTTACACCTTGGATTATCGTTATTGTTGTAATGATTAAGAATATGATTTAATAACAACCTCCTCCGTCGACTGGATCGAGTCATAGTGCCACCTATCCGGACTTACCCGTGCAGCCACATTTGCCGGTATGGGACGGCCCTAGCTTTGTCTATTCTCCTGCCTCTTGTCGGTACCGCCAACTAGGGAAGGTTATGCGCGCGTGCTACCCTGGCCCGGTAGGTGGCGATAACCATGTGAGCCCAGTTGTTTGTTTAGCCCGGGAGTCCCCGTTTGGGACAGTTTTGTTTGGCCACGACGGTGGCAGGTGTCACGAGGTGACACAGGGGCCACCCAGGACATGACCCTGGGAGGGTATGATTGTCGGTGGGACCGTAAGAGTGCCAGGCAATAGACAAGGTTTTGTTGGAATAGCACTGGTCCACCCGAATGGGAATATGTACTAAAGTATGAGGCCAGGCGCTCCATGGTGTGGGTAAAGTGCGCAACCTCTGCAGAGTGTAAATCTATTCGAATAGCCGCGTCCTCGGTCATGGACAGTTCGTATAGGCCCCTATTTGGTCTGTGTCGAGTCTGGAGGAATAAAACTATATAATGTTATTGTTAAGACTGAACCAGAGAATAGTAAGGTTGGTCAGACTTGGAGTGCAGATGCATGGACATCAGATGATGTCAGGGATATGAATGTTAGCCATGGGATGGCTAGGAGAGAAACGGTCGTATGACCAAAAGGTTTGGATTGGATTCGGATCGGATTCGGATTCGGATTTGGATTTGGATCGGATTTGGATTGGATCATAAGAATATTCGGAGTATGGATTATTTACTGGATAAGCTTTATCTCCGTCATACTGTATTTACTTCAGTAGTTATCATGATAGATAATCCTGATATGTTATGATGATTAATGCTGCTAAATGATTAATCTTGCTAGATAATCCTACCATAACATGATAGTTAATGCTGTTAAGATAACAAATGCATGCTTGAATGCCATGGATTGCATTGCTTGGTGTATATGTTGGTTTGGTTTGCTTGCGAGTACATTCAAAAGTACTCAGCGGCCTTCAATGTGGCTAGGTTCACCTAAGGATTCGACGTCCACTAGCGTGGAGCTGGAGTGTTCGCGGGCTAGAAGAGTAACCCAGTCAGATCCATGTGGATTGGAGCCACACCAGGGCCATGCTGCCTTAGATAGAACCTTCCCGCTGCCATATCCCATGTAAGACTTATATATCCATTAATAGAAATGTCTGTGTTCATGATACTTGTTGTAAAAGCACATGCCAGAGTGATTTTCCTGGGCTGGTATGTGCGGCGACCGTCTGACTACAGTGGTAATCAGGCGGGGCACCACAACGGATGGTATCAGAGCCAGGCTGACTGTAGGTTACCCTAGCCAGACTTCATTGCCTTTTGGTCAGTAGAAAGCCCAGATAGATTTCAGCCATCTTTGCCAGACCGGAACGGCTACTATTGATCATAAGGCAACCCCATAGGTTTTTGGCTCCATCAGACCTCAACTCTAGTGGTCTTTGTGTTCGGGATGAAATGCCCGCACCAGGCAATGACCCGTGAGCCCTTAACCCCTAGGTAAACCAGATATCCTCACCTTGCTTGCTAGCCATGGCATTTCTCTTCTCAAATCTAGTTTCCTTTGGGAAACGCCTATAAATTCCATCTTTTTCCGATAACCCTAGTATCGTTGACTAAGCCACTTTGGCTATGGTCATGCGTCGAGTGTGATGTTCCCTAAGGAAGTAGTAGGAGCTTGACACCAACTGCTACCAGGAGCATTGTGTGGTTTTGCTTCTAAGTCCTTAGAGGTACATCGAGTGCGCTATATTAGTTATACTAGTGAATCTTCAGCCACATGTGTAAGGTCCGCAAAATTTGAGCTTTATTTGCTTTTTGGTTTTTCGCGGTTTTGCTTCTTTTCTCAGTTCTGTTCCTTCCCTCCGACTGGATCCATCTGCAAGAGCTATCAAAGAAGGCCAACATACAACTTGGATATTACCCAATAATCCCAATTCAGTAAGAGTCAAGTCAAGCCAATTGCCTGATATTCAGAACATCAACACCGGATCTGACAAGAATGAATAACGGGTCAGAAGTAGAATCTGAGTGCAACCGACAAGGCCAGACTATATCTAAGGGAGTTTGCCACATAATAGACTACACCAGCGGAGACAAATGATTCCGTCCTCAACACAAGGGATTATTTCAGTCAATGGGTGAACCTTGAGTCTTTCTAAATGGACTCAAGAATCATTTATTACTCACAGAAGACATATTTCAAGAATGTGAAGGTGCCGAGAGCAACAACAAAACTCTGGTATGTTGATACAAATTTCCAAGCATATTCTGGAATTCTTCGATGCATATGCAAAATTTTCTGGGCAAAGTGAACAAGGGTTGCGAGAATTATGGATAGGCTCAAGACTGCCCAGAATCAATGAGAATTCCAACCACTTGGAAGCCCAGCCAAATCAAATGGAGTTATCTGCCAACTGTTTACCATCGGCACACATCAGGATTAATTGTCAACATGAAGTCTGCATCAGTTGTGCAACCTCGACAGCAACAATGAATAGACCAGCAGAAGGACGAATGGTGTGCATGACCAACATGATATCTTCAGACAAGTGCAATGCTTCTGGTATAAGAAACCCAGTTTTCCTCCGCAAGCTATCGGAAGGAGCTTCTAACGCAAGACTCCCAATCTTCCTTAGCAAGCTATCGTGAAAAGCTTCCAGCGTAAGGCACTCAACCTTCCTCCGTAAGCCACCTGAAGGGAAGCTTCTGGGATATGATACCCAGCCTTCTTCAGCACGCTACCCTGGCAGAAGCTTCGAGTGCAAGGTGTTCAGCCTTCTTCAACACACCATCGTGCCCGCAACAATCCCGTCAGAGGCACAAACTAGCCCAGACACACGTCCGCCTCAGAACTCAGTGATTATGAAAAGATCTATCCTACCCCTGCATATGTTGTGAGCATGCAGCCTAGGGGATCAGTTCATGCGAGCCACTCGTACACGGGAATGAATGTGTTCAGAGAAACATTGGCTCCACACTTCAAAGAAGGATATGAACGCAGCAATCCCTACGAGATATGCCAGAGTAAATTGTGAATACAAGCCCAACAGGCTGGGGGGATATGACCAAGGAGCCATGATGGTAGGTCATGACAAGTTCCCCAAAAAGGAACCCCCAAGAACAAGGAAGTCTTGAATAAACAATCTCCACGACGGTCATTGAAGTAAAGCTCCACAGACAAGGTGATATTGCCAATCCTTGTCAGACTCCTGCATATACGGCTACAACAATGCAGCCGGCATGTCATCGTGAATACGGGCCATCAGCCAAGATCAGAGGTTATGCTCCGAAGAATGCACGGAAAATAATAGCCATACTATGTCAGCTCAGTGGTCATAGCAAGGACCACAGAGGCTATATATGGTAGAGCCACCTTAGAGATTACCGTCTATGATTACTTTGTGATCACGCCCGACATGTCAGTTGGGAATCACCTGAGAACGAAGTCAGAATGCAAGAGACAGGAAGAAAGCATCCGTATAGAACCCACAGCCAGATTGAGTATTCTGACAAGGCAAAAAGAGAGCCACTCCTAGCCGCTCCAGGCCATACGAGCACGTGAGTCCGGTACCCAGAAAGAATGTCTCGCCCTTGGCAGTCAGGGTATGAAGTATCGCAATAAAACCCGAAGCAGCTAGTCCCAGGCCATGAAAACCAGACTATTTGTCAATACCCGGAGCTACCCACCAACCCCCGCCAACAAACTACCAGCGCAAAGGGTTTGCCTGACAGGAAAGAGAAGGATTCAATACAGCCGTTTGAGAAGACAGCACCCGAGCCATCAAAAGAAGCAGTTAAAAGGTTAGTAAACAAATGAAGACAAGAGAGATGATGGATCCAAGTCGCACACAGGTAAGTCCCCCTTAGCCGGGAGGTAAGCCCGGAAATCTCGAGGACGAGATTTTCTTAAGGGGGGTAGGTTTGTAACACCCTGGTTTTCGCTCCTTGTTTTTCTTCCTTCGCGGGATTTGATTCCCGTCTTTTTTTTTCGGTGTTCTCGGATTTTCTCTTGCCTTTGGGTATATGAAGATGGTCATTTAGTCTTGCCTTCCCTATCCCGCCAGAGATTCTCTCCAGACCAACCTTGCCACCCCAGATATCTTCTCAGGATTTTGCGGCCGAAACCCTACCTTCCGAGTTGCCGGAAGGGGAACCCTAATTCCTTCCGTTGCAAGGGAACCCCAATTTCCCTCGATCTGTTGCCTCCCAAATTTCTCCCAGTGATCATCCCATCTTTTTAACCCTGGATATGCAAAAATATTGCCAAGTCATTTGCAATATTTTTCATTTAAAATTAATTCCTTTTTCTGCCAGTTAAAGAAATTAAATCCAGGAAAATATCTATCCATCTCCAAAGTTCATGAAAACTTGTGGAGATATTCTTTGTGATCATATTGAGCTCCCATAAAAATATTGGCTATAATTAAATAAGGGAAATTTCCTTTTCCTATTTAAAACCAATATTGCAATTTGGGCACTTTCCAAAGGAGCTACCATTTTGGTAGCCAGGAAAAATCCCAAATAATTTGTGGAGCTTCTCCTATCCATATCTTCACCATTTCCATCAAGATCCCAAGTTCCATAGATCAAATTTTGAGTGCATCATCCAGTTCTTGTTTTTGGACCTATTTTGAGGTTGTGAAGCAACTATATTTTATATTTCTTCAAAAATCCTCAAATTAATCCACTACCTCATATTCCATATATGATGTGAGCATGGAAAAATTCACATCATTTAATCTAGCCAATTTCTCCCAAAAATTCCATCTAGTTTCTGTCCAGATCCAACCCCTGTGAAGGAAGTACCACTTTGGCAATTCCAATTGAGCTGAAAGTTTTCCAGCACCTTCATATCTCCAAATCATCACTCTCCACCAAAAGTCAGCTCATTTAACCAATCCATATGAGTGGAGCTTCAAAGTCAAGTTTCTGGACCAGAATTTGCATTGCAAAGGAAGTATATGCAAAACTTGTCCAAATGACTAGAAATTTTGGCAGCACCTAGTCCTTCCTACCACATTTCTCTGTGACAACTTTTCCAGCCCATTGGCACCTCTGTTTGACCCCAGCATCCTGTCCAAATTTCTGACCAGAACCTATCTCAGCTCAAATCAGTCAATTTCATGTCTCCACTTCCATCCAAAATCCTCATATGTCAACTCACTGACCTCTGATCTATCTAATTGACATGATGTTGCATCCGGGAAAACTCCAGAGCACGTGGCACCCGTGGTGACCACGCTTGGGACATGCCAAAACAGTGGTCAGCGTGCTGTCCTCGTCGGCCAGCTAGCTCCGGCCAGCCCGAGCTTGTCCGAGCATGTCCCAGGGCTCCGCGACGTCCACCTGCCCTCTCCCGCAACTTCTCCCCTCCCCTTTCTTTCTCCCCACGCCACGACGAGCGCCGCCGCGACTCTGCTCGCCCGTGACCGTCATCGTCTTCTCCCTCGCTTCCTTCCCAAGACTTCTCGAGCGCTCTCGAGGCCTCTGCCCTCACCGCGAAGCCACTCGACGCCACAACCGTCCAGCCACGTCGCCCCGGAGCTCCAGTATGCGGCTAAGATCGCCACGGTGGTCGTCCTCATCCCCTCCGCCTCGGCCGGCTATAAAAGCCGCAGCCCGAGCCCTCCCCGAGCGCCCACACCAACCCCAGAGCCTCCCCTCCCTCCCTGGTCCTTTCCAGCGCGATGGCCCGGCCGAATAGCTCGCCGGAGCTCTCGAATTTCCGGCGAGCTCCACCTCTCTGCCCGCCCTCAATCCCCACGCCTGGCCATCCCCAGGGCCCATGAACCTCACCCCTAGATGCCCCACTCCTCGGCGACTCCAGCCACGCCGTTTCCTCGCCTCCCCGCCCACAGGAGCTCTCACAGCAGCCGGAGCCGCCGCCCTCGGCCGCGCCGTGGAACCCCATCTCCGGCCGTCCCCAACCGAGGCCAAGGCCACCACTGGATGCGGCACACGCCGGCGAGTTCGCCCGTCCACTCGGCCGCCGGAGCCGCTCACCGGAGCGCCAGGGCCCCGCCGGAGCCGAAGCTCTGCTGCAGCCATCGGGAGAAACAGAGGAGGGGGAGGGAGAAGAAGGAGGAGGAGAGAGAGGGCGATGCGGGTCCCACCAGTCAGCCACCCAGGCGCTGACCAGGCGGGCCCGTTGACCTCTTAAGTGGAAGCGCACTCCGGCTTTTACGTCTTCAGAGCGCGAAGGCGTACTCTCCCGCGGCTACGAGTAAGAATACGCTTTCGCTTTGCTGAAAGCGTATTTCTTAAAAGCCGTTTTCTGTTTAACCCCGCCAGCCGAAAGCCTTAAGTTGTGGACGTTCACCGGTTAAGGACAGAAACGAACAGTTTTCTGATCATTCTCTGCCTAACGAACGAATGCCCGTAACTTTGCGACCGTAACTCCGATTCAGGTGATTCCAAAGCCCACTTCTTCAGTTCGTCGAGCCCGTTCCGATGACATCACTTTCACCATGTTTAAACTTTATGAGAATACCCATTTTGCCCCTGCCCTATATCAGCCCCTCCGAGAGAGAACCCTTTCCGGCGATTTTTCCGCGAGGCGATCGCACTTCTTCCCGGAGTATTCCTTCACCCCCAGGCAAGCCGACCATCTGATATATGCCCTAAAGCATTGCTCTGTGTTATTCTTGCGTGTTTAATTAATAATTATGTCTGTGTTAGTAGTAATAATTAAACTCCTGCTAGTTCAGACTTGCTATTTACATTAGTTGTTAATGCTCATCATATTATCGCCCTAGTGACTCGTAGATGATAATCTGGAGATAGGTTGTTATGTTGATATAGTAGTTTACACCTTGGATTATCTTTATTGTTGTAATGATTAAGAATATGATTTAATAACAACCTCCTCCGTCGACTGGATCGAGTCATAGTGCCACCTATCCGGACTTACCCGTGCAGCCACATTTGCCGGTATGGGACGGCCCTAGCTTTGTCTATTGTCCTGCCTCTTGTCGGTACCGCCAACTAGGGAAGGTTATGCGCGCGTGCTACCCTGGCCCGGTAGGCGGCGATAACCTTGTGAGCCCAGTTGTTTGTTTAGCCCGGGAGTCCCCGTTTGGGACAGTTTTGTTTGGCCATGACGGTGGCAGGTGTCACGAGGTGACACAGGGGCCACCCAGGACATGACCCTGGGAGGGTATGATTGTCGGTGGGACCGTAATAGTGCCAGGCAATAGACAAGGTTTTGTTGGAGCAGCACTGGTCCACCCGAATGGGAATATGTACTAAAGTACGAGGCCAGGCGCTGCATGGTGTGGGTAAAGTGCGCAACCTCTGCAGAGTGTAAATCTATTCGAATAGCCGCGTCCTCGATCATGGACAGTTCGTATAGGCCCCTATTTGGTCTGTGTCGAGTCTGGAGGAACAAACTATATAATGCTATTGTTAAGACTGAACCAGAGAATAGTAAGGTTGGTCAGACTTGCAGTGCAGATGCATGGACATCAGATGATGTCAGGGATATGAATGTTAGCCATGGGATGGCTAGGAGAGAAACGGTCGTATGACCAAAAGGTTTGGATTGGATTCGGATCGGATTCGGATTCGGATTTGGATTTGGATTGGATCATAAGAATATTCGGAGTATGGATTATTTACTGGATAAGCTTTATCTCCGTCATACTGTATTTACTTCAGTAGTTATCATGATAGATAATCCTGATATGTTATGATGATTAATGCTGCTAAATGATTAATCTTGCTAGATAATCCTGCCATAACATGATAGTTAATGCTGTTAAGATAACAAATGCATGCTTGAATGCCATGGATTGTATTGCTTGGTGTATATGTTGGTTTGGTTTGCTTGCGAGTACATTCAAAAGTACTCAGCGGCCTTCAATGTGGCCAGGTTCACCTAAGGATTCGACGTCCACTAGCGTGGAGCTGGAGTGTTCGCGGGCTAGAAGAGTAACCCAGTCAGATCCCTGTGGATTGGAGCCGCACCAGGACCATGCTGCCTTAGATAGAGCCTTCCCGCTGCCATATCCCTTGTAAGACTTATATATCCATTAATAGAAATGTCTGTGTTCATGATACTTGTTGTAAAAGCACATGCCAGAGTGATTTTCCTGGGCTGGTATGTGTGGCAACCGTCTGGCTACAGTGGTAATCAGGCGGGGCGCCACACCCAGACTGCAAAAGGCTAGGTTATTGGAATCATCCTCAACTCTTGAGCTGGCACATGCGCTTGACAAGCATATTTCTGGCAACCATCGCACTTGCGTACAATATCCTTTGCATCCGCATGAGTTGTGAGCTAGTAAAACCCATGACGAAAAGCTTTGGCGACCAATGATCTTGAGCCGGCATGATGAAAACAATCACCAGAGTGGAACTCATTGAGAATTGCACGGCCTTCCTCATGTGAAACACAACGCTTAAAAACACATGTGACACTCCGTCGATGCAACTCGCCATTGACAATGGTCATAGACTTGGACCGCCTGATAATCTGTCGAGCAATGATTTCCTCTACTGGGAGCTCACCACGGCTTAAATAAGCTAGATAAGGAATTGTCCAATCAGGTATGGCATGGACAACGGCCACTAGAGCCACCTCTGGATTAGGAACGGCAAGATCTTCCTCCGTCGGTAACTTGACTAATGGGTTGTGCAACACATCCAGAAAAACATTGGGCGGAACATCCTTCCGTCGAGACCCCAAACGAGACAAAGCGTCCACCGCCTCGTTAAGCCGGCGATCAATGTGATCAACCTGATATCCTGTGAAATAGCCCGCAATGTTTGTCACTTCACGTCGATAAGCCGCCATGAGAGGATCCTTGGAATCCCAGGTGCCAGAAACTTGCTGAGCCACCAAATCTGAGTCGCCCAAGCACCTGACCCGGCTCAAATTCATCTCCTTGGCCATACAAAGTCCATGAAGCAAAGCCTCATATTCAGCTGCATTGTTAGTACAAGGAAACATAAGTCGCAAGACATAACAAAATTTGTTACCTCGTGGGGAAGTTATCACAACTCCAGCCCCCGAGCCTTCCAATTGCCTTGAACCATCAAAGTGAATAGACCAATAAGTGGTATCAGGCTCCTCCTCTGGTGCCTGCAACTCAGTCCAGTTATTGATGAAGTCCACCAAAGCTTGAGATTTAATGGCAGTCCGTGGCATATATTTAAGGTGATGCGGCCCTAGCTCAATCGCCCATTTTGCAACCTGGCCAGTGGCTTCTCTGTTCTGAATGATGTCGCCAAGGGGTGCTGAACTAACCACGGTGATTGGGTGCTCATGAAAATAGTGTTTCAATTTCCGGCTTGCCATGAACACACCATATACTAGCTTCTGCCAATGCGGATACCGCTGCTTGGACTCTGTTAAAACCTCGCTGATATAATATACCGGACGCTGAACTGGATACTCTTTGCCTGCTTCCTTGCGCTCCACAACAACTGCAACACTGCCACCTTTATTATTAGCTGCAATATATAGCAGCATGGGCTCCTTCTCCTGAGGGGCAGCGAGGATGGGTGGCTCAGATAACTGCTTCTTGAGAGACTCAAAAGCCTGGTCTGCAGCATCGCTCCAAACAAAATTATCCAATTTCCGGAGCATTTGGTACAGTGGGATAGCCTTTTCCCCAAGTCAGCTTATGAACCGGCTCAACGCCGCAACCCGCCCAGCCAGCTTCTGGACGGCATTGATATTGGCCGGCTTGCCCAGGGATGTGATCGCTTTGATTTTTTCTGGGTTGGCTTCAATCCCACGCTCAAAAACGAGGATTCCCAATAACTTCCCTCCAGGAACACCGAAAACACACTTTTCCGGGTTAAGCTTCATCTGATAAATGCGAAGGTTGTCAAATGTTTCCTTGAGATGATCCAACAAGGTCTCCTTCTTTCGAGATTTAACCACAATGTCATCAACATACGCATGAACATTACGCCCAATCTTCTTGTGGAAACAATTCTGAACACAACACTGATAAGTCGCCTGCACACATTTTAGACCAAATGGCATGGATGTGTAGCAGAAAGCACCAAACGGTGTAATTAATGTCGTCTTCTTCTGGTCCTCCTGTTTCATCTTGATCTAGTGATAACCAGAATAAGCATCCAGAAAGCATAAGGACTCACAGCCCGCCGTTGCATCAATGATCTGGTCAATACGGGGCAGTGCAAAAGGATCGCTAGGACAAACCATATTCAGATCCGTGTAATCCACACACATTCACCAAGTCCCCTTTTTCTTCAGAACAAGAACCAGGTTAGCCAGCCATTCAGGGTGAAACACCTCCACAATGAACCCGACAGCTAAGAGCCGAGCCACTTCTTCGTCAATAGCATTCCGCCTTTCTTTATTAAATCGACGGAGGTACTGTCGGACAGGTTTAAACTTAGGATCCACATTAAGGGAGTGCTCAGCGAGTTCTCTCGGTACACCTGGCATGTCAGAAGGGTTCCATGCAAAGATGTCCCGATTCTCACGGAAGAACTCGATGAGCGCGCTTTCCTATTTAGGGTCCATGTTTGCCCCTACAGTGAACTACTCCGCTGAATCACCTGGGACAAAATCAACTTGCTTTGTATCTCTAGCCGACTTAAATTTGAGCAAGGGGTCAGTCTCGGTCGTCGGCTTCTTAAGGGAGGTCCTGTCAGCCGGGTCGACATTGTCCTTATAGTACTTCAATTCCTCGGCAGCACAAGCCGTCTCTGCGTATGCCGCATCTCCCTCTTCACATTCTAGCGCAACCTGCCAGTTACCTTCCACCATAATTGTTCCTTCTGGACTCGGCAATTTTAACTTCAGATAAATATAACATGGGCGCGCCATGAAACGCGCATAAGCTGGCCTACCGAAGAGGGCATGATAGGGGCTCTTAAGTTTTACCACTTCAAAGGACAGGAACTCTGAGCGGTAATTATATTCATCACCAAAGGCTACCTCCAAAGAAATTCTGCCAATGGGATAAGCTGACTTGCCAGGGACGATGCCGTGAAAAACTATGGTTGAAGGGGTGAGTTGTTTCTCAGATAAATTCATCCGTCGGAAAGTATCATAGTAAAGTATATTGATGCTGCTGCCTCCATCCATAAGCACCTTTGTCAATGTATACCCGCCAACCTGTGGCGCCACCACCAAGGCTAGATGACCCGGGTGATCAATGAACTCCGGATCCGCCCGACTCCAGGTGACCGGCTGCTCCGACCAGTTGAGGTAATATGGGACTATCGGCTCAACCAAGTTGGCGGCTCTCCGCTTGTCGTGGGTACGACCATCTATGGGGCCATCTAGCCCCTTTGTGGTTCGGCAGGGGAGATCGACGTGCACAAAGAGCAGAATCAATGGAAGGCGCAAGGGATTTACCCAGGTTCGGGCCGCTGAGAAGTGTAAAACTCTACTCCTGCTTTGTTGTATTGAGTGTGTGAGAGCACGGGAAGAAGGAGCGCTTCTCCCGGCAAGGTGCGGAGAGAGCCGTTACGCGAGACGTGCTTGTGTTTGAAAAAGGGTCCGAATCCCTCTAACTGTTGCCTTAGCCCTCCTTTTATAGCTCAAGGGGTCACCACAGTGGCAAAATAGTAATTACATATCGATTAGATAGCAAACAGTGCTATCATACCTAACTCTGCCAGTTTAGGACAAAAGCATTTAATGCTCTGTTAGGTGTCATGTGGAGAGGTAGTCCCGGCAAGGTTTCTGCACCGCTCGCCCAGCTACATCGTATTATTCTGACACGCCTCCTGGATGGGTGTCATTAAAGACAAATCTTCTCCCTGCGTGCTGACACGTGCCCGACAAACCTCACCAACCAGCCTGCGCGGTCGACACCTCACTGACCAATGACTAGCTGCCCGGTGAGGTGGAGCGCTGACGAGCTGGCGAAGTCTTGCCGGCACGGAGCTTGCCGGGTCTTTACCTTGCCGGTCTGGCCTTGCCGGCAAGAAACATCTTCATCTTCAGTACTGGTTGAGTGCTTGTTGGTGCTGTGTCTTGAGCTTCTTTCCAGTAGCTTCTGCAACTGGGCCTTGAATCTTGGTCTTGGCGGTTCCCGGCAAGCCTCGGCCGGTAAGGAGGTTGCTACCGTCTGTGCATGAGTCAGGGTATAAAATACCCATGTTTTATACACTGACACCGCTGAACCTTCCGGTCCCTTTTGCAGGTACTGGTGGTAAAGACGTGATACTGACCGTTATTCAATTGCTTTGGATTACTCTGGAAACCAGACTGGCTGCCCTGATTCTGATTGCTCTGGTTGCGTTGATTATTGCCTCCAGCGTTGCCAGCCCCTTGAAACCCGGCATTATGACCTTGGTTCCCCTGGAACCCCGGGCCTGCGAAGGGTCCTTGTGAGCGGCTCCCTGGAAGGCAGCTCCCTAATTGTCGGGTCTGAGGTTACCGGGGTGTCCGCCGTTGCCGCCTCCATTGTGATGATTCTGAAACACCCTCTTGGAGAATTCTTGCGTAATGTAACAGTTCTCCAGGAGTGGGCAGACGGCTTTCCATCAACGCTGTGTTTAGGACATGGACCTTTGAGGGCCTCTTCAAAAGTGCGGGCGAAAGGCTTCCTGGCACCGTTGTTCTGTCGTTTGTTACTCCCACCGGTGTTGGTATTTGCTACCAAATCGGAGCTGGCTTCATAACCCTTACGCTTGTTGCCGCCATTGACCTGTCCATTGCCATTGTTCTGCTGGTGACCCTTGCCACCATTTTTCTTGCCCTTGCCAGATTTGTCATCATCAGACGTAGGGTCCTTTGTATTATCTAACTCGGCATATCGGGTTAAGACGTCCATAAGATCGCCCATGTCTTGGACCTTCCACTTGAGCTGCCCTAACTTCTGAACCAGGGGTTGAAATTTACAAGTCCGCTCCAGAACAAGAACCGCCTGAGCCGCCGTGATGCTATCTGAAGAATGAATGACTTCTACAACCTGGCGAGACCAGTGGTGTGCCGACTCATCCTCCCGCTGAACACAATGTTCTAGGTCAACAATCGTGGTTGGCCTTTTGCAGGTCCCCTGAATTTTTTTGATGAAGCGCTCCTTCAACTCCTGCCAGGTGTTAATGGAATTCACCGGCAAGTTTTTCAACCAGGTACGCGCCGGGCCCTCTAACATGAGAGGTAGGTAACGCGTGCACACAACTTCACTAGCGCCCAATAGATCCATTGCTAGCTCATAACTCTCAATCCACTGGGTCGGCTCTAGATCTGTTGTGTAATTAGGAACCTTGCGAGGACCCTTAAAATCTGGCGGCATGCGTGCATCTCGCAGTGCTGGGACTAGACAAGGAGTTCCGATCCCGTGACTCGGTAAGCCGCCAAGGCTACCAGCTGCCTGGGCTATGGTGGGATGGTCCTGCGCCACGGGCTGATTATACACTGCCCGCGCATTTTCCTCTTCCAACGCTCGTAGAGCTCGAGGGTGTCCACAATCTCTTGTGCGTTTGGGATCCTAGGAAGCGGCTGATCCACGAATGGTTGTGCGGCCCTCCGGCGTTGTGCGCTACTGGAAATAGCCGGCGACTCATGGCGCTGGCTCCTGGTGCGGCTCTAGTGAGGGGTCGAGTGAAGCCGGTGCTGACTATGGGAGTAATTTGCCTGCTGCGTCACTGCCGTGTTGAGCATCTCAATGGCGTTCCTGGCCTCCACCTGAGCCGGACCGTCCCCTTCAATCGGAATTGTTGCCAAGTTGTGAGTCGCCGCCAGGACATTGTCTATTAGGTTGGAATAATGTTCAATTGGGGTCTGGAACCGTCGAGGCGGCGGTTGCTGCTGCGGAATCAGCGTCTGATGCTGAATTATTTCTCGGTGCTGAGCCGGCTGCCACTGAGCCAGCCCTCCAGGGGATACAACTCCATCCCCGGGTTTGCCGTGGCCCGCGGATCATTCGGCGTAGTGAACAGCTGAGTTGGCTCAATCTGGGCCAGAAGCCGGCTCTGATGCCGCCTCCGGTGAACAAACTCAGACTCCGTCTGCTAGCGGCTCAGATAGAGGGCTTCCTCTTCCAAGCGGTTTGTTTCCTCGACAAGCCAGGCTTGGGTCTCCGCCATGTGGGTATTTTCAGCATTAATATCCTCCTGGATCTTGGCCATCTGCTCACGGCACTTCGTGATATGTGCGTTGCGAGCCGCCACGTTCTCTATAGTCACCAGCTCGGCCAGGAGATTCGCCAGAGTGTTCATCAATTCCGCAAGCGCCTGCGCCCCGGTCTTTTGTGAGCCGGCGGCGGCCGCGCTGGCCCCTCCTAAGCCGGCGATAGTGAGGTTCTGCTTGGCCGCTGGATTTGCTGGGTCGCGAAGGGGGGCGGGTCCTGCCTGCCTGCCATGTACACCGCAGCAAACCGAGGCGGCTCGAGGGTTTCAGGAAAGACTTCATCAGTGCATCCCCCTAGTCTCCCATCGTACAAGGGATGGATCGACTCGGTTTCTCCCATTGAGGACTCGCCATCAGATTGAACAAGCGTATCGTCTTGGGACAGGGAATTCTCCGACAAGGCCACCCCTTGGGTGAACCCTACGAAGACATGCTTCCGGCCGGCTTGCGGCGGGCTGGGCTTCGCCTAAGGAGATCGGGCGTGGCGGGCTGATTCGGTGCCGGTGACAGCCTCCAACCCGGAGGCCGGCTCGCCGACAACACCGATGAAGGTATGGATCTGGCCGAAGGGGACCCGGTACTCGTACTCGATCGAGTCAGCCTCGGGGCCACAGTATTAATCATCGATGTAGAGTTTTCCGCGGCGGCTCCTCATCATCTGGCCGAACACATACTTCCCGAACCCTGGGAGGGCTCCGGCCAAGAACTCAACTCCACCGTGCGTAGGCCCCACGATGGGCGCCAACTGTCGTGGTTTTAGCACGGCAGATGCCCTTGTGAAAGGACTTAGAGATGAGGCCATCGCACGAAGGTGGAAGCTTGACAGGGTTGATCGGGAACGAGAAGACACGGAGTTACCCAGGTTCGGCCCCTCGCGGTGGAGGTAAAAGCCTACGTCTTGCTTGATTATATTACTTTGGATCTTGATTACAAGGATGCGGAATGACTAACCTAGCTCTTGAGAGATTGCAACTTAGTCTTTCTACCTTTGGTGCTCCCCTTTATATAACAGGTCGAGCCCTAGGTTACATGAGAGTCTGGGTTGTAAACTTAACCCGTGCCCTACTCCTATTCTACTTATTCTCCAAGGCCATCTTCCTTGTCGTGTCTTTCACCTCAAGCCGGCCCATGCATCGAACCGCCTCTTCCCACCAGGCCTCCGTCAAGCCAGCCCAGTGGGAATCTTCAAGGCCCAGCAGTGAGATAACCCGCTGAGCCCTATAGCTCTATAGCCGGGTCATCCCCCAGCCGGGTCTACAACGCTGGGAAATACCCCCAACATACACCATATTTATATATAAAGGGTGTTTTGCTTTTGAAAGTATATATAAAAAATGATGTATATACATTTGTATTCGAATACAAAATGGATCCTGCCTGAAAAAAATACGAAATGGATTTGAATGAGTAGGCACGGTAAACATGCAAGCTTATTCTCCTAAAATTTGAACGAAGCGGCAAAACACCCAGTCCCTCCTCGGCCGTAACCGCCTGAACCCCAATTTTGGGAGATGGAAATTACTGCCTATGCCCTGACACGCAAAACCCGCAGGCTTGATTTCTATAGGTCTCGATAGGGGTAGGTTTGTAATTTCACTCAAACATGACATAACCGCCTCTCACACCGATTCATACACGGTGGGCGCTGATGACCCACAAGTATAGGGGATCAATCATAGTCCTTTCGATAACTAAGAGTGTCGAACCCAACGAGGAGCAGAAGGAAATGATAAGCGGTTTTCTACAAGGTATTCTCTGCAAGTACTGAAACTAGCGGTAACAGATAGTTTTGTAGCAAGATAATTCGTAACAAGTAACAAGAGTAGCAAAAGTGCAGCAAGATGGCCCAATCCTTTTTATAGCAAAGGACAAGCCAGAACATTCTCTTATAGTAAGCAAAGCGTTCTCGAGGACACATGGGAATTGTTGTCTAGTCACGTTCATCATGTTTAGTTGATTTGCGTTCTCTACTTTGATAATTTGATATGTGGGTGGACCGGTGTTGATGTCTACTACACAACTTTATTCTTGTAGACTCGGTTGGGCCTCCAAGCGCAGAGTTTTGTAGGATAGCAGCAAATTTCCCTCAAGTGGATGACCGAAGGTTTATCAATCTATGGGAGGTGTAGGATGAAGATGGTCTCTCTCAAATGACCCTGCAATCAAATACAAGAAATCTCTTGTGTCCCCAACACACCCAATACAATGGTAAATTGTATAGGTACACTAGTTCGGCGAAGAGATGGTGATACAAGTGTAGTATGGATAGTAGATATAGGTTTTTGTAATCTGAAATAATAAAAATAGCAAGGTAGCAAGTAACAAAAGTGAGCACAAACGGTATTGCAATGCTTGAAAACAAGGCCTAGGGTTCATACTTTCACTAGTGCAATCTCTCAATAGTGCTAACATAATTGAATCATATAACAATCCCTCAAGATGCAACAAAGAATCACTCCAAAGTTCCTAGAAAACGGAGAACATAAGAAGAAATTGTTGTAGGTAGCAAAACCACCTCATAGTTATCCTTTCTGATCAATCAATTGAGCCATCCCTATAAGTGTCACAAACAGCCCTAGAGTTCGTACTAAAATAACACCATATGATACGCATCAATTAACTCTAATGTCACCTAGATACTCCAATGTCACCACAAGTATCCGTGAGTTAATTATTCGACATGCATCAAACAATTTCAGATTCATAATATTCAATCCAACACAAAGAAGTTCAAAGAGTACCCCAAAGTTTCTACCTTAGAAAGTAGGATAAAAACATGCATCAACCTCTATGCCTAGATTACCCCAATGTCACCTCGGGAATTGTCACGCCCAATATGCGGTCCTATCCTCAAAGAACTCGGAGGTTCCACTAAGGATAGAAGCACATATCGAAGACGCTTCGCAAGGTGGATATCATTACAACATACCATGTACTGAATAGATGAGAATACCAGATAAAGGCTTACACTCACCACAAGCTATAGCATGAATACATCGATACAACAATACATAGCAATCATCATACAGAAGAGCAGAATCCGACTACGGATGAAATCAAATGAAAAAGAAGAACGACATCCACCCTGCTAGTCCCAGGCTGCCAACCAGGAATCCATCCTATGATCGACAAAGAAGAAGATGCAGAAGAAGAACTCCAAAAGCAAACATGCATCACGCTCACATCAAATCATCACTTTACCTGCACCTGCACCTGTTGTGGTAGTAATCTGTGAGCCACGAGGACTCAGCAATCCCATTACCATGGGTATCAAGACAAGCAAAGGTTAAAGGGTATGGAATGGGTAAGTGGTGAGGTTTCAGCAAGCACTAAGCATTGTATGGTGGTTAACTTACGAGTACAAGAGTAAGAAGCATGAACTACACAAAACGGTCACAATCTAGTATGACCAAGAAGTGATCCTGAACACCTACTTATGAGTCAAACATAACCCCACCGTGTTCTCTTCCCAAACTCCCTCGAAAAGAGACGATCACGGCTACGCACACGGTTGGTGTATTTTAATTGAATTTAGTGTCAAGTTCTCTACAACCGAAGGTTATAAATTTCCAAGTCGCCACATAACTGCAGGCACGGCTTTCCGAAAGATTTAACCTTTCAGGGGTGCTCCAAGTAGTCCATCACAAATTACCACACGCATCCGATGGAAAAACCTCACACCGTTTTAACACGATGCCTATAAGGAATCCCGGTGGACAAGCCACTCGTCAAAGGTAAAGCCAAACCAGAGAGACCTCCCGGTGAGCCATATGTGTGTCTAGAGTCCCACGCTCTCTATCTACGGGCATCATCCGTCTATGCGAAGTGGTCGATAGCCAAAAGACCTCGAGTTGCCCCGAGGCGGCACCGCCAACTGCTAGGTAGGTGTACCAACACTCATGAGGAGCACTGGCCCGGGTTGTTGATTAATTATCCACGGGGGCCGGCAGGTCCCTATGCAAGTTTTACTTGTTATTAGGCAAATTAAAACCAATGTTGGGCCTCTCTGGAAAAGTTTCAATCTAAAACGAATGATCAAGGGGGTCCCCATAAAACCCCACACATGTTAGGAGCACTCATCATGGAACATAACACCGGTATTACAGAAACTAGGGCGGCATGAGTGGAACAAAACACCAGGCAAAAGGCCGAGCCTTTGCTACTTGTGAGCTGCGTTGGTAATTCCCTGAAGAGGAAGGGAGATGCAGTATAGTAGAGATAAGTATTTCCCTCAGTTAAGAACCAAGGTTATCAATCCAGTAGGAGAACCAAGCAAAATCTTGTTAAAGCGCACCTGCACACACAAGAGCAAACACTTGCACCCAACGTGAATAAGAGGGTTGTCAATCCTCTTAGAGGTTATTTGCAAGGATTAAATCTTATTGAGGTAAATAGATAAACTAAACTACTAATTAAAATAAAAGTAAATAAATTGCAGCAAGGTATTTTTAGGTTTTTTATATAATAAAGATAGACCCGGGGACCATAGTTTTCACTAGAGGCTTCTCTCTTGAGCACATAAGCATACGGTGGGTAAACAAATTACTGTTGGGCAATTGATAGAAAAGCAAATAATTATGATGGATTCATGGCAATGATCATGTATATAGGCATCATGTCCGAGACAAGTAGACCGACTCCTGCCTGCATCTACTACTATTACTCCACCCATCGACCGCTATCCAGCATGCATCTAGGGTATTAAGTATGAAACAGAGTAACGCCTTAAGCAAGATGACATGATGTAGAGAAGCAAATTCAAGCAATATGAATAAACCCCATATTTTTATCCTTAATGGCAACAATACAAATACATGGCATGTCCCTTTCTGTCACTGGGATTGAGCACCGCAAGATTGAACCCATCACAAAGCACCTCTCCCATTGCAAGATAAATCAATCTAGTAGGCCAAACTAAACCGATAGATCAGAGAGAAATACAAAGCTATAACAATCATGCATAAAAGAGTTCAGAGAAGACTCAAATATTTCTCATGAATAATCTGATCATAAACTCACAATTCATCGGATCCCAACAAACACACCGCAAAAGAAGATTACATCGGATAGAACTCCAAGAACATCGAGGAGAACATTGTACTGAAGATCAAAGAGAGAGAAGAAGCCATCTAGCTACTAGCTATGGACCCGTAGGTCTATGGTAAACTACTCACACATCATCGTAAGGGCAGCAAGGTTGATGTAGAAGCCCTCCGTGATCGATTCCCCCTCCGGCAGAGTACCGGAAAAGGCCTCCAGATGGGATCGTGGAAGAAAAGAGGCTTGCGGCGGCGGAAAGGTTTTCTCTTCTGGCTCTCTGGGGGTTTCCCAATATTTGTGAATTTATAGAAGCGGAATTAGGTCAAAAGGAGTCACGTGGGCCCCACAAGGTACTACGGCACGCCCCCCGGGGCACGCCCTAGTGCCTTGTGAAGCCCATGTGGGGCTTCTGCCCTCTTCCTGAAGCTTCCCAGGTTTATTTTGTCCAGAAAAAAATCTCCAAAAAGTTTCATGGCATTTGGACTTCATTTGGTTCTGTTTTCTGAAAAGCCAAAAACAAGCAGAAAACAGCAACTGGCACTAGGCACTGGGTTAATAGGTTAGTCCCAAAAAATGATATATAATTGCATACAATTGCATATAAAAACATCCAAGATTGATACTATAATAGCATGGAACAATAAAAAATTATAGATACGTTGGAGACGTATCAAGCATCCCCAAGCTTAATTCCTGCTCGTCCTCGAGTAGGTAAATGATAAAAACAGAATTTTTGATGTGGAATGCTACCTATCATGTTTCATCATGTAATCTCTCTCTTACGGTATGAATAATAAGATCCAAATGATTCAAAGCAATAGTCTATAATTTGATATAAAGACATCAATACTCAGGCATACTAGCAAACAATCATGTCTTTCAAAATAAAAATGCTAAAGAAAGTTATCCCTACAAAATCATATAATCTTGTCATGCTCCATCTTCTTCACACAAAGTATTTATCATGAACAACCCTGGTTTTAGCCAAGCAATTGGTTCATACTTTTTAACGCGCTTCAGCTTTTTCAACTCCCACGCAATTGAAAGCACATTTGCTCCCTTGGTGATTTTGGTAATTCATAACAACATATATCTCATTGAACTAATATCCATTCAAGATTAAGATTTCAGGATGTTCAATGATTGGCATGGCATGGACTAGAGATGTGGACCCCTCAAAATGCTAAGGACAAAAAATGGCAAGGATCAAGACTCTACATTTTTGGTTTAGTGATCCAAGATCACATAGAGTCCATAGGAAAGCCAATACTATTAAAAGGGGATGAGGTGTTGCTTAATGGTCTTTTTGCTCAAAGTGCTTAGTGACAGCATTCCTAAACCCTCAACCAATCACTGTACCCAAATATGTCCAAAACCCAAAGTCCAACTCGGCCCCACCGAAATTTCCAATCCGGCCTCACCGAGTTCATCCAAGACTTAGCCACTGCCAAACCCTAACAAATCGGATCCACCGAAATGGATCTCGGTCTGACCTAGATGGCCTTGCCAACTCTCTGTAATTGTTTGCATTTACTTCGGTCTCACCGGGTTTGCAAATCGGTCTCACCGAGATGGCTTGCCAACTCTCTGTTGCCTTATTGCTTCACTTCGGTCCTACCGAGTTGATGCAATCGGTGCCACTGAGATGAGGATTGCCCTAAGCCATTGCACTTCGGTCCATCCGAGTTGTTCGTATCGGTCCCACCGAGATTCCTAAAGTTCATATCTTTTACACAGTTCGGTGCTACCGAGATTATCATTTCGCTGCCACCGAGTTGGGTCAAAAGTGTGTAACGGTTGGATTTTGTGTGGAGGCTATATATACCCCTCCACCCCATCCTTCTCAGTAAGGAGAGCCATCAGAACGTGCCTACACTTCCACCATTCATTTTCCGAGAGAGAACCACCTACTCATGTGTTGAGATCAAGATATTCCATTCCTACCATTTGAACCTTGATCTCTAGCCTTTCCCAAGTTGCTTTCCACTCAAATCCTTCTTCCACCATAGCCAAATCTGTGAGGAGTGATTGAGTGCTGGGAAGACTATCATTTGAAGCACAAGAGCAAGGAGTTCATCAACAACACACCGTCTATTTCCTTTTGGAGAGTGGTGTCTCGTAGATTGGTTAGGTGTCGCTTGGGAGCCTCCAACCAGATGTGGAGTTGAACCAAGAAGTTTGTAAGGGCAATGAGATCGCCTACTTCGTGAAGATCTACCCCGAGTGAGGCTAGTCCTTCGTGGACGTAAGCCATGGTGGAATAGGCAAGGTTGCTTCTTCGTGGACCCTTCGTGGGTGGAGTCCTCCGTGGACTCGCGCAGCCGTTACCATTCGTGGGTTGAAGCCTCCATCAACGTGGACGTACGATAGCACCACCTATCGGAACCACGCCAAAAACCGCCGTGTCTTCATTGCATTTGAAATCTCCTACCCCCTCTCTACATACATATGCAATTGCTTACATTCCGCTGCTATACTCTTAGAATTGCATGTGTAGGGCGATGCTTGACATGTACTATTGCTAAAATCTGCCTACAACTAAAATCTGGGAAAAGGTTAAGTTTTATTTGGTCAAGTAGTCTAATCACCCCCCTCTAGACATACTTTCGATCCTACAAGTGGTATCAGAGCTTTGGTCTCCGTAAGCCTTGATTTCCATAGCTTTGGTGATCATAGCTTTGGTTTCACAACCTAGGAGAGTATGGCATCTAGTGAGGGTAACTATCACCGTAGAGGTCCATATTTTGATGGTACAAACTTTGCTAGTTGGAAACATAAGATGAAAATGCATATTCTTGGTCATAACCCTGTCGTTTGGGCTGTTGTTTGTGTTGGCTTGCAAGGTGACTTCTTTGAGGATGGCAAGGAACCGGATCGTGAAGCAACCCCGGAAGAATTGAAGATGTTGCAGTACAATGCTCAAGCTTGTGACATTCTATTCAATGGTTTATGTCCCGAAGAATTCAACAAAATCAGCCGCCTCGAGAATGCAAAGGAAATTTGGGATACTTTGGTTGATATGCATGAGGGTACCGAGTCCGTCAAGGAATCTAAGTTGGATGTGCTTCAAAGTCAACTTGACAAGTTCAAGATGAAGGATGGTGAAGGAGTCGCAGAGATGTACTCTAGGCTTGCTCTCATCACAAATGAGATTGCCGGCTTAGGAAGTGAAGAGATGACCGACAAATTCATCATCAAGAAGATACTTAGAGCTTTGGATGGAAAATATGATACCGTCTGCACATTGATCCAAATGATGCCAAATTACAAAGATCTCAAGCCCACGGAAGTCATTGGAAGGATTGTCGCTCATGAAATGTTGCTCAAGGACAAAGAGAAGCTGCACAATAAGTCAAGTGGTGCTTACAAAGCCTCAACCGATGCTCCAACAACTTCAAGTGACCAGCTAGTATCCAATGAAGAGATTAGCCTAATGGTGAAAAGGTTTAACAAGTTCTACAAGAACAAAGGAAAAGAAAGAAGCTCTAGCTCAAGACATTATGAGAGAAGATCATCAAGTCATGACCGTAATTGCTACAATTGTGGAAAGCCCGGACACTACACCAATGAGTGTACGGCTCCCTACAAGAAAAGAGACGAATCACCAAGAGGAAGACACAGAAGAGATGAATCACCTCGTAAGGAGAGAAGGAGTAGAGATGATTATTATGAACGAAGACACTCTCGAAGAAGCAAGGATTCGGAGAGGAAGGACAAGGCATCAAGGAGCTACACAAGAAGAAGACATCAAGCTCATGTTGGTGAATGGGTTTCCGGCTCCGACTCCGACAACCACTTCGAGAGAAGTTATCACTCCAACTCCGACTATAGTCAAGATGAAGGTGTTGCAGGACTTGCACTTGTGTCATCCAACTCCTACGATCTATTTGACTCACCAAATGAAGGGATTGGAAGATGCTTCATGGCAAAAGGCCCTAAGGTATCACATCCCGAGTATCTTGATTTTAATAGTGATGAAGATGATTTGCTTGGTGATGATGATTTACTTGTTGATAGGTCTAGTGATGTGAGCTATAATGAAAATGCTAGTAATCATGATAGTCAAGAGGAAACGAGTGACAATGCTATGAAGGAAATTGAGCGCCTAACTAAAGAACTAAATGCTCTTAAGTTAGCTCATGAAACAACTCAAGAGGATCATAGAGAACTTCTAAGAACTCATGAGAAACTACGCTTCGAGAAGCTAAATTTAGAGCAAGAGCATGAGTTTCTTAAAGCTATCAATGACGATCTTCGAAAGAAGAGTTCTTCATATCTTGCCAAGCATTTACTCTTGTCTACCTTTATGCCACAAGTTAAACCTAAGCAAACTAGCAACAAGGTTAAAAATGGTTCTACCTCTAGTAGTAACAATAACAATGCTAAATCCAATATTGTTGCTTCTAGTAGTTCTATTAATTCCACTAATGATTCTCTTAGCCAAGTTACACTTGAGCAAGAAAATATGCTATTGAAAGGAATTATAGAAAAAGGTGTCTACAAGAGCCTTGCCGGGAGTAAACAATTTGAGGAAATTGTACGCAAGCAAGGAAGGCATCGGAAGAACCAAGGTGTTGGTTTTGAACAAAAGTTCAATGCCGATGGAGTTGAGTGGGAAGAAGGTCAATACCCCAAGACGAAGTTTGTTCCTCAACAAGAGAAGTATGATTCTACTTCCTTCAAGGGAACACAAGCTCAAGAAGACCTTCCACCACAAGACCACAAGCTAAAAGGCAAGGACAAGCTTCAAGAAGAGATTGATTCATTTGAAGAAGCTCCTTAAGCCATGGTCAAGTGGGTTCCCAAGACTTCATCAAGTTCTACTTCATCAAGTGCTACTACAACTCCAAGGATTCCCATCAAGTTGATGTGGATCCAAAAGAAGAAGAACTAGAGAGTTCTTGAGGGTGACTCCGCCAACAAACTTCACTCATATTCTTTATGGCAAGGACTTGTGCAACCAACTTCCACATTTTGCACTAGTTCATGGAGTCACAAACCCTCTTGTTGGTAAGGCAAGAGACAAGGTAATCAATTCATTCATGGACATCATCATATGTGTATTTCACTCTATGTCTATGGATATCCTTGTATGTTCCTTGTGTGGGACTAACCCATGTAGGTATTGAAAGAGCATAACTCCAAAGGATTGCTCCCAACTCTTGATGGTCTACATCAACATTGAGCATCCACATCTTCAACATCTACATGAAGTCATCATCGACAAAACCCAAGGTTAGTTCAACCCTCTTAGGGGGGATATCACATCTAGGGGGAGCTTTGCTCTAAGCAATTGAGCTAAAGCAACTCTAATGGTGTGAACACATTAATGCTTTATGTAAAAGTGGTAACCCCACTTGTGCTTAAACGATGAGTATGACCTATGATCAAATATTCTCATTTGGCTCCTAAGTCAATATACTCATATATAGATGACCTAGCCATCGCCATTGCTTGATAATGCTAGAATTGGTTGTGCATGTTTGACACATATTTCATTTGCTATCTTATTGTGTGAGCATGTTGATTTGCATGTTTTCATCATTCGAGGACATCCATTTGTTGTTTTGATTGTCTTGGTTTTTCTGGCCAAGTGGATGTACAAGAATGCCTAAGAACCTTCTCTAGCTATCTATGCTTTCTTGTCTCAAATTCTATTCTTGCCGCATCACAAAAATTGAACAAGTCATTTTCGGACCCTCCGGGTGAGGAGCACTCGGAGCCACCGATCTGAAGGGGCTGAACCTCCAAAACCTTCTAATTGATTTCGGTCAGACCAACCTACTCAAACTCAGTCGAACCGAAAGCACTTAGACTGATCTAGGTTTTCATCTCGGTGCTACCGATTAGACCAACTCGGTCGGACCGAGTTGCTGTAACTGCAAGCAGTTGCATGTCTCGGTGCTACCGATTTGTTCCACTCGGTGCCACCGACAGCACATGGGTATATATATCCAGCGGCTCGTGCGGTTGAAAATTTCTTCAAACGTTACGCGCCCGCGCCCCATTGCTACCGCCCCTTTGGTCTCAGGATCATCGCCGTCGTCGCCTGTGCGCCCTCGCCGTAGGACTCCGTCGCCGTCAACGGTAATCTCCACCGCCGTTGCCGCCGTAGAGGAACTCCACCGAGTTAGAGTGAGTTTCGATCCCTTTCGTGCTTCCGTTTTCTGATTCAATGCACGATTGGATAGCCTGTAATCTTGCCACGAATGCAATTCACTTTCCACCAGATTAGTTCGTTTGAACGAGATTCGAGCAAAAAAATTTAGGGTTAGGTTTCTGCCGAATGCATCTCGGACCGACCGAATAGGAATTTTCGGTCCCACCGATTTGGCCCTGGCCATTGCACAAGTACATCTTGGTGCCACCGAGTTGTGCGAATCGGTAAGACCGAAAGTAACGTCTCAGTGAAACCCTAGCATCTCGGAGCCACCGAAACCCATCTCGGTCAGACCGAAATGGCATGCCATGTCTCTGTAGTGTGCTTCGGTGTCACCGAGATTACCAACTCGGTCCATCCGAACTGCATTCTGTGAAAACCTAGAACTAAAGTTTGAACTCATTTTTTATGAAAAACAATCTGCTTTTTGTGATGACTCATCTACTCTACCCATACCTATCTATTCACAGGGTCAGCTCAGCAAGATGTCTGATGTCAGTGACAGTCAAAATAGGTCAGAACAGCATGAAGAGCAAAGTGAAGGATCAAGCCATAATGAAAGTTACTATGAGGGAGAGAGAAGCTCTCCAGATCTTCCTAAAGCTGCAACTAGAACACGGAAGAAGAAAACCTCAGATAGTGAGGATGAGGACTTTGTTGCAAGTGAAACTGCACAAAAGAAGAAGAGAGTAGTGCTAGCTAAGGAGTACAGCACAAAGCCTACTTCTGTCAAGGAAAGAACAGCTGTGAGGAAAGTGCCTCAGAAGACTATGCAAGAGCCTAGTGAGGCAGCTGCAGGTGCCAAGAAGAAAAGAGTAAGGAAATCTTTTGCCCGAGTGATTGGCAGACCTACTATGATGATTGATGAGGAAGAAGAAGAGGAGGAAGAGCCAGCTGCTGCACCCCCCTACAAAAGCACAGAAGCTCATGTCTGATGCTATCAAGACTGCTGCACCTCCCAAGTCAAAGCCTAAGGCACCAGCACCCAAGAGATCAACCAGAAACATATCTGCTGCAGAGAAGAACAAGGCCCCAGTGCCTGAATCAACTGTTGATGAAGAGCCTCTAGTGCTCAGAAAATTGAAGCCCAAGATACCAGAACATGACAACGCACACCCAGTAGCTGAGAACATGATGTTGAGAAAGGACAAAGGACTGCGTCAATGGATATTGTCAGATCCTTATGCTATCAGAAGGAGGACTGCTTGTGATTATCGTTTTCACACCCGTGAGCAATAGGATTTCTATGAGACAGTATTGCTTGACAAGAAGCCCATAGTCAGTGACATGAGATGGGTGGACTGGGAATACATTGATGAGAACGAGGATTATTTCCCCCATGTGCATGAAAGCTTCAGAATTGTAGGTGTTGATGAATTTGTTGGGAAGAAATTGACTAAGTGGAATGACGAGATGGTCATGCAATTCTACTCCACAACACATTTCTATCCAGATGGTCGCATAGTGTGGATGACTGAGGGCATTAGATATCAATCAACTATTTCTGAGTGGGCAAATCTTCTTGGTGCACCCAAGGAAGAAGATGATGATTATGATGTTTATGCCAAGCTCAAGTTTGATCACAATTCTATGAATAACATGTACATTGCTATTCCCCAGGAGGATCTTGAGACTCACAAGCTTGGATCAGTGAAGCATTTGCTACCAGGTCTGGCCACCTCAAACACTATACTGCGGTACACTCTGCTACCCAAGTCAGGAGATGATAAGATGATTCGTGGCCACTCCATCAACTTGCTGCATTTATTCGATACACCTCAGAAATTCAAGGTGATGAGCCTGATAGTCGAGACTATCAAGAGGACAACAGAAGATCAGAAGAGATCGTGTGGTTATGCTCCACATATTCAGTTGTTGATCAATTCCAAGGTTGGAACCAGCACGTATCTTCTTGATCGAGAGCATTTGCCACTCCGTCTAGATTTTGAGGACAACGTTATAGTGATGGATCCTTCGCATCCCACTTCTGCCCAAGCTCAAGAGGAAATCCGCAAAGCACAAGAAGCTAAAGCAGCTCAGGAAGCAGCAGCTCCAAATGCTCCAATTGCGAATCTCAAGACACCAAAAGACCAAATGCAATATCTGCTTGAAGCCACTCTGAGGATTGAGCAAAGTCTGGCCAACCTCACCCAGACCCAGGCTAGTTTTGAGCGGATTATTGAGACAAAGTTTCATGACTTGGATGTCAAAGTGACTGAGATTCAGACTTCAGTGGAACAGCTGCAAGGAGATGTCGATGCTGTCAAGCTTGCCAGATCAGATGACAGTGAAGATGAGAGACCGACTACAAAGCAGTTTCAGTCAGTGCCTAGGGCTGCCAGGTCAGCTGCGATACCAGTTGTGGATCCACGGACCACAGTATCTGCACCAGCCGCCACAGCCACTGTGCCACAGCAGGTCTCCACTCCTCCAGTCCAGCAGTCGTCAGCAGAAGCATTCGCGGATGCTCTCATCTCAACGTCGTCTACGCACACCGAAGCCGCCAGCAGGAGATCGCCTTCGGAGGATCGTGCCTAGAGAGCCGACTAGTGCTATACGATTCGAACTTTTTGGTACTTGTTGCCAATGGGGGAGAATTTGTATAGATCATAGGCTTCGAGAGAGAGAGTTTCTTGTTTTTGATTTGCTTCGAGAGTTTCTTTTGCTACTTGTTTGATCGTTCGTTGATACTTTGTTATGTGTGTGCTTGCCTACAATATTCTGTCATTTATACTTGTGAGATACGATGGTGATTGATCATATTATGCCTATTGTGATATTCCATGTTTATCTCTACTATTATCTTTTATGATCAATTACTTATGTTGGTGATGCGTGCCTATTATTCCAATCATATCATTTTGCGCGCTCCACCAAGATGTATGTGACATGGAAGAGTGACCCATGAGCCTAATCGATTGTGCATTTGCATTCAAACGCAAATTTTTAATAATGCACAAATTTAGGGGGAGCTCTTGCTTATCACATACTTCTCAAAGCGACGATGTATTTCATTTACTTAATCATCTGTCGAAGCTTTGATCTATATGTTGTCATCAATTACCAAAAAGGGGGAGATTGAAAGCACATTTGCTCCCTTGGTGGTTTTGGTAATTCATAACAACATATATCTCATTGAACTAATATCCATTCAAGATTAAGATTTCAGGATGTTCAATGATTGGCATGGCATGGACTAGAGATGTGGACCCCTCAAAATGCTAACGAGAAAAATTGGCAAGGATCAAGACTCTACATTTTTGGTTTAGTGATCCAAGATCACATTGAGTCCATAGGAAAGCCAATACTATTAAAAGGGGATGAGGTGTTGCTTAATGGTCTTTTTGCTCAAAGTGCTTAGTGACAGCATTCCTAAACCCTCAACCACTCACTCTACCCAAATATGTCCAAAACCCAAAGTCCAACTCGGCCCCACCAAAATTTCCAATCCGGCCTCACCGAGTTCATCCAAGACTTAGCCACTGCCAAACCCTAACAAATCGGATCCACCGAAATGGATCTCGGTCTCACCGAGATGGCCTTGCCAACTCTCTGTAATCGTTTGCATTTACTTCGGTCTCACCGAGTTTGCAAATCGGTCTCACCGAGATGGCTTGCCAACTCTCTGTTGCCTTATTGCTTCACTTCGGTCCTACCGAGTTGATGCAATCGGTGCCACCGAGATGAGGATTGCCCTAAGCCATTGCACTTCGGTCCATCCGAGTTGTTCGTATTGGTCCCACCGAGATTCCTAAAGTTCATATCTTTTACACAGTTCGGTGCTACCGAGATTATCGTTTCGGTGCTACCGAGTTGGGTCAAAAGTGTGTAATGGTTGGATTTTGTGTGGAGCCTATATATACCCCTCCACCCCATCCTTCTCAGTAAGGAGAGCCATCAGAATGTGCCTACACTTCCACCATTCATTCTCTGAGAGAAAACCACCTACTCATGTGTTGAGATCAAGATATTCCATTCCTACCATTTGAACCTTGATCTCTAGCCTTTCCCAAGTTGCTTTCCACTCAAATCCTTCTTCAACCATAGCCAAATCTGTGAGGAGTGATTGAGTGCTGGGAAGACTATCATTTGAAGCACAAGAGCAAGGAGTTCATCAACAACACACCGTCTATTACCTTTTGGAGAGTGGTGTCTCCTAGATTGGTTAGGTGTCGCTTGGGAGCCTCCAACCAGATGTGGAGTTGAACCAAGAAGTTTGTAAGGGCAAGGAGATCGCTTACTTCGTGAAGATCTACCCCGAGTGAGGCTAGTCCTTCGTGGACGTAAGCCATGGTGGAATAGGCAAGGTTGCTTCTTCGTGGACCCTTCGTGGGTGGAGCCCTCCGTGGACCCGCGCAGCCGTTACCCTTCGTGGGTTGAAGCCTCCATCAACGTGGACGTACGATAGCACCACCTATCGGAACCACCCCAAAAACCGCCGTGTCTTCATTGCGTTTGAAATCTCCTACCCCCTCTCTACATACATATGCAATTGCTTACATTCCGCTGCTATACTCTTAGAATTGCATGTGTAGGGTGATGTTTGACATGTACTATTGCTAAAATCTGCCTACAACTAAAATCTAGGAAAAGGTTAAGTTTTATTTGGTCAAGTAGTCTAATCACCCCCCCCCCCCTCTAGACATACTTTTGATCCTACAGCAATACATGAGCGCAAGCCATGGATATAGCACTATGGGTGGAATAGAGTATGGTGATAGAGATAAATAGGAGAAGTCAAAAATGGAGAAAGTCTCACATCAACGAGGCTAATCAACGGGCTATGGAGATGCCCATCAATTGATGTCAATGCGAGGAGTAGGGATTGCCATGCAATGGATGCACTAAGAGCTATAAGTGTATGAAAGCTCATCATGAAAACTAAGTGGGTGTGCATCCAACTTGCTTGCTCATGAAGACCTCGGGCATTTGAGGAAGCCCATCATCGGAATATTCAAGCCAAGTTTTATAATGAAAAATTCCCACTAGTATATGAAAGTGACAAAATAGGAGACTCTCTATATGAAAAACATGGTGCTACTCTGAAGCACAAGTGTGGAAAAAGATAGTAACATTGCCCCTTCTCTCTTTTTCTCTCATTTATTATTATTTTTCTTTCTTTTTTTTCTTTTTTCTTTTTTTTCTTTCTTCTTTTTTTCATGGCTCTTTTTCGCCTTTTTTCTATTTTTTTCCTTTTTTTTTATTTTCGTATGGAGTCTCATCCCGACTTGTGGGGGAATCATAGCCACCATCATCCTTTCCTCACTGGGACAATGCTCTAATAATGATGATCATCACACCTCTATTTACTTACAACTCAAAATTACAACTCGATACTAGAACAGAAATATGACTCTATATGAATGCCTCGGCAGTGTACCAGGATGTGCAATGATGCTAGCGTAACATGTATAAAAATGATGAACGGTGGCTGAGCCAAAAATACTTTGTCAGCTATATGATCCTGCAAAGCAATATGACAATGATGATGTGTGTCATAAAAATGGAACGGTGGAAGTTGCATGGCAATATATCTCAGAATGGCTATGGAAATGCCATGATAGGTAGGTATGGTGGCTGTTTTGAGGAAGATATAAAGAGGCTTATGTGTGATAGAGCGTATCATATCACGGGGTTTGGATGCACCGGTGAAGTTTGCACCAACTCTCGATGTGAGAAAGGGCAATGCACGGTATCGAAGAGGCTAGCAAATTGCGGAAGGGTGAGAATGCGTATAATCCATGGACTCACATTAGTCATAAAGAACTCACATACTTATTGCAAAAGTTTATTAGCCCTCGAAGCAAAGTACTACTACGCATGCCCCTAGGGGGGAGGTTGGTAGGAGTTAACCATCGCGCGCCCCCGACCGCCACACAAAGGAAGTCAATCAATAATAATCCATGCTCCAACTTCTTAGCATAACGATAGACCATACGTGCATGCTTCGGGAATCACAAACCTTAACACAATTATTCTTACTAAACCACAATTATCTACTAATACCTCCCACATATTACCATCTTAATATCGCAAAACTATTGCAAGGAATCAAATTTATCATATTCAGTGATCTACATGAAAGTTTTTATTATATCCTTCTTGAATACCTATCATATCAGGACCAAATTCATAACCCGTGCATATTACCATTGCTATCATGGGACTCTCAAAAATATATAAGTGAAGCATGAGAGTGCAAATATTTCTTTAAAATATTATCACCGCCGTGCTCTAAAAGATATAAGTGAAGCACTAGAGCAACTGCCTAGCTCAAAAGATATAAGTGAAGCACATAGAGTATTCTTACAAATTACGAATAATGTGTGTCCCTCTCAAAAAGGTGTGTTCAGCAAAGATGATTGTGACAAACTAAAAAGCAAACAAAAGCAAACAAACTATTTTCACAAGACGCTCCAAGTAAAACACATATCATGTGATGAATAAAAATATAGCTCCAAGTGAGTTACCGATAGATTGTAGACGAAAGAGGGGATGCCTTCCGGGGCATCCCCAAGATTAGACGCTTGAGTATTCCTTGAATATTACCTTGGGGTGCCTTGGGCATCCCCAAGCTTAGGCTTTGGCCACTCCATATTCCTTTGTCCAACGTAGTCTCACCCAAAACTTGAAAACTTCAGCACACAAAACTCAACAGAAACCTCGTGAGATCCGTTAGTATAACAAACAAATCTTAAACTTTAGGTACTGTTGTAAATTGATTCATATTGAATATTGGCATAATTCTACTGTACTCCAACTTCTCCATGACTCATACCCCCCGATACGATCCATAGATTCATCAAAATAAGCAAACTATGCAACAAAAACAGAATCTGTCTAAAACAGAACAGTCTGTAAAGATCTATTTAAAAGCCATACTTCTGTAACTCCAAAAATTCTGAAAAATTAGGACAACGTGGGTAATTCATATACCAATACTGTGTAAAAATTTAAGAATATAGCAGCGGATTATACTATTGATTATACTATCTTCCAAATAGCATCAATTATACTATCTTCCAAATCATCCCAAAGGCATTACTTGGCACAAACACTAATTAAAACCTAATCATAACAGAAGCTATAATCATGCAAACACTCAAAAACAGAATAAAAAAATTTATTGGGTTGTCTCCCAACAAGGTCTTTCTTTAAAGCCATTAAGATAGGCTCGAGATTTCAATGATGCTCGCATGAAAGATAGTAATTGAAACACGAAGAGAGCATCATGAAACATGTGAAAAACACATTTTAGTCTAACATACTTCCTATGCATAGGAAATTTATAAGCAAACAAATTATCAAGACAAGCAATATCTAGCATATGCCAATAGGAAGAATGGAGCATTAATAACTTTAATATAACGAGAGGCAATTTAGTAACATGAAGATTTCTACAACCATATTTCCTTCTCTCATAATAATTACATGTAGGATCATATTCAAATTCAACAATGTAGCTATCATATAAAATATTCTCTTCATGATCCACATGCATAAAAGTTTTATAATCTTCCGAGATAGTGGGATTAGCATAAACTAAAGTCATGACCTCTCCAAACCCACTTTTATCCAAAAATTCATAAGATTGATAATTCTCCAAAGTAGTGGGATCATTATTACCTAAAGTTGACACTCTTCCAAACCCACTTTTAATAGTATTGCAAACATTATTATGAATAACATAGTCATCATAAGGCTTAAATAAATTTTCAAGATCATAAGAAGCATTATCACCCCAATCATGATCATTGCAATAAGTAGTGGACATAATAAAATTATCATCCCCAAGCTTGTAGTTTTGCATATTATTAGCACAATTTACATTAATAGAATTTATAGTAACATCATTGCAATCATGCTTTTCAATCAAGGAGCTATCATGAATCACTTTATAAATTTCTTCTTCTAACACTTCATCACAATTTTCAGATTCATGATTTTCAAGCAAAACTTCATAGAGAAAATCAAGAGAAATCAAATCACTAGCAATTGGTTCATTATAATTGGATCTTTTGAAAAGATTAGCAAGTGGATGCGGATCCATAGTGATCTTAATTTTTTTTTACTTACTGTTCTTGAGTGTTGTCATGGCAATAAAAGCAAGCAAGCAAATAAAAATATTTTTGTGTTTTTGTAAAAAAAAAAAATTAGAAGTGGGGGAGATGAAAATGAGGGGCAAATGCAAATAAAAGGTAAATAAAGTAAATGCAAGTGAATGATAATTTGTGCGAAGGTACTTGGTAATTTTGATGATGTCTCCCCGGCAACGGCGCCAGAAATTCTTCCTGCTACTTGTGAGCTGCGTTGGTAATTCCCTGAAGAGGAAGGGAGATGCAGTACAGTAGAGATAAGTATTTCCCTCCGTTAAGAACCAAGGTTATCAATCCAGTAGGAGAACCAAGCAAAATCTCGTTAAAGCGTACCTGCACACACAAGAGCAAACACTTGCACCCAACGCGAATAAGAGGGTTGTCAATCCTCTTAGCAGTTATTTGCAAGGATTAAATCTTATCGAGTTAAATAGATAAACTAAACTACTAATTAAAATAAAATTGCAGCAAGGTATTTTTTGGTTTTTTATATAATAAAGATAGACCCGGGGACCATAGTTTTCACTACAGGCTTCTCTCTTGAGCACATAAGCATACAGAGGGTAAACAAATTACTGTTGGGCAATTGATAGAAAAGCAAATAATTATGATGGATTCATGGCAATGATCATGTATATAGGCATCATGTTCGAGACAAGTAGACCGACTCCTGCCTGCATCTACTACTATTACTCCACCCATCGACCGCTATCTAGCATGTATCTAGGGTATTAAGTATGAAATAGAGTAACGCCTTAAGCAAGATGACATGATGCAGAGAAGAAAATTCAAGCAATATGAATAAACCCCATCTTTTTATCCTTAATGGCAACAATACAAATACGTGTAATGTCCCTTTCTGTCACTGGGATTGAGCACCGCAAGATTGAACCCAAGAGAGAAATACAAAGCTATAACAATCATGCATAAAAGAGTTCAGAGAAAACTCAAATATTTCTCATGAATAATCTGATCATAAACTCACAATTCATCGGATCCCAACAAACACACCGCAAAATAAGATTACATCGGATAGAACTCCAAGAACATCGAGGAGAACATTGTACTGAAGATCAAAGAGAGAGAAGAAGCCATCTAGCTACTAGCTATGGACATGTAGGTCTGTGGTAAACTACTCACACATCATCGGAAGGGCAGCAAGGTTGATGTAGAAGCCCTCCGTGATCAATTCCCCCTCCGGCAAAGTACTGAAGAGGCCTCCAGATGGGATCGTGGAAGAACAGAGGCTTGCGACGGCGTAAAGGTTTTCTCTTCTGGCTCTCTAGGGGTTTTCCCAATATTTGTGAATTTATAGAAGTGGAATTAGGTCAAAAGGAGTCACGTGGGCCCCACAAGGTACTACGGCGCGCCCCCACTGGGGCGCGCCCTATTGCCTTGTGAAGCCCCTGTGGGGCTTCTGGCCTCCTCCCGAAGCTTCCCAGGTTTCTTTTGTCCAGAAAAAAATCTCCAAAAACTTTCGTGGCATTTGGACTTCATTTGGTACTGTTTCTCTAAAAAGCCAAAAACAAGCAGAAAACATCAACTGGCACTAGGCACTGGGTTAATAGGTTAGTCCCAAAAAATGATATATAATTGCATACAATTGCATATAAAAACATCCAAGATTGATACGATAATAGCATGGAACAATCAAAAATTATAGATACGTTGGAGACGTGTGACACCCTGGTTTTTGGCAACTTTTTCTTTTCGAAATCTTTCTCGCTTTATTTGCAATTTGGATGGATTTTGAACCTTTTCAGTTGACTTTGGACTTATGAATTCCTCTGATTGATCCAGAGCCCTCAGCATCTTGCCATAATCTTGTCACTCACCTTTTGGATCAATTTCCAATTCTTCATCTTTCCCAAATATTCATTTTCTTCCTTTGGGAAAATCTGTCATCACTATGGGTTACAAAGCAACCTATAGTTCTGGTGATAAAAAAAATCCCAAATTAATACCACACCTTCTTGTCATCATCTACTCCTACAATATCCAAAAACATTTCATGGTCCAGTATAAAATTTAGTCCAGAAAACTCCATTTGCTCTCTGGACAGTACTGGCCATTTGTGAAGCAGCTCACATTTTCCCAGCTCAGAAAATTCCCATAAAATTCCCTGAGATATTAGGGAACCTATCTTTCCACAATATCCAAAAACATCATCTTGTCCAGTACAAATTTTCATCACCAATATTCTGCCAAGTTTCTGTCCAATTGGAACCTCTGTGAAGGAAGTACCAGCTAGAGGTATCTTTTTGAGCTGAAATTTTTATGGCATCATCTATCCACCAAATTACTCTCCTACACCAAAATTCAGCTCCAGCAAATCAACCAGATGAGTGCAACAAGCTCATCTAGGTTTCTGGTTCAGTACAACAGTTGTACATGAACTACCTTCAATTCTTGATGAAATTCTTTCAAATTTGGTCAGGTTGGAATCCTTCCAACATAGATCACCCCAGACATCTCCACTGGCTCCATCTCCAGCTCACCTCTCCTCTAGATATCTCTCAAGATTGCTGTCAGAAACTGTAGCTGAAGCTACACTTCACAGCAGAGTGAACCTAGCCAAACCAAGCATGCAGAGGAGCTAAATGACCAAGGGAGAACACCCTAGACATGAAGCGCTAGACTTGCGTGGCTTGCAGACATCAACTTCCATGGTGAGCACGACAATGGCATGCCAGCCCGCGTGCTTTGCACCTCGCCTGCCTCAGTCAAGGTCGTTCCAGAGCCCTCGCGCTGCCATTCCATGTCCTGGGGTGCCGACTTCATCGATGCCATCCACATACCCCTCTCCCGCAGCTTCTTCTCGTCGGAATTGCCCTCGACGGCCGCCACGGCACCCGGGCACTGTGCCGCCCGTGGCTGCACTGTGACCCGAGGCGCGTCTTCTTCCTCCACTAGCCGCCATCCGGGCCTTAACTCCTCCCTGCCCTCTCCCGTCTCGTCGCCCGCAACTGGCCAGCCAGCGCGGCGTCCTGGCGCCGGCGACGTGTCCCGAGTCCCGGCCGTTCCAGAGAGCTCGCGTCCTGCCTATAAAAGGCCATGCCCAGCCCTCCCGAGCTCCTCACCCCACTTCTCCTCCTCCTCCCAATCGCCCTCCCAAGCAGCGAGCCACGGCCGAGAGGCCCTCTGGCCTCGAACCTCGCCGGAGATCCGCCGCCACCCAAGCCCAGCCTCCTCGCCGTTCCACTCCTTCCCGGACTCCACCGACTCCACCATTGAGCTCAGCTCATTCCACTGATCACGCCTGACCTCTTGCCCGAGAGAATCGCTGCCGGAACCGCCATCTCCGAGGACACCCGAGCGCCGCCGCCGCCGGAGAGGAAGGGGACGACGTCGTCCGACCACCCCTCGTCGATCTGCGGGTACGTGCGTGACCGCCTCGGTGAGCCCGTTCCATCCCCGCTCTTCCCCGACCTCGCCGCCGACCACATCGCCGGCGACCGTCGTCGGAGTCCCGCCCCTCTCTGTTCTCTCTCTCTCTCCCATTTGAACCCAGCCGCGGGGCCCGCTCGTCAGCGGCTCAGCCGCGCGCGCGTGAAGCGGTAAGTGGAGACGCCTTTCCACTTTACGCCTTCGACGTGGCCTCTGCTGGATTTTCTTATTTCTGTTTAATTTCCAGAGTTGACCAGGAACTTTGACCCTTAATAACTTTTTATCCATAAGTCCAAATCAATTGATTCTTTTTGCATCTGGTTTGTCTTAAGCTCCTCTATTTTCTGGCAAAATTTGGTATTTTTCCAATGCTCATAGAATTTCTGGTGCACAAAACAGTAGTATGTGACATTTTCAATTGCATTTTTAAAATATTTTCAGAGGGAAATTCTTTTGGATTTGAAGCCCAGGAGTTTGCGGACAACCCAACAGAGCAAGGCAAGCCATGTCATCCATTTCATGAAGCATTGCAATAGTGTTGGCTATTTAATTTCATTATATGCATTATTTTAATATGTGTTAATTCAAATTAATTTACTTTCATAGCTACTGCCATGTTAAGTTAATCATGATGAATATCAATGCTGGTTAACTGCTTGATAACATTAAACTTAGTTGGTTGATCAAGAGCCACCTACCCGGACTTATCCGTGCAGCCACATTTGCCGGTATGGGATGGCCTTGACTTGGTCTGGCTTTGTGCTCTTTTATCGGTACCACCAAAGAGGGAGGGTTATGCGTGCGTGTTGCCCTGATCAGGTAGACGACCATAATCCTATGAGCCCAGTTGAGTTATTTTGCCGGCGTCCCTGTTTGGGACAGTTTAGTTTGGCCATGACGGTGGCAGGTGTCATGGGGTGACACAGTGCCACCTAGGACATGACCCTGGGAGGGTATGATTGACGGTGGTATGATGGAGGAGTCACGGGTCAGGCAGGTTTCGTTGGAGCAACCCCGGTCCACCCGAATGGGAGTACGAGGCCAGGAGCTCCATGGTGTGGGTAAAGTGCGCCACCTCTGCAGAATGTAAAACCTATTCGAATAGCCGCGTCCATGGTATTGGACAGTCCGTTTTGGCCTCTCTAGGATGGTCAACCGTGATAATGTTAATAATGATGGAAGAACTTGTCTTATGTTCGGAAGTGCTCTGTGGATTGTGAGCATTCCGAGGGTTGTGGGACAACCCAGATGAGAGTAAGTTGGTACTGGGTACCAGTAAGTAAGCAACCTAATCACTTAACTTGTTATTTGCCATGCTATTGTTTGCTGCATTGTTTTGGTTGCCATGAGCTTGCGAGTACATTCCAAGTACTCACCTGGCGTATCATGCCAGATGCAGGAGAAGCCGAGGACGGAGGTCCCGAAGGTTCGTGCTACGCTAACTAGGCCGTGTCCACAGCAGTGTCCCTGTGGATGGAGTTGCCGCGCTATGTTCCGCTACGCTGTAGTCTTCCAGTAGTATCGAGGCCCTGTTATGTTCCATAAATAATGTAGATATTGTTCTCAGCACCTGCAGTGCTCTGGCCTTGCTATCCATGTAAATTACGAGCTTGTACTCGAGATATTTTAATAAAGTTCAGTTCAGTTCTGTTCCAAGTTGTTGTGTGTTTCCAGAAGACCTGATCTCTGGGTTGGAAACACTGGTAAACCGGTTCTCTGAGCCAGGGTGCCACAACGCTTGGTATCAGAGCCGCGCTGACTGTAGGACACCCTAGTTAACCCTGCGCTAGAACCGCGAGTAGTTTAGAGTCTTGGGATGTGCCTTGCTTGCTGCATCTGATTGTTGCATTTGATTGCTGCATTGCATGGCATGCATATAGTTTTTATTGTGCTAACCGCTGGTTTGATGAGTGTAGATGGCATAAGTTCCGTACCACTACCACCATGAGCCGGCACCGTTCACTTTTCCGGTACTACTTCGTAGCGTCTGGCTTCGGCTGTATCCCAACGGCGAAGACCCAGTGTTCCAGGTGTTCCGAGAGAAGCTTGCTGGTTCAGTGTACGAGTATCACGCGGAGGCCTTCCTTACTGCGAGTTCAGATATTGGCAGCTACTCCCATTCTTCCAAGGGCGGAACTGCTTCTACTCCAGAGTTGGCGATCCAGTTTGCTGCGATGGAGGCTCTCACTGACTTGCGCTTCCACGAGGTCGAGATGCAGACTCATCCAGGTTTCTTTCACTATCCCACCCTATCACCTACGACAGGGCGAGTCCTTTTCGCACCTGTTGATCCGGCGAGTGATCGTGCTACTGGTGTTTTATATCGTTACCTGAACGCCATTTACCGTATGATCACTTCTCTAGCCGAGGAGCTGACTTCTGCCCGCGAAGCACTTGCGGCTGTTGCGGCAGCACAGTCTCCTCCTCCACCTCCGTTTTCACCCATGTACACCCCACCCGTTCCACCTTCCGACACTCCTTCTAGCTCGTTCGGACCGCCAGGCTTTTCGTCTGGTAGCCGACGTGAGACCCCGGCAGAGTGGGCCTCACTCCTAGCTACTCCAGCTGCTCCGATGCTGCGGCGTCGTGTTTCTTCTCCTTCGGAGGGGGAACCTTCCTGATAGCGTCGTCGTGTTTCCTTAGATCCGGAGGCCGAGGTTAACATCATCAGCTCATATTCCGACACAGGGTTAGACGGCGAGGAGTCTTCAGTGTACCAGTGTTCGTGCCACCGGCGTCACTAGAGTGGAGGCTTGAGTCTCAGTGCATGCATCATAGCATCCCTGCATATGTCAACTGCCGTCTGAGCAGTCTAGTCATGATCATCCCCCTACTAGCTTGTCATGTATGATGTTGGGTTGCCTTGTATAATTATGTTGTTTTCTTTATTCGCTCTTTTTATTTGGCTTCTTTTCTGGTGTCATACTACCCTGCTTTCCCTTATGGATGTTGCTCATCGATTCGGTATTTTGCAATGGGAACAAATTTAGGATGAAGAGGTGTAGTACTCAAGGCGGCGATGGAACTCCCGTTCGTCGATCCGCCAGACAGGCAGGATAGTCACCCGAAGATTTGCCACCTCCACCCCCACAGATACCTACCACTGATCAGATCATGAGGATGTTTGAAGAGAAAAGAAACAAAGATCTCATGGAATTTCTGAAAAGTATGCAGACTTTGGTGGGTCAGAACAATCACAATGGGACACACTCTAAACTGTCAGATTTTCAGCGGACAAAGCCACCCAGTTTTGGTCAAGCTGTGGATCCGATGGAAGCTGATGACTGGCTGAGGACTATGGAAAAGAAGCTGGACATAGCCCGCTGTGATGAGGCAGATAAGGTTCCTTTTGTTACTCACTACTTGGAGGGACCGGCAGCTATATGGTGGGACAATACAAAAATGTTATGGCCTTCTGGAGAAGATATTTCTTGGGAAAAATTCAAAGAGGTATTCCGCAAGTATCATATTCCTACTGGCATAATGAAGGTGACGCAGAGGGAATTTCTTGCTCTTACTCAAGGGAATATGTCAGTGGGTGAGTATCTGGACAAGTTTAATAATCTGGCACGGTACTCTACCCATGACGTGTCCACCGAAGAAAGGAAGATTGATCGATTCCTCGGAGGGCTGAATCATACCCTCCGCTGTCAGCTTTGTATGCTGGACTTTCCTGACTTCCAGACTCTGGTAAACAAGGCCTTGATAGCTGAACGAGAGCATAAGTCAGGATATAATGATCACAAGCGGAAGTTTGAACCCAAGAAGGACAACCGTGAGCAGTTTATGCAGAAGCCGCGTATCTGGCAACCAAGTTCATCTGAGTACAAGCCTGCCTGGAACAATGGCAACAACAACAATAAGCCTGTCAGCCAGGACAAGACCTTCGGCAAACAGCCAGTGCTGGAGGACTGCCGCCGCAACAACACATGCTTCACTTGCGGCCAGAGCGGGCACTATTCTAAGCAATGCCCCACAAGAAATGGGAAGCCATTATCCGACTTCAAGTCACAAGTCAACAGTGTTGGACGCCGCCCCAATACGAACTTCTATCGCGGCCAAGTCCATCATATCTCCGCTGAGGAAGCCCGCGAAGCACCAGATGTGGTCCTTGGTATGTTTTCTGTTAACAACATACCTGCAATAATTTTATTTGATTCTAGGGCTTCTCATTCGTTTATTTCGCGGAGTTTTGCCACCTTGCACAAATTTTCTCCGTCCCTTTTGGAAAAAATCATGGTGGTACAATCCCCTGGCCCCATGCTCAGAACAAATGTAATATACAAGAATCTGGAAATCTTGATACACGATGTGAAGTTTCCAGCCACTCTCGTTCCATTGAATCCCCTGGACTGGATATAATACTGGGGATGGATTGGTTGGTACCACACCAGGTGTGTATCAACTGTGCCACCAGGGCAGTGACACTAGTGAATCCGGCAGGCCAGACAGTGCAATTCACTCCTAGCAGAATGATGTCAAAGAAAGGAATGGCATTCAAAGCCACTGCTACAGATATAAATCTGATTCCAGTAGTCAGTGAATTTCTGGACCTATTTCCGGAAGAGATACCAGGAATGCCACCTGATCGGGAACTAGAATTCGCTATTGAGGTTGTTCCCGGAACTGCTCGAATCTACAAGAAGTACGACCGCATGCCTTCCCCAGAGCTGGTGGAACTCAAGAAACAGTTGGATGAATTATTGCAAAAAGGGTATATTCGTGCAAGCACATCACCTTGGGGATCGCCCATACTGTTTGTGAAAAAGAAGGATGGCAGCTTGCGAATGTGCGTGGACTATCGCCAACTGAATGAGGTCACCATCAAAAATAAATATCCGCTCCCCCGCATTGATGATCTGTTTGACCAGTTGAACGGAGCCCGGGTATTTTCCAAGATTGACCTTCGAACGGGGTATCATCAGCTAAAAATCAAAAAAGAGGATATCCCCAAGACAGCCTTTACTACCAGATATGGTCTGTATGAATTTACAGTCATGTCCTTCGGGCTGACGAATGCTCCAGCATATTTCATGAGCATGATGAATAAAGTCTTTATGGACTTCTTGGACAAATTTGTGGTAGTATTCATCGATGATATTCTCATCTAATCCAAAGATGAAGAAGAGCACACCCAACACCTCCGTACTGTCCTGGAAAGACTAAGGACCCATCGCTTGTATGCCAAATTCAGTAAATGCGAATTTTGGCTGCGAGAGGTGGGATTTTTGGGACATGTTCTGTCAGAACAGGGTGTGGCTGTTGACCCCAGCAAAGTGACCGATGTATTGAACTGGAAGACCCCAGCCACAGTAACGGAAGTCCATAGCTTTCTGGGATTGGCAGGCTATTACTGTCGATTCATCGAAGGCTTCTCAAAAATAGCCAAGCCATTGACAGAATTGCTGAAGAAGAACCACAAGTTTGCCTGGACGGAAGAATGTGACAGCAGTTTCATGGAATTAAAGACGAGGCTAACTACAGCCCCTGTCTTAGTCCTTCCAGACATCCACAAGAGCTTTGACATATATTGCGATGCTTCCAGGCGTGGAATCGGCTGCGTCCTAATGCAAGAAGGAAAAGTTGTAGCATATGCATCCAGACAGCTACGACCGCATGAGGAGAACTATCCCACGCATGACTTGGAATTGGCAGCCGTGGTTCATGCATTGAAAATTTGGAGGCATTATCTTATTGGACAGCGATGTGAAATATACACAGACCATAAGAGTCTCAAGTATATTTTCACTCAACCCGACCTTAATCTCAGACAGAGAAGATGGCTTGAACTAGTCAAGGACTATGACATTGGAATGAATTACCATCCGGGAAAAGCCAATGTGGTCGCAGATGCTCTCAGCAGAAAACAAGGTACCATAAATGCACTAGCTGTGGGTATCCATCCAAGGCTACAAGAGGAGTTTGCCAAACTCAATATGGTGCTATGTGGCCCCATGAGCCCGGATACAATGGAAATTACTCCAACGCTAATGGAAGAGATTAAGGCAGCTCAGAAATCAGATAAAGAAATACAAGAGATCAGGGAGAATATTCCGCTAGGAAAGGCCAAGTCCTTCCGTATTGATGACCAAGGCACCTTATGGTTTGAGAACTGAATATGTGTGCCTGACCAAGAAAACTTGAGACAGCAGATACTCAGAGAAGCACATGAATCTGCATACTCTATCCACCCAGGAGGAACAAAAATGTACCAGGACTTGCGAGAAACCTTTTGGTGGTCAGGAATGCGAAGGGATATTGCATATTATGTTGCCTGTTGTGACATCTGCAACAGAGTCAAGGCGGAACATCAGAAACCCGCTGGACTACTGCAACCTTTACCAGTACCCCAGTGGAAGTGGGATGACATATGCATGGACTTCATTGTTGGACTACCCAAGTCCACAAGAGGCCATGATGCTATCTGGGTCATCGTGGACATACTTACGAAAGTGGCTCACTTCCTTCCGGTAAAGACCACTTTCAACGCGAATCATCTCGCACAGCTCTATATGTCCCGGAAAGTCAGCCTTCACGGAGTACCCAAGTCTATCACATCCGATAGAGGCTCCCTATTCACCTCAGCATTCTGGCTGCGACTGCACCAAGCCCTGGGAACTGTGCTAAAGCATAGTACAGCATATCACCCACAGACAGATGGACAGACCGAACATGTGAATCAGATAATGGAAGATATGCTTTGGTCCTGTGCTCTCACCTATGGACCCAAATGGGAGGACAGTCTACCTTATGCAGAATTCTCCTACAATAACAGTTATCAGTCAAGTCTCAAGATGTCGCCGTTTGAAGCTCTGTACGGACGGAAATGCCGCACGCCTTTAAATTGGTCCCAGACAGGAGACAGCCGTATCTTCGGCACGGATTTGATGCTCGAGGCTGAGAAGCAAGTCAAGGATATTCAGGAACGACTTCGAGCAGCCAAGTCCCGACAAAAGAGCTACTATGACCCGAAGCATCGGGAAGTAACTTTTGAGCCCGGAGACTATGCCTATCTCCGAGTTACCCCCATGAAAGGAATAAAGAGGTTTCATACCCGAGGAAAGCTTGCACCGAGGTATATCGGGCCCTTTCCGGTTATGTCCCGAAGAGGCAGAGTGGCATATCAGCTAGAGTTACCATCGGAGCTGTCCGACGTTCACGATGTTTTCCACATATCACAGCTAAGAAAGTGCATTGCACCTCCGATCAAATAGGCAGATATGAGTGAGCTAGAGTTGACCAAAGATTTGACTTACGAGCAAAGACCTGTCAGAATATTGGATGAGATGGAAAGAACTACCAGGAGTAAGACAATCAGATTTTATAAGGTGTTGTGGGATCATCATTCTGAGGAAGAGGCTACCTGGGAAAGAGAGGATTTTCTGAGATCAGCATATCCACTCTTGTTCCCTGAGCAACCGAATCTCGAGGACGAGATTCATTCTAAGGGGGGTAGGTTTGTGACACCCTGGTTTTTGGCAACTTTTTCTTTTCGAAATCTTTCTGGCTTTATTTGCAATTTGGATGGATTTTGAACCTTTTCAGTTGACTTTGGACTTATGAATTCCTCTGATTGATCCAGAGCCCTCAGCATCTTGCCATAATCTTGTCACTCGCCTTTTGGATCAATTTCCAATTCTTCATCTTTCCCAAATATTCATTTTCTTCCTTTGGGAAAATCTGTCATCACTATGGGTTACAAAGCAACCTATAGTTCTGGTGATAAAAAAAATCCCAAATTAATACCACACCTTCTTGTCATCATCTACTCCTACAATCTCCAAAAACATTTCATGGTCCAATATAAAATTTAGTCCAGAAAACTCCATTTGCTCTCTGGACAGTACTGGCCATTTGTGAAGCAGCTCATATTTTCCCAGCTCAGAAAATTCCCATAAAATTCCCTGAGATATTAGGGAACCTATCTTTCCACAATATCCAAAAACATCATCTTGTCCAGTACAAATTTTCATCACCAATATTCTGCCAAGTTTCTGTCCAATTGGAACCTCTGTGAAGGAAGTACCAGCTAGAGGTATCTTTTTGAGCTGAAATTTTTATGGCATCATCTATCCACCAAATTACTCTCCTACACCAAAATTCAGCTCCAGCAAATTAACCAGATGAGTGCAACAAGCTCATTTAGGTTTCTGGTTCAGTACAACAGTTGTACATGAACTACCTTCAATTCTTGATGAAATTCTTTCAAATTTGGTCAGGTTGGAGTCCTTCCAACATAGATCACCCCAGACATTTCCACTGGCTCCATCTCCAGCTCACCTCTCCTCTAGATATCTCTCAAGATTGCTGTCAGAAACTGTAGCTGAAGCTACACTTCACAGCAGAGTGAACCTAGCCAAACCAAGCATGCAGAGGAGCTAAATGACCAAGGGAGAACACCTAGACATGAAGCGCTAGACTTGTGTGGCTTGCAGACATCAACTTCCGTGGTGAGCACGACAATGGCATGCCAGCCCGCGTGCTCTGCACCTTGCCTGCCTCAGTCAAGGTCGTTCCAGAGCCCTCGCGCTGCCATTCCATGTCCTGGGGTGCCGGCTTCGTCGATGCCGTCCACATACCCCTCTCCCGCAGCTTCTCCTCGCCGGAATCGCCCTCGACGGCCGCCACGGCACCCGGGCACTATGCCGCCCGTGGCTGCACTGTGACCCGTGGCGCGTCTTCTTCCTCCACTAGCCGCCACCCGCGCCTTAACTCCTCCCTGCCCTCTCCCGTCTCGTCGCCCGCAACCGGCCAGCCAGCGCGGCGTCCTGGCACCGGCGACATGTCCCGAGTCCCGGCCGTTCCAGAGAGCTCGCCTCCTGCCTATAAAAGGCCATGCCCAGCCCTCCCGAGCTACTCACCCCACTTCTCCTCCTCCCAATCGCCCTCCCGAGCAGTGAGCCACGGCCAAGAGGCCCTCTAGCCTCGAACCTCGCCGGTGATCCGCCGCCACCCAAGCCCAGCCTCCTCGCCGTTCCACTCCTTCCCGGACTCCACCGACTCCACCATTGTGCTCTGCTCATTCCACTAATCACGCCCGACCTCTTGCCCGAGCGAATCGCTGTCGGAACCGCCGTCTCCGAGGACACCCGAGCGCCGCCGCTGCCGGAGAGGAAGGGCACGACGTCGTCCGACCACCCCTCGTCGATCTGCGGGTACGTGCGTGACCGCCTTGGTGAGCCCGTTCCATCCCCGCTCTTCCCCGACCTCGCCGCCGACCACATCGCCGGCGACCGTCGCCGAAGTCCCGCCCCTCTCTGTTCTCTCTCTCTCTCCCATTTAAACCCAGCCGCGGGGCCCGCTTGTCAGTGGCTCAGCCGCGCGCGCGTGAAGCGTTAAGTGGAGACGCCTTTCCACTTTACGCCTTCGACGTGGCCTCTGCTGGATTTTCTTATTTCTGTTTAATTTCTAGAGTTGACCAGGAACTTTGACCCTTAATAAATTTTTATCCATAAGTCCAAATCAATTGATTCTTTTTGCATCTGGTTTGTCTTAAGCTCCTCTATTTTCTGGCAAAATTTGGTATTTTTCCCATGCTCACAGAATTTCTGGTGCACAAAACAGTAGTATGTGACATTTTCAATTGCATTTTCAAAATATTTTCAGAGGGAAATTCTTTTAGATTTGAAGCCCAGGAGTTTGTGGACAACCCAATAGAGCAAGGCAAGCCATGTCATCCATTTCATGAAGCGTTGCAATAGTGTTGGCTATTTAATTGCATTATATGCATTATTTTAATATGTGTTAATTCAAATTAATTTACTTTCATAGCTACTGCCATGTTATGTTAATCATGATGAATATCAATGCTGGTTAACTGCTTGATAACATTAAACTTAGTTGGTTGATCAAGAGCCACCTACCCGGACTTATCCGTGCAGCCACATTTGCCTGTATGGGACGGCCTTGACTTGGTCTGGCTTTGTGCTCTTTTATCGGTACCACCAAAGAGGGAGGGTTATGCGTGCGTTCTGCCCTGATCAGGTAGACGACCATAATCCTGTGAGCCCAGTTGAGTTATTTTGCCGGCGTCCCTGTTTGGGACAGTTTAGTTTGGCCACGATGGTGGCAGGTGTCACGGGGTGACACAGGGGCCACCCAGGACATGACCCTGGGGGGGTATGATTGTCGGTGGTACAATGGAGGAGTCATGGGTCAGGTAGGTTTCGTTGGAGCAACCCCGGTCCACCCGAATGGGAGTACGAGGCCAGGAGCTCCATGGTGTGGGTAAAGTGCGCAAGCTCTGCAGAGTGTAAAACCTATTCGAATAGCCGTGTCCACGGTATTGGATAGTCCGTTTAGGCCTCTCTAGGATGGTCAACCGTGATAATGTTAATAATGATGGAAGAACTTGTCTTATGTTCGGAAGTGCTCTGTGGATTGTGAGCCTTCCGAGGGTTGTGGGACAACCCAGATGAGAGTAAGTTGGTACTGGGTACCAGTAAGTAAGCAACCTAATCACTTAACTTGTTATTTGCCATGCTATTGTTTGCTGCATTGCTTTGGTTGCCATGAGCTTGCGAGTACATTCCAAGTACTCACCTGGCGTATCATGCCAGATGCAGGAGAAGCCGAGGACGGAGGTCCCAAAGGTTCGTGCTACGCTAACTAGGCCGTGTCCACAGCAGTGTCCCTGTGGATGGAGTTGCCGCGCTATGTTCTGCTACGCCGTAGTCTTCCAGTAGTATCGAGGCCCTGTTATGTTCCATAAATTATGTAGATATTGTCCTCAGCACCTGTAGTGCTCTGGCCTCACTATCCACGTAAATTACGAGCTTGTACTTGAGATATTTTAATAAAGTTCAGTTGAGTTCTGTTCCAAGTTGTTGTGTGTTTCCAGAAGACATGATCTCTAGGTTGGAAACACTGGTAAACCGGTTCTCTGAGCCGGGGTGCCACAAGACGTATCAGCCTTCCACACACAACCAAGTATATAGATGCATTCATTAAATAAGAGATATTGTGATATCCCATGATATCCATGTCCCAACATGGAACAAACTGCAACTGCAACTGCACCTGCAACTAGCAACACTATAAGAGGGTTGAGAAAAGCGATAACATAGCCAACCAATGGTTTACTGGGATGGTGGAAGGTTAGAGGCTATATCATGGCAATTTGGGAGACTGAAAAACAAGTGGTAGGTAGCGAGACATAGCGATAGCATCGAGAGAACTAGAAAGCAAAGATAGTAGTGATATCCAAGGTAATGGTCATCTTCCCTGAAATCCCGCTTGGAAGATGATCGAATCCGTGAAGTAGACGAACAAGCGTAGTCGAATGAATCCTCACAACTCTGGAACGTAATCGGAACTATCGAGAAGAAGCACAACCGGAAAGAAGCAACCAACATGGTAAACAAACAAGCATAACGATGGCATGATGCACAATCAAGTATGATGCATGTCCGGTTTAATGAGTCACATATAACATACATCAAGTGACTCAATAGAATACCCCATTGTCACCACGGGTATCCATGATGGTTCGAGTATTTGCGATGTTTTTCATAGTTATTTCCATTTGGTTTCGTTGGATTTTTGTTATTCTTCGGATATTTCTAACACTAATCCAACAAAAGAGAAGAGAATCTGCTTTGTTCTTTGGATGGTAGGAAATATCATATATGGAAGGAAACCAAAGGAGATTGCTGCAAATAAAGCCAATTGGAGCAACTTTCCTGAAGAGAGCATTGTCAACAGGCACGTCAGAGTAAAAGATGGCGTTCCAAACGACCGCACGCGCTTGTTTGAGCGGTTGTTTGGAGTGCCCACATCTCCTCCTTGTCTATACAAGCAACTTTCATGAAGGGACCACGGGGAGAGGAGAACCCTAGCCGCCACCACACCATCCAGAACAAGAGAGGGGAGGATCTGAAGAACTCACGAGGATCATCGTAGTTTTCATCCTTTCATCTCCATCATCACCATCACCTCCTTCACTATTGTAAGAGGGTTTGGAACTTGTAATCTCAATATCCATCTCATCTGAGATCAAGACTATTTGGGCACCATTTCATCTCATTGTGGATCCCTTCAATATTATCGATATGGTTTTCATGGTTTTTCTCTTTGATGTGATTGATTCCCCTCTTATGATGTGTGAGTAATTCCCCTAGGTGTGGGAGATGTAGGTAAGTGGTAAGATTGATATGTGCCTATCCTATATGTCATCATTTGAATTCGTAGTAGTATGATCTATTTAGTATGTTGTTATAGTGTGGTGAATTCTATGCGTGTTGTCCAATTTAAGGGCCCAGGCAACATGATCTCAAGACCTATAGGTAACACGTATTGTTTAGGAACTCTGTGACCTCTGACGTGACAGGTGGAGATATCAATGAGAACCGAAGACAATATGAGATAACGGTGATCCATTGAACTTAATGCTTGGTTCCGGTCTTATGACCTTAATTGTAGAAACGACCACTCTGTGGCAACGGAGAAGCAGGACCATAGAATGAAATGTAATCCCTAGTGGAGGAGTTTCATGACCCTAGGGAGAACCACCTACAGAAAGTTTATATCAAATACTATGAGTACAATACAAGGTAACTGGTATTACCGTCACACTAGAACAATTCATATATTCTTACCATGAACTAAAATCTCTCTGCACCTAATCTCTTCATTGCAGGCAACACCATTTACATTTTAGTTCTGGTTATTTACTTTCAATAGTTATTTAGTAGACACCTTTAAATCCTTTTTATATTAGCATATTCGTTTTATCGTTTACCCTGGACAGTAATAGTATTTGCAGAAGCTCAAGCAGTACTTCACACAAGAACTGTGACACATTGTGTGTGCCAGAAACGCCTCCATAAATACTCTCCTCCGCTCTTTGTTGGGACGATTACTCATTGGGATACTTCTGCCAAAGTGCTACACTACCTTGTTTGGTATGCAGGTACCAAGGCATTTTCTGGCGCCGTTGCCGGGGAGCTAAGCGCAGAGTATTTGTTTCATAACTGTTTTTGCAGGTATTGTTATTGTAGATGCTTCCTGTAACTCACATGGGATCTACTCGTTTGGGGAGAACGTATTTACCAGATTACATTACTCATTTTCCTCAGGAGCAGCAAGCTTCATTAATAGAAAAATACAAAATAATGAGACAGTTGAGCATAACACTTTGTTCGCAGGAATGACGATTACTCAAAAGCCCAAGAAGACTATTAGGGATCATTGTGCTCCAGTACTTGTTTCTAGATCTCCTATAGTTTATCCTACTAAGTATGCTCAAGAGTATTCGATTGACTGTGATCTTATTACAAAAGTAAGAAACCATGCTTTTGCAGGAACTGAAGAGGAAGATCCTCAAGCACATTTGATGATGTTTGATACTTTATGTGGGACATTTAAGATAAAAGATGTTTCACGAGAATTTGTGCTATTGAGACTCTTCAGGTTTTCTCTAAAGGACGATGCTGAGAAGTGGTATAATCGATTGCCTCCAGACAGTATAACCAGCTGGATTATGTGTGCTGAAAAATTTATGGCTAAATTCCTTCCAAGCTCTAAGATTAGTAAATTTAGGAGAAACCTCACTTCATTTGTCCAAGAAGACAGTGAAACACTATATAAGGCTTGGGAGAGATACTCCGAATTTTTAACATTATGCCCTAACCATGGTTATGCTAAATATGTTATACTACATATGTTTTATCATGGAATTAATGATGAATGAAAATCCATTTTTGATCTAAGTGCAGGTGGACAATTTATGTCATTGACCCTAGAAGAAGGGAAAGAACATATTGAGAAGATTGTGTCTGCACACGAGCAATGGAATATTGAAGAACCTATCAAACCAACTAGAAACGTATACCATATTGAAGACATGGAAGAATTCAAAAAGGCTACTCAAGAGAAAGGTAAGCCTGTTGAACAAGTTATCAACGAAAAAGTGGATATATTCAGTATCTATCGCCGGGAGGATGAGCTTCAAGATACAATGAACAAGTTTAGATTCCATCAAGATAACTTCAACATAGACTTTCAAAGATGTATCTATCATAATGAAAAGATAATAGCATATCTCTCATGAGAGGTAGATGGGTTAATCCAAGCGGTAAAGAATCTTGATAAACACTCTCGTATGATAGAGACTCAATGTATTCAAATCTCTGAGACTCAAGCTTTGATTCTTGCTTAATTAGATAAGCATGTTTCTACTAATGAAATATCTACTCGTAGTGGTAAGAGAACGCAGGATCCCAAGGGCCCGGAATGGTATGAAAGAGAGCAAGAACAAAGAAGAATAGAAAGCCAAAGTCAAACTCAAGAAAATAGAGAATTGCTCTTTGGTGAAGAAGAACCTGAAGAACAGGTCCATCAAGACACTCAGAGGGATGAAGCAGAAGTTGAAAAAGAAGTTGACTCTGATGCAGAAACAACTGATGGCAATAACAATGAAGAAGAAACTCCGGAAATAGAAGAAGAGGAAGAACCTAGGGTGGAAAGAAGTAAACAACCACCTGATCCAACCAAGAAGGTTAGTGGTCAAGCACCGAAAAACAAAGAGAAAGGTAAGGAGAAGGAGAAAGAGAAAGGTAAAACTAAGAAAACCCTTCCTTATCCTAAGGCTATAAGACCACCTTCAAATGATGCATTATACACTTCTTTTCTTCAAGCCATAGCGGATCTTAAAATGTCAATGCATGTTACTGATATGTTGAAGATTCCTACTTTTGCTAAGTTCATGCGTGATGTAGTGAATAATAAAAGGAGTATGACTCTAAAGGAACACGTTGCCATGATAACGGAGTATCCGTTTGATAACAAGATACCAGAGAAACTGGGAGACCCAGGTATACCCACGATATCTTGTTCTATTGGTAATCTTGATATAAATAATGCTCTTTGTGATGTAAGAGTAGGGTAAGTGTGATGCCTCTAACTCTTTTTCACAAGTTAAATTTATCTAAATACATACCTACAGGCATAACTTTGCAGATGGCGGATAAGTCCACAAAGAACCCAGTGGGGATGGCTGAAAATGTTCCGTTGAGACTGGACGGGCATGTTATACCTACTGATTTTATTATTCTTGACATGCCCGAAGACGAAAAATTATCAATTATCCTTGGTAGACCATTTTTGAATACTGCAGGTGCATCATTGGATTGCTCAGAAGGGAAGGTAACCTTTAGAATCTGTGAGGAAGAAATAGTCAAGTACTTCCCGAAGAAGCCAGGAGCAAGGGTTAAGTATGTGCCACGACCTAAACGATTATGTACGGTGAGCAGAGAAAATCCACGACCACCTGATACTTGATGAAATGCCGAAGTAAGAGGTTGAGCTAAGCAACCTAAAAACCAGCGCTTTATGGGAGGCAACCCATTGTCTCTTTATTTTTCGATAAAATTTTATTTTTGTTTTAGTCAATATTTTGCTCTTATAAATGAACTGATGAAAATCCCTCGGAAAAGTTGTTTTTGACCTTTTTATTGAAGGAGAAATGTTAAAAAGAGGAATTAGGAGAAGAAACGAAGGAGGAAATCAACAGAGGAAAATGACGGCGATTCATACGGGCACTGTCGACCGTATGCGCGGTCGCATGAAACTTCAGAAAAAACGCAGGAAAGATCAGAAAGGTCGACGGCGTTTCATACGACCGCTTGCACCCGCTTGCGTGGTCGTATGACACTCTCGCCAAAATAAGCCAAGATCTACAGATTCGAAGACGGCGTTCCGAACGGGGGAGAGTGCCTGTTTGTGCGGTCATTTGATCCTTCGACCAGGAGCGTCCGCGGGGTCAGAAAGAAAGACGGCCTTTCGGACAAGCGTAAGCGCCCGTTTCGCCCTGCGCCTGGCAGAGCTTCGGATTGTCAGGTTTGACGACGGTGTTTCAAACGAGCGTGTGCGCCCGTTTGAGCCCTCATTTCAGGTATGTAAACCCTAGATCGACTGATTTGAACGTAAGACGGCGTTCCATATGGGCGCCCGCTCCCGTATGAGCGCCCGTTTCTCCTGAATTCTCATATATCTGAGCAGCCGGCACTGGGAGGTTTTCTTCTTCTTCCTCCCAATGCCCAAAGCTCTCACATCTCTCCCAAACCCTAACAAAAATCCTCCAAAACCTCCGTTTCTTCGCGGATTTCATTCGTTTGATCCGTGCATCTTCATCCTCGGTGAGTTTCTCCTCCGATCCATGGTTTATTTGCAAGTTTTGGTGGTGGTTTAATCAATGTTCATATCCTAGATGAGATGCATAATATTTTTGATTTCCGGTCGATTTACACATTAGGATTCAAAGTAAAAGGTTAGAATCGATCTTAGATTGTATTAGAACTCGATCCCCATGTTAAACTTACATTTTTCTGTTGTTATTTTCGTTGTGTGTAGAAAATGATGAGATCGATGATCGCCGTGGGGAAGAAGGCCATGGGCTCGCGCTCTAAGCGTGCCCGAAACGGGGAAGATGAACCCCGTGCTGCTGTGAACAAGGACTTCCAATGCGTGAGCAGCCGGGGGATGGCCCCCACGAAGTGGAAGTGTGGTGCGTTCTTGGAGTCCCAAGGGCTTCACAATGACTTCGCGTGGCTCGCAAACAATGTTGGGATGGGAGGCTCTCTATATGAAAAACATGGTGCTACTCTGAAGCACAAGTGTGGAAAAGGATAGTAACATTGCCCCTTCTCTCTTTTTCTCCCATTTTTTTTCATGGCTCTTTTCGGCCTCTTTTTTTTTTCTTTTCCATTTTTTTTATTTTTTGTCCGGAGTCTCATCCCGACTTGTGGGGGAATCATGGTCTCCATCATCCTTTCCTCACTGGGACAATGCTCTAATAATGATGATCATCACACTTTTATTTACTTACAACTCAATATTACAACTCGATACTAGAACAAAATATGACTCTATATGAATGCCTCTGGCAGTGTACCAGGATGTGCAATGATGCTAGCGTAACATGTATAGAAATGATGAACGGTGGCTGAGCCACAAATACTATGTCAGCTATATGATCATCCAAAGCAATATGACAATGACGATGTGTGTCATAAAAATGGAATGGTGGAAGTTGCATGGCAATATATCTCGGAATGGCTATGGAAATGCCATGATAGGTAGGTACGGTGGCTGTTTTGAGGAAGATATAAGGAGGCTTATGTGTGATAGAGCGTATCATATCACGGGGTTTGGATGCACCGGCGAAGTTTGCACCAACTCTCGATGTGAGAAAGGGCAATGCACGGTACCAGAGAGGCTAGCTTGCGGAAGGGTGAGAGTGCGTATAATCCAGGGACTCACATTTGTCATAAAGAACTCACATACTTATTGCGAAAGTTTATTAGCCCTCGAAGCAAAGTACTATGACGCAAGCCCCTAGGGGGATAGATTGGTAGGACAAGTCCATCGCTCATCCCCGACCGCCACTCATAAGGTAGACAATCAAGAATAAATCATGCTCCAACTTCCTAGCATAACGACAGATCATACGTGCATGCTTCGGGAATCACAAACCTTAACACCAATATTCTTACTAAATCACAATTATCTACTAATACCTCCCACATATTACCATCTTAATATCGCAAAACTATTGCAAGGAATCAAACTTATCATATTCAGTGATCTACATGAAAGTTTTTATTATATCCCTCTTGAATACCTATCATATCAGGACCAAATTCATAACCCATGCATATTACCATTGCTATTCATTAGACTCTCAAAAATATATAAGTGAATCATGAGAGTGTAAATATAACCACCGTCGTGCTCTAAAAGATATAAGTGAAGCACTAGAGCAACTGCCTAGCTCAAAAGATATAAGTGAAGCACATAGAGTATTCTAACAAATCATGAATAATGTGTGTCCCTCTCAAAAAGGTGTGTTCAGCAAAGATGATTGTGACAAACTAAAAAGCAAACCAAAGCAAACAAACTATATCACAAGGCGCTCCAAGTAAAACACATATCATGTGATGAATAAAAATATAGCTCCAAGTGAGTTACCGATAGATTGTAGACGAAAGAGGGGATGCCTTCCGGGGCATCCCCAAGCTTAGACGCTTGAGTCTTCCTTGAATATTATCTTGGGGTGCCTTGGGCATCCCCAAGCTTAGGCTCTTGCCGCTCCTTATTCCTTTGTCCATAGTAGTCTCACCCAAAACTTGAAAACTTCAGCACACAAAACTCAACAGAAACCTCGTGAGATCCGTTAGTATAACAAATAAATCTTAAACTTTAGATACTGTTGTAAATTGATTCATATTTAATATTGGCATAATGCTACTGTACTCCAACTTCTCCATGACTCATACCCCCCAATACGATCCATAGATTCATCAAAATAAGCAAACTATGCAACAAAAACAGAATTTGTCTAAAACAGAACAGTCTGTAAAGATCTGAATTAACGTCATACTTATGTAACTAAAAAAATTCTGAAAAATTGGGAAAATATGGGAAATTCATATATCAATACTGTGTAAAAAATTCAGAAAGTTCTGACGCTCCAGCGAAGAAACAAAATTCCAGTACTGGACGCAAAAGTTTCTGTTTTCCAACAGCATCTATCATACTATCTTCCAAATCATCTCAAAGGCATTACTTGGCACAAACACTAATTAAAACATAAAAATACAATCATAACAGACTCTATAATTGTGTAAACACTCAAGAACAGAAAGAAAAAGCAAAAAATTATTTTATTCATTGGGTTGCCTCCCAACAAGCGCTATTGTTTTATGCCCCTAGCTAGGCATAATGCATTGTTTCAAGTGTTGTCATCCTTCAAGTTAATTCCATAGGTGGCCCTCATAATAGATTCATAAGGTGCTTTAATTATATTTCTAGGGAAGTGTTCCATCCCTTTCTTTAATGGAAATTTCATATCAATAATAGCACCAATTGTTCGTAGAAAAGGTCTACCAAGTATTATGGGGCAAGAAGGATTGCATTCAATATCAAGAACAATAAAGTCCATGGGCACATAATTTCTATTTTCAAGAATAAGCACATCATTTATTCTACCCAATGGCTTTTTAATAGTGGAATCCGCAAGATGCAAGTTAAGGGAACAAGGATCCATGTCGGTGAAACCTAGCACATCACACAAAGACTTTGGTATAGTGGAAACGCTAGCACCAAGATCACAAAGAGCATTACATTCATAATCTTTAATTTTGACTTTAATATTAGGTTCCCATTCATCTTGTAATTTTCTAGGAATTGATACTTCCAACTCAAGTTTTTCTTCATGTGCTTTCATCATGGCTTCTACAATATGTTTAGTGAAAGCTTTATTTTGTTCATATGCATTTGGTGAATTAATCATGGATTGCAACAAGTAAATACACTCAATCAAAGAACAACTATCATAGTTAAAGTCCTTGTAATCCAAAGTAGTGGGTGAATTACTATTTAAAGTTTTGACCTCTCCAAACCCACTTTTTCATATTTATGATCAAGATTATCACCCTCCAAGCAATTGAGACTCCCTCTATCTAAAGTTGACTCTTCTACAGTCCCTTTTTCATCAAGTTTTATGTTACTAAATAGTGATTCAATAGGGGTGACACCAATCATTTTAGTATCTTCATCATTACTACGATAGAAACCGGGTGGAATCGCTTTTTCCAGAAATTCTCGCTTAGCTCTCAACCTAGCGGTCCTTTCTTTACTTTCATTAATGGAGACATAGATAGCTTTAATAGACTCATTTATATCATGCTTGGGTGGCAAAATTTTAGTTTTGAGATTTTCCACATCATGAGCAACTCTATCCATGTTCCTAGCCAATTCGTCAACTCTATTCAATTTTTCTTCTATCATAGCATTGAAATTCTTTTGCGAACTAATAAATTCTTTAATATTACTTTCAAGATCAGAAGGCATCCTATTATTATTATTATAAGAATTACCATAAGGATTTCCATAATTATTAGAGGAATTTCCAGGAAACGGTCTAGGATTGAAATTACCCCTATAAGCATTGTTGTTGAAATTATTTTTAGAGACAAAATTCACATCAATAGCATCATTATTTTGCTCAATCAAGGTAGACAATGGCACATCATTAGGATCAATATGAGAATTTTTACTAGCAACCAATTTCAAAAGAGCATCCATCTTATCACTCAAGGTATTAATTTCTTCAACAAAATTTACCTTCTTACCAGCTGGAGTTCGTTCAGTGTGCCATTGAGAATAATTTGTCATAATATTATCAAGAAGTGTTGTAGCTTCTCCCAATGTAATTTCCATAAAAGTACCACCTGCAGCAGAGTCTAGCAAACTTCTAGAGACAAAGTTTAGTCCCGCATAAATTTTTTGTATGATCATCCATAAATTTAAGCCATGAGTTGGGAAATTTCTTATCATTAATTTCATTCTCTCCCAAGATTGTGCAACATGTTCATGCTCAAGTTGCTTAAAATTCATAATTTCATTTCTTAGAGAAATAATTTTAGCGGGAGGAAAATACTTGGTAATAAAAGCATCCTTACACTTATCCCAAGAATCAATACTATTTCTAGGCAAGGATGAAAACCAAGTTTTAGCACGGTCTCGTAGTGAGAACAGAAATAATTTTAATTTTACAATATCATTATCCACATCTTTTTTATTTTGCATATCACAAAGCTCAATGAAAGTATTTAGATGGGATGCAGCATCTTCATTAGGACTACCAGAAAATTGTTCTTTCATAACAAGATTAAGCAAAGCATCATTAATATCACACGACTCCGCACTAGTGATGGGAGGAGCAATAGGAGTACTAATAAAATCATTATTATTAGTATTGGAAAAGTCACACAATTTTGTATTTTCTTGAGACATCGCGACGAAGCAAGCAAACTAGCAAACAAGCAAATAAAAATGTTTTTGTGTTTTTGTAAAAAAAAAATAGAAGTGAGGGAGATGAAAATGAGAGGCAAATGCAAATAAAAGGCAAATATAATAAATACAAGTGAATGATAATTTGAGCAAAGGTACTTGGTAATTTTGACGATGTCTCCCCAGCAACGGCGCCAGAAATTCTTCTTGCTACTTGTATGCGTTGGTATTTCCTCGAAGAGGAGAGGATTATGCAGTGCAGTAGAGATAAGTATTTCCCTCAGTTAAGAACCAAGGTTATCAATCCAGTAGGACAACCAAGCAAAATTCCGTTAAGCGCACCTGCACACACAAGAGCAAACACTTGCACCCAACGCAAATAAGAGGGTTGTCAATCCTCTTAGCGGTTATTTGCAAGGATTAAATCTTATAGAGATAAATAGATAAACTTAAATACTAATAAAAATAAAAGTAAATAAATTGCAGCAAGGTATTTTTAGGTTTTTTATATATGATAAAGTAGACCCGGGGGCCATAGTTTTCACTAGAGGCTTCTCTCTCGAACACATAGCACACGGTGGGTAAACAAATTACTGTTGGGCAATTGATAGAAAAGCAAATAATTATGACAGATTAATGGCAATGATCATGTATATAGGCATCACATCCAAGACAAGTAGACCGACTCCTGCCTGCATCTACTACTATTACTCCACCCATCGACCGCTATCCAGCATGCATCTAGGGTATTAAGTATAAAACAGAGTAACGCCTTAAGCAAGATGACATGATGTAGACAATGTAAACTCAAGCAATATGATTAAACCCCATCTTTTTATCCTTAGTGGCAACAATACAAATACGTGTCATGTCCCCTTCTGTCACTGGAATTGAGCACCGCAAGATTGAACCCATCACAAAGCACCTCTCCCATTTCAAGACAAATCAATCTAGTAGGCCAAACTAAATTGATAGATCAAAGAGAAATACAAAGCTATAATAATCATGCATAAAAGAGTTCATAGAAGACTCAAATATTTCTCATGAATAATCTGATCATAAACTCACAATTCATCGGATCCCAACAAACACACCGCAAAAGAAGATTACATCGGATAGAACTCCAAGAACATCGAGGAGAACATGGTATTGAAGATCAAAGAGAGGGAAGAAGCCATCTAGCTACTAGCTATGGACCTGTATGTCTGTGGTAAACTACTCACACATCATCGGAAGGGTAGCAAGGTTGATGAAGAAGCCCTCCGTGATCGATTCCCCCTCCGGCAGAGTACCGGAAAAGGCCTCTAGATGGAATCGCGGAAGAACAGAGGCTTGCGGCGGTGGAAAGGTTTTCTCTTCTGTTTCTCTGGTATATTGGGAATATTTTGGAATTTATAGCGTTGGAATTAGGTCAGGAGGTGCCACGAGGGGCCCATAAGCCTGGGGGGCACGCCCTCCAGGCTTGTCGCCTCCACGTGACTCTTCTGGTCTTCTCCCAAAGCTTCGTGGGTCTCTTCTGGTCCAGAAAAAATTAATCCAAAGTTTTTTCCTCGTTTGGACACTTTTTGATAATGATTTTCTGAAAAGACAAAAACAAGCAAAAAAACAGCAACTGGCACTGGGTTAATATGTTAGTCCCACAAAAAATGATATATAATGGCATATAATTGCATATAAAACATCCAAGATTGATACTATAATAGCATGGAACAATCAAAAATTATAGATATGTTGGAGACGTATCAGAGGCCAGTCCTCTAGTGGCCCCTCTCAGATGCAGTGGCCACACTTTGGCCAGAGGGGCGACGATGACGAGGACATGGACTAGAGAGTAGGCCAAGAGCCTAAGCTTGGGGGAGCTAATCCCCTAGTTATCCATACATGCATATTTATTTTTCTTTTATTTGTTCTTGTATTTTGCATGTTTATTTTCAGTTTGCATAATAAAATGAGGAGCACACATTGATCTTGCCTTGTTGCAGTTCTTTTCGTTTGTTTTCTTTAAGCCTATAGGTTTGTTCTCTACTAGCAAGAAGAAATAAAGAAAATGAATTGGGACTTGATGGAGGGGAAGAATGAGCCAGCACGAGAAGGTATAACATATACATAATCCCTTGTCTCACAATATTATTTGAGGAAGAATTTTCAGTTGACTGGCTGCACTTGAGTTAGTTCCCCACGATAGTTGAATATCATCTAGTCATAACTCCCAATTTTAGATTTTGCTAGTCAAACCTTGTGGAAAAGCATGTTTTTGTTTTAATGAAAATCTGAAAATTTTAGAGGTCAAGAACTCTCGAAGAGAACGAGTACTTAAGCAATTCAACTCCACATGCTGATTTTGATTGACTTGATGGCACCTATTGATGGAGTTATTTAGAGGGATGAATATTTGAACTGGTTGAGGTTATGCCAAAATTTATTTGCAATACTCAAATCATGGAGCTCCAGCCCTAGCTAGGCTGGCTTTATGTCTCGTTGCTATATGTTGAGATAATTCACATAACTGCAACTCCATCACGAACTTGGGGATTGTGTAGTAAACGATCGACCTTCCCCAAGGGAGTGTGCAAGTGGTAAATAAAAGCACTGATCGCTGAGCTCAAAAGAGACAACCATCCATGATCCATAGTGCATGAAATTAAGCCACAACGGAACCCAATTGCATATAGCGAATTTTGGCATAACCCCGTCACTGAGAGTTGAAATCCCGAAGAATAATGACTGAGAGAAGTGTTTGAGAGCCATGACTAGGAGGCATTAGTGGGTGTTAATGAAAAACTTGGGTACTTTGCTATCTTTGACCTCCAAACCTTCTAAATGCATTTTGATGATTGAGCTTAAGTTGAATATCCATCTAATAGATGAACACCTTCATTTGCCTAAACACTTGGTTAGCAAAGAATGAGAAATTATAACTAATGGTATGAAACTATACATGGTTAGGCAACGAGTTTAGGTGCAGCTATTCACTTGCAAATACTTGCAGGATAAGAGAAGATGGATATCAAATATTTTCTCGAGCCGGTAAAATTCTTTCCATTCAATCAAGCTCCTTTTCACTCTCTTGATTTCTTGTTTGCTTGAGGATGAGCAAATCTTAAGCTTGGGGGAGTTGATGGCTCGAGAATTTGTGATGTTTTTCATAGTTATTTACATTTGGTTTCATTGGATTTGTGTTATTCTTCGGATATTTCTAATGCTAATCCAACAAAAGAGAAGAGAATCTACTTTGTTCTTTGGATGGCAGGAAATATCTGATACGTCTCCGTCGTATCTACTTTTCCAAACAATATTGCTCTTGTTTTGGACTCTAATTTGCATGATTTGAATGAAACTAACCCGGACTGACGCTGTTTTCAGCAGAACTACCATGGTGTTGTTTTTGTGCAGAAATGAAAGTTCTCGGAATTGGACGAAATTTTTTGGAGATTTTTTATGGAATATATAAAACATATTGGCGCAAGAATCAACTGGAGCTGGGGCCCCTATTGCTCACAAGGCATCAGGTCGCGCCCTAGGGGTCATGACCTGATGCCTTGTGGGGCCCACAGAGGTCCACCGAACCTAGTTCCAACGCTATAAATTCTCATTTCCCGAGACAAAAAAGGAGTTTCATCGTGTTTTACGATACGGAGCCGCCGTCACCTTCTGTTCTTCATCGGGAGGGCTGATCTGGAGTATGTTTGGGGCTCCGAAGAGGGGGATTCGACGTCGTCGTCATCATCAACCATCCTCCATCACCAATTTCATGATGCTCACCACCGGGTGTGAGTAATTTCTCTATAGGCTTGCTGGACGGTGATGGGTTGGATGAGATTTATCATGTAATAGAGTCAATTTTGTTAGGGCTTGATCCCTAGTATCCACTATGTTCTGAGATTGATGTTGCTATGACTTTGCTATGCTTAATGCTTGTCACTAGGGCCCGAGTGCCATGATTTTATATCTGAACCCTTTATGTTTTCATGAATATATTTGTGTTCTTGATCCTATCTTGCAAGTTGTATGCACCTATTACGTGTTATGATCCGCATACCCCAAGGTGACAATAATTGGGATTCTTTCCGGTGATTACCGTAGTTTGAGGAGTTCATGTATTCACTAATTGCTAATGCTTTGATCCGGTTCTCTATTAAAAGGAGGCCTTAATATCCCTTAGTTTCCTTAAGGACCCCGCTGCCACGGGAGGGTAGGACAAAAGATGTCATGCAAGTTCTTACCATAAGCACGTATGACTATATACGGAATACATGCCTACATTACATTGATGAATTGGAGCTATTGTGTATTGCTCTAGGTTGTGACTGTTACATGATGAATGTCATCCAGCATAATTATCCATCACTGATCCAATGCCTACGCTTTTCGCATATTGATCTTTGCTAAGTTACTATTGTTGCTGTTACTGTTACAATCACTACAAAACTGCTATTGTTACTGTCTTTGTTACTATTGCTACTATGCTACTAAACAGTTTGCTGCAGATATTTAGTTCTCTAGGTGTGGTTGAATTGACAACTCAACTACTAATACTCACAAATATTCTTTGGCTCCCATTGTGTCGAATCAATAAATTTGGGTGAAATACTACCCTCAAAGACTGTCGTGATCCCCTATACTTGTGGGTTATCAAGACCTTTTTCTGGCGCCGTTGCCAAGGAGCATAGCTCTATTTGTTGAGTCACTTGGGATTTATATCCGTCGATCACTATGAAGAATCTAAAAGATGGTATGACCAAGATCGTTCCCTCTAAGATGAGGGGAGGTAAGGAACTGCCGTCACACTCTGCACTTGATTCACCTTCTGTTTTGAGTAGGCTTGCGACACCGCCAGCTATTATTCATTCTGATATGTCGCAAGTTATTGATGATACTACTTCTGCTATGAATGATACTTATGAGGATGCTAGTACTATGCTTGATAATATTGTGCCACTAGGTGAATTTCTTGATGAACAAATTGCTAGAGCTAAAGAAACTGAGAATACTGAAATTGATGAAACTCCTGAAAATTGTGATTCACCTATGATGCCTAGCTCTCCTACTAGAGTTGAAATGCCTAAGATACCTGATGGTTATGTTATAGATGGAGAAATAGATAGAGAATTTCTTGCTTGTAATGATAGAGATGATTTTAGAAAATTACTGGCTAAGTTAAAAGAAAAGTCTATGATGGAGAGAATGAAAAATGATCCTAAGTTTGCTACCTCTCCTATCTTTGTTACTGATAAGGATTATGAATTATTTGTCGATCCTGAGTTAATTACTTTGGTTGAATCTGATCCTTTTCATGGTTATGAATCTGAAACTGTTGTGGCACACCTTACTAAATTGAATGATATAGCCACCCTATTTGCTCATGAGGAAAAAATATGTTACTATTACATTCTTAAGTTGTTTCCTTTCTCACTAAAGGGTGATGCTAAGAAATGGTTTAATACTCTTGCTCCTGGTTTGTGCGTAGTCCCCAGGATATGATATAGTACTTCTCTGAAAAATATTTTCCTGCTCATAAGAAATAAGCTGCCTTACAGGAAATATTTAACTTTGTGCAAATTGAAGAAGAGAATCTCCCTCAAGCTTGGGGGAGGCTTCTCCAATTACTTAATGCTTTGCCTGATCATCCTCTTAAGAAAAATGAAATACTTGATATCTTCTATAATGGACTAACCGATGCTTCTAGGGACCACCTAGATAGTTGTGCTGGTTCGGTTTTCAGGGAATGAACTGTTGGACAGGCTGAAGAACTATTGAATAATATGTTTAGGAATGCCGATGATTGGACACTTCCTGAACCACCGCCCAAACCAACTCCAAAGAAGAGAGGTATTCTATTCCTCAGTCCAGAAGATATGCAAGAAGGCAAGAAATCTATGAAAGAAAAAGGTATTAAGTCTGAAGATGTTAAGAATTTACCACCTATTGAAGAAATACATGGTCTCGACATCCCGACACTGGTAGTGGAGGTAAATTCTCTTACAAGATTCGATGAAGGTGATATTCCTTATAATAAATCTGCTAGTCAATGCCTGTATGAGTTTGATAATTACATCATTAAGCAAGACTTTAATATGTATGTTAGCAATCAATTAAAATGCAATGCCTTCATGATAGATCGTTTGAGTGATTTGATGTTTAGAACTGCTAATGATATTAAGGGCTTAAGTAAACATGCTTCTATGGTTCATACTCAGTTGGACCAAATTGCCAAGTCCCAAAATGATTTGCTTGATGAAATGAATAATAAAATGAATGATCTTGCTGTTAGAGTTGTTACTAGAGGAGGTAGAATGACCCAGGAGCCTCTGTATCCTGAAGGCCATCCTAAAAGAATTGAACAAGATTCTCAAAGAACTAATATTGATGCACCTAGTCCATCTAAGAAGAAAAAGAAAAAGAAAAATGATAGGACTTTGCATGCTTCTATTCAACCTGAGATAGAAAAACCTCCTGAGAATCATAATGATGTTTCTATTTCTGATGCTGAAACACAATCTGGTAATGAACATTCACCTAGTGATAATGATAATGATAATGATAATGATAATGATAATGATGATGTTCATGTTGATGCTCAACTAGATAATGATGTTGAAATAGAAGTTGTTGTTGATCTTGATAACCCACCTCCTAGGAATAAAAGATATGATAAAAGAGAGTTCGTTGCTAGAAAACATGGAAAGGAAAGAGAACCATGGGTTCAAAAACCCTGATGCCTTGTGGGCCCCTCGTGGCTTCTTTTGACCTAATTACACTTCTATAAATTCTCAAATATTGGGAAACCAACAGAGAGCCAGACGAGAAAATCTTTCCGCCGTCGCAAGCCTCTGTTCTTCCGTGATCCCATTTAGAGGCCTTTTCTGGTACTCTGCTGGAGGGGGAATCGATCATGGAGGGCTTCTACATCAACCTTGCTGCCCTTTCGATGATGTGTGAGTAGTTTACCACAGACCTACGGGTCCATAGCTAGTAGCTAGATGGCTTCTTCTCTATCTTTGATCTTCAATACCATGTTCTCCTTGATGTTTTTGGAGTTCTATCCGATGTAATCTTCTTTTGCGGTGTGTTTGTTGGGATCCGATGAATTGTGGGTTTATGATCAGATTATTCATGAGAAATATTTGAGTCTTCTCTGAACTCTTTTATGCATGATTGTTATAGCTTTGTATTTCTCTCCGATCTATCCATTTGGTTTCGCCAACTAGATTGATTTATCTTGCAATGGGAGAGGTGCTTTGTGATGGGTTCAATCTTGCGGTGTTCTATATCCCAGTGACAGAAAGGGACAAGACACGTATTTGTATTGTTGCCATTAAGGATAAAAAAGATGGGGTTTAATCATATTGCTTGAGTTTACTTTGTCTACATCATGCCATCTTGCTTAAGGCGTTACTCTGTTTTATACTTAATACTCTAGATGCATGCTGGATAGCGGTCGATGAGTGGAGTAATAGTAGTAGATGCAGGTAGGAGTTGGTCTACTTGTCTAGGAAGTGATGCCTATATACATGATCATTGCCATGAATCCGTCATAACTATGCGCTTTTCTATCAATTGCCCAACAGTAATTTGTTTACCCACCGTATGCTATATGTTCAAGAGAGAAGCCTCTAGTGAAAACTATGGCCCCCAGGTCTACTTTTATCATATATTGAAATCGAAAAACACCTTGCTGCAATTTATTTACTTTTATTTTCTTTTGCAATTTATCTTTTTATCTATCACTATCAGAATTAATCCTTGCAAGTGACCGCTAAGGGGATTGTCAACCTTCTTATTTGCGTTGGGTGCAACTGTTTGCTTTTGTGTGTGTAGGTGCTGCTAACGAGCTTCTGTGTGGTTCTCCTACTGGATTGATAACCTTGGTTATTAATTGAGGGAAATATTTATCTCTACTATAATGCATCATCCTCTCCTCTTCGGGGAAATCCCAACGTAGTTCACAAGTAGCAGGAAGAATTTCTGGCGCCGTTGCCCGGGAGACATCACCGAAACCTATCAAGTACCTTCTTACAAACTATCATCTACTTGCTCTTATTTTCATTTACCTTTTATTTGAATTTGCCTCTCATTTTCATCTCCCCAACTTCTAAAACAGTTTTACAAAAATATTTCTGGTTGCTCGTTTGCTTGCTTGCTAAAATTGTGTGACTCAATGAAAATAAAATTATAGACATATGGATCCTCATCCACTTGCTAATCTTTTTGAACAATCTAATTATGATGAACCAATTGCTAGTGATTTGAGTGCACTTGATTATCTTTATGAAGTTTTGCTTGAAAATCGTGAATCTGAAAATTGTGATGAAGTGCTAAAAGAAGAAGTTTATAAAGTGATTCATGATAGCTCCTTGAATGAAAAGCATGATTGCAATGATGTTATTATAAATTCTATTAATGTAAATTGTGCTAATACTATGCAAAGCTACAAGCTTGGGGATGAAAATTTTGTTATGATCACTACTTATTGCAATGATCATGATTGGGGTGATTATGCTTTTTATGATCTTGAAAATTTATTTAAGCCTCATGATGAATATACTATTGATAATAATGTTTGCAATAGTATTGAAAGTGGGTTTGGGAGAGTGTCAACTTTAGGTAAAAAGAATCCCACATATTCGGAGATTGTTCAATCTTACGAAATTTTTGATAAAAGTGGGTTTGGATAGGTCATGAGTTTAGTTGATGTTAATCCCACTATCTTGGAAGATTATAAATTTTTTATGCATGAGGATCATACATAGAATATTGTTTATGATATCTATATTGTTGAATTTGAGTATGATCCCATATGTAACTATTATGAGAGAGGAAAATATGGTTGTAGAAATCTTCATGTTACTAAATTACCTCTCTTCATGTTGAGATTGCTATTGTTTATTTCTTCTTCTTTGCATATGCTAGATACTTTTTGTCTTGATAATTTGTTTGCTTATAAAATGCCTATGCATAGGAAGTATGCTAGACTTAAATGTGTTTGTCACATGTTTTATGATGCTCTCTTTGTGTTTCAATTATTATCTTCCATGTGAGCATCGATAAAATCTCAAGCCTATCTTAATGGCTATAAAGAAAGAGCTTGTTGGGAGGCAACCCAATATGTATATTAAATTTTTGCTTTGTTTTCTGTTTTATGTGTTTACAAAACTTTAGCTAATGTTATGATTGTCTTTTTATCTTTTAATTAGTGTTTGTGCCAAGTAATGTCTTTGGGATGATTTGGATGATAGTATAATTGATGCTGTTTGGAAAACAGAAAGTTTTGTGTCCAGAGGCTGATTTTTGGTTCTGTACTGGAGCGTCAGAAAAATCTGAAATTTTTACACAGTATTGGTACATGAATTTCCCACGTATTCCTAATTTTTTAGAATTTTTGGAGTTACAGAAGTATGACTTTAATTCAGATATTTACAGACAATTCTGTTTTAGACAGATTCTGTTTTTGTTGCATAGTTTGCTTATTTTGATGAATCTATGGATTGTATCGGGGGGTATAAGTCATGGAGAAGTTGGAGTACAGTAGCATTATTCCAATATTAAATATGAATCAATTTACAACAGTACCTAAATTTTAAGATTTATTTGTTATACTAACGGATCTCACGAGGTTTCTGTTGAGTTTTGTGTGCTGAAGTTTTCAAGTTTTGTGTGAGATCATGATGGATAAAAGAAATAAGGAGAAGCAAGAGCCTAAGCTTAGGGATGCCCAAGGCACCCCAAGATAATATTCAAGGAAGACTCAAGCATCTAAGCTTGGGGATGCCCCGCATGGCATCCCCTCTTTCGTCTACAATCTATCGGTAACTCACTTGGAGCTATATTTTTATTCCTCACATGATATGTGTTTTGCTTGGAGCGTCTTGTGCTATAGTTTTATTTTCTTCGTTTGCTTTTTAGTTTGCCACAATCATCTTTGCTGAACACACCTTTTTGAGAGGGACACACATTATTCGTGATTTGTTAGAATACTCTATGTGCTTCACTTATATCTTTTGAGCTAGGCAGTGCTCTAGTGCTTCACTTATATCTTTTAGAGCACGGCGGTGGTTATATTTTAAAGAAATAGTTGCACTCTCATGCTTCACGTATATCTTTTTGAGAGTCTAATATATAGTAATGGCAATTTACACATGTTAAAAGAACAGTCCTGATATGATATAATAAAAACCTTCATGTAGATCACTAAGTATGAAGTGCATGGTTAATTTTATTAATGTGGTAATATGAAAGGATATAGGTTCATGATCATTGGTTAGTATAAATATCGGTATTAAAGTTTGTTATGACATATTCACCTAAATATTAGTCGTGGCATGGCAAGGAAGTTGGAGCATTTATAGGTCTGAAATGAAATGCTTGAGTGCTGTTATAATCGGGGTCGCGTGATGGTTAACTCCTACCAACCCTCCTCCTAGGGGCATGCGGTGAGTGCTTTGCTTCGAGGGCTAAGTAGACTTTTGCAATAAGTATGTGAGTTCTTTATGACTAATGTGAGTCCATGGATTATACGCACTCCTATCTTTCCATAATTTGCTAGCCTCTTCGGTACTGTGCCTTGCCCTTTCTCACCTCGAGAGTTGGCGCAAACTTTGCCGGTGCATCCAAACCCCGTGATATGATACGCTCTTTCACACATAAACCCATTTTACCTTCCTCAAAACAGCCACCATACCTACCTATTATGGCATTTCCATAGCCATTCCGAGATATATTGCCATGCAACTTCCACTATTCCGTTTATATGAAACACATCATCATTGTCATATTGCTTTGCATGATCATATAGCTGACATAGTATTTGTAGCAAGGCCACTGTTCATCATTTTTCATACATGTTACGCTAGATCATTGCACATCCTGGTACACTGCCAGAGGCATTCATATAGAGTCATATTTGTTCTAGTATCGAGTTGTAATTTTGAGTTGTAAGTAAATAAAAGTGTGATGATCATCATTATTAGAGCATTGTCCCAGTGAGGAAAGGATGATGGAGGCCATGATTCCCCCACAAGTCGGGATGAGGCTCCGGACGAAAAAAAAGAGAAAAAAAAGAGGGGCCAAAAAGAGCCCAGCAAAAAAATTAAATTAAATTTATATATATTCGTCACCCTGGGTGAGGAATAGTTATTCTTCACCCCCCCCTCTATTTTAACATCAATGCATCGTAATTTTACGTTCCGTAAATTTTGTCTTATTTCAGACGTAAAAAGAGAACGTAAGAAAATATATAATAGCCATAAAAATATTTTATGTTACGTAAAATTACAAATGTAAAAACATAGTATAAAATGTACATAAAATGCAATTTTCTGGTCTTATGACCTATTTTTTTTTCTTATGCCAAATTTTACGCAGTGAATCAATATGAATGTAACTATTTGTATTTCAAATGTAATTTATTTATGAAATGATCGTAAGATTACCTCGGGTGAAAAATAACTTATTCTGCACCATGGGTGATGAATAGACTTTCTATATATTCATCTTTTTTTGTTGTTTCCGTAACATTTTTTCTGCACTTTCACTTTTGGAATAAGTGAACCGCGACACTACCCAAAGTGAACCGCAACTATAACGAGAGTGAACCGCAACACTATCGAAAGTGAACCGCATAAGTTACTTTTTTCTAACTTTTATATGAGCGAAAGTGGACCGCAAAGACGAGGGCAAGTGAGACACAACACTATCGAAAAAAGAACCGCGGCGGAGGAGGAAGAAGGTGGGAGGGCGGGGGGTCGGGCACGAACAGATCGTGGGAGGGGAGGGGTGGGTTAATCTCTTTCCTCCTTTGTGTTCGGATCGGGTGGGCGGTGGGAGAGGAAGGTGTTGGCAGAATAAGCACCTAATGTTGGTAGAATACTGTCTTAAAGGGGTTGGTAGAATAGACCCACCCTGTATATACAACCCGTCTATTCTGCCAATATTGGCAGAATAGTTATTCTGCCCACACTTCTGAACTACATGCTCAACACGAGGGCACTGCACTTTCTGAAGCAAGCACACTGCAATACAGAGACTAGTGAACTTCTCGTCGAAAAAACTGCACGCGGTGTTTTTTCGGTACTGTTTTCGAGCCAGTTTTTAAACCGTTTGTCGGAACGAGTCGTTTAATATACCGTTGGAAAGCTATGGATTAGGCGCAACTTCTCCATTTTGAATTTTTTTCGAGATTCCTCGCGGTTTAAGAGCAGTTTCGAAAACGGTGGGCGCCCGACGAGTGGCAGCGAGCGCATTTTCGTGTTTTTTCGCAAACCACTTGTCAGAATAAAGCAAATGATACGCCGTTGGAAAGATATCGTCGAGACGCAACTTTTTCATATATATTACATTCTCTAATTCAGTACGGTTTAAGAGCAGTTTCAAATTTACTAAATCGCGGAATTCTGTTTTTTCAAAAAAAAATCAATTTTTCGGTACTGTTTTCGCTGCAATTTTTTAACCGTTTGTCGAAACGAGGCATGTGATACACCGTTGGAAAGCTACGGATGAGGCACAACTTTCATATGTAGAAATGTTTTTGAGATTCCGTACGGTTTTAAATTAATTTTGAAAATGGTGCGGCGGACGACGGGTGGCAGCAAACGTTTTTCCGCGAATTTTTACAAACCGCTGGTAAGAATGATTCAAATGATACGCCGTTGGAAAGATATCGACGAGACGCAACTTTTTCATGTAGAACACCCTCTCTAATTCCTTACGGTTTAAGAGCAGTTTTGAAATTACCGAAATGCAGACACTCTGTTTTTCGCGACACCAAAATGGACGAGTGAACCGCATCGGACAGAAAACTGCACTGCTTCAAACCGAAAACCACACTGCATCAGACGGGCAAACGAACTGCATAATTTTTTTTATCGAACGTAAATTTCCTAGATGTGGAAGTGGACTGCGCTTGGGCGTAAGTGAACCGAACACTATCGACAAGTGAACCGCATTCATCTTTTTTTGTTGTTTTCGTAACATTTTTTCTGCACTTTCACTTTTGGAATAAGTGAACCGCGACACTACCCAACGTGAACCGCAACTATAACGAGAGTGAACCGCAACACTATCGAAAGTGAACCGCATGAGTTACTTTTTTCTAACTTTTATATGAGCGAAAGTGGACCGCAAAGACGAGGGCAAGTGAAGCACAACACTATCAAAAAAAGAACCGCAAACGTTATCAAAGTGAACGGCATTACTTTTTCTGCTGGGAAAGAGACGATCACTGCGGCGATGAAACAAGTGAACCGCACTTCAAGAAAAGTACTGCTTTTTTCTACAAGACGGTATGAACGAACTACAAGTCTGCAATGCTCCTACAATGACAGGGGGACTTAAAGAATAAATCCACATTTTTTCTGTGAAACGCAAGCGGGTCGCCGGCGAACTGCATGTCCACCCCCACAGCACTGCACCCCGTGGTGCCGTGTACTGCCTGCTTCTCCGTTGCTGCGGTTGTTGCTGGGCGCACACACGAACTGCACAGACATGGGCACAGAACCGCATCTCACGCTACCGAAGCTGCACCTCCGCAGTCGCCGGACTGCTCCCAAGCAAAATTTGAAAAGGCAATAAAAATAAACTGAACTTCAACTGTGCCGTAGCCGCACTGCAGCTTTTTGCTGTCGAGGAAGAAGAGAACCACCACGCCATCTTCGCAGTGTCGCACCACACCCAGGTTCCCGGCGCGGCAGAGCCCGTCCTCGCCTCAGACGGAGCAGGAGAACTGCAAGAGAGACGCCGGCGAGCTGAATTGCAAGCTGAACCGAACTTCACGATGCAGGCGTGTGCAGGATCGGACGGCCAGGAAGGAGCTCGAACTGGAAAAACGCAAGAGAAAAACAAAGTGGACTGCAGCCACCGTCGTCGTCGCCGCCGTCTAGGGTGGACGCGCCATGGAGACCACCTCCCCACCTCTCCGTCCAGCCCCCGCAGGAGACCCGTGCGTCTATGGAAGGAAGCTCGTCGGGGAGGCGGCTGGGCGCATCAGATCTCGCCAGATCCCGGCGTGTGGCGACGGTTGGCACAGGAGACCGAGGAGGACGACGCAGAGGAGGTTGCAGGATCGAAAGATCCGGCCACGACGGTTGGCACAGGAGGCCGGGGGAGCCGCTCCTCCCCGTCTCCGGCACGGTGGACCTCGCCGGCCCTCCCATCCGGCCACCACACGCGGGAGGGCGCGGATCCGTGGGGAGCCGGGCCGTGCTGCTGGTGGTGGGACGCGGCGGCGCGCAGAGCAAGGCAGGGGCAGTGGGGGAGCTCCGCATCGGGAGTCACGGGGGGAGATGCTCGCTGGGGAAGGGGCGGATTGGATCCGTTGGGGTCTAGTGCGGGGGGGTGCAGCGGGGGAGAGTTGGTCGGCCGTTGGGGCGGCGCCGGCAGTGGAGGTGGAGGAAAGGTGGGAGGAGGCGGCGGAGGAGGAAGAAGGTGGGAGGGCGGGGGGTCGGGCACGAACAGATCGTGGGAGGGGAGGGGTGGGTTACTCTCTTTCTTCCTTTGTGTTCGGATCGGGTGGGCGGTGGGAGAGGAAGGTGTTGGCAGAATAAGCGCCTAATGTTGGTAGAATAAGGTCTTAAGGGGGTTGGTAGAATAGACCCACCCTATATATACAACCCGTCTATTCTGCCAATATTGGCAGAATAGTTATTCTGCCCACACTTCCGAACTGCACGCTCAACGCGAGGGCACTGCACTTTCTGAAGCAAGCGCACTGCAATACAGAGACTAGTGAAATTCTCGTCGAAAAAACTACACGCGGTGTTTTTTCGGTACTGTTTTCAAGCCAGTTTTTAAACCGTGTGTCGGAACGAGGCGTGTAATATACCGTTGGAAAGCTATGGATTAGGCACAACTTCGCCATGTTGAATTTTTTTTGAGATTCCTCGCAGTTTAAGAGCAGTTTCGAAAACGGTGGGCGCCCGACGAGTGGCAGCGAGCGTATTTTCACGTTTTTTCGCAAACCACTTGTCGGAATGAAGCAAATGATACGCCGTTGGAAATATATCATCGAGGCGCAACTTTTTCATATATATTACTTTCTCTAATTCAGTACGGTTTAAGAGCAGTTTCAAATTTACTAAATCGCGGAATTCTGTTTTTTCAAAAAAATTCAATTTTTCGGTACTGTTTTCGCTCCAATTTTTAAGCGTTTGTCGAAACGAGGCATGTGATACGCCGTTGGAAAGCTACGGACGAGGTGCAACTTTCATATGTAGAATTTTTTTGAGACTCCTTACGATTTTAAATTAATTTTGAAAATGGTGCGGCGGACGACGGGTGGCAGCGGACGTTTTTCCGCGAATTTTTACAAACCGCTGTTCAGAATGATTCAAATGATATGCCGTTGGAAAGATATCGACGAGACGCAACTTTTTCATGTAGAAAACCCTCTCTAATTCCTTACGGTTTAACAACAGTTTTGAAATTACCGAAATGCGGACACTCTGTTTTTCGCGACACCAAAATGGACGAGTGAACCGCATCGGACAGAAAACTGCACTGCTTCAGACCGAAAACCGCACTGCATCAGACGGGCAAACGAACTGCATATTTTTTTTTATCGAACGTAAATTTCCCAGATGAGGAGGTGGACTGCGCTTGGACGTAAGTGAACCGAACACTATCGACAAGTGAACCGCATTCATCTTTTTTTGTTGTTTCCGTAACATTTTTTCTGCACTTTCACTTTTGGAATAAGTGAACCGCGACACTACCCAAAGTGAACCGCAACTATAACGAGAGTGAACCGCAACACTAACGAAAGTGAACTGCATGAGTTACTTTTTCTAACTTTTATATGAGCGAAAGTGGACGACAAAGACGAGGGCAAGTGAAAGACAACACTATCGAAAAAAGAACCGCAAACGTTATCAAAGTGAACGGCATTACTTTTTCTGCTGGGAAAGAGATGATCACTGCGACGATGAAACAAGTGAACCGCACTTCAAGAAAAATACTGCTTTTTTCTACAAGACGGTATGAACGAACTGCAAGTCTGCAATGCTCCTACAATGACTGGGGGACTTAAAGAATAAATCCACATTTTTTCTGTGAAACGTAAGCGGGTCGCCGGCAAACTGCATGTCCACCCCCACAGCACTGCACCCCGTGGTGCCGTGTACTGCCTGCTTCTCCGTTGCTGCGGTTGTTGCTGAGCGCACACACGAACTGCACGAACATGTGCACAGAACCGCATCTCACGCTGCCGAAGCTGCACCTCCGCGGTCGCCAGACTGCTCCCAAGCAAAATTTGAAAAGGCAATAAAAATATACTGAACTTCAACTGTGCCGTAGCCGCACTGCAGCTTTCTGCTGTCGAGGAAGAAGAGAACCACCACGCCATCTTCGCAGTGTCGCACCACACCCTGGTTCCCGGCGCGGCAGAGCCCGTCCTCGCCTCAGATGGAGCAGGAGAACTGCAAGAGAGACGCCAGCGAGCTGAACTGCAAGCTGAACCGAACTTCACGATGCAGGCGTGTGCAGGATCGGACGCCCAGGAAGGAGCTCGAACTGGAAAAACGCAAGAGAAAAACAAAGTGGACTGCAGCCACCGTCGTCTCCGCCGTCGAGGGTGGACGCGCCATGGAGACCACCTCCCCACCTCTCCGTCCAGCCCCCGCAGGAGACCCGTGCGTCCATGGAAGGAAGCTCGTCGGGGAGGCGGCTGGGCGCATCAGATGTCGCCAGATCCCGGCGTGTGGCGACGGTTGGCACAGGAGGCAGAGGAGGACGACGCAGTGGAGGTTGCAGGATCGAAAGATCTGGCCACGACGGTTGGCACAGGAGGCCGGGGGAGCCGATCCTCCCCGTCTCCGGCACGGTGGACCTCGCCGGCCCTCCCATCCGGCCACCACGCGCGGGAGGGCGCGGATCCGTGTTGAGCCGGGCCGTGCTGCTGGTGGTGGGACTCGGCGGCGCGCAGAGCAAGGCAGGGGCAGTGGGGGAGCTCCGCATCGGGAGTCACGGGGGGAGATGCTCGCTGGGGAAGGGGCGGATTGGATCCGTTGGGGTCTAGTGCGGGGGGGGGGGTGCAGCGGGGGAGAGTTGGCCGGGCGTTGGGGCGGCGCCGGCAGTGGAGGTGGAGGAAAGGTGGGAGGAGGCGGTGAAGGAGGAAGAAGGTGGGAGGGAGGGGGGTCGGGCACGAACAGATCATGGGAGGGGAGGGGTGGGTTACTCTCTTTCTTCCTTTGTGTTCGGATCGGGTGGGTGGTGGGAGAGGAAGGTGTTGGCAGTATAAGCGCCTAATGTTGGTAGAATAAGGTCTTAAGGGGGTTGGTAGAATAGACCCACCCTATATATATATATATATATATATATATATATATATATATATATATAAATGAGAGAAAAAGAGAGAAGGGGCAATGTTACCATCCTTTTCCACACTTGTGCTTCAAAGTAGCACCATGTTTTTCATATAGAGAGTCTCCTATGTTGTCACTTTCATATACTATTGGGAATTTTTCATTATAGAACTTGGCTTGTATATTCCGATGAAGAGCTTCCTCAAATGCCCGAGGTCTTCGTGAGCAAGCAAGTTGGATGCACACCCACTTAGTTTTTAGTTTGAGCTTTCATACACTTATAGCTCTTAGTGCATCCGTTGCATGGCAATCCCTACTCCTCACATTGATATCGATTTATGGGCATCTCCATAGCCCGTTTGAAAGAACATGTGCTGCCCCCATTTTTGGTTTTGGTAATTGATGACAATCCCTATGAACTAATGGTTGCCTTGAGTTATATTTGAAGGGTGTGTCCATAGGCTTTGCTTGTAGACCATTTGTTGGTCTCAAGGTGATTTGAAGAAGAATATGTGTTGACCAAGGGGTTATTCATGGAGTTATCCAAAGATTGGTCAGGTAAGAGATGAGCCTATTGCAAGCATGTCTTGAAGAAGAAGATTGTGTGGGCATTCATGTTTACCTTCAAGACATCATCTTAGTGAAGAGAGTTGGAAAGATACAAGGTTGATCAAGACTAAATACGAAGAGTGATTCAAGTTGATCAACACACAAAGCGTAGTAGATGTACCGAGTGGGATCAAGTGATCTCACGGTATGGTAAGCATTATCCATTACGCTTTGTGTACTAACCCATGGTCTATGTGAGAGTTCGTTGTGGGGTTAGGTTTGTTTCCATGGGCGTGCATCAAAAGGAAGATCTCACATGTCCCGTGGAGGATGACGTCAAGTGGTGATCGTCATTGAGGTTGCGATGTGCAAGTTCAAGTGGAGCATCACAAAGAGATCACATGCTTGAAGCTTGCCGTCCATTGTGGTGACAATGGACTTGTGAAGATGTGCCGAAGAGCGGCTCACCCAAAGTGGAGTATGGGGGAGCAATCTACTAGTCTTCATCGAGCCGGTGCAATCAAGAAAGGTGGTCCAACTTGAGGAAGTCAAGATCGTCATCATCTAGCTCAAGTGGACTATGTGCAAGGCAAAGGTTTGCCCTTGATAGGTTTTCTATTTTACCGGTCTCATGGTGGTAGTTTGGAGACCGGGTTATAGGATCGATTGCCGTACTATCAAGGGGGGCTCTCGTATGAGTAGCTTGATCGTATCGTTCGTAGAGAGCTCAAACCATTGCATCCTTTCATCATCTTTCTTGGTTCTTATTTGGTGTTTCTCTTTGTGAGTTTTAGAGCTTATGGTCATCTTCATGACAAGCTCGAGTTCATGGAAAACGGAGTTCATATGCATCTTCTATGATGTTTTCAATGTTGGGGTTTTTGCCGGTTCTTCATTCATAGAGGTTTCTCATCTCTATATCATTGGCTTTTGTCTACTACCTCATCTCTATATCATAGTACTCATTGTCATCTATCCAACAAGCTTGAGTTTGCTCAATTCAGAGCTCGTATGCAGAAGTTATGGCAGTTCTGGTTTTCCTGCATCCATCTGGTTCCTTGGGCTTACTTGAGGCATATAAGCGGTAGTACCACTCTGCCCCGTGGTAGTACCGCTCCGGCGGAACTACCGCTGTTTCTCTACCGCTTGAAGTACCGCTTATTTTATGCCTTCTGTACTGCTTTGTCCTTCGAGCGGAAGTAGAGCAGCAGTAACGAGCGATAGTACCGCTCCGTGCGGCACTACCGCACTGTCTTACTCTACTACCGCTGTCTCACCTGCTCGCTCAACACTACGCGGTAGTACCGCTGGTGGGAGCGGTAGTACCGCTCCGGCGGCACTACCGCCTCTCTGACTTGCTCAGTTGAACGTGCAGTGCTAGAACTTCCGTGCCAGCGGAAGTACTGCCCGCCCGAGCGGTACTACCGCTTATACATGGGCTGAAGGCATAACGGTTGGATTTTCCCCCTCCTATAAAAGGGGGTCTTCTTCCCCAATGGTCCTAATCCTTTGAGCTCGTGTTCTTCCCCCATTGTTGACCTTCTTCAAGCTTGCTATCTCTCAATCCCTCTAATGATTCTTGCTAGTTCTTGAGGCAAAAGAGAGAGGAGATCTAGATCCACATTTCCACCAATCACTTTCTCCTCTATGTGAGGGGAACCCCTTGGATCTAGATCTTGGAGTTCTTCGTGTTCTTCCTCTCATTTTCCTCCCTAGCATTAGTTGCTTTGGTGGGATTTGGGAGAGAAGGACTTGGGCACTCCGTGTGCCCTTGCCATTGCATTTGGTGCATCGGTTTGAGTTCTCCACGGTGATACGTGGAAGTGAAAGTTGAGAAGCTTGTTACTCTTGGGTGTTTGAGCACCCTAGAGCTTGTTCCTCTTGGGTGCTTTGGTGCCCTAGACGGTTGGTGTTGTCGGAGCTCAATCATTATGGTGTAAAGCTCTGGGCAAGCGTCGGGGTCTCCAATTAGGTTGTGGAGATTGCCCCGAACAATTTGACGGGTACCGGTGACTGCCCCCAAGGGTTGCCAATTGTATGGGTTCGGTGACCGCCCCCAAGGGTTGCCATTTGTACGGGTTCAGTGACCGCCCTCAAGGGTCCCTTAGTGGAATCACGGCATCTTGCATTGTGCGAGGGCGTGAGGAGATTATGGTGGCCCTAGTGGCTTCTTGGGGAGCATTGTGCCACCACACCGCTCCAAATGGAGATTAGCATCCGCAAGAGTGTGAACTTCGGGATACATCGTTGTCCCCGCGTGCTCGGTTATCTCTTACCCGAGTCCTTTACTTATGCACTTTACTTTGTGATAGCCATAGTGTTTCATGTTATATATCTTGCTATCACATAGTTGTATATCTTGCTTAGCATAAGTTGTTAGTGCACATAGGTGAGCCTAGTTGTTTTAGGTTTTGTGCTTGACTTATTAAACACTAGTTTTATTCCACATTTGTTCAAGCCTAAATCATAATTATTTTAAAGCACCTATTCACCCCCCCTCTAGGCGACATCCACGATCTTTCACCGTTGATCCGCCGAGTTGATGCGAGACTTTCTTCTTCTCCTTTCCATTATTTGATACCTACCACCGCATTCTATTCCACCTAGTGCTATATCCATGGCTTGCGCTCATGTATTGCGTGAGAGTTGAAAATGCTGAAGCGCGTTAGAAGTACGATCCAATTGTCTGGTTTAACACCGGGGTGCTCTCTATTTATATATTTGCGGTGAAGATAGAGTCATGCCATGATTAATATGAGAAAGTGAGTAGGGATAACACTCGTTAAGGATCGTATATTTTGAAAGTTAATGATTATGCTTCTTATGTTCATGGATATTATTATGTTGATATTGTTAATTCATCGCTTCACAACTTATATGCCATAAAGAGATTACATAATAAACATGTTGGGTAGCATTCCACATCAAAAATTCTATTTTTTATCATTTACCTACTCGAGGACGAGCAGGAATTAAGCTTGGGGATGCTTGATACGTCTCCAACGTATCTATAATTTTTTATTGTTCCATGCTATTATAGTATCAATCTTGGATGTTTTATATGCAATTATATATCATTTTTTGGGACTAAGCTATTAACCTAGTGCCCAGTTCCAGTTGCTGTTTTCTGCCTGTTTTTGGTTTTTCAGGAAATCAGTACCAAACGAAGTCCAAATGCCACGAAACTTTTTGACGATTTTTTTCTGGACAAAAGATACCCTGGAAGCTTTGGGAGGAAGCCAGAAGCCTCACGAGGAGGCCACAAGGCAACAGGGCGCGGCCTCGGGGGGCGCGCCCTGATGCCTTGTGGGCCCCTCGTGGCTCCTTTTGATCTAATTCCACTTCTATAAATTATCATATATTCAGAAACCAACAGAGAGCCAGGCGAGAAAACCTTTCCGCCGCCGCAAGCCTCTGTTCTTCCGCGATCCCATCTGGAGACCTTTTTCAGTACCCTGCTGGAGGGGGAATCGATCACGGAGGGCTTCTACATCAACCTTGTTGCCCTTTCGATGATGTGTGAGTAGTTTACCACAGACCTACGGGTCTATAGCTAGTAGCTAGATGGCTTCTTCTCTCTCTTTGATCTTCAATACCATGTTCTCCTTGATGTTCTTGGAGTTCTATCCGATGTAATCTTCTTTTGCGGTGTGTTTGTTGGGATCCGATGAATTGTGGGTTTATGATCAGATTATTCATGAGAAATATTTGAGTCTTCTCTGAACTCTTTTATGCATGATTGTTATAGCTTTGTATTTCTCTCCGATCTATCCGTTTGGTTTGGCCAACTAGATTGATTTATCTTGCAATGGGAGAGGTGCTTTATGATGGGTTCAATCTTGCGGTGTTCTATATCCCAGTGACAGAAAGGGACAAGACATGTATTTATATTGTTGCCATTAAGGATAAAAAGATGGGGTTTAATCATATTGCTTGAGTTTACTTTGTCTACATCATCTCATCTTGCTTAAGGCGTTACTCTGTTTTATACTTAATACTCTAAATGCATGCTGGATAGCGGTCGATGAGTGGAGTAATAGTAGTAGATGCAGGCAGGAGTCGGTCTACTTGCATTGCCATGAATCCGTCATAACTATGCGCTTTTCTATCAATTACCCAACAATTATTTGTTTACCCACCGTATGCTATATGTTCAAGAGAGAAGCCTCTAGTGAAAACTATGACCCCCGAGTCTACTTTTATCATATATTAAAATCCAAAAATACCTTGCTGCAATTTATTTACTTTTATTTTCTTTTGCAATTTATCTTTTTATCTATCGCTATCAGAATTGATCCTTACAAGTGACCACTAAGGGGATTGACAATCCTCTTATTTGCGTTGGGTGCAAGTGTTTGCTTTTGTGTGTGTAGGTGCTGCTAACGAGGTTCTGTGTGGTTCTTCTACTGGATTGATAACCTTGGTTCTTAACTGAGGGAAATACTTATCTCTACTATACTGCATCATCCTCTCTTCTTCGGGGAAATCCCAACGCAGTTCACAAGTAGCAAGCCTTTGTATCCTGAAGGCCATCCTAAAAGAATTGAACAAGATTCTCAAAGAATTAATATTGATGCACCTAGTCCATCTAAGAAGAAAAAGAAAAAGAAAAATGATAGGACTTTGCATGCTTCTGGTGAACCTGAGATAGAAAAACCTCCTGAGAGTCATAATGATGTTTCTATTTCTGATGCTGAAACACAATCTAGTAATGAACATTCACCTAGTGATAATGATAATGATAATGATGTTCATGTTGATGCTCAACTAGATAATGATGTTGAAATAGAACCTGCTGTTGATCTTGATAACTCACCTCCTAAGAATAAAAGATATGATAAAAGAGACTTCGTTGCTAGAAAACATGGAAAGAAAAGAGAACCATGGGTTCAAAAACCCATGCCTTTTCCCATTAAACCATCTAGAAATAAGGATGAGGAAGACTTTGAGCGCTTTGTTGAAATGCTTAGACCTGTCTTTTTGCGCACTCGCTTGACTGATATTTTAAAAATGCCTCCATATGCTAAATACATGAAAGATATCTATTATCTATTATCTACTAAAAGGAAAATACGGGTCAATAATATAGAATTTGCTAGATTATGATGTTGTGCTCAAATGGCTTGATGAAATGAGCTGAATTTTTGTGTAGAGAGGTTATTTTGGTGTGAGAATGCACTGGCAAAATTTCAGCTCATTTGGAAATGCCAGAGTGGTACTTCTTACACAAAGCTTTCTGCTGGACAGAAACTAGATTGAATTTTTGGGAGAAATTGGCTAGATAAAATGATGTGAATTTTGGCATGCTCACATAATATAGAGAATGTGAGGTCCTGGATTAATTTGAGGATTTTTGAAGCAATATAAGATATAGTTGCTTCACAATCTCAAAATAGATCCAGAAACAAGTATTGGATAATGTGCTCAAAATTTGAACTCTGGAACTTGGGATCTTGATGGAAATGGTGAATATATGGATAGGAGAAGCTCCACAAATTATTTTGGATTTTTCCTGGCTACCAAAATGGTAGCTCCTTTGGAAAGTGCCCAAAGTGCAGTATTGGCTTTAAATAGGAAAATGCAATTTCCCTCATTTAATTATTATGGCCAATATTTTTATATAAAAAGTAATATATGGTGAACCAAGATTAAGAGAATTAGGATAGAAAATTCCACTTTAATCAGAAAATACTAGCCTTTGATCTGATGGATTTCTTAAAATTAAGATTATGTGGCCGCTCAATTTGTGTAACATATATAACGTAGTGGGCCTTAGAAAACAAACGTGGCACATGTACACATAACCATATGTATATTTTTAAGTTGGTAAGTAAATCAACATACAACGTTAGGAAACAAGAAAAAATTGGACTGTCATGTCCAACATACAGCCCCTGACGTGAAAAAAAGCATAAGTATATATTTGTTTAAGGAAGGAAAGTAAAAATCCTCAAAAAAATAGGAAGAAAAGTAAACGAACATCCAACGTGAGGAAAGCAAAAGAACAATTGGACTGCCACGTCCATACGTACAGCCCCTGATGTGAAAAAAAACATACGTATATATTTGTTTTAAAGAAAGAAAAGTAAAAGAACATGCAACGTGAGGAAAGCAAAAGAAAAATTGGACTGCCATGTCCATAGTACATGAAAAAACAAGAAAGTTGGCTCTCCCAAAAAAGTTGGACTCTTGGATGAAAAAAAAAATTAACGTGCTATAGGCTGTCACCTCCAACATACATCTCTCGACCTAAAAAAACAAGAAATTTGGCTATCCAAAATAAATTAGACTCTTGGGTGAAAAAAAAATACCCAATTAACGTGCCATCTGATGAAAGATAGGCGCCACGTTACTTTTTTTTAGATCGAGCCATCCACGTTACTTTTTTTTTGAGATGGGGCCAGCCACGTTACTCGAAAACAAAGGACATCTATGTCACATCCTCAAAAAAATAAAAAGAGAAAAAAGTGCATATGCGTATACATCTAAAAACATACATGATATAATGGGATTGTACTACTGCATAGTGCGGTCTCCACGCGACACTATGCAACAAACGCATCGTCATGGCGTCATCCTGACTTGAATCATGTCCCATGTTTGTGTGTGACCATTGAATGATCACATGGTTCCGAGCCGGTCGCGCTATGCGGCATGCACGCAAACGTTTTCACGCAACCGATAAAAAAACAAATGCATGATCATGTACGACATGCTTTATATAGTCAAAAAAACTTAGCAGTTCAACTTAAAAAATTAGCCAGTTAGGTACATAAAATTGGAACATTTTTGGATTGTACATAAAACATTGGAACATTTCCCGTATCTTCAAAGGACTAACCTGGTATTTGTGGCTAGCATTTAAAATTTAAAATTTTATTTACTGGTAAGATATAATACTATCTTTTTTTGGTGAGTAATAATATCTAATTTACATATTGAAAAAAAACATTGGAACATTTCCGGTATCTTGCTAACCTGGTATTACTGGCGGGTGGATTAAATTTAAAGTTGAATGTACCTTTCATATATCAACATTGTTTAAAATTTAATTTGGCACATCATTTTTCTCGTAGCACAAACTTAAATTTCTACTCATGATTATATGTCGGACAAATCGTGCGGGTCGTATTCTGGGACTTACTTCCACGCAGACAACTAAATATCACATGATCTTACCATCAAATAGATCAACATCCAAACTACTTATGTGTGCTAATCTAATATTCGAATTTTTTTAGCTACCATATAAGTTATAGAATATAAACTATGCTACATGTGCAAATGAATGACTACACAAAACTAACGAAAAGACAAAAATATTACTTATTGTAATACAGTGTAAAAATATATACAAATATTAAGAAACTATTATTTAAAGAAATGTTTCAATCTAAACTACATATGTTATTCTTACGAGAGAAAAGGCTCCATAGTGACCGACGTACGAAAAAAAAACTTCTTTACAAAATTTCACTATTGGTCCAAGAGAAAATCATGGATGTCCGATTGTTCTGTTTTTACATTGAAGTTCTGTTCATTATGGTCACATACTAGCACACTGATTATACTTGGGGATAGTCTGAGGAATTATAGCGTAAATGTACCGTAGTATAAAAATAATGCCAAAAGGTGAACTAGATTGTAGTGTTCAATTGGATTTCAGGGGGATCCGCGGATGGCAAGACAAATTTTCATAATCTACGTGCACAAAAAGAGATCAAGCGCCAAGATGTGCATGGAAGAGGAGGATCTCTTGATGGTAATTACACATGTACATGTAGAAGGGAGGAAAATAAAACTGGTATAGAAATATCAATGCAATGAAAAACATGTTTGTTTTTGAGAATTAGGAGTTAAGGTTTGAACTTTTTTACCCACAATTAGATCTGCAATATGTTTTATTTAAATAATTTAAGGAAATAATGAATAATAATTATCATGAATTTTTACTACATAAATTATTTGATATGTGAAATTGAAAATCATGCAATGTTTTCTATACATCACTGAATTTCAAAGTAATAGAAATGGCATGTAAAATTTTCAAAAAAGAATTATGGCTCATGGGTTCGTATCTCTTTTCTATGATGCATTCAAACACCCTTTGTGTACAGGAGGATGTGTCACTGCAATACCACAAAATTCAATAACATAGATTTAGATTCTGGAATTTTGCCATCCTAGCATGCATGCATAGTCGTGCTATATGACACGACAAATACATATGAGCAAGATTGTGAAATACAAAACAAGGGAACAACAAGGAGAGATTTAAATAAAATATGTATAAACAGAAAACTCATAGTAGAATTTCTCTAATTCCAATTGTTAATATATGATTGTATTGTTAGAACCGTTGAAAATAAAATAAAATGTTGAACTTATTTATTTATTTTATTTTAGAAGCATATTCATACACAAAGAATTTCTCATAATTTACGCCTTAAAGATAGTATCCAGGTCTAACTCCCCAAATATTTTACAACCAAAATTTAACCGAGAGACAAAAAAATCTAGAAGATGCCCTATAAGTTCAATTAAGAGACACTATAGATTGCTTAAAGAAGATGCCCTCGCATTTGCGAGGGCCACTCTGCTAGTTGTCACTAATAAAAGAAAGATACCTGAGGCTGAAATTTCCACCATGCTTGCAAATTATTCTTTTAAGGGTGGAGTACCTAAAAAGTTAGGAGATCCGGGAATACCCAGGATACCTTGCTCCATTAAAAGAAGTTATGTCAAAACTGCTTTATGTGATTTAGGAGCCGGTGTTAGTGTTATGCCTTTCTCTTTATATAGAAGACTTGATTTGAATAAGCTCTCACCTACTAAAATATCTTTGCAAATGGCTGATAAATCAACTACTATACCAATTGCAATTTGTGAGGATGTGCCTGTTGTTGTTGCAAATGTTACCATCTTAACAGACTTTGTTATACTTGATATGCCTGAGGACGACAATACGTCGATTATCCTTGGAAGACCCTTTTTGAATACTGCAGGGGCTGTTATTGACTACAACAAAAGCAAAATCACTTTTCATGTCAATGGTAATGAGCATACGGTTTATTTTCCGAGGAAGCAAAATTCAGTGAATGGTATCAATTGTATTGAAAAGGTTTCGACAATCACTATTGGAGGATTCAAATTTCCTCTTCCTACTGCCAAAAAGAAATATGAAATTCTTATTGTTGGGGAGATGCACATCCCCGCTGAGGTAACTTAGTGCTATACGAAAGTTCTTCGATTTCATGTTACTCGGAAATAGTTTGTTAATAAGACTTGATCAACCTTATTAATGGATTCTTTTTGAGAGGCATGTGGTTGATGAATTTAGTAAGCACAACTTTCTGTAACCATAGTTTGCTCTTTGTTATTTATAGTTTAATAAAGTAAAATGCCATGATTATCCTGTTTCCTAAATTATCCGTGCAAAAAAAAATGTCCCAAAAATAAAATGCTCAGAATGTAATAAAATTTTAACATGATTTTTTCTGGAATATTTAAGAATTTTTGGCACTAAAAACAACCCAGGGGGGTGCACCTGTTGCTCACAAGGCAACAGGGCACGCCAAGATGCCTTGTGGATCCCACAGGGACCCACTCACTTATCTCTTCAGTCCACTTCATCTCCTACCTCCAGGAAAAAATCGTGGTAGCTCTCTCTCTCATATTCTTGCTCCCAAACCTGAGATTTTCGATCTCTTTGCTCGGAGCTCCGTTTCCGAAACTGTTTTGGGGGATTGCCCCTTGGTATGTGACTCCTCCATTGCTCCAATTAGTTTTTGCTCTAGTGGATTATATTTTGCATAAATTGCTGCTATTGGTGCTACTGAAAATGAGCTTGCATGTTGAATTCTTCGAGTTCTAAGTAGTTTGAATGCTTGATATAGCCTCTAGGCACTTATATGAGTAGTTGCTATCAATCTTGTGAAGTTTTGTTAACATCTTTTTATGGTCCAAATTTTTTTAGAAATTTGTTCGTAGGAAAATGAACCATTTTAGGAGGAGTCCTTCGAGGAGGAGGTCCTCTGAAGCATCATCGAGCGAGAGCCCGGCACGCCAATCATATGTTGAACCAAGGGCAAGTTCGGTGAGAGGTGCCGAAGCAAAATCCTACCGATGGCCGTGCAATGAGTTCATGTTGGGTGCAGGCATTAAGGAAGAATTTGATCAATATATTCAAAACACCGAGCTCTCCGCCTTCATCACAGATAAGCCTCCACAGCACTATAACCTTACTCATTCATTCACTCAAAAGTTTGAGTATCATTCTTGTAATTCTAGAGTTTTATTCCATCTCTATGATAGATCCTATGCTATGTCTCTAGAAGATTTTTGTGATGCATGCAAAATTCCATTTTGGGGTTTGCTTAGCGAACCGCGGCAACCTGATTATGAAATGTTTCTTAATAGTCTTTGCAATGGTGAGGATAGGGGGGTTATGCAAGCTAGGATAAAAAGCATTCACTTTCCCTCTATTCGGTACTTTGCACTTTTTAATGGGAAATGCATTGTTGGTAAACAATACTGTAGTGCACTTTGTGCCACTGACCTGAGCCTTATTCATAATGCTTTAACGGGTAACAAACATTATAATCTTGGGGCTATTGTTGCACGTAGATTGCATCACAACGCGGGTAATGGTGATATGTATGGAGGAATTTATGCCTCCCGCGTAGCTGCAAGGCTAGGGGTCTCGCCCAGACCCAATGATCCTCTTTTACCTGATAAATACTTGAATTTTGAGGCAATGCAGAACCATGAGTTTATTAAGCGCAACACTCGCAGATATGACTATAACTTGATATTCGATAATATCATTCTGTGTCTGTTATTTTGCCTGCTCCCGTCCTCTTTGATTTCCAGACCAAACAGAGATAATTTCTTCATGAGAATGAGGTACACGAGTATAACGTAGCAGTTGAGGCTGCCCGCCTCGCTGAGGAGGCGGCACAGAACGCCTCCATGAGCTATCACTTCGATTATTATCCTGGTCAGCCATGGTCGTAGACCAAGTTAGGCCAAAAGCCTAAGCTTGGGGGAGTACGTATTTCTCACCGATATTACATTCATGTTCACACATTCATTCCAGTTGTCGGGGTTCATCCTTTTTCATTGTATATCCATGTTAGTTCTATTTTTGCTTTCTTCTTGTGTGTTTGAAAAACTTTGAAAATCCAAAAATATTTCTTGCTTCTTTTCGGGTTTTTTTCCCTTTAGTTAGTTCGTAGTATTAAAAGAAAACCCAAAAAGATTTCTTGTTTCTTCTTTTCTTGTCTGTTGGGAGTTCTCTCGAGTAAATAGTTTTTTCCTCGCTTTTCGTTTTTCTTCTTTAATTTGCTTTCTTCAGAAAAACTAAAAACTCCAAAAATATTTTGGTGTGTTTCTCTGAATTTCTTTTCTTTTCGTTGAGTCATCATAGGGAGAAGACCACGATGAAAATGTTGAGTGGCTCTCATATGCTTTGTGGTTGATCTAATGAAGGGCCAATATTGCCTTGTCTTCTCCCTTGAATAAAATGTTTGCAGATTCCAGCTTAGTCCACGACACTCTTGCACTATTATTATTTTCATATCATTCGGTTGTGCAAGTGAAAGGCAATAATAATGATGATTTGATGAAGTGACTATGGCAAGGAAAGGCTAGTATGAACTCTTTTTGTTTTTGTTTTTTTAAATATGTGTAACTCAGTATCCATGATTCATCATATTATGAGTAAACATGTTTGTGATGACAATTAGAGACTGTAGTTGCTCATGCCATGCTTAAGTAGCTAGGAGTGGATAATGATTTATCTTGGATGTCAACATGCATTAAAATGGTCATGATGTGGTATGTTAGTATGGTATCCTCCTCTGAATGTTTCAAGTGGCTTGACTTGGCACATGTTCACACATGTAGTTGATTCAAAACCAATACAACCTTCATGATATTTATGTTCTGGGTGTCTATATCCTACTCATGCTAGTATTCAATGTTAATTATTTTCAATGCATGATTATGACCGTTTTCGCTCTCTAGTTGGTCGCTTCTCAATCTATTTGCTAGCCTTCGCCTATACTAAGCGGGAATACTGCTTGTGCATCCACAATCCTTAAACCAAAGTTGTTCCAGATGAGTCCACTATATCTACCTATATGCGGTATTACTCTGCCGTTCCATGAAAATTTGCATGTGCCACCTCTAATCATTCAAATAAACATCTGTTTTGTGTGCCCGTACTGCTCATGGAGCGACAGGGGGCGGTCAGTATCTTCCATGCTAAGCGGGTTATTCTCAGGATGAGTGTTTATTCACTTGTCATTGCACAAGAGAGGCTGTTAATTGGGATGCCCAGTCCTATAATCAAAATAAAGAAAAATATAATAAAACAAACTCCCCCGGAAATTTGATCGTTTGGAGGGCACCTGTGAATTCAGCTAGCCATGGCTTGTGTTGCTATGGTGGAGGGGGAGTAAACTTTACCTTTCCGCTTGGGAACCGCCTATAATGTTTTTAGCATGGAAGATATTGAAAATCCTCGGTCGTGACGTTGACAGGAAAAGTACACCTCTCAAAATTGTTTTCATCTCTGATTTAAGCTTCGAGCTCTGGCACGTATGTAAATCTTTGCTTCCCTCTGTGAAGGGCCTATCTATTTACTTTCATGTTATTTTACTTTTATTGTTGAGTTATCACCTTCTCATTATAAGGACCAATCCTGAGAGCACTATTGTCATTCTTATGCATTGAGTATAGTTAATGTTGGGTAAATCATGACTGGATCTCTTCTACCCTGAATTACAATGTTTAGTCGCTGCTTGAACTTTGGAGGAGCTCTGCATTTATGTTTTGCGGTCTCAGAAAGGGCTAGCAAGATACCATGTTATCATATTATATCATGATTGTTTTGACAAATTGTTGGCATTTGAGATATGTTATTATTGCTTGCTAGTTGATTATGCCATTGATATGAGTAAATGTAGTTTCTAAGTGTTCTCACTTGCATGGTTAGTTCATGATCTTTGCTGAAAACTTGGGTGCTAGTTAAGCTTATATATGGACCCTGATGCCTTGTGGGGCCCACAGAGGTCCTCCTGACCTAATTCCAACGCTATAAATTCTCTTTCCCCGAGAAAAAAAAGAAGTTTCATCGCATTTTACGATACGGAGCCGCCACCACCTCCTGTTCTTCATCATGAGGGCTGATCTGGAGTCCGTTTGGGGCTCCGGAGAGGGGGATTCGACGCCGTCGTCATCATCAATCATCCTCCATCACCAATTTCATGATGCTCACCACCGGTTGTGAGTAATGTCTCCGTAGGCTTGCTGGACGGTGATGGGTTGGATGAGATTTATCATGTAATCGAGTCAATTTTGTTAGGGCTTGATCCCTAGTATCCACTATGTTCTGAGATTGATGTTGCTATGACTTTGCTATGCTTAATGTTTGTCACTAGGGCCCGAGTGCCATGATTTCAGATCTGAACCCTTTATGTTTTCATGAATATATTTGTGTTCTTGATCCTATCTTGCAAGTTGTATGCACCTATTACGTGTTATGATCCGCATACCCCAAGGTGACAATAATTGGGATTCTTTTCGGTGATTACCGTAGTTTGAGGAGTTCATGTATTCACTAAGTGCTAATGCTTTGTTCCGGTTCTCTATTAAAAGGAGGCCTTAATATCCCTTAGTTTCCTTAAGGACCCCACTGCTATCATCCAGCATAATTATCCATCACTGATCCAATGCCTATGCTTTTCGCATATTGATCTTTGCTAAGTTACTATTGTTGCTGCTGCTGTTACAATCACTACAAAACTGCTACTTTTACTGTCTTTGTTACTATTGCTACTATGCTACTAAACACTTTGCTGTAGATATTTAGTTCTCCAGGTGTGGTTGAATTGACAACTCAACTGCTAATAGTCAGAAATATTCTTTGGCTCCCCTTGTGTCGAATCAATAAATTTGGGTGAAATACTACCCTCAAAGACTGTCGCGATCCCCTATACTTGTGGGTTATCAAGACCTTTTTCTGGCACCGTTGCCGAGGAGCATAGCTCTATTTGTTGAGTCACTTGGGATTTATATCTGTTGATCACTATGAAGAATCTGAAAGATGGTAAGACCAAGATTGTTCCCTCTAAGACGAGGGGAGGTAAGGAACTGCCATCACACTCTGCACTTGATTCACCTTCTGTTTTGAGTAGGCTTGCGACACTGCCACCTGTTATTCATTCTGATATGTCGCAAGTTATTGATGATACTACTTCTGCTATGAATGATACTTATGATGATGCTAGTACTATGCTTGATAATACTGTGCCACTAGGTGAATTTCTTGATGATACTACTTCTGCTATGAATTTCTGCTTTGAGTGATTTGATGTTTAGAACTGCTAATGTGTCAAGGGCTTAAGTAAACATGCTTCTATGGTTCATACTCAGTTAGAACAAATTGCTAAGTCCCAAAATAATTTCCTTGATGAAATGAATAATAAAATGAATGATCATGCTGTTAGAGTTGTTACTAGAGGAGGTAGAATGACCCAGGAGCCTCTGTATCCTGAAGGCCATCCTAAAAGAATTGAACAAGATTCTCAAAGAACTAATATTGATGCACCTAATCCATCTAAGAAGAAAAATAAAAATAAAAATGAAAGGACTTTGCATGCTTCTAGTGAACCTGAGATAGAAAAACCTCCTGAGAATCATAATGATGTTTCTATTTCTGATGCTGAAACACAATCTGGTAATGAACATTCACCTAGTGATAATGATAATGATAATGATGTTCATGTTGATGCTCAACTAGATAATAATGTTGAAATAGAACCTGTTGTTGATATTGATAACCCACCTCCTAAGAATAAAAGATATGATAAAAGAGACTTCATTGCTAGAAAACATGGAAAGGAAAGAGAACCATGGGTTCAAAAACCCATTCCATTTCCCATTAAACCATCTAGAAATAAGGATGAGGAAAACTTTGAGCGCTTTGTGGAAATGCTTAGATCTATCTTTTTGCGCACTCGCTTGACTGATATTTTGAAAATGCCTCCATATGCTAAATACATGAAAGATATTGTCACCAATAAAACAAAGATACTTGAGGCTAAAATTTCCACCATGCTTGCAAATTATTCTTTTAAGGGTGGAGTACCTAAAAAGTTAGGAGATCTGGGAATACCCACTATACCTTGCTCCATTAAAAAAAGTTATGTCAAAACTGCTTTATGTGATTTAGGAGCCGGTGTTAGTGTTATGCCTTTCTCTTTATATAGAAGACTTGATTTGAATAAGCTCACACCTACTGAAATATCTTTGCAAATGGCTGATAAATCAACTGCTAGACCAATTGGAATTTGTGAGGACGTGCTCGTTGTTGTTGCAAATGTTACCATCTTAACAAACTTTGTTATACTTGATATGCCCGAGGATGACAACATGTTGATTATCCTTGGAAGACCCTTTTTGAATACTGCAGGGGCTGTTATTGACTGCAATAAAAGCAAAGTCACTTTTTCATGTCAATGGTAATGAGCATACGGTTTATTTTCCGAGGAAGCAAAATTCAGTGAATGGTATCAATTGTATTGAAAAGGTTTCGACAATCACTATTGGAGGATTCAAATTTCCTCTTCCTACTGTCAAAAAGAAATATGAAATTCTTATTGTTGGGGAGATGCACATCCCCGTTGAGGTAACTTAGTGTTATACGAAAGTTCTTCGGTTTCATGTTACTCGGAAATAGTTTGTTAATAAGACTTGATCAACCTTATTAATGGATTCTTTTTGAGAGGCATGTGGTCGATGAATTTAGTAAGCATAACTTTCTGTAACCATAGTTTGCTCTTTGTTATTTATAGTTTAATAAAGTAAAATGCCATGATTATCCTGTTTTCTGAATTATCCGTGCAATAAAAAATGTCCCAAAAATAAAAGCACGCATGACTATATATGGAATACATGCCTACATTACATTGATGAGTTGGAGCTATTGTGTATCGCTCTAGGTTGTGACTATTACATGATGAATGTCATCCAGCATAATTATCCATCACTGATCCAGTGCCTACGCTTTTCACATATTGATATTTGCTAAGTTACTATTGTTGATGCTGCTGTTACAATCACTACAAAACTGCTACTGTTACTGTCTTTGTTACTATTGCTACTGTTACTACTGTGCTACTAAACACTTTGTTGTAGATATTTAGTTCTCCAGGTGTGGTTGAATTGACAACTCAACTGCTAATACTCACAAATATTCTTTGGCTCCCCTTGTGTTGAATCAATAAATTTGGGTGAAATACTACCCTCGAAGACCGCCGCGATCCCCTACACTTGAGGGTTATCAATATCTTATATGGAAGGAAACCAAAGGAGATTGCTGCAAATCAAGCCAATTGGAGCAACTTTCCTGAAGAGAGCAGTGTCAACAGGCACGCCAGAGTAAAAGACGGCGTTCCAAATGACCGCACGCGCTCGTTTGGAGTGCCCACAGCTCCTCCTCGTCTATAAAAACAACTTTCATGAAGGGACCACGGGGAGAGGAGAACTCTAACCGCCACCACACCATCTAGAACAAGAGAGGGGAGGATCTGAAGAACTCACGAGGATCATTATAGTTTTCATCCTTTCATCTCCATCATCATCATCACCTCCTTCACTATTGTAAGAGGGATTGGAACTTGTAATCTCAACTCCATCTCATCTGAGATCAAGACTATTTGGGCACCATTTCATCTCATTGTGGATCCCCTCAACATTATCGATATGGTTTTCATGGTTTTTCTCTTTGATGTGATTGATTCCCTCTTATGATGTGTGTGTAATTCCCCTAGGTGTGGAGATGTACGTAAGTGGTAAGATTGATATGTGCCTATCCTATATGTTGTCATTTGAATTCGTAGTAGTATAATCTATTTAGTATGTTATTATACAGTGGTGAACTCTATGTGTGTTGTCCAATTTAAGGGCCCAGGCAACATGATCTCAAGACCTACACAGGTAAAATGTATTGTTTAGGAACTCTGTGACCTCTGACGTGACAGGTGGAGATATCTATGAGAACCGAAGACAATATGAGATTACAGTGATCCATTGAACTTAATGCTTGGTTCCGGTCTTATGACCTTAATTGTGGAAACGACCACTCTGTGGCAACGGAGAAGCAGGACCATAGAATGAAATGTAATCCCTAGTGGAGGACTTTCATGACCCTAGGGAGAACCGCCTACAGAAAGTTTATATCAAATACTATGAGTACAATACAAGGTAACTGGTATTACCGTCGCACTGGCACAATTCATATATTCTTACCATGAACTGAAATCTCTCCGCACCTAATCTCTTCATTGCAGGCAACACCATTTACATTTTAGTTCTTGTTATTTACTTTCAATAGTTATTTAGTAGACACCTTTAAATCCTCTTTATATTAGCATATTCGTTTTATCGTTTACCCATGATAGTAGTATTTGCAGAAGCTCAAGCAGTACTTCACACAAGAACTGTGACACCTTATGTGTGATAGAAACGCCTCCATAAATACTCTCCTCCGCTCTTTATTGGGACGGTTACTCATTGGATACTTCTACGAAAGTGCTACACTACCCTGTTTGGTCTGCAGGTACCAATCCACATGCAAGACATACATCAAGTGTTCTCAAATCCAAGATATTCAATCCGATAATAATGAAACCTCAAAGGGAAAGACTCAATTCATCACAACAAGATAGAGAGGGAAGAACACCATATGATCCAACTATATTAACAAAGCTCGTGGTACATCAAGACCGTGCCAAATCAAGAACACGAGAGAGAGAGAGAGAGAGAGAGATCAAACACATAGCTACTAGTACGTACCCTCATCCCCGAGGGTGAACTACTCACACATCACCATGAGAACGAAGGAGAAGTTGGTGGTGATGGTGATGGAGGATATGTCTCCGGCGGCATCCCGGCGCCACCGGAGGAGAGGGGGAAGGGCCTCCCTCCTTCTTCTTCTTCCTTGGCCCTCCGGGGGGAGAGGGAGATCTCCCCTAGATTGGATCTCTCTGTTGTCTTCTGTTTCTCGCGCCTGTTTTCGAAGCCCTTCACCGTTTCTTATATTCCTGAAGATCCCTAACTCCGATTGGGCTGAAAATTTGAGGGGATTTTTATCTAGAAATTATCATTCTTGCGGTGAAAGAAGGGCTCCAACCGACCTACAAGGTGCCCACGAGGCAAGGGGCGCGCCCAGGGGGTAGGTCACGCCCTGTTGCCTTGTGGAGCCCTCGGGCACCGTCTTGCGTTGATTCTTTTTCCCAAAAATCACATATATTCCAAAAAAAAATCTCCGTAAAATTTTATCGCGTTTGGACTTCATTTGATATGGATTTTCTATGAAACAAAAAACATGCAAAAAAACAGGAACAAGCACTGGGCACTGGATCAATAAGTTAGTCCATAAAAATCATATAAAACTGCACCAAAACCATACAAAATTATAGTAAACATGGCATGAATATTTCATAAATTATAGATACGTTGGAGGCGTATCAGCATCCCCAAGCTTAATTCCTTCTCGTCCTCAAGTATGTAAATGATAAAAGAAATAATTTATGAAGTGTGAATGCTAGCATAGTGCATAAGTTTGATCAATGATAATTCCAATCACTTTTTCTAGCATCATAAACAACAACTCTTTCTCATAACACTTCTCATGATCAAGTAGCAAGCTATTCACATATTAAAGTATAGACAATAAAATTTCTTGAAAACCAACAAACTATGTTTTCAGTCATCAAACAATTACAATTCATCTTATTTTCAGGAAGGGTCTATGTAAGAGCTTTGATTTAGGAAATTCCACATACTCAACTATCATTTAGTCTTCCATGATTGCTGAAACTCAAAGCATATTTTTAGAACAAGTTGTTTGATGACCCACAAGTATAGGGGATCAATCGCAGTCCTTTCAATAAGTAAGAGTGTCGAACCCAACGAGGAGCAGAAGAAAATGATAAGCGGTTTTCAGCAAGGTATTCTGTGCAAGTACTGAAAGTAGCGGTAACATATTGTTTGACAGCAAGGTGATTTGTGACAAGCAACAAGTAACAGATGTAACAAAAGTGCAGCAAGGTGGCCCAATCCCTTTTATAGCAAAGGACAAGCCGAAATGGTCTCTTATATATATAAAGCAAAGCGTTCTCGAGGACAGATGGGAATTATCGTCCAGTCACTTTCATCATGTTTAGTTGATTCGCGTTCGCTACTTTGATAATTTGATATGTGGGTGGACCAGTGCTAGGTTGCTGTTCTTACTTGAACAAGCAACCCTCTTATGATTAACCCCTCTCGCAAGCATCCGCAACTACGAAAGAAGAATTAAGATAAATCTAACCATAGCATGAAACATATGGATCCAAATCAGCCCCTTACGATATAACGCATAAAGTAGGGTTTAAGCTTCTGTCACTCTAGCAACCCATCATCTACTTATTACGCCACAATGCCTTCCCTTAGGCCCAAGTATGGTGAAGTGTCATGTAGTCGATGTTCACATGACACCACTAAAGGAAGCAACACCATACATATCATCAAAATATCAAACGAATACCAAATTCACATGATTACTTATAACAAGACTTCCCCCATGTCCTCAAGAACAAACGTAACTACTCACAAATCATATTCATGTTCAAGATCAGAGGAGTATTGAATATGATTAAGGATCTGAACATATAATCTTCCACCAAATAAACTAACTAGCATCAACTACAAGATGTAATCCACACTATAAACCACCCACAGGTACCAATCTGAGATTTGAGACAAAGATTGAATACAAGAGATGAACTAGGGTTTGAGATGAGATGGTGCTGGTGAAGATGTTGATGAAGATTGGTCCTCCCAGGATGAGAGGATCGTTGGTGATGTCGATGGCTTCGATTTCCCCCTCCTGGAGGGAAGTATCCCCGGCAGAATCGCTCCGCTAGAGGGCAAAAGTGCTCCTGCCCTAGTTCCGCCTCGAGACGGCGGCGCTTTGTCCTGAAAGTCCTCCCTCTAGTTTTTTAGGGTAAATGGCCTTATATAGCAAAAGGATGGGGCCAGAGGCCTACAGTGGGCCCAGGGGGGTGGCCGCGCCCTGTTGCCTTGTGGGCAACTGGTGGGCCCCCTCTGGTATTTCCTTCCTCCAATATTTTTTATATATTCAATAAAAAATCTCCGTGAAGTTTCAGGTCATTTGGAGCTCTGTAGAATAGGTATCTCTGCTGTAACTACTTCAGGTCCAGAATTCCAACTGCCGGTAATCTCCCTCTTCATATAAATCTTGCAAATTAAGAAAGAAAAGGCTTAAGAATTGCATTATAAAGTGAAATAATGGCCAAATACATTATAAATATCAATACGAAAACATGATTTAAATTGGACGTATCAACTCCCCTAAGCTTAGACCTCGCTTGCCCTCAAGCAAAAGCCGAAATCGATAATGATGACCACATGTTTAGAGAGAGAGGTGTCGATAAAACAAAATACGGACAAGAAAGCATCATGATCAATACTATAACAGCAATATATTATCATAAAACTTCTCATGAACAAGTAATAATTCATTACAACATCGAAGTATAAAGCATAAACTTTCTTGAAAACTAACAAACTATGTTCTTAGTCAATTAAATAATCACAATTCATCATATTTTCAGGAAGAGTATATGTAAGAGCTTTTTATTTAGCAAGTCCACATACTCAACTATCATTTAGTCTTCTATGATTGCTGACACTCATGTCATATTTATGGGGCAAAAGCTTCAATCAGACACATAGGAAGATGGGGGGTTGTAGTTTCACCTCCCAACTAATTCACCTCAAGGGTAAAGTCAACAATAATAACTCATGATTACTTACATCCAACTGGAAATATGTGCCTAGATCTTTCCCCACCACATGATGCTTGCCAAGAGAAAAAATAAAAACAGAATAGAGAGGAACACTATTGACTCTTGCCTAAAAGTAAATACAGAAAGGTAAAAGATAGGCCCTTCGCAGAGGGAAGCAGAGGTTGTCAGGTGTTTTTTATTTTTGGATGTGCAAACTCTTAATGCAAAGGAACGTCACTTTGTATTGCCCCTTGTGATAGCAACCTTTATTATGCAGTCTGTCGCTTTTATTTCTTTACCATCACAAGTTCGTACAAAGCTTATTTTTCCTTACAATAAAAGATCACACATATTTAGGAGCAATGTTTATTGCTTTGTGCACCGATGACAACTTACTTGAAGGATCTTATTCAATCCATAGGTAGATATAGTAGACTCTCATGACATGAAACTGGGTTCAAGGGTTTTGGATGCACAAGTACTATCTCTACTTAGTGTGGATTTTTGGCTAGCAAAAGATAGTGAGCAAGCACCACATGTTAGAGGATCTATGACAATATAACTTCTATGTGAATATAAGCAAACATAACTCATTACGTTGTCTTCCTTGTCCATAATCAACTCTTTGACATAGAATATTTAATGGGGGCTCACAATCATAAAAAGATGTCCAAGATAGTATATTTATATGTGAATCCTCTCTTCCTTTATTAATTTTTTCATGAATTGCATCAATGACCAATGCTATGTTTGTTAACTTCCAATAAATTTTATGAACTATACTTTTCTTCTGTAAAGTCATTACTTCCCCAAGGGATTAGCATATGATCTTTTTCATTATTTTATTGCTAAGATTGAAACATAGAAGTAAAGAAGCAAAACTCAAAATACTCTTTATTATATAACTCTCACACACGATTACATAGATAGATAGATCACGAAACAAGCACTCGAAACTAGATCATACTAAAACTTTATTCTTCTAAATCACAAAATAACTAAGGATCAAACTGAGATAGATAATGAAAGTAAAAAGGTGATGGTGATACGATACCGGGGCAACTCCCCCAAGCTTGGAACAAGCCAAGGGTGGTGCCCATACCCGTGTACTCAAGTGTCTTTCCTCGGTGATGGTGGTGATGAAGTAGCGGGCTTGTCTTTCATGACATTGATTAGGATCTCCCTCAGGCTCTGAATTTCTCGGAGTACATGCTGGATCATCTCTGCATTCTTTTGGACTTCGGCCACAATATGCTTATTATCTGGCCCCCAAGCATTCTTTCCTACATCACTTTCACTTGGACGGGAGATGTCCCAATTGGAAGGTATGTGCATACGGGGAGTATTTTCAACTCCATAATTGTGAACCAAATTATGAAAATTGTTCTGATGTAACCTGTGCAAGGGCCTCCTAAGGGCAAGCTGTGACGCCCCTGACTTAATCGTGCACTAATCATACATGCAAATGCACACGATCAAGCCTAAGGACTCACTTGAAGATATCACAACACAACTCTAAACACAAATAAAAGTCATACATGCTTTATATTACAAGCCAGGGGCCTCGAGGGCTCGAATACATAAGCTTGAGTCATACAAGCATCAGCGGAAGCATCAGATATCTGAGTACAGACATAAAAGTTAGACAGATAAGCCTTAAGAAGGCGGGGCAAAACAACGACACTGGATCGAAAGGCGCAGGCCTCCTGCCTGGGTGCCTCCTATCTACTCCTGGTCGTCGACGGTCTCCATGTAGTAGTACTCTCCACCAGAGGGGTAGTAGAAGTCATCGGCTGGGGTAGCTGGCTCCGGGGCTCCATCATCTGGTCGCAGCAATCGGGTATGGGGAAAAAGGGGAAGCAAAGCAACAGTGAGTACTCATCCAAAGTACTCACAAGACTTACATCAGACCTATTCTATTTATGCATCGGTATCAAGGAAAGGGCTATATCAGTGGACTGAACTGCAAAAATGCCAGAATAGAGGGAAAGGCCTAGCCTATCAAAGACTAGCATCTTCAGTGTCTTGCAGCATTAGAAAAGTGCAGATTAGTACATAAATATAGTAGTAGTAATAAGTAGTAACAACGCCCAGAGATCCTTCCTCGACTCCCTGCGAGAAAGCAATCCCAGAGCTAACATATTCAAACCATTTCTAGTTGTAGAAGATCGGGATATTTTCCGAGCGTCCTGTTACCGTGGACACGGCTATTCGAATAGATATACTTCCCTGCAGGGGTGCACCAACTTACCCAACACGCTCGATTAACTCTGGCCGGACACACTTGCTTGGTCCATGCCCGGCCTCGGCTGATCGACACGTCGTAGACCTACCTAGGTTCAACAGAGAGGCCAACACGCCGGTCTACAACCTAAGTGCTCAGGGGTCTTGGGCCCATCGCCCTTTGCACTCCTGCGCGTTGCGTGGGCGGCCAGGAGCAGACCTAGCCCCCTTAATACAAGCGCGGGCATTCCCAGTCCAACCCGGCGCGTGCCGCTCAATCGCTGACGTTTGAAGAACTTCGGCTGATACATACGACGCCGAGTGCCCATACAATTCCCGCGTGGTGGTTAGTGCGAAAAGGCCAGAGGCCTACTCAGATCACATATCCTAACCCACTAGTGTGTTGGGAGCTCACGGAAACGAGCAGAGACTCACGATCATGTGACCCCGTCGCCCCGTCTCGTGGACTTACGGTAAGGGTTAGGAATGCCCTGTCGTGCCACGTAATTATCTCGCGGGTACCCTCATGGTCAACCCGACTCCACATTACTTGCGGGTACCCCTCGGGGCCAACCCGACTTTATCAGGTATCTGTAGTAAAATCAAAGTAACCATGTGTCCATAACATCAAGAAGGAATCTAAGGAATCACCCGCGTTGGATTCCCACTCGATGTACCTGTCAAGGTGAACCCGGAGGAATCACCCTCGATGGTATTCACACTTGCGGGGTTGCACGACAGAAACTTCATCGGAGGTGGTGAAAGAGGAATCACGCTCGGTAACCCACAACCGGCTAGCTACACTACAGAGGCCACATCAGGAGTGAGATAAGAGGTATCACCCTCGACACTCGATATTAGCTCTGCAGAGTCGAGCAACTTAGGGGGGGGTGTGGTGATGTGCTGGTCTCAGCCTGTCGATCACATCGATCGGGGCACTGGTAACTAAGCGGGGCAACTAGGACAAGGAAGAGGGGCCACAGATGGTTTACCAACCAACCTATACTAAGCATTTAGGATAGCAGGTAAGGTATCAATAGCAGTTTACAAAAAATAGGCTATGCATCAGATTAGGTATTCAGAACAATAACTATAGCAATTCTAATGCAAGCAAGAGGGAGAAGGAGTAGGTGATATAGGCATGTTCAAGGGGGTTTGCTTGCCTGGAAGCTCTGCGGCAAAGGAGGGGTCGTCAACGGTGTAGTCGGACTCCGGAGCTGCGTCGTCTCGGGGTCTACCGGATAAGAAGAGGGGGAAGATACAATAAAATAAAAGCAAGCAAATGCAACACAATGCATGGCATGGCAAAATGCAGTGCTGGTGGTGACCTAATGCAAGGCTACACGTTGTAGACGAAGCGGGAAAATATCTGGGATATTTTCCCGGCTCTTAGGCAGTTATCGGTATACTGAACCGGAGGGGAAGGTTCCATGTTCAGATAGTTAGGAGTGATGGTCAAGCATTTTGACAACATATTCGGATTCGTCTCGTTTTTCTGATCAACTTTCATGTTGAAAACTTTTCGATCCGAGCTACGGTTGAATTTCTACGAATTTTCAAAGATTTAAACCATTTTCTGAAATTCTGGAATTTTAATCTAACTCGAAAATAGCAGAAAAGCTTTTATTGCGTCAGCACTATGTCAGCATGATGTCAGCAAGTCAAACCCAGCTGTTCCAGGTCAAACCTGACAACTGGGTCCCACATGTCAGTGTCTAATTAGTCTAACAAATTAATTTTTAATTATAAAACATTAATTAGTGTGCGGGCCCCATCTGCCAGTGGCAGATTAGTAACTAGATTAATTTTAATTCTAAAAACTAATTAACTAAGAGGTGGGGCCCGCCTGTCAGTGTCACTGTGCTGCCATGTCAGCGCGTTGACCAGTCAACGTGGTCAACTGGGGCCCCTGGGCCCACTGGTCAGTGACCCAGGGAGCCCCACGTGGCAGCCAGCTCAGCAGCGCCGGCGTTTAAACGCCGGCGGCCTCGTTTCACGGCGGAGGCGCACGGGCGCACACCGGATTTCGCGTACAGGAGGCTGTTCGGCACGCGGTTAGGCGCGTTCGAACGTGCGCTCCGCGCTGCGTCGAACGGTGGCGGTGGCGCGGCCGGAGACGGCCAAAAACGTCGACGGCGAGCGGCGAAGGCGGCTGCCGGAATCGGGCACCGGCGGAAATGGCGCTGCAGAGCACGGGGAGGCGTGCTAGCGATGGCGTTGAACTCGCACGAGCTCCAGGAGCTCGATGCAATGCTCGGTCGCGCGTGACAGCGACTAGGGCCACGGCGGCGAGCTCGTCGGCGGCAGCGCGTTCGGGCACGGTGAGCGAGCTAGCTAGGAGGCGTGCGCGAGCGAACGGAGAGGGGGAGATGGAGGAGGAGCTCGCCGGGTAGGCACAAGGTGGCCCGGCGAGTGAACGGTAGCGCAGGGCGGCCGGATTCGGCAGAGATCGACGGCGACCGCAGACGGGGAAGATGACGCGGATCCGGCGATGGAGTGCTCCCCGGCTCGCGGTCGAGGGCGTGGACGACGTGGTCGACGACGGCAAGGACGATGGACACGGAGAGGAGGTGAGGTGAGGTCGGTGGCCGTGGTGGGGCAGCGGCGCGGTGACGGCGGCATACTACCGAGCTCGGAGGCGAGCGAGAGAGAGCGCGAGGAGAGGGGAGGAGTGGATAGGGGCGACGGGGAGGCTGATGGGGCCGTTCTTGTCCCCTCGCCGGCCCTATCGAGGCCGACACGGGGAGGAGAGAGGTGGGATGTGGGAGAGAGGCCGGGGTGGGCCGACCAGGCCGCACTGTTTAACTTAGGCCCAGTTGCACAGTGCATTTCAGCCTTTTTCCAATTTCCTTTTCTGTTTCTTTTCCAGTAGTCTTTTGCATTTTATTTTTTCCCACAAATGACTTTGCAAAAATGTGCAACTGGTAGAAACAAATACTAGGGATTATTGTGCACTGCCACAAAAAGTTTGGAGGCCATTTGAATTCATTTGAATTTTTCATAATTGAAATGGCATTTAAGTTGCTGCTTTTGCACTGTTTTAAATGCTATAGCTCATCTTAGCAAAGTGGTGATGTTGTTTTCCTGAACAAGAATTTGTTTTGGAATTTTTGCTAAAACATGAACTATTTTCCAGCAATTTTTGAGCAACTTCAAATTTCACTTTGAATTTGAATTGAATTCAGTGGAGGAATTTGAAATGAGATATTAATCCAACATGATCAAGCATTGCAAATCACAGAGAATTAGCATAATCATTATGTATCACTCTTACTCATTACAGAGGGGTGTTACACAAGCCCTTCTTGTACCTCTTGTCTTCCATGGCTTGTTGTGGTCATCATGGCTTGATGGGGGTTTGGAGTTGTGGAGATGTCGGGAAGGGTACCCCTCTCGGAGGCCAGAGGGTGGACTTCCAGCGAATCCCACTCATCTTCTTCCATGGTGAATTCCTCCTCCTCCTCTCTCCTGAGTTCCATCTGCAGCAACCAAGCGTTGTCTCCCACATTGTTTGAGGAGGAGGAAGACAAGCATGAAACAAGAACAAAGGAGAAACTTGCGATACGGTGGTCAAAACATCCGGGAGTATATATATAAAGAATTTTTATCTTGCAAAATAAGTATACGAGAGGAAAACGGAGTCGAGAAGGCACATGAGGGGGCCACAAGGCAACCTGGCATGCCCGGGGGGTAGGGCGCGCCCTGTTGCCTTGTGACCTCCTCGTGGGTCCTCTCGGCTGTTTCTTATTTTTGTATTTTTTCTAATATTCCAAAACGGACAGAAATAATTTTTATGGAATTTTTGGAGTCGATTTACTTACCGTATCACATACCTACTCCTTTTCAGGGTTCTGGAGCGTTCCAAAAGGTCTCTTTTATGTTTTCCTCCGGTGTCATATTTTGAATAATATTAGTTTCAACATTAATGGGCGTACCTAAGATATAATGTTTAATTCTTTGCCCATTAACCACTCTCGGATTAGTGCCCTCGGAGTGGTTGATTTTGATAGCTCCGGAGCGATAAACTTCTTCGATGATGTATGGCCCTTCCCATTTAGAGAGAAATTTTCCTGCAAAAAATCTGAAATGAGAATTGTACAATAGAAGATGCTCACTAACTTTGAATTCCCGTTTTTGAATTCTTTTGTCATGCCATCTTTTGACTTTTTCTTTAAACAACTTGGCATTTTCATAGGCTTGGGTTCTCCATTCATCTAGAGAGCTAATATCAAATAACCTCTTCTCACTGGCAAGATTGAAATCATAGTTAAGTTCCTTAATTGGCCAATAAGCTTTATGTTCTAATTCAAGACGTAAATGACATGCTTTTCCATAAACCATTTTATACGGAGACATACCCATAGGATTTTTATAAGAACTTCTGTAAGCCCACGATGCATCATCAAGTTTCTTAGACAAGTTTTTTCTAGATCTATTAACTGTCTTTTGCAAAATTAACTTTATTTCTCTATTGCTTAATTCAACTTGACCACTAGACTGAGGATGATAAGGTGATGTAATTCTATGGTTAACATCATATTTAGCAAGAAGTTTACGGAACGCACTATGAATAAAATGTGAACCACCATTAGTCATCAAGTATCTAGGGACTCCAAACCGCGGGAATATAACTTCTTTAAGCATTTTGGTAGAGGTGTTGTGATCAGCACTACTAGTTGGAATAGCTTCTACCCACTTAGTAACATAATCATCAACAACAAGAATATGTGTATACCCGTTGGATTTAGGAAAAGGTCCCATATAATCAAAACCCCAAACATCGAATGGTTCAATAACAAGTGAATAGTTCATAGGCATTTCCTGACGTCTACCAACATTGCCAATTCTTTGTCATTCATCACAAGAAAGAACAAACTTACGTGCATCTTTGAAAAGGGTAGGCCAATAAAAACCATAATGTAATACCTTATGCGCACTTCTGTCTCCCGCATGGTGTCCTCCGTATGCCTCAGAGTGACATTTCCGTAGAATTTGTTCCTGTTCATGCTCAGGTACACAACGTCTAATAACACCATCTACTCCTTCTTTATATAAATGTGGGTCATCCCAAAAGTAATGTCTTCAATGAAAGAAGAACTTTTTCTTTTGTTGGTATGTGAAACTAGGTGGGATATATTTAGCAACAATGTAATTAGCATAGTCTGCATACCAAGGACAATTGCGAGAAGCATTTACCACAGCTAATTGCTCATTAGGAAAATTATTATTAATAGGAAGTGGGTCATCAAGAACATTTTCCATCCTTGACAAATTATTAGCTACTGGATTTTCAGCTCCTTTTCTATCAACAATATGCAACAAATTCTTGTAGTAAAAGAACCCACCTAATAAGTCTAGGTTTAGCATCTTTCTTTTCCATAAGATATTTAATAGCAGCATGATCGGTGTGAATAGTTACTTTAGAATCGACAATATAAGATTTGAACTTATCACATGCAAACACAACTGCTAAAAAATATTTCTCAGTAGTAGCATAATTTCTTTGAGCATTGTCTAGAGTCTTACTAGCATAATGAATAACATTCAATTTCTTATCAACTCTTTCACCTAGAACAGCACCAATAGCATAATCACTGGCATCACACATAATTTCAAAGGGCAGGTTTCAATCAGGTGGTTGAACAATGGGTGCAGATATTAAGGCTTTCTTAAGTATTTCAAAGGATTCTACGCAATCATCATCAAAAACAAATGGAACATCTTTTTGCAAGAGATTAGTAAGAGGCCTAGAAATTTTAGAGAAGTCTTTTATGAACCTTCTATAGAAACCAGCATGACCTAGGAAACTTTTTATACCTCTGATATCTTTAGGACATGGCATTTTCTCAATTGCATCAACTTTGGCTTTGTCTACTTCAATACCTCTTTTGGAAATTATATGCCCAAGGACTATACCTTCGTTCACCATAAAGTGGCACTTCTCCTAATTCAAGACAAGATTAGTTTCTTCACATCTCTGCAAAACTCGATCAAGGTTGCTTAAGCAATCATCAAAAGAAGTTCCATAAATGGAGAAATCATCCATGAATACCTCAACAATCTTTTCACAAAAGTCAGAGAATATAGCAATCATACATCTTTGAAAGGTAGCAGGTGCATTGCATAAACCAAAAGGCATACGTCTATAAGCATAAGTTCCAAAAGGACAAGTAAAAGTGGTTTTCTCTTGATCTTCTTTTGATACAGGTATTTGAGAGAAACCATAATAGCCATCTAGGAAACAAAAGTGTGTATGTTTAGATAATCTTTCTAAGATTTGATCAATAAAAGGAAAAGGGTAATGATCTTTCCTAGTAACTTTATTTAATTTCCTGAAATCAATTACCATCCTATAACCAGTTACAATTCTTTGTGGGATAAGTTTATTTTTATCATTAGGAACAACAGTAATGCCTCCTTTCTTAGGAACACAATGAACAAAACTTACCTATCTACTATCTGCTATAGGATAAATTATACCTGCTTCCAGAAGCTTTAATATTTCAGTTCTTGCCACATCCTTCATTTTAGGATTCAAACGTCGTTGATGATCAACAACTGGTTTAGCATCTGGCTCCATATTGATCTTGTGCTGACATAAAGTGGGACTAATGCCCTTAAGATCATCAAGAGTATATACAATAGCAGCATGGTGCTTCCTCAAAGTTTTAAGTAATCTCTTTTCTTCATGCTCTGAAAGGTTAGCACTGATAATAACAGGATATATCTTCTTTTCATCAAGATAAGCATATTTAAGTGTATCAGGTAGTTTCTTTAATTCAAACACAGGATCACTCTTGGGTGGAAGAGGATCTCCCAAGGTTTCAACAGGCAAATTATGTTTAAGAATAGGTGCTTGTCTAAAGAATATTTCATCTATTTCATTTCTTTCATTCATATGCATATCATTTTCATGGTCTAGCAAGTATTGTTCTAAAGGATTAGTAGGAGGCACGGCAATAGAAGCAAGACCAATAATTTCATATTTATTAGGTGATTCTTTATCATGAGGTTGTCTACGAAACCTAGAGAAATTAAACTCATGAGATACATCACCAAAATTAACACTGACCGTTTCTGTATTGCAATCTGTCGTGGTTTTGTCACGGCAGATGTCCGAAGACTTAGGTTCGAGGCCATCGCCATAGCAGTGGACTCAAAGGGGTTGATCGGGACGAAGGACACGAGTTTACCCAGGTTCGGCCCCTCAAGTAGAGGTAAAAGCCTACGTCCTGCTTGTGTTGTATTAGCTGGAGTATCGATTACAAGGGAGCGGATTGCTTGACCTAGCTCTCGATTACTTGGTTTCTCCTCTAAGCCGCCCCGGGGTCTAGCCTTTATATAAGAGGTCAAGGCCCCGGGTTACACGTCTCAAACCGACTCACACAACGTGTCCTATTCTGTCTCTAAGCCGCCATACCATCTTGGGTAAGCCGCCACCGGGCGGCTTAGCCACCCGGGTCTTCACGCCATCTTCCGTCTGGGCCCCTGTCAACGGCCCATCTGGTAAGCCGCCCTGGCGGCTTTGCCTGCATCCTTAAGCCCACCTTACAAGTCTTGGGCTTACGAGCCGCCCGGTGTAACCCGGCCCCGCCTGGGCGGGTCTCACCACGGGTTATATCCCCAACATTAGGCCCCAGGTTGATTTGAGCCAGCTCATGTCAATCTTTAACTTTACTTAACGGCGAGTCCTCATTGCGCTGTCATCTGGAAAGTCAACTTGTAACCCGCCATGACGTCACACGGAATATTCGGAAAAGATTCCATGACGTTTGCAACGGATCTTTGTCACCGAAAGGTCATCCCGAAAATCCAGGCGCCAATTTACTGTAGCTCCCCACTTTCGCGCGTACGGTTGCCCTTTTCCTTATAAATAGCGCCACGTGCGCCTCCTCCCTTTCTCCGCCTGTCGCTGTCGTCTCCTTCCTCGCGTGAAGCCTCCCTCTCCAGAGCTCCGCCGCCCGCAACCGAAGACGCGCCGTCGCTCTCCTCGCCGGCCACTGCCTCAGCCCGAAACGGACCAGAGCCTCATCGGCGCCTCCGCATCTCAGAGGTAAGCTCCTCTGATCCTCATTGAATCTGTGTACACTCCCGTTAGGGTTCCGAGTTCTTCCTTGTTCTTGCGAGTTCATCACCATCGAAAACCACTGAGGCATCGAGCACTGCCCAAGACCTCGTATCACTACCCTTTGGCTGCGGGCACTCCTCCGAAGTCCATCCCCCACTCATTTTTGTGTCCATATGACACTCATTGTTGCGGGTAGATTGATCTCGTTCATCCACTGTTATTTCTAAGTCGTATTCATTTTCATTTTTTCTTCGCCCGTAGATCTTGCAATGAATAGACAATATGCAAAATCTGTTTTCTGCACTTAGTCATTTTCCCATCCATACCATCTTGGCTTCGTAAGTCGCCATTGTATTGCCGGCTCTCCGCCAATTTTTCTGGCGGCTTAGCTCTTCCACTTACACTGATTATAACCGCATTACACAGCGACTGTTCTTCTTAACCCGCCATTCCTTCTATTTTTGTAGCGTAACCCGCCGTCATGACAAGGACTCCATCCTCCTGTGATTGGGTCAGCTCCGGAGTCACTGAAGAACTCCTAGCTAACTTTGTTGAATCTGGCATGTTACCAAGTAAAGAGGAAATACACTGGCGGGTTCCAGGACCGGAGAAGAGGCCTGAGCCCAAGGAGGGAGAGATCATCATATTTACTGACCACATCCTTCGCGGGTTTCGCCCTCCCGGGTAAAAGTTTTTTCGGGATGTTCTTCACTTCTTCCAGATCCATCCTCAAGACATAGGCCCCAACTCAGTTACCAATATATGCCAATTCCAAGTTTTAACTGAAGTCTATATGCAAGAAGAACCGTCTGTTGACCTCTTCTATGAATATCACTATGCAAACCGCCAGACTGAAATGGCGGCTGGTCCCAGCTTGGAACTTGGTGGTATAACCATCCAAAGACGAAGAGACCTGCCATACCCTTCAGCCACCTTGCCGAGTCACCCCAAGGACTGGAACAAAACCTGGTTTTATTGCCAGGACACCTCTCCTGAAGGCGAGAATCCCCTGCCGGGTTACCGTCCAACCCGGCTCTGCTTTACCAATGACAACCCCCTCCCAGCACGAATGACAGCCGCCGAGCGAGCAAAATACGCCTCGGCTTACACCAAGGTCAAGGCTCTGCTGGCTAACGGCTTGACAGGTGTTGACCTAACCCGTTGCTGGATAAGCTGGAAAATCATGCCGTTGAGCCGGCGTGACCGGCTCATGTGCAAATATACGGGTGAACCCAATGACCCCCTTTGCTTCAAGACAACTCCCTTGACTGACGAAGACATCAACAGTGGCGTCAAGGGACTCCTTGGCGAAAGTCAGGAAGCTTGCGACAAGGTTGGGCTAAAGCCCTTCTATGCCAAGAATCCGGCTCCAGACGTAAGTCTCTTTTCCTTCAATTGATTATACTTATCTTGCACCTTCTAACCTTAACCGGCGGCTTATGTATAGGCCAACTCCCCGTTCTGGAAGAAGAAATTCAACCCGCCGGTGAGAAAGCCTAAGACGAAAACCCCAGCCAAAAAGAAGAAGAAAGCCGCCACTCCAGAGCCGGCTGAAAGTGATGACTCGGAGGTAGAACTTGATTCTCTTGGCCGTCTCTTTATACAGCTTATTGACAATAATTACTCACAGGATGAGACGGAAGCAAGCCACGCCAACGCTCCTGAGGTAATTGATATTTCTGACTCAGAGATCTATCCACAAGACAGAGTACGGCGGGTCGTCCGGAAAGTCCCCTTCTCTCATCCTCTTGCTCACTTAGATCCCAATTTCCTTTTGAAAAAACAACAGCACAACTCCCGACGCCAGACCCGGAGCTCCGGCTCTGACGACCTCGTGGCCGGGTTACCTCATTCCCCGGCTCCTCGAAAACGGCCAGCTGAGGTATCCTTTTACGGAAACATGATTCTCATCAATTTTGCATTGTAATCTTACTGTCGTGTATTACTTTGGATGCCTTCAGGACTCTCCGCCTTCATCTGGCGACTCAACCGCATCAAAGCTGCCCCCAATGAAGATCAACCCGGAGTATGTATTATTTTGCACTTGAATGTTTTCAATGTCCTTGACATATATATAACCATCAACTGCGCCTTCCAGGGCCCAAGCCAAACGAAGGAAAACTGGCGGGTCTACTGCCGCCCCAATTGCTAAAGAGCCAGTGTTTGCTAAGCCGGCCTCTCCACCAGCCGCAGATACTGAGAAAAACATTCACCAGCCACCTGAGCCGGCGGGTCATAATACGACCGCTGAAAGCCCTGCGAGGGATGATCCTAAACTGCCCAGCCCTTCAATGGCTGATGAAGATACAGCCCTTCCAGACGTTGCTATTACTGAGACGGGTCACCACACCCCTGAACCCCGTGTATTAACAAGGCACTCTGGCAAAGCTGAAACTTCTTCGCTGGAGGAATTTAATTTTGAACCCACTGTGCTGGAGAAGTTTACCGCTGATGAACTTCATGCTGGATTTCTAAACCGTCTGGAGTCAAGCCGGAAGATGGAGCTGAAGTTTGTCAGCCTTATGAAGAAAAAATATGAGGTAATACTTTTACCAGCTTGTCCTTTATACCCTTTCCTAGCCGCCAAGAGCCGGATTAATATGTCAAATAATAAACCGGGGCTTTCCTTAGCAATACTTTTCATAACTTGAGTTGTAGCCCCCAAGTATCGGGTTAGTATAAGTAGTAGGCCGATACTCGATGTAGAGTTTGAACAGTTGTAGCCCCCAAGTCCGGGTTATCATGAAATGATGACCCGGATTCTCATTGGATACTGTATAAATGCTGATTGTAGCCCCCAAGTCCGGGTTATCATGAAATGATGACCCGGATTCTCATTGGATACTGTATAAATCCAGATGAATCGGGACTTTAATTGAAAGTCTTGAGAGCGTGATCTGTAGCCCCCAAGGGCCGGCTTACCTTTTTTAAAGATGAGCCGGGACAAGCCTTAGAGAACAAATAGACATTAGCCCCCAAGTGTCGAGTATATTGCTTGCAATCTGCTTGAGACTTGTAGCATAATTTCCTCACTGGTAACTTACCATGAACATTGAACCCCCCTTTTCCTGCTTTTGAATTGTTACAGGATGCTCTAGAGGCGGCTGAGTCTGAAATGGCCAGTCTGAAGAAAAATCTCGATGTGCAACAGACCGCCCGGTCAGAGGCGGAAACCAAGTGGCGGGTTGCCGTCGAAGATCTTGAAAAGACGCAAGTAGAGTTTGCTCTTTTCAAGAAGAATACTGAAACTCATCAAGCCGCCCTGACCAAGCGTGCAGAAGATGCTGAAGGGCGGCTTGCCACTGTGTCGACAGAGCTGCAGACCCTGAAACAACATATATCCAGGATGACCTCTGCTATCTTTGGTAAGCATATGGTACTTAATGACCGTCTTGTCTGTGCTAAATAATATTTCTGGCGGCTTATACCACCAAACCTTCTTTTTGCAGGTGAAAGGAGCCGCCAGTTATCCTCTGACAGTGTGATGAAGCTAAAGGCAGTGTACTCCTTAACTGAACAACTCTACTGCGGGACTCTCCTGACCATTAAAGCTATGCTGACTGAAAGGAGCATCCCCAAGCACATGAAAGATATCTTAGAGCTGCTGTCCACGCTGCCTAAGCAGATTGATGAGCTCAAAAGATCAGCCGCCAGGCAGGGGGCTCTATCCGCGCTAAGCCGGTGCTTGGCTTTCGCTCCTGAGTTAACTGCTGACGAGATGATGGACGGGTTCCCGTCCAAGAAAGATGACGGCTCGGAGTTCACTACAGAAGACTATGCTCAATGCAGAAAATCTTCCAGGGTTCTTGCCTCCAAGCTGGTGGAGGATCTTGACATGTCAACTTACCAGGCGGCTTACAGCGAGACATCCAAGAAGATACGTGGTCCCACATTTGAATGCAGAGACTTGACCCCCGTGCGCCGTAAGCATTTCTTCGCCCCTGAGATTGATCCGTCTCCTCTGTTTGAGGACGCCCAGTTTGAAGCACTAACACACTGCAACTGGGACGTGGACAATCTTCAGATCGAAGAAGTCGAAGACCCGGAGCAGGATGACCCACCGTCGAGCTGAACTTGATATTTGATAACCCGGCTTATTGAGCCGCCGATGTGTATAAAACTTTTGGCTGCTTGCCTGGTGAGCTCTCAAAGAGAGCTTTGTAATAGGCTTGTAAAAAAACTCTCACTGTCTGACCCGTGCCATCGTGCACGTATGAGTCTTTAATCAATCATAATTTATTCCTTGCTTTTCTTCAAGCGGCTTATGATATCAATCTGCACGGCGTCTTACCTTGTAGACAAACCCGGCAATATAAGAAGACAGAAACATGTTCTGCATCACTGCGAAGGGCGACTTAGAAAGTCTAACCCGGAGGCGTGAAACCTCATTTTCCTTGCCTGCTTTTCCGAATATATAAGCCGGTTCTTCTGAGTGGTCTTAGCTACTTTGAACTCTTAATAAGAGCGTAGCAACCCAGAAAGAGACGCAGCAAATAGAAGAGTTAATCTCGCCGCTGTAAGAGGCCCTTGCAGAGGGTAAGTTATAGAACTCGCTGCACCCCTGATAAAGCGCATCTACTTACAGGCAGGTATAACCCGTAGTTACAAATACAAGAGTTAACCTCGCCGCTGTATGAGGCCTTTGTAGGGGGTAAGTTATAGAACTCGCTGCACCCCTGACAAAGCGCATCTACATACAGGCAGGTATAACCCGGCCTTACAGAGTTAGCCTCGCCGCTGTAAGAGGCCTTTGCAGGGGGTAAGTTTTAGAACTCGCTGCACCCCTGACAAAGTGCATCTGCATACAGGCAGGCATAACCCGTTTTCACAGATTAGAGGAGGTGAGTTCATGACTCGCTGCACTCCTAGTAATCTTTGTTGATATTATCAACTTTGCACACCAACCTATAAGCCGCCGTATTGTAAGCCGCCAGTATGTGGTGATATTGTAGATAAGGAGCCGATCAAGAAGGTTGAAGCTTAACCCGGCGGGTTAGAAGCCCCCAAATGACCTTGTAACTCCGGCTTTGAAGAGCCAGACCAAGAGGTTTGAAGCCTAACCCGGCAGGTTGAAAGCCCCCAAGTGATCATATGATTGTAGCCATATTGGACAATGAGATCTAAAAACAGCAGAGGCCCCGGCTTGCAGGGATACCAACTTTATTATATATATATATATATATGATATATACAATGAGGGAAGTCGATGACTTAGGTGTAGTAAGGCCGCAGATGAGCGATATTCCACGGCCGGAGGGTCTCCTGCCCAGAAGTACGTGACTCGTCTCGTACGTCAATGAGATAGTATGACCCATTGTTGAGGTTTCTGCTAACCACAAAAGGCCCTTCCCATGGAGGAGACAACTTGTGCGCGTCCGTCTGATCTTGAATCAGGCGCAACACTAAGTCGCCTTCTTGAAACGTCCGGGTCTTGACTCGGCGGCTGTGATAGCGGCGCAGGTCTTGCTGATAAATCGCCGATCGAGCCGCCGCCAGGTCACGCTCTTCATCCAAAGCATCCAACGCGTCTTGACGCGCTGTCTCATTGTCTGTCTCAACGTAAGCCGCCACCCGTGGCGAGTCATGATGTATGTCACTTGGTAAGACGGCTTCTGCGCCGTAAACCATGAAGAAAGGCGTATAGCCAGTGGATCTGTTGGGAGTTGTATTGATGCTCCATAAGACTGATGGTAACTCCTCAACCCAACAACCCGGCGTTCTCTGCAAAGGAACCATAAGTCGGGGCTTGATACCTCTCAAGATTTCCTGGTTAGCACGCTCCGCCTGACCATTGGACTGTGGATGAGCAACAGCAGAGACGTCAAGCCGGATGTGCTCTTCTTGACAGAAGGTTTGCATAGCCCCTTTGGATAGGTTTGTGCCATTATCTGTGATTATACTGTGAGGGTAACCAAAACGGTAGATCAATTTTTTGACAAACTGAACCGCCGTAGCTGCGTCACACTTGCTGACCGGCTCAGCCTCTACCCACTTCGTGAATTTATCAACCGCCACCAAAAGGTGGGTCTTCTTATCTTTGGATCTCTTGAAGGGCCCGACCATATCAAGCCCCCAGACCGCAAACGGCCAAGTAATTGGGACCATGCGCAACTCCTGAGCCGGCACATGAACACGCCGTCCAAACTTTTGACAGCCATCACACTTGAGCACTAAGTTTTCTGCATCCTTATGAGCCGTCAACCAGAAGAAACCATGTCTAAAAGCCTTGGCCACCAGAGATTTTGAGCCGGCATGATGACCACAATCTCCGGCGTGGATTTCATAAAGGATCTCCTTGCCTTCCTCAGGTGAAACACAACGCTGAAAGACGCCCGTAACACTGCGTTTGTGTAACTCGCCATTGATGATTGTCATGGACTTAGACCGTCTGACGATTTGTCTTGCCAAGGTCTCCTCGTCAGGTAACTCGCCACGAGTTAGATACGCCATGTAAGGCAACGTCCAGTCAGGAATAGCACGCAGAGCCGCCACCAATTGCCCCTCCGGGTCAGGAATAGCCAGATCTTCCTCCGAAGGTAACTTAACTGAAGGGTGATATAACACGTCCAAGAAAACGTTAGGCGGCACCGGCTTACGCTGGGAACCAATTCTTGACAATGCGTCAGCCGCCTCGTTCTTACGACGATCAATGTGATCCACCTGATAACCCTTGAAGTGACCTGCAACGACGTCTACCGCCTGACGATAAGCCGCCATGCGTGGGTCTTTGGAATCCCACGTGCCTGAAACTTGCTGAGCCACAAGGTCTGAGTCGCCAAGGCATCTAACCCGGCTCAGATTCATCTCCTTAGCAACCCGGAGGCCATGAAGCAAAGCTTCATACTCAGCTGCATTGTTAGTACAAGGAAACATCAGCCTTAATACGTAACAGAACTTATCACCTTTGGGGGAAGTTAAGACAACTCCAGCCCCCGAACCTTCCAGCTGTCTAGACCCGTCGAAGTGAATCGTCCAATAAGTGTTGTCCGGCTTCTCCTCTGGCGACTGACACTCAGTCCAGTCGTTTATAAAGTCCACCAAAGCTTGAGACTTAACCGCTGTGTGAGGCACATATTTTAGATTAAGAGGTCCAAGCTCCAACGCCCACTTAGCAATCCGGCCAGTGGCTTCTCTATTTTGAATTATGTCTCCCAACGGGGCAGAGCTAACCACTGTGATCGGGTGTCCCAAAAAATAGTGTTTCAACTTCCGGTTTGCCATGAATACTCCATAGATCAGCTTCTGCCAATGTGGGTATCGCTGCTTGGACTCGATCAAAACTTCACTGACGTAGTAAACCGGCCGTTGAACCGGATATTCCTTCCCTGCCTCCTTGCGCTCCACAACAACCGCAGCGCTGACTGCCCTGTTGTTAGCCGCCACATAGAGGAGTAACGGTTCCTTCTCAGCCGGAGCAGCCAAGACGGGCGGCTCAGTCAGCTGCTTCTTAAGCGCCTCAAACGCCTCACCCGCCGCCTTGCTCCAGACGAAATCATCCGTCTTCTTTATCATTTGATATAAGGGGATTGCCTTCTCGCCCAGGCGGCTTATGAACCGGCTTAACGCGGCGATTCGACCCGCCAGGCGCTGAACGTCGTTTATGCACGCCGGCTCAGACAAAGATGTAATTGCTTTGATCTTGTCCGGGTTAGCTTCAATCCCACGCTCAGAAACCAGAAACCCCAAAAGCTTGCCTGCGGGAACTCCAAAAACACACTTGGCCGGGTTAAGCATCATCTTGTAAACCCGCAAGTTGTCGAAAGTCTCCTTCAGGTCGTCCAGCAAAGTTTCCTTCTTCCTTGACTTGACCACTATATCATCCACATAAGCATGAACATTGCACCCAATTTGACTGTGAAGACAGTTCTGCACACAACGTTGATAAGTCGCCTGGGCACTCTTGAGCCCGAAAGGCATAGACACATAGCAGAAAGCACCAAAAGGCGTGATGAAAGCCGTCTTCTCTTGGTCTTTGACTGCCATCTTGATCTGGTGATAACCTGAATAGGCGTCCAGGAAGCATAAACTCTCACAACCCGCCGTTGCATCAATGATCTGATCAATTCGAGGGAGAGCAAACGGGTCAGCTGGACAGGCTTTGTTGAGATCCGTGTAATCCACACACATACGCCAAGTGCCGTTCTTTTTAAGCACCAGCACCGGGTTAGCTAACCACTCCGGGTGAAAGACCTCCATGATGAACCCTGCTGCTAAGAGCCGGGCTACTTCTTCTCCAATAGCTTTGCGCCGCTCCTCATTGAAACGACGAAGGAATTGCTTGATCGGCTTGAACTTAGGATCCACATTAAGGTGGTGCTCAGCAAACTCTCTCGGTACACCCGGCATGTCAGACGGCTTCCATGCAAAGATGTCCCGATTCTCACGGATGAATTTGATGAGCGCGCTTTCCTATGCGGGGTCCATGTTAGCCCCTATAGTGAACTGCTGAGATGAGTCGCCCTCCATAAAATCCACCTGTTTGGTATCATCCGCCGAAAACTTGAGGGGCGGCTCTGATTCCGTAGTAGGCTTCTTCAAGGGAGTCATATCCTCCGGGTCAACATTCTCTTTATAAAACTTGAGCTCTGCCTCTGCACAACTTGACTCTGCATAAGCCGCATCGCCTTCCTCACATTCAAGAGCCGTCTTCCGATCACCGTGCACAGTAATCGTTCCTCTTAACCCGGGCATCTTGAGCTGTAAGTAGACATAACAAGGCCTAGCCATGAACTTGGCATAAGCCGGCCGTCCGAATAAAGCATGATACGGACTTTTAATTTTGACCACCTCAAACCACAGGGACTCCACCCTGTAATTGTACTCATCACCAAAGGCGACTTCCAGCGAAATCCTGCCCACTGGGTAAGCCGACTTGCCAGGCACCACACCATGAAAGACTGTGGAAGACGGCTTAAGATCTTTTTCAAGCAGACCCATCCGGCTGAAAGTATCATAATACAGGATGTTGATGCTGCTACCACCATCCATAAGAACCTTCGTGAACATGTATCCACCGACTTGGGGGGCAACCACCAAAGCTAATTGCCCCGGGTTGTCAACCCGCGGCGGGTGATCCGCCCTGCTCCAAGTGATGTCATACTCAGACCACTTCAGATATTGCGGGAGAGCCGGCATGACCGCATTAACCGCCCGCTTGCGTACCTTCTGGTCTCGCTTGTCGAAGCTGGTTGTGAAGACGTGATACTGACCCCCGCTAAGTTGTTTTGGGTTACTCTGAAAACCTGACTGGTTATGTTGCTGTTGGCCACCGCCTCCGGACTGTTGATTATGACCTCCTTGATTACCCTGATTCTGGTAACCAGACCCTGAGCCGCCAGGACCCAAGCCGGCTCCTGACCCGCCTGGCCCTGAGCCGCCAGACGGTCCATTGCCGTTGTTATGATGCTGCTGAAGGCTGTAATCTCGAAACTGCCGCATAATGTGGCAATTCCTCCACGTATGCCCTGCCGGCTTATCAGGTCGACTATGCTCTGGACAAGGCTTATTAAGCATTGCTTCCAAATTAAATGGAACCTTTCCCTTGTTAAAATTCTGCTTGAAGTTCCCATTGCCCTTAGCATGGTTATTCCCAGCGCTGGTATTCGCCACCAATTCTGACCCGCCGTCCGGGTGTTTCCGCTTGCCAGAGTTGCCGTTTCCAGCCGCGTTCTGCTGCTGACCCTTTCCATTGTTACCTTTCTTCCCCTGACCTGATTTTTCATCATCAGAGCCTGGGTCTTTCGTGTTGTCAGAGTCCGCATACTTGGTTAGAGCCGCCATAAGCTCCCCCATGTCTTGACACGAACGTTTAAGCCGGCCAAGCTTCTGCTTCAAAGGCGTAAAGTGGCAATTTTTCTCCAGAATCAAAACTGCTTGAGCCGCCGTGATCTGTTCTGAAGAGTGGATGATAGTCGAAACCCGCCGGACCCAATGATGAGCCGACTCATCCGTCTGTTGCACACAATGATCCAAATCCACGATCGTCATGGGCTGCTTGCACGTCCCTTTGAAATTTTTGATAAATTTCGCCTTCAACTCGGCCCAGGAAGTAATGGTGTTGGGTGGCAAACCCTTCAACCACATGCGAGCCGGCCCTTCTAGCATCATGATAAAGTACTTGGCACACACTGTATCACTAACATCCAACATCTCCATGGCGAGCTCATAGCTTTCGATCCAAGCCTCCGGAGGTAGGTCAGCTGTGTAATTGGGCACCTTACGAGGGCCCTTGAAATCTTTTGGCAGGCGCTCGTTCCGTAAAGCCGGCGCTAAGCACGGCACTCCCACAGCCCGGGAGGTCAACCCGGCTCCGGCTGAGACGGAAGGTGCAGCCGTGGGTTCCGGATGAGCCGCCGCTGCCGCCAGAGCCGCCGCTTCTCGTTGTGCTCTTGCTCGATCCACCAGCGCCTGCGCATCCAGAGCCGGCCGGTCAGCCCGTGGCGGGTTCCGATGTCGTTCACTGCTAGATACCGCCGGCGACTCATAACGCCGGCTGTAACTGCGACTGGGGATGGGGGTTGAATGCACACGACTCCGGCTGTAAGCATACTTCTCCTGCTGGGCCATTGCCGTTCGCAGGTATCCAACCGCGTTCCGCACTTCTTCTGCGAAGGGTGACTCATCGGGGATTGGGATAGCAGTCAGCCGAGTCGCTGCCGCTACCAAGTTCTCCGCCGGGTTAGAGTAATGACCCGGCGGCGTAGGAAAAGAGGTCGGTGCAATCTGGTTTCGTCGGGGCGGGTTAACCTGCTGATGCTGAGCCGCCGCCCGGCTTCCAGGTACTTCCGCCGTCCGGGTTACGACCAAAGGCACGTTGTCTCCCGTTCCTGGCGTGTTGAAAAGATTCCTCGCTTCATACTGATCCGGCAAGCGGGATTGGTGCCTCATCCGCTGAACCGCCGCTGCTGATTGCTGCTCCAGCCCAAGACGGAAAGCATCCGCCCTAAGGCGCTCTGCCTCGGCGTCCATCTGAGTCTTCAGTTCATTGATCTCCTGCTGGACTTCAGTCATCTGATTCTTCAACCTCGCAACCTCCATGTTACGGGCGGCTTGGTTTTCAGCTGTGACCTCAGTCGCCATCAAGGTTGAAAGCTCACCCATTAAATCCAGAAGGACCTGAGCCGGCTGCCTGCCAGCCCCCGATCCGGTTGCCTCAGCAGCTGTGCTGTTATGAGCCGCCGCGGAACCCGCCATGAAGACGGCGGCGCGGTTCGGCGGCTCATATTCCTCCGGCTTATGAAAATCCGACTCGGGGTAAGGCTCAACGTAGCCCCCGAGTCCGCCATTATGGAGCTGGTAGATTGACTCCGTCTCTCCGCTCGAAGATCCGTTTTCAGAGCAGATGAGAGTTTCCTCCTGTGACATAGATCCTTCTAGATCCATGCCCTGAGTGAAGCCGACGAAGACGTGTTTCCGACCCGGTTTAGCACGGGCGGGTTGCACATGTTGGGCGGGTTGCTTGCGCCGAGCCGGCTCGACGATGTCGGTGCAGACGTCCGGCCCGGGTTCAGATCCGCCGATCTTGCCGATGAAGACGTGAATCCCGCCGAAGGGGACCCGGAAACCATACTTAACGGAGTCAGCCTCGGGGCCCCAGCCGGCGTCGTCGATGTAGAGCCGGCCACGGCGACTCTTGGTCATCCTGCCAACCGCGTACCCCTCGATCCCCGGCAGAGAGCCCTTTGAGAACTCAACACCACCGAGCGCTGGCCCCACGGTGGGCGCCAACTGTCGTGGTTTTGTCACGGCAGATGTCCGAAGACTTAGGTTCGAGGCCATCGCCATAGCAGTGGACTCAAAGGGGTTGATCGGGACGAAGGACACGAGTTTACCCAGGTTCGGCCCCTCAAGTAGAGGTAAAAGCCTACGTCCTGCTTGTGTTGTATTAGCTGGAGTATCGATTACAAGGGAGCGGATTGCTTGACCTAGCTCTCGATTACTTGGTTTCTCCTCTAAGCCGCCCCGGGGTCTAGCCTTTATATAAGAGGTCAAGGCCCCGGGTTACACGTCTCAAACCGACTCACACAACGTGTCCTATTCTGTCTCTAAGCCGCCATACCATCTTGGGTAAGCCGCCACCGGGCGGCTTAGCCACCCGGGTCTTCACGCCATCTTCCGTCTGGGCCCCTGTCAACGGCCCATCTGGTAAGCCGCCCTGGCGGCTTTGCCTGCATCCTTAAGCCCACCTTACAAGTCTTGGGCTTACGAGCCGCCCGGTGTAACCCGGCCCCGCCTGGGCGGGTCTCACCACGGGTTATATCCCCAACACAATCAATCTTAGCATTAACCGTATTCAAGAAAGGTCTTCCAAATATAATGGGACAAAAGTCATCTTGTGGTGATCCAAGAACTAGAAAATCAGTAGGGTATTTGATCTTACCACACAAGACTTCAACATCTCTAACAATCCCAAGTGGTGTAATAGTATCTCTGTTTGCAAGCTTAATAGTAACATCAATATCTTCAATCTCAACAGGTGCAATATCGTTCATGACTTCTTGATAAAGAGAAAATAGAATAGCACGTACACTAGCACTAATATCACATAAACCATGATAGCAATGGTCTCCAATTTTAACAGAAACAACAGGCATGCCAATTACGGGTTTATTTTTATCTTTGGTTTCTGGCTTAGAATTCTAGTTGCTTCATCACAGAAATATATGATATGTCCATCAATATTATCAACCAAAAGATCTTTAACCATTGCAATATTAGGTTCTACTTTGATTTTTTAAGAGGGTTTAATTGGTTTAATATTACTATTGTTAACCACAATTGAAGCTTTAGCATGTTCCTTAATCCTAACAGGGAAAGTAGGTTTCTCAATATAAGCAGTAGGCACAACTGGATCAACATTATAAATAATTGTTTCCTCTTTAGCGATAATAGGCTCTTGCTTTACTTCAATAGGTGGATGAAACTTAAACCATTTCTCCTTCGGGAGGTCAACATGAGCAGCGAATGATTCACAAAAAGTAGCTACTATCTCAGAGTCAAGTCCATATTTAGTACTAAACTTATGAAAAGCATTAGTTTCCATAAAAGATTTAACACAATCAAACTCAAATTTTATACCAGACTCTTTACCTTTATCGATTTCCCAATCTTCGGAGTTGCGTTTAAATCCTTCCAGAAGATCCCATTTGAATCCAATAGTTCTCTTCATAAAGGAAACAGTAGAAGAAGTATCGAGCATGGATTGATCATTACGAGAAAGCCGAGCATAAAAGTTTTGTATAATTATTTCTCTTGAGAGCTCATGATTGGGGCATGTGTGCATCATATACTTAAGCCTCCCCCAAGGTTGAGCGATAGTTTCTCCTTCACGAGGCTAAAAATTATTTATATAATTCCGATCACGGTGAACCAAATGCATAGGATAAAATCTCTGATGAAATTCCAGCTTCAACTGGTTCCAACCCCATGTTCCAGTACCATCCAATAGCCTATACCACGTCAATGCCTTTCCCTCCAAATATAAAGTAAATACCTTCTTCTTAACTCCATCCTCGGATAAACCTGCAAGCTTAAACAATCCACAAATTTCATCCACATAGATCAAGTGCGTATCAGGATGTATTGTTCCATCTCCTGCATAAGGATTAGCTAACAGTTTCTCCAACATACCCGAAGGAATTTCATAATAAATATTTTCAGTAGGTTCAATAGGTTGAGGGGCAACTCTTATTGCTTCCGGTCAAGGTGAAGATACCCCGAACAAGCCCCTCAAAGGATTATTTTCCATAGTGACAAGTGACAGTAAATTTCAGCACGTAATAAAAATGTTTCCTTACCAAATTCCACTTACCAAAGGCGCTTCACTCCCCAACAACGGCGCCAGAAAAGAGCCTTGATGACCCACAAGTATAGAGGATCAATCGCAGTCCTTTCGATAAGTAAGAGTGTCGAACCCAACGAGGAGCAGAAGGAAATGATAAGCGGTTTTCAGCAAGGTATTCTCTGCAATTACTGAAAGTAGCGCTAACAGATTGTTTGACAGCAAGGTGATTCGTGAGAAGCAACAAGTAACAAGTGTAACAAAAGTGCAGCAAGGTGGCCCAATCCTTTTTATAGCAAAGGACAAGCCGGGACGGTCTCTTATATAAAGCAAAGCGTTCTCGAGGACACATGGGAATTATCGTCTAGTCACTTTCATCATGTTTAGTTGATTCGCGTTCGCTACTTTGATAATTTGATATGTGGGTGGACCGGTGCTAGGGTGTTGTTCTTACTTGAACAAGAAACCCTCTTATGATTACCCCCTCTCACAAGCATCCGCAACTACGAAAGAAGAATTAAGATAAATCTAACCATAGCATGAATCATATGGATCCAAATCAGCCCCTTACGGAATAACGCATAAACTAGGGTTTAAGCTTCTGTCACTCTAGCAACCCATCATCTACTTATTACTCCACAATGCCTTCCCTTAGGCCCAAGTATGGTGAAGTTTCATGTAGTCGACGTTCACATGACACCACTAAAGAAAGCAACAACATACATATCATCAAAATATCGAACGAATACCAAATTCACATGATTACTTATAACAAGACTTCTCCCATATCCTCAAGAACAAGCGTAACTACTCACAAATCATATTCATGTTCAATATCAGAGGAGTATTGAATATCATTAAGGATCTGTACATATAATCTTCCACCAAATAAACCAACTAGCATCAACTGCATGATGTAATCAACACTACTAGCAACCCATAGGTAGCAATCTGAGGTTTTGAGACAAAGATTGAATTCAAGACATGAACTAGGGTTTGAGATGAGATGGTGCGGGTGAAGATGTTGATGAAGATTGGTCCTCCCACGATGAGAGGATCGTTGGTGATGTCGATGGCTTCGATTTCCCCCTCCCGGAAGGAAGTATCCTCGGCAGAATTGCTCCGCCAGAGGGCAAAAGTGTTCCTGCCCTAGTTTCGCCTCGAGATGGCGGCGCTTCGTCCTAAAAGTCCACCCTCTATTTTTTTTAGGGTAAATGGCCTTACATAGCAGAAGGAGGGGGCCAGAGGCCTGCTGTGGGCCCCACAAGGCATCAGGGCGCGCCCAGGGGGGTGGCCGCGCCCTGTTGCCTTGTGGGCAACTGGTGGGCCCCCCTCTGGTATTTCTTTCCTCCAATATTTTATATATTCAATAAAAAATCTTTGTGAAGTTTCAGGTCATTTGGAGCTCTGTAGAATAGGTATCTCTGTTGTAGCTATTTAAGGTCCAGAATTCCAGCTGCCGGTAATCTCCCTCTTCATATAAATCTTGCAAATTAGGAAAGAAAAGGCATAAGAATTGCATTATAAAGTGAAATAATGAGCAAATAAATTATAAATATCAATAGGAAAACATGATGCAAATTGGATGTATCATTGTTTCAATCAGATAAAGAGGAAGATAGGGGCTTAATGTTTCACCTCCGAACTTGCTTATCATAGGGATAATGTCAACAATAATAACCCATGATTACCTATATTCAACTGGATATATATGCCTGGATCATTCCCTACCACATGATGCTTGCCAAGTGGAGAATAATTGAGGTTGAAATGAGAATGAATGCTATTGACTCTTGCATATATGAGAATGAAAGGCCCTTCGCAGAGGGAAGCAGAGGTTGTCATGCGCTTTTGATTTTTGGATGTGCAAGCCCTTAATGCAAAGGAATATCACTTTATATTGCCCCTTGTGATAGCAACCTTTATTATGCAGTCCATCGCTTTTATTTCTTTACCATCACAAGTTTGTACAAAGCTTATTTTCCCTGCAATAAAAGATCATACATATTTAGGAGCAATTTTTATTGCTTTTTGCACCGATGAAAACTTACTTGAAATATCTTATTCAATCCATAAGTAGATATGGTGGACTCTCATGGCAAGAAACTAGGTTTAAGGGTTTTTGGATGCACAAGTAGTATTTCTACTTAGTATGAAATTTTGGCTAGCAAAAGATTATGAGCAAGCACCGCATGTTAGAGGATCCATGACAATATAACTTCTATGTGAATATAAACAAACATAACCTATTACGTTGTCTTCCTTGTCCAACATCAACTACTTGATCAAGCTTGAAAATAATTAATGGGGGCTCACAATCATAGAAGATGTCCAAGATAGTATATTTATATGTGACATCTCTCTTCCTTCAATATTCTTTCATGAATTGATCAAGTGACCAATGCTATGTTTGCTAACTTTCAATAAATTTTACCACTTATACTTCTTCTATGTGAAGTCATTACACCCCATGGGACAAGCATATGAAGCATATATATATTTATGACATTCAATTCATTCAACAATTCACACTTAGGATATAAGTGAAGCACGAGAGTGAATGACAAACTACTCCAAAAGATTTAAGTGAAGATCAATGAATAGTTAAAAAATAAAGTAGCTATGTGAAGACTCTCTTCAATTCAAAATTTTCAGATCTAATGAGCTTATTAAATAGCAACCAAAACAAAAATGACACTCCAAGAATAGCACATATCATGTGAACAAATAAAAACTTGGGCTCAAGCAAAACTAACCGATAGTTGATGATGAAGAAAGGTGGGATGCCTACCGGGGCATTGATACGTCTCCGTCGTATCTACTTTTCCAAACACTTTTGCTCTTGTTTTGGACTCTAATTTGCATGATTTGAATGAAACTAACCCGGACTGACGCTGTTTTTAGCAGAACTACCATGGTGTTGTTTTTGTGCAGAAATAAAAGTTCTCGGAATTGGACAAAACTTTTTGGAGATTTTTTATGGAATAAATAAAAAATACTGGAGCCAAGATCCACTGGAGGGGGGCCACCTGCTGCCCACGAGGCACCAGGGCGCGCCACCCCCCCTGGCGTGCCCTGGTGGCTGGTGGGGCCCACGTGGCTCCGCTGACCCTAATCTCAGGCCTATAAATTCACAATTTCAGAGAAAAAAATAGGGGAGGAAGTTTCATCACGTTCTATGATACGGAGCCACCGCCACCTCCTATTCTTCATCGGGAGGCCAGATCTGGAGTTCGTTCAGGGCTCCAGAGAGAGGGATCTTCCACCATCGTCATCATCAACCATCCTCCATCACCAATCTCATGATGCTCACCACCGGGAGTGTAACATCCGCATCTAATAGCTATAGTGATCACCTTCTGATAATTCCAAATCAAATTGAAAATCAAATATAAAGTGAAAAATAAAAGTTGTTCAAATTGAAAACTAAAATGTTCATTAAATGGAAAATAATCCATAACTAGTTGTGTTAAGAAAAACAACATCACCATCAACTTAAAAATGAGTCTAACATCCTAAAACAGTAGTAAAACAGAAATATTTAATCCCATTTTATTTAATAGAATTACAAATGAAATCATATTGCTACCAAACCAATTCCTGGTATTAGATAATATTGCACTGTAAATAATGAGCTAAGTCACCTATTTTACAAAAGTCATTAAGTGGCTTAACAATTTACAAAACAGAAGTAAATACAGAAGAAAGAAAAAGGAAAAGGAAAAAGGCTAAGCATTACTGTACCTATGGGCCTAAGTCGAACAATGCAAGGCCCAGCCCGCTATGCGGTCGTCGTCCTCCCCGGGCAGCTGTCAGCGTGCGCTCGCGCCCGAGCGCGGATGGCCTCGCTGTCAGCCATCTCGTGGCTTCCCGGCGCCGATAAGGGCATCCCTGGTCGCCTCTCGCTCTCCCCAAAACCATAGGCATCTCCATTTTCCCCCTCGTCCTCTCCCTCACTCGCATCGAGCTCTCCCGACGCTGCCATGACCGGACTTCCGTAGATCACGCGGCCACCGAGCCTCCCGTGCCTCGCCGAGGTGCTCACCGGCTTCCCCGTCGTCGGCTACGTCGGTTGCGGGCACTCGCCCGTCCGGAGAAGCACTAGCACCGCCGCCATTTGCCTCTTCTTCCTCGGATCGCCGCAGTCTTCCGTCGTCGTTCCCGTCGCCGTCGAGCCCTCCCCGCACATACTTTGCACATCTGCAGGCTCCCTATAAGCTCGCGCTCCCTTCCCCTCTCTTCCCCGCACGGATTCGTCCCCGTAGCCATCCCCAGCGACCTCACCTAAGCTTGTCTCCGCCGCGTAGCTCGTCGTCGTCGTTCAAGACGTTGTCATGCCCGTTCGAGCACGTAGGCGTGCTCAGCTCCTCCCCGCGAACCCAAGGCACCCACGCGCGCGCCGCCTCGCGCCCCACATCGCCGATGACTAACACGGCCGAACTCCGGCGAAGTTCCCGAGCTCGCCGTCGTCGCCGTAGAGCCCCTCCGGCCGCGAGACCGCCACAGATCGACGCACCTCGCTCCCCTCTTTCAACGCCACCCCGCGAGCGCAAAACGGTGGCCAGAGCACGATTTCCGGCGAAGCCCGAGCCGCGCCGCCGCGCGAAATGGTCGCCGAAGTAACTCCGGCGACGGCTCCGACGACGCTGGCGTGGCCCGACATGTGGGGCCCCCTGTGACGCTGACGGGTGGGCCCAGTTGACCTGTTGACTGGGTCAACCCACTGACGTGGCGGCCACAGTCAGTGACAGCTGGGCCCCGCGTTATTTAAATGATTTTCTAATTAATAAAAATGCTAATTATTCGGTTAATTAAATTAATTAACTAATTAGACACTGACAGGTGGGTCCCACTAGTTAATTAGGTTAGTTTAATTAAATTAACCACTGTTAATTAGCACAGTCACTGACCAGTGGTACCCACTGGTCAGATTTGACTGGTCAACCAGTCTGTTGACTGCTGACGTTACCCCCACATCATGCTGACGTCACCTAACACTATTCTGGATAATTCGATTTTTAATTCAATAAAATAATTCCAGAAAATGTTTAAAACTTTGAAAAATCATATAAATTAAACCGTAACTCGGATGAAAATAATTTATATATGAAAAATGATCAGAAAAATATGAAGAATCCGAATATGCCACCCACATACCTGACACACCCCTCTAACATACCAAACATGGAACTTTTTGCCCGATTTTGATAGATGAATAGTGCATGACTTTAATTAAATAAATCCAAATAAATTCCTAAATTACCTAAAGCAGTTAGATAGGCATTATATCACATCTGCATATCATTTAGGCATGTCATGCATCGCTGTTTCATTGTTGCCGTGAATTTATTGTTTCTTCCCCCTCCTTCTCTCCCGAAAGACGCCGAGACCGACGCCGACGCAGCTGAGTTCGACTACGCTCCGGACGACCAGCCTTCTGACGACCAGCCCCTTTCAGCAGAGCTTCCAGGCAAGCAACCCCCCTTGACGCATGCCTATATCACCTATTCCTTCTCCCTCCTGCTTGCATTAGAAATTGCTGCTGCTATTGTTTTATCCTATTCTGATGCATAGCTTGTCCTTGTAACTGTTATTGATACCTGCCTGCTATCCGAGATGCTTAGTATAGGTTGGATGGTAAATCATCTGTGGCCCCTCTTCCTTGCTGTAATTGCCCCGCTTTAGTACCTGTGCCCCGGTTGATGTGATCGAACGGATTAAGAACAGCACATCACCACACACCCCCTAAGTTGCTCGTCTCTGCAGAGCTGGCATCGAGTGCCAAGGGTGATACCTCTTATCTCACTTCCGATGATGCCTCTGTAGAATAGCTATCCGGTTGTGAGTTACCGAGGGTGATTCCTCTTTCATCACTTCCGATAAAGCTTCCGTCGTGCAACTCCTCGAGTGGAAATCCTTCGAGGGTGATTCCTCGGATTCCTTCTCGATGTTTTGGACACACGGATACTTTAGCCTTGTTACAGGCGGGTCGACCCCGAGGGGTACCCGTGGGGAAATATGAAGTCGGGTTTGTCAGGAGGGCACCCGCGAGAGATTGTTGTGGCGGAACGACAGGGCAGGCGGAGACCACCCTGATCGTGATCCGTGTGTTACCAAGTCGGAGCGACAGGAATTCTGATCGTCTCTGCGAGTTACTAAATACGCCTAACGGATTTGGGTATTTGATCTGAGTGGGTCGTTGGCCCTATACGCACTACCACCACGTGGGATAATGGTTATGGGACCCTCTACGTCGTATGTATCAGCCGAAAGCTCTTCAGACGTCACAGCTCAGAGATGCGGCCTGATTGTTGGGGTGGGCTGGTTACGTCACTTGTGTATACAGTGTCGCGCCTGCGCCCCGACCAGCCATGCAACGTGCAGGAGTGCAAAGGGCGATGGGCCCAAGACCCCTTCGCACTTAGGATTTAGACCGGCGTGTTGACCTCTCTGCTGAGCCAAGGTAGGACTGCGTCGTGTCGATCACCCGAGGCCGGGCATTACCCAGCAAGTGTGTCCGGCCAGATGTAATCGAGCGTGTTGGGTAACAGTAGTGCACCCCTGCAGGGAAGTGATCTACTCGAATAGCTGTGTCCACAGTAAGAGGACGCTCGGAGTTGTATCCTGATCCACTACAACTACAAACTGATGCTGAATCAATATTAAATTGTTAATACTGCTCTCGGGATCGCTTTCTCGCAGGGAGTCGAGAAAGGATCTCAGGGCGCTGCTACTATATAACCACTATTATATGTTACAGTGTTCTACTCTCTTCTGATGCTGCAAGATTGCTTCAAGATGCTAGTCTTCGATAGGCTAGGCTTCTCTCCCTCTAGTCTGGCATTCTGCAGTTCAGTCCAAAGATATAGCCCCATTCCTTTGATACCGATGCATACTTAGTATAGATCTGATGTCAGTCTTGCGAGTACTTTGGATGAGTACTCACGGTTGCTTTGCTTCCCTTTTCCCCCATACCCGATACTTGCGACCAGATGGCGGACCCCAGGAGCCAGACGACACCGCAGGAGCTTACTACCAGGAGAATCCCGGGGGCACGTACTACTGGGTTGAGCCAGCCGGCCAGGAGTAGTTCAGAGGCCCTAGGCAGGAGGCCTTCGCCTTTTCGATCAGTGTCGCTGTTTGTGCTAGCCTTCTTAAGGCAAACTTGATTAACTATGTCTGTACTCAGATATCATTTGGGTGTATGACTTATGTATTCGGGTCCTCGTGACCCCTGGTTTGTAATATGAAGATTTATGTTTAAATTTGAGTTTAGAGTTGTGTTGTGTTATCTTCCCGTGAGTCTCTGATCTCGAGCGTGCACATTTGCGTGTATCATTAGTGCACGGTCGAGCAGGGGCATCACAAGTTGGTATCAGAGCCGATTGCTTGTAGAAAGCCCCCTTCCGATTCCTTGGTCGAAGTTGAGTCTAGTCTTCCGAAAAACCATTTTACTAACGTGGCTGTGTGGCTTACGGGCCCACGTCGCCAATGGGTGGTATTAGGATCTTTTATTCCTCTTCCTTACTCTGGGATTGCACTCTCTCTTCTTTTCGGGTTAAATAATTTTGCTAACTCCGACACTAGGTTCTCGTATTCACGTCCACCCGGAGAGCTGGATTATCTGCACTTGTTCCTTCACATTGATCTGATTAATCTGATAATCACATTTTCTTTTCCATTGGTCTGTTTAACCTTTCTCTCCAAGTTACATTATACTTCTCACTGTCATTTGACAATCCTAAATTTCATGTTTCAGATGGATCGCTTGTTTCCGACGCGCCCTGCGACGCAGCTTGTGCTTCGCACTTGGGCTCGTGATGCCCCTGGTTTTCCAGCTGTCCTGATCGCCCTCCTGACCATACTGGGCTACTGCTGGTACCCCGAGTACATGGTTTACGAGGATTACCGCGAGTTCAACCAGGAGCAGTACCATGCCGATCTTCGTATCTTTGATCAGCGGGACAACTCCGACACTGAGTTGCACACTTTTCACGGTATCGGCGTGACGATTGGGATGGCAGTCCATGATGCTGCCTATTCTGCCGTCGCACGTCTCCGTGGAGAGCAGAGTCGATTGGATGACTCTGAGTTCCGATACATTCTTTATGCCCCTGCTGGAGATGCTACCGGATACTACACTGTTGTTTGTACTGCTTACGTGCCGCATCGATATGACCCGCATGTTTTGGTTCAGTACACCCAGGCTCTGGATCGCACTGCTCGAGCCCTTGCTGTTGAGTTGTACGCCACTCGTGCTCGTCTTTACGACGCTCTGACACAGTTGCTGCCAGCAGCCAGTGCAAGGATGCACCCAGAGTACATTCTTTACCCACGCAGGACTCAGATGCCGCCAGGTATCGATAGGCATGCTGTTGGAGGTCACACACCTGCGCGTGGACCTCTTCTCCCAGTTCGAGACCGGGTTCTGCATCAGAGTGCACACGGAGAGCAGGACTTTTCTGCCTTGAGCACTCATCGACCGCACTTGCAGTTACCCCGTTTCAGTGGTTTTCCCCGACGTTGATGTAGCCTTTGCTATGTCTCGTTGTGTATTCCTCACCGCGTGCCTGCGCGCCGCCTAGTATGTCTAGCTATTTAATTTTGCGAACTTATGCTGTCTGCGTGTAACCGACTCTGTGTATGGATCTGTATGTCTTAATTGACTACTGCTATGTATCTATTGCACTACTTCTTCATTGTCGTGTTACATCATGTTTGTCTCTAAACACTTGCAGTTGATTTTACTAAACTACCCCCTGTTAAAATTTTAGCAGGATGGTTAGGCCAGGTGCTCGTGGTCATGGCCGTGTTCCCGAAAACCACCAACGCCAGACTATATGGCAGCTATGATGCAGCAATTCGAGCTGAACCGTCAGTTCATGACTGGAATCATGGCTCAGTTTCCACAATAGAACCAGCATGCTCAGAATCAGCAACCTGCCCCAATAACTCTGCAAGACTTTGTGCGTATCAACCCAACTATTTACCGCAACTCTGAACAGCCACTGGATGCTGATGACTGGCTTCGTGACATCGCCTTCGAGATGGAGTCTGCCAATGTCGCCCCTGACAACCTTGTCACTTTCGCATCCTACTTCTTGAAGGGTGCCGCTGCTCAATGGTGGTCCACCCACAGGCGTTCCCTACCTGAGGGGACAGTCATTACCTGGGTCAAGTTTCAGACTACTTTCCGTGCCCGATACATTCCTCGGGGGATTATGGACCGGAAGAAGACAGAGTTTCGCAACCTTACTCAGGGCAATAAGACTGTCGAAGCTTATCAGCGGGAGTTTCTTAACCTATCCCGCTATACCGAAGAAGACATTCCAACTGATGCTCGTAGACAGGAGAAATTCCGTAGTGGACTCCACCCAAATCTCAAGCTTGCACTTGCTGCTCAAGACTTCACCGACTTTGCCACCCTCGTGAACAAGGCTATCCTGGTGGAGACCGCTCAGATGGAGCACAAGGAGTCACAGAAGCACCACCGTGACATTGGCTCATCTTCGAGCTCTGGACAAAGGCGTAAGATCTGGATTCCCAACAGCATGTACCGTCCAACTGCCCCTGCGCCAAGGCCCTCCTATGCTGCACCCCGTCTGCCTCCTCCACCACCGAGGCAGCCGAGAACTCAAGCTGCTCCTCTTCATCCTGAAGATGGTCTGTGTTTCAAGTGTCGCAAACCAGGTCACCTTGCCAAGGACTGCCGCCAGAATCAGAATCAGTTGGCACTTCCTCGTAATGGCCGTGCCAATGGTCATGGCAACAATCAGACCCGCAACTATAATACAGGGTCTTCTGCTTATGGTCGTGGACATGCTTACAACATTGATATCGAAGAAGTTCAGGATCAACCCGCTACTGTGATGGGTACCCTTCTCATTAACTCAGTACCCGCTTCTGTTTTATTTGATTCAGGAGCATCGCATTCATTCATGTCAGAAGCATTTGCATTATCACATGACATTGCATTTGAAAACATGAACCTACAAATGGTTGTCCGCACCCCTGGAGGCCACTGTCGTACCTCTATGATGGCTCACAATGTCCCTGTTGAAATCGAAGGAATTGAATTCCTTGTTTCACCCATCATCTTGAAGTCTTCCACCATAGATCTCATTCTGGGAATGGATTGGTTGAAAGCTCACATTGCTTCGATCAATTGTGCCACCAAAGTCATTCAACTTCTTCATCCCTCCGATGAGATAGTGAACTACACCGCCCGGATTACCCGGAATGCCGAAGCTCAAATATATGCTTTGAATGCTTTGAACACCTCACCTCTTGAGGGAATTGAGAACGTTCCGGTCATTCGCGATTTCCCGGACGTCTTTCCGGAAGAACTTCCTGGAATACCCCCTGTTAGAGCCGTTGAATTTGTCATCGACTTGAAACCTGGCACTACCCCTATTGCGAAGCGTCCTTATAAAATGCCTCCGCATGAACTTCTCAAGCTTAAGGAAGAAATCGACAAGTCTCTTCGTAAAGGCTTCATTCGTCCAAGTTCCTCTGCCTGGGGAGCACCTTCTCTCTTTGTTAAAAAGAAGGATGGGACTAACCGATTGGTCCAGGACTATCGGCCTATTAACCAAGCAACAATCCAGAACAAATATCCACTTCCCCGGATCAACGATCTTTATGATCAGCTTGTTGGATCCTCTGTGTTCTCTAAACTCGAATTAAGGTTGGGTTATCATCAGATCCGAGTTCGTAAGGAGGATATTCCGAAGACCGCTTTCGTTACTCGCTATGGATCATACGAGTACACCGTTATGTCCTTCGGATTAACTAATGCTCCAGCAACTTTCTCTCGATTGATGAACTATATCTTCATGGACTACCTCGACAAATTCGTCGTGGTTTATTTGGATGATATCCTTATATACTCCAAGAATGAAGAAGAACACGCCGAACATCTTCGGCTTGTATTGGAGAAACTCCGAGAACACCAGCTATATGCCAAATACTCTAAGTGTGAATTTTGGTTATCTGAGGTGACTTATCTTGGTCATGTGATTTCCAAAGATGGCATTGCTGTTAACCCAGAACGAGTTCAGGCTATTCTTGACTGGACTCCTCCGAAGAATGTTAAGCAAGTCAGAAGTTTTCTCGGTCTTGCTAGTTACTGCCGCCGATTCGTCGAGAACTTCTCCAAGATTGCTAAGCCACTGACTGGTCTGCTCCACAAAGGCAAGAAGTTTGAGTGGACAGAAAAGTGTCAAGAAAGTTTTCAGACACTCAAAGATAAGTTGACATCAACCCCAGTGCTAGCTCTCCCTGATTCCCACAAGGACTTTGTGATATACTGCGACGCATCCCGTCAAGGATTGGGCTGTGTCCTAATGCAAGAGCGCAAGGTGATTGCCTATGGCTCTCGTCAGTTGCATCCTCACGAAGATAACTATCCAACCCATGATCTCGAGTTAGCAGCAGTTATCTATGCTCTAAAACTGTGGCGACATTACCTTCTCGGTAATCGTTGCGAGATATACACGGATCACCAAAGCCTAAAATATCTGTATACTCAACCAGATTTGAACCTCCGTCAACAAAGATGGCTCGAGAAAATAGCCGATTATGACATGGATATTTCTTATACCCCTGGCAAGGCTAATGTAATGGCCGATGCTTTGAGTCGCAAGTCTTATTGCAATAACCTCACGGTTTAGCAAGCACAACCCCTTCTCTACGAAGAACTTCGCAAGTTGAACCTTCACATTGTTCCACAGGGTCATCTCAATACCCTGGCTGTTGAACCAGATCTCGAGGACCTCATCAAACATATACAGAAAGCTGACTCCGAGGTCGAGAAGATTAAGCGCGATCTCAAAAAGGGAAAGCCCTCATTCTTCACTATTGATGCTGATGGCACCTTGTTCTTCAAGAATCGCTTGGTGGTTCCTAGAAAGGACAATCTGGATCTGACCCCGCGTGTCATGAAAGAAGCTCATGATACACCTCTTTCAATTCATCCCGATAGTACCAAGATGTACCAAGACATTCATCAGCGGTACTGGTGGCCTGATATGAAGCGAGACATTGCTCGTTATGTTGCTGAGTGTGACGTTTGCCGCCGCATCAAAGCAAACATCAAAGGCCTGCTGGAAGTCTGCAACCACTTGCTATTCCTGAATGGAAATGGGACAAAGTCGAAATGGATTTCATTACTGGTTTTCCCAGATCGCAGAAGGGTCATGATGCTATTTTTGTCATCATTGACCGATTCTCAAAGGTTGCTCACTTTCTGCCAGTCAAGGAGACAATCACTGCTAGTCAGTTAGCAGACTTGTATGTTTCCAGAATCGTGTCACTCCACGGTGTTCCGTTGGAGATCAGTTCAGACCGTGGCAGCCTCTTTACCTCAAGGTTTTGGGAAAGTTTCCAAGAAGCTATGGGAACTCATCTGTCTTTCAGCACCGCTTTTCACCCCTAGTCCCAGGGACAAGTTGAACGAGTCAATCAAGTGCTTGAGGATATGCTTCGAGCTTGTGTCATCTCATTCGGTAAGAAATGGGAAGAATCTCTCCCGTATGCCGAATTCTCTTACAACAATAGCTATCAAGCTAGTCTGAAGATGGCACCATTCGAAGTTCTTTATGGACGTAAGTGTCGAACCCCTCTGAATTGGTCAGAAACTGGGGAACGGCCACTCTTCGGACCGGACATTATTCAACAAGCTGAAGAACAAGTCCGCATTGTCCATGAACATTTGAAAACTGCTCAATCTCGTCAGAAGAGCAATTATGATAGAAAACACCAGGTAATGGTCTACCAACCTGGCGAACAAGCTTACCTTCGTGTCACTCCGATGAAGGGCACTCGTCGATTCGGAATCAAGGGCAAGTTAGCTCCTCGCTACATTGGCCCGTTACGTATTCTCGCCCGTCGTGGAGAAGTGGCATATCAATTGGAGTTGCCGCCGAACCTTTCTCAAGTGCATGATGCCTTTCATGTATCGCAACTCCGACGATGTTTCAAGGATCCTATCCGAGCAGTGGATCATGAAGTGCTTGAATTGCGAGATGAACTTTCTTATCAAGAGTATCCGATCCGCATTCTTGATCAAGCTGAACGACGAACCCGTCAGAAGGCAATCAAGTTCCTTGAAGTTCAGTGGTCAAATCATTCTGAAGATGAAGCCACTTGGGAACGCGAGGATCGTCTTCGTGAAGAATACCCCGCTTTCTTTCAGCCTACCTCTTAATTCTCGGGACGAGAATTTCTTTTAGAGGAGGAGAATTGTAACATCCCCATGTAATAGCTATAGTGATCACCTTCTGATAATGCCATGTCACCCTGCTTAACAGTGCTTGATCATCATTTGCATCATATCTCATTTCAAATTCCAAATCAAATTGAAAATCAAATATAAAGTGAAAAATAAAAGTTGTTCAAATTGAAAACTAAAATGTTCATTAAATGGCAAATAATCCATAACTAATTGTGTTAAGAAAAACAACATCACCATCAACTTAAAAAGGAGTATAACATCCTAAAACAACAGTAAAACAGAAATATTTAATCCCATTTTATTTAATAGAATTACAAATGAAATCATATTGCTACCAAACCAATTCCTGGTATTAGATAATATTGCACTGTAAATAATGAGCTAAGTCACCTATTTTACAAAGTCATTAAGTGGCTTAACAATTTACAAAACAGAAGTAAAGACAGAAGAAAGAAAAAGGAAAAGGAAAAAAGGCTAAGCGTTACTTTACCTATGGGCCTAAGTCGAAAAGTGCAAGGCCCAGCCCGCTATGCGGTCGTCGTCCTCCGCGGGCAGCTGTCAGCGCGCACTCGCGCCCGAGCGCGGATGGCCTCGCTGTCAGCCATCCCGCGGCTCCCCGACGCCGATAAGGCATCCCTGGTCGCCTCTCGCTCTCCCCGAAACCCTAGGCATCTCCATTCTCCCCCTCGTCCTCTCCCTCACTCGCATCGAGCTCTCCCGACGCCGCCATGAGCGGACCTCCATAGATCGCGCGGCCACCGAGCCTCCCGTGCCTCGCCGAGGTGCTCACCGGCTTCCCCGTCGTCGGCTACGTCGGTTGCAGGCACTCGCCCGTCCGGAGAAGCACCTGCGCCGCCGCCATTTGCCTCTTCTGCCTCGGATCGCCGCCGTCTTCCGTCGTCGTTCCCGTCGCCGTCGAGCCCTTCCCGCGCATACTTTACACATCTGCAGGCTCCCTGTAAGCTCGCGCTCCCTTCCCCTCTCTTCCCCGCACGGATTCGTCCCCGTAGCCGTCCCCAGCGACCTCACCTGAGCTTGTCTCCGCCGCGTAGCTCGTCGCCGTCGTTCTAGCCGTTGTCATGCCCGTTTGAGCACGTAGGCGTGCTCAGCTCCTCCCCGCGAACCCAAGGCACCCACGCGCGCGCCACCTCGCGCCCCACATCGCCGATGCCGAACACGGCCGAACTCCGGCGAAGTTCCCGAGCTCGCCGTCGTCGCCGTAGATCCCCTCCGGCCGCGAGGCCGCCACAGATCGACGCGCCTCGCTCCGCTCTTTCGAACGCCACCCCCCGCGCGCACAACAGTGGTCGGAGCACGATTTCCGGCGAAGCTCGAGCCGTGCCGCCGCGCGAAATGGTCGCCGGAGTAACTCCGGCGACGGCTCCGACGACGCTGGCGTGGCCGGACATGTGGGCCCCCCTGTGACTCCCACTAGTCAGATTTGACTGGTCAGCCGGTCTGTTGACTGCTGACGTCACCCCCACGTCATGCTGACGTCACCAAACACTATTCTGGATAATTCGATTTTTAATTAAATAAAATAATTCCAGAAAATGTTTAAAACTTTGAAAAATCATATAAATTAAACCGTAACTCGGATGAAAATAATTTATATACGAAAAATGATCAAAAAAATATGAAGAATCCGAATATGCCACCCACATACCTGCCACACCCCTTTAACATACCGAACATGGAACATTTTGCCCGATTTCAATAGATGAATAGTGCATGACTTTAATTAAATAAATCCAAATAGGCATTATATCACATCTGCATATCATTTAGGCATGTCATGCATCGCTGTTGCATTGTTGCCGTGAATTTATTGTTTCTTCCCCCTCCTTCTCTCCCGATAGACGCCGAGACCGATGCCGACGCAGCTGAGTTCGACTACGCTCCGGACGAGCAGCCCCTTTCAACACAGCTTCCAGGCAAGCAACCCCCCTTGACGCATACCTATATCACCTATTCCTTCTCCCTCCTGCTTGCATTAGAAATTGCTGCTGCTATTGTTTTATCCTATTCTGATGCATAGCTTGTCCTTGTAACTATTATTGATACCTGCCTGCTATCCGAGATGCTTAGTATAGGTTGGATGGTAAATCATCTGTGGCCCCTCTTCCTTGCTGTAATTGCCCCGCTTTAGTACCTGTGCCCCGGTTGATGTGATCGAACGGATTAAGAACAACACATCACCACACAACCCCTAAGTTGCTCATCTCTGCAGAGCTGGCATCGAGTGCCGAGGGTGATACCTCTTATCTCACTTCCGATGATGCCTCTGTAAAATAGCTATCCGGTTGTGAGTTACCGAGGGTGATTCCTATTTCATCACTTCCGATAAAGCTTCTATCGTGCAACTCCTCGAGTGGAAATCCTTCGAGGGTGATTCCTCGGATTCCTTCTCGATGTTTTGGACACATGGATACTTTAGCCTTGTTACAGGCGGGTCGACCCCGAGGGGTACCCGCGGGGAAATATGAAGTCGGGTTTGTCAGGAGGGCACCCGCGAGAGATTGTTGTGGCGGAACGACAGGGCAGGCGGAGACCACCCTGATCGTGATCCGTGTGTTACCAAGTCAGAGCGACAGGAATACTGATCGTCTCTACGAGTCACTAAATACGCCTAACGGATTTGGGTATTTGATCTGAGTGGGTCGTTGGCCCTATACGCACTACCACCACGTGGGATAATGGTTATGGGACCCTCTACGTCATATGTATCAGCCGAAAGCTCTTCAGACGTCATAGCTCAGAGATACGGCCTGATTGTTGGGGTGGGCTGGTTACGTCACTTGTGTATACAGTGTCGCGCCTGGGCCCCGACCAGCCACGCAACGTGCAGGAGTGCAAAGGGCGATGGGCCCAAGACCCCTTCGCACTTAGGATTTAGACCGGCGTGTTGACCTCTCTGCTGAGCCAAGGTAGGACTGCGTCGTGTCGATCACCCGAGGCCGGGCATTACCCAGCAAGTGTGTCCGGCCAGATGTAATCGAGCGTGTTGGGTAACAGTAGTGCACCCCTGCAGGGAAGTGATCTATTCGAATAGCCGTGTCCACAGTAACAGGACGCTCGGAGTTGTATCCTGATCCACTACAACTACAAACTGATGCTGAATCAATATTAAATTGTTAATACTGCTCTCGGGATCGCTTTCTCGCAGGGAGTCGAGAAAGGATCTCAGGGCGCTGCTACTATATAACCACTATTATATGTTACAGTGTTCTACTCTCTTCTGATGCTGCAAGATTGCTTCAAGATGCTAGTCTTCGATAGGCTAGGCTTCTCCCCCTCTAGTCTGGCATTCTGCATTTCAGTCCAAAGATATAGCCCCATTCCTTTGATACCGATGCATACTTAGTATAGATCTGATGTCAGTCTTGCGAGTACTTTGGATGAGTACTCACGGTTGCTTTGCTTCCCTTTTCCCCCATACCTGATACTTGCGACCAGATGGCGGACCCCAGGAGCCAGACGACACTGCAGGAGCTTACTACCAGGAGAGTCCCGGGGGCACGTACTATTGGGTTGAGCCAGCCCACCAGGAGTAGTTCGGAGGCCCTAGGCAGGAGGCCTTCGCCTTTCGATCAGTGTCGCTATTTGTGCTAGCCTTCTTAAGGCAAACTTGACTAACTATGTCTGTACTCAGATATCATTTGTGTGTATGACTTATGTATTCGGGTCCTCGTGACCCCTGGTTTGTAATATGAAGATTTATGTTTAAATTTGAATTTAGAGTTGTGTTGTGATATCTTCCCGTGAGTCTCTGATCTCGAGCGTGCACATTTGCGTGTATGATTAGTGCACGGTCGAGCAGGGGTGTCACAGGGAGTGAGTAATTCCTTCGTAGGCTTGCTGGACGGCGATGGGTGCTACTTGTAGCTTGCGTTGGTATTTTCCCCGAAGAGGAAGGGATGATGCAGCACAGTAGAGATAAGTATTTCCCTTAGTTATGAAACCAAGGTTATCGAACTAGTAGGAGCATCACGCAACACCTCGTTAGCAGCACCTGCACACAAACAACAAATCCTTGCACCCAACGCAAACGAGGGGTTGTCAATCTCTCGGCGGTAAATTGCAAGATTAAATTGTATGTGATAGATAGATAGATTGAAACAAAAATACAAAATAAAATAAATAAAAGAAAAGTTCATCAATATTTTTAGGGTTTTAGTAATATGATTTAGATAGACCCGGGGGCCATAGTTTTCACTAGAGGCTTATCTCAAGAAAATAGCATACGGTAGGTAGACAAATTACTGTTGGGCAATTGATAGAAAAGCAAATAATCATGACGATATCCAAGGCAATGATCATGTATATAGGCATCACGTCCGAGACAAGTAGACTGACTCCTGCCTGCATCTACTACTATTACTCCACACATCGACCGCTATCCAGCATGCATCTAGTGTATTAAGTCCATAAAGAACGGAGTAACGCCTTAAGAACGATGACATGATGTAGACAAGATAAACTCACGTATGAATAAACCCCATCTTTTTACCCTTAATAGCAATGATACATACGTGTCATGTCCCTTTCTGTCACTGGGATTGAGCACCGCAAGATCAAACCCATTACAAAGCACCTCTTCCCATGGCAAGATAAATCAATCTAGTTGGCCAAACCAAATCAATAGATCGGAGAAGAAATACGAGGCTATAATAATCATGCATAAAAGAGATCAGAGAAGACTCAAATAATATTCATGGCTAATCTGATCATAAACTCACAATTCATCGGATCCCAACAAACACACCGCAAAAAGTGATTACATCGGATAGAACTCCAAGAACATCAAGGAGAACATTGTATTGAAGATCAAAAAGAGAGAAGAAGCCATCTAGCTACTGCCTATGGACCTGAAGGTCTGTGGTAAACTACTCACGCATCATCGGAAGGGCAGCAAGGTTGATGTAGAGCGCCTCCGTGATCGATTCCCCCTCCGGCGGAGTACCGGTGAAGGCCTCCAGATGGGATCTCTCGAGAACAGAAACTTGCAGCAGTGGAAAAAGTATTTCGTTGACTCCCCTGAGGGTTTCTGATTTTTTGGGAATTTATAGTGGAGGAATTAGGTCAAACAGAGCTCTGTGGGCCCCACGAGGTACCAGGGCGCGCCTGCCCCCCCCCCCCCAGGCGTGCCCTGGTGCCTCGTGGGCACCCCCTAGGGCTTCTGGCCTCCTCCCGAAGCTTCTAGTGTTTATCTTGTCCAGAAAAAAATCTCCAAAAAGTTTCGTGGCATTTGGACTTCGTTTGGTATTGATTTTCTGTAAAACAAAAACAGGGAAGAAAACAGCAACTGGCACTGGGCACTAAGTTAATAGGTTAGTCTCCAAAAATGATATATAATTGTTGTAAATGCATATAAAAACATCCAAGATTGATAATATAACAGCATGGAACAATAAAAAATTATAGATACGTTGGAGGCGTATCAATGGGTTGGATGAGATTTATCATGTAATCGAGTTTGTTTTGTTAGGGCTTGATCCCTAGTATCCACTATGTTCTGTGATTAATGTTGCACTATGTTCTGAGATTGATGTTGCTATGACTTTGCTATGCTTAATGCTTGTCACTAGGGCCCGAGTGCCATGATTTCAGATCTGAACCCTTTATGTTTTCATGAATATATTTGTGTTCTTGATCCGATCTTGCAAGTTATACGCACCTGCGATGTGTTATGATCCGCATACCCCAAGGTGACAATAATTGGGATTCTTTCCAGTGATTACGTAGTTTAAGGAGTTCATGTATTCACTATGTGTTAATGCTTTGTTCCGGTTCTCTATTAAAAGGAGGCCTTAATATCCCTTAGTTTCCTTATGGACCCCGCTGCCACGGGAGGGTAGGACAAAAGATGTCATGCAAGTTCTTATCGCAAGCACGTATGACTATATACAGAATACATGCCTACATTACATTGATGAATTGGAGCTAGTTCTGTGTCGCCCTAGGTTATGACTGTTACATGATGAATGTTATCCAACATAATCACCGATCCAATGCTTACAAGCTCTTCACATATTGTTCTTTGCTAAGTTACTACTGTCACAATCGCTACAAAACTATTGTTGTTACCGTTACTGTTACTGTTACTATTATTGCTATTGCTATCAAACTACCATACTACTATGCTACTGATCACTCTGCTACAGATATCTAGTCTCCAGGTGTGGTTGAATTGACAACTCAACTGCTAATACTTGCAAATATTCTTTGGCTCCCGTTGTGTCGAATCAATAAATTTGGGTTGAATACTCTACCCTCGAAAACTGTTGCGATCCCCTATACTTGTGGGCTATCAAGACCTTTTTCTGGCACCGTTGCCGGGGAGCATAGCTTTATTTGCTGAGTCACTTGGGATTTATATCTGTTGATCACCATGAAGAATCTTAAAGACGCTAAGACCAAGATCGTTCCCTCTAAGACGAGGGGAGGTAAGGAACTGCCATCTAGCTCTGCACTTGATTCACCTTCTGTTTTGAGTAAGCTTGCAACACCACCACCTGCTATTAATTCTAATATGTCACAAGTTATTGATGATACTACTTTTGCTTTGAATGATACTTATGATGATGCTAGTACTATGCTTGATAATACCGTGCCACTTGGTGAATTTCTTGACGAACAACTTGCTAAAGCTAAAGAAATTGAGAATGCTAAAAATGTTGAAACTCTTGAGAATTATGATTCACCTATTATGCCTAGCTCTCCTACTAGAGTTGAAACACCTGATGAACATGTCTTTGATAGGGAGACGGCTAGAGCCATTCTTGCTTGTAATGATAGAGATGAGGTTATAAAATTGCTAGCTGAAATGAAAGAAAAATCTATGAGGGAGAGAATGAAATATGACCATAAGTTTGCTACCTCTCCCATATTTGTTACTGATAAGGACTATGAATTCTCTGTCGATCCTGAGTTAATTACTTTGGTTGAATCTGATCCTTTCCATGGCTATGAAACTGAAACTGTTGTGGCACATGTTACTAAATTAAATGATATAGCTACCCTATTTGCTCATGAGGAAAAAATTCGCTATTACTATATTCTTAAATTGTTTCCTTTCTCATTAAAGGGTGATGCTAAGATATGGTATAATACTCTTGCTCCTGGTTGTGTGCATAGTCCCCAGGATATGATATATTACTTCTCTGAAAAATATTTTCCTGCTCATAAGAAACAAGCTGCTTTACAGGAAATATTTAACTTTGTGCAAATTGAAAAAGAGAATCTCCCTCAAGCTTGGGGGAGGCTTCTCCAATTAGTTAATGCTTTGCCCGATCATCCTCTTAAGAAGAATGAAATACTTGATATCTTTTATAATGGACTAACCGATGCTTCTAGGGACTACCTAGATAGTTGTGCTGGTTGTGTTTTCAGGGAACGAACTGTTGAACAAGCTGAGGAGCTATTGAGTAATATATTGAAGAATGATAATGAGTGGACACTTCCTGAACCACCGACTAAGCCTACTCCGAAGAAGAGGGGTATTCTAGTTCTCAGTCCTGAAGATATACAAGAATCAAAGAAATGTATGAAGGAAAAAGGTATTAAGGCTGAAAATGTTAATAATTTGCCACCTATTGAAGAAATACATGGTCTTGACACACCGCCACAGGTGGTAGAGGTAAATTCTTTTATAAAGTTTGATGAAGGTGATATTCCTTATAACAAACCTCCTAGTCAATGTTTGTATGAATTTGACAATTATATTATTAAGCAAGATTATTTCAATGCAAATGTTATGAAACAACTGAAACAGAATGCTTACATGATTGATCACTTGAGTGACATGTTGTTTAGAATTGCTAATGATGTCAAAGGTGTAGGTAAACATGCATCTATGGTTCAAACCCAATTAGAACAAGTTGCTAAATCTCAAAGTGAATTGCTCAATGAAATGAATAACAATATGAATGATCATGCTGTTAGAGTAATGACTAGAGGAGGTACAATGACTCAGGAGCCACTTTATCCTGAAGGTCACCCTAAAAGAATTGAACAAGACTCTCAAAGAATTAATGTTGATACACCTAGTCCATCTAAAAAGAAAAAGAAAAAGAAAAATGATAGGACTTTGCATACTTCTAGTGAACCCGAGGTAGAAAAACCCTTGGAGGATAGTAATGATGTTTCTATTTCCGATGCTGAAACACAATCTGGTAATGAACATTCACCTGATGATAATAATAATGATGATGCTCATGTGGACACTCAACTAGATAATGATAAAGAACCTAATAATGATGTTGAAATAGAACCTGCGGTTGATCTTGATAACCCACCTTCTAAAAATAAACGTTATGATAAAAGAGACTTCATTGCTAGAAAACATGGTAAAGAAAGAGAACCATGGGTTCAAAAACCCATGCCCTTTCCTCCTAAACCATCTAAGAATAAGGATGAGGAAGAATTTGAACGCTTTGCTGAAATGCTTAGTCCAGTCCTTTTGCGTACTCGTTTGACTGATATTTTAAGGATGGCCCCTTATGCTAAATATATGAAAGACATTGTCACAAATAAAAGAAAGATACCTGAAGCTGAAATTTCTACCATGCTTGCAAATTATTCTTTTAAGGACGGAGTACCTAAGAAACTAGGAGATCCAGGAATACCAACTATACCATGCTCCATTAAAAGGAATTATGTCAAAACTGCTTTGTGTGATTTAGGAGCCGGTGTTAGTGTTATGCCCTTCTCCTTATACAAAAGACTTGATTTGAATAAACTCACTCCCACTGAAATATCATTGCAAATGGCTGACAAATCAACTGCCATTCCTATCGGTGTTTGTGAGGATGTGCCCGTTGTAGTTGCAAATGTTACTATCCTAACAGACTTTGTTATACTTGATATGCCCGAGGACGACAACATGTCGATTATCCTTGGTAGACCCTTTTTGAATACTGCAGGGGCTGTTATTGATTGCAACAAAAGCAAGCTCACTTTTCATATCAACGGTAATGAACATACGGTGCACTTTCCGAAGAAACAATTTCAAGTAAACGGTATTCATGTTATTGAAAAGACTCCGACAATTACTATTGGAAGTTTTCAACTCCCTCTTCCTACTGTCGAAAGGAAATATGAAACACTTATAATTGGGGAGATGCATATCCCCGTTGAGGTAACTTAGTGTTATACGAAAATTCTTCGGTTTCATGTCACTCGGAAATAGTTTGTTAATAAGACTTGATCAACCTTATTAATGGATTCTTTCTGAAGGTCATGTGGTTGATGAATTTAGTAAGCACAACTTTCTGTACCTACCTTTTGCTCTCTGTTAATTATAGTTTAATAAAATAAAACGTCATGATTATCCTGTTTTTTGAATTATCCGTGCAATAAAAAATGGCCCAAAAATAAAAGTGCTCAGAATGCAATAAAATTTTGACATGAATTTTTATAGAATATTTAAGAATTTTTGGCACTGGAAACATACCAGGGGGATGCCCCAGGTGCCCACGAGGCACCAGGGCGCGCCACCCCCCTTGGCGCGCCCTGGTGGCTTGTGGGCCCCACAGGGACCCCCTCACTTATCCCTTCAGCCCACTTCGTCTCTTACCTCTAGAAAAAATTCCTGATAGCTCTCTCTCTCGTGTTCTTCCTCCCAAACTTAAGATTTTCGATCTCTTTGCTCGGAGCTCCGTTTTCGAAACTGTTTTGAGGGATTGCTACTTGGTATGTGACTCCTCCATTGCTCCAATTAGTTTTTGCTCTAGTGGATTATATTTTGCATAATTAGCTGCTCTTGGTGCTACTGAAAATGAGCTTGCATGTTGAATTCTTTGGGTTCCAAGTAGTTTGAATGCTTGATATGGCCTCTAGGCACTTGTATGACTAGTGTCTATCAATCTTGTGAAGTTTTATTGATATCATTTTGTGCCCCAAAAATTTTCAGAAATTTGTTCTTAGGAAAATGAATTTCTTCCGGAGGAGTTCTTCGAAGCGGAATGGCAAGGTAGTCCTTGGGGACTCCTCGGACAGCGACCTCAACATTCCGCGCAGGACGGAGGTCCGGCCGTGCGAATGGCCGCACAATGCCTTCATGAACGAAGCCGGATTCTACCAAGAGTTCGCGCAATTTGTTGCTAATGCCGGATTGACCAACTTCCTCGCAGATGAGTGTGATCAGCACCACATCCTTACGAATTCCTTTGTGCAAAACTTTCATTTCCTGAATAGGCTCGAACCCCCTGCAGTGCGCTTTGATTTATATGCTGGACATCATCAGATATCGCATGCTGAGTTTTGTGAGATATGTTTGATCCCCTTTGATGGGGAAATAAGAGAGCCTCGACCGGAGGAGTTTGAGGGCTTCCTTCACACTTTAACTGTGGGAGAGGAAAGGGGCGTGTCAAAAGCCCGAGCCACTAGCTTGCAATTTCCCGTTGTTCATTATTTTGCTTTATTCATAGGGAAATGCTTGACTGCTAGAGAGCAAGGTGGTGCACTATGTGCACCTGACTTTGCCATTTTATGCTGCGCACTGCATAATGACAAGACTTATAAACTAGGAGCTATCATTGCACGCCGCCTGCACACTAATAGGACTAAGGGTAAAATTCATGGTGGTATTTATGCTACTCGCTTAGCGAGATGTTTTAATGTTAACATACGCCCACATGATTATTTGTTACCCGGAGTTTACTTAGATCACCAGTCTATGAGGGACCACCACTTTCTTGATGCTCCTGAGCCTCCTCACCACATTCATTATAATTTGGTTTTTAGTGAGGATACTCGTGATATTATTCTGTTGCATGCACCTGCTTTGTTTGATTCTCATGCCAGGAACGGATATACTGTTATGCCACCGGACATCGTTGCTTACCGGAATGCATTGGCAGTGGCAGAGGATGAGGCCCAGGATTGGGATGCTCAGGTGCCGCCACCTCAGCACTTTCATATGGGACCGGATGGCTACTACGGATGGCCATAGGCCAAGCTAGGCAAATGCCTAAGCTTGGGGGCGGCAGAGGATGAGGCCCAGGATTGGGACGCTCAGGTGCCGCCGCCTCAGCACTTTCATATGGGACCGGATGGCTACTACGGGTGGTCGTAGACCAAGCTAGGCAAATGCCTAAGCTTGGGGGAGTCCGTATTTCTCACCGACATTACATTCATGTTCACACATTCATTTCAGTTGTCGGTGTTCATCCTTTTTCATTGTATAATCCATGTTAGCTTTATTTTGTCGCTTTCTTCTTGTGTGTTTGAAAAACTTCAAAAAACCCAAAAACATTTCCCGCTTCTTTTTGGTTTTTCTTTCTAGTTTAATTAGTTGAAGTATTAAAAGAAAACCCAAAAAGATTTCCCGTTTCTTCTTTTGCTTGTTGGGAGCTTTCCCGTGTAAATAGTTTTTCTCATTTTTGTTTTGTCTTCTTTAATTTGCTTTCTTCAGAAAAACTAAAAACTCCAAAAATATTTCAGTGTGTTTCTCTGAATTCCTTCTCTTTTTGTTGAGTTGTCATAGGGAGAAGACCACGATGAAAAATGATGAGTGGTTCTCATATGCTTTATTGTTGCTCTAACAAAGAGCCCATATTACCTTGTCTTCTCCTTTGAATAAAATGTTTGCAGATTCCAGCTTAGTCCACAACACTCTTGCACTATTATTATATTCACATCATTCAATCGTGCAAGTGAAAGGCAATAATGACGATAATTTGATGAAGTGACTGTGGCAAGGAAAAGCGGGTATGGACTCAACTTGTTTTTGTTTTTGTAAATATGTTTAACTCAGTATCCATGATTCAGCATATTATGATTAAACATGTTTATGATGACAATTAGAGATTGTAGTTGCTCATGTCATGCTTAAGTAGCTAGGAGTGGATAATGATTTATCTTGGGTGTCAACATGCATTAAAATGATTGTGATGTAGTATGATGATATGGTATCCTCCTCTGAATGTTTCTAGTGGCTTGACTTGGCACATGTTCACGCATGTAGTTGATTCAAAACCAACATAGCCTCCACGATATTTATGTTCATGGTGCTTATATCCTACTCATGCTAGCATTCAATGTTGATTATTCATAATGCATGATTATGACCGTTTTCGCTCTGTAGCTGGTCGCTTCTCAACTTATTTGCTAGCCTTCGCCTGTACTAAGCGGGAATACTGCTTGTGCATCAAAATCCTTAAACCAAAGTTATTCTAGAGGAGTCCACTATATCTACCTATATGCGGTATTACCCTGCCGTTCTAAGTAAATTTGCATGTGCCACCTCTAAATATTCAAATGAACCTCTGTTTTGTGTGCCCGTACCGCTCATGGAGCGACAGGGGGCGGTTAATATCTTCCATGCTAAGCAGGTTATTCTCATGATGAGTGTTTATTCACTTGTCCTTGCATGAGAGGGGCTGGTAATCGGGATGCCCAGTCCCATGATTAAAAAATTGCAAAATAATAAAACAAACTCCCCCGGAAAGTTGTTGGTATGGAGGGCACCCGAGGATTCGGCTAGCCATGGCTTGTGTTTGTTGGTGGAGGGGGAGTAAACCTTACTTTATCGCTTGGGAACCATCGCTAATTTGTTTAGAATGGAAGATATTGAAAACTCTCGGTCGTGACGTTGACAGGAAAGGCATACCTCCCAAAATTATATTTATCTCTAATTTAAGCTTTGAGCTCTGGCACCTCTACAAATCCCTGCTTCCCTCTGCGAAGGGCCCATCTATTTACTTTTATGTTATTTTACTTTTATTGTTGAGTCACCACCTTCTCAAATAAGCACCAGTCCTGAGAGCACTATTGTCATTCTCATGCATTGTGTATAGTTAGTGTTGTGTGCATCATGACTGGATCTCTTCTACCATGAATTACAATGTTTTGTCGCTGCTTGAACTTTGGAGGTGCTCTGCATTTATGTTTTGCGGTCTCAAAAAGGGCTAGTGAGATACCATGTTGTCATATTATATCATGATTGTTTTGACAAAGTGTTGGCATTTGAGATATCTTATTATTGCTCGCTAGTTGATTATGCCATTGATATGAGTGAACATAATTTCTAAGAGTTATCATTTGCATGGTTAGTTATAATATTTGCTGAAACCCTGGGTATTATTTAAGCATACATATAGATACAAGAACAAAAGAGTTCGTAAAAGTTTTTCTTTATCACTTTCAGTTTGTCAACTGAATTGCTTGAGGACAAGCAATGAGTTAAGCTTGGGGGAGTTGATACGTCTCCGTCGTATCTACTTTTCCAAACACTTTTGCTCTTGTTTTGGACTCTAATTTGCATGATTTGAATGAAACTAACCCGGACTGACGCTATTTTCTCAGCAGAACTACCATGGTGTTGTTTTTGTGCAGAAAAAAAAGTTCTCGGAATTGGACGAAACTTTTTGGAGATTTTTTATGGAATAAATAAAAAATACTGGAGCCAACATCCACTGGAGGGGGGCCACCTGCTGCCCACGAGGCACCAGGCCACGCCACCCCCCTGGCACGCCCTAGTGGCTGGTGGGGCCCACGTGGCTCCGCTGACCCTAATCTCAGGCCTATAAATTCACAATTCCAGAGAAAAAAATAGGGGAGGAAGTTTCATCGCGTTCTACGATACGGAGCTGCCGCCACCTCCTGTTCTTCATCGGGAGGCCAGATCTGGAGTCCGTTCGGGGCTCCGGAGAGGGGGATCTTCCGCCATCGTCATCATCAACCGTCCTCCATCACCAATCTCATGATGCTCACCACTGAGAGTGAGTAATTCCTTCATAGGCTTGCTGGACGGTGATGGGTTGGATGAGATTTATCATGTAATCGAGTTAGTATTGTTAGGGCTTGATCCCTAGTATCCACCATGTTCTGAGATTGATGTTGCTATGACTTTGCTATGCTTAATGCTTGTCACTAGGGCCCGAGTGCCATGATTTCAGATCTGAACCCTTTATGTTTTCATGAATATATTTGTGTTCTTGATCCGATCTTGCAAGTTATACGCACCTGCTACGTGTTATAATCCGCATACCCTAAGGTGACAATAATTGGGATTCTTTCCGGTGATTACCGTAGTTTGAGGAGTTCATGTATGCACTATGTGTTAATGCTTTGTTCCAGTTCTCTATTAAAAGGAGGCCTTAATATCCCTTAGTTTCCTTATGGACCCCGCTGCCACGGGAGGGTAGGACAAAATTTGTCATGCAAGTTCTTATCGCAAGCACGTATGACTATATACGGAATACATGCCTACATTACATTGATGAATTGGAGCTAGTTCTGTGTCGCCCTAGGTTATGACAGTTACATGATGAATGTTATCCAACATAATCACCGATCCAATGCCTACGATCTTTTCACATATTGTTCTTTGCTAAGTTACTACTGTCACAATTGCTACAAAACTATTGTTGTTACCATTACTGTTACTGTTACTATTATTGCTATTGCTATCAAACTACCATACTACTATGCTACTGATCACTGTGCTGCAGATATCTAGTCTCCAGGTGTGGTTGAATTGACAACTCAACTGCTAATACTTGCAAATATTCTTTGGCTCCCCTTGTATCGAATCTATAAATTTGGGTTGAATACTCTACCCTCAAAAACTAGTGCGATCTCCTATACTTGTGGGTTATCAGGCATCCCCAAGCTTGAGCTCTTGTGTCTCCTTAATTCCTCTCATATCACGGCTTCTCCTAAGTCTTAAAAACTTCATCCACACAAAACTCAACAAGAACTCATGAGATAAGTTAGTACAAATCAACTAAAAACCTTAACATTCTCTAATGTAGAAAATTACAAAAATTATAATTAAACATTGCATACTAAATGCCTCTGCATATTTAATACTCCCATCACCTAATAGAAACATTAAACAAGCAAACATATGCAAACAATGCAACTATAACCGCAACCTGTCTAAACAGAACATTCTGTAAAGGGGGAATAAAAATTCATACTTCGCTAACTCCAAAAATTCTGAACAATTACCACGTGAAAGAGAACTCATGCATTATTACTGTGTAAAAATTTCAGATTTTTCTCATGTTCTGACAATTCAGGAATATTCTGGACATAACGGAAAACTTTCTGTTTTCAAACAACAACTCATGAACTTGCAAACTGAGCATGGTAAAGGCTATACTTGACATTTTATTGAAATAAAAGATACAAACCATGATTATAAATAACAGCACGCAAAGCAAACTAAAATAAAATGAAGCTCCAAGCAAAACACATATTATGTGACGAATAAAAATATAGTTCCGAGTGAGGTTACCGATAGTGTTGAAGACGAAAGAGGGGATGCCATCCGGGGCATCCCCAAGCTTAGGCGCTTGAGTCTTCCTTGAATATTACCTTGGGGTGCCTTGGTCATCCCCAAGCTTATGGTCTTGCCGCTCCTTATTCTCCTCATACCGTTATCTCACCCAAAACTCGAAGACTTCAATCACATAAAACTTAACGGAACTCCGTGAGATAGGTTAGTATGAAAATAAATCATTCACTTTGGTACTGTCGAGACAAGATTCATAATTCTTCTCATATAATAACTACTGTATTCTATCATTTCCACAATTTATATTACTCAATATAAACTATGGAAGCACTAAAACAAGCAAACTATGCAATAAAAACAGAATCTGTCAAAAACAGAAGAGCATGTAGTGAGAGAATTAAAAAGCATATTTCTGCACCTCCAAAAATACTAAAAAATTAGGAAAACGTAAGCAATTTGTAACACAATACTTTGTAAAAATTTAAGAATTTTCTCACGTTCCAGTACAGAATAGAAATTCCAGCACTGGACGCAAAAGTTTCTATTTTTGCACGGAATCTAATCAACAAGCATCCACACTATCTCAAAGGCTTTACTTGGCACATTATTGAAAGAAAACATATAAAACATGATTACTACAGTAGCTTAATCATGTGGACACACGAAAACAGTAGGTATAAATATTTGGTTGCCTCCCAACAAGCGCTTTTCTTTAAAGCCTTTTAGCTAGGCATGATGATTTTAATGATGCTCACATAAAAGTAAAGAATTGAAACATAATGGGAGCATCATGAAGCATATGACTAGCACATTTAATCCTAACCCACTTCCTATGCATAGGGATTTTGTGAGCAAACAATTTGTGGGAGCAAGAATCAACTAGCATAAGAAGGCAAAACAAGCATGACTTCAAAACTTTCAACATAAAGAGAGGAAACTTGATGTTATTGAAATATATATAAGCATATCTCCCTCTCTCATGATAATTTTCAGTAGCATCATGAACAAATTCCAAAATATAGCTATCACATAAAGCATTCTTTTCATGATCTACAAGCATAGTAATTTTATTACTCTCCACATAAGCAAATTTATTCTCATCAATAATAGTGGGAGCAAATTCAATGAAATAACTATCATATGATACTTGATTTACATAATCAATTTGAGCATTAAAATCATGATGACAAATTTCATGACTATCATTATTCTTTATATCATAAGTTTCATCACAATAATCATCATAGATAGCAACTTTGTTGTCATAATCAATTGAAACCTCTTCCAAAATAGTGAAATCATCATTAAATAAAGTCACGACCTCCCCAAATCCACTTTCATAATTATTGCAATAAGGTTCAACATCCTCCAAAATAGTGGGATAATTATTACCTAGAGTTAACACTCTTCCAAACCCACTTTCATCATTGTAATCATCATAAATAGGAGGCATGCTATCATCATAGTAAATTTGCTCATCAAAAGTAGGGGCACTAAAAAGATCATATTCGTCAGACATAGCATCCCCAAGCTTATGGCTTTGCATATCATTAGCATCATGGATATTCATAGAAAGCATACAAACAACATTGCAATCATGCTTGTCATTCAAAGAACTCACATTAAACATTTTATTAAATTCTTCTTCTACAATCTTAGCACAATTTTCCGATCCATCATTTTCAAGAAAGACATTATAAAGATGAAGAAATTGAGGCAACCTCAATTCCAATTTTTTTTTGTAATTTTCTTTTATAAACCAAAATAGTGAAAAAAACAAGAAACTAAAAGATTCAATTGCAAGATCTAAAAATATATACCTTCAAGAACTCACCTCCCCGGCAACGGCGCCAGAAAAGAGCTTGATGTCTACTACACAACTTTATTCTTGTAGACTCGGTTGGGCCTCCAAACGCAGTGTTTTGTAGAACAACAGCAAATTTCCCTCAAGTGGATGACCTAAGGTTTATCAATCTGTGGGAGGTGTAGGATGAAGATGGTCTCTCTCAAACAACCCTGCAATCAAATACAAGAAATCTATTGTGTCCCCAACTCACCCAATACAATGGTAAATTGTATAGGTGCACTAGTTCAGCGAAGAGATGGTGATACAAGTGTAGTATGGATAGTAGATATAGGTTTCTGTAATCTGAAATAATAAAAACAACAAGGTAGCAAGTAACAAAAGTGAGCACAAACGGTATTGCAATGCTTGAAAACAAGGCCTAGGGTTCATACTTTCACTAGTGCAATCTCTCAACAGTGCTAACATAATTGAATCATATAACAATCCCTCAACGTGCAACAAAGAATCACTCCAAAGTTCCTAGCAAACGGAGAACATAAGAAGAAATTGTTGTAGGTAGCAAAACCACCTCAAAGTTATCCTTTCCGATCAATCTATTGAGCCATCCCTATAAGTGTCACAAATAGCCCTAGAGTTCGTACTAAAATAACACCATATGATACACATCAATTAACTCTAATGTCACCTAGATACTCCAATGTCACCACAAGTATCTGTGAGTTAATTATTCAACATGCATCAAACAATTTCAGATTCATAATATTCAATCCAACACAAAGAACTTCAAAGAGTACCCCAAAGTTTCTACCGGAGAAAGTAGGATAAAAATGTGCATCGACCTCTATGCCTAGATTACCCCAATGTCACCTGGGAATCCGCAAGTTGATGACCAAAACATACATCAAGTGACTCAATAAAATACCCCATTGTCACCACGGGTATCCACATGCAAGACATACATCAAATGTTCTCAAATCAAAAATATTTAATCTGATAATAATGAAACCTCAAAGGGAAAGACTCAATTCATCACAACAGGATAGAGAGGGAAGAACACCATATGATCCAACTATATTAACAAAGCTTGTGGTACATCAAGACCGTGCCAAATCAAGAACACGAGAGAGAGAGAGAGATCAAACACATAGCTACTGGTGCGTACCTCAGCCCCAAAGGTGAACTACTCACACATCACCATGAGAACGAAGGAGAAGTTGTTGGTGATGGTGATGGAGGAGATGTCCCCGACGGCGCCCCGGTGCCACCGGAGGAGAGGGGGGAGGGGCTCCCTCCTTATTCTTCTTCCTTGGCCCTCCGGGGAGAGAGGGAGCTCTCCCCTAGATTGGATCTCTTTGTTGTCTTCTGTTTTTCGCGCCTGTTTTCGGAGCCCTTCACCGTTTCTTATATTCCCGGAGATCCATAAATCCGATTGGGCTGAAATTTTGAGGGGATTTTTATCCGGAAATTATCATTCTTGCGGCCAAAGAAGGGCACCAACCAACCTACTAGGTGCCCACAAGGCAAGGGGGCACGCCCAGGGGGGTAGGTCGCGCCCTGCTGCCTTGTGGAGCCCTCGGGCACCGTCTTGCGTTGATTCTTTTTCCCAAAAATCACATATATTCCAAAAAAAATCTTCGTAAAATTTTATCGCGTTTGGACTTTGTTTGATATGGATTTTCTGTGAAACAAAAAACATGCAAAAAATAGGAACTAGCACTGGGCACTGGATCAATAAGTTAGTCCATAAATATCATATAAAAGTGCACCAAAACCATACAAAAGTATGGTAAACATGGCATGAATATTTCATAAATTATAGATACGTTGGAGACGTATCAGTGCTAGGGTACTGTTGTTACTTGAACAAGCAACCCTCTTATGATTAACCTCTCTCGCAAGCATCCGCAACTACGAAAGAAGAATTAACATAAATCTAACCATAGCATGAAACATAGGGACACAAATCAGCCCCTTACGGAATAACGCATAAACTAGGGTTTAAGCTTCTGTCACTCTCGCAACCCATCGTCTACTTATTACTCCCCAATGCATTCTCCTAGGCCCAAATGTGGTGAAGTGTCATGTAGTCGATGTTCACATGAGACCACTAGAAGAATAACAACATACACATCATCAAAATACCGAACGAATACCAACTTCACATGATTACTTATAACCGGACTTCTCCCATGTCCTCAAGAACAAAAGTAACTACTCACAAATCATATTCATGTTCAAGATCAGAGGTGTATTGAATATACTTAAGGATCTGAACATATAACATTCCACCAAATAAACCAACTAGCATCAACTACAAGTTGTAATCAACACTATTAGCAACCCAAAGGTACCAATCTGAGGTTTCGAGACAAAGATTGAATACAACAGATGAACTAGGGTTTGAGATGAGATGGTGCTGGTGAAGATGTTGATGAAGATGCGTCCTCCCACGGTGAGAGGATCGTTGGTAATGTCGATGGCTTTGATTTCCCCCTCCTGGAGGGAAGTATCCCAGGCGGAATCGCTCCACTTGAGAGCAAAAGTGCTCATGCCCAGGTTCCGCCTTGAGATGGCGGCGCTTCATCCCAAAAGTCTTTTTCTATTTTTTTAGGGAAAATAGCATCTTATAGGAGAAGATGGGCCCCGGACCCCAGCCAGGGGGGCACGAGCTCACAGGGCGCGCCCAGGGGGGTAGGGCGCGCCCCCTGAGCTTGTCGCTCCCTGGTGGGTCCCCCTCTAGTAATTCTTCCGCCAGTATTTTTTATATATTCCAAAATAATTCTCTGTAAATTTTCAGGTCATTTGGAGTTGCGGAGAATATCTATCTCTTCTGTAGCCTTTTCGGGTCCAGAATTCCAGTTGCCGGCAATTTCCCTCTTCATGTGAAACTTGCAAAATAAGAGAGAAAAGGCATTAGGATTGCATCATAAAGTGAAATAATGACCCAAAACATAACAAATAACAGTAGGAAAACATGATGCAAAATGGACGTATCAACTCCCCCAAGCTTAGACCTCGCTTGTCCTCAAGCGAAAGCCGAAATCAATAATCATGACCACATGTTTAGAGAGAGAGGCGTCGATAAACAAAATACGTGCATGAAAGCATCATGATCATTATCATAGCAGCAATATATCATCATAAAACTTCTCATGATCAAGTAACAGTTCCTTCACAAGCTAAAGTATGAACCACAAACTTCATTGAAATCTAACAAACTATGATCTCGGTCATTGAAACAATTGCAGTTCATCATATTTTCAGAAAGATTCTATGTAAGAGCGTTGTTTAGCAAGTTCACATACTCAACTATCAATTAGTCTTCCATGATTGCTAACACTCATGGCATATTTATGGAACAAAAGTTTCAGTCAAACACATAGGAAGATGGGGGCTTATAGTTTTCGCCTCCCAACTGATTTATCTCGAGGATAATGTCAACAATAATAACTAATGATCACCTACATCCATCGGGATATATATGCCTGGATCTTCCTCACCACATGATGCTTGCCAAGTAGAGAGTAAATAAGAATGGAATAGGGATGTAACACTATTGACTCTTTCATAAAAATAAATACCGAAAAGTAAAAGATAGGCCCTTCGCAAAGGGAAGCAGAGGTTGTCATGCGCTTTTTATTTTGGGATGTGCAAGCTCTTAATGTAAAGGAACATCACTTTATATTGCCCCTTGTGATAGCAAACTTTATTATGCAGTCCATCGCTTTATTTCTTCACCATCGCAAGTTCGTACAAAGCTTATTTTCCCTTACAATAAAAGATCATACATATTTAGGAGAAATTTTTATTGCTTTATGCACCGATGACAACTTACTTGAAGGATCTTATTCAATCCATAGGTAGATGTGGTGGAGTCTCATGGCAAGAAACTGGGTTCAAGGTTTTTTTGGATGCACAAGTAGTATCTCTACTAGTGCGAATTTTTGGCTAGCAAAAGATTATGAGCAAGCACCACATGTTAGAGGATCCATAACAATATAACTTCTATGTGAATATAAGCAAACATAACCCATTACGTTGTCTTCCTTGTCCAACGTCAACTATTTGATCAAGCATAGAATATTCAATGGGGGCTCACAATCACAAAAGATGTCCAAGATAGTATATTTCTATGTGAGACCTCTCTTTCTTTACTACTTTTTCATGAATTGCATCAATGACCAATGCTATGTTTGCTAACCTCCAACAAAATTTATCAATTATACTTCTTTTATGTGAATACATCACTCCCCATGGGATTAGCATATGATCTTTTTCATTCTTTTTATTGCTAGGATTCGAACAAGAAATTAAAGCAAACAAACTCAAACTACTCTTTATTATATAACTCTCACACTCGATTACATAGATAGATGGATCACGAAACAAGCACTCGAAACTACATCATACTGAAACTTTATTATTCTAAATCATGAAATAACTAAAGATCGAACTAAGATAGATAATGATGGTAAAAGCGATGGTGATACGATACCGGGGCACCTCCCCCAAGCTTGGAACAAGCCAAGGGTGGTGCCCATACCCGTGTACTCAAGTGTCTTTCTTGGGTGATGATGATGATGGGGTGATAGGCTTGTCCTTCAGAATATTCATTAAGATTTCCTTCAAACTCTAGATTTCTCGAAGCACATGTTGAATAATCTCTGCATTCTTTTGAACTTTAGCCATAATATGCTTATTCTCGGCCCCCCAAGTATTCTTTCCTGCATCACTTTCACTTGGACGAGAGATGTCCCAATTGGAAGGTATGTGCATATGGGGAGTATTCTCAACTCCATAATTGTGAACCAAATTATGAAAATTGTTCCGATGTAACCTATGTAAGGGCCTCCTAGGGGTAGGCCCCTCTTGTACCTCTTGACTTCCTTGGCTCATCGTCGTCCTCATGGCTTGATGGGGGTTTGGAGTAGTGGAGATGCCGGCTAGAGTACCTCTCTCCGAAGCCGGAGGGTGGGCTTCCAGCGAATCTCCCGCATCTTCTTCCATGTGGTGACCTCCTCAACTTCCTCTCTCTCGAGTTCCATCTGCAACAACCAAGCATCGTCTCCCATGTTGTTGGAGGAGGAAGAAGGCATGATGCCTGGCCTTGAAAATCTGACAGAAAACAACCCAAAACAAGAACAGAGGAGAAACTTGCGATACGGTGGTCAAAACACCCGGGAGTATATATATAATAAATTTTCCCATGCAAAACAATTAATATGGAAAGAAAACGGAGTCGGGAAGGTCCACGGGGGAGCCACAAGCTCACACGGCGCGCCCTGGGGGGTAGGGCGCGCCCCCCGAGCTTGTCGCTCCCTCATGCACTTCCCCGACTTTTTATTATTTTTCTAATTTTTTATATATTCCGAATCGAACAAAAAGTACTTTTATGGAATTTTTGGAGTTGGTTTACTTACCGTATCACATACCTACTCCTTTTCAGGGTTCTGGAGCGTTCCGGAAGGTCTCTTTTATGTGTTCCTCCAGTGTCATAGTTTGGATAATATTGGTTTCCATATTAATGGGCGTACCTAAGATATAATGTTTAATTCTTTGCCCATTAACCACTCTCGGATTAGAGCCTTCGGCGTTATTGATTTTGATAGCTCTGGAGCGATAAACTTCTTCGACGATATATGGTCCTTCCCATTTAGAGAGAAGTTTTCCTGCAAAAAATCTGAGACGAGAGTTGTACAATAGAACTTGATCACCTACTTTAAATTCCCATTTTTGAATTCTTTTGTCATGCCATCTTTTAACTTTTTCTTTAAACAACTTGGCATTTTCATTGGCTTGGGTTCTCCATTCGTCTAGTGAGCTAATATCAAATAACCTCTTTTCACCGGCAAGTTTAAAATCATAGTTAAGTTCTTTAATTGCCCAATAAGCTTTATGTTCCAACTCAAGAGGTAAATGACATGCTTTTCCATAGACCATTTTATATGGAGACATACCCATAGGATTTTTATAAGCAGTTCTATAAGCCCATAATGCATCATCAAGTTTCCTTTTGTAGAATTAATTTTATTTCCCTATTGCTCAATTCAACATGACCACTAGACCGAGGATGATAAGGAGATGCAATTCTATGGTTGACATCATATTTAGCCAGGAGTTTACGAAATGCACCATGAATAAAATGTGAACCACCATCAGTCATCAAATATCAAGGGACTCCAAACCTAGGAAAAATAACTTCTTTAAGCATTTTAATAGTTGTGTTGTGATCCGCACTACTAGTTGGAATAGCTTCTACCCACTTAGTAACATAATCAACAGCAACTAGAATATGAGTATATCCACTAGATTTAGGAAAAGGTCCCATATAATCAAATCCCAAAACATCAAATGGTTTAATAACAAGTGAATAATTCATAGGCATTTCCAGACGTCTACCAATATTACCAATTCTTTGACATTCATCACAAGAAAGGACAAACTTACGTGCATCCTTGAAGAGGTAGGCCAATAAAAACCAGACTGTAATACCTTATGTGCAGTTCTGTCTCCCGCATGGTGTCCTCCGTATGCTTCGGAATGACACTTTCGTAGGATTTGTTCCTGTTCATGCTCAGGTACACAACGTCTAATAACACCATCTACTCCTTCTTTATATAAATGTGGGTCATCCCAAAAGTAATGTCTTAAATCAAAGAAGAACTTTTTCTCTTGTTGGTATGTGAAACTAGGTGGTATATATTTAGCAACAATGTAATTAGCATAGTCTGCATACCAAGGATTATTACGAGAAGTGGAAGCATTTATAACAGCTAATTGCCTCATCAGGAAAATCATCATTAATAGGAAGTGGGTCATCAAGAACATTTTCCATCCTAGATAAATTATCTACTACAGGGTTTTCAGGTCCCTTTCTATCAACAATATGCAAATCAAACTCTTGTAGTAATAAAACCCACCTCATCAGTCTAGGTTTAGAATCTTTCTTTTCCATAAGATATTTAATAGCAGCATGATTAGTGTGAATAGTAACTTTAGAATCAACAATATAAGGTCTAAATTTATCACATGCAAACACAACTGCTAAAAATTCTTTCTTAGTAGTAGCATAATTTATTTGAGCACTATCCAAGGTCTTACTAGCATAATGACTAGCATTCAATTTCTTATCAACTCTTTGACCTAGAATAGCACCAATTGCATAATCACTAGCATCACACATAATTTTAAAGGGTAGGTTCCAATCAGTTGGTTGAACAATGGGTGCAGAAATTAAGGCTTTCTTAAGTATTTCAAAGGCTTCTACGCAATCATCATCAAAAACAAATGGAACATCTTTTTGTAAAAGATTAGTAAGAGGCCTAGAAATTTTAGAGAAGTCTTTTATGAACCTTCTATAGAAACCACATGACCAAGGAAACTTCTTATACCTTTGATATCTTTAGGACATGGCATTTTCTCAATTGCATCAACTTTAGCTTTATCTACCTCAATACCTCTTTCAGAAATTTTATGCCCAAGGACTATACCTTCATTCACCATAAAGTGGCACTTCTCCCAATTCAAGACAAGATTAGTCTCTTCACATCTCTGCAAAACTCGGTCAAGGTTGCTTAAGCAATCATCAAAAGAGGTTCCGTAAACGGAGAAATCATCCATGAATACCTCAAGAATCTTTTCATAGAAATGAGAGAATATAGCAATCATACATCATTGAAAAGTAGCAGGTGCATTGCATAAACCGAAAGGCATACGTCTATAAGCATAAGTTCCAAAAGGACAAGTAAAAGTGGTTTTCTCTTGATCTTCTTGTGACACAGGTATTTGAGAAAAACCAGAATAACCATCTAGGAAGCAAAAGTGTGTATGCTTAGATAATCTTTCTAACATTTGATCAATAAAAGGCAAGGGGTAATGATCTTTCCTAGTAGCTTTATTTAATTTCTTGAAATCAATTACCATCCTATAACCAGTTACAATTCTTTGTGGGATAAGTTCATTTCTATCATTAGGAACAATAGTAATGCCTCCTTTCTTAGGAGCGCAATGAACAGGACTTACCCATCTACTATCAGCTATAGGATAAATTATACCTGCCTCTAGAAGCTTTAATATTTCGGTTCTTACCACTTCCTTCATCTTGGGATTCAAACGACGTTGAACGACTGGCTTAGCATTAGGCTCCATATTAATTTTGTGTTGGCATAAAGTGGGACTAATGCCCTTCAGATCATCAAGAGTATATCCAATAGCAGCACGGTGCTTCCTCACAGTTTTAAGTAATCTCTTTTCTTCATGCTCTGAAAGGTTAGCACTGATAATAACAGGATGTATCTTCTTTTCAACAAGATAAGTATATTTTAGTGTATCAAGGAGTTTCTTTAGTTCAAACACAGGATCACTCTTAGGTGGGAGAGGGTCTCCCAAAGTGTTAACAGGCAAATTGTGTTTAAGGATGGGTGCTTGTCTAAAGAATATTTCATCTATTTTATTTCTCTCATTCATATGCATATCATTTTCATGGTCTAGCAGATATTGTTCTAAAGGATCAGTAGGAGGAACAACAATAGAAGCAAGTCCAATAATTTCATCTTTATTAGGCAATTATTTATCATGAGGTTGTCTACGAAACTTAGAGAAATTAAACTCATGCGATACATCACCAAAGTTAACACTGACCGTTTCCCTATTACAATCAATCTTGGCATTAACCGTGTTCAAGAAAGGTCTACCAAATATAATGGGACAAAAATCATCTTGTGGTGATCCAAGAACAAGAAAATTAGTAGGGTATTTGATCTTACCACACAAGACTTCAACATCTCTAACAATCCCAAGTGGTGAAATAGTATCTCTGTTCGCAAGCTTAATAGTGACATCAGTATCTTCCGTCTCAACAGGTGCAATATCATTCATGACTTCTTGATAAAGAGTAAATGGAATAGCACTTACACTAGCACCCATATCACATAAACCATGATAACAATGATCTCCAATTTTAACAAAACAACTTGCATGCCAACAACAGGTTTGTTTCTATCGGTGGTTTCTCGTTTAGCAATCCTAGTTGCTTCCTCACAAAAGTATATAACATGACCATCAATATTATCAACCAAAAGATCTTTAATCATTGCAACATTAGGTTCCACTCTAATTTGTTCAGAGGGTTTAATATTACTCTTATTAACCATAGTTGAAGCTTTAACATGTTCCTTAATCCTAACAGGGAAAGGAGGTTTCTCAATATAAGCAGTAGGCACAACTGGATCAACATTATAAATGATTGTTTCATCTTTAGCTATAATAGGTTCTTCATTTACCTCAATAGGTGGATGAAACTTAAACAATTTATCCTTAGGGAGGTCAACATGAGCAGCAAATGATTCACAAAAAGTAGCTACTATCTCAGAGTAAAGTCCATATTAGTACTAAACTTATGAAAAGCATTAGTTTCCATAAAAGATTTAACACAATCAAACTCAAGATTTATACCTGACTCATTACCTTTGTCGATTTTTCAATCTTCAGAGTTGCGTTTAATTCTTTCCAGAAGATCCCATTCGAATTCAATAGTTCTCTTCATAAAGGAATCAGTAGAAGAAGTATCAAGCATGGATTGATCATTATGAGAAAGCCGAGCATAAAAGTTTTGTATAATTATTTCCCTTGAGAGCTCACGATTGGGGCATGTGTGCATCATGTATTTTAGACTCCCCCAAGCTTGAGCAATACTTTCTCCTTCACGAGGCCAAAAATTATATATATAATTCCGATCACGATGAACCAAATGCATAGGATAAAATTTCTGGTGAAATTCCTGCTTCAACCGATTCCAGTCCCATGTTCTAGTAACATCCAATAGCCTATACCATGCCAATGCCTTTCCCCCCAAAGATAAAGGGAATACATTCTTCTTAACTATATTCTCGGATAAACCTGCAAACTTAAACAATGCACAAATTTCATCTATATAGATCAAGTGCATATCAGGATGTACCGTTCCATCTCCTGCATAAGGATTAGGTAGCAGTTTCTCTAACATACCCGAAGGGATCTCGTAATAAATATTTTCAGTAGGTTCAATAGGTTGAGGGGCAACTCTTATTGCTTCCGGTCGAGGTGAAGATACCCCGAACAAGCCCCTCAAAGGATTATTTTCCATAGTGACAAGTGACAGTAAATTTCAGCACATAATAAAAAGGGATTCCTTACCAAATTCCACTTACCAAAGGCGCTTCACTCCCCGGAACGGCACCAGAAAAGAGTCTTGATGACCCACAAGTATAGGGGATCAATCATAGTCCTTTCGATAAGTAAGAGTGTCGAACACAACGAGGATCAGAAGGAAATGATAAGCAGTTTTCAGCAAGGTATTCTCTGCAAGTACTGAAAGTAGCGATTATAGATAGTTTTGTAGCAAGACAATTTGTAACAAGTAACAAGTAACAAGAGTAGAAAAAGTGCAGCAAGATGGCCCAATCCTTTTTATAGAAAAGGACCAGCCGAAACGTTCTCTTATAGTAAGAAAAGCGTTCTCGAGGACACATGGGAATTGTCGTCTAGTCACGTTCATCATGTTTAGTTGATTTGCGTTCGCTACTTTGATAATTTGATATGTGGGTGGACCGGTGCTAGGGTGTTGTTCTTACTTGAACAAGAAACCCTCTTATGATTAACCCCTCACGCAAGCATCCGCAACTACGAAAGAAGAATTAAGATAAATCTAACTATAGCATGAAACATAGGGACCCAAATCAGCCCCTTACGGGATAACGCATAAACTAGGGTTTAAGCTTCTGTCACTCTCGCAACCCATCATCTACTTATTAGTCCCCAATGCATTCTCCTAGGCCCAAATATGGTGAAGTGTCATGTAGTCGACATTCACATGACACCACTAGAAGAATAACAACATACACATCATGAAAATATCGAACGAATACTAATTTCACATGATTACTTATAACCGGACTTCTCCCATGTCCTCAAGAACAAAATTAATTACTTGCAAATAATATTCATGTTCATGATCAGAGGTGTATTGAATATGCTTAAGGATCTGAATATATAACCTTCCACCAAATAAACCAACTAGCATCAACTACAAGATGTAATCAACACTACTAGCAATCCACAGGTACCAATCTGAGGTTTCGAGACAAACATTGAATACAAGAGATGAACTAGGGTTTGTGATGAGATGGTGCTGGTGAAGATGCCGATAATAATGAAACCTCAAAGGGAAAGACTCAATTCATCACAATAAGATAGAGAGGGAAGAACACCATATGATCCAACTATATTAACAAAGCTCGTGGTACATCAAGACCGTGCCAAATCAAGAACACGAGAGAGAGAGAGAGAGAGAGAGAGAGAGAGAGAGAGAGAGAGAGAGAGATCAAACACATAGCTACTGGTGCGTACCCCCAGCCCCGAGGGTGAACTACTCACACATCACCAAGAGAACGGAGGAGAAGTTTGTGGTGATGGTGATGGAGGAGATATCCCCGGCGACGTCCCGGCGCCACCAGAGGAGAGGGGGAAGGGGTCCCTCCTTCTTCTTCTTCTTCTTCTTCTTTCGTGGCCCTCCGGGGGGGAGAGGGAGCTCTCCCCTAGATTGGATCTCTCTGTTGTCTTCTGTTTTTCGCGCCTATTTTCGGAGCCCTTCACCGTTTCTTATATTCCCGGAGATCCGTAACTCTGATTGGGCTGAAATTTTGAGGGGATTTTTATCCGGAAATTATCATTCTTGCGGTGAAAGAAGGGCTCCAACCGACCTACGAGGTGCCCACAAGGCAAGGGGGTGCGCCTAGGGGGGTAGGTCACGCCCTGTTGCCTTGTGGAGCCCTCGGGCACCGTCTTGCATTGATTCTTTTTCCCAAAAATCACATATATTCCAAAAAAATCTCCGTAAAATTTTATCTCGTTTGGACTTCGTTTGAAATGGATTTTCCGCGAAACTAAAAACATGCAAAAAACAGGAACTGGCACTGGGCACTGAATCAATAAGTTAGTCCATAAATATCATATAAAAGTGCACCAAAATCATACAAAATTATAGTAAACATGGCATGAATATTTCATAAATTATAGATACGTTGGAGATGTATCAGTGCTAGGGTGTTGTTCTTACTTGAACAAGCAACCCTCTTATGATTAACCCCTCTCGCAAGCATCCGCAACTATGAAAGAAGAATTAAGATAAATCTAACCATAGCATGAAACATAGGGACCCAAATCAGCCCCTTACGGAATAACGCATAAACTAGGGTTTAAGCTTCTGTCACTCTCGCAACCCATCATCTACTTATTACTCCCCAATGCATTCTCCTAGGCCCAAATATGGTGAAGTTTCATGTAGTCGACGTTCACATGACACCACTAGAAGAATAACAACATACACATCATCAAAACATCGAACCAATACCAACTTCACATGATTACTTATAACCAGACTTCTCCCATGTCCTCAAGAACAAAAGTAACTACTCACAAATCATATTCATATTCAAGATCAGAGGTGTATTGAATATGCTAAAGGATCTGAACATATAACCTTCCACCAAATAAACCAACTAGCATCAACTACAAGATGTAATCAACACTACTAGCAACCCATAGGTACCAATCTGAGGTTTCGAGACAAAGATTGAATACAAGAGATGAACTAGGATTTGAGATGAGATGGTGTTGGTGAAGATGTTGATGAAGATTGGTCCTCCCATGGTGAGAGGATCGTTGGTAATGTCGATGCCTTCGATTTCCCCCTCCCGGAGGGAAGTATCCTCGGCGGAATCGCTCCACTTGAGAGCAAAAGTGCTCCTGCCTAGGTTCTGCCTCGAGACGGTGGCGCTTCGTCCCGAAAGTCTTTTTCTGTTTTTTTCTAGGGCAAATAGCATCTTATAGGAGAAGATGGGCCCCGGACCCCTGCTAGGAGGGCCACAAGCTCACAAGGCGCGCCTAGGGGGGTAGGGCGCGCCCCCTGAGCTTGTCGCTCCCTGGTGGGTCCCCCTCTAGTAATTCTTCCGCCAGTATTTTTTATATATTCCAAAATAATTCTCCGTAAATTTTTAGGTCATTTGGAGTTGCGGAGAATATCTATCTCTTTTGTAGCCTTTTCGGGTCCAGAATTCCAGCTGCCGGCAATTTCCCTCTTCATGTGAAACTTGGAAAATAAGAGAGAAAAGGCATTACGATTGCATCATAAAGTGAAATAATGATCCAAAACATAATAAATAATAGTAGGAAAATATGATGCAAAATGGACGTATCAGGCACCAAAACACAGTCTCTCCTCGGGCGAAATCGGCTCTCACCCCGATTCATACAAGGTGGGCGCCAACAGTGGGCGCCAGAACAAACTCTCCTCACCCGAAATCGCTCTCGGCAAATATTCGGGGTATGCGAGATTACCGTCCTACCCCCAACCGACCAATATCGCTCTGATGTCTAAAATTTTAAACAGGGGCTAAGTTTGTAACTTTCCCCGCATCTGAGACAAGCCCGTCCGAAAGACATGGTTCCCCCTACCTCTCTCCCTCAATTTCCCCATTCATACTCTGTGGGCACCAAAACACCCTCTCCACCCCAGCCTCCTCCGTCCGCCACCTCATCCGCCGCCGTCCTCCTCCACCATGCCGGAGATGATACCCCGACGCCATTGTCCATTACAAGAGATCGACGTCTCTCATCCACGGCTCCGGACCAGGATCCTTGCATCGCATCCTCTCACTTCATCCGCGCCGTCGTCCACCTTGCCGGGGCCGCTCCTACGACCGTCTCGTCCACCGTGCCGGGACATATCCCCCGCCGCCACCGTCTGCCCTGCCAGATCTGCTTCCACGCCGCCCACAGCCATCGCAATCGAAACACTCTCAACTTCTCAACAGATGCCTACACGACGCCGCGACAGAGGCGGTACTCTTTCATATCTGCTCAAGTTATTTATCTCAGCCAGAAAATAGATCGCCACTGCTTCACTGTGATTTCTTGTCCATCACTTAGAATCTAACTTCTTAGTTGAAAGCAAACATTGTTTGCGAAGTAGCCTTTGTCCCCTTTGCACCTTCAAATCCGCCATGGCACGCTCAACACTATACTCGCAATGCTTATGGTTTTCCCCTTTTATATTCACTACCATCATCCTAGGTGCTTCGTGTCGTGCCAGCACTGCTCCTCAACCCACCAAGCGAAACAACATGCCACTCATATTTCCAAAGCTTAGTTGTTCAAATACGAATCTGATATGATGCTGATATTACTAAAACAGAGAACGTTTAATTGGTCAGCTAATGTTCCTACTTCAGTTTCGAAAAAGCATGTGTGCCACATATAGAGAGACATCAGGGAATTGCATTTCTTTATGCACTCTAGTTCATCATGGGTGGGCAATGAACATTGTAGTATCCAAAATCTGCTTGCTCTTATTTAACCTGTTCCTCTCCTGTTCTTCTTTAATAAGTATAGTAGTACAGTATGTTCCTTGCCTGGAAGAGGAGCAAGGACATTTGCAGTCCACGGGTCTATTAGATCGCTTCTGATGGATGCTTTCAACTCTTCAAGTTGGTCTGCCATAATATCTAGGAAATGCCGGGAGTTGTGTCGCCTTTGAGAGTCTAAACTGATAGTAACAGTAGTGCGCCTTCAGTTGAAGAGAGTTGCCCCTGTAGGGGATCCAAAGCCTTTCTAGCCGTACCGGCAATACAAGCCCATATTTTCCAGCTAGTTCCACTTTCCCGATTTTACTCGTGATGCTTAGGGTTTTCCCATTTTATCTACACTATGATTTGTATGTGCTTTGTGTCATACTAGCAGCACTCCACCCTTCAAGCTAAGCAACACACCACTCATAATTCCAAAGCTTAGTTGTTCATATATGAATGTGATATGATAATGATATTAGTTAACAGACACACATTTAATTGGTCAGCTAATGTTTCCACTTGAGTTCCCAAATGCACGTGGCAACATATAGAGAGACAGCAGGGAATTGCATTTCTTTGTGCGCTCTGGTTCATCATGGGTGGGCAACGAACATTGTATTATCTAAAATCGGCTTGCTCTTCTTTAACATGTTTTTCTTCTGTTCTTCTTTAATAAGTATAGTAGTACAGTATGTTCCTTGTCGGGAAGAGGAGCAGGGACACTTGCAGTCCACAGGTCTATTGGGTCATTTCTGATCGATGCTTTAAACTCTTCAAGTTGGTCTGCCATAATATCCAGGAAATGTTGAGAGCTGTGTCGCCTTTGAGAGTCTAGACTGATAGTAACAGTAGTGCGCCTTTAGTTGAAGAGAGCTGCCCCTGTAGGGGATCCAAAGCCTTTCTAGCCATACCGGCAATACAATCCCATATTTTCCAGCTAGTTCCACGTTCCCGATTTTACTCGTGAGGCTTAGGGTCTTCCCATTTTATCTACACTATCATCAGCGTAGGTGCTTTGTGTCGTACTAGCAGCACTCCACCCTTCAAGCTAAACAACACACCACTCATATTTCCAAAGCTTAGTTGTTCATATACGAATGTGATATGATAATAATATTGGTTAACATACACATTTAATTGGTCAGCTAATGTTCGCACTTGAGTTTCCAAATGCACATGGCCTGGTTTATCATGAGCTTAGTTTCCAAATGTATACAAAGAAGTGGAATCTCCATAATATGCTTCCTCTTCTATTCTTTAACATGTTCCTCTTCTGTTCTTCTTTAATAAGTACAATATGTTCCTTGTCAGGAAGGGGAGCAGGAAGATCTGCAGTAAACAGGTCTATTGGGCCGCTTCTGATAGATGCTTTCAGCACTTTGAGTTGGTCTGCCATAATATCCAGAAATGCTAGGAGCTGTGTGGCCTTTGAGAGACTAGACTGGTAGTAACAGTAGTGCGCCTTCAGTTGAATAGAGCTGGCCTATAGGGGATCGAAATGTTTTCGATTAGTAGCTGCAACACAACCCCATATTTTCCAGCCAATTCCAAATTCCCGATTTATTTATGATGTTATGGTTTCCCCCTTTTATCTACACTACAATCTGCCTAGATGCTTTGTGTCGTACTAGAAGCACTCCATCCTTCAAGCTAAACTACATGCCACTCATAATTCCAAAGCTTAGTTATCAAATTCGAATATGATACGATACAGATACTAATAAAATAGAGACACATTTAATTGGTCAGCTAATGTTACTACGCGAGTTTTGAAATGCACATGCGCCACATATAGAGACATGAGAGAATACTATTTCTCTGTGCGCTCTCGTCATCATGGTTTGGCAATAAACTTTGTATACATTATATTTTGAACCTATCATCTGCCAACTATCATTACTTCTAGAGCTCCCAACAGGGAGCCTATTTTTTTTGTGCATGAGTGCCAGATTATATTAATGTACACACCAAATTACAACACACATGGGCTCTCTCATTAGAATTCCAGAGGTAGCACACAAGGGTTTACAGGGAGCCCCTATTATATTAGGATATCCTATGCATTTCAAAGATAATCTCACTACTATTTATGTTTTCATGCATATCAGATATTGAACATGATCACAATGAATATGAGAATGCGCGCATTAGAAGAATAATGCGGAAAAGTGCAATGGCTAACAAACTTGGCATCAAGGGATTGAGTTCAATTCTGGATGGAATGAAACCCACACGCTCCCCACCTACAGATTCGTGTTCAGAATATGATCCTAATTACTATTCTGAGCTCATGCAGTCAAAGGCAGATCGCCTATCGTGTTCACCCTTCAAGGTGCCTGTTCTAATTTGGCAAGGTTTTATTGGTTGCACGTATCTTGCATAAGGTGTCTTGCATTTCTTCTACATTGTTGCACCGCCATCTGCTTAGTTTACTCATCATATATGTGAAGATGCCATGCCCATCCATTATCAATACCTATTCCATCTGTCATCATACCATGTTTTTCCATTCAAATGTTGTTCTTGTGTATCATACATCCAAAAGGAAGAGGGTGATTGCAGAACCTGAAGGAGTACAAACAAAGTCTTTGAAAAAGGTGGTGGTACCAGAGAAATCAGATAGCACCCCACTTATATTAGCGATAGAACCAGTGCCACAAAACCTAGGCCCGACTCCAGTGGATTGTACCCATACTCCACTGGCCATACCACTAGCCCCACCACACAGGAACCACACTCCAGCAAAAGGTATGTGCTACTTGTGAACTGCGTTGGGATTTCCCCGAAGAGGAGAGGATGATGCAGTACAGTGGAGATAAGTATTTCCCTCAGTTAAGAACCAAGGTTATCAATCTCGTAGGAGAACCACACAGAACCTCGTTAGCAGCACCTACACACACAAAAGCAAACACTTGTACCCAACGCAAATAAGAGGGTTGTCAATCCTCTTAGCGGTTACTTGCAAGGATTAATTCTGATAGTGATAGATAGAAAAGTAAATTGCAAAAGAAAATAAAAGTAAATAAATTGCAGCAAGATATTTTTGGATTTTAATATATGATAAAAGTAGACCCAGGGGCCATAGTTTTCACTAGAGGCTTCTCTCTCGAACACATAGCATATGGTGGGTAAACAAATTACTGTTGGGCAATTGATAGAAAAGCGCATAATTATGATGATATTCAAGGCAATGATCATGTATATAGGCATCACGCCCGAGACAAGTAGACCGACTCCTGCCTGCATCTACTACTATTACTCCACCCATCGACCGCTATCCAGCATGCATCTAGGGTATTAAGTGTAAAACAAAGTAACGCCTTAAGCAAGATGACATGATGTAGACAAAGTAAACTCAAGAAATATGATTAAACCCCATCTTTTTATCCTTAATGGCAACAATACAAATACGTGTCTTGTCCCTTTCTATCACTGGGATATAGAACACCGCAAGATTGAACCCATCACAAAGCACCTCTCCCATTGCAAGATAAATCAATATAGTTGGCCAAACCAAACAGATAGATCGGAGAGAAATACAAAGCTATAACAATCATGCATAAAAGAGTTCGGAGAAGACTCAAATATTTCTCATGAATAATCTGATCATAAACCACAATTTATCGGATCCCAACAAACACACCGCAAAAGAAGACTACATCGAATAGAACTCCAAGAACATCGAGGAGAACATGGTATTGAAGATCAAAGAGAGAGAAGAAGCCATCTAGCTACTAACTATGGACCCATAGGTCTGTGGTAAACTACTCACACATCATCGGAAGGGCAACAAGGTTGATGTAGAAGCCCTCCGTGATCGATTCCCCCTCCGGCAGAGTACCGGAAAAGGCCTCTAGATGGGATCACGGAAGAACAGAAGCTTGTGGCAGCAGAAAGGTTTTCTCTTCTATCTCCCTGGTATATTGGGAATATTTGGGAATTTGTAGCACTGGAATTAGGTCAAGAGGTGCCACGAGGGGCCCACAAGCCTAGGGGGCGCGCCTACCCCCCAAGGCACGCCCTCCGGGCTTGTCGCTCCCTCGTGACTCTTCTGGTCTTCTCTCGAAGCTTCTAGGGTCCCTTCTGGTCCTAAAAAAATTAATCAAAAGTTTTTTCTTTGTTTGGACTCTGTTTGATAATGATTTTCTGAAAAGGCAAAAACAGGCAAAAAACAGCAACTGGCACTGGGCACTAGGTTAATAGGTTAGTCCCAAAAAATTATATATAATTGCATATAAAACATCCAAGATTGATACTATAATAGCATGGAACAATCAAAAATTATAGATACGTTGGAGACGTATCAAGCATCCCCAAGCTTAATTCCTACTCGTCCTCGAGTAGGTAAATCATAAAAACAGAATTTTTGATGTGGAATGCTACCTAACATGTTTCATCATGTAATTCTCTTTTACGGTATGAATGTAAAGATCTGAATGATTCAAAGCAATAGTATATAATTTGATATAAAGACATCAATACTCAGGCATACTAACAAACAATCATGCCTTTCAAAATAAAAATGCTAAAGAAAGTTATCCCTACAAAATCATATAATCCTGTCATGCTCCATCTTCTTAACATAAAGTATTTATCATGCACAACCTCGGAGACAATCAAGCAATTGGTTCATACTTTTTAACGCGCTTCAGCTTTTTCAACCCCCACGCAATACATGAGCGCAAGCCATGGATATAGCACTATGGGTGGAATAGAATGATGATAGAGATTAATAAGGGGAAGTCAAAAAGAGAAGATAGTCTCATATTGCCGAGGCTAATCAACGAGCTATGGAGATGCCCATCAATTGATGTCAATGCGAGGAGTAGGGATGGCCATACAACGGATGCACTAAGAGCTATAAGTGTATGAAAGCTCAAAATAAAAACTAAGTGGGTGTGCATCCAACTTGCTTGCTCATGAAGACCTTGGGCATTTGAGGAAGCCCATCATCGGAATATACAAGCCAAGTTCTATAATGAAAAATTCCCACTAGTATATGAAAGTGACAACATAGGAGACTCTCTATATGAAAAACATGGTGCTACTTTGAAGCACAAGCATTGAAAAAGATAGTAACATTGCCCCTTCTCTCTTTTTCTCTCATTTTTTTTCTTTTTTTTCGCTTAGCTCTTTTTGGCCTCTTTTTTTTATCTCTTCACTAGGACAATGCTCTAATAATGATGATCATCACACTTCTATTTACTTACAACTCAAAAATTACAAATCGATACTAGAACAAATATGACTCTATATGAATGCCTCTCGCAGTGTACCTGGATGTGCAATGATACTAGCATAACATGTATGAAAATGATGAACGGTGGCTGAGCCACAAATACTATGTCAGCTATATGATCATGTAAAGCAATATGACAATGATGATGTTTGTCATATAAAAAGAATGGTGGAAGTTGCATGGTAATATATATTGGAATGGCTATGGAAATGCCATAATAGGTAGGTATGGTGGCTGTTTCGAGGAAGATATAAGGAGGCTTATGTGTGATAGAGTGTATCATATCACGGGGTTTGGATGCACCGGCGAAGTTTGCACCGACTCTCGATGTGAGAAAGGGCAATGCACGGTACCGAAGAGGCTAGCAAATTGCGGAAAAGGTGAGAGTGTGTATAATCCATGGACTCACATTAGTCATAAAGAACTCACATACTTATTGCGAAAGTTTATTAGCCCTCGAAGCAAAGTACTACTACGCATGCCCCTAGGGGGGGGGGTTGGTAGGAGTTAACTGATACGTCTCCAACGTATCTAGAATTTATGAAGTATTCATGCCATGTTTACAACAATTTTGTATGATTTTGGTGCACTTTTATATGGCTTTTATATGATTTTTATGGACTAACATATTGACCAAGTGCCCAGTGCCAGTTGCTGTTTTCTGCTTGTTTTTGGTTTTTCAGAAAATCCATATCAAATGAAGTCCAAATGCAGCGAAACTTTTTGACGATTTTTTTTGGAACAGAAGAGAGCCCCGAAGCTTCGTGGGAGGACCAGAAGAGCCACGAGGTGCCCACGAGCCACCACCGCGCATTTGGGGGGGGCAAGCTCGCCGTGGTGCCTCGTTGGTCCATCTTAGCCCATCTTCGCGTGATTCCAACGCAGAAAAATCCTATATATTCCAAAACCCCTAGAAATAACCCTAGAACTTTGACTACGCCGCCGCAAGCCTCTGCACTAAGGATATCCCATCTGGAGCCCTTTTCCGGCACCCTGCCGGAGGGGGGGAATCATCACCGGAGGCCATCTTCATCATCCCGGCTGTCTCCATGACGAGGAGGGAGTAGTTCACCCTCGGGGCTGAGGGTATGTACTAGTAGCTATGTGTTTGATCTCTCTCTCTCGTGTTCTTGATGGCACGATCTTGATGTACCGCGAGCTTTGTTAATATAGTTGGATCATATGGTGTTTTCCCCTCTCTATCTTGTTGTGATGAATTGAGTTTTTACCTTTGAGGTTTCACTATTATCGGATTGAATACTTTTATGAATTTGAGAACACTTGATGTATGTCTTCAATATGAATACCCGTGGTGACAATGGGGTATTATATTGATTCACTTGATGTATGTTTTGGCACTCAACTCGCGGATTCCCGAGGTGACATTGGGGTAATCTATGCATAGGGGTTGATGCACGTTTTCATCCTACTTTCTCCGGTAGAAATCTTGGGGCACTCTTTGAAGTTCTTTGTGTGGATTGAATATTATGATCTGAAGTTGTTTGATGCATATCGAATAATCAACCCATGGATACTTGTGGTGACATTGGAGTATCTAGGTGACATTAGAGTTGGTTGATGCGTATCATATGGTGTTATTTTAGTACGAACTCTAGGGCTGTTCGTGACACTTATAGGGATGGCTCAATAGATCGATCGGAAAGAATAACTTTGAGGTGGTTTTGTACCCTACAACAATTTCTTCTTATGTTCTCCGCTAATAGGAACTTTGGAGTGATTCTTTATCGCACGTTGAGGGATTGTTATATGATCCAATTATGTTAGCATTGTTGAGAGATTGCACTAGTGAAAGTATGAACCCTAGGCCTTGTTTTTAAGCATTGCAATACCGTTTGTGCTCACTTTTGTTACTTGCTACCTTGCTATTTTTTTATTTTCAGATTATAAAAACTTATATCTACTATCCATAATACACTTGTATCGCCATCTCTTTGCCGAACTAGTGCACCTATACAATTTACCATTGTATTGGGTGTGTTGGGGACACAAGAGATTTCTTGTATTTGATTGCAGGGTTGTTTGAGAGAGACCATCTTCATCCTACGCCTCCCACGGATTGATAAACCTTAGGTCATCCACTTGAGGGGAAATTGCTGCTATGCTACAAAACTCTGCGCTTGGAGGCCCAACACGAGTCTACAAGAATAAATTGTGTAGTAGACATCATTAACCATCGCGCGCCCCCGACCGCCATGCAAAGGAAGACAATCAAGAATAAATCATGCTCCAACTTCTTAGCATAACGACAGACCATACATGCATGCTTTGGGAATCACAAACCTTAACACCAATATTCTTACTAAACCACAATTATCTACTAGCACCTCCCACATATTACCATCTTAATATTGCAAAACTATTGCAAGGAATCAAACATATCATATTCAGTGATCTACATGAAAGTTTTTATTATATCCCTCTTGAATAGCTATCATATTAGGACCAAATTCATAACCCGTGCATATTACCATTGCTATTTATTAGACTCTAAAAAAGATATAATTGAAGCATGAGAGTGCAACTATTTATTTAAAATATAACCACCTCCGTGCTCTAAAAGATATAAGTGAAGCACTAGAGCAACTGCCTAGCTCAAAAGATATAAGTGAAGCACATAGAGTATTCTAACAAATCACGAATAATGTGTGTCCCTCTCAAAAAGGTGTGTTCAGCAAAGATGATTGTGGCAAACTAAAGAGAAAACAAAAATAAGCAAACTATAGCACAAGACGCTCCAAGTAAAACACATATCATGTGATGAATAAAAATATAGCTCCAAGTGATATACCGATAGATTGTAGACGAAAGAGGGGATGCCATCCGGGGCATCCCCAAGCTTAGACGCTTGATTCTTCCTTGCATATTACCTTGGAGTGCCTTGGGCATTCCCAATCTTAGGCTCTTGCAGCTCCTTATTCCTTTATCCATCGTAGTCTCACCCAAAACTTGAAAACTTCAGCACACAAAACTCAACAGAAACATCGTGAGATCCGTTAGTATAACAAATAAATCTTAAACTTTAGGTAATGTTGTAAATTGATTAATATTTAATATTGGCATAATGCTACTGAACTCCAACTTCCCCATGGCTCATACCCACCGATACGATCCATAGATTCATCAAAATAAGCAAACTAAGCAACAAAAACAGAATCTGTCTAAAACAGAACTGTCTGTAAAGATCTATTTAAAAGACATACTTCGGTAACTCAAAAAATTCCGAAAAATTAGGAAAACGTAAAAAATTCATATGCCAATACTGTGTAAAAATTTAAGATTTTTCTGAATCTCCAGTACAGAACTAAAAATCAAATACTAGACGCAAAACATTCTGTTTTCCAAACAGCATCAATTATACTATCATCCAAATCATCCCAAAGGCATTACTTGGCACAAGCACTAATTAAAAGATAAAAATCACAATAATAACAGAGTCTACAATTGTTCAAACTCACAAAACAGAAAACAAAGCAAAAATTAAAGATACATATTGGGTAGCCTCCCAACAAGCTCTTTCTTTATAGCCATTAAGATAGGCTCGAGATTTCAATGATGATAATTGAAACACAAAGAGAGCATCATGTAGCATGTGACAAACACATTTAAGTCTAACTCTCTTCCTATGCATAGGCATTTTATAGGAAAACAAATTATCAAGACCACCAATTTCTAGCATATGCAAATAGGAAGGATGAAGCATTAATAATTTCAACACAAAGAGAGGTAATTTAGTGATATGAAGATTTCTATAACCATATTTGCCTCTCTCAAAATAATTACATGTAGGATCATAATAAAATTCAACAATATAGCTATCATAAAAATATTCTCTTCATGATCCACATGCATAAAAGTTTTATAATCTTCCAAAATAGTGGGATTAACATCAACTAAATTCATGACCTCTCCAAACCCACTTTTATCAAAAATTTCAAAAGATTGAAAGTTCTCCAAATATGTGGGATTCTTTTTACCTAAAGTTGACACTCTTCCAAACCCACTTTCAATAGTATTGCAATCATTATTATCAATATCATATTCATCATGAGGCTTAAATAAATTTTCAAGATCATAAGAAGCATCACCCCAATCATGATCATTACAATAAGTAGTGGACATAAACACAATTGACATTAATAGAATTTATAATAAAATCATTGCAATCATGCTTTTCATTCAAGGAGATATCATGTATCACTTTATAAATTTCTTCATAACAATTTTTAGATTCACGATTTTCAAGCAAAACTTCATAAAGATAATCTAGTGCACTCAACTCACTAGCAATTGGTTCATCATAATTGGATTTTTTAAAAAGATTAGCAAGTGGATGATGATCCATATCAATAGTTTTTTTAGCAAGCAAAGATGCAAGCAAATAGGAAGCACATGGCAACACAAGCAAACAAGCAAATAAAATATTTTTGTATTTTTGTAATTTTGTTTTAGAAGTGGGGGAGATGAAAATGAGAGGCAAATGCAAATAAAAGGTAAATGAAAATAAGAGCAAGTAGATGATAGTTTGTGTGAAGGTACTTGACAAGTTTTGGTGATGTCTCCCCGGCAACGGCGCCAGAAATTGGCAAGTTGACGGGAGACTGCTTTCTGTGACTTCTCCCCGGCAACGGCGCCAGAAATTCTTCCTGTTACTTGTGAACTGCGTTGCGATTTCTCCGAAGAGGAGAGGATGATGCAGTACAGTAGAGATAAGTATCTCCCTCAGTTAAGAACCAAGGTTATCAGTCCAGTAGGAGAACCACACAGAACCTCGTTAGCAGCACCTACACACACAAAAGCAAACACTTGCACCCAACGCAAATAAAAGGGTTGTCAATCCCCTTAGCGGTTACTTGCAAGGATTAATTCTGATAGTGATAGATAGAAAAGTAAATTGCAAAAGAAAATAAAAGTAAATAAATTGCAGCAAGGTATTTTTGGATTTTAATATATGAGAAAAGTAGACCCCAGGGCCATAGTTTTCACTAGAGGCTTCTCTCTCGAACACATAGCATACAGTGGGTAAACAAATTACTGTTGGGCAATTGATAGAAAAGCGCATAATTATGACAATATTCAAGGCAATGATCATGTATATAGGCATCACGTCCGAGACAAGTAGACCGACTCCTGCCTGCATCTCCTACTATTACTCCACCCATTGACTGCTATCCAGCATGCATCTAGGGTATTAAGTGTAAAACAAAGTAACGCCTTAAGCAAGATGACATGATGTAGACAAAGTAAACTCAAGCAATATGATTAAACCCCATCTTTTTATCCTTAATGGCAACAATACAAATACGTGTCTTGTCCCTTTCTGTCACTGGGATATAGAACACCGCAAGATTGAACCCATCACAAAGCACCTCTCCCATTGCAAGATAAATCAATCTAGTTGGCCAAACCAAAACAATAGATCAGAGAGAAATACAAAGCTATAACAATCATGCATAAAAGAGTTCAGAGAAGACTCAAATATTTCTCATGAATAATTTGATCATAAACCCACAATTCATCGGATCCCAACAAACACACCGCAAAAGAAGATTACATCGAATAGAACTCCAAGAACATCGAGTAGAACATGGTATTGAAGATCAAAGAGAGAGAGAGAGAGAGAGAGAGAGAGAGAGAGAGAAGAATCCATCTAGCTACTAACTATGGACCCGTAGGTCTGTGGTAAACTACTCACACGTCATCGGAAGGGCTGCAAGGTTGATGTAGAAGCCCTCCGTGATCGATTCCCCCTCCGGCAAAGTACCGGAAAAGGCCTCCAGATGGGATCACAGAAGAATAGAGGCTTGCGGTGGCGGAAAAGTTTTCTCTTCTGTCTCTCTGGTATATTGGGAATATTTGGAAATTTATAGCGCTGGAATTAGGTCAAGAGGTACCACGAGGGGCCCACAAGCCTGGGGGGCGCCTAGCCTCCCTGGGCGCGCCCTCCGGGATTGTCGCAACCTCGTGACTCTTATGGTCTTCTCCCGAAGCTTCTAGGGTCGCTTCTGGTCCAGAAAAAATTAATCCAAAGTTTTTTCTTCGTTTGGACTCCGTTTGATAATGATTTTCTGAAAAGGCAAAAATAGGCAAAAAAAAACAGCAACTGGCACTTGGCACTAGGTCAATAGGTTAGTCCCAAAAAATGATATATAATTGCATATAAAACATCCAAGATTGATACTATAATAGCATGGAACAATAAAAATATATAGATACGTTGGAGACGTATTAGTATGCCGATTTCAGTTGCCATAGCACCAGCCGTACCACAGAAAAATCCCAGTCCAGCAAAAATTACACCAAATCCTCAAGCCAAAGACCTATTCCAACTGCAGAGAGCCCCAATTCCCACAGATTGGAACCCCATTCCAGTTATTCCCATTTTAAAAGACAATGCTTTCAATGTTGTTAGGAACCATGTGCGTATCTTCCCATCATCGAAAGATTATAGTGAAGACAAACACCATTTTCACATCTTCCTATCCCACTTATGTGTAAGTGCTATTATTCATGGTGATTATTGTCTTGTTTTCTATTGATTGAACACATCAATGATTTACATTACATTCTTCTAAATAGGCGAGGGTCAATCTGGATAGTCATCACAAGCAAAGCTTGCTTGTGCTTTTCAAGGACGTGTTGCAGCAGTATCGGTGTTACCTGAGGAAAACACACTTTGATGGCAAGTCTATAAACGAAATTTCGGTGAAGTCTCATGTGCTAAATTTACAAGATATTGAATGGAAAACCATATTATGCACTGGTCTCGTCCCCAGGAAGAGGTATTGTCTATGAGATCACATGACAATTTGAACTCCTACATTTCTGCATGTGCCTTACCGATCTCTTTTGGAGGAAAACTGCTCGAAGAAGAATAACGGTTTGAAATGGACGACAGGATATCACAACTATGCTGCTCGCTGCTTTGCTCTTGTTAGTACATGTTGCCCTGTATCGCTGTACTTACATTCATACCTGGTTGATTATGTGACATCTGTGTGCATGATAGCTTGCTTATCCACTGTTCGCTCCAAATTATCAGATCTGTATTTAATGCTTACATTAATGTAGAATAAACCCAATGCTTATGAAGAAGGTTAGCTCTGCATTGTTCTTGTAAGTACCTGTTGTCCTTTATCACTGTACTTATATTGACAGCTAGTTGTTCATGTACCATCACTCTGCAGCTTATTTCCCCTTGCCTTCCATTTTCTAGACCTTATCAGATATATATTTACTCTTACCAAAATGTTGAATAAAACAAATGCTACTGAAGAAGTTTAGCTCTGCATTGCTCTTGTCAGTACCTTTTTGCATGTACCGATGTACTAAGCTTGGGGGAGCTCATCCCCTAGTTATCCATGCATGCATATTTTTTTTATTTTGTTTTTGTTCTTAGCATGTTTATTTTTCAGTTTGCATAATAAAATGAAAAGCAAGCTTTGCTCTTGCCTTGTTGGAATTCCCTTCATTTGTTTTTGTTTCTTCAAGCCCACATGTTTGTTCTCTGCTAGCAAGTTGGAAATGTAGAGAATGAAGAGGAGATGTGACTGAGGGAAGAAGTGAGCCAGCGTGAGAAGGTATAACATATGCATAATCCCTTGTCTCGCGATGTTATTTAAGAAAGAATTTTCAGTTGACTGGCTGCACTTAAGTGAGTTCCCCACGTTAGTTAAATATCATTTAGTCATAACTCCCAACTTCAGATTTTGCTAGCAGAACTTTGTGGTAAAGCATGTTTTTGTTCCAAAAAAAGATAAAGAAAACTTAGGGATTTGAATTTTCAAAGAGAACGAGCACTCAAGTAGTACAACTCCATATGCTGAATATGATTGACTTGATGACACCTATTGATAGAGTTACTCGGAGGAATGAATATTTGAGGTGATTGAGGTTATGCCAAAATTTATTCGTAATACTAAAATCGTGGAGCTCCAGCCCTAGGCTAGTTTCACGTCCCGTTGCTATATGTTGAGATAATTCGCGTAACTGCGACGCCGTCATGAATTTGGAGATTGTGTGGTAAATGACCGACCTTCTCCAAAGGAGTGTGCATGTGGTAAATAAGAGCACTGATCACTGAGCTCAAAAGAGACAATCATCTTGACCCATAGTGCACAAAATTAAGCCACAACGGAACCCAATTGCAAATAGTAAATTTTGGCATAACCCCGTCACGAGGGATTGAAGTTCCCAAGAGTAACGAAAGAGATAAGTGTTTGAAAGCCAAGACTAGGAGGCGCTAGTAGGGGTCAACGAAATGCTTGAGTTCTCTGTTGTCTTTATATCTGAACTTCCCTAATGCTTTTAAATGTTGAATTTGAATTAAATACCCTTCTCAAGAAAAAAATTCTCATTTGCCTAAACACTTGGTTAGCGAATAAAATTTGGTTTGAGAAATTATAACTAGTGATAAGAGACTACATGTAGGTACGCAACGAGCTGAAGTGCAGCTATTCAAATGCGAAAACTTTCTTGAATGACATTGCGGGATAGGAGAAGATGGATATGATGTATCCTCTCAAGCCGCTAAAACTTCTTTCAATTCAATTAAGCTCCCTTTCACTCTCTTAATTTCTTGTTTGCTCGAGGGCGAGAAAATCCTAAGCTTGGGCGAGTTGATGGCTCGAGAATTTGTGATGTTTTAGTAGTGATTTTCTATTGGTTTCGTTGGAATTCTTATTACTCTTCGGATATTTCTAACGCTAATCCCTCGAAAGAGAAGAAAATCCACCTTCCCAATGTTTGGCAGGAAATATCAATTATGGAAGGAAACCAAGGAGGATTATTGCAAATCAAGTCAAATGGAGCAACTTTTCCAAAGAAACCCAAGTCAACAGGCGCACCAGAGTAAAAGACGGCGTTCCATATGACCGCAAGTGCCCGTATGAGCGTTCATATGGACTGCCATCAGCTCCAAGGCGTCTATACAAACAACTTTCATGAAGGGCCCGAAGGAGGAGGAAAACCCTAGCCGCCGCCACACCATCCAGAACAGGAGAAGGGAGGATCTGAAGAACCCTCAGAGATCATCTGAGCTTTCCTCCTTTCATCTCCATCATCATCACCATCACTTTCACTGTTGTAAGGGGCATTCCAATTGGGAGAACAACTTGTAATTCTACTCAATCTCATCTGGAGATCAAGACTATTTGAATTATCCATTTCATCTTATTATGGATCTTCACGATATTATTGATATGGTTTTCATGGGTTTATTCTTCATTGTGATTGATCCCCTCTTACGATGTGTGAGTAATTCCCCTAGGTGTGGGAGATGTAGGTAAGTGGTGAGATTAAACTATGCCTATTTTATATGTCATCATTTGCATTCGTAGTAGTATGATCTATCTAGTATGTTGTTATGTTGTGGTGAACTCTATGCGTGTTGTCTAGTTTAAGGGCCCAGGCAACATGATCTCAAGACCTGCATAGGTAACACGTATTATTTAGGAAATCTGTGACCTCTGACGTGACAGGTGGAGATATCTAGGAGGACCGAAGACAATACGAGATAACGGTGATCCATTGAACTTAATGCTTGGTTCCGGTCTAAGGACCTTAATTGTGGAAATGACCACTCTGTGGCAATGGAGAAGCAGGACCATAGAATGAAATATAATCCCTAAGGGAGGAATTTCATAACTCTAGGGAGAACCTCCTACAAAACCCTTATATCAAATGCTATGAGTACAATACAAGGTAACTGGTATTACCGTCACACTGGCACACTTTATAAATTCTAACCATGAGCTGAAATCTCTCTGCACCTAATCTCTTCCCTGCAGGAAAACAAACCACAGTCATATTCATGTTATTTACTTTTACTAGCTCTTTTGGTTGTTACTACAATTCCCTTTAAATTTGTCAAACTGGTTTGTTCGTGATTCAGGACAATAACGATATTTGCAGAAGCACAAGCAATTACTTCACATAAGAACTGTGACGCCTTGTGTGTGACAGAAACGCTACCTATAAATACTCTCCTCCGCTCTTCATTGGGACGATTACTCATTGGGATACTTCTACGAAAGTGCTACACTACCCTGTTTGGCTTCCAGGCACCAGGGGCCCACAAGCTCAGGGGGCGCGCCCCTCGAGCTTGTGGTTGTCTCGTATCTCGTCTGGTCTCCTCCCGAAGCTTCTAGGGTCCCTTCTGGTCCAGAAAATAATAATTGAAAGATTTTTTTTCGTTTGGACTTCATTTGATATTGATTTTCTGAAAAGCCAAAAACAAGCAAAAACAGGAACTGGCACTGGGCACTGGGTTAATAGTTTAGTCCCAAAAAATGATATAAAATAGCATATAATTGCATATAAAGCATCCAAGATTGATAATATAATAGCATGAAACAATAAAAAAATATAGATACATTGGAGACGTATCAGTGGTAAATAAAGGGGACGGATCAAAAAAGCTTGAAAGAGACATATATCAAAGGTCCATAGTTCACAAACATTAAGCCACAGCGAAAACCTATGCATGATCACTTAGTTGGCATAATCCCTTCACGTGACAATCAAAGTTCTAGCAAACAATGATTGAAATAAAGTGCTTGAGAGCCTTGAGGAGGAAATGATTGTGGGTGTGCTTAAGAGCATTAGAGCATTACATTTTACTACATGCTTTCACTCCCTAACCTATGTTTTATCGGCTCTATCTAAAGAAAACTCTTCCGTGCATTCCCGGCAAGCAAGTGTTGTCTAGAATAAATAGAATAGGGTGTTGCAAAGTTGTTCTATCTAATAGATCAAGACCTTTTTGTTAATTATCTTTGCTTCACTAACACTTGCACTATAACCATGCCACCGCTACAGCTATGCTAAGTTTTCAGGTCAAGAAGCGGAGGGCTATCTAGGCGTACCGATCGTAAGTGAACCAAAACCTTCTCGTTATTTCGGTTTAAACAACTGAGTTCCTTATGATTTGGATTTCTCTTTATGTTGCTCAAGGACGATCAAGTTTAAGCTTGGGGGAGTTGATGAGTGATATTTTTACACTCATTTCACCTTTTTTTAAACCGAGATATTTCATATAAAAATATTTATTCGCTCCGATATTATCACTAATGACTAATAAGTGCAAGGGATTCCACAAATCCTCTCTTTAATGTGTTTCCACAGGAAATGAGCTAAAAAGGGAAGAAATCATGTGTGGAAATGGAATGGAAGGAGAATGGAGGAAGAAGGAATCAACAGGAGGCGTCTGTGCGAAGGCAGCACAAAAGACGGCGTTCCATACGGGCGCGAGCGCCTATTTGGCGTGGATTTCGAGGCAGATCATCCACCTGAACCCAGGAGACAAGCACAGAAGCTAGAACCTCTTCATCATCATCCTCATCCACAAACCCTAGCCGCCATCGCCATAGCCATCTCCACCACCACCATAGTGCTCTTCCATCTCTTTCATACTTGTAATCATGCATCGCACAAGGCATCCATTGTAAGACATATTGCAATCAATCAATCTCAAGATGTGTTCTTCAATGTTTTATTCCCGCGATCTGATCTCCATGTGTGAGTAGTTTGGTAAGGTATGGGTTGAGGCATAGGCCTTGCAACCCAAGGTATTTGTTGAGGGGATCAATGGAAGACATTGACATAATGTCCCTTATGTGTGAAATAAAATTGTTCCGTGAAGATGTCTCTTGTCTTGTCCGCGATCTTCATCCCTACAGGTACCCAGGATCATGGAGATCGAGCACCGGTGAGGCTAGGAGCAAGGAGATCGTGAAGTGTTATACCGAACACCGGTGACAGTAAGGTTCACTAGGGTAACATGGATCATATCCTTGGGAAGAAATGAGGTGTAGTGATTAAACGCCCAAAGCTCTTGTCTGATTTCATTATCTTAATTATTGAGGCAACCCCACGCGACGGATAGGGCCTGCGGTAGGACAACTGATTCTTGATGCAGGACTCATGCCAGTCAAGATGTTATTTGACACATCCCCCACTTCGATCCGTAACAAGCACATCTCAACGGATGACTTCCAACGCACAAATTAATATCTTATTTGATCCCAACGCAAATACAAGGTTGTAAGCATAAGACCTCATACCGTACCTCTTTTTATTATAAGTGTTTGAATCACTATCTGCTTGTTGATCCGGTCAAAAGCTAGATTTGACACTTTGACAAAAGGTTGCTAGAGACCATCGCTTCAAGGGAATCTTCCTCTCATGGGTTCGATAACCCAGGGTCACCTCTAGGGAAATAGGTACGAGATACTCTTTTATGTTCCAATACTGGATCAATAAAAGGAGGTATCATTAGTTTAACATGCATTGAGTCTAGTTAATGTGGGAAATGAGCATGACTGGATCTTTTCTACCCTGAATTACAATGTTTAGTCGCTGGTTGAACTTCAGAGGTGCTCTGCATTTATGTGTTGCGGTCTCAGAAAGGGCTAGAGAGATACCATGTTATCATATTATATCATGATTATTTTGACAAATTGTTGGCATATGAGATATGTTATTATTGCTCGCTAGTTGATTATGCCATTGATATGAGTAAATGTGAGTTCTAAGTGTTATCGTTCACATGGTTAGTTCATCATCTTTGCTGAAAACTTGGTTACTATTTAAACTTATATACGGATACAAGAACAAAAGAGTTTGTAAAAGTTTTTCTTTATCACTTTCAGTTTATCAACTGAATTGCTTGAGGACAAGCAATGAGTTAAGCTTGGGGGAGTTGATACGTCTCCGTCGTATCTAATTTTCCAAACACTTTTGCTCTTGTTTTGGACTCTAATTTGCATGATTTGAATGAAACTAACCCGGACTGACGTTGTTTTTAGCAGAACTACCATGGTGTTGTTTTTGTGCAGAACTAAAAGTTCTCGGAAACGGACAAAACTTTGCGGAGATTTTTATTGAATAAATTGAAATTACTGGAATGAAGATCCACCATAGGGGGGCCACCAGTTGCTCACAAGGCAACATAGCGCGCCCTGATGCCTTGTGGGTCCCACAGGCGACCGTCTGACCTAATTCCAAGCCTATAAATTCTGTTTCCTCGAGAAAAAAATAAGACAAGAAGTTTCATCACGTTTTACGATACGAAGCCGTCGCCACCTCCTATTCTTCAGCGGGAGGGCTGTTCCGGAGTCCGTTCGGGGCTCCAGAGAGGGGGATTCGTCGTCGTTGTCATCATCATCCATCCTTCATCAACAATTTCATGATGCTCACCACTGGGAGTGAGTAATTCCTTTGTAGGCTTGTTGGACGGTGATGGAGTTGGATGAGATTTATCATGTAATCGAGTCAATTTGTTAGGGCTTGATCCCTAGTTTCCACTATGTTCTGAGATTGATGTTGCTATGACTTTGCTATGCTTAATGTTTGTCACTAGGTCCCGAGTGCCATGATTTCAGATCTGAACCCTTTAGGTTATCATCAATATATTTGAGTTCTTGATCCTATTTGCTAGTTATATGCACTTGTTATTGTTCTGATCCGTAGACCCCAAGGTGACAATAATTGGGATACTCTCCGGGGATGACTTTAATTCGAGGAGTTCATGTATTCACCATGTGTTAATGCTTTGTTCCGGTTCTCTATTAAAGGAGGCCTTAATATCCCTTAGATTTCCTTATGGATCCTGCTGCCACGGGAGGGTAGGACAAAAGATGTCATGCAAGTTCTTACTATAAGCATGTATGACTATATACGGAATACATGCCTACATTGAATTGATGAATTGGAGCTATTGTGTATTGCTCTAGGTTGTGACTGTTACATGATGAATGTTATCCAACACAAATATCCATTGCTGATCCAGTGCCTATGATTTTCTCATATTGATGTTTGCTAAGTTACTATTGTTGCTACTGCTGTTACAATCACTACAAACTGCTACTGTTACTGTCACCGTTACTATTGCTACTGTTACTGCTACTATCAAACCATCATATTACTGTGCTACTAAACACTTTGCTACAGAAATATTATTTTCCAGGTGTGGTTGAATTGACAACTCAACTGCTAAGGCTCATAAATATTCTTTGGCTCCCCTTGTGTCGAATCAATAAATTTGGGTGAAATACTACCCTCGAAGACTGCCGCGATCCCCTATACTTGTTGGTTATCATCCTGCTGTAACAATATTGTATAATTATAATCCAAACATTACCTACTATATGCTAACACAATTCTAATGCCAACACATCAATGGGGCTTGGAAAAATTGCAAACACAAGCAGATAAAGAAACTATAACAACAATTTGTGAAAACAGGACAGTCTGTAAAGATGCAGATGGTAAATATACTTTTGTAACTCCAAACATTCTGATAAATTAGGATGTAATAAAAAATTTGTATAGCAGTATTGCGTAAAAATTTCATAATTTTTGAACATTCTAGTAAAATATCAAAATTCAAACACTACAGCAAAAGTTTCTGTTTTTGCATAACACATACCAAACAAGCAATTTAAACACCCTAAAGTTAAATCTTAGAACATTATTTTTATAATACAATGTGTTTGTACAAGGGGACAATTATTTTTGTTGAAAATTTTCTGTAATCAAGGTTCACAAAGTTTCCATGGGCATGAACAAAGTTCAAGGCTAGCCCCCACTTCCACATTGCTCATCTGTCTCACTTTCACTTTTCTTTTTGAAAAAGTTTTAGGTTCCCCTCTATTTTTTTGTTTTTTTTACTTTTTAAAAGCACACAACAGAATAAAATGACTCTCTAAAACTTCCAGGTTGTCTCCCAGGTAACGCTTTGTTTAAAGCCATTAAGATAGGCATAAAGTGCTCAAGTAATTGATCCACCCGGATCCCAAGGTATATCAAAGCCAAATTTAATTAACAATGATTTATAATTCAGTAGTGAACAAAAAGCAACATATATCACATAACAACGGAGTCTAACTCTCTTCCTATGCATCGGCATGTCATAAAAGAACAATTTCATGCACACAAAGTAAAGGCCAATGCATAGTATAAACAGTTTCTTGCAATTTTATCGTACTAGTAACATAGAGAGGTGGAGATGTGGTTCCTCTCTCATAATAATTGCAAGTAGGAGCAGCAAGCACATGCATATTATATTCATCAAAATTATCATGTGCAATGGTAAAACGCAACCCATCATATAATCCTTAATAAGCGCAAACTTCTCCGATATAGTGTAGTTGGGAGAATTCAAAAAGATAATAGGACAATCATGTGTGGGTGCAATAGAAACAATTTCATGCTTAACACAAGGAACTGTAGCAAGTTCATCTTCACACGCATTATTCATATTGGCATCATGGCCACAAGCGTAGAAAGCATCAAGTTCATCAAAAAGGGATATTTCAAACGAATCAAAGGGATCATAGCATTCATCCTTCGGTAAGCACGAAGGGAAATTAAACAATGTATGAGTTGAAGGGTTACTCTCATCAGAAGGTGTGCACGGGTAGCTAATCCGCTCTTCCTCCTTTTGTTCTTCGCTCTCATCCTCATCTTTTTCATCTAATGGGCTCAGAGTTTCAGCAATTTCTTCTCCCATAGATTCCTGCAAAATATTAGTCTCTTCTTGGACAGCGGAGACTTGCTCAGTAAATTTATTAATATCGGCATTGTATTTATAAGTCTCATAGCAATATTTAAGTATAGCATAATTTTTAGATATGTAAAGAGCATCATCACAATCTTCATACTTTTCAAACATAGATTCAATTTCATAAACACACTTAAAAGCAACAAATTCTTCCATTTGTTCCACATCATAGTAATCATATACACCATTGGCATAAGAAGCCAAGGTTTCATTATCATTAAATTCACATTGAAAGGGAAGGTGTGGAGCCATCATCTTAGAGCAACAAGTATAATCATACATTAAGCACAAATTCCAAGCATACCAACGCAACATTTTAATTAGATCCCATAAGTGTTTCCCTTTTTGAGACAAGCGATAATCCCTAAAGTATTCCGAATGATCCAAAGTATCTCCCATTTTCAAGTTGAATGGGGATTTATCAGGATTATCAGAGTAGTATTTAATGTTTTCCACATAACCATCATCGAGGGTTTTAGGAGGTTCCCCATCTCCATGAGTAGCAAGTACAACTTTTTTTTTGTATTTCGTGTTCCATATCCATAACTAAAGATATAAAACAACTTAGAACAGAAAATAAAATCTACTTAGAGATAAATCCAACAAGCGCACACAAGAATATTACCCCACGCTATTGCTCCCCGGCAACGGCACCAGAAAAAGGTCTTGATAACCCACAATTATAGGGGATCATTTGTAGCCTTTTTCGATAAGTAAGAGTGTCGAACCCAACAAGGAGCTAAAGGTAGAATTAATATTCTCTCAAGTTCTATCGACCACCGATACAACTCTACGCACACCAACGTTTGCTTTACCTAGAAACAGGTAATAAAACTAGAAGTACTTTGTAGGTGTAGTAGGATAAGTTTGCAAGATAATAAAGAACGTGAAAATAAAAATTAGGTGTTGTTTTAATAAAAGAACAATTAAGTTAGTATAGCGAGTGTGGAAAAGTGGTGGTAGGATTTGCGAGATTTTCCCTAAGCAATTGGCTAAGTTACTAACCGATAGCAGGTTTTTATGGGAGAGAGGCCACTGCTAGCATAACATCCCTTACTTGGAAATCTATGCACTTATGATTGGAACTATTAGCAAGCATCCGCAACGACTAAAGTTCATTAAGGTAAAACTCAGCCATAGCATTAAGATATATTGGTCCCCCTTCAATCCCGTATGAATCAATTTCTACGGTAGGGAGAAGTTTCTGTCACTCTTGCCCTCCAATGCATAGTCCTATCAACATACAACTAACCCTATGGTGTGATCCACGCGCGCGCTCATATGATGGGCACCAAAGGACAACAACATAACCATAGGCAATTTAAACCAATCATAGCAATTCACCAATTACCCATAGGACAACAAAAATCTACTCAAACATCATAAGATGGCAACACATCATTGGCACCATGTTTAAGTAGAGGGTACAGCGGGTTGCAGGAGAGTGGACCGCTGAAAATAGATGAGGGAAGGTGATGGAGGTGTTGATGAAGATGACGGAGTTGTTGGAGTAGATCGCCGTCACATGATGGTTCCCCCGGCGGCGTTCCGGCGCCACCGGGAGAGATGGGGAGAGATCCCTCCTCCTTCTTCTTCTTCTTGATTGGCCTCACCCCTAGATGGGAGGAGGGTTTCCCCTCTGGTCCTTGGCCACCATGGCTCCCGGAGGGCAGGAGCCCCTCCGGGATTGGATCTCTCTCTCTCTGTTTCTCTTCTGTTTTGTGTCTCTGTTTCTGGCCGAAAACCATTTCTTAAATATCCAAAGATCCGTAACTCTGATCGGGCTGGAATTTTAACATGATTTTTTCCCGATATAAGCTTCCTTGCGGCCGAAGAAGGGCTCCAACTGACTTACGAGGTGACCACAAGACATCACCCCACGCCCTGGGGGTGGGGCGCGCCCTGTTGTCTTGTGGAGATTGTGGGCCTCCGTTTGCGTTGATTCTTCCTCCCAAAAATCACATATATTCCAAAAAAAATCTCCATGAAATTTTATCGCGTTTGGACTTCATTTGATATGGATTTTCTACAAAACAAAAAACATGCAAAAAATAGGAACTGACAATGGGCACTAGATCAATATGTTAGTCCCAAAAATAAAATAAATTGTTGCCAAAAGTATGTGAAAGTTGTAGAATATTGTCATGAAACAATCAAAAATTATAGATACGATAGAGACGAATCATTACCCAACAGTGGTATAATCTAGTTAAATACGACAGTTACCAAGAAACAGTCGGCCACACCTGAGGCTATGAACATCATTAATACCAACCCATTATGTAACCCTACCTGGCGCACTCTATATAAGCCGGAGGGAAGCCATGGGCTGATGGTTGAGCATACTTACATTGTACCCTACGCCAAGAGCAAAGAGCACCACAGGAGTAGGGTACTACCTCCACCGCAGAGGGCCCGAACCTGTATAATTCCTTGAGCGTACTCCCAACCGCACCATTCGCTAGATATGATTGCCTCTACATTCATACCCCCCTAGTATTGTTAGGATTATATCCACGACAATCAGGGTCATTGCAGACCCAGGCCGGCGCATCATCGAACTTGGCGAACGCAGAGCTGCGTATCGCGTAGCGCTGCTCTGTGACACCCTGGTTTTCGCTCCTTGTTTTTTTTCCTTCGCGGGATTGGACTCCCATCTTTTTTTCGATGTTATCGGATTTTCTCTTGCTCTTGGGTATATGAAGATGGTCATTTAGCCTTGCCTTTCCTATCCAATCAGAGATTCTCTCCAGTCCAACCTTGCCACCCAAGATATATTCTCAGGATTTTGCCGCCGAAACCCTACCTTCCGAGTTACCGGAAGGGAAACCCTAATTCCTGCAGTTACAAAGGAACCCCAATTTCCTTTGATCTGTTTCCTCCCAAACTTCTCCCAGTGATCATCCTATCTCTGTAAACCCTGGATATGCAAAAATATTGCCAAGTCATTTGCAATATTTTTCATTTAAAATTAATTCCTTTTTCTGCCTTAAGAAGGAATTAAATCCAGGAAAATATCTATCCATCTCCAAAGTTCTTGAAAACTTGTGGAGATATTCATTGTGATTATATTGAGCTCTCATAAAAATATTGGCCATAATTAAATAAGGGAAATTGCATTTTCCTATTTAAAGCCAATATTGCAATTTGGGCACTTTCTAAAGGAACCACCATTTCGGTGGCCAGGAAAAATCCCAAATAATTTGTGGAGCCTCTCCTATCCATATCTTCACCATTTCCATCAAGAACCCAAATTCCATTGTTTAAATTTCGAGTAAAGCATCCATTTGCAAATTCTGTCCAGTTGGGCAATTTGCAAAGGAAGTACTTGAACCCTTGATCCTTTGGAGCTGAAATTTTGCATGGTGATTAACATTGACGAATCACCCATATAAACCAAAAATCAGCTCAATTCATTTATCCAATCTCTCTCAATAATTCTCCCAATATTCTATCCAGAGAGAAGCACTGTGAAGAAAGTACCATTTTAGTATACCCAAATGGTATGAAATTTGGCCAGTACCTCCATACATCCAAATAATCATCCTCCACCAAAGTTGAGCCAAATCCATATAGCCATTTGATCCCAGCATCGAAACCTAGCTTCTGGACCAAATTGTGCATTGTAAAGGAAGTGCATTCAAACTTGGTCCAAATAGCTTCAAATTTTGCCAGAACCTGAACCATCCTACCATATTTTAGCATGACAAAACCATAGTTCCATTCATCAAATGGTTTCACCTCGGTAACTTCTCCAAAATGCTATCCAGAAGCTGTTCTAGATCATCTTGATTAACCTGGATCTCTCTTGGTCCCTCTAGCGACATATCTTATCCATATGAGCAACGAGGGACGTGTTGGACAAGGTGTGCCAAGCAGACACGAGCCAGAATAGCTGGTGCGCGTGGTGACCGCATGAGCGGCAGACCAAATACGTACACCAAGAGGTCATCGCGTCGGGCAGCACAGCTCGAGCAGCCCCGGCATGTCCAAACGTGCCGACATCGTCGCTGTCGTCCACGCGCCCTTCTCCAAACCTTTCTCCTCACCACATTCTTCCTCGCCGGACGACGACAAGCACCGCCGTATGCGTACGTGTCACGGCCGTCGTCCCCTTCCCCTGGCCTCTTCCTCCCGAGCCGTCGCATCCTCCTGCTTCTTGTCAGGTCGGCCGCACCGTGACACTAGCTAGCCGCCACCGGCTTGAGTTCAGCCATTGGCGCTCCGGCCAGCTCCTCGCCGTAGCCGTGCCTATCTGCTCGCGAAGGCCGGCTATAAATAGCCGAGTCCCGAGCCCCCTCGAGCACTCACAACCACACTCACAGCCTCCTCTCCCTCCCAGCTCTTTCCCCGCTCGAAGGAGCAAGCTCCGATGGTCCAATTTCTTCCTAAGGCCGCCCTGGCTGTCGTCGGCCTCTGCTCGAATTCGAGCAAGCCCGAGCCCCTCTCCTCTTCCTTTCCCCAGCCAATGGAACCACCAGAGTCCGGTGGAGCTCCCCAGCATCTCGCCTAGACCACCGGAGACCCACAGCCCTCTGCCCAGCTACGGCCGATGCCGCCGTCTGCCACGGCCATGCCCCCGCTCGTTCCTGGGCTCCCCAGCGGTGGTGCTATGCACTGGCAGGTGCGCCTCGGCGCTCCGGTCATGCTGGTAGGCCGCACGGCCCGAACGGAGGCCGGAGTCGCCGGCAATCGCCGGTTGAGCTCCACTGCTCCTCGGCCGAGCGCGTGCAGAAGGAAGAAGACGAAGCCCTTCCCCCTCGAGCCTGCCCATGGGCCCGCGGCCCCACCAGTCAGCCAAATAGGCACAGGGCCCGGTCCCTTAAGTGGAAACGTACTTCATGAAATACGCTTTCCCATCTAGAAAGCGTACTCTCTCAGTGCTTCAGGCGAAAGTGCGCTTTCTCCTTCCGAAGACGTATTTCCTAAAGTGCGCCTTCGTTCTCAGCTGCCGGCCAAAACCCTTATATTGCGGACGTTCGTCACTTAAGGGCAGAAATGCACAGATTCGGTTAGTTTTTCTGCCTAACGAACGAACGGCCGTAGTTTTTCAACCGTAACTCCGAATCAGGTGATTCCAAAGCCCACGTTCTCTGTTCGTCAAGCCTGTTCTGATGGCATCACTTTCATAATGTTTACATGTTCTGAAAATAACCATTTTGCTCCTGCCGTCTATTTAGCCTTTTCCGGAGAGAACCTTCTCCGATAAATTCTTCCGCGAGATGATCGCACTCCTTCCCGGAGCATTCTTCGACTCCCAGGCAAGCCGACCATCTGATATATGCCCTAAAGCATTGCTTCTGTGTTATTCTTGTGTGTTTAATTAATGAATATGTTTATGTTTGAGTGCATGGTAGGAGGCGGTATATGATTTTGATGAACTCTTGCTTACTTTTCTCTGGTAACGACACCACGCCTGTGTTCTGTGCTGCTTCCGGCCGTCCGGGGTGGATGCTGACTTTATATTTCTCTTTTCAACAACTGTCCCGAGTTCCAAGCTGCTTTCGGCCGTCTCGTGCAGTTGTTGAATTTATTTTTGTAGCAGTGACCCCATGCTCTGAGCTGCTTTCCAGCCGTCTTAGGGAACTGCTACTTTCTTTTTATCAACACCGTCTCATGCTCTGAGCTGCTTTTCAGCCATCTTGAGCCGGGGTTGAGTTATTCCGGTAACGTCCCAGATCTGAGTTGTAAAGACCGTTCTGGTGGCTACTGGTTTATTTGCCAGTTTCATCCAAGGGTTCAGATGGTCGTAACTTATAGCTAGAACTTGTAAAGTGAGAAACTTGCCATTTAAATATCGTTTCACTAATGACTCATTGTGATATTATATGGAGATAGGTTGTTACGTTTCCATAGTTGTTACATCATGCATTGTTACTGTTATTGCAATGATAAAGAATGTGACTTAATAATGACAACCTCCTTCGTCGGCTGGATCGAATCATAGTGCCACCAAACCGAGCTCATCAATGCAACCACATTTGCCTTTATGGGGAGGCCCTAACTTGGTCTATTGTCTTGCCTCTTATCAGTATCTCCAAAGAGGGAAGGTTATGCGTGCGTGCTACCCTGGCCCGGTAGGCGGCGATAACCTTGTGAGCCCAAGTTATATGGATATAGGGTCCCCATTTGGGACAATTTAGTTTGGCCACGACGGTGGCAGGTGTCAGGAGTGACATAGGGGCCACCCAGGACTTGACCCAAAAGGGGTATGATTGTCGGTGGGGCCGTAAGAGTGCTAGGCAATAGACAAGTTTTGTTGGAGCAGCACCGGTCCACCCGAATGGGAGCAGGTACTGAGGTACAAGGCCGGGAGCTCCATGGTGTGGGTAAAGTGCGCGACCTCTGCAGAGTGTAAATCTATTCGAATAGACGCGTCCTCGGTCATGGGACACAGTTCGTACTAGGTCACACTATTTGGTCTGTGTCGAGTCTGGAGGGGTTAACCGAATGATTGCTAAGAACGAACCAGATAAGGTAGGCTTTGTCAGATTTACAGCACAGATGCCTGGACATCGGATGATGTCAGGAAGTTGAGATGTTAGCCATGAGATGGCTATGAAGGAGATGGTCGGATGACCGTAAGAACTTGGATATGGTCTGGAGGGATCGTGAGAGGAATCTTGATAAATTACCTGCACCGTTATGCTTTACCTTTCTGTATTTACCCTTGATAATTATCATGCTAGATAATCCTGTTATAACATGATGATTAATTTTGCTAGATAGTTATACCAAGCCACGATAGATAATATTGTGCCAACAATTAATGCATGCTTGAATGCAATGGATTGCTTTGCTTGGTGTATATGTTATTTGGTTTGCTTGCGAGTACATTCAAAAGTACTCAGCGGCCTTCAACGTGGCCAGGTTCACCCAAGGACCCATCGTCCACTAGCGAGGAGCTGGAACGTTCGCGAGCTAGAAGAGTAACCCAGTCAGATCCCTGTGGATTGGAGCCACTCCAAGTCCGTGCTGCCTTAGATAGTGCTCTCCCGCTGCCCCATCTTTGTAACCATGATATATTTATTCCAGCCACAATGGCTAATAAATATATTCTTATTACAGTTGAGCCTATGTTCATGATACTTGTTGTAAACGTGCACGCCAGAGTGATTTCCTAGGATGGCGTGTGCGGCCACCTTCTGGCTACAGTAATTCAGGCGGGACGCCACAACGGATGGTATCAGAGCAGCCAGGCCGACTGTAGGTTACCCTAGTCAGACTTCATTACCCCTTGATCAGTAGAAAGCCCAGATGGATTTCAGCTATCTTTGCCAGACTAGCATGGCTACTATTGATCATAAGGCAATCCCATAGGTTTTTCCCCGTATCAGACCCCAACTCTCGTGGCCTTTGCCTCTTGTGTGGAATGTCCGCACCCGGCAACAACCCGTGAGCCCTGAACCCCTAGGTGAACCAGATATCCCCACCTTGCTTGCTAACCATGGCATTTCTCTCCTTAAATCCAGTTTCCTTTGGGAAACGCCTATAAATTCCATCTTTCCCCAGACAACCCGAGGCTCGTTGACTAAGCCACTTTGGCTATGGTCGTGCGTCGAGTTTGATGTTCCCTAAGGAAGTAGTAGGAGCTCGACACCAACTGCTACCAGGGGCATTGTGTGGTTTTGCTTCTAAGTCCTTAGAGGTGCATCGAGTGCGCTAGGCTAGTTATACTAATGGATCTTTGGCCACGTATATAAAGTCCGCAAAATTTGAGCTTTATGTGCTTTTTGGTTTTTCGCAATTCTTGCTTCTTTTCTCAATTCCGTTCTCTTGCTCCGACTGGATCCATCCGCAAGTACCGCTAAGAAGACCAGCATACAGCCTGGATAATACCCAATAGTCCAAATTTAGTAAGAGCCAAGTCAACCACATGAGCAACACCAGATCTATCAAGAATAGAGGATGGGCCAGAAGCAGAATCTGCGTGCAATAGATAAGGCTAGAATATACCTGAGAGAGTTTGCCTCAGAACAGATCACACTTAAGGAACAGTCAGATGAGCCATCAGGAATGAACACCAGTAGGGACAGATGATTCCGTCCTCGACACAAGGATTATTTCAGTCAGTGGAGTGAACCTTGAGTCTTTTCTCAATGAACTCAAGAATCATTTATTACCCACAGAAGACATATTTCAAGAATGTGAATGTGCCGAGAGCAACAACAAAACTCTGGTATGTTAGGATATTTTGGAGTTCACCAGTGCATACACAAAATTTCCGGGCACTGTGAACAAGGTTTGCGAGACATATGGATAAGTCCACGGCTATCCGGAATCAATGAGAATTCCAAATACCTAGAAGTTTAGCTAAACCGAATGGAATCATCCGCCAACTGCTTACTATCGGCAACCTCTGGTATCCCGGACTAATTATCAACATGAAGTCTGCATCAGTAGAGCCACCCGTACAGCAACCATGATCAGACCAACAGAAGGACAAGCGGTGTGCATGACCAACGGAATATCTTCCATCAAGGTATGGCCTATACCAAGTTGTGGCTTCACTATGGGTAAGTTTTGGATACTCCGGAAGGAAGCCAGGATCGGCCATAGATCCAGTGATGAGCTGGACGGATCAACGAACAACTCTTTTCAAACAAATAACCAGCAACATAAGTCTTAAAGGTATGCATGACCTTCAGACCGCATACCATAGTGAAAGGCTTGAGGTATAAGACCCAGCCTTCCTCCGCAAGCTATCGGGGGAGCTTATGACACAAGACTCCCAATCTTCCTTGTTACGCTACTAGGGGGAAGCTTATGAGGTACGACACCCAGCCCTCTTCGACACGTTACCTTGGTAGAAGCTTCGAGCATAAGGAATTCAGCCTTCTTCGGCATGCCATCATACCCACAACAATCTTGTCAGAAGCACGAAACAGTCCAGACACACGTCCGCCTCAGAATTCAATGGTTATGAAAAGATTTGTCCTACTTTGCATATGTTGTGAGCATGCCGTCCAGTTCATCAGTTCATGCGAGCCACTCGTACATGGGAATGACTGTGTTCAGAGAAACATTGGCCCCATATTTCAAAGGAGGATATGAATACAGCAACCCCTACAAGATATGCAAGAGTAAGTTGTGAATACAAGCCCGACAAGCTGGGATATGACCAAGGAGCCATGTTGGTAGGTCATGACAGGCCCCCAAAAGGAACCCCCAAGAATAAAAAAAGTTTCAGAGAAACCACATCCGCGATAGTTAAGTAAAGCCTCACAGACAAGGTGATATTACCAATCCTTGTCAGACTCTTGCATGTGCGGTCACAATAATGCATTACTTGCGGTTACAAGTGAGCTTGGCGCACTCATCCTGAATACGGGTCATCAACCAAGATAAGAGGCTATGCTCCGAAAGATACACCAGATGCTAGCCAAACTATGTTCAGCTCAGTGATCATAGCAAGGACAGCAGAGGAGACAGAACCACCTCAACAAGCGACAGAGTTTGATAGTCTGAATTTACTTGGAAATAAGCCATTCAGATAGAATAGCTAAAAGCGCATACACATCGGCATCGACGGCTCGTAGATGCCACGGTGTCAATGGAATAGGAGATTACTGTCTATGATTACTTTGTGATCATGCCTGACATTTCAGTTGGGGATACGGCGGTAATAGTTCGGTCATGTTGTTCCTTGGATTGTGGATCACCTAAGGACAAAGTCAGAATGCATAAGACAGAAGGAAACATCAGTACGGAACCAAGAGCCAGACGGAGCCTTCTAACAAGATAGAAAGAAAGCCATCCCTAGTCACTCGAGGCCATACGAGCATGTGAGCCCTGTACCCAGAAAGGATGTCTCGCCCTTGGCAGTCAGGGTACGAAGTATCGCAATAAAACCCGAAGCAGCTAGCTCCAGGCCATGGAAACCAATCTATTTGTCGATACTACCCACTACCCACCAACCCTAGACAATAGACTACCAGGACAAAAGGTACACCTGACAGGAAAGAGAAGGATTCATGGTAGCTGTGTAAAAAAACAACACCTGAGCCATCAGAAGGGGCAGTTAAAAGGCCAGTGAACCGATGAAGACAAGACAGCTGATGGATCCAAGTCGCACACAGGTATGTCCCCCTCGCCGGGAGGTAGGCCCAGAAATCTCGAGGACGAGATTTTCTTAAGGGGGGTAGGTTTGTGACACCCTGGTTTTCGCTCCTTGTTTCTTTTTCCTTCGCGGGATTGGACTCCCGTCTTTTTTTCGATGTTATCGGATTTTCTCTCGCTCTTGGTTATATGAAGATGGTCATTTAGCCTTGCCTTTCCTATTCAACCAGAGATTCTCTCCAGTCCAACCTTGCCACCCAAGATATATTCTCAGGATTTTGCCGCCGAAACCCAACCTTCCGAGTTACCGGAAGGGAAACCCTAATTCCTGCAGTTACAAAGGAACCCCAATTTCCTTTGATCTGTTGCCTCCCAAACTTCTCCCAGTGATCATCCTATCTCTGTAAACCCTGGATATGCAAAAATATTGCCAAGTCATTTGCAATATTTTTCATTTAAAATTAATTCCTTTTTCTGCCTTAAGAAGGAATTAAATCCAGGAAAATATCTATCCATCTCCAAAGTTCATGAAAACTTGTGGACATATTCATTGTGATTATATTGAGCTCTCATAAAAATATTGGCCATAATTAAATAAGGGAAATTGCATTTTCCTATTTAAAGCCAATATTGCAATTTGGGCACTTTCGAAAGGAACCACCATTTCGGTGGCCAGGAAAATCCCAAATAATTTGTGGAGCCTCTACTATCCATATATTCACCATTTCCATCAAGAACCCAAATTCCATAGTTTAAATTTTGAGTAAAGCATCCATTTGCAAATTCTGTCCAGTTGGGCAATTTGCAAAGGAAGTACTTGAACCCTTGATCCTTTGGAGCTGAAATTTTGCATGGTGATTAACATTGACGAATCACCCATATAAACCAAAAATCAGCTCAATTCATTTATCCAATCTCTCTCAATAATTCTCCCAATATTCTGTCCAGAGAGAAGCACTGTGAAGAAAGTACCATTTTAGTATACCCAAATGGTATGAAATTTTGCCAGTACCTCCATACATCCAAATAATCATCCTCCACCAAATTTGAGCCAAATCCATATAGCTATTTGATCCCAGCATCAAAACCTAGCTTCTGGACCAAATTGTGCATTGTAAAGGAAGTGCATTCAAACTTGGTCCAAATAGCTTCAAATTTTGCCAGAACCTGAACCTTCCTACCATATTTCAGCATGACAAAACCATAGTTCCACTCATCAAATGGTTTCACCTCAGTAACTTCTTCAAAATGCTATCCAAAAGCTGTTCTGGATCATCTTGATTAACCTGGATCTCTCTTGGTCCCTCCAGCGACATATCTTATCCATATGAGCAACGAGGGACGTGTTGGACAAGGTGTGGCAAGCAGACATGCGCCAGAACAGCTGGTGCACATGGTGACCACATGAGCGGCAGACCAAATCAGTACACCACGTGGTCGTCGCGTCGGGCAGGACAGCTCGAGCAGCCCCGGCGTGTCCAAACGTGCCGACATCGTCGCTGCCGTCCACGTGCCCTTCTCCAGACCTTTCTCCTCGCCGGATTCTTCCTCGCCAGACGATGACAAGCACTGACGTACGCGTACGTGTCACGGCCGTCGTCCCCTTCCCCTGGCCTCTTCCTCCCGAACCGTCGCATCCTCCTGCTTCTCGTCAGGTCGGCCGCACCGTGACACTAGCTAGCCACCACTGCCTCGAGTTCAGCCACTGGCGCTCCGGCAGCTCCTCGCCGTAGCCGTGCTTATCTGCTCGTGAAGGCCGGCTATAAATTGCCGAGTCCCGAGCCCCCTCGAGCACTCACAACCACACTCACAGCCTCCTCTCCCTCCTAGCTCTTTCCCCACTCGAAGGAGCAAGCTCCGGTGGTCCAATTTCTTCCTAAGGCCACCCTGGCCGTCGTCGGCCTCTGCTCGAATTCGAGAAGCCTGAGCCCCTCTCCTCTTCCTTTCCTCACCAATGGAACCACCAGAGTCCGGTGGAGCTCCCCAGCCTCTCGCCTCGACCACCGGAGACCCGCAGCCCTCTGCCCAGCTACAGCCAACGCCGCCGTCCGCCACGGCCATGCCCTCGCTCATTCCCGGTCTCCCCAGTGGTGGTGCTGCGCATCGACAGGTGCGCCTCGGCGCTCCGGTCATGCCGGTAGGCCGCACGGCCCGAACAGAGGCCGGAGTCGCCGGCAATCACCGGTCGAGCTCCACTGCTCCTCGGCCGTGCGCGTGCAGAAGGAAGAAGACGAAGCCCTTCCCCCTCGAGCCTGCTCGTGGGCCCGCGGCCCCACCAGTCAACCAAATAGGCACTGGGCCCGGTCCCTTAAGTGGAAACGTACTTCATGAAATACGCTTTCCCATCTGGAACGCGTACTCTCTCAGTGCTTCACGCGAAAGTGCGCTTTCTCCTTCCGAAGACGTATTTCCTGAAGTGCGCCTTCGTTCTCTGCCACCGGCTGAAACCCTTATATTGCGGACGTTCGTCAGTTAAGGGCAGAAACGCACACATTCTGTTAGTTTTTCTGCCTAACGAATGAACGGCCGTAGTTTTTCAACCGTAACTCCGAATCAGGTGATTCCAAAGCCCACATTCTCTGTTCGTCAAGCCCGTTCTGATGGCATCACTTTCATAATGTTTACATGTTCTGAAAATTACCATTTTGCTCCTGTCCTCTATTTAGCCTTTTTCGGAGAGAACCTTCTCCGGTAAATTCTTCCGCGAGATGATCGCACTCCTTCCCGGAGCATTCTTCGACTCCCAGGCAAGCCGACCATCTGATATATGCCCTAAAGCAATGCTTCTATGTTATTCTTGTGTGTTTAATTAATGAATATGCTTATGTTCGAGTGCATAGTAGTATGCGGTATATGATTTTGATGAACCCTTGCTTACTTTTCTCTGGTAACGGCACCATGCCTGTGTTCTGTGCTGCTTCCGGCCGTCCGGGGTGGATGCCGACTTTATATTTCTATTTACAACAACTATCCTGAGTTTTGAGCTGCTTTCGGCCGTCTCGTGCAGTTGTTGAATTTATTTTTGTAGCAGTGACCCCATGCTCTGAGCTGCTTTCCAGCCGTCTTAGGGAACTGCTACTTTCTTTTTATCAACACCGTCTCATGCTCTGAGCTGCTTTTCAGCCGTCTTGAGTCGGGGTTGTGTTATTCTGGTAACGTCCCAGATCTGAGTTGTAAAGACCGTTCTGGTGGCTACTGGTTTATTTGCCAGTTTTATGCAAGGGTTCAGTTGATCGTAACTTACAGCTAGAACTTGTAAAGTGATAAACTTGCCATTTAAATATTGTTTCATTAATGACTCATTGTGATATTATATGGAGATAGGTTATTATGTTTCCATAGTTGTTACATCATGCATTGTTACTGTTATTGCAATGATGAAGAATGTGACTTAATAATGACAACCTCCTCCGTCGGCTGGATCGAGTCATAGTGCCACCAAACGGAGCTCATCAGTGCAGCCACATTTGCCTTTATGGGGAGGCCCTAACTTGGTCTATTGTCTTGCCTCTTATCGATACCTCCAAAGAGGGAAGGTTATGTGTGCGTGCTACCCTGGCCCGGTAGGCGGCGATAACCTTGTGAGCCCAAGTTATATGGATCCAGGGTCCCTGTTTGGGACAATTTAGTTTGGCCACGACGGTGGCAGGTGTCAAGAGTGACACATGGGCCACCCAGGACTTGACCCGGAAGGGGTATGATTGTCGGTGGGGCCGTAAGAGTGCCGGGCAATAGACAAGTTTTGTTGGAGCAACACCGGTCCACTCGAATGGGAGCAGGTACTGAGGTACGAGGCCGGGAGCTCCATGGTGTGGGTAAAGTGCATGACCTCTGTAGAGTGTAAATCTATTCGAATAGTCGCGTCCTCGGTCATGGGACACAGTTCGTACTAGGTCACACTATTTGTTCTGTGTCGAGTCTGGAGGGGTTAACCGAATGATTGCTAAGAATGAACCAGATAAGGTAGGCTTTGTCAGATTTACAGCACAGATGCCTGGACATCGGATGATGTCAGGAAGTTGAGATGTTAGCCATGAGATGGCTATGAAGGAGATGGTCGGATGACCATAAGAACTTGGATATGGTCCGGAGGGATCGTGAGAGGAATCTTGATAAATTACCTGCACCGTTATCCTTTACCTTTCTGTATTTACCCTTGATAATTATCATGCTAGATAATCCTGTTATAACATGATGATTAATTTTGCTAGATAGTTATACCAAGCCACGATAGATAATATTGTGCCAACAATTAATGCATGCTTGAATGCCATGGATTGCTTTGCTTGGTGTATATGTTATTTGGTTTGCTTGCGAGTACATTCAAAAGTACTTAGCAGCCTTCAACGTGGCCAGGTTCACCCAAGGACCCGTCGTCCACTAGCGAGGAGCTGGAACGTTCGCGAGCTAGAAGAGTAACCCAGTCAGATCCCTGTGGATTGGAGCCGCTCCAAGTCCGTGCTGCCTTAGATAGTGCTCTCCCGCTGCCCCATCTTTGTAACCATGATGTATTTATTCCAGCCACAATGGCTCATAAATATATTCTTATTATAGTTCAGCCTATGTTCATGATACTTGTTGTAAATGTGCACGCCAGAGTGATTTCCTGGGCTGGCGTGTGTGGCGACCGTCTGGCTACAATAGTATTCAGGCGGGGCGCCACACGCTCCCGCCGTGCCGCCTCCCTGACAACCTCTGCTTGGCCGACATGATAGCCTGCGACGACGAGGTAGTGGAGGATGCACCCGTGTGCCTTCGCGATCGCCGGTGGCGTCTTCTCTTTGACGACCTTGTCGTGCCAGTCGTGGCGCAACGGCGACGTTGGCACATTGATACGTCTCCAACGTATCTATAATTTTTTATTGTTTCATGCTATTATATTATCAATCTTGTATGCTTTATATGCCATGTTATATCATTTTTGGGAATTAACCTATTAACTCAGTGCCCACTGCCAGTTCATATTTTCTGCCTATTTCTTTGTTTCGCATAATAACCATATCAAACAAAGTCCAAACATGATGAAACTTTATGGACCAGAAGAGACCCTATAAGCTTCGGGGGGAGGCCAGAAGACCTGCAGGTGGGCCCTAAGCTTAGGTGGCGCGCTCCTCGGCCCCACAAGCCTCCGTTTGACCTAATTCTAGTGTTATAAATTCCCTAAATTCCAGAAACCCCCAGAGGGAGACCCAAAACAATTTTATCACCACCGCAAGCCTTTGTTCTTCCGTGATCCCATCTGGAGGCCTCCGTCGGTACTCTGCCGGAGGGGGAATCGATGATGGAGGCCATCTTCATCAACCTTACTGCCTCCATGATGACGTGTGAGTAGTTCCCACAGGACCTACGGGTCCATAGCAGTAGCTAGATCTATCTCTCTCTCTCTCTCTCTCTCTCTCTCTCTCTCTCTCTCTGATCTTCAATAAAATGATCTCTTCGGAGATCTATTCGATGTAATTTTTGCGGTGTGTTTGTTAGGATCTGATGAATTGTGGGTTTATGATTAGATTATTCATTGAAAGTATTTGAGTCTTTTCTGAGATTTATCTATGTGTGATTTTATAGCCTTGTATTTCTTTCCGATCTATCCATCTTACTTGGCCAATTAGATTGATTTATCTTCATTGGGAGAGGTTCTTGGTACTAGGTTCAATCTTGCGGTGTCCTTACTATGTGATAGGAGGAGTTGCAAAGAACGTATTTGTATTGTTGCTACTAAGGGTAAAACGATGGGGTTCAATCATATTAATTGATTTAAGTTTGTCCACATTATGTCATCATGCTTCAAGCATTACTCTGTTTGTTATGAACTTAATACCTTGCGATGCATGCAGATAGCGGTCAAGGGCTGGAGTAATAGTAGTAGATTTAGTAAGATAACGGTCTACTTGTCACAGACATAATGCCTATATATTGATCATGCCATGAATATCATCGTAACTATGCGCTTTTCTATCAATTTCCCAAAAGTAATTTGTTTACCCACCATACTATGCTCATCAGAGAGATGCCTCTGGTGAACGCTATGCCCCCGGATCCAATCACTTTATATTTACTAAAATCCTAAAAATACTTGCAGCAATTTATTTATTTTTATTTTTATTTTATCTATCTACCACTATCAGATTTAATCCTTTCAATTAATGAGTACAAGGGGATTGACAACCCTCTTGCCCGCGTTGGGTGCAAGTGTTTGCTTTGTGTGTGTGCAGGTACTGCTTACAGTGTTTGTATGGTGTCTCCTACTGGTTCGATAAACCTTGGTTCTTAACTGAGGGAAATACTATCTGCTACTATACTACATCACCCTTCCTCTTCGGGGAAATCCGAATGCCTATCACAAGTAGCACCCATCGATTCGGTTGTAACACCTATGTGACAGCGAGGGTGGCTCATCCTTCTCGCGACACCTGAGTTGGACGCCGCGATTGCATGGAGGGACGCCAAATTTGCCTTAACGAGGCAGAGAGGCGGAGCCGACTCCTGCTTGACGTGGTAGCGTGGCGGCGAGAGCAGGGCCGGACAATGTTCCCGAAGTGACCACTCCGTTAGCAGTTCAATCTACCGCAAGAACTCTTCGCCCGTGGTCGCGGCCTTCGAGAGGAGGTGCAACTGCTGCGGCGGGCCTGGTCCTCCTCGTCACCATAGGAGATGGCGATCTCCTCCTTTACGGAGGAGTAGGCGGTCGTTGAGGAGGATGCCCCTGGAGAGCGACGGCAGCGGTGCCAAGATCCAAAGGAAGATCCAGAGTTGCCGCCGCCGCTGACGCAGAGAATCGTGACTTGGGCATGGTGTGGAGACGGTGGTGTCACTGGCGCTGGAGCAGAGAGGTGCCAATAGGGTGTGAGCGAAGGATCAGAGAGGGTAGGGGTAGAGAGGATCGAACAGGGGAAGCAGAGAGGATCGGAGAGTGGTCAGGTGTGGACGGCGCCGGAGCATGGCTTAAATAGGCGCGGCAGCCAGGCGAAGGGACTAGAGGCTGCTACTCCTGCAGGGGTCGTTAGTTTTCCCCAAAGATGAAGGGTGATGTAGATAGCAGCAAAGCTTTCCCTCAGTTAAGAACCAAGGTTTATTGAACCAGTAGGAGCTTCTAGACTCCAAGATAAGCAGCACCTGCACACAAACAAAATAAAATACTTGCACCCAATGCGGCAAAGAGGGTTTTCAATCCCCTTGTCCTTGCCAGTTACAAGGTTAAAAGCTAATACATAGATAGTGATAATGTGATACGACACATAAAATAAAAGAGCATTTTTTATAGTAGGAAGTATTTATGGAGAATGGACCCGAGGGCCATAGGTTCACTAGAGGTATCTCTCTCGAAAGCAGGCAAATGACATGGTAGACTAATTACTGTTGGGAAATTGATAGAATAGTAACATTTATAACTCTAATCATTCATGGCATAATCTCATATAAGCATTACGTCCGTGACAAGTAGACCGTTATCCAAATGCCTCCAGTACTACACTACAAAATTTCGTCTATTCAGTGACAAAGACCCTGGTGACGAACCAGGAAATGTCGCCAAAAATCATTTTCTGTGACGGCCAATCGTCACCAGCTTTTCCCCTCCTAGGGTAGTCCCCTTAGGTGCGTTGGTGACGTTCTGTCCTTGTTTTAGGTGACACATTTGACCGTCACTACGTATGTCCATATTCTGCGACGATTTGTGGCATCACAAAAAATGATCGACGGATTGGGAAAGGATAAAAAATGTTTGGTGGGTGTCGTGGTTTTGATACGGCAGATGCCCTTGTGAAAGGACTTAGAGACGAGGCCATCACACAAAGGTGGAAGCATAGCAGGGTTGATCGGGAACGAGAAGACGCGAGATTACCCAGGTTCGGCCCCTCACGATCGAGGTAATAGCCTACGTCCTGCTTGATTGTATTGCTTGGATCTCAATTACAAGGGTGCGAATTCGCTAACCTAGCTCTCGAGGGATCGCAAATTAGTCTTTCCACCGTAGGCGCTCCCCTTTATATATAGGTTGAGTCCTAGGTTTACACGAGAGTCTGGGTTGTAGACTTAACCCGTATCCTACTCTTATTCTACTTATTCTCTAAGATAATCTTCCTTGTCTTATCTTTCTTCTTAAGCCGGCCCGTATATCGAGCCGCCTCTTATCACCGGGCCTCCTGTTAAGCCGGCCTGCTTGGAATCTCCAAGGCCCAGCAGTGAAATGCCCCGCAGAGCCCTTCAGCTCTATAGCCGGGTCATCTTTCTGTCGGGTCTACGCATCAGGAAATATCCCCAACATTAGCCCTCAGTTTGACTTGAATTCATTCATGTTAAACTCCATCCTGAAAAGCAAATGAAATATTAATAGGGAAAAGGTACCCCCGAATCTATTTTTCAAGCCGGCCTTTGGAGTATCTTTCGCTTCCAGACATAATTTTCCGGCTTAAGAAATTCACCGGGTCTTTCTTTACCCTCAGACTTGGCGTTTTCTCAATGACTTTCCGGCTTAAGAAAATCATGATGTCACATCCAATTTCCGAAAAATCCAGGATGACATCATAATGAATCTTTTAGTGGTTTCGTATCGTCTTGTCAGGCAAGAAAATCGAGGAGCCTTTTTAGCTACTATTTATTGCGCCGCCTCAGGCTCCGTGCATGCCGTTTCGGGTCCGTCGCGCCTATAAATAGACTGACACCCTTCCCCCTTCTCTTTCTATTGCTCTCTGCTCATCTTCCTCCTCTATTCTTCCGACGCCGCCACGCCCCTTCGAGCTCACCACAAGCTTCGTCAACCGAGCCTTCCCCCCGTCGCCGGAGTTCATCCGGTCCCGCTCACGTGGCCGCCTCCGCCATACTCGAAGGCCACAAGTTTCCCCATTTGAATCTGTAAGTAATTTCTTCGCCATTGCTGCTTGTCCTTCGGCTGTTCTTCCTAGTTCATCACCTTAGCAGTCTTCAGATCCAAGAACACCCGCAGGTTTCTTCTTGCAGTTCGCAGAATCATTCCGCCATATTTTTCGTGCATCACAGATCTGCTATTCTACCCTAAACAAATCTCCATTGTAACTCATCTCTTACCACGAAGAACAGAACTAGGTTTATCTCATATTTTAGGCCATTTTTCAGATCCACAGAACTTCTTAATCCATGTGAATCTTGTTTACTGACTCATAATCCAGACTATGCTCAACACTTGTAAAAAAATCCGCACTATGAAATTCCCGGCTTATTTTATGCATGAAGTCTTGACCCGGGATACACTGGCATTCTTTCCTGTGACCCGGCGAACATTCTAGCGGCCGGCTCTTATTTTTTGCTTACGTTAACCCGGAAAAATCCTTGAATCGCCGGCTTGTGATATTCTTTTACTTCTCTTGCAGCTAAATCCATGGCTCCAAAAGTTAAGTATGTCAACTGGGCAAAATCCACCATAACAGAGCTCAGATTGCAGGCTCTAGTGGACATCGGGTTACTGCCAACCAAAGAAGCAATTGGATGGCGGGCTCCTGAGGAGGAAATTCATCCTCAACCAGACCAGAATGAGATCATAGTATTTGCTGAACATCTAGAGAGAGGTTTTCGTCCCCCTGGCTCTAAGTTCTTCAGAGATGTGCTTCATTTCTTCAACATCAGGCCTCAAGATCTGCCCCCCAACTCCATTTTCAACCTATGTCAGTTCCAAGTTTTCTGTGAGATTTATCTACAGCTTGAGCCGTCCATCAGCTTGTTCCGAGAGTTTTTCTATTTGAACCACCAGACAGAGCACAAGGACGGACCAAGCATAGAACTTGGTGGAGTCACAATTCAAAGGAGGAAAAACACTGCTTTCCCCGAGGCCAAGCCGGCAAGCCATCCCAAAGGATGGTATAAAACTTGGTTTTACTGCAAAGATACTTCTCCATAAGGGCAACACCCACTCCTGGGTTATAGACCAAGCCGGCTTGATGCCGACATAGTTTTTCCGGGCTTCACCCCCAAGGAGGAAAGGAAGACTCTGGATGTAACACCCTGGTTTTCGCTCCTTGTTTTTTTTCCTTCACGGGATTTGACTCCCGTCTTTTTTGCGAAGTTATCGGATTTTCCCTTGCTCTTGGGTATACGAAGATGGTCATTTAGCCTTGCCTTTCCTACCCAACCAGAGATTCTCTTCATTCCAACCTTGCTGCCCAAGATGTATTCTCGAGGTTTTGCCGCCGAAACCCTACCTTCCGAGTTATCGGAAGGGAAACCCTAAATTCTTCCGTTACAAAGGAACCCAATTTTCTTTCCTTTGTTGTCTCCCAAAATTGTCCCAGAGATTCTCCTATATCTATAAACCCTGGATATGCAAAAATATTGCGAAGTCATTTGCAATATTTTTCATTTAAAATTAATTCCTTTTTCTGCTATTTAAAGGAATTAAATCCAGAAAAATATCTATCCATCTCCAAAGTTCATGAAAACTTGTGGAGATATTCTTTGTGATCATATTGAGCTCTCATAAAAATATTGGCCATAATTAAATAGGGGAAATTGCATTTTCCTATTTAAAGCCAATATTGCATTCTGGGCACTTTCCAAAGGAACTACCATTTTGGTAGCCAGGAAAAATCCCAAATAAATTGTGGAGCTTCTCCTATCCATATATTCACCATTTCCATCAAGAACCCAAGTCCCACAGTTCAAAGTTTGAGAGCATCATCCAATTCTTGTTTCTGGACTTATTTTGAGGTTGTGAAGCAACTATATTTTATATTGCTTCAAAAATCTTGAAATTAATCCAGTACCTCACCTTCACTATATGATGTGAGCATGCAAAAATTCACATCATTTTATCTACCCAATTTCTCCCAAAACTTCCATCTAGTTTATGTCCAGCAGAAAGCTTTGTGAAGGAAGTATCACTTTGGCATTTCTAAATGATCTGAAATATTTCCAGTATCTCCATATATCCAAATCATCACTCTCCACAAAAATTCAACCCAATCCATTTAGCCATTTGAGCACAGCTTCAAAATCCCTTTTCTAGACCAAATTCTGCATTACAAAGGAAGTGTATGCAAACTATTTCCAAATGGCTTAAAACTTTTCCAGCAGGTGCTCCTTCTTCTCTCTTTCCCCTGTGACAACCTGGACAGCTCATTGGCACCTCTGTTTGACCACAACATCATGTCCAAGTTTCTGTCCATAAACTGTTTTCGATCAGCTCGACTACTCTAGAGCCATCCTGGTCCATCCAGTGATGGACCTCATCTATTTGAGCAGTGAGGGAGTTGTTTGACAAGATTGGATAGGAAGGAGAGTGCCAGAGCTTGTAGTGCGCGTGGTGACCACGCGGCGGCCATGCAGAAACGGCGCTCTGGGTACTGTCCTCGTCGGCCAGCTCGCTCCGGCCAGCCTCCGCTCGTCCGGGCATGTCCCACGGCTCCGCACCGTCCACGTACACCTTCTCCAGCACTTTCCCCCTTCGTTTACTTCCTCCCCACGCCACGGCGAGCCCCGCCACCGCACTGTCCCGCCCGTGATTCACCGTCGTCCTCCCCTCCGCTGTCCTCTTCCTCCCCGAGTCTTCTCGAGAGCGCCAGCGCAGCCCCGTCCTCATCCGCGTGTCAGGTCGGCACCAACCGGCACTGGCCACCTCGCCGGAGCTCCAGTACACGGAGAAGAAGGCCACGGCGACCGAGCTTATCCGGCGAGCTCCCGCGGCTATAAATAGCCCTCCCCGCATCGTCTCGAGCTCACCAACCTCCTCCTTTGCTCCTCTAATCCACCCCCGTGCCCGAGCCCGACCAAAGTCCTCACTGAAACGCTCGAATTTCCAGCGAGCCTCACCCACTGTCCCGCCTCCAATCCCGGCGTCCGAGCACCCCCACGCCGCCTCCTACCCGCTGCGGGATGCGCCACTCTCCCACGAGCTCGCCCATGCCCTCGCCTTCCCCTATGACCCACCGTAGCCCACCCATTCGCCGGAACTGCCGCGGCTCTGCCGCCACCGCAATGCCTCACTCTGGACATCCCAGGAGTCGGGACCACCACCATCAGACGCGGGAGGCAGCCGCGAGGCCATCCCCACCGCCGGCTGAGCCCGCTGTGCCCTGCTTCGCCGGAGTCAGCCACGGCCAGGCCGCCCCTCTGTTCGGCAGAGGGAAGATGAAGACCCTGCCGCGGGGCCCTCTTGCCAGTGGCTCGACCCCCTCCCTCCATTTTTTTTAAATGGAGCAGCAGCGCAGGTGGGCCGGCCCAGCAACAGCAGCGGCTGCGCGGCTCAGCCAGCGCCCAGGCGCCGGTCGCTTTCGGCCCAAGGCAGCCCATGTGCACAGTTGAATTTATTCTTTTCCGCCGAAATAACTGCTGAGGACTCGTTTGCAAATAAACTATTTGTAGATTGGTCCCTAGCAGTCAACCGTCAATGTCTTTTCATCCGTAACTCCGATTCAGGTGAATCCAAAGCCCACTTTCTCAGTTCATCGAGCCCGTTCTGATGGTCTCATTTTCATGAGGTTGACACTTTCTGAAAATACCCATTTTGCCCCTGCCCTATATCCAGCCTCTCCGAGAGAGAAACCTTTCCGGCGAATTCTTCCGCGAGGTAATCGCACTTCTCTCTGGTGCATTCATCGACCCCCAGGCAAGCCAACCATCTGATATATGCCCTAAAGCATTGCTCTGTGTTATTCTTGCGTGTTTAATTAATGAATATGCCTGTGTTAGAAATAATAAAACTCTTGATAGTTGGTATTACTATTTGCAATACTTGCTAATGCTCATCACATTATTGCACTAGTGACTCGTATGTGACAATATGGAGATAGGTTGTTTTGTTTTCATCATGCATTATTGTTGTTATTGCAATGATAAAGAAGGTCACTTAATAACAACAATCTCCTCCGTCGGCTGGATCAAGTCATAGTGCCACCGAACCGAGCTCATCAGTTCAGCCACATTTGCCTTTATGGGAAGGCCCTAGCTTGGTCTATTGTCATGCCTCTTGCCGGTACCACCAAAGAGGGGGATTATGCGTGCGTGCTACCCTGGCCCGGTAGGCGGCGATAATCCTGTGAGCCCAGTTTATGGTTATGTGCACAGGTCCCCGTTTGGGACAGTTTTGTTTGGCCACGACGGTGGCAGGTGTCAGGAGTCACACAGGGGCCACCCAGGACTTGACCCTGGGAAGGTATGATTGTCGGTCGGGCCGTAAGAGTGTCGGGCAATAGACAAGTTTTGTTGGAGCAGCACCGGTCCACCCGAATGGGAGCATGAGGCCAGGAGCTCCATAGTGTGGGTAAAGTGCGCAACCTCTGGAGAGTGTAAATCCATTCGAATAGCCGCGTCCTCGGTCATGGGACACAGTTCATACTAGGTCACACTATTTGATCTGTGTCGAGTCTGGAGGAATAAACTATATAATGTTGTTACCAAGAATGAACCAGAAAATGGTAAGGTTTGTCAGAATTGCAGTACAGAGACATGGATATCAGATGATGTCAGGGGAAATAAATGCTAGCCATGCGATGGCTATGAAAGAGGTGGTCGAATGACCGAAGAATTCGGATTTGAATTGGACATGGATCGGACTTGGATTGGGTCATGAGAGTATTTGGAATATAAATACATTACTTGATATGCTTTATCTTCGTCATATTGTAGTTACTTGGTAGTTATCATGCTAGATAATCCTGCTATGACATGATGATTAATGCTGGTAGATGATTAATCTTGCTAGATAATCCGATCATAATGTGATGGTTAATACTATTAAGATAACAAGTGTATGCTTGAATGCCATGGACTGCATTACTTGGTGTATATGTTGGTTTGGTTTGCTTGCGAGTACATTCAAAAGTACTCAGCAGCCTTCAATATGGCCAGGTTCACCTAAGGATCCGACGTCCACTAGCGAGGAGTCGGAGAGTTCGCGGGCTAGAAGAGTAACCCAGCCAGATCCATGTGGATTGGAGCTGCACCAGGACCATGCTGCCTTAGATAGAGCTTTTCCGCTGCCATTCCCCTTGTAATATACCATGTAAGACTTATATATCCATTAATAGAAATGCATGTGTTCATGATACTTGTTGTAAACGTGCATGCCAGAGTGATTTTCCTATGCTGGTGTGTGCGGCGACCGTCTCGCTACAGTGGTAATCAGGCGGGGCGCCACTGTCGGAAGTCGGGCTCCGGGGACCCAAAGGTTCGAACACTGGGGTGAGCTCGTTCTACGGCTTCGTCTCCTACCACGGCTAAGCTGCGGCGAGGCTACGGTGAGAGCGCGCTAGCGAGGGACGGGGCGAGGACTCAGCGGTTTACCCAGGTTAGGGCCACCTTGCGGTGTAAAACCCTACTCCTGCTTGGTTAGGATTGCAATGGACCAGAGAGTTCTTGCGTACAAAGTGAGGAGGAGGAAGAACTGGTCCGGAGGGATCTATCTTCCTACTATGGCAGCACTGTCCTTTATACCAGCCTTGGTCCTCTTCCCCCTGGAAACTTAGGCGGGAAGTGTTGCCACACTTGGCGGTTTTGAAAGGGGACAGGCGCTCAGGCTATCCTGACTAAAGGCGGTCTTCGCCTGCCAAAGCATGATCCATGACGAGCCGGTGGGCTCGGTGATGACCTCCGCCCTGCATGCCCGTCGTCTTGGTCTTCCTTCGCCGATCGGGCAACCTTTGGGGTTGCTTTGGAGAGTAGATAGCTGGCCCTGCTCCCTTTACATGAAAGAGGAAACCATCTTCATCCGTGCCTGCTGGCGCGGCCTCTGTTGCTGCTCGTCACCACACGCGTCACCCACGTGGTGGGCAGAGACCGCGCGACCGAGCCGGATCTTCCTTGCCTTGTAAGCCATCAGGAGGCAGCCTCGGGGGACCGCCTCGTGAGGTGGCCTCGTGAGGGGGCCTCAGGTGGAGCCGCTACTGAGTCCTGCTTGCCCGCTCCCTGAGGAGGGGTCCTCGGGAGGCCGGAGCCATCGGGAGGCCGGAGCCTCATGAGGTGACTTTGCTCTGGGGCGCCCGTTGGTGGGCTGCCTATCTTGGCCTCCGCCAGGCGCCGCGCCCTGGACCGCGGGCAGACGGGTCGTGGTACCCCAGGTTCCACAACCCCGACAGTAGCCCCCGGGCCCGTGGCGCCCACGTTCCTGCCTAAGTGGGCGAAACGGCGTGGGCCTTAACCGCCTGCGGCCAGGCGACACATGGCGCACGACGTGACGGAAGGCGCCTCCACTTCCCCACGACGCCTCGGCAATTGCCAAGCTGACATAAAGCCTGTTCGCGCTCGCCGCGGGGCAATCATTGCCTCACCCGTGTGTTCCGCTTTGATTCCTTGTGCGCATTGAAGGCGAGGCGGCGCCGAGGGCACCCTTCTTCCTTTTATTCCTGTAACAAGTCAACATAGCCCCTGATGGCGTGAGGAAAAACGATGTCCTTTGCATTAAGTATCTTATGACTTGCTGTAATGCATGCTTATTTCCTCTTGAAGTCCTCTCGTGAGGCCTCGCTTTTCTTTCTTGTTTGCCTTGGTGCTCTACGCCATCAGGACCCAGCCCCCGAGTGGGCCTACAGCCATCGCTGGTATGTCCGGTCGTGATGCCTGGACAAGGCCAGGAGGTGAGGGGCCCGGGAGCTAGTAAGGGCTCCTGGGGCGCGATGCCCAGGAAGCCCCCCTTTGGCGTGCAAGCGGCTCGCGCAAAAGAGAAAATGTGGGCGCTCGGTGAGATCGCAAAAAAAAGAGAGAGCTTGAAAAACGATGAGGGCGGCTCATGAGACCTCCTCGCGAGGCTTATCTCCTTTTCTTTGCTTGCCTTATCGCTCTACGTCGTCAGGACCCAGCCCCCGGGTGGGCTACAGCCGTCGCTGGTATGTCCGGTCACGATGCCTGGACAAGGCCAGGAGGTGTAGGGCACTGCGAGGGGGTAAGAGCTCCTGAGGCACGATGCTCAAGAAGCCCCCATCTAACATGCAAGCGGCTCACGCAGAAGAAGGAAACTCAGTGCTCAGCGCGGCAGCGGTGAGAGGAGAGCTTGAGGGACGGTGAAAACATCTCGTGAGGTGTTTATGATACTTAGCTTTTTCGGAGGGCGGCGTCGGGCGAGCCGCCACTTGTAGGGTGTGCCTCGCGAGGTCTCCGCTCGTGAGGCCTTCCATGTGACCTGCTCCTGAGACAATTGCAAGGCACAAGGTCTCGTGACGGGGGAGCCGCGCGCGCTCGCTGACCCACTCATGGGCGTCACGCGAGAAGATAAGGCACCAAGGACCTTGGTGAGGTGGCGTGCATGGGAGCAGGCCCGCGAGCCACTCGATCACTTGGGTTTAGCGGCGCTGCAGGGACGGACCCGAGCACAGGCACCGTGCCTATCATGCGAGAAGATGAGACACCAAGGACCTTGGTGAGGTGATGTGCACGGGAGCAGGCCCGCGAGCCAGAGCTCGATCACTTGGGTTTTTCAGCGCTGCTGGGACTGACCCGAGCACAGGCACCGTGTCCATCCCCCGTTCACGTGAAGCTCAGGAGGGACGCCATGAGCGCGCACGGCTCGCCATCAATGAACTGATGAAATAATAAGGTTGATTACACAACCAGAAGGAGATGCGGCTGCCGTGTCCGGCACGGGTCAGCTTGAGGTTAGTGCAGCCCGTGGGGCGCCCTCAGTTGATTGTTCCTCCAGTGCGGAGCATGGGGCTTCCACTTGGGCGTGGGCATGATCGCAGGTTGATCGTTCCGACAGCGCGGAGCATGGGGCTTCCACTTGGGCGTGGGCTGGAGCTCTCGCGGGCCCGCCAGGCTTACGCAATGAGAGTCTCCGGGGCGTGTACAACCCTGTTTCGTTCATAATCATGGGGGCCACGAGTAGAACTTGCGGAGGGGTCGGATGTTCCGCGCGTCATTCGCTGAAACTCCTTCCTCCGTCCCCAGCGCGGAGCACGGGGCTTCCACTTGGCATGGGCATGATCGCGGTTCGATCGTTCCGCCAGCGCGGAGCATGGGGCTTCCACTTGGGCATGGGCTGGAGCTCTCGCGGGCCCATCAGGCGAACACAATGAGAAGCTCCGGGGCGTGTACAGCCCCATTTCGTTCGTACGCGTGAGGGTCACGGGTAGAACTTGCAGAGGTGTTGGATGTTCCAGGCATTAGGCACAAGAACTCCGTCCTCCGTCTCCAGCCGGGCTGAGCCGGGCCTGGAGACATGAGCAACCCTGAAAGGGCCTTCCCACATGGGTGAGAGTTTGTGGAGTCCCTCTCTAGAGAGGGTCTTGCGTAGGACGAGGTGGCCGACCTCGAGAGTGCGAGGGCAGATGTTGCGGCTGGGGTAGCAACGCAGGGCCTGTGGGTACCTCGCGGCGCGAAGAGCGGCCTGGCGGCGGCCCTCCTCGAGGAGCAGCAGATCTATCTCCCGCGAGCCATCCTGACGCGCCTCGTCGAAGGCAAGGACTCGCGGGGAGCCGTGCTTAAGCTCTGAAGGAAGGACTGCCTCAGCTCCGTAGACGAGGACACGGAAGCCTGAGCCCCGCTGAGGATGCAGACAACCGAGCGAGGCTCCTGGTAGCCTCCAGCGCCCTCGTCAGGCTGGTCGACGTCGTTCCTCCGGGGCGGCGGCGGCAGCGGCGGGAGAGCGGTGTTGGCCCGTGGGTTTACCTCACGAGGCTGATCGCGCCAGGCAGCCTCACGAGGCTGGTCACGCCGGGCGGCCTCACGAGGCTGGTCGCGCCAGGCGGCCTCACGAGGCTGGTCGCGCCGGACGGCCTCACGAGGCCGGTCACGCCAGCCCTGGCGGAAGTTGCCGTTGCTGTTGCAGCCGTCCCAGCGGTTGCCGCTGCGGCCACCTCCGCGGCCGGCGCCGCGGCCATTGCGATCATCTCGGCGGCCCTGGCGCTCGTCGCGGAGCAGCTTGAGCTCCTGACAGTCTTCGGTGCTGTGGGAGCGGACGTTGTGAAAAGCGCAGAGTGGCCGGTTGTCCTTCCTGGGCTCGTCGTGGTCGCGGCCGCGCTTCTGCTCGGGCTCCGCCGCAAGCACGGCAGGGCCCTTGCGCTTGATGTCCTTGCTCTTGGCCTTGGCGGCGTCGAGCACCGCGTCGGGGTCGTTGTGGACGAAGAGGCAGCCTTCTTCAGCTTTGGCGCACTTGTCGGCGAGGTCGAGCAGCTCGAGCACGGAGTCGAGCTCACCGTTGATGGCGAGCTTCTCGCGCATCTTGACGTCCATGATACCGGTGGAGAACGCGGAGATGACTGCCGCGTCGGAGGCGCGCGGGATCTTGTTGCGCACCTGACTGAAGTGCTGGATGTACTTGTGGAGGGTCTCGTCTGGGCACTGCCGAACACGTCGCAGGTCATCTATGGTGAGGGAGCGGTCCTGTGTGCCCTTGAAGTTGACGATGAACTGGCTGCAGAGCTCGGCCCACGACGAGATGGAAGCCTCAGGGAGGTTCATGAGCCAGGAGCGCGGGCCGTCCTTGAGGGCCATGGGGAACCAGTTCGCCATGACCTTGTCGTCGCCGTTCGCCGCCTCGACGCTCAGCGCGTAGAGCTGGAGGAACTCCGTGGGGTTGGGGGTGCCGTCGTAGCGCGGAGGCAGCTCAAGCTTGAACTTCGCGGGCCAGACCACGCGACGCGGCTAGCGGGTGAAGGCACGGCAGCCCACGCCACTCGAGGGGACGCCGCCAGCGAGGGTGGCACGGTTTTGACGCCCGGCCGCTGCAACGTCCAGAATGGCCTCGTCTTGGCGCTGGCGCTGCTGCTCGAGGAGCACTCGCGTGTCAGGGGGCGTGCGGCGGACGATCTGGCAGCTGGGCTCGTCCTGGCCTAGCGAAGGACGCGCCACGGGACGGCTCACGAACCCGCGCGCTACGCTGGGGCCCGTCGCGCTCGTCGCGCAGAGGAGGCTGCGGGGGAGCACCGTGCGCCAGGTCCCCAGCGCGAGACGGTGGAGGGCGAAACGAGTGGGAAGGTGCCGGAGCCTCCCCGGCGGCGTTGACGAGCTCGGTGATGCGGCCAAGCCAGGCGTCGTAGCCGGCGTCAGCCGGACGGTAGCGGAGCAGCTCGCGCGCCATGAGCAGCGCGGCCTGCGGGTTTGGCGGCCCACGGTGGGCGAGGGAGGAGGTCGTGGCAGTGTGGCCGTTCGCCTGCACGGAGGGGTGCAGGGAGGAGTCCTACTGTTCGCGGGCAGCGGAGTCGGTGGCGGCAGCGACCTCGGCTTCGGGACGGCGGCGATTGCCGTGGGCCACCGGCTCCGTCTGAGCCACGCAGCCAGCCCTACGCTCGGCGCGCTCGCGACGTGCGTCGGCTATGGGGTTGGTGGAGCTGAGGGCGGAGCAGAAGAACAGTAGCGCATCCCTACCTGGCGCGCCAAATGTCAGAAGTCGGGCTCCGGGGACCCAAAGGATCGAACACTGGGGTGAGCTCGTTCTACGGCTTCGTCTCCTACCACGGCTAAGCTGCGGCGAGGCTACGGCGAGAGCGCGCTAGCGAGGGACGGGGCGAGGACTCAGCGTTTTACCCAGGTTCGGGCCACCTTGTGGTGTAAAACCCTACTCCTGCTTGGTTAGGATTGCAATGGACGAGAGAGTTCTTGCGTACAAGGTGAGGAGGAGGAAGAACTGGTCCGGAGGGATCTCTCTTCCTACTATGGCAGCACTGTCCTGTATACCAGCCTTGGTCCTCTTCCCCCTGGAAACTTAGGCTAGAAGGGTTGCCACACTTGGCGGTTTTGAAAGGGGACAGGCGCTCAGGCTATCCTGACTAAAGGCGGTCTTCGCCTACCAAAGCATGATCCATGACGCGCCGGTGGGCTCGGTGATGACCTCCGCCCTACGCGCCCGTCGTCTTGGTCTTCCTTCGCCGATCGGGCAACCTTTGGGGTTGCTTTGGAGAGTAGATGGCTGGCCCTGCTCCCTTAACACGAAAGAGGAAACCATCTTCATCCGCGCCTGCTGGCGCGGCCTCTGTTGCTGCTCGTCGCCGCGCGCATCACCCACGTGGTGGGCAGAGACCGCACGACTGAGCCGGATCTTCCTTGCCTTGTAAGCCATCGGGAGGATGCCTCGGGAGGCAGCCTCGGGGGACCGCCTCGTGAGGTGGCCTCGTGAGGGGGCCTCGGGTGGAGCCGCTGCTGAGTCCTGCTTGCCCGCTCCCTGAGGAGGGGTCCTCGGGAGGCCGGAGCCTCATGAGGTGACTTTGCTCTGGGGCGCCCGTTGGTGGGCTGCCTATCTTGGCCTCCGCCAGGCGCCGCGCCCTGGACCGCGGGCAGACGGGTCGTGGTACCCCCGGTTCCACAACCCCGACAGCCACAACAGATGGTATCAGAGCCAGGCTGACGGTAGGTTACCCTAGCCAGACTTCATTGCCTCTTGATCAGTAGAAAGCCAAGATGGATGTCAGCCATCTTTGCCAGATAGGCATGGCTACTATTGATCATAAGGCAACCCCATAAGTTTTTGGCTCCATCAGACCCAACTCTCGTGGCCTTTGCCTCCGGTGTGAAATGTCCGCACCAGGCATTGACCCGTGAGCCCTCAACCCCTAGGTAAACCAGATATCCCTACCTTGCTTGCTAACCATGGCATTTCTCTTCTCAAATCTAGTTTCCTTTGGGAAACGCCTATAAATTCCATCTTTCCCTGACAACCCTAGGATCGCTGACTAAGCCACTTTGGCTATGGTCATGCGTCGAGTTTGATGTTCCCTAAGGAAGTAGTAGGAGCTTGACCCCAATTGCTATCAGGAGCATTGTGTCGTTTTGCTTCTAAATTCTTAGAGGTACATCGAGTGCGCTATACTAGTTATACTAGTGAATCTTTGGACACGTGTGTAAGGTCCGCAACATTTGAGCTTTATTTGCTTTTTGGTTTTTTTTCGCGATTCTTGCTTCCTTTGTCGACTCCGTTCTCTCGCTTTGACTGGATCCATCCGCAAGTGCCGTCAGGAAGACCAGCATACAACTTGGATAATACCCAATAATCCAAATTCAGTAAGAATCAAGCCGAGCCAACTGCCCGATATTCAGAAAATTATCACCGGATCTATCAAGAATAAAGAATGGGTTAGAAGCAGAATCTGAGTGCAACCAACAAGGCCAGAATATACCTGAGAGAGTTGGCCTCAGAACAAATCATACCTAAGGAATAGTCAGAGGAGCTATCAAGTAGGGACAAATGATTCCGTCCTCAACACAAGGATTATTTCAGTCAGTGGGGTGAACCTTGAGTCTTTTCTCAATGGACTCAAGAATTATTTATTATCCACGGAAGACATATTTCAAGAATATAAATGTGCCAAGAGAAACCATGGAACTCTGGTGTGTTAATACAAATTTCAAGGCATATTCTGGGAATTTACTGGTGCATATACAAATTTTTCTTGGCATGATGAACAAGGTCTGCGAGAAATATGGATGAGTTCACGGCTGCCCAGAATCAATGAGAATTCGAATTATCCGCCAACTGCTTACTACTGGCATACATACAAATTAATTACCAACATGAAGTCTGCATCTACTGCAACAATGATCAGACCAGCGGAAGGACAAGCAGTGTGCAACGGAATACCTCCAGTCAAGTTGTGGCCTATATCAAGTTTTGGCTCCGCTATGGGTAAAATCCGGATACTTCGGAAGGAAGCCAGAATCAGCCATAGATCCGACCACATACAACAGCGAAAGGCTTCTGGTAGAAGAAACCCAGCCTTCCTCCGCAAGCTATCAATAAGAGCTTACGATGCAAGACTCTCAATCTTCCTTGATATGCCATCAAGGGAAAATCTTCTGGGATACGGTACTCCAGTCTTTCTCAGCCCGCTACCGCGAAAAGCTTCCAGCATAAGGCACCTGACCTTCCTCGGTAAGCAACATAAGGGAAAGCTTCTGAGGTACGATACCCAGCCTTCTTCGACACGCTACATTGGCAGAAGCTTCGAGCGTAAGGAATTCAGCCTTCTTCAACACACCATCGTACCCACAACAATTTTGTCAAAAGCACGAACTAGCCCAGACACATGACTGCCTCAGAACTCAGTGGTTATGAGAGGATTTATCCTACACCTGCATATGTTGTGAGCATGCAGTCCAGTGGATCAGTTCATGTGAGCCACTCGTACACGGGAATGACTGTTCTCAAAGAAACGTCGACCCCATACCTCAAAGAAGGATGTGAACACAGCAATCCCTACGAGATATGCAAGAGTAAGTTATGACACGACCAAGGAGCCGTGTTGGCAGGTCACGACAGGTCCATCAAAGGAATCCTCAGGAATAAAGAAGTTTTGGATAAGCAATCTCTGTGACGGTCAATAAAATGAAATCTCACAGACAAGGTGATATTATCAATCTTTGTCAGACTCTTGCATACACGACCACAACAATGCAGCCAGCATGTTATACTCATCATGAATCTGGGCCATCAACCTAGTTAAGACGATATGCTCCGAAAGATACACCGGATGCTAACCATATTATGTTCAGCTCAGTGATCATAGCAAGGACTGCAAAGGATATATATGGCAGAGCCACCTCAGTAATTGAAAAAGTTGACAGTCTGAATTCACATGGGAATAAGACATTCAGATAGAATAGCTAAAAGCACATACACATCGACATTGACGGTTCGTAAATGCCACGATGTCATTGGAATAGGAGATTACCGTCAATGATTACTTTGTGATCATGCCCGACATTTCAGTTGGGAATCTCCTGAGGACGAAGTCAGAATGCAAGAGACAGGAGGAAACACCTCGTACGGAACCCACAGTCAGACTGAAAGAAAGCCATCCCTAGTCACTCGAGGCCATACGAGCACATGAGCCATGTATCCAGAAAGGATATCTTGCCCTTGGCAGTCAGTGTATGAAGTGTCACAATAAAACCCGAAGCAGCAAGCTCCAGGCCATGGAAGTCAAGCTGTTTGTTGGCATTACCCGCTACCTCACCCAGCAACACCACCACCAGGACAAAAGGGACACCTGACAGGAAAGAGAAGGATTCAAGGTAGCTGTGTGAAAAGACAACACCTGAGCCATCAGAAGAGGCAGTCAAAAGGATAGTGAACCAACGAAGACGATACAACTGATGGATCCAAGTCACACACAGGTATGTCCCCCTTAGCCGGGAGGTAAGCCCAGAAATCTCGAGGACGAGATTTTCTTAAGGGGGGTAGGTTTGTAATACCCTGGTTTTCACTCCTTGTTTTTTTCCTTCGCGGGATTTGACTCCCGTCTTTTTTTTCGATGTTATCGAATTTTCCCTCGCTCTTGGGTATATGAAGATCGTCATTTAGCCTTGCCTTTCCTACCCAACCAGAGATTCTCTTCATTCCAACCTTGCCGCCCAAGATGTATTCTCGAGGTTTTGCCGCCGAAACCCTACCTTACGAGTTATCAGAAGGGAAACCCTAATCTCTACCGTTACAAAGGAACCCCAATTGTCTTTGCTCTGTTGTCTCCCAAACTTGTCCCAGAGATTCTCCTATATCTATAAACCCTGGATATGCAAAAATATTGCGAAGTCATTTGCAATATTTTTCATTTAAAATTAGTACCTTTTTCTGCTGTTTAAAGGAATTAAATCCAGAAAAATATCTATCCATATCCAAAGTTCATGAAAACTTGTGGAGATATTCTTTGTGATCATATTGAGCTCTCATAAAAATATTGGCCATAATTAAATAGGGGAAATTGCATTTTCCTATTTAAAGCCAATATTGCATTTTGGGCACTTTCCAAAGGAACTACCATTTTGGTAGCCAGAAAAAAATCCCAAATAAATTGTGGAGCTTCTCCTATCCATATATTCACCATTTCCATCAAGAACCCAAGTCCCACAGTTCAAAGTTTGAGAGCATCATCCAATTCTTGTTTCTAGACTTATTTTGAGGTTGTGAAGCAACTATATTTTATATTGCTTCAAAAACCTTGAAATTAATCCAGTACCTCAAATTCACTATATGATGTGAGCATGCAAAAATTCACATCATTTTATTTAGCCAATTTCTCCCAAAAATTCCATCTAGTTTCTGTCCAGCGGAAAGCTTTGTGAAGGAAGTATCACTTTGGCATTTCTAAATGATCTGAAATTTTTCCAGTATCTCCATATATCCAAATCATCACTCTACACAAAAATTCAACCCAATCCATTTAGCCATTTGAGCACAGCTTCAAAATCCCTTTTCTGGACCAAATTCTGCATTACAAAGGAAGTGTATGCAAACTATTTCCAAATGGCTTAAAACTTTTCCAGCAGGTGCTCCATCTTATCTCTTTCCCCTGTGACAACCTGGACAGCTCATTGGCACCTCTGTTTGACCACAACATCCTGTCCAAGTTTCTGTCCATAAACTGTTTTGGATCAGCTCGACTACTCTAGAGCCATCCTGGTCCATCCAGTGATCGACCTCATCTATTTGAGCAGCAAGGGAGTTGTTTGACAAGATTGGACAGGAAGGAGAGTGCCAGAGCTTGTAGTGCACATGGTGACCACGCGGCGGCCGTGCAGAAACGGCGCTCTGGGTACTATCCTCGTCGGCCAGCTCGCTCCGGCCAGCCTCCGCTCGTCCGGGCATGTCCCACGGCTCTGCACCGTCCACGTACACCTTCTCCAGCACTTTCCCCCTTCGTTTACTTCCTCCCCACGCCACGGCGAGCCCCGCCACCGCACTGTCCCGCCCGTGACTCACCGTCGTCCTCCCCTCCGTTGTCCTCTTCCTCCCCGAGTCTTCTCGAGCACGCCAGCGCAGCCCCGTCCTCATCCGCGCGTCAGGTCGGCGCCAACCGGCGCTGGCCACCTCGCCGGAGCTCCAGTACGCGGATAAGAAGGCCACGGCGGCCGAGCTTATCTGGCGAGCTCCCGCGGCTATAAATAGCCCTCCCCACATCGTCTCGAGCTCACCAACCTCCTCCTTTGCTCCTTTAGTCCACCCCCATGCCCGAGCCCAACCAAAGCCCTCACCGGAACGCTCGAATTTCCGGCGAGCCTCACCCACTGTCCCGCCTCCAATCCCGGCGTCCGAGCACCCCCACGCCGCCTCCTACCCGCTGCGGGATGCGCCACTCTTCCACGAGCTCGCCCATGCCCTCGCCTTCCCCTATGACCCACCGTAGCCCACCCATTCGCCGGAGCTGTCGCGGCTCTGCCGCCACCGCAGCGCCTCACTCCGGCCATCCCCGAAGCCGGGACCACCACCATCAAACGCGGGAGGCAGCCGCGAGGCCATCCGCACCGCCGGCTGAGCCCGCCGTGCCCTGCTTCGCCGGAGTCAGCCACGGCCGGGCCGCCCCTCTGTTCGGTAGAGGGAAGACGAAGACCCTGCCGCGGGGCCCTTTTGCCAGTGGCTCGACCCCCTCCCTCCGTTTTTTTTAAATGGAGCAGCAGCGCAGGTGGGCCGACCCAGCAACAGCAGCGGCTGCGCGGCTCAGCCAGCGCCCAGGCGCCGGTCGCTTTCGGCCCAAGGCAGCCCATGTGCACAGTGCAATTTAGTCTTTTCCGCCGAAATAATTTGCTGAGGACTCGTTTGCAAATAAACTATTTGCAGATTGGTCCCTGGCAGTCAACCGTCAATATATTTTCATCCGTAACTCCGATACAGGTGAATCCAAAGCCCACTTTCTTAGTTCATCGAGCCCGTTCCGATGGTATCATTTTCAAGAGGTTGACACTTCCTGAAAATACCCATTTTGCCCCTGCCCTATATCCAGCCTCTCCAAGAGAGAAACCTTTCCGGCGAATTCTTACGCGAGGTGATCGCACTTCTCTCTGGTGCATTCATCGAACCCCAGGCAAGCCGACCATCTGATATATGCCCTAAAGCATTGCTCTGTGTTATTCTTGTGTGTTTAATTAATGTATATGCCCGTGTTAGAAATATTTAAACTCCTGATAGTTGGTATTACTATTTGCATTACTTGCTAATGCTCATCACATTATTGCACTAGTGACTCGTATGTGACAATATGGAGATAGGTTGTTTTGTTTTCATCATGCATTATTGTTGTTATTGCAATGATAAAGAAGGTGACATAATAACAACAATCTCCTTCGTCGGCTGGATCGAGTCATAGTGCCACCGAACCGAGCTCATCAGTGCAGCCACATTTGCCTTTATGGGAAGGCCCTAGCTTGGTCTATTGTCGTGCCTCTTGTCGGTACCACCAAAGAGGGGGGATTATGCATGCGTGCTACCCTGGCCCGGTAGGCGGCGATAATCCTGTGAGCCCAGTTTATGGTTATGTGCACAGGTCCCCGTTTGGGACAGTTTTGTTTGGCCACGACGGTGGCAGGTGTCAGGAGTCACACAGGGGCCACCCAGGACTTGACCCTGGGATGGTATGATTGTCGGTGGGGCCGTAAGAGTGCCGGGCAATAGACAAGTTTTGTTGGAGCAGCACCGGTCCACCCGAATGGGAGCATGAGGCCAGGAGCTGCATAGTGTGGGTAAAGTGTGCAACCTCTGCAGAGTGTAAATCCATTCGAATAGCCACGTCCTCGGTCATGGGACACAGTTCGTACTAGGTCACACTATTTGGTCTGTGTCGAGTCTGGAGGAATAAACTATATAATGTTGTTACCAAGAATGAACCAGAGAATGGTAAGGTTTGTCAGAATTGCAGTACAGAGACATGGATATCAGATGATGTCAGGGGAAATAAATGCTAGCCATGCGATGGCTATGAAAGAGATGGTCGAATGACCAAAGAATTTGGATTTGAATTGGACTTGAATCGGACTTGGATTGGGTCATGAGAGTATTTGGAATATGAATACATTACTTGATATGCTTTATCTTCGTCATATTGCAGTTACTTGGTAGTTATCATGCTAGATAATCCTGCTATGACATGATGATTAATGCTGCTAGATGATTAATCTTGCTAGATAATCCGATCATAATGTGATGGTTAATACTATTAAGATAACAAGTGTATGCTTGAATGCCATGGATTGCATTGCTTGGTGTATATGTTGGTTTGGTTTGCTTGCGAGTACATTCAAAAGTACTCAGCGGCCTTCAATGTGGCGACGTTCACCTAAGGATCCGATGTCCACTAGCGAGGAGCCGGAGAGTTCGCGGGCTAGAAGAGTAACCCAGCCAGATCCCTGTGGATTGGAGCCGCACCAGGACCATGCTGCCTTAGATAGAGCTTTTCCGCTGCCATTCCCCTTGTAATATACCATGTAAGACTTATATATCCATTAATGGAAATGCCTGTGTTCATGATACTTGCTGTAAACGCGCATGCCAGAGTGATTTTCCTAGGCTGGTGTGTGCAGCGACCGTCTGGCTACAGTGGTAATCAGGCGGGGTGCCACACTGGAGCCCTTATACTGCAAAATAAATGCCTTGACTGCACATGGCCTTACTGGCGTTGATCTGGCCCAGACTTGGGTAGAGTGGCGTATCCAACCACTGAGCCTGAGGACCCGTCTTATGCCCACTTACTCTGGCGAGCCGGAAGATTCACTCCGATTTAACCGGGTCAACCTCCAGGAGAAGGAGGTCATAAAATTTGGCAAGAGGCTACTTGGTGAAACGAGAGAGGACATTAAGCTTGTGGGACTTGCTCCCTTCTACATGAATAACCCGGCACCCGAGGTAACCGTCTTTTATTGCTCTTCATCTTGTCCATGCTGTTTTACCTTCATCTTAATTTTATCAACCCATCATGGTACAGGAAAATGCTGACTGGTGGCGGGTCGAACTTCAGGAAAACCCAGAAGACGATGAAGACCAAGAGGTAGAACTTGACTCCCTTGGCCGTCTGTTTAACCAACTTGCTGACGCCACCTCTTCACTGGAATAGGCTGAAACCAGTCACGCCAGCGAGCCATAGGTAACACTGATCTCTTCAGATTTTGACTCACCGATACCCGTTTGAAAGAAATTCCGGTTTGCAATCCAAAAAGTTCCATTTTCACATCGAGATGCTCACTTAGACCCACAATTTTCTTTGAAGAAAGCGCAGCACACAGGGACTTCTAAATGGAAGACCCCAAAGCAGTGAAGGAGAGCTGAGCGGCGGGTTAGACAATGAGCTGCCAGCACGGAGAGCACGGACAGAGGCGCCACTCAGCCCAACTCCCTCTCTTCCCCACGCCGGTCGTTTCAAAGAGCCCCTGCATTTGAACGACTCGGCATATCTAACATCTCCCTCTTCTGACGAATCAAGCGCCACTCAGGCGCCAGCCTTTAACATCAATCTTGGGTAAACAACCTGATTACTCATGTTTGATACAAAGGATTCTTGCTCTTATCCTTTAACTGAATGACTCTTTGTTCCTTGTATAGTGCGAAGGCCATTAAAAAGAAGACCGCCGCCTGGTCGTCTGACCCTGTCGTTCAAACAGGTCCTTCTCAGGAAGACGCAGCGGCTAACCCGGATATTCTGGATGAGCCGGCTTTCCAGAACGACCCGCCGCCTCAGGACACTACCATGAGCCCGGCTCACGCTTCTCCTCCTTCTGCCAATCAGGAGAAGGAAAACTTAATTGAGGAGCAGCTTGCTGAGAAAGGTCAAGATGAAATAATGGTGACTGGTGAACAGCTGAAAGCTCCACCAGGAACCTCTACTATCTTAGCAAAGATTCCTGCCAAGGTTTAGCCACCCATCAAGAATAAAGGGAAGGCGGCTCTCATTATCCAATCTTTTGAAGAACAAGACATCAACATGCTGCATCAGTCTGTGATAACCTGGCTGTCTGAGAGCCGGGATACTGAAATCGCCATGGTGACTTCCCTAAAACGGAAGTATGAGGTAACTTTCTGTCTCCTGACTTAATATGCCCATATTATATGCAGCCCCCAAGGGCCGGGTCATTATACCATGATGATCAGGGACTTGTATGTTGTGATCAACCTGTAGCCCCCAAGGGTTGGCTCATCATAATATGATGTGCCGGGTCTCTGCATGTAGGGTACATAGAACAAACTATGCATTAGCCCCCAAGTGCCATGTGGCATGCCCGCATCCTCATGGGACTTTGTTGTGTTTGAGAAAACGCTGATAAGTGTAGCCCCCAAGGGCCGGGTCGACCAGAATGGCGGCTCGGGACTGATGATATACTGTCTGACTGAATACTGTTATGCAGGACATGCTGAACCATGCTGAGATCCAAGCATCCTACTTCCAAAGGGAAGCAAAGAGAGAGAAAAAACTTCGTGAAAGAGTGGAAGAATCATCTTCAGAAGCCAACAAGTCTTTGCGCCTTGTGAGAAGTACTCTAAAGAATGCTGAGGCGGCGTTTTAAGAGGAAAGATCCATCTTGGTGAAGTGTGCAGAAGAAGCAGAAGCAAAACTTAAGCCGGCGACCCAAGAGCTAGCGACATTGAAAAACCATATCACCAGCATGTGCAACGCCATCTTTGGTATGCAGTAAATTCATAAGCTGCCAAACATGCTGTGTTGCAAAATACCACGCTAACCGGACTAACTTATCTTTCTCTTCTTGCTGGCCGAAAAACTCATAACCAAGCTGAACAGCCATTGGTGAAGCTGAAAGCCGCCTACACTTTCACCGAACAACTATACATAGGCGGCGCACGCTGCATTATGGCCGTCAAAAACACCAAGGCCCCACCCCACCTGATTGCAGATATGCTGAAGGAACTATCAGTGGTTCCCAAATGGTCTGAAGAGTGGAAGAAGGCGGCTTGCCGTGCTGGGGCCCTGACAGTGTTTGCTCGTGCCAAAGCATATGTGCCGGAATTGGATGTGGCTCAAGTTGTCGGTGGTTATCCAAAGTTTAATGTTGATGATTCACCTTTCACCAAGAAGGATTTCTAGCAATGCATAAAAGAAACCCGGTTGCCGCCACAGCGATTGCAGAAGAGATGGATCTGTCCAAGTATCAAGCCAGATACTCTGAAGGCAACGAACGGAATGAGCTGCTGAACCCTCAGCCGGTCGCTCTTACTCGTACACATAAGCCATCTTTTGCCCCTGACATCGACCCTTCCTCTGTGATAACCGCCGATGCAATGTTTGAAGCGTTGCGCTCAATCCAGTGGTCGACCGGCGAATCAACAAGTCAGGAAGAGGCAGGGGATGACGACGATCACGAAGAGCCGGGACATGGCGCTCCTTCAACCTCCGACGCCAATCCTAACCTGACAACATAGAAAACCGGCTCTTTATTTATTGCAGCTAAACTTGGAAACTTTTGTTGTGTCCGTAGCCCGGTGGGCGGCTTGTAATAGTTTTGTATCCAGAAACTTTTGCTGGTACAAGTGCCATCGTGCACTTGCTGCTTTTTTATTGCTTGTATAAACTTGTTGCTTGCAATGACAAGTCTTTTGCTGCTCAGAATACGAGCATAGAATCAGCTGCGTTAATTACGAGCTCACACCAGTGGTGTGTTAAGAAAAAATAACCCGTCAAGCCTTGCTATCAGATAAAGAAAAGTGATTGTAATGCAGAATATATGAAAACAAGGACTATGCATGCATGCAAGAAGTAACAATAATGCAAAACATGAATTTTAAATTGCCGGCTTACGCAGCACGACATGAAGACCGACCTTTTTAGGCACAAGTCTAATTTGCTTTTATGAAGCAGGCACTTTCACTACAGGAATCAGCTAATTTGCCGTCTGCCATAGCAGACGGCAAAGGACCAGGACACCGACGGCAAACGTCTTTGCCGTCTGCCACAGATGGCAAACACTGCCGGCACTGAAAGTCATGGTAATGACTTTGTTTGCCGTCTGCATAAAAACAGCTGACGGCAAAGAAGTTTGCCGTCCGCTTTCCTGGCCAAGCTGACAGCAAAGATCATGGACGGCAAAGAATAGCGGTTAGCCCCGTTAGGTGGCTAACGGCAGACTTTGCCATCTGCCGGCGGACGGCAAACTTTGCCGTCAGCCATATGACGTCAGCAGACCCGTGGCTAACCGTCACTTCTGCTTAGTCTTTGCCCATTTCCAGGCTGGTCTTTGCCGTCTGCTGGCAGACAGCGGAATGACCAAATGGTCAGACCTGATGCTCCCAGGTTGAACAGGTTGCAGCCACATGGCACCTTTGTCATCCGCCTACCGACGGCAAAGGTCTTTGCCGTCTGCTGGCAGACGGCAAAGTGCCTGTATTGTTACTGTTTTGTCTGTTTTCTATTATATCCCTGCATTTTCCAAAGACATATATGATATATATAGTTTCAACCTCAAGCATAGCCCATGTATCCAACATCTAGCAGTCCATCGAATGCAAGAGAACACATAGGGTATTAAAAGATCCAATACATACATAGTTTCATGGAGTTCATCCATATATACATACATAGTTTCACATTGTTCATCAATACAAATCAAAACAAAAACTAAACACTAGCAGTCCATCAATGCCTGCTTCCATGAAGTGAATCAACCCTGCAAAAATGGGAGTAAGAAAGTTAGAAGAAGAAGAAGAAGAAGAAGAAGAAGAAGAAGACTAGAAGAAGAAGAAGACTTGAAGAAGAAGAAGAAGAAGAAGACTAGAAGAAGAAGAAGACTTGAAGAAGAAGAAGAAGAAGAAGAAGAAGAAGACTAGAAGAAGAAGAAGAAGAAGAAGAAGAAGACTAGAAGAAGAAGAACAAGAAGAAAGAAACAAGAAGAATAAGAATAAGAAAAAGGAGTAGAAGATGGAGAAAAAGAAAGAAGAGAAAAAGGAAGAATAAGAATATATTTTCTTCTTCTTCTCTCTTTTTCTCATCTTTCTTCTCTTCTATCTTTTTATCCTTTTCCTTCTCATTCTTCTTCTTTTATTCTTTCTTTTTCTTCTTCTATTCTTTCTTTTTCTCCTCTTCCTTGTTTTTCTTCTTCTTATTCCTTATTTGTGTCATTTTAGAGCCAACTTAGGTAATTATGCCATTTTTGAGCTAACTAAGCTTATTATGTCAATTTGGAGGAAAATAAGGTAAGTATAGGTCATTTTTGTGCTAACCTAGGTAATTATGCCATTTTTGAGCTAACTTAGGTAAGTATAGGTCATTTTGGAGCTAACTTAGGTAATTATGTCATTTTGGAGGAAAATAAGCTAAGTATATGACATTTATGAGCTAACCAAGGTTATTATGCCATTTTTGAAATGAATAAGCTAATTATGTCATAAATGAACTAAATAAGCTAATTATCTCATTTTGGAGGATAATTAGCTAAGTATGTCTTTTTCGGGGAAAATAAGCTAAGTATGTGGCATAATAGGGCTAACAAGCATGTAGGAAGCTAAGTATGCATTTGTTAAGCAAAAATGGGAGAAAGAAAGTTAGAAGAAGAAGAAGAAGAAGACTAGAAGAAGAAGAAGAAGAAGAAGAAGAAAGAGAAGAAGAAGAAGAAGAAGAAGAAGAAGAAGAAGAAGAATAAGAAGGAATAGAAGATGGAGAAAAAGAAAGAAGAGAAAAAGGAAGAATAAGAATATATTTTCTTCTTCTTCTCTCTTTTTCTCATCTTTCTTCTCTTCTATCTTTTTATCCTTTTCCTTCTCATTCTTCTTCTTTTATTCTTTCTTTTTCTTCTTCTATTCTTTCTTTTTCTCCTCTTCCTTGTTTTTCTTCTTCTTATTCCTTATTTGTGTCATTTTAGAGCTAACTTAGGTAATTATGCCATTTTAGAGCTAACTAAGCTTATTATGTCAATTTTGGAGGAAAATAAGGTAAGTATATGACATTTATGAGCTAACCAAGGTTATTATTATGCCATTTTTGACCTAACTAAGCTAATTATGTCATAAATGAACTAAATAAGCTAGTTATGTCATTTTGGAGGATAATTAGCTAAGTATGTCTTGTTTGGGGAAAATAAGCTAAATATGTGGCATATTAGGGCTAACTAGCATGTACGAAGCTAAGTATGCATTTGTTAAGCAAAACATTAGAGAAAACTTACCGTCGTCGTCATCACGGAGGTCAAGCACCGGGGTTGCTCTGGCAGTCGCGATCACCTGGAGAAGGTTGCCCTGGAGAAGGGGTGTGCGATGCGGCTCGGGAGTTATGCTGCACCAAAGATCATTTGCAATGTCTCGTTAGCATGATGACACTCAAATGTTAAGACTAGTAACTAATGACCATTCAAATTGGATTATGGGATGGAAGTACGGGTGGAATGAAAGTACCCCTCCCGCGGGCCGCCGACGAAGTACCCGCGGAGCGCTCTAGACCCGTGCCCACCATCTGTCAACAACTGCCATGACAAAGAGTAAACGAAATTAGTACAACATAAAAAAATGAATACATGACATGAATAATAATATGTATATAATTTAAGTTGGGATGCATACAAACTAATAGTCTGGATCGTCTATATATACTTCGGGATCAATAGATGCATCATCATCATCACTATCACGCGTGTCATCATGAATGACGTGCTCATCGGGTTCAGCAGCATCAACATGTGGAAGGCCTTTCTGTAATCGATCAAGCATTGACAGGTCATCCGCAGCAGTAACCTATTCTTGTTTCGGCTCTTCTTTTTCCGGCTCGGAGGTGAAGTCGGATTCACTGTCGCTGTCTACTTCCATGTTCTGGGGTGAAGTAGAGCGGTTCTTGAAACATTTTTTGGAAAGACGTGTTTCTTGGAAGAATTCTCCTTCATATGTGTCTGGGTTAATGTGAGGTTCATAATCCTCTTCATTGGGGGGAGGTGGTCTAACATGTGGCGGCACTTCATAAACGACATCCCAACCATTCAGATTTGCATTAGTTTGGCAGGCCCACGGTAGATAGAAAACTTGGGTCGCCTGTTGAGCCGTAATATAGACATCGGGAACATCTAAATGGGTGCTTTGTTTGATTTCGACTAGCCCTATATGTTCATGAGTCCTTCTAGTCTCCTTCGGCTGGAACCAATAACATTTGAAGACTACGACGTTCGGTGGGTTTTCACCATAGAATAGAAGTTCATAAATTGCTTCAACTCTTCCATAATACTCGGTACCTCCTTCGCCGATAGCAGAGACACCACAATTTGTAGATTTTCGGTCGGCCATAGATAGCTCTTTGCCAAAGGTACGAAAGCGATACCCGTTGATGTCGTATTTCTCAAATGAACGGACCTTATAGTCAAAACCATTAGCGGCTTGTCTCAATTCGGCGTCCATAGACTCTGAATTAGCCTACAAAAGTTTAATACGAAAGGATTGTTGCATTAGCCGCAACTTAGACCAAGAAATGAAATGGTCTATTAATGGTAATTACCGTTTGTTTGAACCAAGAGATGAAACCGGGATAGCCGCCTCCATGCTTTGCCAAAATCTCATACTCTTCAATGGAATCCTTTTGGATCACCGCTCCATCCGAGAATTTGGCGACGTATCGACTGTATCAAATATCCGGGAATAAGAGCAGTTCAAAGGAATTAGAAGTTGCGAAACAATGTACCGAGAACTTACTCGATGTACGGCCGCACTTCTGTTAGGTTGTTGAAGATATACAATGAAATGGTCCGCCATTCTTCGACATCCAACATCATTGTATTCGAAGCATCGGCTGGTGCGAGCTTCCCTTTGAATAGGCTGAGGTTGGATCCACCTTTTTTAGGGTCGCCAGCATTGTACCGAGGCATCGGATTATGCAAATGACGATTTTTGGCTTCGTAGTGTGCTGTCACGAAGTTTGCCGCCTCCTCAGTAATGAATGCCTCGGCCATCGATGCTTCAATTCTACGTTTATTTTTACATTTTGCTCGAAGCATCTTCTGCATCCTCTCAGTTGCATAGAACCAACGATTTTACACGCCCCCCCCCCCCAATCTTGCCTCGGTCGGGAGATGTAAAATCAAATGCTGCATTGGATTAAAGAAGCCCGGTGGAAAGATCATCTCTAACTTGCAGAGCAACTTCGGCGCCAACTTTTCCATGTCATCTATCACGGCAGGCGATAGTTCTTTCGCACAAAGAACACGGAAGAAATAGCTCAGCTCTGCCAGTACTAGCCATTCATCCTCAGGGATAAAGCCATGCAACATCACTGGCATTACCCGCTCAAGCCATATGTGCCAATCATGACTCTTGAGACCAAATATTTTCAATTTTTCAAGACTCGCTCCCCTCTTTAGATTCGCTGCATACCCATGGGGGAACATCAACTGCATTTTCACCCACAAGATAATTTCCCTCATAGCTGGCCTTCCAAGATTGAACCAGGCCTTTGGCTTCGTCCAGTTCTACTTTCCTTTCGGTTGTCGCATGTTTTGTAACGGTCTATCACATAGAGTCTGCAGATCGACTCTAGCCTTAGTATTATCCTTTGACTTCCCATCTATGCCAAACAATGTACCAAAAAGGGCCTCGCCAATATTCTTTTCAATGTGCATCACGTCGATGTTGTGTGGAAGAAGGAGGTCTTTGAAGTAAGGCAGATCCCACAAGCATGTCTTGTGAGTCCAGGCGTGTTCTGAATTATACCCCTTGAAATACCCTGGACGCTCTGGATCAGGCTCGAGAGCGTTTAACTGATCCAGGGTCTGTTGGCCAGTCAACGCAGGTGGTGCAGAGTTTTTGATAACCCTACCTTTGGTGAAGTTCTTCTTGTCTTTTCTGGACTGCAAACACTGCCAGCACTGAAAGTCATGGTAATGACTTTGTTTGCCATCTGCGTAAAAACAGCTGACGGCAAAGAAGTTTGCCGTCCGCTTTCCTAGCCAAGCTGATGGCAAAGATCATGGATGGCAAAGAATAGCGGTTAGCCCCGTTAGGTGGCTAACGGCAGACTTTGCCGTCTGCCGGCGGACGGCAAAATTTGCCGTCAACCATATGACGTCAGCAGACTCGTGGCTAACCGTCACTTCTGCTTAGTCTTTGCCGTCTGCCAGGCTAGTCTTTGTCGTCTGCTGGGGCACTAGGTTTTTCTCTGGCCATTTGCAAATGCGGCTTTCACAAACCCCTTGGTTTTTGTTAACCATTCATTGCTCATGTCTTCCTGACTAGTGTGACCGGTGTACATCCACGCATGATCACTCATCTTGCCTACCTACTAAACACCCAAGAAATATATATATAATTCATCATATATATTCATCAGTTAATGAAGTTTGTCAATTTTTATTACGTCCATGCAACCTACACGCTAATAGGTAAAGATAGGTCGTAATCCCACCCGAGTATGTGTAGATTGGGTTCGTTTTCCCATGCTCTGCTCCGGATCTGACGCAAAATTTCGGTAGCACCTCCCCGCTGTTCTCCTGATACACGTCTCGGCAATAAACAGAGAGGATGTGTACCTGGAGAACAACAGCGAGGCACTGACGAAATTCTGCATCGGATCCAGAGCAGAGCATGGGAAAACGAACCCAATCTACACATACTTGGGATGTCCATGGATAACATGGACAATTCGAAAGGATGGCGGTTATAAATATGCAAAGACATGCATATTTATAGACGCCGCCCTTTCGAACGGGAGACGCATACTGGTCACGCATACTGATGATTGAAGACACCTATAGCTAGCAAGTTTCATCGGCACGAAGACCGGAACAGAGAAAATTAAGGGGGGAGGAGGAGATGTCATTTGTGCTCACCCACGAACGCAGGGGAGCTCGTCAAACGCATGGGGAGGTCGTCGAACACCAGACCCTCGCATCGACGAAACAACTGCACATTTAAATCCACCCGATCAACACGAATATTCAATCCCGATAAAAAATCTATATATATATAACTACTTTTCTATTTTTTTTCTATTCTCCTCTATTCCTTCTTCTTCTCCTCTTTTTCTTCTTCTTCAGACCATCTTCTGTTTTTCCTCTTCTTCTCCTCTTCTCCTCTTTTTCTTCTTCTTCCTATACTTCTCCTCTTCTTCTTCTCCTCTTCTTCTTCTCCTTCTTCTTCTTCTTTTCTTCTCCTCCTCTTCTTCTTCTTCTTCTTTTCTTCTCCTCCTCTTCTTCTTCTTCTTCTTCTTCCTTCTTTTTTTTTCATCTTTCTTCTTCTTCTTCTAATTATCTAAACCTAAACCTAAACCTAAACCTAAACCTAGCACTAACCTAAACCTAGCACTAATTAACCTAAACCTAAACAGCAAAAAACAGAAGAAAAAAAAAGCTCACCTTGGAGGAGGGCCGCGGTGGTGGAGGAGGGCCGGCGCAGGGAGGAAGGCGGCGCCGCGATGGTGGAGAAGGGCCGTGGGGAGGGGGGGCGGCGCCGCGGCCTGGCTCCGGCGGTGGGGCGTCACGGGGCTCGCCGCGGCTTGGCTCCGGCGGTGGGGCGGCCGGTGTGTGCGAGGGCGAGCGGCAGGGCAGGTGGCGCGGGCGACGGCGCGGATGGCGAGCAGGGAGGCAGCCGCGGGCGGCGGGCAGGGCGGCCGGCGCGGGAGGTGGGTAGGGCGGGGCTGGGGCGGCGGGTGGGGTGGGTGAGGTGGGGGAGAGAGAGAGGGGGGTTACGGCCGTTAGATAGGCATCCTCTTTGCCGTCTGCAAGCAGACGGCAAAGAGCAAAAAAGCGGACGGCAAAGAGCAAGCGGACGGCATCTAGCCCGTTCATCTGACCTAGCCAGCTCCACGGTCCAGTGGGGCCCAGCTGGTCTCTTTGTCGTCTGCCTTTAAGCCCTTTGCCGTCCGCTGGCAGACGGCAAAGAATGCACTGATGGCAAGCTATATCTTTGCCATGAGTCCGCTCTTTGCCGTCTGCTTTTTGTAAGCGGACGACAAATACCTTCTGTGTCGTCCGCTAGCAGACGGCAAAGAACTGGCTGATGGCAAATTCTTTGATTCCAGTAGTGTTTGGCCTTTTGGTTTATCCTTGCTTTCTGAAAGCCGGCTCTCACATGACCAACAAACGTTTTAACTCTGATGAATTCAGGGTCACCTTTGTGATTGATTCATCAGGTGTATGCCGAGTCACCTTTTTGGAGTAACATCTTGCTGACAGGTAGGTTTAACCAAGTTTTGGCATTTTGTCGGGTTAAAGGGTTTTGTAAGCTAAACTCGATGAGTTGGAAGCCCCCAAGTAACCAATGATCAACCGATAAACACTCAACACACAATTTTGAGGCGAAACGACGAACTCTCTTATACAGAGCTGTCGGTCTTTATTTCATTGATCAAAATATGTATATACATGATAGAAGGTATGTACAAAAGATATGACCCAGTATATGACTTAGGTGTAGTATGGCCAGAGATGGGCAATGTTCCAGGGCCGGCTTCCCTCCTCTTCAGAGGTACGTGATTTATCTGCCTCACGTATATCAACTAGGTAGTATGACCCATTGTTGAGATTCTTGCTGACCACAAAGGGCCCTTCCCAAGGCGGTGAAAGCTTATGCCTGCCTGTCTGGTCTTGTATCAGACGGAGCACTAAGTCACCTTCCTAAAAGGTACGGCTTCGAACTCTACGGTTGTGATAGCGACGTAGGTCTTGTTGATAAATTGCTAATCAGAACGCGACAAGTTCGCGTTCTTCCTCCAGAGCATCAAGAGCATCTTGGCGAGCTTGCTCATTATCTGATTCCACATAAGCCGCCACTCGAGGGGAGTCATGACGAATATCGCTTGGAAGTACAGCTTCTGCACCATAGACCAGGAAAAACGGCGTATAGCCTGTTGACCTGTTGGGAGTAGTCCGTATGCTCCAAAGTACTGTAGGTAACTCTTCTTCCCAGCAACCCAGCATGCATTGTAAAGGCACCATGAGTCGGGGTTTGATTCCGCGCAGCAATTCCTGGTTAGCCCTTTCTGCCTGCCCGTTGGACTGAGGATGCGCAACCGATGCTAAATCAAGCCGGATGTGCTCCTGTTGACAGAACTGTTTCATGACTCCTTTGGAAAGATTGGTTCCATTGTCTGTGATGATACTGTGTGGGTAGCCGAAGCGATATATCAACTTTTTCAAAAACTTAACGGCTGTAGCAGCATCACAACGACTGACCGGTTCTGCTTCCACCCACTTGGTGAATTTGTCCACAGCTACCAATAAGTGAGTATGTTTATTTTTAGAGCGTTTAAAGGGTCCAACCATGTCAAGCCCCCAGACTGCAAAAGGCCAAGTTATTGGAATCATCCTCAACTCTTGAGCTGGCACATGAGCCTGGCGAGCATACTTCTAGCAACCATCACATTTGCGCACAATATCTTCTGCATCGGCGTGAGCTGTGAGCCAGTAAAACCCGTGCTAGAAAGCTTTCGCGACGAGTGATCTTGAGCCGGCATGATGACCACAACCGCCAGAATGAATCTCATTGAGAATTGCACGGCCTTCCTCAGGTGAAACACAACGCTGAAAAACACCAGTGACACTTCGTCGATGCAACTCGCCATTGATGATAGTCATAGACTTGGATCGTCTGATGATCTGTCGAGCGATGATTTCTTCTGCTGGAAGCTCTCCTCGGCTTAGATAAGCCAAGTAAGGAATTGTCCAATCAGGTATAGGATGAACAATAGCCACTAGAGCCGCCTCTGGGTCAGGAATAGCCAAGTCTTCCTCCGTTGGCAACTTGACAGACGGGTTATGCAAGACATCCAGAAAAACATTGGGTGGCACCGGCTTCCGCTGAGAACCCAAGCGAGACAGTGCATCTGCTGCCTTGTTCTGCCAGCGATCGATGTGATCAACTTGATAACCCTTGAAGTGTCCAGCAATATTAGTGACCGCATGCCGATAAGCCTCCATAAGGGGATCCTTGGAGTCCCATGTGCCAGAAACCTGCTGGGCCACCAAATCTGAGTCGCCCAAACACCTGACCCGGCTCAAGTTCATCTCCTTGGCCATTCGGAGTCCATGAAGCAATGCCTCATATTCTGCTGCATTGTTAGTACATGGGAACATAAGTCTTAAAACATAACAGAAGTTATCTCCTCGTGGGGAAGTTATCACAACTCCAGCCCCCGAGCCTTCGAGCTGCCTTGAGCTGTCGAAATGTATGGACCAATACGTCGTGTCGGGCTTCTCTTCGGGAGCCTGTAACTCTGTCCAATCATTGATGAAATCCACCAAAGCCTGAGATTTGATTGATGTGCGAGGCACATATTTGAGATGATGTGGACCAAGCTCGATGGCCCACTTAGCAACCCGGCCCGTGGCTTCCCGGTTCTGGATTATGTCCCCAAGAGGTGCTGAACTGACCACAGTGATTGGATGCTCGTGGAAGTAATGCTTCAGCTTGCGACTAGCCATGAACACTCCATAGACTAGTTTCTGCCAATGCGGATATTGCTGCTTGGACTCCATTAACACTTCACTGATATAATACATAGGGCGCTGAACTGGGTATTCCTTGCGCTCTACAACAACTGCAACACTTACAACCTTGTTGTTAGCGGCAATATATAACAGCATAGGTTTCTTCTCATGAGGAGCAGCAAGGACAGGCGGCTCAGACAACTGTTTTTTGAGGGCTTCAAAAGCCTTATCTGCAGCATCACTCCAAACAAAGTCATCTAATTTCCTGAGTAGTTGATACAGCAGAATTGCCTTCTCCCCGAGCCGGCTTATGAATCGGCTAAATGCCGCAACCTGCCCAGCCAGCTTTTGCATAGCGTTAAGGTTTGCCGGCTTAGCCAGGGTCGTGATTGCCTTGATCTTTTCCTGGTTAGCTTCAATGCCACGCTCAGAAATAAGAAATCCCAGTAGCTTTCCTGCAGGGACGCCGAAGACACACTTCTCCGGGTTAATTTTCATCTGGTAGACGCGGAGATTGTCAAATGTTTCCTTAAGATCCTCCAACAAGGTTTCTTTCTTGCGGGATTTAACCACAATGTCATCAACATATGCGTGGATGTTCCGCCCAATTTGCTTGTGGAAACAACTTTGGACATAACGCTGATAAGTCGCCTGTGCACACTTCAGACCAAACGGCATGGTCGTATAACAAAAAGCTCCAAAGGGTGTGATGAAAGCCGTCTTTTCCTGGTCCTCCTACTTCATCTTGATCTGATGATAACCAGAGTAAGCATCCAGAAAGCATAAACACTCACAACCCGCTGTAGCATCAATGATCTGGTCAATATGGGGCAAGGCAAAGGGGTCACTAGGACAAGCCTTACTTAGGTCTGTGTAATCAACACACATCCGCCAAGTCCCGTTTTTCTTCAGAACAAGCACCGGGTTGGCTAACCACTCAGGATGGAAGACTTCAACAATGAAGCCGGCAGCTAGGAGCCGGGCCACCTCCTCACCAATAGCTTTCCGCCTCTCTTCATTAAAGCGACGGAGATACTGGAGAACTGGCTTAAACTTAGGATCCACATTGAGGGAGTGCTCAGCGAGTTCTCTTGGTACACCTGGCATGTCAGAAGGTTTCCATGCAAAGATGTCCCGGTTCTCATGGATGAACTCGATGAGCGCGCTTTCCTATTTCGGATCCATATTCGCCCCTATGGTGAACTGCTCAGAAGAATTACCCGGGGTGAAATCAACTTGCTTGGTGTCCATGGCCGACTTAAATTTGAGCAAAGGGTCTGACTCCGTCGTTGGCTTCTTCAGAGAGGTCCTGTCAGCCGGGTCAACGTTATCCTTATAATACCACAATTCTTCTGCAGCGCAAGCCGTCTCGGCATATGCTGCATCTCCTTCCTCGCACTCGAGCGCAATTTTCCGATTGCCTTCAACTGTGATGGTTCCCCTCGGCCCTGGCATCTTTAACTTCAGATAAACATAGCATGGTCGCGCCATGAACCGTGCATAAGCCGGCCTACCAAATAGAGCATGGTACAGGCTTTTCAACTTGAGTACCTCAAAGGATAGAAATTCAGAACGGTAGTTATCCTCTGAGCCGAAGGCTACCTCTAGGGATATTCTGCCCACGGGATAGGCTGACTTGCCAGGGGTGATGCCGTGAAAAACTATGGAGGACGGAGTCAACTGCTTATCAGACAGATTCATCCGTCTAAAAGTATCATAATACAATATATTAATGCTGCTGCCACCGTCCATGAGCACTTTGGTCAATGTATATCCGCCGACTTGTGGTGCCACCACCAGAGCTAAATGACCGGGGTGATCAAGGAGCATTGGATGATCCGCCCAACTCCAAGTAACCGGCTTCTCTGACCAATTGAGATAGTACGTGGCTGCCGGCTCAACCAAGTTGGTGGCTCGCCGCTGTACCTTCCTATCATGCTTGCAGGTACTGGTGGTGAAAACATGATATTGCCCACTATTCAACGGCTTCGGATTGCTCTGAAATCCTGACTGGCCGGCTTGATGCTGATTTCCTTGGTTGTTCCACTGATTGCTGCCTCCAGTATTGACAGCCCCCTGAAACCCGGCATTCTGCCTATTGTTCCCTTGGAACCCGGGGCCTGCAAAGGGCCCGTGTGAGCCGGCTCCCTGGAAGCCAGGTACCTGATTGCCAGGTTGTCCGCCGTTGCCGCCGCCGTTGTGATGATTCTGGACGATCCGTTTGGAGAACTCTTGCATGATGTAGCAATTTTCCCAGGAGTGGCTAGACGGCTTTCCATTGAAACTGTGCTTTGGACATGGACCTTTGAGAGCCTCCTCGAAGCTGAGAGGGCAATTACCGGAAGACTGCCTCCTAGAACCATTGTTCTAACGCTGATTTTTGTTACCTGTATTTGTATTTGCCACCAGATCAGAGCCACTTTCATAACCTTTGCGTTTACCGCCGTTGTTGTTTTGCCCATTGCCATTGTTCTGCTGGTGACCCTTGCCACCGTTTTTCTTGCCCTTACCGGATTTTTCCTCATCAGACGGCAGATCCTTTGTATTATCTGATTCAGCATACCGGGTTAAGACATCCATGAGATCGCCCATATCTTGGGCCTTTCTCTTGAGTCGCCCTAATTTCTGGACCAGGGGCTGAAACTTGCATGTGCGTTCCAGAACAAGCACTGCCTGTGCAGCCGAGATGCTATTTGAACTATGTATAACTTCCGCAACCCGGCGAGCCCAATGATGCGCCGACTCATCCTCACGCTGAACACAATGTTTGAGATCAACAATTGTGGTTGGCCTTTTGCATGTTCCCTGGAAATTCTTGATGAAGCGCTCCTTCAGTTCCTACCATGTGTTGATAGAATTCACCGGCAGATTTTTCAACCAAGTGCGTGCGGGACCTTCCAACATGAGAGGCAGATAACGTGCACACACTGACTCACTCGCTCCCAACAGATCCATTGCCAACTCGTAACTCTTGATCCACTCGGTCGGCCCCAGATTCGCTGTATAATTAGGAACCTTGCAAGGACCTTTGAAATCTGGGGGCATGCGTGCATCTCGCAGCGCCGAGACTAGACAAGGAGTCCCGATCATGTGGCTTGATAGGCCCCCAAGCCGGCCAGCTATCTGGGTTGCGGTGGGCGGGTCGTGTGCTGCAGGCTGGTTATACACTGCACGCGTGTTTTCCTCTTCCAACGCTCGTAGAGCCCGAGCAGTGTCCACAATATCATGTGCATTCAGAATCCTGGGTTGGTGCTGATTCGCCAGAAGCTGCGCGGCCCTTCTGCGGTGCACGCTGCTGGAAACTGCTGGCGACTTAGGGCGCTGGCTCCTGGTGCGGCTCTGGTGAGGGGTTGAGTGGAGCCGGTGCTGGCTATGAGAATAGTTGGCTTGCTGCACCATTGCTGTCTTAAGCATCGCGATGGCGTTCCTGGCCTTGACCTGAGCCGGACCGTCTCCCTCAATTGGGATTGCCGGCAAATTGTGAGTCACCGCCAGCATGTTGTCGACCTGGTTGGAATAGTGTCCAATTGGGGTCTGGAACCGGTGAGACGGTAGCTGCTGTTGCTGATCTGGTGTATGATGCTGAGCCGGCTCCCTCTGCTGAACTGGCTGCTGCAAAAGAGGTCCTCCCGGGGGCACAACTCCAGCCCCCGGGTTTGCCGGAGCCGGCGAATTGTCTGGTGTGGTAAACAGCTGAGTTGGCTCGATATTAGCCGGAAGGCGGCTTTGATGACGCCTTTGGTGGACGAGCTCTGACTCGGCCTGCCGGCGGCTTAAATAATGAGCCTCTTCATCCAGACGCTGTCTCTCCTCGGCAAGCCGGGCTTGCGCCTCTGCCATGCGGGTGTTTTCAGCATTGATATCCTCTTGGATCTTGGCCATCTGCTCGCGACACTTCGTGATGTTCGTCTTGCGCGCAGCTGCATTCTCTGCAGTAACCGGCTCGGCCAACTGGGCTGTCAGAGTATTCATCAAGTCCGTAAGCGCCTGTGCCCCAGTTTTTTGAGAGCCGGCAGCAGCCGCACTGGCTCCTCCTGAGCCGGCTAGGGTGAGGTTCTGCCCAGTCGCTGGATCGACCGGATCACGCATAGGATCTTGTCTACCCGCCATGTAGACCGCTGCAAAGCGAGGCGGCTCAAGGGCCTCTGGAAAGACTTCATCAGTATATCCCAGCCTTCCATTGTACAGGGGACGGATCGACTCGGTTTCTCCCATCGAGGATTCGCCGTCAGATTGAACGACCGTATCGTCTCTAGACAGGGAGTTCTCTGACAAGGCCACCCCCTGGGTGAACCCTGCGAAGACATGCTTCTGGCCGGCTTGCAGCGGGCCGGGCCTTGCCTGGCTTGGACCAGCGTGGTGAGCTGACTCGACGCCGGTGACAGCCTCCATGCTGGCAGCCAACTCTCCGACAACACCGATGAAGGTGTGGATCTTGCCAAAGGGGACCCAGTACCCGTACTCGATTGAGTCAGCGTCGGGGCCCCAGTACGAATCGTTGATGTAGAGCTTCCCGCGGCGGCTCTTCGTCATCAAGCCAACCGCGTACTTCCCGAACCCTGGGAGAGCTCTCGCTAAGAACTCAACTCCACCATGCGTAGGCCGAATGGTGGGCGTGAACAGTCATGGTTTTGACATGGCAGATGCCCTTGTGAAAGGACTTAGAGACGAGGCCATCACACAAAGGTGGAAGCTTAGCAGGGTTGATCGGGAACAAGAAGACACGAGATTACCCAGGTTCGGCCCCTCACGATCGAGGTAATAGCCTACGTCCTGCTTGATTGTATTGCTTGGATCTCAATTACAAGGGTGCGAATTCGCTAACCTAGCTCTCGAGGGATTGCAACTTAGTCTTTCCACCGTAGGTGCTCCCCTTTATATATAGGTTGAGTCCTAGGTTTACACGAGAGTCTGGGTTGTAGACTTAACCCGTATCCTACTCTTATTCTACTTATTCTCCAAGATAATCTTCCTTCTCTTATCTTTCTTCTTAAGCCGGCTGTATATCGAGCCGCCTCTTCTCACCGGGCCTCCTGTTAAGCCGGCCCGCTTGGTATCTCCAAGGCCCAGCAGTGAAATGCCCCGCAGAGCCCTTCAGCTCTATAGCCGGGTCATCTTTCTGTCGGGTCTACGCATCGAGAAATATCCCCAACAGTGGGCTTCAAAACAAAGTTTTGGGTTTTATCTAATGGACATTAGTGGAGATGGTCGTAATGAAATCCATTATTTTTTTTCGTGCATGCTATCATTTTACTAAACTATGTCACCTAAAAAAACTAAACTATGAGATGAAATATTAATTCCCAAATAAAGCATTAACAGAAAAATATGATCACAGAGAATAGTATGGCATTAATAGTTCAAACATGGAACAAACATTTCGTACATCAACAACGGCCATTCCCAAACAGTCCAGACATGGAACAAACAGTTCAGACATGGCCATTTTTCAGAAACACCTATTTTCAGGAGAACGTCTGTAAAGATCACGAAGCCATGTGTCTTTGTAGCCAAAATCACATACAGTTAATATTTCTGAAACGTGCGTGATTGACATCAGTAGAAAAATATTATCAGAAGGTAGTTTGACTAGCAAAAAAGAGACATTCAGTAGGAAAATAAGATAGAAAATCATCATATAATACTCCACGCGATCCAGTTCATTACATACGTGAAATTGAGTGAAATTCAATAATATCTCCTAAGGGCCCTTTCCCTGCTTCTGGTTAAGGACTCCCTGGTGCACACCAGCTTCCGAGCGCGGAGGGAGTTGGCCTCCTCCTCCGCCTCGCACTCCGCGGCGTGCTTTGCGGCAGCTTCCCGATAGGTATAGGCCTCCGATGAGGCGAGTGAAGATGGCGCATGCAGCCACTCCTTATCGATGGCATCCTCGATGCGATCCTGCCACCACCATGCCACTTTGAGGCGGCTCCCGCCGGTGGCCCTCATGGCGACGCAACGGTAGTATTCATTGACCTCCTTCGCGCGCGCACGCGCCTCCCGCCACAGCTCCAGCTCTTTCACCTTCCAGGCGGCCTCAGCCGCCCCCTCAGCTGCCTCTCTCTCCTTGCGCCTCTTCTCGTCCTCCTTCATGACCGCCACACGCCTAGATTTTTCCTCCAGCGCCAAGGCCTTCCACTCACAGAGGTCAAACTGACTCCAAAACCACTCATCTGTGGGTGGATCAGGCGCGACCAAGTCTGGTGGTGCATAGGGGTCTTCTCGTCATTGCTTGGCACACCGTCGTCGTTGCGGAGTGGCGCCTTAAGCTTCTCTTGGGCGCGTGGGCTCACCGGCGGAGCCATTTGCACGATCGATCGAGATCGAGAGAGAGGGTCGGGGCGGCCAGGGAAGTTGGAATGCTCAGATGAGAATACTGGTGGGACGAGCGGCGCGGTACTTATAGGTAGCCGAAATCTGGATGGCCGCGAGAGGGAGAGAGAAGCGATTGTCTTGGGAGACGAGATGCGCGGCGGTCGTCGGAATTCATGGCATAGTTTACATTTGTAGACGACTCCCAATGGGAAGACATGTGTGAATGCCCTAGAACCGCGTGAGATTGATAACCCAGGTGTGCTCAAACCTTCTCGCCTTGATGCTTGCATGAACAACCCTCATCACTTGTCTATCTTTTGCTTCTACCAGAGCCTCCTTGATGAGATTGATCCGACTGCATACGGCATAGCATGCATATGTGTCCCTCGCTGCGTACTCCTTTTTTAGAAGACCTCACTGCAAACTCGATCTGCTCATCGCACAGATTTTCAGCCCAGCTTTCGTGATAGGCCTTATCAAAACCATTCTTCTTGGCGAGGTAATAGTTAGCAATGAGCAATCCATGGAATGGGACGCGGTGTGGATGCTGTCGCCGCCATGGATTGGGACGCGGTGTTCCTTCGTGAATGGGGCTAATAAGCCCGGTGTCGTGGTTTTGACACGGCAGATGCCCTTGTGAAAGGACTTAGTGATGAGGCCATCGCATGAAGGTGGAAGCTTAACAGGGTTGATCGGGAATGAGAAGACACGAGTATACCCAGGTTCGGCCCCTCTTGGTGGAGGTAAAAGCCTATGTCCTGCTTGATTGTATTGCTTTAGATCTTGATTACAAGGGTGCGGATTCGCTAACCTAGCTCATGAGAGATTGCAACTTAACTTTTTTGCCCTAGGTGCTCTCCTTTATATAACAGGTCGAGCCTTGGGCTTACACGAGAGTCCGAATCGTATTATTAACCCGGATCCTACTCTTACTCCAGTTATATTGTTCTCCAAGGTGATTACCTTGTCTGACCCTTCCTCCATAAGCCGGCCCATATGTTAAGCCGGTCTCCACGCCAGGTCTTCCTCGAGCCGGCCCATTATGGATCTTCGAGGCCTGATAGTATGACGGCCCGCTGAGCTTTCATGGCTTCACGGCGGGTCATCACCCTGGCGGGTCTCCATGCTGGGGAACATCCCCAACATTAGCCCCTAGTTTGACTTGGATTTATCCATGTTAAACTCCACCCTGTAGAACAAAAAGTAGAATACCAATTGCAAAGATTTTTATCTCTGAGCCTTGTTCCTGAGCCGGCATTTTCTTCCACTCTTCCAGTCTTCCAAAATATATTTCCCGGGTCAAATAATTTTTACCGGGTCGTTTTACATCCTTCAACTAAACATTTTTCTCCTTCTCCTATACATGACGTCACAATCCGCTCCCGCAATATCCAGGCATGACATCATATTGAATCTTTGAGTGGGTTTGTATCGTCTTGTCAGGCGCGAAAATCGAGGAGTCACCCTAGCCAAAATTTACCACGCCGCCTGGGGCTTTGCACCTGCCCGTTCAGGTTCCTCTGTGCCTATAAATGGGCAGGCGCCCCTCCAGTGTTACCTTTTACTATTCCTGCTCGTCGTCTTCATCCTCCTCTGCTCCTCGACGTCACCCGTGCCCTCCTTGCGTTCGCCGCCGCCATCGGAGACAGCACCATCTGCATCCTCTCACCGTCGCCGGAATCCGTCCAGCACAACGCGGCCACACACATGACTCCCGAAGAGCTCAAGTCTCTGCATTCAGATCTATAAGCGCCCGTTCTCCATGGCCACCAGCTCATCAGATTCTTCCGTGTTCTTGTAATAGCAGCATGTAGATCCAACATGCCTCATAGATTTATGCTTAATAGGTCGTATAATCACCGCGCTACATAGCCATTATCCTTTAAATCTGTTGTCTCACTTTGGTCTAACCTCATCGCATTTCCTCCTCCCTCACGAAGAACAGACCTAGGCTTTAATCTTTCATTTAAGATTATTTTGTAGATCCAAAAAATTCCTCAATCAGTTTGAAAACTGTTTGTCGACTCACTCACACTTGTCAAAATCTGTATTAGCGGCTGCATGCTTACACCGGCTTGAACTGCTTTGATAACCATAACCCGGTCTGATACTGGTCTACTACTTCATATGATAACCCGGCAAACTCCTTTAATATTACCGGCTTATACTATTTCCTGCTTTCCATGCAGCTGAAATTATGGCTCCAAAAACCAAGATCGTCAATTGGACGAAATCCAACATGCACTGGTACAGCGAGCTGCTATACAAACGGTTTTTAACCCCTTTCCGCGACGGAGTTTTAAACCATTGCCTTGCCTGTGTGTACGATAGGGGGGTCTGATACGTCTCCAACGTATCTATAATTTTTGATTGTTCCATGATGCGTGAGTAGTTTACCACAGACCTTCGGGTCCATAGGCAGTAGCTAGATGGCTTCTTCTCTCTTTTTTGATCTTCAATACAATGTTCTCCTCGATGTTCTTGGAGTTCTATCCGATGTAATCACTTTTTGCGGTGTGTTTGTTGGGATCCGATGAATTGTGAGTTTATGATCAGATTATCCATGAATATTATTTGAGTCTTTTTTTATCTCTTTTATGCATGATTATTATAGCTTCGTATTTCTTCTCCGATCTATTGATTTGGTTTGGCCAACTAGATTGATTTATCTTGCCATGGGAAGAGGTGCTTTGTAATGGGTTCGATCTTGCGGTGCTCAATCCCAGTGACAGAAAGGGACATGACACGTATTCATACGTGAGTTTATCTTGTCTACATCATGTCATCGTTCTTAAGGCGTTACTCCGTTCTTTATGGACTTAATACACTAGATGCATGCTGGATAGCGGTCGATGTGTGGAGCAATAGTAGTAGATGCAGGCAGGAGTCGGTCTACTTGTCTCAGACGTGATGCCTATATACATGATCATTGCCTTGGATATCGTCATGATTATTTGCTTTTCTATCAATTGCCCAACAGTAATTTGTCTACCCACCGTATGCTATTTTCTTGAGAGAAGCCTCTAGTGAAAACTATGGCCCCCGGGTCTATCTAAATCATATACTAAAACCCTAAAAATATTTGCTGCACTTTTTCTTTATTTATTTTATTTTGTATTTTTGTTTCAATCTATCTATCTATCACATACAATTTAATCTTGCAACTTACCGCCGAGGGATTGACAACCCCTTGTTTGCGTTGGGTGCAAGGATTTGTTGTTTTGTGTGCAGGTGCTGCTAACGAGGTGTTGCGTGATTCTCCTACTGGATTGATAACCTTGGTTTCACAACTGAGGGAAATACTTATCTCTACTGTACTGCATCTCCCTTCCTCTTCAGGGAATTACCAACGCAGCTCACAAGTAGCAGGGTCCTTCCCACACGACCCAGAAACCGTCAGCGATAGGGCCTCCGGTCACACACGCGGGCCAAAAAGAGCTCGTGTGCGATCGGGCGAGCCATCGCAAACAATTATACTAGCCCAATCGTTTCTGTTTGTATGTTCATCCCACACAGTGAATCTCAGAAAAACGTTTCCGTTCATATGTACATCACAAACAATTTTTATGTGGAAACGTTTGTGCAAGGTGGCCTAATGCAAACATTTGTCGGGCGGAAGGCTTGTGTGATTGTTCATTGATCCAACATGGCTACTTTCTAGAAACTGTGTGCCTTGTTTGAGGTCATCGCCCATGGTGTTGTCTGAGAAACCGTCTGCAATTCAAAAACCCAATAAGCAAGCTAATTGGCCTATTATTGCTAATGCATTTAGTAATCAAATTGACATTTCATATCAAACACACCATATGTTTCATAGCCGTATTACGGCAACCAGGATTTCATAGCTGAATTACATCAGAGTACAACATCACATAGCTTCAGCACTCAGTTACACCATATAGCCATATAGGTAGCTACGCAATTACACAACAGCACGAAGTTTCACATGCAACATCTAAAACCTTTGGAAAGTAGCATCATATACGGTATATAGAGAGATGAATCTCATCTAGAAAACTGCTGAATCTGAAGGCGAATATTGAGCCTTCAATGATGTTGGATGTCCTTGCAACTTTACGCCAGTGGCTGCGGATGATTGCCCGCCCAACCTTCGTCCTCTTGAGGGAGACTTCAATATTGTACTGTGGGTGTTGAATGAGTACCTTCCTCGCCTCTTGACCATGGAGGTGGTTTGAGAGGTAATCATCGGTGAACTGCTTTGGAAAGGACTGAAAACAAAGACATGCATAAATATCTGTTCTAAATTTTGAAATGGCGCATAGGAAAAAACACAAGGTAAAAGAGTTAGTACCATCCTATAGTTGACTGATGTCTTCTTCATTGTGCAAACAAAGATCTTGTTGTTATTCAACGCTAGTTTCTTTATCCTAACAATCTTTCTGAGTTTCTTGACTTGACTGATATTCATGTCCATCTCATTTCCCCATATGCAAAATGGATCGAACAGTGGGTCTAAACCTCTGACAGCAGGACCTACATGTGCAAGACCAAATTGTTAAAAACCTAAATATTAGAATGGTTCCTGCAATTGCACAATAATGTGCTATTAGCCAAAGGACCATGCATGTGCAAACCTCGATGGTAAACCTCAGTGCCTCCCATTGTTTCCCTACAACACATATAAGGCAGATATTGATCAGTTTAAGTGAGAGTTGGCATACTATCAGTAGTATATATTAATGAAAACTTGTACCCACAACAAATGAACATCACACTGCAGAATTGAACCAAAAAGTTAATTGGACACCACAACAAATGAAGTAAGCAGTTAACTGAGAACCACATTGTAGAATAGAACATATACTAGAAGATCATACAGTTAACCAAGCCTAGCGTGCTTAAGAAGTACTAGGAAATATAGCATTTGTGTATGTTTCTCATGTATAGAGTACATCCAAATTCGATTTTATTCCTCACATGCAAAACAATAAAAAAATTGTACCCACAGGAATTGAAAATCACATTTCAGAATTGAACCAAACAGTTAACTGAACATCACAACAAATGAACCAAACTGTTAACTGAACATCACATTTCAGAATATCAGATTGCATATTAACATCACAGAGGACAATTCACTAGAAGGCACCAAAGGCGGCCTTTAGAAAACACCACAAACTGTCATTTAAAGCAGCCAACCGCGTGGCGGCGTCCGCGTGCGAGGAGTCGACGGTGGCCTTGACGGCGAGGTGCTCCTCCAAGATCTGGCGGTCGGCACGCATGGCAGCCATCGCGACTCATCCGTGCGTGCGGCCGCGATTTGCTTCACCGGCGGTCGGGGCTATAATGCGTGAACCATGGCAATGGGCGGTGCTTATTTGGAGGATGGTGCAGTGATTTGGGTGGAAGATGTCGCGCCGGCGGTCGGGGCATGTAGGATGGAGAAGGAGGAGGAGGATGGGGGTGGGGTGTGGATTACCTGACTATATGGACGAGGCCGCGCAGCGGGAAGGAGCACCGTCGGCGAGGAGGCGGCACTGCAAAGCAAGCAGTGAAGGTTTGAACTTGGAAAGGAAGGAGGAAACAATGGAAATGTGGCTTTTGGTGGGGGGAGGGGGCGGGGACCTAGATATTTCCGCGGTTGCCAAAAATTTACGAACGGTCCAGCGAAAAACTGGCGCGCAAGTGTGGTTGACGCGCGGCCGGTGGACTATAGTCGATGAACCTTCCTGCGTAAGCCATACATGAGGGAGCCCCAAGATATTTTATACTGCATCGCACACGATTGTTGCTAACAAACTGTTTGTGGTGTAATTGATTTTTTCATTTTGATTTGAAGGACAAAATGGGGTTACAATAGGAAAGGTCACTGTTTGAATTGCTAGAACATTTATCTGCAGTGAACATGCAACTATAGGAGTATCGTGCTAAAATTTGGAATTATTCTGGTTCGTTTGGCATTTTTATACATTAATTGAGTTTTCTAGGCATTTAATGTGCATAATTCAAATTTGAACTACAGGCACATGCTCCAGTGCACTAAAATGGGTTGAAAAATCATATATGTGTCCTTGGGTGAATGTTTAGGTCCCATACAAGAAATGGGAGTGAATTTCAAACATCTGGGCGTCATGGCTCGGCCGAAAACATTGAGAAACTTGGTTTTTAAATTCCTATAAATCCTAAAATTGCCTAAAAATCATGGAACTTGGCATGGTATCTTGACATGGCACCAACATGCTGTGGTAAAATATTTGTTCGATTTGGGACAAGTTTTGGTATAAGCTTCTTACAAACCGGAGCTTCTCTCGAGAAGGCTTATGGTTCCTATAGGGGATGTGTCACCTTTGTGGGCGAAATGACATACGCTGCCTCTTCCTGCCTTGATTTTTTTTACAGAGACAACAAAGACCAATAGGAGTGTCATGCTAAAATTTGGAATTATTCCGGGTTCGTTTGGCATTTTTTATACATTTATTGAGTTTCTAGGCATTTAACGTGCATAATTCAAATTTGAACTACATGCACATGCTCCAGTGCACCAAAATGGGTTGAAAAATCATATATGTGTCCTTGGGTGAATGTTTAGGTCCCATACAAGAAATGGGAATGAATTTCAAACATCTGGGCGTCGTGGCTCGGCCGAAAACATTGAGAAACTTGGTTTTTAAATTCCTGTAAATCCTAAAATTGCCTAAAAATCACAGAACTTGGCATGGTGTCTTGACATGGCACCAACATGCTGTGGTAAAAAATTTGTTCGATTTGGGACAAGTTTTGGTATAAGCTTCTTACAAACCGGAGCTTCTCTCAAGAAGGCTCATGGTTCCGATAGGGGGGATGTGTCACCTTTGTGGGTGAAACGACATACGCTACCTCTTCCTGCCTTGAGTTTTTTTACAGAGGCAACAAAGACCAATAGGAGTGTCGTGCTAAAATTTGGAATTATTCCGGGTTCGTTTGGCATTTTTTATACATTAATTAAGTTTTCTAGGCATTTAATGTGCATAATTCCAATTTGAACTACAGGCACATGCTCCAGTGCACCAAAATGGGTTGAAAATCATATATGTGTCCTTGGGTGAATGTTTAGGTCCCATGCAAGAAATGGGAATGGATTTCAAACATCTGGGCATCGTGGCTCGGCCGAAAACATTGACAAACTTGGTTTTTAAATTCCTGTAAATCCAAAACTTGCCTGAAAATCATGAAACTTGGCATGTTGCCTTGACATGGCACCAACATGTTGTGGTAAAAAATTTGTCTGATTTTTTGAAGGCGCACAGATTAACAACCAACAAAGTCATTTTGGAACAAAGAGTTGCCACGTTACAATCGGAAACACAAGTGCTATTCAAACCTTGGGCGTTGTACTAACCATTTACGTGCCACCACGCGTCCCCATTTTTATTGGCTAGGAGGCGCCGTGCAGGGTAGCTATTTGAGTAGACGGGAGGCGTGGAGCAGACCGTTGCGCAGGCTCACCGGGAGGCGATCCCTTTGGGCTCCATCCGCCGCCCACCTCGCTCCCAACTTCTCTATTAATGCCGCCCGAGCCCCAGTTTTAATGGCGTGGCTAGGCCTCAGTCGACTGAGATTTAAGAGAGAAAAGAAATTCTGAAAAGAAAATTTTGCCCAGATCTTGATGTAAGATCTCACGGACATAGCATCGACTGAGACTTAGCCAGACTGATATATATGAAGACGATGGCAATGGATAATAATAATTGTCTTACATATTCAGGAAGATAATTAAAGGTGCCACATGCGGCAACGCCCGAAAGACACAAGGGCAAAACAAGGAAGACACAGACAATGATCTGGGTCGCTGCTCTCTACTTCACCTCGATCTACTACGCCATCTTCGTCATTTCGTCCACCTTGATATCCTTCACGTCCTCAATCCATCGCTTGCGAGCATCCATGGATTCCTCCAAGAGCATTTCATGCTCGATGCGGAGCTTAGCATTCTCGTCCATAAGTTTCCTGACCATGACGGCCGTCTTCTTCAACACGGCAGTTGTCTCCTCGTGCTGCTTCGCCCTGCTGGCGATCTTCGCCCTCAGCAGGTCGCGCTCGGTGCGGAGCCTCACCTTGTCACCCCGTAGTCCCCGGATGACGCCGGTGGACTTATCCAATGCGGCATAGCTCTCCTCCTGCAGCTTCGCCCGGCGGGGGATGTCATCGTCCATCGGCTTATTGAGCATAGCACGCATGCGCCTGTGAGAGCCCTCGAGTGCCCGCGATAGATCCATCCAGGCCGCCACGACACGGCAGGACCTCTCTGCTGCTTCCGCGGCGTGGCAGGACATCTGTGCCGCTTCCGCGGCGCGACCGGACCACTCTACTGCTTCGGCGGCGTGGCGGGACCTCAGTGCTGCTTCAGCAGCGCGACGGGACCTCTGTGCTGCTTCGGCGGCGCGACGGGACCTCTCGGCTGATATTGCGGCGAGGCGGGACATCTTTGCTGCTTCGCTTGCTGCTCCATGGTCATTTCTCGACCAAGAACTCCTCCCACGGGCCATGGCAGATGCAAGGAAGGATGAAGGCTTGTTTGTTTGTTGATGAGGAATTGAGGAGGAATGTGCAGTCATTTTCGAATAGGTGGTATTTATAACCTAGTAATAAGCTGCTAAGTGGGAAAACGTTTAGGTTTTCATCGGTGTGAACAGGTTTGCAATTACATATCGGTATGAATTGGAGTAATTTGGAATGTGATGGGAAAGAATCTCAAAATTATTTGACGGTTCCGGTTTCGAAGTGCGGCACGATTCCCGGATGGTGTAATTAACGTGGGCAAGCGTTCTCGGATGCGTACATGGCGTGTGCACCGCAATTGGCGATGTCAGCACACAACTTGTTCCATCAACCATGTGCGCTTGTTATTACCATCGCACACAATTCTTTTAATTAGAATGTGTGCCCATATATCACACACTCCTTGATCTGGCTAACTGTTTCTGTTGTGTTGGGTAATCGCAAACAGTTCATCCGAGTGAACCGCATGCCGTATATCACACACACCTTGATCTGCCTGACCATTTCTATTGTGTTGGGTAATAGCAAATAGTTCATCCGAGTGAACTGTATGCCGTGTATCGCACACACCTCAATTTGGCTGACCGTGTTTGTTGTTCTATCTTATCACAAACAGTTCGTATGGATCAACTGTATGCCATGTATCGCACACGCGTCTCTAATCTGAATCATGTTTGTTGTTATGTCTTATCGCAAACAGTTCATATGGATCAACTGTATGCCACGTATCGCACACGCGTCTCTAATCTGAATCATTTTTTATGTCTCCGGCATCGCAAATAGTTCGTCTTATTGGCGACGGTTTTTTTACAACACCGTTTGCGATTAATGCATCGCACACAGTTTGGTCGCGGGGTCTCTGATTCATGTGTCACGTTAGGGCCATCCTGCAGTAGTGATGTCAGAACTCAGGCTGCAAGCCCTGGTCGATTCCGGGTTACTTCCAACCAAAGAGGAGGTTGAGTGGCGAGCCCCTGAAGAAGAGATACATCCTCAGCCGGCTCAAGATGAGATAATTATTTTTGGTGATCACTTGGACAGAGGCTTCCGTCCCCCGGGTTCCAAATTCTTCCGGGATATACTTCACTTTTTTGCCATCAGGCCTCAAGACTTGGGCCCCAACTCCATCCACAATCTGAGCCAATTTCAAGTGTTCTGCGAGGTCTACTTACAAATTGAGCCGTCCATTAGCTTATTTTAGGAGTTTTTCTACCTGAACCATCAAACAGAAAACAAAGGTGGACCCAACCTAGAACTTGGTGGGGTCACCATCCAAAGAAGAAAGAATTCAGCTTTTCTAGAAGCCAAACCGGCAAGCCACCCTAAAGGGTGGTACAGAACTTGGTTCTACTGCAAAGATACCTCCCCAGATCAACAGCATCAACTTCCGGGTTATAGGGCAGACCGGCTTGATGCCACTATCACTTTCCCGGGTTTCGCCTCCAAGGAGGAAAGAAAAGCTCTAGAACCCTTGTATTCAAAGATAAATGCCTCAACTGCCCATGGCCTCACCGGTGTTGACCTGACCCGGACTTGGGTGAGCTGGCGCATCCAGCCTGTTAGTCTGAGAAACCAGCTCATGCACACCTACTCAGGTGAGCCCGAAGACCCGCTACGATTTAGCCGGGTCAACCTCCAACAGAAGGACATCATAAAATTCGCCAAGAAGCTTCTCGGCGAGACAAAGAACTCCATTGGGCTCGTGGGACTCGCTCCCTTTTATATGGGTAACCCGGCACCTGCGGTAAGCCGCCCCTATTGTTTTTCTTTGCTTTACTTATACTATTTTGCCTTTGTCATAAACTTATTTGTCTGTCGCTATGCAGGAAGATGCTGACTGGTGGAAAGTTGAGCCTCAAGATCTTACTCCTCCTCGAGAGGATGACGATGAAAACCCGGAAGACGAGGAAGATCATGAGGTAGAACTCGACTCCCTTGGTCGTCTCTTTAACCAGCTTGCTGATGCCGACTCTTCACAGGAACAAGCTGAAACCAGCCACACCGGCGAGCCAGAGGTAACCCTGATCTCCTCCGATTCCGACTCAACAAAACCTATCCAAACAAAAATCCAGGTCGTAGTCCACAAAGTCCCGTTCTCACATCCAGATGCTCACTTAGACCCGTGCTTTCTTATGAAAAAATCTCAGCACACCGGCACCTCAAAACGGAAGAGCCGGAGCTATGAGGGAGAACTAAGCAGCCAGTTAACAAACGAGCCGCCCGCATGGAAAGCTCAGACGGAAGTCCCTCACAGCCCCACTCCTTCTCTCCCTCAAGCCGGTCGCTTCAAGGAACCACTTCCGCTGAATGACTCGGCCTATCTAACTTCTCCTTCATCGGATGAGTCCAGCGCCACTCAAGCACCAGCCTTTAACATTAATCCTGGGTAAAAATTTGACTACTTGCTTTTTATACTTAAAACTCTTGCCTTCATCCTTTAACTGAATAATTTTCTACTTTGTGTAGTGCAAAGGCGATCAAGAAGAAATCTGCCGCCGGGTCTTCAGACCCCGTTGTTCCAAAAGGCCCTTCTCAAGAAGTAGCAACAACTAACCTGGGTATTCCAGATGAACCGGCCATTCAAGATGACCCACCACATCAAGACACTACAGCAAGCCCAGCTCATGCTTCTCCTCCCCTTGTTACTCAGGAGAAAGAAGATATGATAGAAGAGCAGCCTGCTGAAAAGGCTCAGGACGAGGTAGTAGTAACTGGTGAGAACCAGAACCTTCTGCCAGCAACTCACACCACCTTGACAAAAACCCTGCCAAGGCTGAGTCGCCAAATAAAGGGAAAATGGCTCTTCATTTCCATTCTTTTGAAGACCAAGACATAAATTCGCTGCATCAGACTATCTTAACTCGGCTATCTGAAACCCGGGACACTGAGATTGCAATGATAACTTCTCTCAAATGGAAGTATGAGGTAAACCCTGTCACCTAGCCTTACACACACACACACACACACACACACACACACACACACACACATATATATATATATATATATATATATATATATATATATATATATATATATATATATATATATGTAGCCCCCAAGGACCGGGTCATTATGACATGATGACCCGGGACGTCTGCAAATGTAGCTTCATATAGATTAACAAACGGTAGCCCCCAAGTGCCGGCTCATCATTATATGATAAGCCGGGTCTCTGTATGTATTGATGAAAAGCATATGCATTAGCCCCCAAGTGCCATGTTGAATGCCTGCATCTTCATGGGACTTGTTATACTTGGAAGAGTTTTGATATATGTAGCCCCCAAGTGCCGGGTCGACCACATGGTGGCTCGGGACTTTTGTTTGTTTCTTGTAACCTTGTGAATCTGCCATGCAGGACATGTTGAATCAAGTGGAATCACAAGCGGCCGGCTTCCAGAAGGAAGCAAAAAAGAGAAGTAACTTCGGGAAAAGGCTGAAAGCATGTCTGCAGATTTCCACAAGTCGCTGCTCACAGTGAAATAGGCCCTGAAGAAGGCTGATGAATCATTTGAAAATGAGAAGGCCATCCTGGTCAAGCGCGCAGAAGAGGCCGAGGCGAAACTTAAGCCAGTGACCCAAGAACTAGCCACATTGAAAGGCCATATTACCACCATGTGCAGCGCCATCTTTGGTAAACAAAAAACCTGACAAACCGCCAATTGTACCAGCTTGACATGCTTAGCCGGGCTGCTGATACATTCTCACCTTTTATTTCAGGCCGAAGGAGTCATAACCTCATGGAACAGCCTCTGGTAAAGCTGAAAGCCGTCTACACTTTTGCAGAGCAACTGTATATAGGCGGCTCACGCTGCATCATGGCATCAAAAAACACCAAAGCTCCTCCCCAACTGATCACGGACATGCTTAAAGAGCTATCTGTTGTGCCGCAATGGTTTCAAGAGTGGAAGAAGGCGGCTTGTCGCCATGGAGCTCTGACCGCCCTTGCGCGTGCCAAGGCATACGCCCCAGAACTGGATCCGGCTCAACTAGTAGGCGGCTATCCAGAATTCAACACTGATGACATGCTTTTCACCAAGAAAGACTTTCTTCGGTGCGTGAAAGCAACCCGGGTGGCTGCAACAGAATTGACGGAGGAGATAGATCTCACCAAATATCAAGCCGGATATTCTGAAGTCAATGAACAGATTGAGCCGCCGAACCCTCAGCCGGTCGCCTTAACCCGTCCGCGTAAGCAAATCTTTGCCCCTGACATCGACCCTTCATCTGTGATAACAGCCAATGCAGTATTTGAAGCTTTGCGCTCAATCCAGTGGTTAGTCGGTGAGTTGGCAAGTCAGGAAGAGGCGGCGGATGATGACGAACGTGAAGAGCCGGCACATGATGATCCATCAACCTCTGGTGCAAACCTCAACCCGAAGGATTAGATTGCCGGCTCACAATTCGTTGTAATTTGAACATGATGGAACATCTGGCTTGATCATAGCCCTATGGCGGCTTGTAATAGAAATAGGCATAAAATTTTGCTGGTGCAAGTGTCATCGTGCACGTGTGTTGTTTTGCCTGTATAAACTTGTTTGATTGCCTTGAATAACAAGCTTTCACTGCTGAAATAATGTCAGTGACCCAGCTGTGCCGGCAATGAACTCGAACACCAGTGGTGCTGAGAAGATAAAAATATTAATTATAAACCAACCCGGCGATCCTTGACACCGGCTTAATAAGCAAGAGAAACTGTAATGCAGAATGTATGAAAGTAAGGATGTATGCATGTATGCAAAATACAAAAATAATGTAACTACACAAAAGTAAAAATCGGCTTCCGAGGCACAACATATAGACCGGCTTTCGAGGCACGAATCTGATTCGCTTCTGTGAAGTAGGCTTGTCGCCTCTTTTGGTTTATCCTAGCTCTCTGAAAGTCGGCTCTCACGTGACCAACTAGTGTTTTAACTCTGACAAGTTCAGGGTCACCTCTGTGATTGACTCGACATGCGTACACCGGGTCACCTTTTCAGAGTAGCATCTTGCTAACAAGCAGGTTTAACCAAGAAAGTTTTGGCTTTTTGCTGGGTTAAAAGGGATGTTAAAGCTAAACTCGATGAGTTGGGAAGCCCCCAATTAACCAATGATCAAAGAATAAAGACTCAACAAACAATTTGAGGCGAAACGACAATCTCTCTTATACAGAGACGCCGGCTTTATTTCATTGATCATAATATGTATATACATGATGAAAGGAATGTACAAAAGATGCTACCCAGTCCATGACTTAGGTATAATATGGCCGGAGATGTGCAATATTCCAGGGTCGGCTGCCCTCCTCCTCAGAGGTACGTGACTGATTTGCTTCACGTATGTCAACAAGGTTGTATGACCCGTTGTTGAGATTCTGGCTGACGACGAATGGCCCTTCCCATGGAGGCAAAAGCTTATGCATGCCTACCTGATCCTGTATCAGACGGAGCACTAAGTCACCTTCCTTAAAGGTATGGCTTCGAACTCTACGGCTGTGATAGCAACATAGGTCTTGTTGGTAGATTGCCGATCTGGACGCAGCAAGCTCACGTTCTTCCTCCAGAGCATCAAGAGCATCTTGACAAGCTTGTTCATTATCAGCCTCCACATAAGTTGTAACCCAGGGGGGTCATTACGAATATCACTTGGAAGGACAGCCTCTGCACCATAGACCAGGAAAAACGGCATATAGCCTGTCGACCTGTTGGGAGTGGTCCGTATACTCCAAAGTATTGCAGGTAACTCCTCTTCCCAGCAACCAGGCGTGCGTTGCAAAGGTACCATGAGCCGGGGTTTGATGCCATGCAGCAACTCCTGATTAGCACGCTCCGCCTGTCCATTGGACTGAGGATGTGCAATAGATGCTAAGTCTAGCCTGATGTGCTCCTGTTGACAGAACTACTTCATGAACCCTTTGGAAAGATTAGTGCCATTGTCTGTAATAATGCTGTGTGGATAGCCAAAAGGATAGATCAACTTTTTAAGGAATTTGACTGCCGTAGCAGCATCACAATGACTGACTGGCTCTGCTTCAACCCACTTAGTAAACTTGTCAACAACCACCAATAAGTGAGTATGCTTGTTCTTGGATCTCTTGAAGGGTCCAACCATATCAAGCCCCCAGACTGCAAAAGGCCAGGTTATTGGAATCATCCTCAACTCTTGAGCCGGCACATGAGCCTGACGAGCAAATTTCTGACAACCATCACACTTGCGCACAATATCCTCGGCGTCTGCATGAGCTGTGAGCCAGAAAAAACCATGCCAAAAAGCTTTCGCGACCAATGATCTTGAGCCAACATGATGCCCACAATCACCAGAGTAAATTTCGTTGAGAGTTGCACGACCCTCCTCAGGAGAAACATAACGCTGAAAAATGCCTGTGACGCTTCGTCTATGCAACTCGCCGTTGACTATGGTCATGGACTTGGATCGCCTGATAATCTGCGAGCGATGATTTCCTCTGATGGGAGCTCTCCCCGGCTTAAATAGGCCAGGTAAGGTATTGTCCAATCCGGTATAGCATGAACAGCGCCACCAAAGCCGCCTCTGGATCAGGAATAGCAAGGTCCTCCTCTGTTGGTAACTTGACTGACGGGTTGTGTAGAACATCAAGGAAAACATTGGCCGGAATAGGCTTGCGTTGAGATCCTAAGCGAGACAATGCATCTGCTGCCTCGTTAAACCGGCAATCAATATGATCAACCTGATATCCCTTGAAGTGCCCAGCAATGTTTGTGACTTCGCGTCGATAAGCTGCCATGATGGAATCCTTGGAATTCCAGGTTCCAGAAACTTGCTGAGCCACCATATCTGAGTCGCCCAAGCATCTGACCCGGCTTAAGTTCATCTCCTTAGCCATACGGAGCCCATGAAGCAATGCCTCATATTCAGCTGCATTGTTAGTACAAGGAAACATAAGCTGCAAACCATAACAAAATGTATCACCTCGTGGGGAAGTTATGACAACTCCAGCCCCCGAGCCTTCCAATTGCCTAGAACCGTCAAAGTGAATAGACCAGTATGTGGTATCCGGCTTCTCCTCTGGGGCCTGAAATTCTGTCCAGTCATTGATGAAATCCACCAAAGCTTGAGATTTAATAGCGGTCTGTGGCATATACTTGAGATGATGCGGCCCCAGCTCAATCGCCCACTTGGCAACCCGGCCAGTAGCTTCCATGTTCTGAATGATGTCTCCAAGGGGTGCTGAACTAACCACAGTAATTGGGTGCTCATGGAACTAGTGTTCCAACTTCCGGCTTGCCAGGAATACACCGTATACCAGCTTCTGCCAATGCAGATACCGCTGCTTGGACTCTGTTAAAACTTCACTGACATAATACACCGGGCGCTGAACTGGGTACTCTTTGCCTGCTTCCTTTCGCTGCACAACAACTACAACACTGACGGCCTTGCTGTTAGCCGCAATATATAATAGCATTGGCTCCTTCTCCCGAGGGGCAGCAAGGATGGGCGGCTCAGACAGCTGCTTCTTGAGAGACTCAAAAGCCTGATCTGCAGCATCACTCCAAACAAATTCGTCTAATTTCCGGAGCAACTAGTAAAGTGGAATTGGCTTCTCCCCAAGCCGGCTGATGAACCGGCTCAACGCCGCAACCCGCCCGTCCAGCTTCTGGACGGCATTAAGATTTTCTAGCTTGGCCAGGGTCGTGATTGCCTTGATGTTTTCCGGGTTGGCTTCAATACCGCACTCAGAAACTAGGAATCCTAGTAACTTGCCTGCAGGAACACCGAAGACACACTTCTCCGGGTTGAGCTTCATCTGGTAAACTCGAAGGTTATCAAACGTCTCCTTGAGATCATCCAACAATGTTTTCTTTTTCCAAGATTTCACCACGATATCGTCAACATAAGCATGAACATTACACTCAATCTGTTTGTGGAAGCAATTTTGGACACAACGCTGATAAGTCGCCTGTGCACACTTCAGACCAAACGGCATGGACGTATAGCAGAAAGCTCCAAAAGGCGTGATGAAGGCTGTCTTTTCCTGGTCCTCCTGCTTCATCTTGATCTGATGATAACCGGAGTAAGCATCCAGAAAACATAAACACTCACAACCCGTCGTGGCATCAATGATCTGGTCAATACGGGGCAGAGCAAAAGGATCACCGGGACAAGCTTTATTCAGGTCCGTGTAATCAACACACATCCACCATATCCAGTTTTTCTTCGGAACAAGCACCGAGTTAGCTAACCACTCTGGATGAAAAACTTCAACAATGAACCTGGCAGCTAGGAGTCGGGCCACCTCTTCACCAATGGCCTTCCGCCTCTCCTCATTGAAGCGGCGGAGATATTGCCAAACAGGCTTAAACTTAGGATCCACATTAAGGGAGTGCTCGGCGAGTTCTCTCGGTACACCTGGCATGTCAGATGGTTTCCATGCAAAGATGTCCTGGTTCTCACGGATGAACTCGATGAGTGCGCTTTCCTATTTTGGATCCATATTCGCTCCGACGGTGAACTGCTCAGATGAATCACCCGGGATGAAGTCAACTTGCTTTGTGTCTTTGGCCGAGTTAAATTTGAGCAAAGGGTCCGACTCAGTCATCGGCTTCTTCAGGGAGGCCCTGTCAGCCGGGTCAACATTGTCCTTGTAGTACTTCAGCTCTTCGGCTGCATAAGCCGTCTCTGCATAAGCTGCGTCTCCCTCCTCACACTCCAGGGCGATTTTCCTATTGCCATTGACAGTGATAGTGCCCTCTGGTCTAGGCATCTTTAACTTCAGATACACATAGCACGGACGTGCCATGAACTTCGCATAAGCCGGCCTCCCAAAAAGGGCGTGATATGGACTTTTAAGTTTGACCACTTCAGAAGACAAGAACTCCAAGCTATAATTAAATTTAGTGCCAAAAGCAACCTCCAGAGAAATCCTGCCGATGGGATAAGCCGACTTGCCAGGGACAATGCCATGGAAAACTGTAGTGGAAGGGGTGAGCTGCTTCTCGGACAGGTTCATCCATCTGAAAGTATCATAGTAAAGGATATTGATGCTGCTGCCGCCATCCATGAGCACTTTGGTCAATGTATAGCCGCCAACTTGTGGTGTGACAACCAGAGCAACACCGCCAGGGTGATCAATATACTCGGGATGATCTGCTCTACTCCAAGTAACTGGTTGTTCGGACCAATTCAGATAGTAAGGGACTGCCGGCTCAACTGTGTTGACAACTCTCTGCTGCACCTTCCGATCACACTTGCACGTACTGGTTGTAAAGACGTGGTACTAACCACTATTTAACTGCTTAGGATTGCCCTGAAATCCAGATGGACCACCTTGATTCTGATTTCCATGGTTGTTGCACTGTTGATTGTTTCCAGCATTGCCAGCCCCCTGAAACCCGACATTCTGACCGTGGTTCCCCTAGAACCCGGGGCCTGTGAAGTGCCCTTGTGAGCCGGCTCCCTGAAAGCCGGCTCCCTTGTTGCCGGGTCCAGGGTTTCCAGGATGTCCTCCGTTACCGCCCCCTGCTACTTGTAGCTTGCATTGGTATTTTCCCCGAAGAGGAAGGGATGATGCAGCATAGTAGAGATAAGTATTTCCCTCAGTTATGAAACCAAGGTTATCGAACCAGTAGGAGAATCAAGCAACACCTCGTTACTAGCACCTGCACACAAACAACAAATCCTTGCACCCAACGCAAACGAGGGGTTGTCAATCCCTCGGCGGTAAATTGCAAGATTAAATTGTATGTGATAGATAGATAGATTGAAACAAAAATACAAAATAAAATAAATAAAAGAAAAGTTCAGCAATATTTTTAGGGTTTTAGTAATATGATTTAGATAGACCCGGGGGCCATAGTTTTCACTAGAGGCTTCTCTCAAGAAAATAGCATACGGTGGGTACACAAATTACTGTTGGGCAATTGATAGAAAAGCAAATAATCATGACGATATCCAAGGCAATGATCATGTATATAGGCATCACGTCTGAGACAAGTAGACCGACTCCTGCCTGCATCTACTACTATTACTCCACACATCGACCGCTATCCAGCATGCATCTAGTGTATTAAGTCCATAAAGAACGGAGTAACGCCTTAAGAACGATGACATGATGTAGACAAGATAAACTCATGTATGAATAAACCCCATCTTTTTACCCTTAATAGCAATGATACATACGTGTCATGTCCCTTTCTGTCACTGGGATTGAGCACCGCAAGATCGAACCCATTACAAAGCACCTCTTCCCATGGCAAGATAAATCAATCTAGTTGGCCAAACCAAATCAATAGATCGGAGAAGAAATACGAGGCTATAATAATCATGCATAAAAGAGATCAGAGAAGACTCAAATAATATTCATGGATAATCTGATCATAAACTCACAATTCATCGGATCCCAACAAACACACCGCAAAAAGTGATTACATCGGATATAACTCCAAGAACATCGAGGAGAACATTGTATTGAAGATCAAAAAGACAGAAGAAGCCATCTAGCTACTGCCTATGGACCCGAAGGTCTGTGGTAAACTACTCACGCATCATTGGAAGGGCAGCAAGGTTGATGTAGAGCCCCTCCGTGATCGATTCCCCCTCTGGCGGAGTACCGGAGAAGACCTCCAGATGGGATCTCTCGAGAACAGAAACTTGCAGCGGTGGAAAAAGTATTTTGTGGACTCCCCTGAGGGTTTCTGATTTTTTGGGAATTTATAGTGGAGGAATTAGGTCAAACGGAGCTCTGTGGGCCCCATGAGGCACCAGGGCGCGCCTGCCCCCCCCCCAGGCGTGCCCTGGTGCCTCGTGGGCACCCCCTGGGGCTTCTGGCCTCCTCCCGAAGCTTCTAGTGTTTATCTTGTCCAGAAAAAAATCTCCAAAAAGTTTCGTGGCATTTGGACTTCGTTTGGTATTGATATTCTGTAAAACAAAAACAGGGCAGAAAACAACAACTGGCACTGGGCACTAAGTTAATAGGTTAGTCTCCGATATATAATTGTTGTAAATGCATATAAAAACATCCAAGATTGATAATATAACAGCATGGAACAATCAACAATTATAGATACGTTGGAGATGTATCAGCATCCCCAAGCTTAGTTCCTGCTCGTCCTCGAGTAGGTAAATGATAAAAATAGAATTTTTGATGTGGAATGCTGCCTAACATATTCATCACATATTCTATTCTTTTATAGCATGGACATTGGACTTGAATGATTCAAAGCAATTGTCTATAATTTGACATGAAGATATAAATACTCAAGCATGCTAACAAGCAACCATGTCTTTCAAAATATCAACGCTAAAGAAAGTTATCCCTAGCCCATAATGCTCAATCATTGATCCATTCATGAAACACACTCAAATATTAGCTACATCCAATGCACAAGTATGACAATAGTGCTCTCTAGTTGGTGCTTTTGTAAGAGAAGAAGGGCTAGGGCATCCCTATTACCGGCCACTCTCTCGTGCAATGACAAGTGAATAAACACTCATCGTGAGAATAACACACCCAGCATGGAAAATATTGGCCACCCCTGCCGCTTCATGAGCGGTACGGGCACACAAAACAGAAAATTTATTTTGAAAATTAGAGTTGGCACACGCAAGTTTACTTAGAACGGCATTGAAATACCGCATATAGGTAGATATAGTGGACTCATTTGGCTCAACTTGGGTTTAAGGATTTTGGATGCACAAGCAGTATTTCCGCTTAGTACAAATGAAAGCTAGCAAATAGATTGAGAAGCAACCAACCAAAAAGCGAAAACGGTCATAAACATGCATTGAACATAACTAACACCGAATAATGCACCATAAGTAGGATATAATTTCTTTGCATAACTATTTACTTAACGTGCATGCATAGGGAATCACAAACCTTAACACTAATATTCTTACTAAATCACAATTACTCACTAACATGACTCACATATTATCATCTCCATATCGCAAAACTATTGCAAGGAATCACACTTATCATATCCAATGATCTATATGAAAGTTTTTATTATATCCCTCTTGAATATTCATCACTTTGGGACCAAATTCATATCTTGTGCAAATTACCGTTACTATTATCAACTCTCAAAAAGATATAAGTGAAGCATGAGAGTGCAAATATTTCTTCAAAATTTTCATCTTATCAACTCTCAAAATAATATAAGTGATGCATGAGAGTTTATTTCTTCAAATTTTTTATCTTATCAACTCTCAAAATAATATAAGTGAAGCATGAGAGTTTATTTCATCAAAATATAGCCACCGCCGTGCTAAAAAAGATTTAAGTGAAGCACTAGAGCAACTGCCTAGCTCAAAAAATTTAAGTGAAGCATATAGAGTATTCTAACAAATTATGATAATGTGTGGCTCTCTCAAAATAGGTGTGTTCAGCAAGGATGGTTGTGACAAACTAAAAATCAAACAAAGCAAAGACTCATATAATACAAGACGCTCCAAGCAAAACACATATCATGTGACGAATAAAAATATAGCTCCAAGTAAAATTACCGATGGTTGGTAGAAGAAAGAGGGCATGCCTTCCGGGGCATCCCCAAGCTTAGACGCTTGAGTCTTCCTAGAATATTACCTTGGGGTGCCTCGGGCATCCCCAAGCTTAGGTTCTTGCTACTCCTTATTCCTTCATCCATCGTGATCTCACCCAAAACTTGAAAACTTCAATCACACAAAACTCAACAAAACCTTCGTGAGATCCGTTAGTATAACAAAATAAATCACTACTTTAAGTACTGTTGCAAACCCATTCATATTTTATTTTTGCATTAAACCTACTGTACTCTAACTTCACCATGGCTTATACCCCCGATACAATCCATAGATTCATCAAAACAAGCAAGTAGTGCATCAAAAACAGAATCTGTCAAAAACAGAACAGTCTGTAGCAATCTATTTAAAAACCATACTTTTGTAACTCCAAAAAATCTGAAAAATTAGGACGACGTGGGTAATTCATATACCAATATTGTGTAAAAAAATTATATTTTTTGGGCGCTCCAGTACAGAAACAAAACTCGGGCACTGGACGCAAAACTTTCTGTTTTCCAAACAGCATCAATTATACTATCTTCCAAATCATCCTAAAGGCTTTACTTGGCACAAACACTAATTAAAAACACAAAAACACAATCATACCAGTAGCATAAGTGTGAAAACACAAAATAATAGAAAATTTTATTTTATTCATTGGGTTGCCTCCCAACAAGCGCTATTGTTTTATGCCCCTAGCTAGGCATAATGCATAGTTTCAAGTATTGTCATCTTTCAAGTTGATTCCATAAGTGGCCCTCATGATGGATTCATATGGCGCTTTAATTTTCTTCCTAGGGAAATGTTCCATACCCTTTTTTAATGGAAATTGAAATTTTATACTCCTTCTTTCATATCAATAACGGCACCTATAGTTCGTAAGAACTGTCTACCAAGTATTATTGGGCAAGAAGGATTACATTCAATGTCAAGTACTATGAAATCAACGGGCACATAATTTCTATTTGCAAGAATAAGAACATCATTGATTCTACCCAATGGCTATTTAATAGTAGAATCCGCAAGATGCAAATTAAGAGAGCATTCATCTATATTGGTAAAACCTAGCACATCACATAGAGATTTTGGAATTGTGGAAACGCTAACACCCAAATCACATAAAGCATTGCACTCATAATTTTTAATTTTAACTTTAATGGTGGGTTCCCATTCATCATATAATTTTCTAGGAATTGAAATCTCTAGTTCTAGCTTTTCTTTTAACGCTTTCATCATTGCTTCTACGATGTGTTTAGTAAAAGCCTTGTTTTGCTCATAAGCGTTGGGTGAATTTAACATGGATTGTAACAAAGAAATGCACTCAATCAAAGAACAATTATCATAATTAAAATCTTTGTAATCCAAGAGAGTGGGCACATCGCTATTTAAAGTTTTTACCTCTCCAAACCCACTTTTAGCAATTTTTTCATTAAGATTTTCACCCTCCGAATTATGGGAACGCCTACTAGCTAAAGTTGACTCTTCTTCAGTCCCCTTTTCATCAAGTTTTATATTGCTAAAAAAATAATCAATAGATGAAACACCAATCATTTTAATATCCTCATCATTACTACGATAAAAATCGGGAGGAATCGCTTTTTCTAAAAATTCTCGTTTAGCTTTTAGCATGGCGGTTCTTTTCTTACTCTCATCCATGGAAACATATAAAGCTTTAATTGATTCATTAATATCAATTTTGGGTGGCAAAATTTTAGTCTTGAGATTTTCCACATCATGAATAATTCTATCAATGCTCCTAGACATATCATCAAGTTTACTCAATTTTTCTTCTATCGTAGTGTTGAACACTTTTTGAGCATTAATAAATTCCTTAATTTTACTTTCAAGATCAGAGGGCATCCTATTATTATTATTATAAGGATTACCATAGGGATTGCCATAATTATTAGAGGAATTTCCAGGAAATGGCCTAGCATTAAAATTACATCTATAAGCATTATTATTAAAATTGTTTCGCGAGACAAAATTCACATCTACGGGATTATTATTTTGCTCAATCAAAGTGGACAAAGGCACATCATTAGGATCAATAGGAGCATTTTTTCTAGCAACCAATTTCATAAGCACATCAACTTTATCACTCAAAGTATTAATTTCTTCAATAGAATTCACCTTTTTTACTAGTAGGAGTTCTTTTAGTATGCCATTGTGAATAATTTGCCATAATATTATCAAGCAATTTAGTAGGTTCTCCCAAAGTAATTTCCATAAAAGTACCACCCGCGGCGGAATCTAAAAGATTTCTAGAAACGAAATTTAATCCCGCGTAAAAAAATTGTATGATCATCCATAAATTTAAACCATGAGTAGGGCAATTTCTTATCATTAATTTCATCCTTTCCCAAGATTGGGCAACATGTTCATGATCAAGTTGCTTAAAATTCATAATTTGATTTCTAAGAGAAATAATTTACGCGGGAGGAAAATACTTAGTAATAAAAGCATCTTTACACCTATCCCAAGAATCGATACTATTTCGTGGTAAAGATGGAAACCAAATTTTTGCACGATCCCGCAATGAAAATGGGTAATTTCACAATATCATTATCCACATCTTTTCTCTTTTGCATATCACATAATTCTACAAAAGTGTTAAGATGGGATGCAGCATCTTCATTAGGACTACCAGAAAATTGTTCTTTCATAACAAGATTTAGCAAAGCGGCATTAATATCACAAGTCTCCGCACTAGCGGCCGGAGGAGCAATTGGAGTACTAATAAAATCATTATTATTAGTATTGGAAAAATCACACAATTTTGTATTTTCTTGAGACATCGTGACTATGCAAACAAGATAACAAGCAAGCAAACAAGCAAACAAGAAAAAGGCAAACGAAAAATATTTTTGTATTTTTTGTAAAAACGTTTTAGAAGTGGGGGAGATGAAAATAAGAGACAAATGGCAAATTAAAGTAAATGCAAGGAGATGAGAGTTTATGCAAAGGTACCTGATAGATGTTGATGATGTCTCCCCGGCAACGGCGCCAAAAATTCTTCCTGCTACTTGTAGCTTGCGTTGGTATTTTCCCCGAAGAGGAAGGGATTATGCAGCACAGTAGAGATAAGTATTTCCCTCAGTTATGAAACCAAGGTTATCGACCCAGTAGGAGAATCACGCAACACCTCGTTAGCAGCACCTGCACACAAACAACAAATCCTTGCACCCAACGCAAACGAGGGGTTGTCAATCCGTCGGCGGTAAATTGCAAGATTAAATTGTATGTGATAGATAGATAGATTGAAAAAAAAATACAAAATAAAATAAATAAAAGAAAAGTGCAGCAATATTTTTAGGGTTTTAGTAATATGATTTAGATAGACCTGGGGGCCATAGTTTTCACTAGAGGCTTCTCTCAAGAAAATAGCATACGGTGGGTAGACAAATTACTATTGGGCAATTGATAGAAAAGCAAATAATCATGAAGATATCCAAGGTAATGATCATGTATATAGGCATCACGTCCGAGACAAGTAGACCGACTCCTGCCTGCATCTACTACTATTACTCCACACATCGACCGCTATCCAGGATGCATCTAGTGTATTAAGTCCATAAAGAACAGAGTAACGCCTTAAGAACGATGACATGATGTAGACAAGATAAACTCACGTATGAATAAACCCCATCTTTTTACCCTTAATAGCAATGATACATACGTGTCATGTCCCTTTCTATCACTGGGATTGAGCACCGCAAGATCGAACCCATTACAAAGCACCTCTTCCCATGGCAAGATAAATCAATCTAGTTGGCCAAACCAAATCAATAGATCGGAGAAGAAATACGAGGCTATAATAATCATGCATAAAAGAGATCAGAGAAGACTCAAATAATATTCATGGATAATCTGATCATAAACTCACAATTCATCGGATCCCAACAAACACACCGCAAAAAGTGATTACATCGGATAGAACTCCAAGAACATCGAGGAGAACATTGTATTGAAGATCAAAAAGAGAGAAGAAGCCATCTAGCTACTGCCTATGGACCCGAAGGTCTGGTAAACTACTCACGCATCATTGGAAGGGCAGCAAGGTTGATGTAGAGCCCCTCCATGATCGATTCCCCCTCCGGAGGAGTACTGGAGAAGGCCTCCAGATGGGATCTCTCGAGAACAGAAACTTGCGGCGGCGGAAAAAGTATTTCGTGGACTCCCCTGAGGGTTTCTGATTTTTTGGGAATTTATAGTGGAGGAATTAGGTCAAACGGAGCTCTGTGGGCCCCACGAGGTACCAGGGCGCGCCTGCCCCCTCCCCAGGCGCGCCCTGGTGCCTCGTGGGCACCCCCTGGGGCTTCTGGCCTCCTCCCGAAGCTTCTAGTGTTTATCTTGTCCAGAAAAAATCTCCAAAAAGTTTCATGGCATTTGGACTTCGTTTGGTATTGATATTCTGTAAAACAAAAACAGGGCCGAAAACAGCAACTGGCACTGGGCACTAAGTTAATAGGTTAGTCTCCAAAAAATGATATATAATTGCTGTAAATGCATATAAAAACATCCAAGATTGATAATATAACAGCATGGAACAATCAAAAATTATAGATACGTTGGAGATGTATCACCCCCATTGTGATGATTCTGAAATATCCGCTTGGAGAACTCTTGCATAATATAACAGTTTTGCCATGAATGGGTAGATGGCTTACCATCAAAGCTGTGTGTGGGACATGGGCCCTTGAGAGCCTCCTTAAAGCTACGAGGGCGATTACCGGAAAAGGGCTTCCTGGAACCATTGTTCTGGCGCTGATTCTTCGCACCGGTATTGGTATTTGCTACTAGATCAGAGCCTCCCTCATAATTCTTACGCTTGTTGCCATTATTGGCCTGACCGTTGCCATTGTTCTGCTGGTGAACCTTGCCACCGTTCTTCTTACCCTTGCCTAATTTCTCATCATTAGATGTTCGATCCTTGGTGCTATCTGACTCAGCATACCGAGTTAAGACATCCATGAGATCGTCCATATCCTGAACCTTCCGTTTGAGCCGCCCTAGCTTCTGGACCAGGGGCTGGAATTTGCAATTCTGCTCCAGAACAAGTACTGCCTGCTGGGCTGTTATACTAACTGAAGAGTGGGTGACCTCTGCAACCCGGCGAGACCAATGATGTGCCGACTCGTTCTCACGCTGAACACAATGCTCGAGATCGACAATTGTGGTCGCACGCTTGCAAGTCCCTTGGAAATTCTTGATGAAGCATTCCTTCAACTCCTGCCAGGTGTTAATGGAATTTACCGGCAAGTTTTTCAACCAAGTACGTGTTGGACCTTCCAACATGAGAGGCAGATAATGCGCGCAGACCGCTTCACTAGCCTCCATTAGATCCATAGCCAATTCATAACTCTCTATCCACTCAGCCGGCTCGAGATCAGGTGTGTAGTTAGGCACCTTCCGAGGACCTTTGAAATCCGACGGCATCCGTGCATCTCGCAACGCCGGGATTAAACAGGGAGTCCCAACTATTCGGCTCGACAGATCACCTGCGCGGGCGACTGTCGGGGTTGTGGTGGGAGGGTTCTGCATCGTGGGCTGATTGTACATTGCACATGCATTTTCCTCTTCCAATGCTCGCATAGCCCGAGCGGTGTCAACAATCTCTTGGGCGTTAGGGATCCTGGGCTATTGCTGATTTGTGAGTGGTTGTGCGCCCCTCCTGCACTGCGCACTGCTGGAAACTGCCGGCGACTCAGGACATTGACTCCTAGTGCGGCTCTGGTGAGGAGTTGAGTGAAGCTGGTGCTGACTATGAGAATAGTTTGCCTACTGTGTAACTGCTGTTTTGAGCATCTCAATAGCGTTCCTAGCCTCCACTTGAGCCGGACCATCTCCTTCAATCGGGATTGCTGCCAAGTTGTGAGTTGCCGCTAGCACATTGTCAACCGGATTGGAATGGTGTCCAATTGGGGTCTGGAACCGGCGAGGCGGCAACTGCTACTGTGGAACCGGCGTCTGATGCTGAGCCGGCTCCCTCTGCTGAGCGGGCTGTCGCGGTGGTGGCCCTCCAGGGGACACGACACCAGCCCCCGGGTTTACCGGAGCCTGTGGATCATTCGGTGTAGTGAATAGCTGGGTTAGCTCAATCTGGGCCAGAAGCCAGCTCTGATGCCGCATCCGATGAACAAACTCTGACTCGGCTTGCCGACAGCTTAGATAGAGAGCTTCCTCCTCCAAGTGTTTTGTCTCCTCGATGAGCCACGCTTGTGTTTCCGCTATATGGGTATTTTCTGTATTGACATCCTCTTGGATCTTGGCCAACTGCTCACGGCACTTTGTGATCTCTGCATTGCGTGCGGCAGTGTTTTCCGCAGTCACCGGCTCTTCTAGTAGAGTCACCAGGGTAGTCATCATCTCCGCAAGCGCCTGCGCCAAGGATTTCTATGAGCCGGCTCCCCCTGCGCCGGCGACGGTGAGATTCTGCCCGGCCGCTGGATCCACCAGGTCATGAAGGGGAGGTGGATCTTGCCGAAGGGGACCCGGTACCCGTACTCGATTGAGTCAGCCTCGGGGCCCCAGCTTGAGTCGTCGATGTAGAGCTTTCCGCGATGGCTCTTCGTCATCTGGCCGACCGCGTACTTCCCGAACCCTGGGAGGGCTCCCGCTAAGAACTGAACTCCACCGTGCATAGACCCCACGGTGGGCACTAACTGTCGTGGTTTTGACACGACAGATGCCCATGTGAAAGGACTTAGTGATGAGGCCATTGCACGAAGGTGGAAGCTTAACAGGGTTGATTGGGAATGAGAAGACACGAGTTTACCCAGGTTCGGCCCCTCTCGGTGGAGGTAAAAGCCTACGTCCTGCTTGATTGTATTGCTTTAGATCTCGATTACAAGGGTGCGGATTCGCTAACCTAGCTCACGAGAGATTGCAACTTAACTTTTCTGCCCTAGGTGCTCTCCTTTATATAACAGGTCGAGCCCTTGGCTTACACGAGAGTCCGGATCGTATTATTAACCCGGATCCTACTCTTACTCCAGTTATCTTGTTCTCCAAGGTGATTACCTTGTCTGACCCTTCCTCCATAAGCCGGCCCATATGTTAAGCCAGCCTCCACGCCGGGTCTTCCTCGAGCCGGCCCATTATGGATCTTTGAGGCCTGATAGTACGACGGCCCGCTGAGCTTTCATGGCTTCATGGCCAGGTCATCGCCCTGGCAGGTCTCCATGCTGGGGAACATCCCCAACACCCGGCAACACCATACTGTCACCGCCGAGGTGGCCGAAAGATCTACCGCGACACATGGATGCTACTCATAGGAAGCGAGAGTGGTTGAGTTGGAGAGAGAGAGAGAGAGTTGAATGAGGAAGATGGTGGGTTGGTTGAATTGGAGAGGGGATTTGGCAACTGCTTAAATCATGGTTCGAGACGAGGAGTTTGCCAAAATAGTTTGAAGGACGAGCCATACCAAGCGTGCACCGTGGTGTCCAGATCTGACGGTAGCACAAAGACGTGACCGTACATTGCTTCCATTTTCTTTTTTCATCTATACTTTTAAAAAATAACTACAACATGCTTGTGTTAATCTTCTAAAGGTGGTCATGAATTTTTTGAAAGTCCTCACACTCTTTCTGAAAGTCCTTCAAGATATTTCTGAAAGTATTCACCCCATTCACGAAAAGCATTTTGACAAAGTTAACAAGGATACACGCACATATTTTTACATAAAGTACCATGCATTTGTACATCACCACACCACTATGTTCAACGTAAATAAGTAATACAATACACACGACATCTTTGACCTACTACAATCATAGTTAGAACATATGTTAGCTCAATCTAAATGAACATACTACTAGTTGAATGTACACAACCAAGTTCTTGCAATTCACCACCCGTTGTTTCTCTTCCGGCGCTTTCAGCTGCTCGAAGATCCCTCGTCTTTGTTCTTACGGGGGCGGAGTCGTTCCCTCAATGGTGGTTGGAGAAGGTGATGTAGCCCGTCCTTAATGATTAGGATCCTACGGTACAACTCGTAGCTAACGTACCTGTCTTTTGCTGCGTACTCGAGGTGCAGCGGGGAAAGCAGCTTCCACTCCAAGTACTGGTACTTGTCCCTTGGGTATGATTTCTTTATGTTCTTGTACGAAGGGTCGATGATGGCCGCTGCAAGGTCACCCATGGAGTCCCTTTCTCCACCACCTTTGATGCGTAACTGCTCTTGGATGTCGACATGGTGTTCGTCTGGAATCGTTATCCATGCACGGGCAAGCATGATCTTGTCGCCCCTCATGTCCACGCTTGCGAAAGTTATCGATTTGCGTTGCAGGAATTGAGCCAACGCCTGGCACCACCCGGACCTGCAGTAGTGGTACACGAGGACATGCTCGCGCATTGCGAGATGCACGACGGCGACCCCTTATCGTCTGTAACTGCTCGAACGGGTGTACTCGAGGTCGAGTCCAACAAACTTCTTCTTCTCCTCCTAGAGCCATTGCTCGTACATGGCGATGACTCGCTCCATAGTCCTAGGTTCGTTGGTGTACACAACCTCCAGCACGGTTCTGCCATGGGCAATGATGTGGTGGGTCTCCGTTGTTAGTTTCTTGTCGTCCATGGCTGTATGGAGGTGGTGGGGGTTGTGGAGGACGAGGAACGGCCGAGGAACAAGATGCAAATGGATGCGGTAAAAGTGTAACACCCCGATTTTTGGCCCTATCTTTTTTCTTTTGGATTTCTTCGAGTTTTCATTTGGAGTTCCTTTTTCCGTGGCTATGTGGTCTTGAAACCTGGGAAGATCTTCTCTCCTGCCACTTCCAAGTGGCTTGTCATTCTCAAATCTATCCCAAGGCCATGTCATTTCCATCTTAGCCCAACCCCAATTTTTATTTCTTGGGAATATTCCTTTTCCTATTAAAGGAATAACCCTGTTTGCCCTAGGTTGTGAAGCAACCTATGTTTCTGTCTTTACTAAAATTCCCACAAAATTCTCATAAATTCTTTGGATCATATCTGCCACAAATATGCCAAAATCCATCCTTGCCTAGTTCAAAAATAATTCAGGAATATTCATTTCCTATTTTGTCCAGTATGGCACTTTGTGAAGGAAGTGCTATTTATCTTTTCTTGATTGCCCTCAAAATTTTTGGGCACTCTCTCATATCCAAATTATTGCCACATGCCAAAATGCAGCTTCATTTGCCTAGCAAATCTTCCTCGGCAAATTCCCAAAGTTTCTGACCAAAGAGAAACTTTGTGAAGGAAGTACTAGCTAGGCTTATCCAAATCAGTTGAAATTTTGGTAGGTCGTCCATATGATCAAATCATGACTCTCCACAAAATTTCATCTCGATCTAATAATTCATGTGAGCACACCCTTAAATCTTGGTTTCTGGTCACAATTTTAGTTTGTGAAGCAACTATATTTTATATTGATTCATAAAATCTGAAATTAATCCAGGACCTAAACATACCTATATAATTTGAGTATGCCAAAATTCACATCATTTTGCCAAGCAATTTTCTCCACAAAATTCCCCCAAGTTTCTGTCCAGTGTGGATCATTGTGAAGGAAGTACCATTTATACTTATCCAAATGGGATGAAATTTTTATGGTACCTTTATATTCCCAAATGATCATACTCCACAAATTTTCAGCTCAACCCAAGCAACCATGTGAGTGCTACGTCCTGATCTAGTTTCTGGACCAGATTTGGCAGTTGTAAAGCAACTATGCTAAATTTTGGTCCAAATCTCTTAAAAATCCACAGGCTCATAGTCCTTCCTACCCTAAACCTCTGTGACATCATGGTTAGTTCTTATCTCATACCATTTGATCACTACTTCATGCCTAAGTTTGCAACAGCAAACTTTATCTGATCTCTCCCATCAATTAACAGTGGATTTCTTCGAGCTATCACCTCAGAGGGGCCCCATGTTGAAGGGACAACACGCTAGACACGGTGTGGGCGGCCCTAAAGTCTCGCGTGCGCCAGTGCATGCGGTGACCACGTGGTCTGGCGCGCCGAAAGCGCGCTCTGGGCATCGGGTCCTCGGCTGCCGCCCAAACGCCGTGGCCTCGCCACCGCACCTTGTCCTCTGCGCAGCCTGAGCTCTCCTGCGTCCACGCCACCCCTCTGGACCCCTCTCCCCCTCCTCTTTCCGCTCCGGTGCGCTACGCCGCTCCGCGTGCCCACGGCCGTCGTCGCGTTGCCTCTGTCTTCTTCCTCCCTGCGGCATCTCCGCATTATATGAACCCCCCCCTAGACCTCTCTCCCCCTCCGCGCGTGCGCACGCACATGCGGTCGCGCCAGGAGCATCAACCGCAAGCTCCCGTCGGCTTCCGGCTATGGCATCCCCGCCACAGCTATATAAGCCCACCCCGAGCTCCCTCGACCTCGCCAACCTCCTCTCCTCCCTCCCAGAAGCGTCCCCGACCTCTCACCCAAGCTCAAGGAGCTCTCCTCGCTCCTCACGACCGCCACGGTCATCACCGGAGTCCGCTTAAATTAGAGCAACCCGAGCTCTCCCCCTCCCTCCTGACCCCACCAGAAGACCACCTGGAGCACGCGGAGTTCCCCCACCTCTTCTTTTCGTCGCCGGGACATCAGTGCCCGCATGCCCGAGCTCGGCCACCGCCCCCGTCCACGGCCACCGCGAGCCGCCACGGCTGCAGCTCTCCCCGGCGCGCGTGATGCCCATGGGAGGGTGCGGCGCTCCGCGCCGAGGCCGCCCGTGCCCTTCCCTTGGCCGGAGATGGTCGGAGCCGCCAGGGCCATCGCCGGCGCGCGCCCTCTGCCTCCCTCGTCGCGAGGTAGGAGAAGAGGAGCAGGAGAGAGAGAAGAGCCAGGCGGGGCCCACGTGTAAGTGAGTGTTGACCTGGGCCCGCAAGTTTAAGTGGAGACGGATTTCGGAAAATACGTTTTCCCCTTATGAAGAGGTAATCCGGTGCTCCTGCAGATCGGAATGCGCTTTCCCGCACCGAAAGCGTATTCTTCCAGAAGGCGCTTTCTCTTTTTCAGCCACCGGCCGAAACTGTTAATTTGCAGGTGTTCGCCTGTTAAGGGCAGAAATGAATATTTTTATTTAAATTTCTGCCTAACGAACGAACGGCCGTAACTCGGCAACCGTAACTCCGAATCAGGTGATTCCAAAGCCCACGATCTCAGTTCGTCGAGCCCGTTCCGATGTTATCATTTTCATGAGGTTGTCACACTGTGAAAATGACCATTTTGCCCTTGCCCTTAAAACAGCTCTGCCGGGAGGGAAACTTTTCCGGCGATTTTTCCGCGAGTGTCTCTGGACTTCTACCCGGTGAATCCTTCATCCCCAGGCAAGCCATGACAGCCACTTGCATGATGGCCTTGCAACAACTTTGGTTTCCACTTGAATATATAAATAATTGTTTGCTCATTTAATAATTTTTGAATGCTTCGAATATGCTTGTGAATCCATACTCGTTCTTATGCCATGTTCTTTTGCATCTAGTAAGTTAAATGATTATTTGTTAGTATTATTATTATCATGTTAGTTCTCGGATTTATTTTCTGATGCTAGTAATAACGATATGCTCATATGAATAGTTAGGGTGTATTATGAAAATACTTGTTATATTCATGATCATCGTTATGCTATGCTCATTTGCATCCCGTGGAAAAAAAGATTTATCATTGTTGTTGGAATGATGTTAAATGGAGATGTTGCCCCTCCATGGTTACACTGATATCATGCTCATGTGCATTGTTATTTCATTATGCTTTTATGACTCAGCTCTTCACCATTCAAGTTGAACCTGACATTAATCGGACTTGAACAAACCTGTTGGTTGAGTCATGGTTCCACCGAATCGAGCTAACCAGTGCAACCACACTTGCCTTATGGGGGGGCCTAATGCGGTCAATTTTCATGCCTCTCGCCGGTGCCTCCTACTAGGGAAGGTTATGGGTGCGCGCTACCCTGATCAGGTAGGCGGCCATAGCCTTGAAGGCCCGAGTTGTATGGATATCCGATGTCCCCGTTTGGGACGATGTTTATGTTTGGCCACGACGGTGGCGGCCACATAGGTGGCGGATGTCATGAGTTGGCATCGGGGTCACCCAGGACATAGCCCAAAGGGGAGTTTGTCGGAGTGGCCGGGAGAGTGTCATGCAATAGATTGGTTTTGTCGGAACGTCGTTGGTCCACCCGAATGGGAGCACGAGGCCATGAGTTCCGTAGTGTGGGTACAGTGTACTAACTGTAGGAGATATGCCCTAGAGGCAATAATAAATGTTATTGATTATCTCCCTGTTCATAATTAGGTTTATGTTCCATGCTATAACTGCTATGGTTCTCGAGTCTGCAATAACCACGAGGCTCGGAGGAAGACTCATATGCACGTGTGGAATAATAAACGGTAAAATGTATTCCTAGTCTGGCCTCTAAGACTGGCTCAAGTATTGCATGATGATCCTGTTTTCCTGATCATGGGCATGGCTATGCCGGCAATTTTGAGGGCACAATGTTAGAAGAACATTTGTGTTGAATCGACCCGAATTGATGTTATGCTATGAGATTCATTCGTCATAAGTTAATGGTTAATAACACAGAGATGGTTAACGTTTGCATGATTCCTTAGACCATGAGAGTATCGAGTTTCTTCATGCTTGCTTCATGAACTTTGGGGTTTGTTAAACGTCATCCATAAATGGGTGGCTATTACGGCGGCTTACGGGTTCATGGAAAAGTGTGTCAAGTAACTTGATAGCTCAAGATTGGGATTTGCTCCTCCGACGATGGAGAGATATCTCTGGGCCCTCTCAGTGTTACGGTATCCATCATCGTCTGGCCAGACACTTTGTGATTTGATCACAGGGATGCCGGAACACGGGAACGAGAAAAGAGAACAATACCGGTAACGAGGTAACTGGCATAGTGGACAAGTTGTTGATCCACGGGGATGCCAACATGTCTCACCTCGGGTATTTGTAACATATCGCGAAGCAACAGGAATAGCACACGGCAACTGGAGGTTCACTCAAATATTCATTCATGTGGGTATAGGGGTCAATATGGGTGTCCACGGCTCCGATGTTGATCATTGATCGGAAGGGGTTCCGGGTCATGTCTATACTTCACCGAACCTATAGGGTCACACACTTAAGGGTCATCTATCTGCTGAATACTAGACAGGGAGTCTGAGAGAAAATCACCGAAAAAGTTTCGGACACCGGAAAAATTTCGGACAGCGGAAAAGTTCCGCAGAGAGAACACCGGAACAGTTTCGGTAAAACTGAAAAGTTGTTTTAGGGGATACCATTAAGTCAAATTGGTTTCTGCACATGCCTGATAATTCTTGGAGGGTGCCAGAATCATTCTGGAAACTTCTGGGAATTTTCCGGAAGAAAAACCGGAAATGTTCTGGAGCTGCCGGAACCACTTCGGATGCTTTTCGCAGATGAAAATCACTAATCCGGAATTGTTCCAGATCACAATGAAAATTATTTTAGTGGGTACTGGAAATGTTCTTAGCCCACATAAATATTTTTAGTTCGACCGGACGCTGAAAAATGTCGTCGTGAATAGTGAAAGTGCTTTTTGGGATATTTTTGGAAAGTCACCTTTTGGGATATTTTCCCAAAAGGCTTCTAGAAGGGATGGATGGATGAGGACCACCTTGGGGGGGCCCCACAAGGGTTGTGGCCGGCCAAGAAGGGGGCTCCACCTTGGAGCCCCACTTGCCCACTTGCTTTCCCCTTTTACCCTTGGAAAGTGTTTCCTTCATGGGCATTTTTGGTATTTTGAAATACCCATCCTACCCCTTGGTTTTCCTATAAATAGGAGGTGAGGGGGCTGCCCAAACCTCATTCCTTCTCACATACAAGTGCCATGCATGATCTGGCTTTCTCTCTCCCTCCCAGCGAAATAGTTTCGTAGAGCCGAAAGGCTGTCTGGGTTCCGGTGGGAACTAGTTCTGGACGGCGAAGACCTGCCGGATAGATGACACCGTATGTGTGCAACTCTGTAGAGAGATCATAGTTTCGGTCTTAGTTCGAGAGTGCCTCCCGAAGGGCTGTCCGAGTGACTGTCCGAGTTTCGAGGGTCCTCCCGAAGGGCTGTCCGGGTGACTGTCCGAGTTTCGATGGTCCTCCCGAAGGGCTGTCCGTGACACCGTCCGGGGGACTGTCCGACCGCCTCCCGGAGGGCTGTCCGAGGGGCAGATGAGGGTATACATCCTCGTGGTTGGGAGGTTGTAAATCCTAGCTGCGGGGATCTGCACCGCCGATCGTCATCGACTCTACTTCCGCTGCGCTACGAGTCGGTAACGAAAAAGATCAAACCTTGTATGCAGTCTCCATAGTGGTCATGGGCTGGTGCGTAGGTCGGAAATTTTTGTTTTCTGCTGCGTTCCCCAACACTAACCTCTGCAGAGTGTATAATATATCTATAGTCGCGTCCTCGGTCATGGACACAGTTCGTAGTAGGTCACACTATGGGTCAACAGAAATAATAATCTGAATAATAAACAACCCCGGTTTGATGAGAAAAGAAGTTGGTTGATCTTTATGTGGTCATGCGATGATCACAGGTAGAGATCAAGATCCGTGTGGTCATGTGATGATCACGATGGTATAGTTGATACCGAGCTTGGTTGATCCTGAGGTGATCGTGTGATGATCACGATGTAAGAACTACTATGGCCTGAAAGACTAGCCAGGAATGAGGTTTAGATACACGCAGGGAACATAGTAAATGTTACTATACCTGCCATAGGTGTATTCCCTATGTATTTACTTTCATAATTCATTTTAGAGTTTCACACTCTAGCCCTTTGCATAAGGTATCTTGCAAGAAGGTTGTTCATAAGAGAACTTTTGATGTTCGGGGTTATGAATAACATAAGGGCCATACTTTCATTATGAATGAGATGTATGTTATGAATATTGATATTAATACATTACCTCTGGGTTTACTTTCATAATTAATTTTAGAGTTTCATACACTCTAGCCCATTGCACAATGTTTGTTGCAAAAGAGTTGGTCATAAAAACAACAATTGTTGTTTAGTATTATGAATAACATGAAGGGCCATGCTTCCATCCAGGATGGGATGTATGTTATGAATATTGATGGTAATATGATACATCCATAACACTGACGCTAAATGTCGCAAAACTAAAAGAATACCACATATGTGTGGCACTGCATTTGGTCACATTGGAGAAACCCGCATGGAAAATTCCATTATGATGGATTTTAAAGTCATTTGATTTTGAATCATCTGACACTTGCAACTTTCCTCCGAAAAGTGAAGTGACTGAAATACCGTTCACAGGCCATAAGGAACGAGCAACAAACTTATTGGTGATCATACATTTTGATGTGTGTAGTTCAATAAATGTTGTTGCAAGTAGTGGATTTATCTATCTTCAGAAATGACTCAAGTAGATATATTGATATTTACTTGATGAGACATAAGTCTGGATCTTTTGAATTCATTCATAAGGTTTTCAAAAATGAAGTAGAAGTTATTGTAACAAGAAAATTAGGTTTCTACAATTCGATTGCAGAAAGGAATATTTGAGTTACAAGTTTAGCGAATGTCTGATGAGTTATGAAAGGGGTTTCATAACTTGCACCTCCCGGAACACCACTGCAAGTGGAAAGTCCGTGAAGATGTAATCGAACCATTTATGACATGGTAAGATCAAAGATGACATAAATAGATTTGCCATTATCACTTTTAAAGTGATGCTTTAGAGACTGCGGCTTTTACACTGAAAAGAGCTCCATCGGGTCTGTTGAAATGAGGCCATGGTATGGTACGCCCAACCATGTTATATCTTTTCTTAACATTTGGAATATGGGGCTCGTGTAAAAGGTTACAAACCTATTCCAAATCAGACAAGTGCTACTTTGTAGGTTATCCCAAGTCATTGGGTATTTCCCCACCAATACCGAGGCAAATAGGTTTGCCACAAAGAACGGTATGCTTTTTGAAGAAAATGGTTCTTTCAAAAAGGTGAGTGGGAGAACAGTGCAACTCGACGAGATAAACAGTATCTTCGTCATCAGATCAAAGGAAAGGAACCTTGGAAGTGATTCCGGAGTTTCCTACTGCGACTGATACGGAAGTCTCTACAATAAAATGTATGGACTTCGGTCGAACTTGCAGCTGAACCCCGTAGGCAAGGCTCGTGCAAACCTCTCAGGTGCGCAAACGAGATATTGTTGTTGGACAACAGTATACCTACGATACACAAGGAAGCGGTGATGGGCCCTGACTCTGGAATTGGCTAAATACCAATACAATCCGAGATAGTTTCCATATAAATGTTTCAAGATTAAAATCTTGATACACCATTCGGAAGGCTTAGAGTCTAACGAATATTTATGGAACTAAAACCTGATACGGATAAAAATGTTTTATCCATAAAGCTCGACTTGTTGAAATAACAAGTTCAAGGAGTTGACTACGATGAGATTGTCTCACCGTAGCGATGCTTAAAGTCGGTTCGGGTTGAACTAGCAATTAATACATATTTCAATCATGAGATATGAAACATGGATGACGAAAGGATTTCCATCTGATGGAAATGAAACCTAGGACTTGTATGTGATTCAGTCCAAAGTAATTTGTCGATCCAAAGGATGCTAGTAAGTATGCAAACTTCAGAGTTCCAGCGATGGACAGAAGAGAGCAAAGTGGAGTTGGAATCTTCGTTTTTGATGGAATGGTCAAAGGGGTTTGACTTCATCAAATGGGTATCGAAGATGCTTATGATTCAAGAAAGTAAGTGGGAGCATAATAATATTTCTAAAAATCTTGTGTACTTGACACATTGTTAATTGGAAATAAATTTCTTGACACGAATTAAGGACTTCATTTGAAAATAGTTTTTTTATGAAGTGCTTGGGCTAAATAGCCTCAATATTAGGCATGATGATCTATGGAGATAGATTTACCTAATAGGGCTAAGCAATGAATACATATTGACAAGTTGCTAAAACCTTTTAGCATTTAAAACGCCAAGGAGTGATTCTTGCCGAAGTCACATGGAAAGAGTTTTTGCAAGACTCAGTGCCCCAAAACACTGATGAGTGAAATACATGATGGAGATTCCACACACTCTTGTGTTTGGATTAATCATGTATTCCATGGTATGTAAATCAACCAGATATGTCCGATACTCCAAAGTTGTTGCGAGTATGGATACCAAAGTGATCAAAGTACTGATCATAGGACAACAGTGAAAGATGTCATTAAAGTACTAGAGTAGTAGTGATGACATGTTTTCTCGCAAGCAGAGATTATGAAGTGCTCGTTGTAAGTAATTACATCGATACAGTCTTCATCAATGCTCCATGCGTTTTTCGATTTAAGTTAAGGGTTTTGTGTAATACACAATATGGTGGCACGGTAGTTGGAAATTGTTCCAAACAAGATACTGTGGCGAATTCTATAACAAAGGCTAAGTATGTTGACGCTTAAGAAGCGACAAAGAAGTTGTTGAATCATATAGTTCATTCATGAACTTAGTATGGTTCCAAGATGGCTATGGTCTATGGGACACTATTGCAGATAGTTGCTCCATAGCTCAGTCTGAGGAATCAGGTTTCGACCAATGATTCACACATATGCAAAGCCAAGTCCACACAAAATATGAATTTTGTGAAAGCGTGAAAACGCGAGGATATGCAAAATTACACACGGAGCTGAAGTCGTCAGATCCGTTGGACATCAGGCTATATCACATGCGAAGCATATTTTACACCAGTATGCCATAGGTGTAAAGTGCATTAGCATTGACTAGATTATTGACTCTAGTGCAAGTGGGAGTCTGTAGGAGATATGCCCTAGAGGCAATAATAAATGTTATTGATTATCTCCCTGTTCATAATTAGGTTTATGTTCCATGCTATAACTGCTATGGTTCTCGAGTCTGCAATAACCATGAGGCTCGGAGGAAGACTCATATGCACGTGTGGAATAATAAACGGTAAAATGTATTCCTAGTCTGGCCTCTAAAACTGGCTCAAGTATTGCATGATGATCCTGTTTTCCTGATCATGGGCATGGCTATGCCGGCAATTTTGAGAGCACAATGTTAGAAGAACATTTGTGTTGAATCGACCCGAATTGATGTTATGCTATGAGATTCATTCGTCATAAGTTAATGGTTAATAACACAGAGATGGTTAACGTTTGCATGATTCCTTAGACCATGAGAGTATCGAGTTTCTTCATGCTTGCTTCATGAACTTTGGGGTTTGTTAAACGTCATCCGTAAATGGGTGGCTATTACGGCGGCTTACGGGTTCAAGGAAAAGTGTGTCAAGTAACTTGATAGCTCAAGATTGGGATTCGCTCCTCCGACGATGGAGAGATATCTCTGGGCCCTCTCGGTGTTACGGTATCCATCATCGTCTGGCAAAACACTTTGTGATTTGATCACAGGGATGCCGGAACACGGGAACGAGAAAAGAGAACAATACCGGTAACGAGGTAACTGGCATAGTGGACAAGTTGTTGATCCACGGGGATGCCAACATGTCTCACCTCGGGTATTTGTAACATATCCCGAAGCAACAGGAATAGCACATGGCAACTGGAGGTTCACTCGAATATTCATTCGTGTGGGTATAGGGGTCAATATGGGTGTCCACGGCTCCGATGTTGATCATTGATCGGAAGGGGTTCCGAGTCATGTCTATACTTCACCGAACCTATAGGGTCACACACTTAAGGGTCATCTATCTGCTGAATACTAGACAGGGAGTCTGAGAGAAAATCACCGAAAAAGTTTCGGACACCGGAAAAGTTTCGGACAGCGGAAAAGTTCCGTAGAGAGAACACCGGAACAGTTTCGGTAAAACTGAAAAGTTGTTTCAGGGGATACCATTAATTCAAATTGGTTTCGGCACATGCCTGATAATTCTTGGAGGGTGCCAGAATCATTCTGGAAACTTCTGGGAATTTTCCGGAAGAAAAACCGGAAATGTTCTGGAGCTGCCGGAACCGCTTCGGATGCTTTTCGCAGATGAAAATAACTAATCCGGAATTGTTCCGGATGGCAATGAAAATTATTTTAGTGGGTACTGTAAATGTTCTTAGCCCACATAAATATTTTCAGTTCGACCGGACGCTGAAAAATGTCGTCGTGAATAGTGAAAGTGCTTTTTGGGATATTTTTGGAAAGTCACCTTTTGGGATATTTTCCCAAAAGGCTTCTAGAAGGGATGGATGGATGAGGACCACCTTGGGGGGGCCCCACAAGGGTTGTGGCCGGCCAAGAAGGGGGCTCCACCTTGGAGCCCCACTTGCCCACTTGCTTTCCCCTTTTACCCTTGGAAAGTGTTTCCTTCATGGGCATTTTTGGTATTTTGAAATACCCATCCTACCCCTTGGTTTTCCTATAAATAGGAGGTGAGGGGGCTGCCCAAACCTCATTCCTTCTCACATACAAGTGCCATGCATGATCTGGCTTTCTCTCTCCCTCCCAGCGAAATAGTTTCGTAGAGCCGAAAGGCTGTCTGGGTTCCGGTGGGAACTAGTAGTGGACGGCGAAGCCCTGCCGGATAGATGACACCGTATGTGTGCAACTCTGTAGAGAGATCGTAGTTTCGGTCTTAGTTCGAGAGTGCCTCCCGAAGGGCTGTCCGAGTGACTGTCCGAGTTTCGAGGGTCCTCCCGAAGGGCTGTCCGGGTGACTGTCCGAGTTTCGATGGTCCTCCCGAAGGGCTGTCCGTGACACCGTCCGGGGGACTGTCCGACCGCCTCCCGGAGGGCTGTCCGAGGGGCGGATGAGGGTATACATCCTCGCGGTTGGGAGGTTGTAAATCCTAGCTGCGGGGATCTGCACCGCCGATCGTCATCGACTTTACTTCCGCTGCGCTACGAGTCGGTAACGAAAAAGATCAAACCTTGTATGCAGTCTCCATAGTGGTCATGGGCTGGTGCGTAGGTCGGAAATTTTTGTTTTCTGCTGCGTTCCCCAACACTAACCTCTGTAGAGTGTATAATCTATCGATAGCCGCGTCCTCGGTCATGGACACAGTTCGTAGTAGGTCACACTATGGGTCAACAGAAATAATAATCTGAATAATAAACAACCCCGGTTCGATGAGAAAAGAAGTTGGTTGATCTTTATGTGGTCATGCGATGATCACAGGTAGAGATCAAGCTCCGTGTGGTCATGTGATGATCACGATGGTATAGTTGATACCGAGCTTGGTTGATCCTGAGGTGATCGTGTGATGATCACGATGGTAAGTTTGTGGTTACAAGATAACCTCGGAGCAGAGTAAGTTGGTCCATGAGACCTTAAATGTCGAACCCCTTGCATGCTAGTGCTAGTGTCATCATGTTCATGTCATGAATTATATGTACCTGCCATGCTCATGTTGTTCTAGTAGTGTTGTATTCATCATTGATATTTAACCTGTAAATGCCATGTTGTTGTATGTCTTGATTGCTTTGGTTGCTGTGAGCTTGCGAGTACATTCAAAGTACTCACCTGGCGTGTCATGCCAGATTGCAGGTGATGCCGTGATTGCTTGTTTGTCGAGGATCTCGAGGTTGCGCTCTAGGATGCGTCCCAGCCAGAGTCCCTGCGGAGTGGAGTTCATCACCATCGTCGGTGTTCCGCTGCTAGAATTTATTCCGCTTCGAGATGTTCCGCTGCTGGCATAGAGCTACCTTAGCAGGCGTAGTGTCGTCGTGCTGATGTAATCCTTTGTAATATCGGACCCTTGTACCCCGATTATCTGTAATAATGAGCTGATTTGTTCTATGCCAAGCAGTGCCGTATTCCAGAAGACTTGATCTCTGGGCTGGAATACGGGGTGTTCCGGTCTCCCTGAGCCGGGGTGCCACAGAGCTTGGTATCAGAACAGGTCTGGCTGTAGGACGCCCTAGTCAGCGCGAGTGTTAAAAACCGTTAGTATCGAGTCTAGTCAGTTTGTGCATTTGGTTGTTGCATTTGTTTGCTGCATAGCATGCATATAGACTTATTATCTTGTCGCTAACGATCTTATCTTGTGAGTGTAGGTGGCATTGGTTTCGATCCACTACCTGCACCCCAGTTTTGCATACTCGCTCTTTGGTGTTTGGTGTCGTCTCTATCCCAGCGGAGTGATGCCAAGGTACCCTGTGGTGTCGATCACTTGCAGGATTGATGCACAGGTATCGCACCAAGTTATTTTCTCCAGCCACACCTATCGTTTTGGTGGTAAACATGTTTCTACCCCGGATCTTGCCATCCAACCCACCGTTTGGTAACCCTCACTGGTCTTTGTTACCAGGAAAGGGCAATGCAACAGGCCCTTCTTTCCACCGCTATCCTAACCTATCTGGACGAGTATGGCTCCCTTCCATACGCTTGCTGATGATATGGCCATGACATCCGTGTCTCGCTACATGATCACCAAGTCCGTCCTCACCGCTCAGCTCATCCAGATGCAACCGGTGCTGAGCCAGCGTTTGGTGTAGCTCTGTTTACACCAACCTCCCCACACGCTGATTCACTTTCGTGCACACCGCCACAGCATGTTAGAACGTAGTACCAGAGTTTCCTCGAGAATTGTGTGCTTAAGTAGGCACGCATAGTGAGGTGAATAGCTGTAAAATGTGACATTGATTGTATGTAATCTTAATGCTTTGTGTGCTTTTGTTTCAGTCGTTTCTTTTGCTTCTTTCTTTGGGCCTTCGGTGTTACCTTATTTCCCCTTATGAAAGTTGCTCATCAACCGACACTGGACTCGAAGAATCAGTGAGAAATTCAAATATTTGGAAGCTCAGCTAAACATTATGGAATTCTCAGCCCACTGCAGTATATTGGCAATATCTGGTTTGAATACAAATGATATTCTGGATTGACTATCAGCATCAAGTTTACATCAGGGTGCAACCATTACGACTATAATGAACCAGCAAGAAGATGATTTGTGTACAAGGCCAACCATGTATTTCGAGACAAAGCAAAAGTATCAAGGGTATATATATATATATAAATGGCATTCAGTCCGCATATCACCAAGAGAAGCTTCTGGAGTAAGCAACCCAGACATCATCCGCACGCTACCAGAGAAGCTTACAACGCAAGGTTCCTCAGTCTTCCTCAGTACGATATGTGGATAACTTCCAGTGTAAGATACTCAGTCTTCTTCGGTAAGCTACCGCAGAAAGCTTCCAGCATAAGTCACCAAATCTTCCCCGGCAAGCAACCAAGAGGAGAAGTTTCTGAGGTACGGTACCCAGTATTTTTCAGCACGCTATCCCGGCAAAAGCTTCGAGCATAAGCTATTCAGTCTTCCTCAGCATGCTACTGTCGATGGCTTCCAACACAAGCTATCCAGTCCTCGTCAGTACGGCACTACCAACAGTCATCGTCACAAGAAACTACACAGTGAGTTGGCAGCAGATGGCAGCGCATCTCAAGAATCAGATCCGCAACAGTTTGGTAAGAAACACGAGCTGGTAAGGACATAAGTGTCTGCCTCGGAAATCAAATGCTCAGATACGCATACCTCCATGTATATTGTGAGCATGTCACCCAGGCCATGCCAATCACATGTATGATGATACCAGCACGGTGAGAATCCGACAACTGACCCGTGTTCTGAGCTGATTTTCGGCCGTCTCGGGCAGCTGTTGAGTTTCTTTTGGTAGCAGCGACCCTATGCTCTAAGCTGTTCTTCGGCCGTCTTAGGGAACTGCTACATTCTTCTTATCAACATTGCATCATGCTCTGAGCTACTTTTCAGCCGTCGTGAGCCATGGTTGAGTTATTTCAGTGATGTCCCAGATCTAAGTTGTAAAGACCGTTCTGGTGGCTATTGATTTATTTGCCGATTTCATGCAAAGGTTCGGATGATCATTGCCATACAGTTAAAGCTCGGGAGATGATAAGCTTGCCAGTTAAACGTTGCTGCACTGCCTGAGGATAAGGATAAAGTATGACTGCCAGAATATTGCACCTGACAGCACCTATGGTCACACAAAGAATTAAAGATATTTATGGCCAAGCTCTTTCAGCAAAAGATTTGGACAAAAGAAAACGATAGTGAAGGAACAAGACCAGCAATACAGGTATGATAATTGTGGCATGAACAACATGGTACGGATACCCAAGACAGTCTGATTCCATATTAATCACCATGAACACACAACCAAGGGGGTCTACTCTGTTTGTAAGGACCCCATATCAAGGTGACAGTTGAATCGTCGATACGGATTTGAGACAAAGAAGTCAGCAAGATTTAGAACTACCTACAGGCAGTTAGATTCCGCCAAGAGAACGGTTATGATTCTCAGCATTGTTTTGAACCAGGAGACCATGCATCTACTCGAGTAACCCGATGCAAGGAATAAATGTTTCGTGTCCACCGAGGAAATTGCTCACAACTCCATTGAATACTATCAGTGCCGAATAGAGGAATGATACGACAATGGGAAATCAACCCTGGACTCATGGAAATTCCAGTCATGATAATATCAGATAGGCCAGCAGACATAAAAGAATTGGAGTTAGAGCAAGGATGAACATATGAAGGAAGACCTATCAGAATGTTGAATGCAGTGAAGCAAACCACCCCAGAGCAAGGTAATCAGATCATATGAAATTCAGTGGGAACGTCATATGAAGGAAAAAGGATACCCGAGTTGGAAACGGTTTCCTTAAGTCAAAATATTCATACTTGTTCCCTGAGCAACCAAATCTCAAGGACGAGATTTATCGTAAGGGGGGTAGGTTTGTAACACCCCGATTTTTGGCCCTTTCTTTTTTCTTTTGGATTTCTTCGAGTTTTTTTTGGAGTTCCTTTTTCCGTGGCTATGTGGTCTTGAAACCTAGGAAGATCTTCTCTCCTGCCACTTCAAAGTGGCTTGTCATTCTCAAATCTATCCCAAGGCCATGTCATTTCCATCTTAGCCCAACCCCAATTTTTATTTCTTGGGAATATTCCTTTTCCTATTAAAGGAATAACCCAGTTTGCCCTAGGTTGTGAAGCAACCTATGTTTATGTCTTTCCAAAAATTCCCACAAAATTCTCATAAATTCTTTGGATCATATCTTCCACAAATATGCCAAAATCCATCCTTTCCTAGTTCAAAAATAATTCAGGAATATTCATTTCCTATTCTGTCCAGTATGGCACTTTGTGAAGGAAGTGCTATTTATCTTTCCTTGATTGCCCTCAAAAGTTTTGGGCACTCTCTCATATCCAAATTATTGCCACATGCCAAAATTAAGCTTCATTTGCCTAGTAAATCTTCCTCAGCAAATTCCCAAAGTTTCTGACCAGAGAGAAGCTTTGTGAAGGAAGTACTAGATAGGCTTATCCAAATGAGTTGAAATTTTGGTAGGTCATCCATATGATCAAATAATAACTCTCCACCAAATTTCATCTCCATACAATAATCCATGTGAGCACACCCTCAAATCTTGGTTTCTGGTCACAATTTCAGTTTGTGAAGCAACTATATTTTATATCGCTTCATAAAATCTGAAATTAATCCAGGACCTAAACATCCCTATATCATTTGAGCATGCCAAAATTCACATAATTTTTCCAAGTAATTTTCTCCACAAAATTCCCCCAAGTTTCTATCCAGTGTGGATCATTATGAAGGAAGTACCATTTATACTTATCCAAATGGGATGAAATTTTTATGGTACCTTTATATTCCCAAATGATCATACTCCACAAATTTTCAGCTCAACCCAAGAAACCATGTGAGTGCTACTTCCTGATCTAGCTTCTGGACCAGATTTGGCAGTTGTAAAGCAACTATGCTAAATTTTGGTCCAAATCTCTTAAAAATCCACAGGCTCATAGTCCTTCCTACCCTAAACCTCTGTGACATCATGGTTAGTTCTTATCTCATACCATTTGATCACTACTTCATGCCTAAGTTTGCACCAACAAACTTTATCTGATCTCTCCCATCAATTAATAGTGGATTTCTTCGAGCTATCACCTCAGAGGGGCCCCATGTTGAAGGGACAACACGCTAGACACGGTGTGGGCGGCCCTAAAGTCCCGCGTGCGCCAGTGCACGCGGTGACCACGCGGTCTGGCGCGTCGAAAGCGCGCTCTGGGCATCGGGTCCCTCGGCCGCCGCCCAAACGTCGTGGCCTCGCCACCGCACCTTGTCCTCTGCGCAGCCTGAGCTCTCCTGCGTCCACGCCACCTCTCTGGACCCCTCTCCCCCTCCTCTTTCCGCTCCGGTGAGCTACGCCACTCCGCGTGCCCACGGCCGTCGTCGCGTTGCCTCTGTCCTCTTCCTCCCCGCGGCATCTCCGCACTATATGAACACCCCTAGACCTCTCTATCCCTCCGCGCGTGCGCACGCGCACGCCATCGCGCCAGGAGCATCAACCGCAAGCTCCCGTCGGCTTCCGGCTATGGCATCCCCGCCACAGCTATATAAGCCCACCCCCGAGCTCCCTCGACCTCACCAACCTCCTCTCCTCCCTCCAAGAAGCATCCCCGACCTCTCACCTGAGCTCAAGGAGCTCTCCTCGCTCCTCACGACCGCCACGGTCATCACCGGAGTCCGCTTAAATTAGAGCAACCCGAGCTCCCCCTCCCTCCTGACCCCCCAGAAGACCACCCGGAGCACGCGGAGTTCCCCCACCTCTTCTTTTCGTCGTCGGGACAGCAGTGGCCGCGTGCCCGAGATCGGCCGCCGCCCCGGTCCACGGCCACCGCGAGCCGCCACGGCTGCAGCTCTCCCCGGCGCGCGTGATGCCCATGGGAGGGTGCAGCGCTCCGCCCCGAGGCCGCCCGTGCCCTCCCCTTGGCCGGAGAAGGTCGGAGCCGCCGGGGCCATCGCCGGCGCGCGCCCTCTGCCTCCCTCATCGCGAGGTAGGAGAAGAGGAGCAGGAGAGAGAGAAGAGCCAGGCGGGGCCCACGTGTAAGTGAGTGTTGACCTGGGCCCGCAAGTTTAAGTGGAGACGGATTTCGGAAAATACATTTTCCCCTTATGAAGACGTAATCCTGTGCTCCTGCAGATCGGAATGCGCTTTCCCGCACCGAAAGCGTATTCTTCCAGAAGGCGCTTTCTCTTTTTTAGCGGCCGGCCAAAACTGTTAATTTGCGGGCGTTCGCCTGTTAAGGGCAGAAATGAATATTTTTATTTAAATTTCTGCCTAACGAACGAACGGCCATAACTCGGCAACCGTAACTCCGAATCAGGTGATTCCAAAGCCCACGATCTCAGTTCGTCGAGCCCGTTCCGATGGTATCATTTTCATGAGGTTGTCATAATGTGAAAATGACCATTTTGCCCTTGCCCTTAAAATAGCTTCGCTGGGAGGGAAACTTTTCCGGCGATTTTTCCGCGAGTGTTTATGTTTGGCCACAACGGTGGCGGCCACATAGGTGGCGGATGTTGTGGCACCCCGGCTCAGAGCAACCGGTTTACCTTGCATTGCCAGCCCAGAGATCAAGTCTTCTGGCAATACACAACAACTTGGTACAGAAAACAACCGTTTTATTGATCTCTTAGCGGAAACATGGGTTCACATATTACAGGATAAGCGAGGCCAAGCGGCACACACGGTGCGGCTGCACTTATGTACATTATTTAGTAGACATGGCAAGGGCCTCGATGATAAGGGAACTACTACGCGGCAGCGGAACGACGAGGTAGCGGAACTCCACTCCACAGGGACACTGCTGGGACACGGCCTAGAGCGCGACATACTGCTCGAGATCCACATCATGCACGGCTTCTCCTGCATCTGGCATGATAAGCCAGGTGAGTACTTTGAATGTACTCGCAAGCTCACAACAAACAAAACAAGAGCGACAAACAACAACAAGGCATTTAACAGATTTAATGCATGAGCATGATACTATCCAGCATGAGGTGTGCGTGAAACATTACCATGGTCCCCGGGACCAACTTACCATTGCGGGGTTACCGCGTAACCACCGTTCATAGCTTACCACCGTGATCCTCACTTGATCACAAACATTCCTTTCATAGTGATCCTCACTCGATCACCACTTCTGCATGTGCCATCTTGTGAGTCTTAGTGTGCAAGTTTATTATATCTGTTGACCCACGGTGTGACCTACTACGAACTGTGTCCATATCCGAGGACGCGGCTATCGATAGATTATACACTCTGCAGAGGTTAGTACATTGTACCCACACCACGGAACTCATGGCCTCGTGCTCCCATTCGGGTGGACCAACGACATTCTGACAAAACCAATCTATTGCATGACACTCTCCCGGCCACTCCGACAAACTCCACTTTGGGCTATGTCCTGGGTGACCCCGGTGCCAACATGTGACACCCGCCACCTCTGTGGCTGCCACCGTCGTGGCCAAACATAAACATCATCCCAAACAGGGACCTTGGAACCATCAAAACTCGGGTCCTCAAGGTTATGACTGCCTACCGGGCCAGGGTAGCGCCAGAGCACAACCTTCCCTCGTAGGAGGCACCGGCGAGAGGCATGACAATAGACCGCATTAGGGCCTCCCCATCCAGGCAAGTGTGGTTGCACTGGTGAGCTCGATTCGGTGGCACCATGACTCGATCAACAGCATGTTCAAGTTGGATTAAGATCAAGTTTAACATGAAATGAAAATGATTCGAGCCATAGTGTGTGAATGGATGCACGGGTCACGATCATGAATAACAAATGCATCATGTTATCATATGAGTATATGTCATGATACCTACTGCACACTAGCCAGAAATCATGTATCCTACTGCATAAATATCACAATGACAGAACAAAGGCTATGCAACAAGATTTCTAAAACAAATTATTTTAAATAGTGAATATATGATGATTTAATTCAATTAAACCAAAGTCATTGCAATGCCATCCTTGCATATGAATGTTGTGGCTTGCCTTGGTTCAAAGGAGTGTCACAATACTCCTGGCCTTCTCCAACACAACTAGGTTCTTCTGAAAAATAATTTAAATGCAAAAAGAAAATGTCACATAACACTGTTTAATGCACCAGAAATTCTCAACAGCAAGAAAAATTCCGAAATTAGGCATACAGAAACTTTGAAATTTTATAAACCGGTAGCAAAAAGAATCAATTCAATTGGACTTATAGATTAAAAGTTATAGCTGGTCAAAGTTGGATTGGATCTGGTCAAAATTTGAATTTAAACGAAAATCCAGAAGCTGCAGTTGACAAGAGAGAGCTGCAAAGTTTCTGGACAGAAACTTGCTCCAAGCACTGGGGACAAATGGCTAGGAGATTGGAGCTGAAATTTGGTGGCTAAGCATTACTTAGGAGGGTAGTCAAGTGGTAAAAATTTCAGCTTAAAAAGATCAAGGAATAATATAGTTGCTTCACAAGGTGCTCTTTCTGACCAGAAGCAAAAACATTTTCCTTGGCTGGAATTTTCCAAATGACCAGGGGGTATTTTTGCATAGGAAGGTGAGGCATGATCCAAAGAATATTTGGGAATTTTCTTGGAATTTTGTGAGCAATAAAAATAGGGGTTGCTTCACAACTATATGAGCAAATGGGCATTTTCAGAGAGAAAAAGAGTATAAGGCCATTAAATAAAAATACCCAATGGCATTATAATGAGATGGAAGAGGTCTAGGGAGGGTTTATGGATGATAGAACCCACTTGGAAGAAAATCAAAACTAAATCCAAGTGGTAAGTCCAAATGAGTTGACAGAAAACCTCAAATGCAAATAAAATATTCAAAAAATCGAAATAAAAGAAAAAGGCAAAATCCAGGGTGTTACAAACCTCCCCCCCTTAGGATGAATCTCGTCCTCGAGATTCGGTTGCTCAGGAAACAAATATGGGTATGCAGTCCTTAAGAAATCCGCTCTTTCCCAGGTGGCCTCATCCTCGGTGTGGTGCTCCCATTGGACTTTGTAAAATTTTATAGTCTTGCTGCGGGTGACTCTGTCCATTTCTTCCAAGATTCTCAAGGGTTTCTCCTCGTAGGTTAAATCCTTGGCAAGCTCTAGTTCTGCCATATCTGTCCGTTTTGCAGGTGGCGCGATGCATTTTCGTAGCTGAGACACGTGGAACACATCATGAACCTCGGATAGCTCGGGAGGCAATTCTAATTGATAAGCCACTTTGCCTACTCTGGTCATAACCGGAAACGGACCGATGTATCTTGGTGCAAGTTTTCCTCGAGTATGAAACCTTTTAACTCCTTTCATGGGGGTAACTCGGAGATATGCATATTCACCTGGTTCGAAGCTGATCTGCCTATGCTTTGAGTCATAGTAGCTCTTCTGACGAGATTTTGCTACTTGCAGTCTGTCTCGAATTTCTTTGACTTGCTTTTCTGCTTCCATCATCAAATCTGTCCCAAAGATTCGGCTGTCTCCTGTCTGAGACCAGTTCAGCGGGGTACGACACTTCCGTCCATATAGGGCCTCAAAAGGCGACATCTTGAGGCTAGTCTGGTAGCCGTTGTTGTAAGAAAACTCAGCGTACGGCAGGCTGTCTTCCCATTTGGGTCCATGAGCAAGAGCACACGCCCGAAGCATATCTTCCAAGATTTGATTTACCCGCTCTGTCTGCCCATCGGTCTGAGGGTGATAAGCGGTACTATGTTTCAAAGCGGTCCCCAGGGCTTGATGTAGACGTAGCCAGAATGCCGAGGTAAATAAAGATCCTCGGTCTGAAGTGATAGTCCTTGGTACCCCATGCAGACTGACAATCCTGGATACGTAGAGTTGAGCGAGTTGGTCTGCACGGTAGGTTGTCCTTATTGGAATAAAGTGGGCCACCTTGGTGAGCATGTCGACCACGACCCATATGGCATTGTTGCCTCGTGGTGTCCTTGGTAATCCCACGATAAAGTCCATGCAGATATCGTCCCATTTCCATTGTGGAACGGGTAAGGGTTGAAGTAGACCGGCAGGTTTCTGGTGTTCGGCCTTCACCTTGTTGCATATATCGCAACAGGCGACGTAATAGGCGATATCTTTCTTCATACCTTCCCACCAGAATGTTTGCTTTAAGTCTTGGTACATTTTAGTGCCTCCGGGATGAATAGAGTATGCGGACTCATGAGCTTCCTTCAAAATCTTCTACTTTAAGTCCCCGAGGTCCGGTACACAGACTCGATCCCGAAATCGTAGTGTGCCTTTATCATCAATGTTGAAATATGTCGTCTTCCTTTCTCATACTTGAGCCATTATCTTGAGTAACGTTGGGTCACCAGGTTGAGCCTTTCGGATTTCGTCTTCCAGAGTAGGGGTTACTTCCAAGGTAACCGAACATATTGCATCACATAGGATCATGTTGAGCTGGGCTATTTCTTCTTGAAGCGCTGGGTGCAGATGCTCGATTAATGAATTCGCGGTAGCCGGTTTGCGACTGAGGGCATCGGCGACTACATTTGCCTTTCCTGGGTGATAGTTGATACCCAGGTCATAGTCTTTGACCAACTCAAGCCATCTTCTTTATCGGAGGTTCAAGTCCGGTTGAGTGAATATATATTTGAGACTCTTGTGGTCGGTGTAGATTTGGCATCGTTTTCCAATGATGTAATGCCTCCAAATTTTTAAGGCATGAACCACAGCTGCCATCTCTAGGTCATGAGTAGGGTAATTCTCCTCATGGGGTCGGAGCTGTCTTGATGCATAGGCCACGACCTTTCCATCTTGCATAAGTACACACCCAATGCCACGCCGGGATGCATCGCAATAGATGTCGAAACTCCAATAGATGTCTGGTAGAGTCAACACTGGGGCTGTGGTCAACCGGGTCTTGAGTTCATTGAAACTGTGCTCACATGCTTTCGTCCATATAAACTTCTGATTCTTCTTAAGTAGTTCAGTCATTGGCTTGGCAATCTTTGAGAAGCCTTCAATGAAGCGACGGTAATAACCTGCTAGACCCAAGCAACTCCTGATTTCTGTTACTGAAACAGGTGTCTTCCACTTCAGGACTTCGGTGACTTTGCTTTGGTCCACTGCCACTCCTTGAGCGGAAAGAGTATGCCCAAGGAATCCCACTTCCTTAAGCCAAAATTCGCATTTGCTGAACTTGGCGTAGAGTTGATGAGCGCGTAATCGCTCCAACACTGCTCGGAGATGCTGCTTGTGCTCTTCTTCACTTTTAGAATATATGAGGATGTCGTCAATGAACACCACTACAAACTTGTCCAAGAAGTCCATGAACACCTTGTTCATCATGTGCATGAAGAATGCAGGGGCGTTGGTCAGCCCAAATGACTTGACCGTATACTCGTAAAGCCCGTATCGTGTGGTGAATGCTGTCTTGGGGATATCTTCTTTTCTGATTTTTAGCTGGTGATACCCGGTGCGCAAATCAATCTTGGAGAACACTTGAGCTCCACTGAGTTGATCGAACAAATCATCAATCTTGGGCAGCGGGTATTTATTTTTGATGGTGACATCATTGAGAGCACGGTAGTCAACGCACATCCGGAGACTGCCATCTTTCTTGCCCACAAATATTGCGGGTGCACCCCAAGGAGATGAACTGGGGCGAATATATCCGTTTTGGAGCATCTCATCTATTTGTTTCTTCAACTCCACTAGTTCAGACGAAGGCATCCGATAATATTTCTTGTAAATTGGTGCTGTCCCGGGCACAAGCTCGATTGAAAATTCAAGCTCGCGATCAGGGGGCATGCCTGGCAATTCATCTGGAAACACATCTGGGAACTCGCATACCACTGGAACCAGATTCATTTCTGTAGCAATGGCAGCATAAACCATCCCTTTCTTTGGTATGGCTCGACCGGCAAAGAATCGAGCAGACTGGCCTGAGGGATTTATAAGCGTGACTTCTCTTGTTGCGCAGTTGATGCAAACTTGGTGTCTTGTCAACCAATCCATCCCCAAAATAATATCCAATGTGGGGGACTCAATGGATACCAGTGATGCGGGGAAGATGACTTCATTGATTGATATTTTCAGTCCTCGGCATACAATATTTGTCCTGAGCCTGGATCTGGGAGATTGTACCACCATAACTTTGTCCAAAAGAGTATAGGAAAGGCGATGTTGGGCAACAAAACTCCACGAAATAAAAGAATGGGAAGCGCCGGAATCGAATAAATGGTTGCAGGTATGTCATTAACAGGAAACATACCAATGACCACATCGGGAACTTCAGAGGCTTCTTCGGCAGAGATGTGATGAACTTGCCCTTGAATATATCTCCGTTTGGGGAATTGCCCCACATAATTGACTTGAGGCTTCAGGTTGGCTGTTGGCTTGCCGTTCTTGGGGCACTGCCTAGCGTAATGCCCAGTCTATCCACATGTGTAACAGGCATTGTTACACTGACAGTCTTCCTTGTTTGGTTTGGCGACCACAGTCTTGATTTGGCTTGCATTCTTGATGTTCCCCTGCTGCCAGGTTGGCTTGAACTCAAACTGAGGTTGCTACCAAGTACGGACTTTCTGAAAAACTTGTCCTTCCTTCTTGGGTTCAAACTTGTGTTTGCGGTCTTCATAGGCAGTCTTATGATCATTAACCAGTTTGTGTTCCCTTTCGGCAATGGGCGCCTTGTTCACCAAAGTTTGAAAATCGGGGAAATCCAGCATGCTGAGTGCACATCGGAGGGTAAGGTTGAGTCCTCCGAGGAACCGATCTATCTTCCGTTCTTCAGTGGCCACATCATGTGTGGAATAATGGGCCAAATGATTGAACTTGTTTAAATATTCACTTACAGTCGCGGTCCCTTGAGTAAGGGTGAGAAATTCCCGCTGCTTGACCTTCATGATGCCGGCAGGAATATGGTACTTGCGGAATTTATCTTTGAATTTATCCCAAGTAATCTCGTCTCCAGCAGGACACATAACTTTGGCATTGTCCCACCATATAGCAGCGGGTCCTTCTAGATAATGAGTGGCGAAGGGCACCTTGTCAGCATATTTAGTGCGAGCAATTTCCAGTTTCTTCTCAATGGTCCTCAACCAATCATCGGCTTCCATCGGGTCCACTGCTTGACTGAAACTTGGCTGTTTGGTTCTCTGAAAGTTTGCCAGCTTGGAGTGATTTCCATTGTGATTATTCTGCCCAACGACAGTCTGCATGCTTCTCAAGAACTCCATCAGATCTTGGTTTCTCTTCTCTTCGAACATCCGCATAATCTGCTCTGTTGTGGGTGCTTGAGGTGGAGGAGGTGGTGGCTGATACTGTTCTGGAGGATGTCCTGCTTGCCTGGCGGATCGACGAACTAGAGTATCGTCGCCACCATAATAGTTACTGCCACACCTTGTCATCCTATATATGTTTCCCAATACGAGGCATCGAGATGAGCAACATCCATTAGGGAAAAACCAGAAAAATCGGGAGGTGAAGCAACGAAACCCGGAAGAGAAAACGAGAAAAGCCAAAGCGAATAGCAGAAAGCAACATAATTATACAATACATCATCCATGATACATAGCGGGACAATAGCATGGAAAGTACTACTACATGCATACAACACCACATCACCCTTGTCTACACGCGACGGCAGCGATCACACCGGCACTCTGATGGTCCTGCAGGTGTCTCCTCGGTGTCGGACTCCGAATCTGAACTGATAACGGATACCTCCGGAGCAAAGGAAACACGACGACGCTGACGGGAAGACTCTCCCTCAGGGTCTGGGGCAGGGTGACTCCGCAGCATCAGAGCGGCTGGGGTAGCGAGAAGCATAGCCCACTGGGCTGGGGACTCATGAGGAGTCACTACTGAAGTGCATGAGTTACTCTGAGAAGGTGTGGGGGTCACGGGTGTAGGTGGAGGTATGGTGACTGGAGGAACGAGTGAGGTGTGGAAGAGTAAAGGTGGAGCGAAGGCAGATCGAGCGGCAGCTAGCTCATCTCGAACGCGGTTCAGCTCCTGGGCTAGGCTGACGATCAGAAAGTATCCTGCCATTATGTAACGAGACAAGGGGCTAGCTGACCGGTCACACTCCGGATCAATGTAAGGGAAACGGATCTGTCCTGACTCAAACAGGGACGGATAGAAGTAGAAACCTGGGTGAGTCTGCATCTGAATCTCGTTATAGCGCAAGTCAGTGAGAGCCTCAAATGCTACAAACTGGACCGCCTGATCTGGTGTAGAGGCAGTCCCGCCCTTGGTGGAACGAGTGTAAGTGCCCACCACGGTACTGTTGTGCATGACGACCTCCGCGTGATACTCGTAAACCCCATCAGCAAGCGGCTCTCGGTACACCTGGTATATGGGGTCATCGCCATCAGGGTAGAGTCGGCACCACACGTTGGTAAGTAGGTGCGGAAAGGTGGAGGGTGCCGGCTCGGGCTGGTACGGATAAGGGACTGGTGCCATCTACACTCACAATATTAGCTGATCAGCATTAACAGCAAGCTATATGCATGCAATGCAACACCCAAGTGCAGAATCATGTCTCAAACCACTACCGAGGCTAAAACTATCGTTTTCTAACGCGTCGGCTTTCTAGGGCGTCCTATAGTCAGCGCGGCTCTAATACCAAGCGTTGTGGCACCCCGGCTCAGAGCAACCGGTTTACCTTGCATTGCCAGCCCAGAGATCAAGTCTTCTGGCAATACACAACAACTTGGTACAGAAAACAACCGCTTTATTGATCTCTTAGCGGAAACATGGGTTCACATATTACAGGATAAGTGAGGCCAAGCGGCACACATGGTGCGGCTGCACTTATGTACATTATTTAGTAGACATGGCAAGGGCCTCGATGATAAGAGAACTACTACGCGGCAGCGGAACGACGAGGTAGCGTAACTCCACTCCACAGGGACACTGCTAGGACACGGCCTAGAGCGCGACATACTGCTCGAGATCCACATCATGCACGGCTTCTCCTGCATCTGGCATGATAAGCCAGGTGAGTACTTTGAATGTACTCGCAAGCTCATAGCAAACAAAACAAGAGCGACAAACAACAACAAGGCATTTAACAGATTTAATGCATGAGCATGATACTATCCAGCATGAGGTGTGCGTGAAACATTACCATGGTCCCTGGGACCAACTTACCATTGCGGGGTTACCGCGTAACCACCGTTCATAGCTTACCACCGTGATCCTCACTTGATCACAAACATTCCTTTCATAGTGATCCTCACTCGATCACCACTTCTGCATGTGCCATCTTGTGAGTCTTAGTGTGCAAGTTTATTATATCTGTTGACCCATGGTGTGACCTACTACGAACTGTGTCCATATCCGAGGACGCGGCTATCAATAGATTATACACTCTGCAGAGGTTAGCACACTGTACCCACACCACGGAACTCATGGCCTCGTGCTCCCATTCGGGTGGACCAACGACATTCCGACAAAACCAATCTATTGCATGACACTCTCCCGGCCACTCCGACAAACTCCCCTTTGGGCTATGTCCTGGATGACCCCGGTGCCAACATGTGACACCCGCCACCTCTGTGGCTGCCACCGTCGTGGCCAAACATAAACATCGTCCCAAACGGGGACCTTGGTACCATCAAAACTCGGGTCCTCAAGGTTATGACTGCCTACCGGGCCAGGGTAGTGCCAGAGCACAACCTTCCCTCGTAGGAGGCACCGGCGAGAGGCATGACAATAGACCGCATTAGGGCCTCCCCATCCAGGCAAGTGTGGTTGCACTGGTGAGCTCGATTCGGTGGCACCATGACTCGATCAACAACATGTTCAAGTTGGATTAAGATCAAGTTTAACTTGAAATGAAAATGATTCGAGCCATAGTGTGTGAATGGATGCACGGGTCACGATCATGAATAACAAATGCATCATGTTATCATATGAGTATATGTCATGATACCTACTGCACACTAGCCAAAAATCATGTATCCTACTGCATAAATATCACAATGACAGAACAAAGGCTATGCAACAAGATTTCTAAAACAAATTATTTTAAATAGTGAATATATGATGATTTAATTCAATTAAACCAAAGTCATTGCAATGCCATCCTTGCATATGAATGTTGTGGCTTGCCTTGGTTCAAAGGAGTGTTACAATACTCCTGGCCTTCTCCAACACAACTAGGTTCTTCTGAAAAATAATTTAAATGCAAAAAGAAAATGTCACATAACACTGTTTAATGCACCAGAAATTCTCAACAGCAAGAAAAATTCTGTAATTAGGCATACAAATACTTTGGAATTTTATAAACCAGTAGCAAAAAGAATCAATTCAATTGGACTTATAGATTAAAAGTTATAGCTGGTCAAAGTTGGATTGGATCTGATCAAAATTTGAATTTAAACGAAAATCCAGAAGCGGCCACGTCGAAGACGTATTCAGCGAATACGCCTCCACTTATACCGCTTCGGGCGGCCGAGTGGGAGGCTGACGTGTGGGTCCCGCTGTCAGGATTAAACAGAGGAGAGGGAGGGAACAGAGAGAGCGGCGCTTTTGCCGGCGATACTCCGGCGAGTCCACGGCGGCTGCCGGAGTTGGTCGAGATGGATTCAGGGCAGTACGGCGAGCACGTACGTAACCGAGATGACGACGGGGGTGGACGGACGGCGTCGGAAACTTCCTCTCCAGAGATGGCGGTGGTGGAGCTGACCGGACTCGGCGATTCCGGCGACAATCCGGCGAGCTCTTGGCACCGTCGTACTCAGGAGGTTGCTACGGTCTCGAGGGTGGCAGCGGCTGGAGCTGGGGTGGGCTAGGATGAGTGCATGATGGTGGTGGATCCGCGGCTGTCTCCGGTGATCAACGGCGGCGAGAGGCCCTCCCGACCTTGTCGCGCTCGAGGAGGGTTGTTTTGTGGCCAAGTGAGGTGGGAGCGGTGCTCAAAACGGGTCGGGGAAGTTGCTATTTATAGGCGGAGCTCGCCCGATCTTGGGTGTCCGCCGGAGTTGAGCTGCAGAGGAGGAGAGGGGAGGATAAGCACGGGCCACGGCGTGGGGAGGAGCAGGGAAGCACAGGGCAACTCGGTGCATGCGTGCGGCCACAGTGGTGCGCACTACGCGCGGAATGCGGGCATGCGGGCTCACTGTTTCCGCCGCTAGCTCTCGGCCTCTTCCGGCGAGCAGCTTGCCGGCGTCGGGGAGGAGCAGGGAGAGGGTTGGGTGGCGCAAGGGAGTTGGCTGCGGCACTGGGGCACGGTGAAGTGTCGTGGGGAGGACGGATGGACGGTGGCCGCGGGCCCCGACGCACAGAGCGCGGCGAGCGCATGCAGTGCACCACGCTCTCGTGCGGTCACCGCGTGCACTGGCACGCGGGGTGCTTTCGGCGCTGCCACACCATGTTCATCGCATTGTCCCTTCAACGCGGTGCCTAAAAATGCTCTGGGCTTGCCAAGTGGCTCACTGGAGTTGACAAGAGAGAGCTGCAAAGTTTCTGGACAGAAACTTGCTCCAAGCACTGGGGACAAATGGCTAGGAGATTGGAGCTGAAATTTGGTGGCTAAGCATTACTTAGGAGGGTAGTCAAGTGGTAAAAATTTCAGCTTAAAAAGATCAAGGAATAATATAGTTGCTTCACAAGGTGCTCTTTCTGACCAGAAGCAAAAACATTTTCCTTGGCTGGAATTTTCCAAATGACCAGGAGGTATTTTTGCATAGGAAGGTGAGGCATGATCCAAAGAATATTTGGGAATTTTCTTGGAATTTTGTGAGCAATAAAAATAGGGGTTGCTTCACAGCTATATGAGCAAATGGGCATTTTCAGAGAGAAAAAGAGTATAAGGCCATTAAATAAAAATACCCAATGGCATTATAATGAGATGGAAGAGGTCTAGGGAGGGTTTATGGATGATAGAACCCACTTGGAAGAAAATCAAAACTAAATCCAAGTGGTAAGTCCAAATGAGTTGACAGAAAACCTCAAATGCAAATAAAATATTCAATAAATCCAAATAAAAGAAAAAAGGCAAAATCCAGGGTGTTACAGATGTCACGAGTTGGCTTCAGGGTCACCCAGGACATAGCCTAAAGGGGAGTTTGTTGGAGTGGCCGGGAGAGTGTCATGCAATAGATTGGTTTTGTCGGAACGTCGTTGGTCCACCCGAATGGGAGCACGAGGCCATGAGTTCCGTAGTGTGGGTACAGTGTACTAACCTCTGCAGAGTGTATAATCTATCAATAGCCGCGTCCTCGGTCATGGACACAGTTCGTAGTAGGTCACACTATGGGTCAACAGAAATAATAATCTGAATAATAAACAACCCCGGTTCGATGAGAAAAGAAGTTGGTTGATCTTTATGTGGTCATGCGATGATCACAGGTAGAGATCAAGCTCCGTGTGGTCATGTGATGATCACGATGGTATAGTTGATACCGAGCTTGGTTGATCCTGAGGTGATCGTGTGATGATCACGATGGTAAGTTTGTGGTTACGAGATAACCTCCGAGCAGAGTAAGTTGGTCCATGAGACCTTAAATGTCGAACCCCTTTCATCCTAGTGCTAGTGTCATCATGTTCATGTCATGAATTATATGTACCTGCCATGCTCATGTTGTTCTAGTAGTGTTGTATTCATCATTGATATTTAACCTGTAAATGCCATGCTGTTGTATGTCTTGATTGCTTTGGTTGCTGTGAGCTTGCGAGTACATTCAAAGTACTCACCTGGCGTGTCATGCCAGATTGCAGGTGATGCCGTGATTGCTTGTTTGTCGAGGATCTCGAGGTTGCGCTCTAGGATGCTTCCCAGCCAGAGTCCCTGCGGAGTGGAGTTCATCACCGTCGTCGTTGTTCCACTGCTAGAATTTATTCCGCTTTGAGATGTTCCGCTGCTGGCATAGAGCTACCTTAGCAGGCGTAGTGTCGCCGTGCCGATGTAATCCTTTGTAATATCGGACCCTTGTACCCCGATTATCTGTAATAAAGAGCTGATTTGTTCTATGCCAAGCAGTGCCGTATTCCAGAAGACTTGATCTCTGGGCTGGAATACGGGGTGTTCCGGTCTCCCTGAGCCGGGGTGCCACAAAAAGGAATGCGATCGTTAATTTCTCATGCAAAAAAAGGTAACCGACCAGAGCAGTTTCAACGTCGCCCGGCGGTTCCAGGACGCACGGGCATCAGGCGTCTGTTCGAGCAACTTTTTTATATTTTTTTAGTTGAAGCAATCTTTTTAGGTGGGTTCGAGCGATATATTTCGTGCCGCGCCGATAGTGCACACTCGACGTGCATGCGTTCTGCGTGGTCTTCATATGGCACGCTCCACTTGTTTTGTTTTAAAGGATATATCAAATTATGATGTCACAACTGGCACTCCGGACTTTAATTTCTAACCGGGCGTGACACTTGACACGATGAACTTGCTTTATTCAATATACCCAAACAAACGAAACGTATGTGCATTGCAAACCAATTGGGATCACCTTACATATGCAATGAACATCCCAACACATGAACATTTACCCATCAATAGTACATAAGCAAAAATAAAAATGTCAAATGCACATACTTTTGTGAACATTCACCTATGGAGGCACCTTTCCGCATGCTCGTGGTATAAGCTCAGAGTATGACGTTACAACCGGGCATACGCACTACAATGTGTAAACAGTACACTTCACATGATAAACAAACAAAATGATTGTGCATTTCAAAACCTCTTGGGTTCACCTTGAATATGTGAGGAACATGGTACCACATGAACACATATTGCCATGATCAGAATTATAGAAGCAAACAAAATGTCAAATACAGATAGTTTTATCACCAATCAACTATAGCCGATATATGATACCATGCATAACCTAAGCTTGTCTGCACGCCGAAAGTCCATAGTGTGATGTAAATAATGAATAGTACTTTTTAAAATAAATTCACATCACTAAGTGGTTTGGATCATGATTGCAAAGTATGTATCGTGTTTGGATTCATGCTCTCTCAAATCCTTCTGACAGTGGCATCTTGCCGTGTGCAAAGTATAATCTGAAATTGTGACGTGACAACCAGCACCGCGAGCTTGAATTTGTAAACAGCCATGACACACTCACACGAGGAATGTGCTTTCTTCAAGTGACATGCACGAACAAAATGCATGTGCATTGCAAACCTAAATAAATTAGCGATGAACACGGTACTACATGAACACATTACAAAGCAAAGTAGAACCAACATTTATGCGAGGAACATGGCGTCACATGAACTGTGGTTTATTTTTTCTTATGAAAGTGGTCACGGCTATTTGTGAAGGTGCTGCAAGTTTACAGAAAGTTGTTCTAGCATAATATGAAGGAAAAAATAATCTTAAACTGAACAAAGCTCAGTTTTATCCTTGCCTCCCATACTAAATGTTCCCTAAAAAAAATGTTCCCTCAAATTTTCCCTTCCCTCCACTCATTTTTGAACTACTCGCGCGCCCACCTAATCCCAACCCTCCCCAAATACCGCCTCTTTTTTCCACACCAATCACATCCCCTACCATAAAACGAGTTGTCTCCTCCTTTACATCTCTCTCTCTCTCCGCCTCCAGATCCACCCCCTCCCCGCCGGTGCTTCTCGCTAGCTATGGCCACAAATCGTTTGGTCGGGGAGCCGCTCCCGACGGACAGTGTTCTACTGCGCCCCATTTGCTATGATGGAAAAGTACCCCAAGATCTCAAGCAAATCGACGAGTTCTCTTTGCGTTCTTGTGTTTAAACTGCTCCCTCAGATGCATATTACTTCTCGCTCAAATGGATGATCTACCGCTAAAATACGTCGAGATACATCCGTTGGAGCGACAAGTAGTATGGATCGTCGGATGGAGTAAAAACTTTGGGTTCTTATTCGGGTTTACGATTAGGGTTCTTATTACGCCCCGGGTAAACACTGCATGTCATTCTATCTACGGTTCGTTGATTAGCAAATCGTTGATGTAATCTATGAGTATATCTTCTTCTGATTAAGTTGGTATGTTTTCTTAAGATGCTTTTGGTCTCAACTAATTCATGTTGACAATATGCCGATTGCTAGTTCATCTCCTGGATCGTAGAACATGTACATGCTGAAACTCACCAAATACCACCACTTATTTATTCAACAGTCACGTCCCCTTCAAGAAACAAGACGTCCTCTCGTATCTCTCAATTATTCCCCTGGTAACCCACCAAATTTTCATGTGTGTTCACATTACCAAATCTAGTCAGTTTCCCATATGAATGTTGTTGCTGTGTTTACAAGATATGAAATTGAGGGTTCTTAATCGGGTTAAGATTGCTGGTGAATCCAGCTAGGGTTCTTATTGGTACTTCATTACCTTGATCTAAGAGTAATTAAGCATGTGTTTACTCATTTTGGCATCAATATTTGAAATTATCGTCGCCTCGTTTTGGCAACTAAGATGACAGATTACCCATCTTTATCAGATCTACGAGCACATGGTCCTTCACTTAGATGTACACACCACGAAGAACTGAATGAATGTAGCAGTGATAGTGAACAAAAAGACGCGCATTCGGTCAGTAGTAAAGATGTACAGGTCAGTGTTATAGGAAATTCTTCATCTATGGTTAGAATATGCCTATTTTCTATGTCATGTGTCACGGGATGTAAATTGTGCACTACAATCTAATGTCTTTAAGTACATTATGGTAGCAATATTATCGTCATCAACTGGACTCGGTGACTAAGGGTCTACATGTGCTGCTTCAAGAGTTCAAACAGCTCATGTCTCTGAATGCATATGTGTTAACCAGCTCAAGCAAATCAAAGAGAAAGCGAGTTCACCTAGTGAGTAGACCAACTCTTTTGTGTAAACACTTCCTTACTTTTGACCTTTGTTCACCCATGTAATTGTATATTGCGGCAGATGCATCTATAGCTTCTGGAATTGTCCCATATGATGTAACCTGCATGTTTTTTTTCTTTAGGGAAGTTAGGACGCTCAAATGATGGCCTTACTGCTGGTCATTTACCCGAGAAACAACAATCTGAACCAGTCATCAGTCCACTGGCAATGCAGCAGGAAGAACCAGTAGCACTCGAACACGGCGTGACAAACCAGCATGATGAACTAGATGCTATGAAGAAGGCCCTGGCATGGCAGCAGCTAGAACTTCAAGCTGTCAAGAAGGCCCTGGCAGAGCAGCAACAAGAACGTGAAGCTATGAAGGGTCTCCTGCCAGATGCGCAGCGTCAACTTGAATCTGTCAATAATACCATTCTAGAGCAGCAAAAAGTACTTGAAAATGTCAGGAATGCCCTGTCAGAGCAACAGGATGACATTGAGGACCTGAAATTGGGGGTGTTTGACCAGTACAACCGTATTCGATCTATCAACAATGGCCTCCAAGAGCAGCAGGAAAAACTTGCAGTCGTCAAGAATGCGAACGAAGAGAAAACTACGTCTATCGAAAAGAGACTTGATGCCCTGGTTAGGTACATCGTCAGGGTTGCGGTGCCAGGATGTCGTGATACTTAGTCATGTGTCTAATTTTATACTGTGGTTTTTTACCATGGCTGGTTATTGTAATGTCTGAGTGAGTCTGTTTGACAATTGTCAAGTTTGCGTTTTAATAAAAGCAGCGACATCTCAATTTGCATTGAAATTCAAATTTTGCACAAATTCATATCAAAATTGTCAAATATGCCCGCCAATTTTTGCAATATAAAACAAATTGACCGCGCGTACAAACTGTGACGGTTATGGACGCCGTCACCGGCGTATGGTCCCACTTGTAAGTAACCACGTCACCCACGTATGGACCCGCCCGCCAGCATCCACGTCAGCACAACAATGGGCCCACATGTCAGAACCATTGAACGGTCAGACGACACATCGTCACCGAAAAAATGATGCCTCGTCCCACATGTAATCAGCCACGTCAGCATCTTCTGGGCCCATATGTCAGCAACGTTGACCGGTCAAAACTGATGTCGATTTATTACTGACGAGACCGTCGGCGATAAAACCAACGCCGGACCCACATGGAAGAAGCCACCTCAGCAACTGCTGGCCCCACCTGTCTGAAACTTTGACTGGTCAACCCCCCCGGACCGATCACCGGTGACGGGATTATCGTTGCCAAAAAGATTTTAGGCGACAGATTGGGCCATCATAGGTGACATTCTGGTCCATCGCTGAACACGACCACTGGTGACATTTTTTGGTCCGTCACCTAATATGCGAACTTGCGTAACGAAAAAAGTGGTACCATCAAAATTTTATTTTCTATGACGGCGCTTCGGTGACGGTGGGCGCGACGACTGGAAAACGTCGCCAGTGCATTTTCCATGACGAAAACGGGTTATTCATGACACAAGTGAAGCATTGCAAAATAGAGCAAAGTTTGTAGTGCTATCACTCCACGAAACCGCTATGTGAGTTCATGTGGTGATACTCTTAATTTTGTGATGATTATATTGCCAATGCTTTTGCTCGCGTTGAGAGATATTTTAGTGGGGTTGCCAATTCCAGTTTGTCGGATCAAGGACGTGATCTATTTTATGTGACTTATCTGGATGATGTTGATAGTATTAAAATGTTAATTTGGATTGACTTGGGTCAAGTTTAGGAAGTTTGTGCTCGCAATAGTTGCTTGTTTCCATTGTGTGCAGGTTCCAGTGAGTGTGGCGATAGTCGTCAATGAGGATGGTTGGCATAAGGCTTGAAGAGCTAACATGTGACCATGGACGTTGCGCGGGATTGTGCGGCTCAAAGCAACGCACAAGTTTAGACAAGGACTATATGTAGGCAAATGAGAAGACCAGGTCAGGTGAAGGTTATTTTGGTATGTTTACCAAAATCCACTAAGAAGCAAAACAAAGAGAGCGATTATGGTGTTGCTTAAGGCTGGTCATAGTGGGGAGTAACTTAGACTAGTAACATGCATATGTTATTAGTATATGTTACTACCTCTATATTGGGGAGTAACATATGTGTGGTGTCATGCAACACTTCATTTATTGGGTTGTAGACTCATCTTGTCTTGATATGTGTGATGTTACCACATGCCTCTCTTTTCTCATTAATTACTTGACACATCATCTATTTTGCCTAGATATGTGTGATGTTACCATTTATGTTACTCCCACTATGGGTAGTCTAAGAGTGGGCGTTATTTACAAGTGGCTAAGTAAAGAAAGGATGTTTATTTAGTATTTTTGGGTTGGCCCATTCGGTGAGAGCCATGGCCCATTCAATGGCGATGGAATGCAGCTCCAGCCTTATATGTGAGCTGCTAGGTTTTCCCCATTAGATGTGCAGCGGCGACACATTAGAGAGAGTGCTTCCTATGTGGGATTTAGCTTATGTGAGAGAGGCTTATTGAAAGGACGCGGATGTGGCCTATAGGGGGGTGAATAGATGTTTTAAAACAATTACAGTTTATGCTTGAATAAATGCGGAATAAAACCAGCGTTTAATTTATCAAGCACAAAACCTGAATAGACTAGGCTCAACTATGTGCACCAACAACTTATGCTAACAAGATATACAACTATGTGATAGCAAGATATATAACATGAAGTAAGAAGGCTATCACAAAGTAAGTGCATAAGTAAAAGGCTCGGGGATAACCGAGGCACGCAGAGACGACGATGTATCCCAAAGTTCACACCCTTGCGGATGCTAAACTCCGTTAGAGCGGTGTGAAGGCATAATGCTCCCCAAGCGTCACAATGGTTCACCGTATTCTCCTCACGCCCTCGCACAATGCAAGGTGTCGTGACTCCACTAAGGGACCCTTGAGGGCGGTCACCGAACCCATACAATTGGAGACCCTTGAGGGCGGTCACCGAACCCGTACAAATTGCCCGAGGCAATCTCCATAGCTTAATTGGAGGCTCCCGAAGCTTGCCCGAAGCTTTACACCACAATGACTGAGCTTCACAACAACACCCACCGTCTAGAGCGCCCAAGCACCCAATAGGAACAAACTCTAGAGTACCAAGCACCCAAGAGTAATAAACTTCTCAACATTCACTTTCACGAATCCTCTTGGAGGACTCAAACCTATGCACCAAATGTAATGGCAAGAGCACACGGAGTGCTCAAGTCCTTCTCTCACAAATCCCACCACAACAAGTAATGCTATGGAGGAATAAAGAGGAAGAACATAGAGAACTCCAAGATCTAGATTCACTAGGTTCCCCTCACTTAGAGGAGACGTGGATTGGTGAAAATGTAGATCTGGATCTCCTCTCTCTTTTCCCTCAAAAAGATGCAAGAATCATGGGAGAAATAGAGAGAAAGCAAGATCCAAGAGGTCAACAATAGTGGGGGAAAACTTGCTCAGATCCGTTACATTCATTAGGGAAGAAGACCCCTTTTGTAGGACCCCACGAATCTAATTGTTATGATGCAGAAAAACACTGGGCGGTACAACTGCTCCAGGCAGCAAACCATTAGGTGGCAATTTCGTGACCGACAGTGACCGGACCGTCTGTCGTCTGAATGTATAAAGGGCATATCCAAGGCTGACCCACAAATTTGCTCCGGCATCTGTCCGCGGACACGGATGCGGGAGCCGGCCATCCAACGCTCCCCGCATACATTTCAACCATTTCTTGAATTAACCGGACAAAATTCATGCAAACACGGCGGATTTCATATAGACCAGACGACATTCATTACATTTTGGACATTTTGTAACTAAAAACTATACCGGACTAAGGTAAAACTAGTCTACAGGCGGCGCCGACGGATATCCATTCCCACGACACGGATACCCTTGACTAGTCTATGGCCGACCATGGCAGTTCTCCATTGTCTTCCCCATGTCCGGCAGCCTGCTCATCGGACTGTCGTGAGCCCCGGAGGTACATGCTTCAGTGCAAACGGCAGTTTGCTTCCCCATGTTCGGCAATGCCGCTCATCAGAGTGGCACCGCCGGGATGTGCTTCAGCCGGAGGGGAAGGGGACGACGGTGGCCTGCGACTGGGCAAGACACCGGTTGTGTACGCCAGCATCGCCTCGGCGGTGTCCTTCATGGGACCCAAGCGGCGGCCTCTCATGTTCTACCTCTCCTCGATGATGGCGGCGGGCGCGGACGTGCTTGACGCCGCCTCGTCGATCTCCGCGGAGCCGTCTTCTTTCTCCGTCGGCAGGGCACGGTTACGCAAATGTTGACGGCGGATGGCGAGGTCAGAGGCACAGGAGGTGCGGTGCGACACGACGTCGTCCACGACAACCACGATGCCTGTGCCGCCGTGGTCCCCCGTGTGTCGGCCTCGAGCAACTCGCCACTCCTCGGTGAGCTGGCTTGGAGCGGCGAGTTGCTGAACGACGCGCCGGCTTGGAGCTTCTGCCTCCGCGAGCTGGCATGCAACGGCCTGGAGCGTCGAGGGAGGTGGAGCAGATAGTTGCTTGGCTCGTATCCGATGGGCCACCCACCCGGCTTTTATGCCGGAGAACTCGTCTTCCTGCTCGCCGGATGCCATGGAGATTGTGGAGAAAATTGCAAGGAGAAGATGGGAGCGGAGTGTGGTGTGATTTTTGCCCGATGTCTGGCATCGTTTAAATAGCGGGCGGACGGCCGGAGCCAATCGACGTTGTGTTTAATGACGGGCGGTTCGCGAACGGATGTGTAGCCGAAGTTGTTTTCTCTTCACATGCGCGGGTTTAATGGAGGAAGGCGGGCGGTCTATAGCGGTATGAATGCGGCAAGGAGGCGTGTTCAGCCGGGCGTGCAGCGGGCGGTGCTCTCTCGGCCGGCAATGAGAGGTTGCATCCATTCTGCGTCAGTGTCAATGCAGAGTGGCCGCTCTCCAGCGGCATGAATGCGAGAAAAGCGCGCGGGCGAGGGAGGTTTTTTTTGGTGGGTTAGGGCGGTCAGACGCGAGCGTGGCAGCGGTCCGGACGCCCACAAAGCCCCTAGTTTGTCTCCAGTTTCGGGAAAAAGTATATCCGGACCGCCCGACGGACAGATACAGCCTCGCGTTGGATGACACAACACGTTCGGACCGCGTGGTTCGGACGGGCAGTTTGACGGTTCGTGTTGGAGATGCCCTAAGGGGTGATTTGAGGTGTCCACTTGGCAGTTCCTCTTAAATTTTTGTAAAATTCACCGTTTCGCAAATTCTTGGGGACCGGACGCAGCTAATTTGTTTTAAATAATACACTTTTTTATTAATTTTCAGAAATATTATGCCGTTTTATTTTAAAAAAATAATAATACATCATCGGCTTACTGCTGGCCGACTGGATCCTGTCGTCCTACCGGTGGCCGACTGGGTCCCGTCGGCCTATCGGTGGCCGACAACTGGCTTATCGTCTACGTGTAAGCCGACTAGTGGGCAGGCCACGTCGCGGCGCTCCCACTCGGCCCGACCGCTGCTGTCGGTGGCTGGGGCCTAGCCGACAACACCCTGTCGGCCACCCGCAAGCCGATCGGCCACCCGCAGGCCGACAGGGTGGCGACCCCGCGCCCGGCCTCTTTTCTTCCTCCTCTTCCCTTCTCTTCCTCTGCCTCGTTTCTTGCTTGCTGTTCTTCGTTCCTTCTCTTTCCCACTCGAAAATACTCCCATTTATACACCAAACTGAGCCATTTTTTTGCCGATTTGCCACCGTGGATGCGTTGTAGATAGTTGGGGGAGGCAAGGGAAACCTCGATCTACTGATGGGGTAGCTCGTGGTGGTCGTGGTGAGCATTTTATTGGAGCTTTTTTTGAGCATATTGGTGGAGGTTGTGGTGGCGGTGAAGGTGGAGGTGGCGGTGGTGAAGCTCGGGCAGTGTGGTGGAGGTGGTGGAGGTGAAGCTCCGGCAGTGTGGTGGAGTCTCCGGCTCCGGTTCCGGTGATTGAAGTCCGCCGTTCGTCGTTGCTTCGCACGCTTCAAGGGTATAATTCAACATACATTTTACCTGTCGTCAGTATTTGTAGTATTTGTAGTTGCTCTGGTAATATCCGTAATATATTTAGATGTCAAATATTTAGGTGTGTCAGTATTTGTAGTTGCTCTAGTAATATCCGTAATATATTTAGATGTCAAATATTTAGTTCTGTCAGTATTTGTAGATGCTCCGGTAATAGCTGTAATATATTTAGAGTTCAAATTTTTAGGTGTGTGAATATTTGTAGTTGGTTTGGTAATATTCCGTAATATATGTACATGTCAATTATTTAGGAGTGCTAATATATTGAGTTTGTCATGCTGCTTAATAGTTGTCTGTCACTATTGAAAAAAAATTAGGTGAGCCGAGATGTCTAATGTAGTGAAGTTCGTATTTTACTACGGTTCTGGTACTGTCCAAACAACTGAGACGGGAGCTGATCTGAGTGAATTTGATTACATAGAGGTGCCACTGACCGCCCCTCAAACATGGTCAGTCAATTGAAAGAATGGGTGACAACAAGTTTAGGGCTTAATACTGAAACACACACCGTCGGTGTTCATGCATTGTGGACACAGTCAAGTTCAATCATTTACTTTTATTTGAGGCCAATAGAGCGAGACTCCCAGTGGGTGCGCTGGTTACAAGGTTGCGAACGCAGGGGATGCAATCTTGTTGCCTTAGTGCTTCCCGTCGTGAAGGAGGTCACTGCACATGAAGGCGAGAGTGGCTACGATCTTGTCCAGAGCAGTGAAGGGATGCAGTTATCTATGTCAAATGCTGGAGATGATGGTTATGAACCAGGGCAGAGTAGTCAGGTAGAAGGAGGAAATGCCGATGGTTATTACAGTGGCGAGGCTTATAGTGGCGAGGCGGACGCTGACGAGGTAGATGGGCACATGCAGAACCTGATGGAAGAAGAAGACACCGATATTGATAGTGGTCATGCCGATGATTCTGACGAGTCGGATGAAGAAGAAAATGCAGAGGAGGTCCCGAATCCTGCATCATGGAATCATGACTTTTCATCTGCAATGACCGTGAACGATGGGCATGATTCTGCCTGGCAATATCACCAGAACAACATTGCGACGGGTGCTATGTATCCCAACAAAGAAGCTCTGAAGGACGCAATAATAAATTGGGCAATGTCCACGCAAAGGGTTTTCATAGCTGAGGTGTCCATTCAGAAATACTTGACAATGGTATGCAAGAATGCAGGTTGTCCTGCCAGGGTGCACGGCTATCTCCCTAAGTATGGCACAAGTTGGGTGATCAGTGACTTAGTTCATCACACTTGTCTTATTCCCTGCATCCCTCAAGATCATCCCAACCTTTCATCCACGCTTATTGCGAGGTTGTTTTACAGCGAGATAGTGGAGAGCAAAGCGATGGAAGTGAAGGCAATCCAGACAAAAGTCTTCGTCAGGTTCAACTACATAATTTCTTATGGCAAGGCTTGGAGGGCTAAGCATACGACCCTTCAGAGGAGATTTGGTTCTTATTTCGATGCATATGACTCTGTTGTCCGGCTCCTCCACACACTGCAACAGCGGAATCCTGGCACCTATGTCGATATCCAAGACCTCTTCATGCCAAAGTTCCCAACTGTGAGGGTGCTGCATTGACTGTTCTTCTCTTTCGGTGTATGCATCGAAGCTTTCAGGCATTGCCGACCGGTGATATGTGTAGATGGCACTTTTCTCACTGGCAAGTACAAGGGTCAGATCCTGACAGCCATTGGTCAAGACGGCCAAAATCAAGTAGTCCCACTCGCATTTGCTTTTGTTGAGAGTGAGAACATTGAAAGTTGGACATGGTTCTTCAAGCAACTGAAAATATCAATTGTGAAGGATAAGCCCAATGTGTGCATCCTTCATGACAGGCATGCAGGTATACTTAGTGCGATAAAGACACTGACAAACCCTGGCCCTGATGAACAAACTCGATGGCAGGATTTGCAGAGCCGTTGGTGCATGCGCCATCTGGGGGCTAATTTCTTCTCGCAGTTCAGAAATAAGAGCCTGATGAATCTATTCAAAAAACTCTGCAAGCAGAACCATCTATGGAAGTACAATTTGATACGTGACAGACTTAATGTGTGCACGCAGAGACACGTTAGGGACAGGAAAGCTGCAAGAGATGCAGCGGTGAGGGCACATGTTGAAGCAGTAGCTGCACAGTTAGCAACAAGAATAGCGGCCGTGGAGGAGGAGCCTATTGGGCTATGTGACTTTCCAGGATTTGACCCACCTGGTACTAGGAGAAGGCTCGGGAGGTCGATTAAAACCTTCGAGCAGTGGATAGAGCATTAGCCTCTGGAGAGGTGATCTTTGCTGCATGACACACATGGAGCAAGGTACGGTGTCATGACTACCAACCTCGCAGAAACATACAACTTTGTCCTCAGAGGAAACCGGGCATTACCACTTACAGCCATCGTTGCGGGTATTTTCTATGGCACCGTGAATTATTTCAGAGATAGACGTCAAAAAGCAGAGCAGCATATCTTGAACAACCCGAACACACGTTACTGTGAAAGAGTCATGAAGTACATGCACCAAAAGATGGAAAAAGCTAGGTCACACACTGTAGTCGCCATCGGTAATCAAGAAAGAAGGTTTGAGGTCCGCTTAGCTAACAACAATTTCGGATGTGCAAATGAGTTGAGGACACATGAGGTGAAAATTGGAAATGAAGCCTGGCCAACGTGTGAGTGCACGTGTAACAAACCGAAGTTGCTTCACCTACCTTGCTCACATGTACTTGCTACTTGCGGGCAGCTAGGAATGGATGCAATATCGTTCGTGTCTCCATTTTATCTGAAAGAGTCTGTCCTCAATACGTGGACAGGTGAGTTGCTGGGATTTCGATCAATGGGTAACTTCAACACCGTCAACCCTGCTGAAAGGCGTTACATTCCAGACCCAGAGAATATGCATACAAGTAGAGGCAGACGGCAGTGTCAGCGCATCCGGAATGATATGGATGAATCTGAAGCAGGAGGCCCGACTAGGCAATGCATTCTATGCAACGAATTTGGCCATAGGGACACTAATTGTCCCACTTTCGTCACTGGGCGTGGACGAGGCAACCGGGGACGAAGAGGAGGGAGAGGAGGAAGAGGAGTAAGAGGGAGAGGAAGAAGCTAGGCTGCGTTGAAATTTGTATTAAGTGTGGCACTATGTTCTAAATTTGTATTAAGTGTGGCACTATGTTCTAAATTTGTATTAAGTGTGGCACTATGTTCTAAATTTGTATTAAGTGTGGCACTATGTTCTAAATTTTATTAAGTGTGCAACTATGTTTGAAATTTGTATTTAGTGTGCAACTATGTTCTAAATTTGTATGTGCAGGAATGGCGGGAATGTGGTTGCTTAAGCGGGACATTGATAGTAAGCATCGTGCTGCGATATGTTATAGGAAGAAGCTCGAGCCCCTGGTCACTCGCACTCCTAAGGAATATTGGAAGATACACCCGCAATGGGTTGACCGGTACGTGCTTTATTTATTTCCTTCAAGCATGTATATTAATGGGACACACTAACTGAATTGTTCTGACATGCAGACTTAAATGGGCCGGCCTTTTACCTTTCGCGCGTCTGGTTGAGTCCACGGAAGGATCCAAACGCCTCGCCATCGACTCCTCTTTGCTCACCTGCTTAGTGGACCGTTGGAGGCCTGAGACCCACATGTTTCACTTCCGCTGGGGAGAGATGGCTCCTACTCTGGAGGATGTGTCACTTTTGCTGGGACTACCGTTGGCAGGTCATGCCATAGGACCGTTGGAGGCACCGGCTGGTTGGGAGCTAGATATGGCACAACGTTTCGGTGGTGTTTTTGCCGGTGCTCCGGCTCTGGCATCGGAGCGTCACGGACCTAAGTATGATTGGTTGCTCCGTTTCCAGGTTAGTTCCCCTACCTCATATCTTTCAGTTGTCGTGCATATGGTTTTACAGAAGATACCTTCACTGTTTACTAATACTTACTTTCTCTTTGCTCAATACAGATCCAGAAGTTCCCAGAGCCGTTGAATGCGGCACAGATCACTCGCAGCCTGGAGGCATACCTATTGTGGCTTCTCGGCAAGGTGATGTTCACAGAGAACCATGTCACCACTATTAGCGCGTGCTACATCCCTATTGCACTGGAGATCGCGAGCGCTGAGATTCCGGATCAGATCACACAGAGGAGTTGGGGTTCGGCGGTCTTAGCGGCTACATACCGAGGTATGTGCAACGCTTGCCAGCTTACATCGGACACGGCAGCCCTTCTTGGATGCCCTCTATTTCTACAGCTGTGGTCGTGGGAGAGGTTCTCTATAGGACGACCGGACATACGTGTTGATGAGCCTATGGAACCCATGTTCGATGCTGATGGCATCGACATGCCTACTTTCGGTCTGTGTTGGACACGTCGCAGGGTATGTCTCGTGTTATAATTTAATGCATCTTATTTGTGCACACTATGGCTGAAACTAACTTTTGTTTTCCGCAGAGACGCTATTCTACTGATCAGACTAGGCGAGCATACATGGCATTGAACGAGCAGCTCGATGCGTACACTGGGGTCATCTGGCAGCCCTACACGCAAGCAGCCATAGATGCAAGATACCCCGGCGGTATGTCTGAGCTATGCACAAGAGATCGTGATTACTAGATGACGAAATCTAAGATCATCTTCGATGTCTTCGTCGAGGAGATGGCCCAGCAAAGGGTTATGAGGCAATTTGGTCTTCAGCAGTTAGAGGCCCCTCCCCCTACAGAGAACCCGGTGCCAGGACACATCCACAGGTACTGTCTATTTATTCAATGTTGCATTGTCTTTCACAATTGTCCATTTGAAGCATTAGTTAATTTTTGAACACACACCATAATTTTAGGACCACGAGGAAGGGGATTAACAGGACAGCTGCTGAGTGGCTAGTTAGGCTTCAGCCATACGTTACAGAATGGGAGACTGCGAACACACATCTGTGGCACGAGAATATCGAGTTTGATCTCGATGAATTCCATCGCTACTTGCAGCGGTACATGACCGGAACACGGTTACGCATCGTTCATCACTCTCACCCAGATGAGATACCTGACCCTAGTCCGTCGGATATGTACCCGAGCTATGATACTTCGGGCTCTAGGCAGTACGCGGTAAGATATATACTCTTTATGTAATGCATCTAGGTGTCACGTACTTTGCCGTGCATACTTGATAATCGTCCTGACAATTTTCAGGCTGACTTGACACTCGGACTCTACGACGATGTGTCCACCTTTGGATGTTCACTGTCGTCTGGACCTCTTCTTCAGCACCGGTCTGTGCTCCAGCCCTTCGTGACACGCCTGCAGAACAAGATACGAGCTGTCTACGAGGCTATCACGTGCACCCGAAGAAGCGACGTTGTTCAGCAGCACCAGCAGCAGCCGCGTCTCTCCACGCACCGACATCAGCCACGTCCACGTCTAGCACATACGCCGACGACCAGGCCACCCCCTCCTGACCAACCTGGCAGTTCGACGTGGCAGCACCCACAGCACCGGGGTCCCACGTCGAGCTTCGTGTTTCAGCCACAGCCACAGCAGCAGGGTCCCACGTCGAGCTTCGTGTTTCAGCTACAGCCAGCTGGTATGTCTCTTCATATTTATTGTTTTCAATATGAATTGAGGCGACCTAGTTCTTCATGACTTAACGTTCCCTCCTGCAGGAGCCTACGGATATCAGGCGTCCATATCCGGATCCACGTGGAGGAGTGATCAAGATCCTGAGGAGAACATACAGGATCACATGTCTCAGCACACCCAGTGGATGAACATGTATTCGACTCCTCCACCAGGCCCCACACAGGATACACAGTATGACTAGGACGAGTCTGAGATTCCTCCTCATAACATTAGGGCACCCCGCAGGTTTGGATGGTCGACGCCTGATGCACAGCCTGAGCGCCATGGCAGACGTCGTCAGTGACGCTTCTATCTATCAGTAGAGACATGACTATCTACTTATGTATGAGACTTATGCTTATTCTATGTATGAGACAAATGACTATGTATTTATGTATGAGACATATGCCTACTATGTTTTAGTACTCTGTTATCCAACGTCGTGCGCCAACTACAATATCATATTTAGATAGAACATACTTCTCCTACAATAAGACAGTACAAACAACTGGATACAACTACATCTGAATTAAACGGTAGGTAGGACTGAACTTACAATATACAACGTAAAAACTACATGAAGTCATCATCGTCATCCTCCGTCGATGCAGAACTCTTGCCCTTCGACGATGAAGAACTCTTGCCCTTCGACGATGCAGAACTCTTGCCCTTCGACGATGCGGTACTCTTGGCCTTGGTGCTCGGCATGAAGATATCGTCTTCATCCTCGCTGTCGGCAGTCCATAGAAAAGTATTTTCTGCTGCAAACTTTAAGTAGGATTCACCCTTATGCTGTTGCTTCTTCCATCTTCCATGCAACCAGAGAAGTTCTTTCCGTACCTCCTCAAATGTCCTGGAAGGCCACCCGCACCTACTTAATGCGTGAGCCAACTCATTCAGTAGCGTGTCACTACTGATGAGTTCGTCCCACGGAACTAATATGTTGTCAACCCTCAAATCGGCGGCTAAACGCAGAAGACATTTGGACATACCAGTGTGAAAACTACGATCAAAAGGATATCCGAACATCTTCGCGAGACTACGACACTACACTAGATTGCTTACCCATCTTACTGCCGAGGGTGTTTTATAGGTTAAGAAGACAAAAATAGGCGGGAACTCGGAAGCGGGGAAATATGGCGGGAGATATAGGCGGCAACTAGAAAGCGGGAAAATATGGCGGCAACTAGAAAGCGGGAAAAATATGGCGGGAACTAGAAAGCGGGAAAATATGGCGGGAACTAGAAAGCGGAAAAATATGGCGGGAACTAGAAAGCGGGAAAATATGGCGGGAATTAGAAAGCGGGGAAATGTGGCCGGAATTAAAAAGCGGGAAAATGTGGCCGGAACTAGAAAGCGGGAAAATGTGGCGGGAGATACTGGCGGAAACGGCGGCCCGAGATATAAGAGGGAACCCAGAAGTGGAAAACGTAGGGGGTCCCATGCACCTATCGGCTTAGGGGAAGACAATTAGTTCTGGTCGGCCTACGGGAAGACAATAAGTTCTAGTCGGCCTACGGGAAGACGATTAGTTCCAGTCGGCCTACGGGAAGCCGACAGGATCCAGCACCAGCAGCCGAGAGGGCTGTCGACCACCCCTAGGCCGACAGGAGGCCAATCGGCCGCCCTATAGCCGAAAGGGCACCAATCGGCTTCCTCCTGGCCGACAGGATCCAGTCAGCCACCAGAAGGCCGACTATGTATTATTTAAAAAAAAACGGCGTAATATTTCTGAAAATTAATAAAAAAAAGTGTATTCTTTAAAAAAAAAGTAGCCCGGACGCATCCCATATCTCTTTTTTTTTTTGCGAATACGCATCCCATATCTCTTCCTCCGCCTCTCTCCTGTCCTGACCTAATCTCGTGGTCCGGGCTCCAATCGGCTGCCGCTGTAGTTGCGCGTCGCCGCCGAAGCCTGACACGCCATCCGGCCGGAGGCTCCGCCGCCCTGCCCCGTCCCCCCCCCCCCCCCCCCCCCGGGGTCCAGGCCTCGTGCAGGCCCTTCCTCCTGCTCCGCCCTCCCTCGTGCGAACCTCCATCCGCCCCGGCGGGTATTCGTATAGCGCCGGCCGTCCGGAGCTGCGCCGCGTCACTAGGTAACCACCTCTCCTTTCTCCTCCCTTCTACTCCTTCCATCCCTCCCCTGCCATGCTCTTATTTCCTTTTCCTTTGTATTTGTATGAATTGCTGTTGATGGATGGCTGGTTTAGTTGGATTGTAGATCGCCTATCGTTTATATTGTTTATTTATTTAAAGAAGGATGGCTGGTTCAGTTGTATTTTAGATGCGCCAAACTGAACATGTACATGTACTGATGCAATCCCTCAGTTTCGGAATAGTGATCTGCGTTTAGTTTGAGTAGAGGAGATGAATTATTTTTGTTTATGTTTACTCTGTCGACACACTGGGAGTAGAGGAGATTTTTATTTTGTTTGGCTCTTGCAAAAATCGGCAGAATGCCATGCTTTTCTTTGGACTTTACCTAGACCATAGTATGTATTAGTTTGATTTTGCTAGACGGTGCACTTTTATTTATTTATTTCTTTTGATAAAATAGAATGTTTGTTTTATTCGAAATTGGTGATAAATCAGATTGTGTCTATGTAGTGGGTGCTTGTAATTGATGATGGATAATTGATTGTGTCTGTTTGGTCTGGCTTTTGTTGTACTGGTTGTACATGTTCGGTGAAGTGCAAGGGGAAGCAGATGTCGATGGCGCCATGCAGTCCTAGATGGGATAATTTTACAATGTAGGGGTTGGTTTTGTGTGGTTCATGTACCTTGAGATGATGTTACCTGACATGCACACTTGATGGATGCAGTGAGCTATGTTTGCAGTTGTCGATCGTTTAGTTTTTTGTTATATATTCGTGCCATAAGTTCAAAGCAATGTTTGGGAAATCATTTTTAAGCGACGCTTAATCGCGCTTAGGCGCTGAGTGATGGCTTACCGCCTCGCTTCTGCCCTAGGCGATGGTTTAACACTAGGCGATATTTAGCGGGATTTCGGCGGCGATTTAGCTAGGAGCTGGTTTAGTGTGCGCTGCACGCAGTTAGGCGAGCGAAAGCACTGGGAAATCTATCGGGCTGGAGCTGAAATCGACTAGGCGGGAGGGGAAAAGGGGGGGGGGGGGGGGGGGGGGGGCTGGGCCGAAATTGGGTTTTCGGCTGGGATTAGAAGGGAGGGGAAAGGAGAGGGTGTTGCGGTGGCGGATGGCAACATTTGATACTATTCTTTGATAGGTTTACACCGTTGAAATTTCCTGCAACACATAATTACCGCATGCACTCATTTATGCGAACACAACACGCAGTACCTGTTGTTAAATCCAAAACTAAGGGCAATGTCTGTTTGTGAAATATGCTTCTGCTTGGCTGCTTGGGCAATTGATGGCAACGTGCCATTTATCTTATTATTAGGCTATGTTTGTTTGAAAATGAACTCCATTTTAGGCTTTTACCTGCTATTTTGCTTGCTGTGTGAACCTGTCGTGTATTTGCAATGGTGTGAACTGCATTTTACATGCTATTTCAATTATTTATATGTGCTATGTTTCCCATTTTCCTGTGAATATTATTCAAAAGCAGCCAAATTCTGTCCAATTTCGAAAACAAAAAAACGCTCAAGCTCCCCACTGCTCTAAGCTGTGGCTTTCCGCTTCGCTTACGCTTTCCGCTTTTTTTAACATTGGCTCAAAGGTTGGTACTGATCATCGCTTTCTGTTATATACTCATGCCATCAATTCTTGGTATTCGTCTTGGAAGAATGAATATGCTTTGGTTTTAAATCTGTGTCCATGTACAAGTCACAAGTTTGATTTGTTGGGGGTGAAAATATCTTACGAATTTTGATTGAAATGAAACTATGTGCAGAATTTGTATGAATATGATGAATTTTGTGTAAATTGAATTGCATATGTTGGTGAATTTGAACAAAATTACATAAATTCAGAAACCTCTTCAACTTTGAAAGAACATGTGTAGTGCTATAATTTAGAACTCACATTACAAAATGAAAATTTCCTTCAGGGTCATTAGGGGGCATTATGGACTATTCAAACTCAATCTACAGTTCCACTGTTGTTCCAACCAAACAACTGTCAGCTTTCTCACAGCTGCTTTCCCAAAGTTCACAGCAGCTTTTCCAAAATCTTCAGCTGAACCAATCACACCCTAATGATTTGATTTGCTGCTCCATATTAATTCTACACTTACTAAAAGTCTAATTCTATCCCTTTTGAACAGGGCATCAACATTGTCAATTGGAGAGGCTTGGAGCTGCTTCAGCATCCTCAGGAGAGCAGCAAACAAGGTAATCTGCTGTTCCTAGCTTCTATACATATTTTTTTTTGTGAATTAAAAAAATAGTAAAACGTATCCCTGTATTGGTGCTTTTCCAAAATGGCAAATTACGTATCTGTATCGGCCCGATACTGATACACCTGTCCGTATCGGTGCATTTTAGTGATTCTTTCCCTAATTGCTTTCAGATATGGATTCAGTGCCACTCACTGCTGAAGCTATTGCTTTTACTGAGAAAAAGATGGACATGACTCTGGGTATGCTATTTATTTGTTGTTTGTTCTGTGACGCTGATTCATATCTTGGAGATTAACTTAGCTCATGGTTTTTCTTGTGTGTTTATATGTTTATACAGAGGATATTATTAAGATGTCAAAGAAAAAATGTCCTGCAGGCAAGAAAGCCCCTAGACAGCAGGTAGGCCTTGTAATTCATATAAGTGTGCCCCTCTTCCTTTACATTGTTAATGTACTGCCAAGTTCTGATAATTACCATACTTTCTATAATCACAGGTAAAAAAGCATCCTTTCCAGAATGGTAATAGTAATCAAGGGAAGGCAAAGGTTCAGCGATTTCATGAGTCTAGATCATCTATACGACAAGTATGTTATGCCACTGAAAGTTACTGTTTATAGATTGCCTTATGTTTGGTTTTCTAATGTTGCTTTGGTTTGTTAGGGTGTTCTGGCACAAAGGAGGTCAAATCTTGATGCAAATCAGTTTCAAATCACAAAGCAGGCTGCAAACAAGGCTGCTACTATGCCTGTGCGCGGTAGGGCTGACAGATGGAACAAACCAAGGTATCAACAAATCACTGCAATGTTATCTGTCTTTGTGTAGTTACTCTAGTCACTTTATCTGAACAAACAAATTATGAACAGGTAAACAATGGTTCTTTTATTGCTTATGATAAGGTGGCATTCAAGGACCCGTTAAATAATTTGACTCATGCACCTTTGGGTCTATTGGCTGAAGTTATGGTGCTGGTGTTTCTGTTGAACCCATATTAATTTTGCTGCTATCTGTATTCCATTGGTTCACATGGAAGTATAAACATCAACCAACTTCGTAGTATTGTGGCACAAGGCCTACTTTTTGGTTGAAGTGTGAGAAATACACGATGAATAAGAGTTGAAGTACAACTGAGCAGATCATATTGGATTGCATGGTTATCTAAGGGCCTTAAACTCACAAAGCTATGGATTACTTTTATTCTGGCTGTTCGATCAAAAACTTTTATTCTGGCTGTAATGGACTGATGGTCAAATTTGTGAAGCTGCTGGAACACCTTGGATGTACATCTGGTGTTGCCTTACATACAACAAGGCTATTTATGATGTATTAGCAGTTGGACTGGTGCTATTTTGGGTGGTCAACACTATTTGTTTGGGCGGTCAACCTTGTTCTCATTTGCTGACTTGGTAGGAGCTGGATATGATACTTTCTAGCATCTGATACCACTGCCCATTGGACACCACAGATTCTTTGTATGACCAGAGATAAAGTGGTTTTGACCACTAGCTCTATCGTGCAGACGATAAGCTTTTGTTTGTTCATGAAAACAGTGTGAATGTAGGTTAGTGTGTTCACACCAACAAAATTGTCGTATGCTGCGTCTCAGTAATTTATTTTTGCTGCTGTTCTCATATGCCTGATTGGTTGTATCATAGTTTCGTGCATTATTGCCAGTGCCTATCTTGGATTTCGATCAGCAAGTGCTCTATGTTTTCAATTGTTCACTGGTTCTCAGCAAAGAAGCTAGCCACGTTTCCGCAGTTCAACTGGGTGATAGTATATCATGGTATCTCATGATTTTGCTTGTCAAGAATCATCCCAGTATGCTGTGCTGTATGGAGGCTGCCTTTCGGGGCCAACTGATGTGATAACTTTCCCTGATTCCTAGCATGCCTTTGGGTTGATTCTGTCTCAGCAGTCTAACTTGCTATTATGAGCTTAACGGTCTGACCAAGCAGTAAAATTGTGTCAACTGGGAAAGTTGTTGGATTGTCTGCATTCATTTGGTGGATGTAACAGTATAGGATGTCGAGGCCTTATGGATCAAGTGGAATCTATATATGCAGTCTTTGATCAGAAATCAGTTATAGTTATCATTTTATTGCTTTGTTTTGTTCAAAAACATGGTATGTGCACCTGATTTAGAACATAGAGAATTCTTATTTTGAAGAGTATGGTGATTGTGCTTTACCACCATGAAGCACAGATCATTAAAACTACCTGTTTGGTTCTCTGTTGCGCACGATGTTGCACACGATTGTTGGTAGGTAACTCCTCATGTGGGCCACTAATGTTTTGCTCTGTATGCAGTGGCCCGTCTGCCTCAGCACAGAGGAGGCCTGTAAGCGAGGCTCTTCAGAACAGCAAGGTACAAACTTATTTGAAATGGAAGTAGACTTAGCAATATAAACTATGGTCATTGGTCTTTATAGTATTTGAGGATAAGCCTATCAATTTTGTTGTTATTTAGTGCGTAAACCTTGTTGATCTATTTGTCCACTTGCTTCAGTTCTCTACCTTGTAGGAATGGGAGCACCATTGTAGCACAGCTAGTAGCTATTTTTTTATTTAATTAGCATTCTGATTGTCTAGGTATTTGATGCCAACCTTTTCACTTGTTTTATGCTTCTTCAAAAACGTCGTGCTAAGAGAAAATGTTACTTCCAAAAAAGGATACTTGTGGTACCAGGATTCTATTCTTGTTTCAGAATAGGCCATGCTGATCTGGATCAGTTATCCAGTATTACCAGTATTGATTGGTACTCCCTCCGTCCGGGTTTATTGGGCCCGTGAGCCACCAAAGGTTGTACGTATTTTTTAGGCCTCCTAAGGTTAATTACGTGTCATTTATTCCACTGATTCATCCGTTCGCGCGTCACCCGATGGAAGGCAGCGCATGGTCCTTGTTGATTGGACATGCATGCACGCTGCTTCCGGGCGGTAGCCACGGCATGCACCCCATTAGTTAATAGGGACAATTAATAGAGCGATTACGGATGCAATTTAGGAGATTTATTGCTCTTTCTTGGTCTTTGTGCTTTGGCTCTCGGGCCCAATAAACCCGGACGGAGGGAGTAGTAGATGTATTTAAGACTCCACATGTTTAGTTGAAGGTACTTGCCAGATATCAAACCCACAAAGTTGTTTGTCGCCCTGTGTATGCCGTGGTCATATATATGCCTGCTAAAAGTGATCACTGATGGGGATGCGTTTACAGAAGAGATCGCACCAGTGTGCTATTCTAAAGAGTACTGCAGGGATGGCTATCTAAGGGGAAAAAATATAGATGTTTATATTATGCCTTTTATGGTAGGTAGTGGAGCTAGTTATGAGATTTGGTTTTTACTTGGAGGACATCAATACACATTTAGACATATCTTTCTCTGATTGGAGTAGTTAAAACTAAATTGGCATATGATAATATTTTCCATTTATGACGGTTAGGAGTTGGAAGGTATTCTTGTGCATGCATGGAAAGTTGCTTAAAAAACGACTTCATACCCAACTCCTAGTAACATCTCTTGATGCGTGTTTGTTTTGCATGCATTTCCACTATCGAAAAATAGCATCTTCTTTGCAGAGTGGCATCTAGCATTTTAAGCGCCCTTTTGTATTGTATTTTGCACAAATGTTGGTTCCAGCCCTTGGAATTTTGGATATAGGATTCTGGCTGTCAAATTCCAGTGGGATGCATCCTATGCCTACAATTCCATAGGAAATCTAATACTCCTATGTGCTAAACTTCATTTTCCTTTTCCTTTCAGAAGTCCAATACACTTTCTCTCTGTCTCTATGGACTCTCCTCATGCCTTCACAATTCCTGTGTTTATTTCCTGTGAACCATCGAAACACACTACTTCAAAATTCCTATGTTTTGAGATCATGTAGGAAACCATAGTATATGATATCTTATTCATGTGTTTTTTCTATTGAAACGTTTTTTTGCACCTCGATGACAAACATGAAACATGCTGGTTTTTCTTGAGTTGCATGAGACATGAAACCCTACCTAAACATTTCATATTTGTATTGCATTTGTTGTCCACCTAATACCTTTTTTTAGCATAGCTAATAATGTTTCCTTTCTGTTGCTAGGGTAAGGAGATGCAGAATGAACCTCCAAGGACAATGGATGCGCTCTTTGCACAGATGAAGCAGCAGCGGATGGGGATCATGCCACCGCAGCAATCAAAAGCTCCTACCCATGTCCATCAGTTTAACCAGCAGCGGCATGGTCAGCAGCAGCGGCGAGGCAGAGGGGGATATGGTGTCCGCAGTGGTGGTGGTAACCGATGAGCATGGCATCCATATAGAATATTAGAGCCCTTATCACTGGTGTTCCTCGGAAGGGAGAAGCCTCACCCCTGGAATTCTACCTGGCCATGTCTTGCCTCTCGTATTTGTATTCCCTGCGAGCTGTGAACAGAATGTTAACTGAAGTTTACAGGCAGTTTTCTAGTTGCTTGTTTCAATTTCCGCATGTGTAATGGTCGATGGAATGTACGGGAATTGTTTGCTAGTCCTTTGGTTCCTACCGTATTATTACATATGGGAATTGGTATATTATACTGACTGTTTTGGTCGGTAACTGGAGTATATCGTACTCTTGCCAGATTGAGAGTAAAATGGCAAAGGTGAACTGTTGCGTTTATCTTTTTAATTTAATGAGAGCAACTGTTTTCCTATGTCAGCTTTACTCTCCCTCGGCGCAGGTTGTTCTGGCTATCAAAGGGGCGGTCGTTGCGCCGCTTCCCGGCCTTGGAACGTTTGCGGCGGCGGGAGGGTGAGGCTGCATCCCTGTTTTGTTCGTGAGGTTTCCTTGCGATTGCATCTGGAAGGTCGGCCGTGTCTCGGGGAGGGGACAGCTGCCATCTATGAAGCCGTTATTTTGGCCTGTGAAGTTGAAAACACACAAAACTTTTTTTCGCAAAAAAAAAAAACACACACAAAACTTTGTTACCTCAATAATCGTATTAGGCTTAATTTTCATCTCGCGGACACTGTCCGCCTGCATGTCTAACTGCCATGGCCTGGGTAATGCTGTGACAATCTGTGCTTTGCTTGATGCCCATCTCGACAGCCTCGCTGTTCTTATCGGAAACGCATCTCAACAGCTATCCGGCTGAGTGTTTGCGAGACAATTGCATATGGACTTCAAAATCGTTTCGGCAAGTGATGGGACGAAAGGAGGCCTAGCCCTCTTTTTGAAAAGGGAGGTTAAGGCCGATATGTTTGGTTGGGTAATCCTCATGACCCAGTTCTTGTACCTATGAACATTATTCTGAATCAATAAAGTCAGCGAGATTTCTTAAAAGAAAAAGAAAAAAAGGAGAGAGAGTATTGACGTGTCACTAAGCACTTGTCAGAAAATAGCTTTGTGCAATGCTAGCAAGTTTACATCGGTGCCTAGATGGGGTAACCGTCTTGCTAGCACCGGCTCAAACACCTGTGCCGTCCAATGCACAATGGTGTACGGTGGTCAGATCCTATGTGTGGATGAAAAAGAAAAAGAAGCACTCAGAATAGCACCGCATGAAGCACTGTGTAAGAAAAAACACGGCTACTTTTGCAGGCACTGGGGAAGCAGCTAAGCAAACTCAAGCACTCTCCTTTCCTGAGCACCGGTGACTCTGATGTGCCAAAAAAATGGCAGAAAAAAAGGAATTTTTTCTATAGCACCTGCATTGTACGAGGTCTAAGATGCACTAGTTGTTTACTGATCCTATCAGGGAGTGGCCTGGGGCAAGTCGACTGGAAAACGGTTCATGGCCCGTTGTTTTATCAACACCGTCAGATGGCAATCCAACAACTCCTATCCCTTCTTCTTCCTTCAGTAGTTACTCTTCTTCCTCCAGTGCCGCCTGCTGACACAGGCCGAACAACTTGCCTTCGCCATCCGTGCCTCGCGGCGCTCCTGCGGCCGCCGCGCCCTCCCCCCCCCCCCTCCCCCACCCCGGCCATCCCTTTAAAGGCGCCAAACCACCCGAATTCTCCGACAAACCTACACCTCCAGGCAACCCTAAGATGGACACCCGGCGAACCTACACCCATGCACCCCTAAGATAGACCCAGAGTGCCTCTAAGAGCATCTACAGCCGGACTTTGCAAATCCGGCCCCTCAAACGCCCGCGGACGCGATCGGGCGCGTCCACGGACAGTGACCGGTCAAGCCTCAAATTAGCTACTCTGCATCTGAGTCTCTCATATTTCAACCCCTAGATCCATACAAAGCATGCAAAAGAAATCCTACGTACTACATACTACGTACTACCCTAGCTAATCTTCGTCGTCGGAGATGTCCACGACGTCGGTGCCGGGCGCCAGGTGGACGGGCGCGTCGGAGGGCTCCGGCTCATCCTCCTCCTGCTCGACCTCATCCATGTAGGCGAGCATCTCCGCCTCCTCCGCGGCCTGCTGCGCCTCCATCTCCTGCCGGCGACGGCGTCTCGCCTCCGCAGCCGACTCCGAGCGGAGGGAATCGAGGATGGCCTGCTGCTCCGCCTGCAGATCCGCGTCGACAGCGTCCCCCACATCCTCCTCTTCCTCCGGCTCATCCTCCTCCTCCTCCTCCTCCAACTCCTCCTCCGGATCCACTGCATCCGGAGGTAGCCCCGCGGTGATCCGGGCTTCGCGCCTTGCCCGGATCTGCTCAAGGAGCTCCAGCCGGCGCTCCGGCGTTAGAAATGGGTAGCTCCTCACCCGGCAGCGTGGGGGCATGGCTACTAGGCAGACGGGGAGTGGAAAGTGGCGGCGGCGGTGGACAGACGGAGGAAAATGTGGATGGTAGGGTTTCAGTGCCGGCGCTCGACTTAAATAGCCGGTCTAGGCACTACGCGGCTTGCTGGAGCTCCTTGTGGGACCCCTCCGTCAGTCCGACGTGGCGGGCACTCCCGGGTGCGCCCGGGCGCCCCCATATCCACCCCATTTTTGGGCTGGATATGAGGGGTGCCGGTCAGCCCGAGCGTTTGAGGCCCGTTTGAGGCGCCAGTCTGGGTCGAAATTTCGTGACCAATCAGTGACCGGGCGGCCCGCCCGGGCGTTTGAGGGGGGTTTGGGGTGCCCGGCTGTAGATGCTCTAAGGTTCTTATCCTAGGGGAATCCACCCGAATTCTGCGGCGAGATGGTTGTGGCTGCTGGGTATGGTGGTCAAGCAGTCCGAGGTGGTTGGGATTCGGCGGGTGGTCATGGGGGCGGCACTACGTGCGGTGTGGATCAAGACGTAGTGTGTCGGGGAGGCGTCTCTAGACAGAGGTAGTGGGCGGAAGTGTTGGAAATATGCCCTAGAGGCAATAATAAATTGGTTATTATCATATTTCCTTGTTCATGATAAATGTTTATTATTCATGCTAGAATTGTATTGATTGGAAACTTAAATACATGTGTGAATACATAAACAACACCGTGTCCCTAGTGAGCCTCTACGAGACTAGCTCGTTGATCAAAGATGGTTAAGGTTTCCTAATGATGTCTACTACACAACTTATTCTTGTAGACTCGTGTTGGGCCTCCAAGCGCAGAGTTTTGTAGGACAGTAGCAATTTTCCCTCAAGTGGATGACCTAAGGTTTATCAATCCGTGGGAGGCGTAGGTTGAAGATGGTATCTCTCAAACAACCTTGCAACCAAATACAAGAAATCTCTTGTGTCCCCAACACACCCAATACAATGGTAAATTGTATAGGTACACTAGTTCGGCGAAGAGATGGTGATAAAAGTGTAGTATGGATAGTGGATATAGGTTTTTATAATCTGAAAATATAAAAACAGCAAGGTAGAAAATAGTAAATGGGCATAAAAACGGTATTGCAATGCTTAGAAACAAGGCCTAGGGTTCATACTTTCACTAGTGCAATCTCTCAACATTGTTGACATAGTTGAATCATATGTAAATCCCTCACGTGCAACAAAGAGTTCACTCCAAAGTCACAAATAGCGGAGAACAAACGAAGAAATTGTTGTAGGGTACGAAACCACCTCAAAGTTATCCTTCCCGATCAATCTTATGAGCCATCCCCATTAATAGTCACGAACAACCCTAGAGATCGTACTAAAATAACACCTTAAGATACACATCAACCAAAACCCTAATGTCACCTAGGCATTCCAATGTCACCACGAGTACCCACGGGTTTGATTATACGATATGCATCACACAATCTCAGATTCATCTATTCAAACCAACACAAGGAACTTCAAAGAGTGCCCCAAAGTTTCTACCGGAAAGTCAAGACGAAAACGTGTGCCAACCCTTATGCATAAATCCCCAAGGTCACGGAACCCGCAAGTTGATCACCAAAACATACATCAAGTGACTCAAGTGAATATCCCATTGTCACCATAGATATCCATATGCAAGACATACATCAAGTGTTCTCAAATCCTTAAAGACTCAATCCGATAAGAAAACTTCAAAGGGAAAACTCAATTCATCACAAGATAGAGAGGGGAGAACTCCATATGATTCATCTATATCAACAAAGCTCGCGATACATCAAGATCGTGCCATCTCAAGAACACGAGAGAGAGATCAAACACATAGCTACTGGTACAAACCCTCAGCCCCGAGGGTGAACTACTCCCTCCTCGTCATGGAGACCGCCAGGATGATGAAGATGGCCTCCGGTGATGCTTTCCCCCCTCCGGCAGGGTGCCGGAAAAGGGCTGTAGATGAGATCTCTCTGGTACAACGGCTTGCGGCGGCGTAAAAACTCATCTAGGTTAACTTTCGGGGGTTTCTGAATATATATGATTTTTCAGTGTTGGAATCACGCGAAACGGAGCCACGTGGGCCCCACGAGGTACTAGGGCGCGCCTGGGGGGGGTGGCGCGCCCTGGTGCCTTGTGGGCACTGGGTGGCCCCCCTCCAGTGGGTCTTGGTGCCAATATTTTTTATTTGTCAAATAAAAAATCTCCAAAAAGTTTCAGCTCATTTGGAAAACTTTCATTTCTGCACAAAAAATAACACCACGGTAGTTCTGCTGAAAACAGCGTCAGTCCGGGTTAGTTCTAATCAAATCATACCAAAACCATATAGAATTGTTATAATCATGGCATGAATACTTCATAAATTATAGTTGGAGACGTATCAGCATCCCCAAGCTTAATTCCTGCTCGTCCTCGAGTAGGTAAATGATAAAAGAAATAATTTATGAAGTGTGAATGCTAGCTTAGTGCATAAGTTTGATCAATGATAATTTCAATCACTTTTCCTAGCATCATAACAACAACTTTTTCTTATAAAACTCAACATGATAAAGTAGCAATTAAAAACAAAATTTTTGATGTGGAATGCTACCTACCATAATCATCATATAATCTTTTCTTTTGTTGCATGGACATTGGACTTGAATGATTCAAAGCAAGATCATTATTATAACAGCAATATTTATTATCATAAAACTTCTCATGAGCAAGTAACAATTCATCACAACAATGAAGTATAAGGCATAAACTTTCTTGGAAACTAACAAACTATTCTAGTCAACAATGCAATTGCAATTCATCATATTTTCAGGAAGGGTCTCATGTAGGAGCTTTTTAGCAAGTCCACATACTCAACCATCATTTAGTCTTCTATGATTGCTAACACTCACGACATATATATGGAGCAAAAGTTTCAGCCAGACACATAGAAAGATAGGGGCTTGTGATTTCGCCTCCCAACTTATTCACCTCAAGGGTGATGTCAACAATAATAACTCATGATCACTCATATCCAACTGGATATATGTGCCTAGATCTTTCCCCACCACATGATGCTTGCAAAAGAGAAAAATAAAAAAAGAAGTAGAGGAGAACACTATTGACTCTTGCATAAAAAATAAATTCATAAAAGTAAATGCATAAAATTAAAAGATAGGCCCTTCGCAGAGGGAAGCAGAGGTTGTCATGCGCTTTTTATTTTTGGATGCACAAGCCCTTAATGCAAAGGAACATCACGTTATATTGCCCCTTGTGATAGCAACCTTTATTATGCAGTCCGTCGCTTTTATTTCTTTACCATCACAAGTTCGTACAATGCTTATTTCCCTTACAATAAAAGATCATACATATTTTAGGAGCAATTTTTATTGCTTTTTGCACCGATGACAACTTACTTGAAGGATCTTATTCAATCCATAGGTAGATATAGTGGACACTCATGGCAAGAAACTGGGTTTAAGGGTTTTTGGATGCACAAGTAGTATCTCTACTTAGTACGAATTTTTGGCTAGCAAAGATATTGGGCAAGCACCACATGTTGGAGGATCTATAACAATATAACTTCTATGTGAATATGAACAAACATAATTCATTACGTTGTCTTCCTTGTCCAACGTCAACAATTTGACATAAAATACTTAATGGGGGCTCACAATCATAAAAGATGTCCAAGATAGTATATTTGCATGTGAATCTTCTCTTCCCTTATTAACTTTTTCATGAATTGCATAATTGACTAATGCTATGCTTGTTAACCTCCAATAAATTTTACCACTTATACTTTTCTTTATGTAATGTCATTACTTTCCATAAGATTAGCATATGATCTCTTTCATTATTTTCATTGCAAGGAATCATACTCATCATATCAAATGATCTATATGAAATTTTTTATTATATCCCTCTCGAATATTCATCTTGGGACCAAATTCATATCTTGTGCAAATTACCATTACTATTATTAACTCTCAAAAAGATATAAGTGAAGCATGAGAATTAATGACAAACTACTCCAAAATATATAAGTGAAGATCAATGAGTAGTGAAACCATTAAGTAGCTATGTAAGGACTCTCTCTCATTTAAAAAGTTTCAGATCTTGATATTTTATTCAAACAGCAAATAAAACAAAATAAAATGACATTCCAAGAATAGCTCATATCATGTGAAGAAGCAAAAACTTAGGCTCAACCGAAACTGACCGATAATTGTTGATGAAGAAAGGTGGGATGCCTACCGGGGCATCCCCAAGCTTAGATGCTTGAGACTTCTTGAAATATTATATTGGGATGCCTTGGGCATCCCCAAGCTTGAGCTTTTGTGTCTCCTTAATTCCTCTCATATCACGGTTTCTATAAATCTTAAAAACTTCATCCACACAAAACTCAACAAGAACTCGTGAGGTAAGTTAGTATGAATCAACTCAAAACCTTAACATTCTCTACTGTAGCAGATCACAAAAATTATAATTAAACATTGAATACTAAATGCCTCTGCATATTTAATACTCCTATCCTCAAATAGAATCATTAAACAAGCCAACATATGCAAACAATGCAAACATAACAGCAATCTGCCTAAACAGGACAGTCTGTAAAAGGTGAATAAGAATCCATACTTACCTAAATCCAAAAATTCTGAAAAATTACCACGTGATAGAGAACTCATTCATGCTTACTTTGTAAAAATTTCAGATTTTTATCATGTTCTGACTATTCAGGAATATTCTGGACATAACAGAAAACTTTCTGTTTTCAAACAGCAACACATGAACTTGCAAACTGAGTATAGTAAAGGCTATAAATGGCATTTTATTGAACTAAAAGATACAAAACATGATTATTGATAACACCAAGTGAATATCAACAGAATAAAATGACGCTCCAAGCAAAACTCATATTATGTGACGAATAAAAATATAGCTCCAAATGAGGTTACCGATAATGTTGAAGACGAAAGAGGGGATGCCTTCCGGGGCATACCCAAGATTAGTTGCTTGGGTCTTCCTTGAATATTACCTTGGGGTTCCTTGGGCATCCCCAATCTTAGTGTCTTGCCGCTCCTTATTCTCCTCATATCGATATCTCACCCAAAACTTGAAAGTTTCAATCACACAAAACTTAACGGAACTTCGTGAGAACGGTTAGTATGATAAAGGATAAACCATCACTTAGGTACTGTCCAAGACAAGATTAACAATTGTTCCCATATAATTCCTACTGTATTCTATCATTTCCACAATTTATATCTCATAATATAAGCTACGGAAACATTAAAACAAGCAAACTATGCATTGAAAACAGAATCTGTCAAAAACAGAACAGTCTGTAATGATCAGAGAAACTACCAAACTTCTGGAACTCTAAAAATTCAGAAAAAATAGGACAACGTAAAAAATTTGTAAGCCAATTCCCTGTAAAAATTTCAGAATTTTTTGACACTCCAGTAAAATCTGGGAAATTAAACACTGGAGGCAAAAGTTTCTGTTTTTGCACAGAATTGAATCAACAAGTATCCACACTATCCCAAAGGTTTTACTTGGCACTTTATTGAAAGAAAACATATAAAACATGATTACTACAGTAGCTTAACCATGTGAACACACTAAAACAGTAGGTATAAGTATTGGGTTGTCTCCCAACAAGCGCTTTTCTTTAATGCCTTTTTAGCTAGGCATGATGATTTCAATGATGCTCACATAGAAGTAAAGAATTGAAACACAATGGGAGCATCATGAAGCATATGACTAGCACATTTAAGCTTAACCCACTTCCTATGCATAGGGATTTTGTGAGCAAATAGTTTATGGGAACAATAATCAACTAGCATAGGAAGGCAAAACAAGTATAGTTTCAAAACTTTCAACACATAGAGAGGAAACTTGATATTATTGCAACTCCTACAAGCATATGTTCCTCCCTCATAATAATTTTTAGTAGCATCATGAATGAATTAAACAATATATCTATCACATAAAGCATTCTTTCCATGATCCATAAGCATAATATTTTTGTTACTCTCCACATAAGCAAATTTCTTCTCATTCATAATAGTGGGAGCAAACTCAACAAAATAACTATCATGTGACACTTGATTGGCATAATCCAATTGAACATTAAAATCATGATGACAAGTTTTATTGTTATCATTATTCTTTATAGCATACAAGTCATCACAGTAATCATCATAGATAGCAACTTTGTTGTCATCGTCAATTGAAACCTCTTCCAAAGTAGTGGAATCATCATTAAATACAATCATGGCCTCTCCAAATCCACTTTCATCAATATAATCATCATAAATAGGAGGCATGCAATCATCATAATAAATTTTATCATCAAAACTTGGGGGAGTAAAAATATCATCTTCATCAAACATAGCATCCCCAAGCTTGTGGCTTTGCATATCATTAGCATCATGGATATTCAAGGAATTCATACTAGCAACATTGCAATCATGCTCATCATTCAAATATTTTATGCCAAACATTTTATTGAATTCTTCTTCTATCAATTGAGCACAATTTTCCTTTCCATCATTTTCACGAAAGACATGATAAAGACGAATAATATGAGGCAACATCAATTCCATTTTTTTGTAGTTTTCTTTTATAAGCCAAACTAGTGATAAACAAGAAACTAAAAGATTCGATTGCAAGATCTAAATATATACCTTCAAGCACTCACCTCCCCGGCAACGACGCCAGAAAAGAGCTTGATGTCTACTACACAACTTATTCTTGTAGACTCGTGTTGGGCCTCCAAGCGCAGAGTTTTGTAGGACAGTAGCAATTTTCCCTCAAGTGGATGACCTAAGGTTTATCAATCCGTGGGAGGCGTAGGTTGAAGATGGTATCTCTCAAACAACCCTGCAACCAAATACAAGAAATCTCTTGTGTCCCCAACACACCCAATACAATGGTAAATTGTATAGGTACACTAGTTCGGCGAAGATATGGTGATAAAAGTGTAGTATGGATAGTGGATATAGGTTTTTGTAATCTGAAAATATAAAAACAACAAGGTAGCAAATAGTAAACGGGCATAAAAACGGTATTGCAATGCTTAGAAACAAGGCCTAGGGTTCATACTTTCACTAGTGCAATCTCTCAACATTGTTAACATAGTTGAATCATATGTAAATCCCTCACGTGCAACAAAGAGTTCACTCCAAAGTCACAAATAGCGGAGAACAAACGAAGAAATTGTTGTAGGGTACGAAACCACCTCAAAGTTATCCTTCCCGATCAATCTTATGAGCCATCCCCATTAATAGTCACGAACAACCCTAGAGATCGTACTAAAATAACACCTTAAGATACACATCAACCAAAACCCTAATGTCACCTAGGCACTCCAATGTCACCACGAGTACCCACGGGTTTGATTATACGATATGCATCACACAATCTCAGATTCATCTATTCAAACCAACACAAGGAACTTCAAAGAGTGCCCAAAGTTTCTACCGGAAAGTCAAGACGAAAACGTGTGCCAACCCTTATGCATAAATCCCCAAGGTCACGGAACCCGCAAGTTGATCACCAAAACATACATCAAGTGACTCAAGTGAATATCCCATTGTCACCACAGATATCCATATGCAAGACATACATCAAGTGTTCTCAAATCCTTAAAGACTCAGTCCGATAAGAAAACTTCAAAGGGAAAACTCAATTCATCACAAGAAGATAGAGAGGGGAGAACTCCATATGATTCATCTATATCAACAAAGCTCGCGATACATCAAGATCGTGCCATCTCAAGAACACGAGAGAGAGATCAAACACATAGCTACTGGTACAAACCCTCAGCCCCGAGGGTGAACTACTCCCTCCTCGTCATGGAGACCGCAGGATGATGAAGATGGCCTCCGGTGATGCTTTCCCCCCTCCGGCAGGGTGCCGGAAAAGGGCTGTAGATGAGATCTCTCTGGTACAACGGCTTGCGGCGGCGTAAAAACTCATCTAGGTTAACTTTCGGGGGTTTCTGAATATATATGATTTTTCAGCGTTGGAATCACGCGAAACGGAGCCATGTGGGCCCCACGAGGTACCAGGGCACGCCTGGGCGGGGGGGTGGCGCGCCCTGGTGCCTCGTGGGCACTGGGTGGCCCCCCTCCAGTGGGTCTTGGTGCCAATATTTTTTATTTGTCAAATAAAAAATCTCCAAAAAGTTTCAGCTCATTTGGAAAACTTTCATTTCTGCACAAAAAACAACACCACGGTAGTTCTGCTGAAAACAGCGTCAGTCCGGGTTAGTTCTAATCAAATCATACCAAAACCATATAGAATTGTTATAATCATGGCATGAATACTTCATAAATTATAGATATGTTGGAGACGTATCACCTAACCATAGACATGAGCTATCATTTGATAACGGGATCACATGATTAGAAGAATGATGTGATGGAGAGACCCAACTATAAGCTTAGCATCAGATCGTATCACTTAGTTTATTTGCTACAACTTTCTTCATGTCAAGTATCTGTTCCTTAGACCATGAGATCATGCCACTCCCGGACACCGGAGGAATACCTTGTGTGCTATCAAACGTCACTTCGTAACTGAGTGATCATAAAGGTGCTCTACAGGTATCTCTGAAGGTATTTGTTGAGTTGCATGGATCGAGACTGGGATTTGTCGCTTCGTGTGACGGAGAGATATCTCTGGGCCCTCTCGGTAATACAACATCACAAGAAGCTTCATGTGACTAATGAGTTTAGTCACGGGATCTTGTATTACGAAACGAGTAAAGAGACTTGCCGGTAACGAGATTGAACTAGGTATGGAGATACCGACGATCGAATCTCGGGCAAGTAACATATCGCCGGACAAAGGGAATTACATACGGTACTAACTGAATCCTTGACATCGTGGTTCAACCGATAAAGATCTTCGTGGAATATGTAGGAACCAATATGGGCATCCAGGTCCCGCTATTGGTTATTGACCGGAGAGGAGTCTTGGTCATGTCTACATGATTCTTGAACCCGTAGGGTCGCACGCTTAACGTTCGGTAGCGCTAGGGTAGTATTGAGATATTAATATGGTGAAGTCCGAAGGTTGTTCGGAGTCTCGGGGGATCCGAGACGTCACGAGGAGCTCCGGAATAGTCCGGAGGTAAAGATTTATATATGGGAAGTCATATTTTGGGTTCCGGAAAAAGTTTGGTTTTTTCCGATATTCTACCGGGAAGGTTCTAGAAGGTTCCGGAGTGGGCCCACCTGCATGGGGGGACCCACATGAACGTGGGTAGTGGGGAAAGGCCCCACACCCCTGGTCTAGGCGCATCAAGATCCCTAAAAAGGGGGATAGCGATCGGTGGGGAAAGGAAAGGAGGGGCTTGGAGGGCAAGCCACCAGCCCCCGGGGAGGCGCATGGGGAGCTTCACCCTTCCACCCTTGCCCGTCTCCCTCCGTTACACCTCCTCCATCTCGCGCAGACGCTTGGCGAAGCCCTGCCGCAGTTCCGCTGCTGCCACTACCACCACACCGTCGTGTTGGTTCAGATCTCATCTACCTCCTCTCCCTTGCTTGCTGGATCAAGAAGGAGAGGACGCCACCGAGCCGGACGTGTGCTAAACTCGGAGGTGCCGTCCGTTCGGCACTAGATCAGTCGGATCGTGATTGGATCGCGAAGAGTACGACTACATCAACTGCGTTTTATACGCTTCCGCTTTCGGTCTACAAGGGTATGTAGACACACTCCCCTCTCGTTGCTATGCATCTCTTAGATTAGATCTTGCGTGTTCGTAGGAATTTTTTTGATTTTCATGCTTTGTTCCCCATCAGGAAGGCGAGGTGCCTTGGCAGCGGCTCGGCGTGGGTGACGAACCTTGCATGGCGTTTGAGGGAAGTTTGGTTGTCCAGCCGGTCCCATGGCTCGGGCGGGAGGAGAGTGAGGAAGTGCCGAGTGAAATCTTTGCCCATGGCTCTTGGTCGAGGCTGGCGGCGACGCCTCCGATCACCGCTTTCTTCATGGAGACATCGTCGAGGCGTGGTGCTCGCCCTTTTGCATGGACCACTTTGGATAAAACCTTAGATCTCGTCGGGATCGGACGATGGTAGTGCTTTGTGTCATGCTTCCTTTTGGGGGCATCATTCTTGGAGTGTTCGCTTGTTGGAGCGATCAGTGGATGCGTAAGGATGTTGCGGGTTGTCGCGGTAGCGACTAATGGAATGGAAGACGATGGTGATGGTGTCGAGGATCATGTGGCAACGACGATGGGGGTGAATGATGTCGGGGTCGCGATGATAGTTGCGGTAGTTGGCTCTTCCCCGACGTGTCTGCGGAATTGTCTCGGGTTGTTTGTCGCGGTGAAGTCGGAGCTGCGGCGACGGGACCTCAGCGGTGACGATGACAGGCAACAGGTGGTCTATTCGATGATTTTATTCAGCGCCAAACTTGCATAGTTCTCCTTCGCGGCTCTCCATCAGGATTTTGCGGTGTCCTAGTCGCGGGTGGCTGAGTGTTTGGCATGGAGCTTCATTTGGCTTCGTACGACCTCTTCAGTGTGGATTGGTTCAATGGTCGTTTGCGGTGAAGTCGGAGTCGCTTGCTCGGAGGTAAGGGTAAGGGATGAGATGATGCTTGGTTTGGGGAGAAGTGACGAAGACGACGTTAATATGCTACCTCGATGAGGTTTTTTTCTGTAATGATGTGGGTGAGGTATATTATATGTGCTGCTTAGCCTCTTCCTTTTAATTAATGGATGGAAATCTTCTACCTTCGTTTTTTTAACACAGTACAGATACAAGCGCTCATATATACGCGCATACACTCACCCCAATAAACACACACACACATCAAAACTTGAATCCGGGTGGGCTGAGAATACCACCGTCCTCCTAACCATCCAACCGTCTATTGGTTAGCTTTTTTTTTCTTAAAACACAGAGAGAACGGCGCGCGTTTCCTTCCACTATAATAATCACGGTTCCTTATCGCGGGCAGCCCAGGACGTCACGTTCGCCGCTGCCTCCGGGAAAAAGCGGTTGCCCACGCAGTCCGGCGGGAGCGTAGCGCCACGCTCTCCTCGCTTCCCCGCGTCCTTATTGTGACCATCCTGCCCCCAACCGTCGGTCCCCTTCCCCGCCACGCGCCTGGGGCAGAACCGTCACCGTCCGCCCCGCCCGTCCCTCTCCCCCTCCCGTTTATAGAAAAAAAAAACATCCCCCGCTGGGCTGCAGCGGCACCACCACCCAAAGCAAAGCGGAGCTGCGGAAGCGCGAAGGGGACGCAAGGGAGCGAAGCACAGCGCGGCAGCGGACAAACCCTAGGCGTACGGCGGGCGCCACCTCCCGGCGGGCAGGCTCCGCACGCCTCGGTCGCGCGGCTCGGCTCGATTCCGTCGGGCCTGACCCGGCCAGGCGGCCATGTCGAACAGGTACTGCGATTTCTCTACTTCCCTAGCTCGCTCCGGAGCCCCGCGGCCGATGATTCGAGCTGGTTTAGGCGGCGTTGTTGAACTCGGAGGTGGAATCGGTGTCTATGACGAGCGTCGCGATTTTGGGTTGGATTTAGCTTGTACTGTGCTACCTTCGTGGTGCGGCCAGGAGGAGGCCATGATTTGAGTGAGGTTGCTGCTTTTTGTGTGTGTGATCCGAGGTAATCGAGCTGGCACTGGCGTGACTGAGCATGCAATTTCAGATTTCAGTAAGCCTCTGGCTACCGATGTAGCCGATTTGAACTCCGAGGGGTCATTGCTAATCTCGTATGGTTGTGGTCGTGGGTATGCTGTGCATCACTATGTGTTGATTGGGTTTTCTATTGAACCGCTCGGGTTTTATTGCCGATCAGGTGCTGGTACAAATGCAATGGTACCGTGCCTACAATTGAACACCTGGTTTCAATTTAGTTGGCGAAAACGAAGGGGATGGTGACTTCTGTAGAAATAGGACAGTGGTCACGGCACTTACAGTCTCCTACTAGTGCATTGGCATTGACAGAAGGGAATGATGGTGTTGGCAATTAATGTCTGAATTCTTTATAAGTAAGTGAGAGCAAAATTATAAGGTAACAATGATGTAGTAGCGAAAAGAATAAACGCACAAATAGCAAATCCCCCATATATGTGATGAGACAGTGAGATACTATGCTTGTCTGAATGATGATCCACGAGCAACTGATCACCATGATTCCTTGTATAGTGATATGTTCTTATCTGGCTTAGGAGTCTATTGAGGAGGACTGCGTATCAGCAGCACTGTGCGGCTTATGAAAATGTAGTTTTCAACTAGCATTTTCCCAGCCCCCTTTCTGATTTGTTGAATTCTTTTCCTGCATTGATGAGAGTCTTTTAATATCGGTGGAATCACTTACAGGTTTGTTTGTTGCTTTGTATATCCATCAGGTCCATTTGCAAGTTCTTTGTGAATGGTGCTTGCTTTAAAGGAGACTACTGCCAATTCTCCCATGACTGGAATGATCAACCAAATGATGTAATATATTAACTTGCATATTTAGTATTCTTCTGGTCAATTTTCCTTCATAGTCTGACTTACAATAACAGTCTAGTGTTCATCAGTCATCACCATGATGCTTATTCACGCAGGTCTGCACATTTTACCAGAACGGTGTGTGCTCTTATGGTAGCCGTTGCAGATATGAACATGTTGATGTTTCTTCTGAATACACCCCACCATCAACTACTGCAGCACTTGCACCATCCAACTCTTATCGGTCTTGGTGTCCTCTTTACGAGGGGGAAATGGATGCGAGCAACCAGACACGCAAAAGTTTATCGGCATGCTCTGTGCATCAATCTACTTGGAGATTTGATGATGAAGAAAGCATTCCAGAGGATGGGAACAGCTTGTCATCAGCACTAACTGCACAAAACCAAACGCTCCACCCACTTGCTCATCTGCCCATATGCTCGTTTGCTGCAGCTGGAACTTGTCCCTATGGGGAAGAGTGCCCTCAGACACATGGGGATCTATGCACAACCTGTGGAAAACAGTGCTTGCATCCCTACCGTCCCAGCGAAGGCGGGGCTCATATCAAGCTCTGCAAGAGAAACAACAAACGTCTTGAGACCTTGAAAAAAAGTGAAGAGATAGAATGTAGTGTGTGTTTGGACCGTGTGCTTTCAAAGCCCACAGCAGCGGAAAAGAGGTTTGGGCTTCTACCTGAATGTGACCATGCCTTTTGTATCACATGCATTAGGAAGTGGCGCAGCAGCTCTCTTACATCTTCTATGGATATCGACTCTACAGTCAAGGCTTGTCCAATATGCCGCAAAGTCTCGTACTATGTCATTCCTAGTGCTACGTGGTACTCCTCGAAGGAGGAAAAACAGGATATAATTGATGGTTACAAGGCCAAGCTCAAGTAAGATACCTTATTCTTCATTTAGTCTTACCATGAGGCCCGTCCTTATGTTGTCAGTATGGATTTTTACTTTTTGAGACGGAAATACTGAAATTCATAGGTTAGTAACAACAGATCTAATGGTTGCATGCATCTCACTATATGATCGTTAAGTTAATAGTACCCCAGGAAAATTTCATTTTGTATGTTCTTCAGAGTAGAGGTCGATTCATGTTACATTTGTCTAAGCCACACATATGTCATTGCAGGTCGATTGATTGTAGGTACTTTGACTTTGGAAGAGACACTTGCCCCTTTGGCGGTCGATGTTTTTACAAGGTATACTTTTGCTGATCTCGTTTCAGATTTAAATCTATCATCACATATACTACCTCCGTAAACTAATACAAGACGTTTTAGATCACTACAAGACGTTTTAGATCACTACAAGACGTTTTAGATCACTATAAGACGTTTTAGATCACTAGTGATCTAAAACGTCTTATATTAGTTTACGGAGGGAGTACATCTTATATAATGTGTGAATTGTCAACTGAAACCTGAACAGTGCCCCAGAGTAATATTTTGCCTGTTGTTACCTTCTAATACTTAATGTGCAGCAGCAGTTCTGAATGAAGTCTAATTAAAATACTAAAGGCAGTAACTTCATAACTGCTGATGATAAGTTGTGCAAATAATTCGTCCTAGTTTGAACTAGCGCCTGTACATAAAACCGACAATGTTAAGTTATCTGCAATCAGTGCTAGCTTAGGTGATGTGGAACGTTGAGAACAGAAGCTGAATGGTATGTTCATCAAAGCCATGCTTTGTAAAATAGGGACTTTCAGATGGCCTTGGAATATAAGTATATAACCATTGTAATTTGACTCATGTAATAACTGTGCAAAATAACATAGTGGTTCTCTTCTCCTTTCTTTCAATAGTCAATTGTCTGCTTTCCTACGTTCTTTGCTTCTTCGGTTTGACTCGTGCAGTACTGTATGTTGTGCAGCATGCCTACACCGATGGGCGCTTGGAGGAGCCGGCAACGGTGGCAGTGCTTCATTTTCATGCCGACAATGGAAGTATGGAGCATGCAAGAAATATCGGGTCGGTACTCTTTATTAGTCTTCTCTATATAATGTATAACCGCTGCTTGGTTTCTGATGGAAAATTCTGATGTATAACCTCTGCTTGCTATCCGATGGAAAATTCTGTTCTGACATGCAGGTTGGCGTACTTGCTCAGCCGGTTACATCTGTAGGCAAGACATCAAACCATATATCCCAAATTAAGGTTTGTTTTGGTTGGATGCAATTCTTCCAATACCGTTCTTCCATAACTAAGCTGAGGTTGCAATTATCTGACCATGCATTTCTGAATTTTGTTTTCCGCTGAACATTCAAAACATCCAGAAGGAAGCAGTTGAGAAGAGAAGTACTTACTTAGGGAGCCATAACTTTCTCTCCGGCTGGTGGTTGCTGCCAACATAATCCACAGGTAGTCAGCTGCTGTAAAAGCAGAGGGTTCCTGACGTTTGATCATGTCTTCTCAAGACTTTGGTGGTTCTTACTCTTTACTGCTGAATGCAGAAACTTCAGTTTGCTGCCGTAAATCTCCAAAAAGTTACAAGAGACCTGTAAACCTAACGACAGCGGAGATGTCATGCCTCAGATCATCACGGGTTCCTTGTCATGAACAATCGTTGTGTCGTCTTTGGGCTAGGAGTACTCCTGTCGAACAGCAGAACCATCGTTACCTTGCCTGTGTACGAAAGGCACTGTATATACTCGGTAGTGGTACATCCTGTCCGTTTCTCAACTGTGTTCGTCCATCGAGTAAATAATTTGTTCAGGCGATACAGGTAGAACAGTACAACGCAGACCCTTGTATACGTGAATTTATGCTTTGGCCCACGGGTTGAAACCCGTAAGGTCTCGGTGGTACTCGCAGTGCAGGTCCCATCTACTAGATATTTACACGAATTGTGCAACTTTGCCTTGTTGGACCTAATATAAGGCTGACTTGAGCTTCGTTGTCCTTCAGTTCATTTCCTCGCTCCTAATTTTCATTGTAAGTTGTTCCGAGATATCAGTAGTTAGTCCGGAACTCACAAATTTCATGTAGGTAGCTCGGTTCATTTCCCCGTTATACTGCCTTGTGTGGACGAGTTTAATGGGAGGACATCAATTAATGTGAGTTGTCTGCCATGGAACTCTTAACAGGGAAAACACTGAAAGCATGATCCATCTTAAACTCACACGTACTCCCTCAAGTATCTAAACGCTCTTATATTTCTTTTTCTTTACAGAGGGAGTACCTTGCTTTCGTCTGTATCTCACCTACCTTCTTCCATGCCAGGCTGTAACCGGACTATGTATCTTTCTACAATTCTACGTGTGCAATGGATCGATCGTGAGGAAGAAGATGGTACTAGGTGTAACAGGTGGCTGTCTTCAGGTTAGTTGCCTATGAACATAAGCAGATGGGGGCAAGTCGAGCAAAGAAAATAAGAACTCGAATGCAAACAATGAAGAAAAGATGAACAAAACACGCACACGAGAGATCCATTAGAGCATCTCCAACAGGCGCGCAATCTTAGCGGCGCGCTGGAAAAACGCCTTTTTTGCGCGCGCGCAGCCGAAACGGGCGCTCCAACAGACGCGCAAAAAACGCGCGCGCGGTATAATCGGTTTAGCGCGCGGAGGAAAACGGCATCGCGCGCCGTTTATTTCGTGCGCCCGCTCCCGTGCGCGACTTCGCCAACCACCAGATCCAGGCGCTGGCGCCGCCGCCCGCACCTTCCCCATTTGCTCCAGCGACCCGTCGGCGCTTCCCCGCCTATCCCCGCACGCCGCCGCTCCTTCCTCCACCTCCTCTCGTCGCCGCCGCCCCTCGAGCGCGCCATTCCTCCGACGAACAGCGCCCGGCGGCCCACTGCAGCTTGGCGCCCACAAGGTGTTTGACAAAACGCTTGCAAGGTATGTACTTCAACTTTATATTTTGTAGATGAATTTGTTGCATGTTGTTTGTAGTTTTATAGACTAGTTTAAATTCAATATTGTAGATGAGTTCGTCCTATGATTCTTCCGACGAAGAATTTGATATTCAAGAGGAGGAGGACCTCGCAATGATCGTAGCTATGCACGTCAATAAAAAGCCGAAGCACGGTGGTTCAGTTATGGGTCGTCATAAAATTTGGAGGGATAAGATCGATGCCCATAACAGATTGATGAGGCACTATTTTGTGGAGAATCCCACATACCCCGAGTCGTACTTTCGGCGCCGTTTTAAGATGAGCATCGAATTGTTCAAACGCATTGCAGAGAAACTGGCGAGCCATGATCGGTTTTTTCAGCAAAGGAGGAATGTCGCCGGAGACACTACAAGAAATATGCTATCTTGTGACCATCCATATTGGTCCCTGAATGGTCGTTGTTTTTTATTTGTGACCTTCTTATGACCAAAAACAATTGGTCAAAAGCTGAGCGTCTTTAATGAAACTTAACGACCTTTTTTGTGAAATGGTCGTAGACAGCTACGACCAAAATAAAAGGTCGTAGATTCTACGACCAATTGTTTTGGTCACTGGTAGTTTTCCTAGACCACATCAGATCCAACGTGGCAAGCTGACGTGGCAAAATTATGACCAAATAAATTGGTCGTCGATTAGAATCAGCCCGGTCCAGTCCAGCTGTCTATATGGACCGAGCCCAATGATTCAGCCCATTTAATATATTATTTTTCCTGTTAATTTTGGTTAGCTACATGGGCCTGGCCCAACATTTCAGCCTTTTTATTTTCTAGGCCTCGACCATTTTGGGGTCCATTTCATTAAGGCTTTTTGTTCTGTTTTCTCATAAATGCACACTATTCCAGTCCACTATTGTTTGGGCCATAGCCTTTTCAGAGCCCAAATATTATTTGGTCGTCTTTTTTATTCACAGGTTTCAATTTTACACATTTCAACAGCAAACGATCAATAATTCTCTTGATTAAATGATTAATCCAGAAATCATTCAATCAAATGTTCACCACAGCACATACACGTCTGCACATCCAACAAGTGTACATACAATCAAAAACAGATAAACAAGCACCAAAACATGGTGGCAACATCAACTAAAACTATGGTGCGCATCTCCAAGCTTCTTCTGATCTTCTGTCACAGCAGCAGCAGCCTCAACAACATTAGATCCTGATCTACATAAACAATTAGTGAAATACAATGGAAGTTAAATGATTGCCAATAAAAAAATCCATTCAAGAGAATAAAATTAATACATACATGCCCAAATGCCTCAGTTCAGTAAACACATGGCATAGCAAAACTTCCAACAACTTGACTGCAACATGTTAACCTGATGCTGTTCTACTATGACATTCAAGCTCATGGTAGGCACCAACAATACTAACCTACAGGTACCAGCATGGTACATTGGTACAAGTGAAGGTCATGCAATGAACGTCAAGGTAACACATTCACCTGAAGAAAAATACTATTCTACTACCACGACCATCCATTCAGCTGACCATCCATTCAGCTGACAGGATCTAACAATACTAAGTAAGCGCACACAGACTAACATCATAAGGCAGGAGAGAATAAAGGGAACCGGGACCTGATGATGATAGTGTCGACAATGATCTGATTGGGTTAGCGTCACTGAGGACGTGGATGATCTACACACATTTGTCATCAAAAGTAACACCTGCATGATTAAAAAAATTACATCAAAACTTCCTGCAATCAAACAATAAAAGAAATTTGATTAGAGGAAGCAAATCACTCTCAACCTTTGGCTCTACTTCCTGCACCTTCACCTCCTCACGTGCCGCCGCATCCTCCTCTTCTTGGTCCAAATCAATCATCACCTTCGATCTTGCAGTCTTCCTAGTCGATCTCTATTGGGAATACCTCGACCTCCACCATGTTGTGGCCTCCTGAAACGTCCACCTCTGGCCTCCTCTATAGAGTGCCAGCCGCTTGAGTCTGGATAGGTGGGGCGTTTGAGAATACTGGTCAATATTGATGGACTTTCAGAATTTATGTGAATATAAACCTGGTATATACCGAGGTGGCAAGAAAACTTATAGTACTAAGTGTAATCACGACATCATGTGATTTACAGAGAACATAAAGGTTATATTTTAACTTCAATTTTATCAAGTACCAGACATCTCAACAAAAGCAGTGTAATCAGATATGACACCTTGTTGTGATGTAATGGCATGCTACAACTGACTTAATTCCAGAACAAAGTGTGGATTATATAGAAGAGTAGAGATCTGTGTCCCTTGGAAGCACAACAAATGTTAAAAAACAGGACTGGTTAAATAATAACTGTATCCTTCTCTACAAGCACATATGAGTAGTTAACAAGTACTAATCCTATCATGTATGGCAGGCTTGCAACATGGAGATGCATACATGACTAAACACTAACATATTATGGTATGACCAGGGCAAGAAAATCAACAGCTTGATCGACCCAATATTGAAATCAGACATGATATCAAATAGCTAGAAACAGGAAAAGTAGGCTCATACATCAGGACCACTAAAACCAAACACATCACAACCATGGTCCTGGAGTGTCACTTACCCCATCGCGAAATTAACATAGCTGGAAAAGCCCAACTTCAAGGTGCAGGCTCTCCGGCGCCGATCGTGATCATCCAGCTAGTCGTACAGCTTCGTGTACAAGTCACCTGCGCCCAAAAGAAACACCCAGCCGCCGCAGGCCATGGTTAGTCAGCAGCTAACACAACATAATTAACAGCCATCTAAAGCTTAATACAAGATCATATTCATAGTTGGCATGCATCAATATTCAATACGGGAATCTAACAATGTTGGATAAGGTGATAAAGAAAAACAGAAATAGTGGAGTTAGAAACATATGCAGCATAATGATAAAACAGAACAATAGATTTATTGTGTATATATTCTGGTAACCCTGTCAATTGTTACATGATACACTCATGTGTATATATTCTGATGAGCCATTACCATCTAGCCAACAACAACATGGACATGATACTAATTACCTACACAAGCCATCATTCTCTCCATGAGAAGGCCACAGTTACTCTCTGGAGCAGTATGAGAAAGGCAAGGATGCATGCATCCCTGTCCTTCACTCGAAGCGCCATGACACAATAACAACATCAACGCCCGGCTTTTTTTGCTTGAACACACACCTAGACTAGGGAAACAGGAAACAGAAAGGCTATATTGCGCAGATACCCGTCTGGACCTAAGTCAACATTTAAAAAAAATATATATATGAAAATGTGCTGCTGATAATATATGCCAACGGTATCTTTACCAACAAAGAGAAATGGGGACACGACATCCACTCCCCTCGTGAGAAGGCCATAGTTACTTTTGGAGCAGTATGAGAAAGGCAGGCATTGCAACCCTGCTCTTCACTCAAAGCTCCAGGACACAGCACACAAAACATGAGTTGCTTAATAGAGCAACCAATTTCAAGTTTGTTCTAATAAAAATTAGCAAACTCCTACTATAATAATAACAAAAGAAACACATAAGAAGTCATGCTTATTGTGCGCCTATGGTGCTGGACTGCATCGTCCAACATGCCATCCAACACTAGCACTGGAACGAATATCACACACACATGTTCTTTGCCTGATGAACAATGGTTTTTAAGGCCAAACACGCATCGGGGTGCTGATATATGCCAGCGGTATCTTCACCAAGGGAGGGGAAAATTGAGGACAAGCCACCAATCCCCTCCACTACAAGGGTAGAGTCACTCTTCGGAGCGATATGAGAAAGGCAAGCATCGCATCCCTGCCATTCACTCAAAGCAGATAGATAGATAGATAGATCGATCAGATTACCTTCATCGCAGTAGTGCAGTGCAGTGCCGGACGGAGTGAGCTCTGCTCTGCTTGCGACCTTGAAGCTGGTACGGTCCTTATTGCCGGAGAGCCGTGGCCGGCGTGGGGAAAGGCCATCACAAACCCTAGGTTCCGCGGCCGCCGCGGTCCGCCCAGATCGACGGAGCGGCGCGCATGGAAGCACGCACGCGCCGGCGAGCGAGCCAGCCGCGACGCCGTGGATCGATGGGATACCGCGAGAGCAGGACGGGTGGAGAGAGGGAGCGGAAGATGTGGAAGGTGGGCTGCGGATCAACGCCGGCGAACGAAACCCTAGCGACGGAAGACGGCCGCGCTTGGCCGCTCGAGGACGTGCGCGCCGGATCTCGCCGGACAGGAGGGAGGATCGGAGCGTGGAGGTCACGTTGGTGTGCTGGGCGCCGTCGATTCCCGCCGGAGGTTGCCGGGATCAGGCGCCGGAGGTGGCGGCGGCGAGTGAGTCAAGCGGGAGAGAGAGAGGGATGAGGGAGAGGGTTCTGTTCGGCGGATCCGTGGGTGGGCTCTTTTTTTTTCTCTTCTTCTTCTTTTTATTTTCCATTTGGTTTTGGTGGGTGGGGCGTGGGCTGTCGTTGGATCCGGAAGCATCCGACGGTGTTTGAGCATGATCCGCGTGAGATGCGTATGGACCAATCAGAACGCAGTACACTCTTTGATGACGTTATGACCATCTAAATTGGTCGTAATCGATTAAGAATAAGATATTAAATCATGTCAGCTATTTTACGACCTAGGAAATCTATAACAAAATAAAAATGGAAACCTTCGCAATGTGTCACCAAATGTGACCTAGTTTTCAGTAAAACTAACAAATTTGGAATAAGTCAAATATCTTTAAAAAGTGTTCTCAGAAATGAGTTTTATAGAAACATTTTTCATTTTTCGAGTGCCTAAAATGATTTTTTTAAGAACCTACCAAATTTTTGTTGCAAAATTGTACCGCATCATTTTTCAAAAATATTAGACCACATTTTATGCACAGTTGACAAAATGCTTGCCACTCAAAAGCTTTCGATCCACCTCTCGTCAAATTGACAAAATTTTGCTGATCCAGCAGGAACCGGGTCAAATTTGAACTAAAGGTGCCTCATATTTTGCTCATGATTTTTTAACACACATTGTACATATTGTTTATATATGTTTAACATTTTTCAAATACATGATTAACCTCTTTTCATATGTTCCCAACAAAAAACATCTTTTTTTTTGACAGAAAGACTGTAAGGGAACCCCGTACAGTATAATTGGTGCAAAAAACCCAAATTTCAAGTACCATGCCTTGAACCTGGGTGGGTGGGAAGGCATCAGCCCCTTCTCACCACTAGGCTATGCCTTAGTCTGCTACAAAAAAACATCTTTTCATACATACGTTTTGATGTATATATTTTTTTTTGCATATTGTACATTTTTTGTATACATATAAAACAGTTTATATAGGTTAGACATCAACATTTTTACCAATTTTTGTTTTGATATCTACTTTTCCATGCATATTGTACAATTTCCATATATACGTGTTGATGTCTATTTTTTCATACACATGAAACATTTTTTATACATATCTCACATTATTTATGATTATCATTTTTTGTATGCATGAAACTTTTCAAATACACACATTTAGTTTTTTAAATACGTGATTAACATTTTTTTGAAATAGGTGTTAACATTTTTTTTGTAATACACGTTTAGTTTTCTAAGTGCTAAACCATATAGCAAGATTCATGAAGGAGTTCATTATTTTTTCTATTCAAATGATCTCATATTTTGCACAAGGGTGCATCTTGGAATGGCAAACAATGTTGCCTAAGGAAGTTTTCATTTTCTTTGGACGAAAATTTCATTTTCCATTTTTCGAGTGCCCAAAATGAGTTTTTTTGTGAAGGACCTACCATATATTTTCTGCAAAATTATACGAAATCAATTTTCTAAAATATTAGGCCATATTTAATGTACAATTGACCAAATGGTTGCGTGCCAAAAGCTTTGATCCACCTCTCGTGAAAAAGACAAATTTCCGCCGATTCAGTTGGAAGCGGGTCAAATTTGAACTGCAGCTGCCTTATAGTTTGCTCTTTATTTTTTTCCAAAAATCATTTCTAGGTACATAAGTATCTATTTAATAAGAGAAACTCCAAAAGTTTTGCAAGATTCAACCCCTAGCTACGAACGGTCATGCCCGTCGTTTTGACCGCATTTTGAAACGGGCTCAAGAAATTCAAAAAAAATCAAAAAAATTGAAAACCTTCGCATTGTGTCATTATATGTGACCTAGTTTCCAGAAAAAATAATAAACTTGTAATACGGCAATTATTTTTAAAAAGTGTTCTCAGAAATAAGCTATCATGTGTGAAGATTCATGGCTTTCAAGTCAAATAATCAATCTTATGGCCACATTCATGGCATAGTTTGTTCAAATGATCTCATATTTTGCACAAGGATGCATCTTGGAATGGCAAACAATGTTTCCTAAGGAAGTTTTCATTTTCTTTGGACGAAAATTTCATTTTCCATTTTTCGAGTGCCCAAAATGAGTTTTTTTGTGAAGGACCTACCATATATTTGTTGCAAAAATAGACCAAATCAATTTTATAAAATATTAGGCCACATTTAATGTACAATTGACCAAATGGTTGTGTGTCAAAAGCTTTGATCCATCTCTCGTGAAAAAGACAAATTTCCGACGATTCAGGTGAAAGCGGGTCAAATTTGAACTGCAGCTGCCTTATAGTTTGCTCTTTATTTTTTCCAAAAATCATTTCTAGGTACATAAGTATCTATTTAATCAGAGAAACTCCAAAAGTTTTGCAAGATTCAACCCCTATCTACGAACGGTCATGCCCGTCGTTTTGACCGCATTTTGAAACGGGCACAAGAAATTCAAAAAAAAATCAAAAAAATTGAAAACCTTCGCATTGTGTCATTATATGTGACCTAGTTTCCAGAAAAAATAATAAACTTGTAATACTGCAATTATTTTAAAAAAGTGTTCTCAGAAATAAGCTATCATGTGTAAAGATTCATGGTTTTCAAGCCAAATGATCAATCTTATGGCCACATTCATGGCATAGTTTGTTTAAATGATCTCATATTTTGTACAAGGGTGCATCTTGGAATGAAAAACAATGTTGCCTAAGGAAGTTTTCATTTTCTTTGGACGAAAATTTCATTTTCCATTTTTCGAGTGCCCAAAATGAGTTTTTTTGTGAAGGATCTACCATATATTTGTTGCAAAATTAGACCAAATTAATTTTCTAAAATATTAGGCCATATTTAATGTACAATTGACCAAATGGTTGCGTGCCAAAAGCTTTGATCCACCTCTCATGAAAAAGACAAATTTCCACCGATTCAGTTGGAAGCGGGTCAAATTTGAACTGCAGCTGCCTTATAGTTTGCTCTTTATTTTTTCCAAAAATCATTTCTAGGTACATAAGTATCTATTTAATCAGAGATACATGGTGTGGTGCCGAGACGTCGAGGTTTGGACGGTGGCCGAGGGCCCCAACTCCAGAGCGCGTAAATTGGCATGCCAGCCGCGTGGTCACCGCGTGACCGTGGCGTTGCCACGTGTTCTAGGCAGCCTAGGCATGTCTGGTGGGTTAGGCACTCCCCCGGTTGGTGTTAGGAAGAAAAAGACAACAGAAGAATCTCATGAGGACACTGACCTAAGCTCAAACATGAATTAGCAGCCAAGTGTTTGATTAGCGGTGGGGGAAATGCACATGGCCAATGGGCCTGAGTTTTGGCTGAGGATGATCATCTACTAAGGAGACTGTCTTGGCAAATTTACAGCTCAAATGGAGGAGCCTAGGTGGCACTTGCTTTGCAAAGTACCACATTGGACAGAAATATGAATGTTGAAGCTGGGCTCAAATGAATGAATGGATTGAGCTCAAATTTGGTGAATGATGGTCATTTGGGCATAGGAAAGCACTGTAAAAATTTGATACCATTTGGACATGCCAAAGTGGTACTTCCTTGACAATGCTCTTCTCTGGACAGAAACTTGGGAAAATTATTGAGAGAAATTGGCTAAGTGAAATGAGCTCAAATTTGGTAGAGGGAAGTTATATAGGTAGGATCATACCCTTGTAAAATTTCAGCAATAATTAAGCAATATAAAATATAGTTTCTTCACAAACTGAAAATATGACCAAAATAAAAGATTGGATGATGTTCTCACATGGATTGCTGGATAGAGCTCAAATTTTGTGGAGAGTGATTATTTGAGCATATGGAAGATTTGGAAAAATCTCAGATCATTTGGATAAGCCTAGATATTACTTCATTCACAAATCTTCTCTCTGGATAGAAACTTTGGAAATTTGCTGAGGAATATTTACTAGGCAAATGGAGCTGAATATTAGCATGTGGCAATGATTTGGATTTGGAAGAGTGCCCAAAAAAATTGAGTGCAATAGGAGGGGTCTAGATAGCACTTGCTTTGCAATGTGCCAATCTGGCCAGAAAATAGAAATTGAAGTTGGGCTCACATAGATGATTGATTGAGCTGCAATTTGGAGGAGGATGATAATTTGGGCATATGAAGGCACTGTAAAAATTTCATACCATTTGGATAAATAAAAATTGTACTTCCTTCACAATGCTCTCAACTGAACAGAAAATTGGGAACAATATTGAGGGAAATTGGCTAAATTAAATGAGCTATGGTGGAGGAAGGTTCTATGGGCAGGGTCATGTCCTGGTAAATTTTTAGCAATTATAAAGCAATATAAAATATAGTTGCTTCACAAACTGAAAATATTACCAGAAACAAAGATTGGATGGTGAGCCCACATGGATTGTTAGATGAGGCTCAAATTTTGTGGAGAGCTATGATTTGGGCATATAGAAGATGTGGCAAAAATTCAACGCATTAGGATATGCCTAGATAGTACTTCCTTCACAAAGCTTCTAGCTAAACAGAAAGTTTGGAAATTTGCTGAGGAAGATTTACTAGGCAAATAGAGCTGAATTTTGTCATGAGGCAATGATTTGGATAGGAAAGAGTGCCCAAAAATTTTGAGGGCAATCAAGAAAATATAAATAGCACTTCCTTCACAAAGTGCTGTTCTGAACAGAATAGGAAAATGAATATTCCTGAATTATTTTTGAACTAGGCAAGGAAGGTTTTTGACATATTTGAGGAAGATATGATCCAAAGAATTTATGAGAATTTTGGGAATGACAGAAATGTAGGCTGCTTCACAACCTAGGGCAAAAATTGACACATGGACATGACACATAGGCAAAACTGATGAGGTGGCGCCTAGTCATAGCAATGCACCACAATTTACAAGGTTATGACCATCTATATTGGTCGTGATCAGCTAGAAATAAGGTAGCGGACCAGTGCTGTCTGCTTTACGACCATTTCATGTAAGGAAATTACGACCTTTCTGACCAAAATGGTCGTTATTGTTGGGGAACGGAGCATGAATTTCAAAAATTTCCTACGCTCACGCAAGATCTATCCATGGAGATGCATCGCTACGAGAGGGGGAAGAGTGTCTACGTACCCTCGTAGACCGTTAGCAGAAGCGTCTCACGACGCGGTCGATGTAGTCGAACTTCCTTCGGGATCCACCGATCGAGTACCGAACGTACGGCACTTCCGAGTTCTACACACGTGCAGCTCGGTGACGTTCCTCGCCTTCTTGATCCAGCAAGAGATCGAGGTAGTAGATGAGTTCCGTCAGCACGACAACGTGGCGACGGTGACGGTGAAGTGATTCCGGCAGGGCTTCCCCTAAGCTCTCCGAAAAATATGACCGGGGTGGTAAACTGTGGAGGGGGGCACCGCACACGGCTAAGAGAACAATTGTCGTGCCTTTGGGGTGCCCCCTGCCCCTGTATATAAAGGAGGAGAGGAGGAGGCCGCCGGCCCTAGGTGGGGCGCGCCATGGGGAGAGGAGTCCTACTAGGACTCCTAGTCCTAGTAGGATTCCTTCTCAAGAGGGGGAAGAAGGAAGGGAGAGAGAAGAGGAGAAGGAAAGGGGGTTGCGCCCCCTCCCCTAGTCCAATTCGGACTTCCCATGGGAGGGAGGCGCAGCCACCCCTAGTGGGCTGCCTCTTCTTTCCCGTATGGCCCATGTAGGCCCATTACTTCCCCGGGGGGTTCCGGTAACCCTCCGGCACTCCGATATTTACCCGGATCACTTGGAACTATTCCGATATCCGAATACCACCTTCCAATATATCAATCTTTACCTCTCGGACATTCCGAGACTCCTCGTCATGTCCGTGATCTCATCCGGGACTCCGAACAACATTCGGTCACCAATCACATAACTCATATAATACTATATCGTCATCGAACCTTAAGTGTGCGGACCCTACGGGTTCGGGAATGATGTAGACACGACCGAGACGACTCTCCGGTCAATAACCAACAGCGGAACCTGGATGCTCATATTGGTTCCTACATATTCCACGAAGGTCTTTATCGGTGAACCTCATATGACAACATACGTTGTTCCCTTTGTCCGGCGGTATGTTACTTGCCCGAGATTCGATCGTCGGTATCTCGATACCTAGTTCAATCTCGTTACCGGCAAGTCTCTTTACTCGTTCCGTAATACGTCATCTTGCAACTAACTCTTTAGTCACGGTGCTTGCAAGGCTTCTGTGATGCTGTATTACCGAGAGGGCCCAGAGATACCTTTCCGATAGTCGGAATGACAAATCCCAATCTTGATCCATGCCAACTCAACAAACACTTTCGGAGATACCTGTAGTGCACCTTTATAATCACCCAATTACGTTGTGACGTTTGATACACTCAAAGTATTCCTACGGTATCCGGGAGTTGCATGACCTCATGGTCAGAGGAACATGTATTTGACATAGTGAAAGCAGTAGCAATAAACTGAACGATCATATGCTATGCTAACGGTTGGGTCAAGTCCATCACATCATTCTCCTAATGATGTGATCCCGTTATCAAATGACAACTCATGTCTATGGTTAGGAAACTATAACCATCTTTGATCAACGAGCTAGTCTAGTAGAGGCATACTAGGGACACATTATTCGTTTATCTATTCACACATGTATTAAGTTTCCGGTCAATACAATTCTAGCATGAATAATAAACCATTATCATGAACGGAGAAATATGATAATAAACACTTTATTAATTGCCTCTAGGGCATATTTCCAACAGTCTCCCACTTGCACTAGAGTCAATAATCTAGTTTACATCTCCATGTAATTAACATCCAATCAGTTCTAGGGCTGATCATGTTTTGCTTGTGAGAGAGGTTTTTAGTCAACGGGTCTGCAATATTCAGTTCCGTCTGTTCTTGGCAAATCTCTATGTCATATGTAGATGCTGCTACCACACTCTGCTTGGAGCTACTCCAAAACCGAATGTCCCACTTTACGTATCCGGTCTGAGACTCATAGTCTTCCGGATCGGTGTTTAAAGCTTGCATCGACGTAACCCTTTACGACGAACTCTTTATCACCTCTATTCCCGAGAAATTCTTCCTTAGTCCTTTTCAGGTACTTCAGGATATTCTTGACCGCTGTCCAGTGATCTACTCCTGGATCACTTTGGTACCTTCCCACCAAGCTAATAGCGAGGCATACATCAGGTCTAGTACACAGCATGGCATACAAAATAGAGCCTATGGCTGAGGCATAGGGGATGACACTCATCTTCTCTTAGTCTTCTGCCGTGGTCGGGCTTTGAGTCTTACTCAATCTCACACCTTGCAATACAGGCAAGAACCCTTTCTTTGACTGATCCATTTTGAACTTCTTCAAAATCTTGTCAAGGTATGTGCTTCGTGAAAGTCCTATGAGGCGTCTCAATCTATCTCTATAGATTTTGATGCCTAACATGTAAAACAACCTTTACCTAGATTTTCAAGTCTTACTCCACTTCACACCAGGCAAGAACTCATTTCTTTGACTTGATCCTATTTTGAACTTCTTCAAAAAACTCATCAAGATGTGTGAAATTTTATCAGGCGTTTTGATCTGTCTCCATAGATCTCGATGCCCAATCTGTGGATAACTCAAAAACAGGTTTTTATTGAAAACCTCCTTTCAATTCTTTATGCTTTCCAGAAATTCTACATCATTTCCAATCAACAATATGTCATCCACATATACTATTAGAAATGCTATAGAGCTCCCACTCACTTTCTTGTAAATACAAGTTTCTCCATAAACTTGTATAAACCCAAACGCTTTGATCACTTCATCAAAGCGAGTATTCCAGCTCCGAGATGCTTGCACCAGTCCATAGATGGATCGCTGGAGCTTGCATATTTTGTTAGCGCCTTTAGGATCGACAAAACCTTCCGGCTGTATCATATACAATTCTTCCTTAAGGAATCCGTAAAGGAATGCCGTTTTGACGTCCATTTGCCAGATTTCATAATCATAAAACGCAGCAATTGCTAACATAATTCTGACAGACTTTAGCATCGCTACGGGTGAGAAAGTTTCATCGTAGTCAACTCCTTGAACTTGGTGATAACCTTTAGCAACAAGTCAAGCTTTATAGACGGTGATATTACCATCAGCATCCGTCTTCTTCTTAAAGATCCATTTATTTTCAATAGCTCGCCGTTCATCGGGCAAGTCTACCAAAGTCCACACTTTGTTCTCATACATGGATCCAATCTCGGATTTCATGGCCTCAAGCCATTTGTCGGAATCCGGGCTGGCCATCGCTTCTTCATAGTTCGAAGGTTCATCGTTGTCTAGCAACATGTCCTCCAAGACTGGATTTCCGTACCACTCTGGTGCGGAACGTGTCCTGGTTGACCTTCGAAGTTCAGTAACAACTTGATCCGAAGTTTCATGATCATCATCATTAACTTCTTCTCTGGTCTGTGTCGATGTCACAGAAATTTCTTTCTGTGGCGTACTACTATCCAGAGGAGGTACAATTACCTCATCAAGTTCTACTTTCCTCCCACTCACTTCTTTCGAGAGAAACTCCTTCTCTAGAAAGGATCCATTCTTTAGCAACGAAAACTTTGCCTTCGGATCTGTGGTAGAAGGTGTACCCAACGGTCTCTTTTGGGTATCCTATGAAGATGCACTTATCCGCTTTGGGTTCGAGCTTATCTGGCTGAAGCCTTTTGACATAAGCATCGCATCCCCGAACTTTCAGAAACGACATCTTAGGTTTCTTGCAAACCACAGTTCATACGGTGTCATCTCAACGGATTTAGACGGTGCCCTTGTTTAAAGTGAATGCAGATGTCTCTAATGCATAACCCCAAAATGATAGTGGCAAATCGGTAAGAGATATCATAGAACGCACCATATCCAATAGAGTACGATTACGACGTTCGGACACACCATTACGCTGTGGTGTTCCATGTGGCGTGAGCTGTGAAACAATTCCACATTGTCTTAAGTGATTGCCAAACTCGTAACTCAAATATTCTCCTCCACGATCAGATCGTAAGAACTTTATTTTCTTGTTACGATGGTTCTCTACTTCACTCTGAAATTCTTTGAACTTTTCAAATGTTTCAGATTTATGCTTCATCAAGTAGACATAACCATATCTACTCAAATCATCAGTGAACGTGAGAACATAACGATATCCACCGCGCGCCTCAACACTCATCGGACCGCATACATCGGTATGTATTATTTCCAATAAGTTGGTTGCTCGCTCCATTGTTCCGGAGAACGGAGTTTTAGTCATCTTGCCAATAAGGCACGGTTCACATGTCTCAAATGATTCATAATCAAGAGATTCCAAAAACCCATCTGCATGGAGTTTCTTCATGTGTTTAACACTGATATGACCTAAGCGGCAGTGCCACAAATATGTGGTACTATCATTATCTTTTGGCATTCGTGTTATGAACATATGTATTACTACGATCAAGATTCAATAAACCTTTCATTTTAAGTGCATGATCATCAATGATATTATCCAAATAAATAGAATAACAATTATTCTCTGAAATTGAATAACCGTCTTGCAATAAACACTATCAGATATAATGTTCATGCTTAACGCAAGCACCAAATAACAATTATTTAGGTTCATCACTAATCCTGAAGGTAGAGAGAGCGTGGCGATGGTGATCACATCAACCTTGGTGACACTTCCAATGCACATCGTCACCTCGTTCTTAGCTAGCCCTCGTCCATTCCGAAGCTCCATGTTTCAAGTTGTAAGCAACTGAACAAGTATCAAATACCCAGGTGCTCCTACGAGTACTAGTAAGGTACATATCAATAACATGTATATCAAATATCTTTGTTGACATTGCCAGTCTTATTATCTGCCAGTTACTTTGGGGAAGTTCCGCTCCCTGTGACATTTCCCTTTGCAATGGGAGCACTAAGTCTCGGGTTTGGTTCAGCCTTGGGTTTCTTCGCGTGAGCGGCAACTGTTTTACCGTTCTTCTTGAAGTTCCCTTTTCTTTCCCTTACCCTTCTTGAAACTAGTGGTCTTATTAACCATCAACACTTGATGCTCCCTTTTTGATTTCTACTTCCGCAGCTTGTAGCATCGCGAATAGCTTAAGGATCTTCTATCCCTTGCATGTTTATAGTTCATCACGAAGATCCAGTAGCTTAGTGATAGTGACTAGAGAACTCTATCAATCACCACTTTATTCGGAAGTCTAACTCCCACTTGATTCAAGTGTTTGAAGTACTCAGACATTCTGAGTACATGCTCACTAACGGAGCTGTTCTCCTCCATCTTGTAGCTATAGAACTTGTCGAAGGTGTCATACCTCTCGACCCGGGTGTGAGCTTGAAAAACAAATTTTCAGCTCTTGGAACATCTCATATGCTCCGTGTTGCTCAAAACATATTTGGAGCTCCGGTTCTAAGCCGTAAAGTATGGCGCACTGAACTATCGAGTAGTCATCTTTTCTTGTCTGCCAGACGTTCATAACGTTCTCAGACGAAGCCGTAGGGGTATTTCACTGAGCGGTGCATTAAGGACATAAGCCTTCTGTGCAGCAGTGAGGACAATCCTCATATCACGAACCTAGTCCGCATAGTTGCTTCCATCAACTTTCAACTTCGTTTTCTCTAGGAACATAATAAAAACAGGGAAACTACAGCGCGGTCTATTGATCTACAACATAAATTTGCTAAGACAAGTAAGACTATGTTCATGACAATTGAAGTTCAATTAATCAAATTACTTAAGAACTCCCACTTAGATTAACATCCCTCAAGTTGTCTAAGTGTAACATGATCCACATCAACTAAACCACGTCCGATCATCACGTGAGGTGGATTAGTTATCAATGGTGAACATCTTTCATGTTGATCATATCTACTATATGACTCATGTTCGACCTTTCGGTCTCTTGTGTTCCGAGGCCATGTCTGTACATGCTAGGCTCGTCAAGCTTAACCCAAGTATTCTGCGTGTGTAAAATTGGCTTACACCCGTTGTATGCGAACGAAAGAATCCATCACACCCGATCATCACGTGGTGCTTAGAAGCGTCGAACCTTCGCAACGGTGCATACTAAGGGAGAACACTTATCTTGAAATTTAGTGAAGGGATCATCTTATAATGCTACCGTCGTCCTAAGCAAAATAAGATGCATAAAAGGATTAACATCACATGCAATTCAATATATGTGACATGATATGGCCATCATCGTCTTGTGCTTTTGATCTCCATCAGCAAAGCACCGTCATGATCTCCATCGTCACCGGGTTGACACCTTGATCTCCATCGTAGCATCGTGACACCTTGATCTCCATCGTAGCGTCGTGGTCGTCTCGCCGACTATTGCTACTACTACTACTGCTAACTTATAGCGGTAAAGTAAAGCAATTACATGGCGTTGGCATTGCATACAATAAAGAGACAACCATAAGGCTCCTGCCGGTTGCCTGATAACTTACAAAACATGATCATCTCATACAACAACTTATATCACATCATGTCTTGGCCATATCACATCACCAGCATACCCTGCAAAAACAAGTTAGACGTCCTCTACTTTGTTGTTGCAAGTTTTACGTGGCTGCTACGGGTTTGCAAGAACCGTTCTTACCTACGCAAAACCACAACGTGGTGTAGTGATTGCTTTTTGATCTTCTAAAAGAACCCTCTTCATTGAAACCGATTCAACTAAAGTGAGAGAGACAGACACCTTCCAGTCACCTTTATGCAATGAGTGCACGTAGCGGTGAAACCTGTCTCGCGTAAGAGTACGCGTAATGTCGGTCCGGGCCGCTTCATCTCACAATACCGCCGAATCAAGTAACAACTAGTAACGGCAAGCAATATGTATACACCCACGCTCACAACTCACTTGTGTTCTACTCGTGCAAATCACATCTACGCATAGACCTGGCTCGGATGCCACTGTTGGGGAACGGAGCATGAATTTCAAAAATTTCCTATGCTCACGCAAGATCTATCCATGGAGATGCATCGCTACGAGAGGGGGAAGAGTGTCTACGTACCCTCGTAGACCGTTAGCGGAAGCGGCTCACGACGCGGTCGATGTAGTCGAACTTCCTTCGGGATCCACCGATCGAGTACCGAACGTACGGCACCTCCGAGTTCTACACACGTGCAGCTCGGTGACGTTCCTCGCCTTCTTGATCCAGCAAGACGTCGAGGTAGTAGATGAGTTCCGTCAGCACGACGGCGTGGCGACGGTGACGGTGAAGTGATTCCGGCAGGGCTTCGCCTAAGCTCTCCGAAAATATGACCGGGGTGGTAAACTGTGGAGGGGGGCACCGCACACGGCTAAGAGAACAATTGTCGTGCCTTTGGGGTGCCCCCTGCCCCTGTATATAAAGGAGGAGAGGAGGAGGCCGCCGGCCCTAGGTGGGGCGCGCCATGGGGAGAGGAGTCCTACTAGGACTCCTAGTCCTAGTAGGATTCCTTCTCAAGAGGGGGAAGAAGGAAGGGAGAGAGAAGAGGAGAAGGAAAGGGGGTTGCGCCCCCTCCCCAAGTCCAATTCAGACTTCCCATGAGAGGGAGGCGCAGCCACCCCTAGTGGGCTGCCTCTTCTTTCCCGTATGGCCCATGTAGGCCCATTACTTCCCCGGGGGGTTCCGGTAACCCTCCGGCACTCCGATATTTACCCGGATCACTTGGAACTATTCCGATATCCGAATACCACCTTCCAATATATCAATCTTTACCTCTCGGACATTCCGAGACTCCTCGTCATGTCCGTGATCTCATCCGGGACTCCGAACAACATTCGGTCACCAATCACATAACTCATATAATACTATATCTGTTGACACCTGATTTTGGCACGATGCAAAATGCAGTAAAGGTGGACTCAAGCGAAAAGCTTGCCGAAGACCCAAACAGAGGCAGGAGACGGCCCGGCAAAGAGGCGATCCGGCAAGGAGACGGCCCGGCAAGGAGGCGTTCCGGCAAGGAGACAACCCGGCAAGGAGGCGATCTGGCAAGGAGACGGCCCGGCAAGGAGGCGATCCGGCAAGGAGACGGCCCGGCAAGGAGGCGTTCCGGCAAGGAGACGGCCCGGCAAGGAGGCGATCTGGCAAGGAGACGGCCCGGCAAGGAGGCGATCCGGCAAGGAGACGGCCCGGCAAAGAGGCGATCCGGCAAGGAGACGGCTCGGCAAGGAGACGACCCGGCGAGGCGACCCAGCAAGATACCCTGATGATACTCCCGGGAAGGCGGCAGCTCGTCGAAGACCGGAGATCAAGATGGACGTAAGGAGATGGAAGCCAGCCCATCAAGACGGCCTCTGGAGCGGTACTACCGCCCTCCACAGCGGTACTACCGCTTGAGCGGTACTACCGCATATTACTACCGCGCCAAGTTCCGCTTACGAAAATTCTTCTGGTATCCCGAGACCACCAAGCGGTAGTAGAGCGGTACTACCGCTTGAAGCGGTACTACCGTGCCCAGAAGCGGTACTACCGCTTGCCGGCACGCAGATTCGTGCAGATTTTGGAGAGTCCGAATTTGACTAGCGTTTTTTGATCCTTTGGAAGGAAATCTGTATCCATAACTTGTACGGGAAGTCCAACCCCCTCTTAAATTGAAGAGGTGATGGCCGATTGGAACAACACACAATCGAACAAACAAATCTACATCCTTTTACCCTACTTTTATCCCTCTCCCTTGTATCTTTCTTCTCGTTCTTCGTTCGTTCTTCGTGTTGAAGTGCGGCGATCCTCGAGGCTCTAGGGGCGAGCGAACCGACCTAGGGCAGCCCATCGTCCATCCGTGACTCCTGACGGGTTCCATCCCGGAGAAGCGGTGCGTCGGGTCTCAAAAGCGCCCGCCGGATTGCTTGCGTACCGCGTTTCCGGACGGACCTCCTTCGACGTGAGCTGCGGTGCATCACCCCCGGCGTCGAGGGTACGCGTGACGCGTTTGTGTGCGAACACACTTTTTGGCGACTCCGCTGGGGACGAAAGATCAAGAATCATCATCAACCATGTCTAATCTCCCCCAGCCCTCAGAAGTTAACGCCGATAACATCATTAAGCCCGGTCTTGATGAGCTATCGGAGGAACATCGCCAGGCCTACGAAGCGCTCAAGAAAAAGCGTGAAGAGGCTTTTGAGGCGCTCAAGAAGAAGCGCGAGGAGGAGGATTTGGAGGCGTTTCTTTCAAGTTTCAAGAAGGACCGCCAAGGCAACATCACTCCGATTGGAGAAATCAAGTTACCTCCTCCCATTGATGAACAAGATGAAATCACTGTGAGCAAAGTTTTTTCTCCTGAGCAACTGGCTGTGATTGAAAGTCTTGTTAGTAAGGGTAATGTGATGGCGTACAATTCTTTCGTGGCAAATACTAATGCTCAGAAAAATATGCCGCCGTCATCTAGTGGTAATGTTGGTGTATCCATTAGCCCAGAAAAACCTAATCCAACTTTACCTATTTCATCGGCACCTCCCATGCAACAACATTACAATTTGCCGATGAATTTTTATCCTAGCCAAACCAATCAACTTGTGGCTGCACCTGCATACCCTAATCCTATTATGAGTGTGCCCAATTCGGCGTCTACGCCGAATTACTTTGTCACATCACCTATGAGTACAAGCATGTTTGGTCTTCCGCCGAATTATGTTTCGGCGCCTACTCCACAAGTTGTATCACTAGCTAGTTCCCAAGTTGCTCCTATGTCATTGCCACAAGCATCTTCATCTACCTCGGATCCAATTTTAGCCAAATTAAGGGAGGATTTGCATAAGATGTTTCAAGAAACTTTCGGAAACGAGCCGAAAGTAAAGAGTCGTGTGTATCAAAAGCCTTATCCTGAACACTTCGACGCAGTTTTGTACCCTCCAGGTTATAAGGTTCCTGATTTTGTCAAATTTAGTGGAGAGGGCACAAAAACAACTTGGGAGCATGTGAGTCAGTATCTAGCACAGTTGGGTGAAGCAAGTTCCATAGAAGAATTGAAAGTGCGGTTATTTCCCTTATCTTTAACTGGCACCGCATATTCATGGTTTGCTGCTTTGCCAGCTGGCTCAATTCTCTTATGGTCGCAACTAGAGCAAAAGTTTCATGATCACTTTTATAGTGGCGACAATGAGCTTAAGTTATCACACCTTACATCGGTTAGGCAAAATCATGATGAATCGGTCACCGATTATGTCAAAAGATTTAGAGATATAAAAAACCGATGCTATAGCTTAGTGATAACCGAAAGAGACTTGGCGGATCTTGTCCTTAATGGTTTGAAAACTCACATTAAGGAGAGGCTAGAAAGTTATGTGTTTTTAAATATTAACCAAGTCTTGCAGAAAGCTTTGGCTCAAGAAAGCCGAAGTAAAGAGATTCATAGGTCAACAACTGATCGTCCTAGAATGCATATGCTTGATTATAATGATGAATATTCGGACGATGAGGTTGATGTCTGTACCACTGAATTTGTTTGGTCCTCAAAGGCCAAACCCTATGCATGCAATGCTCTTAAGCCGATTCGTAAGAATCGTGATGAGGAGATGAAATTTACTTTTGATATATCCAAGTGTGATAGAATATTTGATGCTCTCTTGCAAGAAAAGATGATTAGAATATCATACACCATACCGCCGTTTGAGGAGCTGAAACGGCGTGCTTATTGCAAATATCATAATTCATTTTCTCATGCTACTAATGATTGCAATGTTTTTCGGAGACAGATACAATCGGCCATTAATGACGGACGATTGAGTTTTTCTGAGATGCAAGTTGATAGACAACCCTTCCCAATGAATACCATGACTTTGGAGGGGAAGAAAATGTTAATTCGGCCTAACATAGCCGAATCAGCTAATAAAGACAATATTGTCATTGGTGAGCCCAGGAAGAACAAAGATGGCGACAAGATCTTGGGGAGGCAAGTCGTGCTTGAGAAGCAATCCGATGGTGGAGAGGTAATCAAGATTACCATAAAAAATCCTGCACTCGGGGGGCAACCGCAAGTACAAGAGGATACTCATGTTGAATTTATCAAGCCCAAGAATTCAGAAGTTGGCAAGTGTAAAAGGAGTGAAGCTAAGCACAAGCGAATCAAGCCAACTTTTGATATGTTGCTATCTAAATATGCAAGTCAAGCGGCCGGTTCTAGCTCCAATCGGCCATCATATTCAAAACGTTCAAGATCACCTCCGAAGCAAGAGTTTCGACACTATGCAAGGCCGTATGGGTCATGGGCACCGGCACCATGGATGTCGCCACCCCCCTATGCACCATATTACATGGGAGACTTCAATGGAGGATGGGGGCAGCCCCTAATGGCTCCTTATGCTTTTCATATTGGGGTGGACAACACCTAGAAGGCCTGCTCACAAAAAGCTTTATTATCCTACACAAGGCCGTTCAAGCCATGGTGCTAATCGGCCAACAAAAAATTCTCCAAGCGAAGCAGAATCTAGGGATCCCAAGTATATTCAACCTAAGTGGTGTCCTCCCGGTCTGTCCAAGACACAAAAAAGGAGATTACAACGTATGAGGAGCCGCGAGAAGGCAGCACATGAAGTAGAAGAGCAAAATGACGAATTGTTCAATAAAATTCGGCCCGTGGCGCCCACAAAACAAGTGTGGAGGCCTAAACAAAAAGGAAACGCAGATGTCTCTACACTAGCTACAACAGCACCTACGCCACCAAAAAAGGATGATGCAGCCCTTATTACATCGTCCACGCCACCTGAAACATCCCCTTTTATTGAGGAAATTTTAAAGCCCAATATACACATTGGGAGATGAAGATGAGATGGAGGATTTTGAATCTACGCCGGTTCGGGATGGTGGCAATCAACTTCAAGATATATACTTATCATCTTAAACACAAACATGGCCGATAGATGATTATCGCCCTAAGCACATATAAATGGCCGATGGAGTGTTGACATCGTCCTTAGAGCAAGCTCTATGCGAATTATTTTTTGGCACACAAGTTTTGCCGAAAAATAGGGGGGCATGTGTTGACACCTGATTTTGGCACGATGCAAAATGCAGTAAAGGTGGACTCAAGCGAAAAGCTTGCCGGTTTTGAGTGCTTGCCGAAGACCCAAACAGAGGCAGGAGACGGCCCGGCAAAGAGGCGATCCGGCAAGGAGACGGCCCGGCAAGGAGGCGTTCCGGCAAGGAGACGGCCCGGCAAGGAGGCGATCTGGCAAGGAGACGGCCCGGCAAGGAGGCGATCCGGCAAGGAGACGGCCCGGCAAAGAGGCGATCCGGCAAGGAGACGGCTCGGCAAGGAGACGACCCGGCGAGGCGACCCGTCAAGATACCCTGATGATACTCCCGGGAAGGCGGCAGCTCGTCGAAGACCGGAGATCAAGATGGACGTAAGGAGATGGAAGCCAGCCCATCAAGACGGCCTCTGGAGCGGTACTACCGCCCTCCACAGCGGTACTACCGCTTGAGCGGTACTACCGCATATTACTACCGTGCCAAGTTCCGCTTACGAAAATTCTTCTGGTATCCCGAGACCACCAAGCGGTAGTAGAGCGGTACTCAGAGCGGTACTACCGCTTGAAGCGGTACTACCGTGCCCAGAAGCGGTACTACCGCTTGCCGGCACGCAGATTCGGGCAGATTTTGGAGAGTCCGAATTTGACTAGCGTTTTTTGATCCTTTGGAAGGAAATCTGTATCCATAACTTGTACGGGAAGTCCAACCCCCTCTTAAATAGAAGAGGTGATGGCCGATTGGAACAACACACAATCGAACAATCAAATCTACATCTTTTACCCTACTTTTATCCCTCTCCCTTGTATCTTTCTTCTCGTTCTTCGTTCATTCTTCTTGTTGCAGGACGGCGATCCTCGAGGCCCTAGGGGCGAGCGAATCGACCTAGGGCAGCTCATCGTCCATCCGTGACTCCTGATGGGTTCCATCCCGGAGAAGCGGTGCGTCGGGTTTCAAAAGCGCCGGCCGGATTGTCTTGCGTATCGCGCTTCCGGCAGGCCTCCTTCGACGTGAGCTGCGGTGCATCACCCCCGGCGTCGAGGGTACGCGTGACGCGTTCGTGTGTCAACAATATCGTCATCGAACCTTAAGTGTGCGGACCCTACGGGTTCGGGAATGATGTAGACATGACCGAGACGACTCTCCGGTCAATAACCAACAGCGGAACCTGGATGCTCATATTGGTTCCTACATATTCCACGAAGGTCTTTATCGGTGAACCTCATATGACAACATACGTTGTTCCCTTTGTCCAGCGGTATGTTACTTGCCCGAGATTCGATCGTCGGTATCTCGATACCTAGTTCATTCTCGTTACCGGCAAGTCTCTTTACTCGTTCCGTAATACGTCATCTTGCAACTAACTCTTTAGTCACGGTGCTTGCAAGGCTTCTGTGATGCTGTATTACCGAGAGGGCCCAGAGGTACCTTTCCGATAGTCGGAATGACAAATCCCAATCTTGATCCATGCCAACTCAACAAACACTTTCGGAGATACCTGTAGTGCACCTTTATAATCACCCAATTACGTTGTGACGTTTGATACACTCAAAGTATTCCTACGGTATCCGGGAGTTGCATGATCTCATGGTCAGAGGAACATGTATTTGACATAGTGAAAGCAGTAGCAATAAACTGAACGATCATATGCTATGCTAACGGTTGGGTCAAGTCCATCACATCATTCTCCTAATGATGTGATCCCGTTATCAAATGACAACTCATGTCTATGGTTAGGAAACTATAACCATCTTTGATCAACGAGCTAGTCTAGTAGAGGCATACTAGGGACACATTATTCGTTTATCTATTCACACATGTATTAAGTTTCCGGTCAATACAATTCTAGCATGAATAATAAACCATTATCATGAACGGAGAAATATGATAATAAACACTTTATTAATTGCCTCTAGGGCATATTTCCAACAGTTATGGTTTAGGGTTTGGAGCCCCCCGAACAGCTTACGACCAATTGGTCTCAAATGGTCGTAGATTTATGACCATTTCTTCCAGGGTCACTGACAGAAGGTCACAAGTTGACATATTTCTTGTAGTGAGAACTCGGGCATAGCACCTTTCAAAAGGTGACAGCCGCTTTGCGTATGTTGGCATACGGTATTCCGGCTGATCTAGTTGATGACCACTTGGCCATGGGTGAGAGTCAAGCCATCATGTGTGTCAAGCGCTTCGCAGTCGGAATTGTGCAAGTGTTTGGTCCGGAGTATTTGAGAGCTCCCAATGCTGAAGATACCGCAAGGCTTTTGGAGATGAACAAAGCTCGCGGGTTCCCAGGTATGCTTGGCTCAATAGATTGCATGCATTGGAGTTGGAAGAACTGTCCTAAGGCATGTCATGGACAATTCCATGGCCAGAAAAAGGGTTCCACTATAATCCTTGAAGCAGTGGCTGATCAGGAGACTTGGATTTGGCATTATTTTTTTGGAATGCCTGGATCTTTGAATGACATCAACGTTCTTGATCGGTCACCACTCATGAATAAGATTGCAAATGGTGAAACTACATCGGTGGAGTTTGTAGCAAATGGTCATACATACAACTATGGCTACTATCTTGCGGATGGCATCTACCCAAAGTGGCAAACATTTGTGAAGCCGTTGAAAAAACCGGAAGGTAAGAAAAATCTTGATTTCCACAATGCTCAGGCGGCGGCTAGGAAAGATGTGGAGAGAGCTTTCGGGATTTTGCAAGCCCAATTTGCTATTGTGAGAGGACCGGCTAGATTTTAGGATCAAAAGATCTTTTGGTACATCATGAACGCTTGTGTGATCATGCATAACATGATCATCGAGAATGAGCGTGGGCAAGATTTAGACTATTCTCAGTATGAGCTCTTGGGACGTCCCGTGCGAGTGCGGAGGAGGGTTGCGAGGGTGGCCCGATTTGTTGCCTCCTATCATGCCATTCGACGTGCCGAAACGCATGATGATCTTCAGAAGGATCTAATCGAGGAGTGGTGGGCATGGAATGGCCGACAAAACTAGTGATGTTGTATGTTTGATGTTGTATTATTGAACTATTTGTTGTATTGGTAGATAAACTATTTGTTTGAGTTGTATAAATTGAACTATTTATTGTTGATTTATTTTTGAGTGTTTGATCTTCTTGGTTCTATTTTGTGTGAGTGTGAGATATGTTGTTTGTGCTGGGCACGAGCGCTGTATATTTACCGCGCATGCTGGAGCTGCTCGCGCGCGCCATCTTTTGCAGCGGGCGCTGAAGACAACGCCATGCTGCGCGCAAAAAAGGCTTTCTCGACGCTGTACAATGGTTTTAGCGCGCCGCGCGGTTGCGCGCCTGTTGGAGATGCTCTTACGCGACACCGAAGATATAGAAATAGAACCACCATCCAATCTTTATTCATAGAACCGACGACACACGAGATGGAAATAATACACGCAACAATGTATGATACTTCCTCCGTTCCAAAATATAGTGCGTCCTCGGTTCCTGTGCTTCAACTTTGACCATAAATTTAACAAACGAGACCGATTGCGGCGGGAGCAAAAATTATACCAGTGAATTCGTATTCGAAAGAAGTTTTCAATTATATAATTTTTGCTCCGGCCACAGTCGGTCTCGTTGGTTAAATTTATGGTCAAAGTTGAACCTCGGAAAGCACGGGCGCACTATATTTTGAAACGGAGGGAGTACAAAAGAATAAGCAACGGAGTCACGCCCCAGTCAGACAAACACAAGAAAACCCATCACTACTCGTTACTACTGCTCCCCCTAAACTCGAGAAGTGACCGTCGCCGGACGAGCGGCGACGCACTACCACGACCACCACCTTCCTCACCGCCTACTGCGCGAGCCCGCCCGCGACGAGCAGGGACAGCACGGCGGAGCAGGCCACGGCCAGGGCCGACGCCGCGGCCCCAGCGGCCGCGCCCGTGACCGGGGCCGGCGCCGGCGGCATGCTCGCGTCCATCTCCTGCGCGGACGCCGCCGCGAACAGCAGTGCGGTCACGGCCACGACCACCACGGCGGCGCGAGATGCCATTGCTGGGATGCGAGACGGCGAGGCTGGCTTAGCTGCTAAGGTGGTCTGTCAATCAGAGAGGTGGGAGTGCAGGCTGCTTATCGCTTAGCGGTGGTGAGAGTGGGGGAGGCACCGGAAGGGGTATATATGGAGGCGCGGGCGCGGCGGTATGGGGTGGGAGGCCGCGGTCCCGGCGGGCGCGACACGTTGGGGGCGCCGCTGGCGGAGGTGGCGCGAGGCGGGCCGGTCGACTTCTCGGCGCGCGCACGCGATTCCCTCGGGGCTGACGCCCACGGCCCAACCGGCGTGACGCTGGCGCCGCAACTAACCGCAGTGCGTGCGTTTCCTGCACGCCTCCCGGACCAGCTAAGCCAAGGCCGACATCGTACCGGTCGGTCGGCGTGCGTGGTGAGGTGAAGCGTAGCTGCGTACGCTGAGTTGCCTCTCTCGCATGGCATGCTGGTGGCGGTCGCCGTAATTCACAGGATTATCGATGGCGGTTGAACCATTTTTTTATCAAATAATTACGGTGACCAGTATGGTAAGACTTTCTGCGATACGTTATGCCTACGTTGGCACATCGCGATCACAGTGTAGCACGATGCAGTCATGCAGATGTACCGGCCCCGCTACGAAACGTGACACGACCACATGCGTCGTGTTGAACGCTCGGAAGTCTTGGCGTAAGTGCCATCCGCTCCATGTGCTATACCGAACGCATGGACGACGACCGGACCAAGGCCGGGGCGAACGTTCCGACGGACCGATCCGCCAACTTGCGTGTGGCAGCTTGCAGTGTTCTTCCACGCGAGGTCGGTACGTACGCTTGTCCTAGTGGAAGATGGCACGCCACGAACTTTCCCGCCAAATTTTGTGTCGCATGCAGTTTGCAAATGGCTCCAAGCAAGGTAGGCACGCTAGTGGAACATGGCACGGCCGTGCTCACGTATTTTTCATCTTTTTCGACGGAGACCGAGGAGGGCCGGCCGACCAAACGTGTACTCCCCTGAAGCACGCCCGTCACCTGTATTCAATTCGTGGAACCTTCAGTTGGAAGAGCCAGGGGAGGTAGGCATCGCCGTCGCCGTCGCCCTGGAAGAATCTTCTAGGTGCACCTAAAGCCCAACCAGCAGGCCCGACCCGAGAAGCGTCTCGTTCGTTTTGTTCTACGGTTAACCCCAACGGCAACTCATCTGCCGGCCCGCCGCTCGGTTCTCTGGCAGAATAATCGTGTCTTCCTACGAAGATGTGATTTTGTAATGGTCCGCTTCACGTTGTTGATCCGCAGAATATATGCGATGATATTTCTTCTGAATTTCGTGCTCTGTCCGTCTCGCATCGCACGTAAGGCCGGAACTGTTCGATGAATCTAGGTGGGAGCCGCAAGGATCCGAGCCGTCTGAACGGGCCAGATCGATCGGCGCCGCCGTATGTATGCGGTATCCAACTATCCATCGATTTGATTGCACGGGCCCGATGCGGTGAAAGAGAGTGCTCAGCGATGAAAGCTGTTAGTTCGGCGGTTCGTCGACATGGCAGCTGCCACATTCCCATTTTTTCGAGGAACTAGTCAGTCAACCGGTTCTGGCGCCTCGGCGGCTACATACAGATTACAGAGACGGTCCCTTTATTTATTTATTTATTTATTCAGTGATCGGTCCGTGTATGGTCTGCATATACATGTTAGAAAGGATTAGATAGGAACTGTTTTCATTTAGGAGGCGTCTTGCGTTTCAAGTCTTGTACTCAATATATACTCGCCCTCGAGGCTCAATAATACATCCATCGATTTCATCAATCCCTCTCTATCCCTTCTAACATGGTATCAGCCTAACCGATTCAAACCCTAGCCGCCGTCGCCGCTTCCGCTCCGCTTCATGATCGCCGTCGGGGGCCGCGCCGCCCGTACCTAGGGTTCGTCCGCTGGTCGTGTTGACCGGCTGCCCTAGAGAGTCTTTTTCCCGATCCTTTGATCTGGGTTTTCTCTCTCTCGTCGGTCATCTTGATCGGTGTTTTTCTTTTTGGTTTTCCGATCTAAGATCGGTTTGCGTTGCCCGCCGCCGCCGTCGACCCCGCGCCTCTACTCCGACCTCGGCGCGACCACCCGGCCTCTAATCCGACCCGGTGAACTCGTGCGACGCGTCGGCCCGTCACAGCCGTCGTTTGCGCATCTCCCGCCCGTCGTTCTGCGCCGGCCGTCGCCGCCCCGCTCCGAACAGGACTCCTGCATCACCAACCGTCTCCGTCGTCGCCTTGGTCTGCTCGACCACCCCGCTTCACCGACCACGACGCCGTCATCATCACCGAGCAGCGCCCCCGACATCGTGTGCGATTGGACTGATCACCCGCCCGCCGCGATCCGCTCCATCCACGCCGCGCGACTGACCTGATCAGTCGTGTTGGTGCAATATTTGCCCCCGTGTGTTTTGGAGATTGTTGACAGAAACAGGCATGGACTGATTTGTTTGCTAGTGCACACAGAAAGAAATAGTCCATGCAGTACCGAAGAGAATGCTGTCTTCGGTGTCCAGTTCGAGGAACTTCACCGAAGAATATCTGCACAGCAGAGAAGAATGTGCTATATCCTTTGAAGTCCTGTAGACGAGAAGAATGACGTGAATGAGTTGACCCCTCGAAAATTTACTGCTGACGCGAAGCAATGGTTCGGTGATTCGGTCCGAAGAAAAATTGACTGCAGCGATGGAAGACGAAGACGAACTGAAGACGTAGCATTCCTTTCGCTATTCTTCTTCCATTTATTTGAGTCATAGGACCTCCGTACTATTAAGAGGGGTATAGGTTCTCGAAGCTTAGATCCGCTGTGATGCTTAGCCCAAACCTATGCGAGACTGAGAGAAATCTCTTTATGTTTCGAATGATTACCTGCCAGCAGAAGACGTTGTTCTTCGGCGCTGCAGGAGATATCTTTCGAACTGAGGAGTTAGCATTACTTGCTCCGCACGTAATGTTACTGTTGTGCTCAATTCCGACCGTTGGACTCGTGTCGTTCGGTCGTTGGCTGCTCCACATGTCCAATTTGGTCTTTTCCATTCAGGGAAGGCTGCGGATATAAATAGCCACCCCGCTCCAACGTTGCCCGTTGGCTGCTCCGCTTAAGATTTTTGAGAAGATTGATTGAGCATCCCCTCTCCGAGTGATTTGAGTTTAAGATCCACCGAGAGAAAAAAATCAAGAGCCCAAACTTAGACAGTGGTTGAGCATCACAGTAGTTCTGAGTTAGAGTTCTTGTACCTATTACTCATGAGAGCTGCGCACTCTCTAGACGGATAGGAGTCGGCTCGAGTGTCGAAGAGTAATTGTCTTCACCGAGCAAGATCTTCAGCAACCAAGAGTCATTGTGGTTTGCGAAAAAGTCTGTCGAAAGTTTGGAGATCGCCGACAAGTATCTACCACGAGTGAAATCAACTGGAGTCTGATCAACTCCGAGTTGAAGGAGAATAGGGCGAAGAGAGTTTATCTTCTGTGTTAAATCACAACCCCTCCAACCAGACGTAGTCCTTTGGCAGAAGGGCGAACTGGTCTACCAAATTCTTCTGTCGCCATCGAGCACCACTGGTTCATTCTATTTTGCTGCATCTCTTTCCGCAGTTTACCTTCGTGCTCTGTGTCGATAGTTTATCTGATCAATCATAGTTCGTCACTTATCCTTCACATTCTCTTCATTCATTTCCATCGTCCCAGTTCAAATTTATTATCGTACCTATGTATATTAGCGTGATTTCATTCTGTTCTGAATCCATTCACCGTGTCACCATTTCCCGTGCATTTCCATCACAGTTCATATCTAGTTTTTCCTCGTGCTATTGCATCTGTTCATACATTGCTTTACCATCATACCAGTCAATCTTGTGATATTCTTCGCTCGATCAATTACTACTTTCCTCTTTGATAGATTTGCTCCTCTGTTGCATGCTTGTTTAAATACTTGTCTACCGAACCTTATTTCTGCTGCTGAGTTTGGGATCAGTTCAAAACATTCGCAAGAATTTTTGAATCTCCCATTCACCCCCCCTCTGGTCGATATACTCTCGGTCCTAACAATTAGTATCAGAGCAGGTACTCCCTGTCTCTGTTTATTAAAGGTCTAACAACCTTGGAGTTTTGAGTATGTCATTTGCAGGTAGATCCTCACACTCTGAAAGGTTTCCTATCTTCTATGAAAATGACTATATCTACTGGAAAGAGCGAATGAAAATCAGACTTCAAGCCATCAACATTGAACTTTGGCAGATTGTGGAAAAGGGATACACTGTTCAACACCCTGATGATCCTACCTCCGATGACAAAGCTAGAATGCGATTGAATGCTCAAGCAAAAGATATTATCTGTGACAGCATCTCAAAAGACATTTTCATTCGGTTCCGAAAGCTTGACTCGGCCAAGCAACTCTGGGATGCCACCAAGGATGTTCATGAAGAATCCATTACCAGAACAGATCAACACACAGATATGCTTCATGCCATGTTTGCAGGCTTCAGGAGTCTTCGTAGGGAAAGTGCTATGGAACTCACCGATCGGTTGACAAATATTGTTGAAAGACTTCATCAACGAGGAGTAACAGATATCACCGATAAAGATGTGGTCAACAAACTATTGAGTGCTCTTGATGCAACCTTCGATCCAATCGTGGCTGAAATCAAGCAAAGACCAGACTTTGAAGAACTTCACTATGTCGAGGTCATGACGTTGTTGTCTATTCACGAAGAAAAGATGGAACTTGAAAATGGGCATCAAGAATCTTCTTCGGAAAGCGAAGGGGAAATTCTTTCACACTATGGCAGTTCACAAGAAGAAGATGTCGAGAATCAACACTCTATCACATGAGAACTCGAAATGCTCACAGAAAGACTTGGTGATCTCAGAAGACAAAATCTGTATCTCACAAATGATGACGAAGTTGACTTGCCTGAATCTTCAAGAAGATTACCTCCGAAAGAAATTAAGCGCTTCAAATGCAAACAATTCGGCCACTACATCGCAGAGCAAAATGAAAAACCTAGCAGCAGATGGATTTATCTTCACTGCTCTGCATTCACTCGAGTAGATCGTCACACTAAGCTCTCGAAGAAAAATGAATCTGTCGTTGTTTCTTCGACGAGACCAGTCACTGACGCGCAAACCAGAGCGACCATTGAATCTAATATGAAGAGAATATCGCCGCTGACTAGAGTGTGTGCTGAAATGAACATGGAATCTGAAGATGAAACATCTGAATCAGAATCAGAAGACGAAAAGCTTTACAGAAGACAAGGAAGAGGCAATGCATTCGTCGCTTATGAATCATCCGAGAAGTCTCTCGAATCAGACACTGATGATAATGCTTCAAGTGATGATGAACCAATCACACTCTGTCTCATGGCAAAAACCTCAAAGGATTAGGTATCAGCAAAACACCGAAAATCAATGACTGAATATTCCTCTGAATACATTGCCTATGCTAAACTTGTTAAGATTGCAAAATCTCAACAAGATGAGCTGGAAAAACTTGAGATGAATCTCAGGAAAACCGAAGGATTACTGGTCGAAGAGATGGAGAAGAATCAAGAGTTGACTGAAAAGCATGATGCTTTTTCTTCAACGACTGAAGATCTTTCTAAACGATATGATTCTCTTGCAGTCAACTACGAGAGTTTATCAGATGAACTCCTTAGCAGGAATCAAGAACTCGAGTCACTGAAAGAGTCTTATGACGTGCTTGCGAAAGAAAAAGCTTCTCTCTTCGCCGAGCAATCTAACAACCTTCCTGATGATTTTGTGCCTACTTGCTCAAAATGCCTAGAACGTAGCAATGCTGATTCGAATGCTGAAACATCCAATGCTGTCATCGAGATTATTGCAACTACTACGAATGATATCTCTAACCCCTCTTCCGAGGAATTTGTGGCTATCTCTAACGAAAATTGTAGCCTAAAGAACTTGCTTGAGACAGGAATGCTAAAGAGCCTCAAAGGACATCAAACACTCTGTGATGTGCTCAAGAAGTCAATACTGCACAAAAATCCCCGAAAGGAAGGATTGGGTTTCGAAAGGAAACTCAACGTTGATGGAACTTACTGGACTCCCGAGCAATATCCTCGAACGAGTTGGGTTCTTGCTAAAAGCAAAACTCTCGAACCTGCACTCCTGTCTGGATATGACACTCCCATTCCTGTTATTTCTGGCGAGCCTAATGACTCAAACTACAAATTTTTCAAACAACAGAATGGTAAGGTTTTCGCTCGGTATGTTGGGACTAACTGCAGGTCTGGTTCACCCAAGAAGCAAATCTGGGTGAAGAAGTGCATCATTGAAAATTTATCTGTCACTGCTAACCTGAATATGCAGAGCAACTCTCCTCGAGGAAATGACAATCACTCGCAGATTGACGCTGAAACTTCCTCGAATGAATGTCGATTAAACATTCGACAAAAGGAGTACATGCGTATCTCCTCGAATCATTATACTCATGTGTCTGGGAACAATTTCAATGCTTACTCATATGCTTACTCTCAAAGTGCACAGGTGAACCACAGAAATCAACGACGGAACGTCCCTGCTCAGACAAGACAAATGAGGTCTGCGCCATCCACACAAGTGTGGGTTGCGAGAAAGAACTAACTCTTCTTGCAGGAACTCTCTCTCAGGGATTTCATTCGATTATCTTTAGCCCTGAGATCTATCTTGTTGGTGCCGGTTTTTCGTGTTAATTAGTTCTCAGCTTGTTGTTTGTCTTCGAATTGCCGTGTTTGTGTTTCGTCCGATGAACAACTCACTCATAGCTCCTCGTTTGGTGTTTCCTTTATCTTCTGACTGAGTGTTTTGTTTCGGACCCTTTTATCCCTCCATTCTATCTCAACCAATTCTATGCTGTCCGTCATGAGCATGCAATTTGATCTGAAGAAGATCTCTCTCCGACGTCCTTGGTCGCGAAAGAAATCAACTTCAAACTTTATCCATTTTTGTCTCGAAGCCCTTCTTCAAATCTTTCGGTCTCCCGCTCTCTTCCCGAGTTTCTCGCAGAAAACGGTTGCCACGTGCCCACAATCTCCACAATCGTGACCGTGTCCGTCGAATGCGGAGCGTCCCGCAACTGTGGGCCGTAGATTTCGGAGCGAAAGTTCTGCTCTCCAGCTATATATATATCCCTCATCGTGTCACATCTTCTTCTTCAGTTCCACAAACCCTCGTCCACCTCCACCCGAGCCCGAGCTCGAAGCAACTCCGGTGAGAAGCTACGCCGTGCAATTCCGGTGAAGTCTCGTCGCAGCTGGTCACGCCGGTGCGGTAATCTTCCCTCCCGCATTGCCGTAGTCGATCTAAGTTGCCAAGTTAGGGCGCTTGGATCTAGAACTGCTCCTCTCCAACTCTCTGTTCTTAGGGCAGTTCTTACCGATGCTATTTTCTATGATTTATCTCACCGCGGTAGATCTTTAGGAATCACTAGGATTTGACTGGTACGGTTTGTAGATCTTCCTCGTACTGGTTTTCTTCATCTAGGGTTCATGTGTAATTATCCGAAAGATTAGATAGCTATCAACCTGCCTAGAATTTTTCTGTGGCCAGCTCGTAGAATCTATCTATGATATCTTTCTGTTTTACCATGTGTTCCTTGTTGGTCTCCCTCAAAAATCATTTTCGTACAAAATATTTCTGTGCATGCTTATGACCCTACCCTTTTTCCCTCGCATCTATTTCTATTTCATAGGTTGGTCATGTCACAGAATTCGCAAGAGTATTTAGATTCTAACGAAGAATTGCCTCAGTTTCCATCAAGGTCTGAACGAACAAGAATGACCGGAGGTGGAAAATCTTCGAAGCCACCCAAGGCCCCGAAGAAGAAACACGAGTCTGAACACGAAGAAGATTATGAGGAAATCCCCTCTGCTCAAAGTCAGCCCGAGGATGAATTGGTCACAGATGCCCTAACCATCTTCTCCGATGAAAATCCTAAAAAGGGTGGACGCGGCAGAGAAAAGAACACCACTGCTGAGATGTCTGATCCTGACAGCTACAGAACTCCACCTGAGGGTGAATCAACGACAGATCGCAACAATAGACTTCAAAGAATTCGCCGCCACTGGGCTGGCAAATGGTACAGATATGAAAATGTTCGCGAGAAGTACCAAATTTTGTTTGCTTTCACACCACCGTGGAATGACTGCATTGCCAAAAACTGCATTGGCCCCGATGACGAAAAAGTCAGACCATCACAGCCTCAAAATGCTCACCCCGACTCCCTCAAAACCATCGCTGATTTTCCCGATGAAGTGGCTAAGAGGGCGAAGGCCAAAGCCAAGCGTGAAGCTAAAGAAGCAAAGAAAAACCAAGTTGAAGCCAAAAACGTCGCGTTGACCCAGCAAGACGTACAGAAGAAGGAACGAGCATCAGCTTCGAAGGAAAGCAAATCTGGGAAATCTGTTTCCCCTCATGCACCACGAAAGAAAACTCTCGCCAAGAGAATCAAGAAGGCAGCTCCTGACTCGTCTGATGAGTCATCCAGAGAAGATACCCCTGATGAAATTCCATTGTATGATCGTCCTGCCATTCTTAACAAGCCATCCAAGATCCCCTCTCCAGTGAAAGTTTTACCCTCTCCAAGGAAGTCACCCAGGCATGCACCAATTTCATCTATTGACAAACCTTCGGGTTCTGCAGCTCCGAGAACTTTGACGAGCACTGCAGCGAAGAGAAAGCTGCAGTCTGAGGAAAATGCTGATGTGGCTGCCAAGAAGACCAGGGTCACTATTCCTGTCTCCACAGAGGAACAGAAGTATGATTTCAAGTTCATGATCGATGTGATTGACAGTGCTGCATATGATGCAAAAGCTGATGAGGTAAGCGGTCTAGGACTACCTGATGATGTTACCGAAATGGTGACGAAGCATTTCAGCGAGCTGAGGAAAATCTCCAAGAAGCTGAATAAAGCTGTAAAAGACAAGCAAGCTGTCGAGAGAATGAGGAATGAGGCTAAGACTGAATCGGAAAGGAAAAAGATGAACAAAGAAATTGTTGAACTCACCAAGGCCCTCAGTGTCTTGCGCAATGAGAAAATTGAGTGGCACTCGCGTCTGCACATGGAGGTATCTCAGTTGTGTGACAGGAGAAACGAGGAGATTGACCGCAAGGCAGATCTTGCTCGAAGAAGAATTCAAGAGGAAAAACGTCAGAAGGCTAGGGCAAGAGTGAGCAAACCGAAAGCAAATAAAGATCGCCGCCTTCAGACTGTCGCTGGTGAGCTTATTCCTCTACACTCCCATGTACCCTTGCAGCAGGTTCCTCCATCTCCATCTCACGTAGATGAACTGATGCAGCAAGCTGGCACCGAGGAAGTCATTATTCCAGCTCCAGTAGCCCAAGAGCAACATGAAGTTCTTGATATATTCCTGGAAAAGACTGATGAGGAAAATGCACCTCCTAAGCAGAGATCCCCTGTTGATGAGGTTGATGAAGAGATTGAAGCTGAGAAGGCAGATCCATCGCCTCCGAGAACATTGCAAGCAGAGCCCTCTGAACCTAAGGAGAAGGATGACAAGATCGAGGTGGGGCTAAAAGCCTCCCGAGAGAAAACACCCCCGGTCACATCATCTGGTGCCCCTACCCGGATGGATGTTTATCCTGCTCCTCTTACCACTACACCACAGTTGGTAGAGGTAGAAAAGAAATCTGATGAGCCGATGGCTCGAGAAGAAATTGTCTCACCAGCTGTGTCCCAAGCAACCGAGAAAGAGGTTGTCGTGCCTCCTGCCGAAGAAGGTGCAAAGAAAGAAAAGGCCCTTGTGCCCGAAAATCAGAAAGCTGCCGAAGCAGTTCCGGCGAGCAAGAACGACAGTCAGTCAAGTTCTTCGAAGCCATCTGCACGAGAAAAATCGAGGAAGCCTCATGCTCCTCTCAAGCCTATTGAAGAAGGAGTGCCTGCACCTGATGACATTCGGACCCGATATATGGCCGATGAAGAACCACTGAGAAATCCTTTGGAAACCTTCCCTCTGTTTCCTGTTGATGATGGCCCGAATGGTCCAGCTTTCAACGAGCAGTTTCATCGTTCGAAACTTGCATTCTTTGGGACCAGCCCATATGAAGGAGAAAGAACTTCCATGTCACCAAGATTATGGACAAAGGAACATGCCGTGTATTATGCTCGCATTCTGTATGGCAAGAATCGCATCTTCAAGCATAAGATTCTGGATTTCGCTGAGCTCGAAGGTTTACCTTGCTTCCATCACACTATCGAGCAGATTGAGCAGGTCTTCCTGAAGAGTTTCCTTCGTTTTAATCATGGCTGGAATCGTGAAGTTATCCTTCAGTTCTATGCTACTCTTTATATCTCAGGAGATCTTGCAAACAGCAGTACTTGGATCCTCGAATGGATGACTGAGGAAGATAAGATCAAATGTTCGGCTGACCAGTTCTTAGCTCTGTTGAATCTTCCTCTGTGTGAATTCGATGCCTCTCGGGAACACAGACTGCACTATTGGGATGTATCCGAAGCTGAACTCCATATGCTGATGGACCCCAAGCTTGTTGGTGATGAATGTACCGAAGCAAATCCTAAGAAACTGGCCTATGAGAACAAGGTGCTGTTCTATATCCTCTGCAACTCCCTCACACCAACGAACCGGCCAGAGTCCATTCAGGGCATCGTGGCAAATGCTCTTCAAGCAATAGCTCATGGCATTCGGTTTGACCTTCCGGATCTTTTCATTCGCAACTTGGCCTATGCAGCTGATAGCCCTCAAGTCCTGAAGCCATATGCACCATGGGTCATGTTTGCTATTGAGCAGCTTACTGAGAAAAAGTTCTTCTGCCCACATGTTCCGAAAGTTTTCATTCCACCAGTCCGAGACACTCTCCGGATCGTGAAGGACATCGGCAAAGGGAAGACACCTATTGATGCCACTACCTCTGCCTCCTCTAAAGCTCCGAAGGTCAAGAAGGCAACAATTGAAATCCCTCGTGAAGAAAATCCCTTACTATATGAGATTTGTCTTCGCACTCAGCAGGCTCTGGAAAGTCACATCAAGCTCGATCGCAAAGAGAAGTTGGAAATGATGACTGAGATCAATCTGCTTCACAATTATGCTCGCCAAGCTCTTCTGTATGAGAAGGAACAAAAGAAGCGCTCGTGGACCCTTCTGCGCAAGCATTATTCTCGCACTCAACTGTCTGCCAAAGGTATTGAGAAAGATTATGATCATCTGGAATTATTTGAGGTCCCTCGCATCCGAAGGCAAACTCCAGTGCTTCCTCAGCGTTCCGCCTCCACCGACCTGCTGTTTGTTGAACCCGATGATGAACTTGAAGACACAGCAGGCACATTCATATACAAGCCAGATGCTCCTCGCACTGCTACTCCCGAAGCTGATCCCGAAGCCCGTGTTGCATCTCCAACTCCTGCTTCGGCCTCGACCATCGCTCGCTCTGCTTCGCCAAACAGTTCGAGCTCTGGGGATTCTTCGGACGAGTAGTTCCTCACATGCATTCTCTTTCCTTTTTGACCCTTGTTGACAAAAAGGGGGAGAAGAACATTGAGAGATAGAAAAGCGGGTTATTTGCAGGGTGTTTCCATTCGCCATTTGCTTTCTCTTTCGAACAATTTGTTTTTATTTGGTCGTTAAACTCGATAAACTTTTGGTCGTGGAACTTGATCTCACCGTCTGTGGTGATGGCTACTGCGTCGTCATGTACCGTTAATAAGCCCTACATTGCTATATATGCTTCCAGTTATCTGTTTGCAGGTGCTATCGAATGCTTACTTCCTTGCAATGCTTATCCTCGATACTTTTCTATCGTGCAAGGTTAATTCAAACTTGAAACTGCATATATCTTACACCTATGCTTATCTTTCGCTATCTAACGATGCAGGAGAAGAAAGGTTGTTTCTGAGCAGATTGTTCTATCTCACATGCTGTCTATCCTCGCATATTTCTATCGTATCATCTTTGTTGCAGGAAAACCTCGACTGAAACATATCTACTCCGAGCTATATACGTGTGACTCCCTGGCACCGATCTTCATGGCTTATCCATTGCTTATCTAACTTGCAGGGAACTTATATCTTGTGTGAATTCAAACTGTGTTCTGAGAAAATCTTCATGGCTTATCCATTGCCACACCTCACTTCAATATATCCTCGCTATCTAACAAATCTACTTCAATGGTTGTGTGTGTGGCAGGAAATACCTCAGACACCGTCGAGTGCACTGGATGAAACTACGATTGTGATCTTATGTCAATATAACTCAAACGAAGATTCACCTCGCTGCCCTCCATTTTATCTTCTATGATTACTCTGAGTCAGAATGATGCATATCTTCAGGGGGAGCGTGTTTTATCTTCGTAATTTTCTCTCGTCCTCCATAACCCTTCGCATTCCATTTCATTCTATTTTCTATCTTTCGATGTGCTCTGTTTTGTCAACAATCGTCCAAAAAGGGGGAGATTGTTGGTGCAATATTTGCCCCCGTGTGTTTTGGAGATTGTTGACAGAAACAGGCATGGACTGATTTTTTTGCTAGTGCACACATAGAGAAATAGTCCATGTAGTACCGAAGAGAATGCTGTCTTCGATGTCCAGTTCGAGGAACTTCACCGAAGAATATCTGCACAGTAGAGAAGAATGTGCTATATCCTTTGAAGTCTTGTAGACGAGAAGAATGACGTGAAGGAGTTGACCCCTCGAAAATTTACTGCTGACGCGAAGCAATGGTTCAGTGATTCGGCCCGAAGAAAAATTGACTGCAGCGATGGAAGACGAAGACGAACTGAAGACGTAGCATTCCTTTCGCTATTCTTCTTCCATTTATTTGAGTCATAGGACCTCCGTACTATTAAGAGGGGTATAGGTTCTCGAAGCTTAGATCCGCTGTGATGCTTAGCCCAAACCTATGCGAGACTGAGAGAAATCTCTTTATGTTTCGAATGATTACCTGCCAACAGAAGACGTTGTTCTTCGGCGCTGCAGGAGATATCTTTCGAACTGAGGAGTTAGCATTACTTGCTCCGCACGTAATGTTACCGTTGTGCTCAATTCCGACCATTGGACTCGTGTCGTTCGGCCGTTGGCTGCTCCACATGTCCAATTTGGTATTTTCCCTTCAGGGAAGGCTGCGGCTATAAATAGCCACCCCGCTCCAACGTTGCCCGTTGGCTGCTCCGCTTAAGATTTCTGAGAAGATTGATTGAGCATCCCCTCTCCGAGTGATTTGAGTTTAAGATCCACCGAGAGAAAAAAAATCAAGAGCCCAAACTTAGACAGTGGTTGAGCATCACAGTAGTTCTGAGTTAGAGTTCTTGTACCTATTACTCATGAGAGCTGCGCACTCTCTAGACGGATAGGAGTAGGCTCGAGTGTCGAAGAGTAATTGTCTTCACCGAGCAAGATCTTAAGCAACCACGAGTCATTGTGGTTTGCGAAGAAGTCTGTCGAAGGTTTGGAGATCGCCGACAAGTATCTACCATGAGTGAAATCAACTGGAGTCTGATCAACTCCGAGTTGAAGGAGAATAGGGCGAAGAGAGTTTATCTTCTGTGTTAAATCACAACCCCTCCAACCAGACGTAGTCCTTTGGCAGAAGGGCGAACTGGTCTACCAAATTCTTCTGTCGCCATCGAGCACCACTGGTTCATTCTATTTTACTGCATCTCTTTTCGCAGTTTACCTTCGTGCTCTGTGTCGATAGTTTATCTGATCAATCATAGTTCGTCACTTATCCTTCACATTCTCTTCATTCATTTCCATCGTCCCAGTTCAAATTTATTATCGTACCTCTGTATGTTAGCGTGATTTCATTCTGTTCTGAATCCATTCACCGTGTCACCATTTCCCGTGCATTTCCATCGCAGTTCATATCTAGATTTTCCTCGTGCTATTGCATCTATTCATACATTGCTTTACCATCATACCAGTCAATCTTGTGATATTCTTCGCTCGATCAATTACTACTTTCCTCTTTGATAGATTTGCTCCTCTGTTGCATGCTTGTTTAAATACTTGTCTACCGAACCTTATTTCTGCTGCTGAGTTTGGGATCAGTTTTGAATCTCCCATTCACCCCCCCTCTGGTCAATATACTCTCGGTCCTAACAAGTCGGTTGCACGTGCCTCCGCAGGTCCCGTGAAGGTTGTCCTCGAGTATAGCGCACCCCTCCACCAATCGAGCAATGGGCTGCCGCTGCGTCGCCCCATCGGACCGCAGCGCCGCCGCCCCGTGGTTCTCCCCGCGGCTGCACCGACTCGCGCGCTATCACTGCGTCGCCCTTTCGGGCCGTAGCGCCGTTGCACGCGGTCCCCGCCGCCGCCCGAGGTCGTCCATGTGGCTGCACCGACCCGCGCACCGCCGCTACGCCGCCCCTTTGGGCCGTAGCGCCGCGGCACGCGGTCCACGCCGCCGCCCGAGGTCATCTCCGCCGTCGCACCGACCGGTGCGCTGCCGCTACGTCGCCCCTTCGGGCCGTAGCACCGCGGCACGCGCGGTCCACTCTGCCGTCCCCGCGCGTCGACTTCCCCGTGGTATGCGCTGATGACCCACAAGTATAGGGGATCAATCGTAGTCCTTTTGATAAGTAAGAGTGTCGAACCCAACGAGGAGCAGAAGGAAATGACAAGCGGTTTTCAGCAAGGTGTTTTCTGCAAGCACTGAAATTATCGGTAACAGGTAGTTTGATAGCAAGGTAATTTGTAACAAGTGACAAGTAACAATAGTAACAAAGAGTGCAGCAATATAGCCCAATCCTTTTTGTAGCAAAGGACAGGCCGGGACGATCTCTTATAATAAGTAAAGCGTTCTCGAGGACACATGGGAATTTCATCTAGTCACTTTCACCATGTTAGTTTGATTCGCGTTCGCTACTTTGATAATTTGATATGTGGGTGGACCGGTGCTTGGGTGCTGCCCTTACTTGGACACACCTCCCACTTATGATTACCCCCTCTCGCAAGCGTCCGCAACTACGAAAGAAGAATTAAGATTACTCTAACCATAGCATTAAACATGTGGATCCAAATCAGCCCCTTACGGAATAGCGCATAAACTAGGGTTTAAGCTTCTGTCACTCTAGCAACCCATCATCTAATTACTACTCTACAATGCATTCCCTTACGCCCAAAGATGGTGAAGTGTCATGTAGTCGACGTTCACATGACACCACTAAGAGAATCACAACATACACATCATCAAAATATCGAACGAATACCAAATTCACATGATTACTTATGACAAGACTTCTCCCATGTCCTCAAGAACAAAAGTAACTACTCACACATCATCAACATGTTCATGACCAGTAGGGTATTGAATTATATAATAGATCTGAACATATAATCTTCCACCAAGTAAACCAACAAGCATCAACTACAAGATGTAATCAACACTACTAGCAACCCACAGGTACCAATCTGAGGTTTTGAGACAAAGATTGAATACAAGAGATGAACTAGGGTTTGAGATGAGATGGTACTGGTCAAGATGTTGATGAAGATTAGCCCTCCCACGATGAGAGGGTCGCTGGTGGTGTCGATGGCGACGATTTCCCCCTCCCGGAGGGAAGTATCCCTGGCAGAATCTCTCCGCCGGAGAGCAAAAGTGCTCCTGCCCAAGTTCCGCCTCGAGACGGCGGCGCACCGTCCCGAAAGTCTTCTTTATATTTTTTAGGTCAAATGCCCTTATATACCAGAAAATGGGGGCCAGAAGTGGGCCAGGGACCCCACGAGGTACCAGGGCGCGCCTGGGGGGGTGGCGCGCCTTGGTGTCTCTTGGGCACCTGGGTGCCCCCCTCTGGTACTTTTTGCTTCTAATATTTTTTATATATTCCAAAATAATTCTTCAGAAAATTTCAGCTCATTTGGAGTTGTGCAGAATAGGTATCTTGACAGAGCTTTTTCAGGTCCAGAATTCCAGTTGCCGGTATTCTCCCTCCTTGTGTGAATCTTGCATATTTAGAGAGAAAAGGCATTAGAATAGCTCCACAAAGTGTTATATTGATTAAAAACACTATAAATAACAGTAGTAAAACATGATGCAAAATGGACGTATCATGCGCCGCACCGCCTCCCTTGGCGCGGGAACGCCACCGTCCGTGCCGGTCTTCGTCATGTTGTTGGGTTCTTCCTCGCCTACTTCGAGCACCACCGCCGCGCTCCTAACCAAGCCGCCGCCGCCGCCTCCTCAGGCCGCCGCCGCCGCTCTTCTTCCTCGGCGCCGCTACCACTCGCTCACTCGAGCCGCGCCGCCCATCCACCCCCTTCGTTTTTGTCTAGCACCAGCTCATCACCATCGTCGCCGTCATCTTCCCCGGCCACTTCATCTACTCCGATAACCGTGGTCGACATCGGCACCTTCTACCCCACGTCGACTGGCGCCGCAATCGTCGTCGAGTCCTTCTCTGCTAGCCCCCTCGACATGGCGTACAACTTGTGCAGGTCCCCGTCTACGCATGCCCGGTGCTGGCAACACTGACGCGTGCCTTCGTCCAGGACGTGTCCCTAGGCCTGGCAAGCCTAGAGCGGCGCATCATCAACATCGACTTCGTCCATCTACGCATGCCCGGTGCTGGAAACACCGACGCATGCCTTCGTCCACGGCGTGTCCCCGGGCTTGGCAAACCCGACGCGACGCCTCGTCAACACCGTCTTCTTCCCGGCGCACCACTACCTCGACACCACTGCGCCCATGACTAACTCGGCGCCTCCTTGCGCCCGCGGCTCCACGGCGACTTCCTCGACACCGGCCACCCCGACTCGACATCGACCACGACGTTCTTCGCACGGCTACCTCGACCACGGCTACACCACCCTACGCTCTCGGCTACCTCGACAACGGCACAAGGGGCTATCACCTCGCTTGAGCAACTCGTCGGCTTCCTCTACAGTCCACGCATCCGCGATGCGACACCGTCCACGACGCTCCCGCTGCGAGTGCGGGGGGATGTCAGCCCGTCGGCTGCTATTCTCTCCAGTCTGACCGTCCGCGACGCTCCTATTGTTCGCAACGCTACCGCTACGACTGCGGGGGGATGTTAGAGATATATTTGGTATGTAGAGATTGTCCGGGATTAGATAGGAATTGTTTCCATCTTATCTCTAGGAGGCGTCTTGCCCTTCAAGTCTTGTACTCAATATATACTCGCCCTCAAGGCTCAATAATACATCCATCGATTCCACCAATCACTCTCTATCCCTTCTAACACCCTGGGCAAAGCAAAGCTCTGTGTCACGTAATTTTGCGGTGGCCGTGCCTCGCGGATGATCGCTGAGTGCGGCCTAGAGCGGCGGGTGGCCGCCGTGCGACATCACAGCCAGCGCAGACGACGTGGGCGGTGGATGCCGAGACGGCAATGGCAAGGGGCTAAACAGATGTGATGGACAAAGAAAGATTTTGAGACAATGGCTAGGGGCGGAGATGTAGGCGGACACGTCCGTGTCACGATTGTTACAGCAACGCACCATGATTATTGCAGCATCAACATATTAGTACATATGTGAATTAACATGTGGTTGGATGGTTAGGAGGATAGTGTTATCCCCTGCTCACGAGAGTTCACTTCCCAGACCTGGCATTGGTGATCGCATTTTTCTTGATTTATTTCAGGCCTTCCGGCGATGTGCGTTCAGTGAGAGGAGACGTTCCTGTTGACTATGAAGGCGTCTGTGGCGACTTCGTCAATCTCAAGATGATGTGCTGGCCCAGTCTCTCGCAGGTGCTCATAGGGGTAGGGCGTCTGTGACGAATTCGTCAATCTCAAGATGATGTGCCGACTCAGTCCCTTCGAGATGCTCATAAGGGCATGATGTACGTGTGTGCGTTCATAGGTCTGAGTGTATGTGTGTATGTATATTGTGTTTAAAAAAGACATATTAGTGCATCTCAGTTTGCCGCGGATAAATGTGAACGATGCAGAAACGTACGTTGTGTCGGGTGGTATGTTTCTTGGTTTTGTGTCATTGCCTTGACGGGATGGGTCATCACTCATGTGTATTGGTTTACGATGTGTGTTCGTGGCGCGGTGTAACGAAATGGTATGAACTATCTTTTCCAATAGAGAACTGTTTTCTGTAATGGATATATATATTTGAACCATTCGGTCCCGCGTTTCATTTCATGATGTATCTACTTTGTCTGATTTAGTGAGATGATGACTATTGTAAACTATAAAGCTACGGCTTTTCAGAGACTGGTATGGCGTTCTTCTGTAAGATGTCATATGTTCTCCTCAATGAACTTGGCTATTGTGTGCACTTGTTCAGGGGTCATGATGGACCTTGTGTAGTTGTGTTTGCTCATGGGAGTGCACATTCCTCACATTATGAGGATTTTCTTAGGTGACGATGCAAAACAGGGTTTTATGTGTCCTTTCGCTCGGTCAATGGAAGTGGTTTGAGTGCTTCTAATCAGTTCTTGTTGTAGGGGTAATTATCTGATTGAACTCGCTTGGTGGAGATGTGACGCACATTACCAGTGTTGAGTTAAGACCTGTTAGATTCAGAGCCCTTTGTTCCCCTAAAAAAAGATTCATAGCCCTTTGAATGTCACTTGGTTGTGGATCCTTGGTGGTATGTGCCTCTAAGGGTCCTTCATATTTGTGGTCACTCAACTCTCCATGCCCAATTTAGCTTACTATTTGAAAGCAAAAGCCTTTCATCAATTCTTTATTTACTTTTTGCACCATGTCAGGCCGATGCAATCATAAAATAGTTCACCTGCAGTGGAGTTACTTTACCTACGCAATAAACTTCATTATAACTATGGTTTTCATTTAAAGTGGTTTAAATGAAGAGACACACTCGCTAAATCGGTCATCGCTTTGTCTGGTACATATTATATGTTGGTCATCCCATGCCTAACTGTACAAGCGTCAAAATTGACAAAATCATGCATCACTTCATCTTGAATGGAGATGACCATGAGATCGCCAGGGATGTCTACTCTCTTGCGAACTAGAAGATCGTGCGCCATTCGAAAGTGATTGGTGACCTAGCATCGATGACCTTCACCGGTTCGGGAGAGCTCTTGGGCTAAGATGGCCATGGCTTTAGTGGACCGACCTGACAGGCCGTGGTGGAATCTCATCCCCCGTGCAATGCAATGGAACCTATTCAGAGTATCCACATCCATCATCATTGGAGATAGTAAAATGTCATTGTTTTGGCATGACAACTGGTCCATAAGCATCCCTCTTTGATATTGTTGCCTGCAACTCTTCGATATTCCGACACGTAAGAGTAAATCAGTCTTCAATGAGTTGCACAAGGACAGTTGGATTCGGCTGGTGAAAAAGTGAAACAGATCACCTCAAGTGCATTCTTTCATTTACTTGGTGTCTGTCATCATGGTGACCTATGACAGTTGAGGCCGATAGCCTGGCTCTGGAGCACCGGTGGGAAATGCTCCTCCAACTCCGCCTATGCGGCCCAATTTAATAAGTTCTTCATGGAAACGACTTGTAAAGCCACGCGAAACCAAAATGTAGATTATTCTTATGACTTATCCTACACACAAAAACACACATGACCATGTGATGTGAGCAAAGCTTGTTGCCGTTCTAGGCCTCCGTTTCAACGGAGCAAACTTGTTTAACCCAAGAGCTTTTAGAAGCCGGGAAGTCGTCGATGTAGACCATATAATGTTGGCGACAACAATCTATGTAGAAAATTGTTGATTCGGAGAAGATAACGCTGGAGAGGGCCTGCATAACGCCCCAAGTCCGGCAAGACAGATTCAGTGAACACAACTCTCACACGCTCTCCGACGAGGTTGAAACTAACTAACCTTCATCGGTCGAAACTGGAACCGGGGGACCAAGATGCACATCAGCGCCATCTTCTTTGCATGACAATGCCACCGAACCTGCAGAAGAAAACAAAAGAACAATCTGGATAAGTAGATCTGGGGACACACCACTATCCACACACCTCCCAACGATTCCAAGAAGCACCATCACAACGAGAACGAGGCCAAGAGGACTTACTTCATGTCGACGGCGGTGCCATCGCCTCGCCAACAACAACTGGGGGACAACATCTAAACTAAAAATCTAACCCTACCAGGCTACCACCATTGGCCTGAAAGAGCAGGTTCCACGCGCCCTACCGTTGCCGAAGCGGCGGACGGAGGGAGAGGGGGTCGTGATCTTGCGGCACCGTCGCCCTAGCTCCTAGGGTTTCACTAGAGAGGGAAGGAGGAGAAAACGCTTCGTTCCCCCTGCCGTGGATTTCGATCGAGTGGATCTCATTGAACCGCCGCATCTTCACTAGCGCGAGAATTATCTATATCGACATAGGCCACGTCGCAGCTGAGGAGTATCTTAAATTTGAGCGAAAGGAAGAACATGTAAGAAGTTCCTTTCTCTGGAAAGTTTTCTGACAAAGAATAATTGATAGCAAGAAGCCCACTCAACTTTGTTTCAGCAAAGGGTAAGCCCATCAAGATTACAGGGCAAAGAGGCCCGGCTACCTACTACGTGCACTGCATGACATGATCCTGAGTTCCTGACTGGAATCAGTGCATATGTTACAGGGTGAGATGGAACCAACGCAATCATAAACAGAGAGATACTCCAATGATCGCATGAGCTACCATCCATAACTCGAACCAAAAGAAATTCTCCAAGAGATGGAGGGAGAAGCCGAAATCTGATGGGAAACAGACACACAGGGTGTCCTTCTGCCAGGTGTTTTTGGCAGCGGCGCAGGAAACGCGAGATCATTGGCGAGAACGTGGCGTCGGACCCACGACAGCACGGCGCTCGGCTAGCCAAGGGACCCCATGGCGCCGCTGGTTGCACTGTGGGTTTGAATTGGCTCTGTGTACTTCTTTTTTGCACGCTTTGCACAGCCAAAAAGAAGAAGTTCTTGTGTTGCTATAACGGCAAGTGGTCGACTTCTTTTTGCCAGCTAGAAACATGGTGTTGCAGCCTTGCAGGTGCGCACGACAAAAGCTAGAGTTCCATCCATCCAGACCATCACAAGTACAACGGAATACTTGTTTTCTTTTTCTTGTATACTCCCTCCATTCCTAAATATAAGCTTTTTTTTAAGACTTTAATGCGGACTATGTATGGAGCAAAATGAGTGAATCTACACTCTAAAATACATCCGTATGTAGTTCGTATTAAAATCTCTAAAAAATCTTATATTTAGAAATAGGAGGAGTATATAAGAGGTACAGTGAAATGTCTAGATAAGCAGATCATGGGAAATGAAAGTCCTTTTTTTCCCCTTCTTGCGGCTAATGGGAAATGGAAGTCTAACTTCGCTTCATGTTACTTATCCAATGCAAGAGGGGGTAAATCTCAGGAAATTCCACTAGAGAGTTTGTCTTGCCTTATCAGCCCCGTTTTGGTTCCCGTGTGATTGCCTTATCACCTCTCATTGCACTAACTATGTAGAAGAAAAGATTATGGCTTGTAAAGACTAACACCAGTGGCGGGAAAACACAATATATGAGTGTTTCGAGGGTGCAAAAGTAAAAAAGAAACACTCAAATCTAAGCCCTCCCCTCAAAGACATATTCAAAATTGGTCCAAGGGTCCTCACCCACTCATACACACATAGTCATAGCTCTGCTAGTGCCGCTAGCCTGGCGCTGCTAGTAGCACAAAGCTCCACGAGCCGAGTCAACAGTGCAAGAGCTGCGAGAAGCGGGAGGGCGATGCTGGTCGGATAGGCCAGCGCAGCAACAACGGTGTCCTTCACTTCAACCTTCATTGTAGTGCTCTGTAGCCACCTCTTGCTCCGTGTTCATAGATGAGTACTCGTCAACTCCTGTATTAATGATGTCGATGAGAAAAGCGGAGGACCTCGTTCATAGAGCTAAGTCTGGCCTTCCACATTGACGGTTACTGTGGCCAATACGATCATTGGCGAACCGATAATATGTCATGTATCACAACATAGTAGGGCGAAGCCACCCGTCGGTGCAACATGTGCGTTCGACCATGGAACGCTTGCCAGTGCAGATGGGTAGTCTAGCTTGTTTTCTGATGTGTCACGGTGTAGCTTCACAAAAATTGCTTGGAGGAGAATGGTGAAACACAAAATAAGAGTGTTTGGGGGCAAAAAGTCTAAACAAAATCGATTTAAGCCTCCCCAAAAATATATTTGCATACTAGTCCAAGGGGGGCATTGCCACCCTCCCCCCCCTTCGATGATGTAACCCCAGCACATAATGGCGGAGCTACACCCCAGGCCTAGGGAGTCTAGGTCGTCGCGCGAGAAGCCTTCGTTGACTATAGTGTTTTTGGTACTGTTGAACAATGTAGATCACTCTAGCAATGAAGCAGGCCCGGGGCTCAGCGCTACCCTGGCTCCACCCCTGCCAGCAGACGGGCCATTGTAGTCGATCCTTGCGGATCAGGTTGAGATGCTTCACATTGAGCTTCACGACTGCCTTGCACGTGTTGAGATTGTTTGGGTGAGAGCGGAGGCTGATCTCGGTAAACTATACGTTGTGCCAGTTGTGTCACTGTTTCTCGAGGTCCATGCAGATGGGAACGGAGCAGGACTCTGTGGAGGTTTCTCCTCTCATGCTACAACATGCCCGTTGCCACTCCTTGTGGTACCTACTGCCTCTGGGAGTGAAGTCATCACCGAGGCCATGGCTCCTATGTTGCAGATTTTGTCTGAGCTGCAAGAGCTATGTGGGAAGCCCACATAACCTCTTTCAATGGTGCTTTCGAAGGAGATGGGATTGCCACCGTCATTTGAGTCCAGCCAGTCAATCGACTCTCCGGACTGTGGAGGTTTGGATGTTGTCGTCACTCACTCGCCCGTTACCATTGGGCAAGTGGTGTCTATGGGTGACGAGGTTGATGAGATGAGTGGGTTGGCACCTAATTCTGAGGCTCTCTTCATGAAAGAGCTTTGCAACTTGCTCCCCAACTTGGAGGCGGCTAGCCCTGGGCCCGGTAAGGCTATTGCGTGCCTCCTGACGGGGACGACTACTACGGGCAATGCCAAGAAAGTGGATAACTCTCTCAGGAGCGAAGGCAAAAAGAGCGGAGCCATAGGGAAGACGTGTGCAGCTGCTTAATGGATGTTCCTCAATCTCTTGGTCCGTCTTCATGGTTTGGCTTGTCACCATGGATTTGATGGTGTTCGTTGTCTACAGAGAAAAAAAATAACTCAATATAGCTTCAAAGTTTTTTTGGTGGTGTCTGTTGTCCGCAGCTGGTTTTAAGTTTTTCTTTTTGAATCTATATTAAGTTTTTTTTCTCTGCAGTTGCTTTTAAGTCTTTTCTTTTGAAGCTATATTGTTTTTTGGGAAACATTTCCCTACGGCAGCCCGACCCTATGTTGCGACGGTCGCGTCACGCAGTCCACTACTTTTGTGGCCCCACACACTGCTCGCTACGCTTACCTTATCCCCTTTCATCTCTCTCGCTACTCATCTCCCTCACGCCTCTCTCTCTTTTTCACAGAGAAAAAGATACCTCCCGTGGATCTCATCCCCTCTCATCGATCTCGCAGTTCCACCAACGAAGATCTGCCACTCCTACCCGTCCCCTACAGAACAAGTTGCAGCCCCTTTTCTCCCTGTGTTTCTCCATCTCCTCGGGCCATCCCCCTCACGAGATTCATGGGCGCTCGCTGCAACCACGGCCTCGTCACCGGCGTTGATGTTGCGTGCTATAACCATGGCGAGGCGGTGCTGTGACCGGCATCGTGGTGCTACAACCGGCCGTGCTGGAACCAACACGCGCTTGTGCTGGAATCGGCTCCGTCGGAGCTGGGACAAGGGGGAGGGGGTGCTGCAACCGCATATGCGCGGAGCTGGGACCGGTGCGTTGAGATGCTACAACCGGCACACGGTCGTGCTACGTTCAGCTTGCGGCGGCAACGCCCACTACTAGCCGACCGCTACATGGTTGTTGACAGCTGCGACCAATGACAACAAATGCTACAACCAGCCACGATGATGTTGTGATCCACGCGGGGGGACGACGTCGCCAGAGGTGCTGGAAGCAGTTAGGTTATTTTTGCTGGAAGCGACGAGGTGGATTGCTACAACCGTGGTCACCAGATGCTATCGTGGCGACTCCCCGATGCTACCACGGGCGGCTCCCGGAATGCTACGTCCGCGACCACCACGTGCTGGAACCGTGGTCACTAGATGCTACAACGGCGCCTCTCGGATGCTGCATCCACAACATCACGTGATGGAATGGTTGCCACCGGGTGCTACCATAACGACTGGCCACAGTGACGGCTTACAACGAAAGCTGCAACTGGCGACCATTTTGATGCGTAGGGCGGACCAGCGAGCACCGGTGTTTCATCCGGGGAGCGGCAACTGCGAGCACGCCACAAATGGGACGGGGTGGGATGTCATGGGGGCCGTGTGCGAGTGATGTGTGTGTGTGGGAGGGGGGGGAGGAAAGGCGATTTTTATTCTTCTTTTTTCTGGATCTGATGGCACATGCGCCTGGATTCAAAGCTTGCGCGGCGAGCAGCCGAAAATTGAGCCGGTCGACTGGGCCTAGCGATTGCCTTTTTTTTTCTTCTCTGTAAGTACAGAACGGGCAAACGCGCGCGTGCTTACCAAGCCAGAAGGACGACGCGTTCAAATTAACGAACCATGCGCGCGACGACGCGTTCCCTCCGGGCGAGAGATTACCGCCCGGCCGCCTCGCCCTCGCATGCACGTGAACGCACGTAGACGCCTCCACATGGCGGCCACTCCCCAAGGTTAGCCCTATAAATGGCGGCCCCCGCCCACCCGTCCTTCCTCAGGCAAAGCAACAAGGACAACCCACAGAGCATCAGCCAGAGCACTTCTTCCTCCCCTCCGTTCTTCTCCGGCTCCGGTGCTCTCGTACGCGCGTTCGTCCGAGACCACCACCTCGACCAAGAAGAGATGGAGATGAAGAAGATCGCCTGCGCCGTCCTTGTCGCCGCCTCCGCCACCGTGGCCCTCGCCGCCGACGCCCCGGCCCCGCCCCCCGGCGCCGCCGCTGGCTCCGCCGCCGCAGCCGTCCCGGCCGTCGGCGCCGTGCTCGGGGCCACCGTGCTCTCCTTCTTCGCCTACTACCTGCAGTAAGCGCGCCCGGCCCGAGTCAAATTCGCTGCGAGGAGGAGAAAGGCAGGAAGAAGAAGATCACTAATTCACTATGTATGGCTCTACGCTACGCTGATTCAAGGCACGCGCGTGCGTTTTGATCGATGCATGCGCGTGTTTTGATTTATATATCTTGGTTTTATTTTGTTTCTCCTCCTTTTGGCGAATCCATTTGCACCGGTCTGATTAATCTGGTGCTTTATCATTATTATTATTCTGTTCTTCCCTTTGAGAGAGGGGTCGATTGATATTGTATTATTGTTTGCCATCTGTTTGGCCTAATTTAAAGATTGGATTCAATCACATCGTGAATTTGTTTGAGTTTAGTGATTTCTACAAGTCTTGATTTTGATCAAGGCAGTTCATTACTTGTCCCAAATGCTTCGCGTGTGTGTATTATGAAATCCGCGGAGCCCACACATTTTTCATGAAAAAACGATTAAATTGAAACCTCACTTTTGTATTCTTTTGACTGTTATACAAATACGCGCAGCTCCGCAGTCTGACATATTGATTATTCAGCATTCTGTGAACTTCATACAAAATCCGCGTCAAAAATCCTGTGAGGAACATGTGGGCCACCACGTTTCTCAACCGAACAATTTAAAGTCCTTTAGGTTCGTGGATTCTTTTACGAATGTTTCTTCATCAATGAGTGATATCGTCATGGACTTATCAAAGGGATTTAAGGTCTACTTGGAACAGATGGAAGGAAAAAAACTGGCGAAATAAAATATCGAGCACTTTTTTCTGCGAAGGAATATCGAGCACATTATAACCTGAGAGGAATTGGGATTCACTGAGTAAAATATACTATGTTCGATGCTTCACACGGGAAAACTACAGATAAATTTCTGGAGGAAAACGACTCTCCAAGAGAGGATCACCTCGGACTCCTACAGAAAACTCTGTAACACAGGCTTGAGCATATGTTTCTTCCGTACAAAAATGCATCAAAGATCAGGTTCCTATTGGTTGATATATTTAGAGCGATTCATTTGTTCCACATTGCAATTTCTTTTCTTTCGAATGGGACATTGGCGTGAAATTTTTGCTTACAATCCTCTAAAATGATGAGGAAAGAGAAGTTCCTCTTTGGAATTCCTTGCCCCGTTCCTAGATTTCAAAGTCCTCCAAATGAGGCGAGGGAATGAAAACCTGCACTTTTGATTCTCCAACTGCACAAACATTGTGAACTGTAGATTCACACGGTATACGATTCGTAAAAAAAAAACCCGTGCCAGTATAAAAGATAAGTGGTGCACACCAATTTTTCTTCAAAAAAATAAAATAAAGAAGAAGAAGATGAGATGCTGTCAGGATCCAGCCACATTATAAAAGAATGAGATACTGTCTGAAGCCGAAGACAAGAAGAAGTATCAGGATACATGGATCCAGAGTCCAGGCCATCTCTACTCTGGCAGATGGGATACTGTCCCGGGCCAAAGACAAGAAGAAACATATCTCCAGATCATCTCCACTGGTTAGTGATTATTTGTGCGCGATCTTTCTTATGTGGGTGCACGCACCATGTGACTGAGGATTGGCCACAGGAATTATCTATGGAACTCGCTTTAAGAGAACAGCTGAAGGCTACCATGTAAAACCAACGAGATTCAGAAATAAATATAGTATACATGCTAATTCAGTCTCAGGTCTACCATGATGTGATTTACCAGCTGGAATAGAACCGGAACCACTGATAACCAACACACTATGTAACCATGATGTGATTAACCTAAATGTGGGATCTAGCTAGGATTCATAGACTAGGCTCATCTACATCTTGAGCAAATATAGCAGATCAGATGAAGGCTCGGCAAAAGAGATACAGTACAATTCATGGACTCAGCCACCACCGCCTGGAATCTACTAGACAGTAGTAACCTGCCTTTTTTAGATAAGAGAATCATCTTACTGGCCTTTACATAAGGCCATGTTTGGATTGTTGTTTTTCTTTTGAAATACCCCTGTAAAAATACACTTCTCCGTCCGTCGTTTCGATTCCGGCCAGAAATCGCTCCTAGCCCGGTAAGTTACACCTGTAAACTAAATACATTCCCATATTGAATACACCGATGCCAAGCGCGGCCTAAGGTAAAATGCACTCAGCCAAATTTTATTCAAGCAGTGTCCAAGGCATGCCTTACAAGGTCAAGAATATGATAAGATAACATGAAAAATATGATAACCAGTAATATGAGCATTTCCCCATCCCAATGCAAGAAGAAAATGGCAGTGCTTCCATATGCTTGATCCTAAGCTCAACTGGCATCGCAACAAACTAGAGCCCAAGGGTTACATGGGTTGCTGATAACTCGGGGTTCTGGTTCAATGGTTTCCAGAAGCGCCCTGACAAAATGAAAGATTAAATAATAACATCCCAAAACTATGTGGGCTTGGAAGCTGAAGGTGAGTGATGTGCAGCCTCCGTTTATTCCAAATGCCTATTTATAATGACGGTTTCTCAAAACAAAAAAAAGCCTATTTATAATGACGGAAAGAGCAGCGGCAATGAAGATGCTTGTCTAACTGCTAAGAGCGGAGCTAATTTGGCTAGGCCTTCTGGAATCTGTCAAGTCCTATACTCCTATCTATTGATGGCAATAATGCCAGCGAATATTTATCTTTCCAAAGGCACAGATTATTACATGATTACAACAACATTGCAGCCCAGAACATAAATAACAGGGGATGCCTGATGTGTCTTGTCTACAAAACATTGCCACTTGGACCTAAACTACACTACAACTTAAACAGAGGGCAACATAGTGTATGTATACATAGACTTTCAGACGTATCTCCATCCTTCATCAGCTTTATTTTCCCAAAGATATTGTTTATAATGGCTTGTCATACATTTAGCAGTTTTTTTCTAATATTTCTTTAGATATTAGAGCACATATCTGATTTACATCTTAACTTCTCAGGTAGTCAGGTACCAACAGGTCTGTAAAATATATTTTTATCAAACTGTAGCCGAGTCAATATCTTTACTCAGGCATCTATAGTCTATACTGTGTTCTTTGCGTCTATTTGAACTATAGCTCTTCAAGGCCAAAAAGAAATGACACTCTTCAGAAGTATTAACAAATACACAGTTTAATGATAAAATGATAACCTTTAGGTTAGACTGTGACGTATTATTGAAGCACATAAGCTAAACCTGCCTCATAATGCATCAGGTCAAGACTGGGGAATGGGAAGCCTGAACTCTGGACTGTACTTATTAGGAGATACTAAAAACAACTAAAGCTGCAAAAATTAAATCCCACTACAGGTCAAGAACCAACACTTAATCATTGATTTCAGCAAAGTTTCATGCTGTGGACAGGCAAGAATAATCAACAACTTATCAATCAATTCAAGCTGTTCCACCTACAATAGCGCTTATAGGGAACATTAGGAATAAGTCAAGCCCTGCATTTCATTGCCCAGGTCATAGTGGACAAGACAGGAACTTTACAGTTCATCTCTAATAACCACCTCATAAACAACAAAGATCAATTCAGTGTAGTGTGGCTGGATCTAACCCACGAAATTATTAAAATTCCCCAACAGACCTTGTCACTAAGGGCATGCAGTAAGGCAAGCTAAACCTAAAGAAGTAAGATATATGGTCCAAGCTGACCTATCTAAGTTTTCTGAAAATTTACTTGTCAACGAGGAAGGCAAAACAAATTGTACTATCCTTGGAAACAGAGTAAATATGACAAAAGTGAAAACAACAAGAAAAATGTGGTACAGCTAGAAACGAATGTAGATTGTCATGTAACTACTAGTACAGAGACACTGAGAAATATGTATACTTAATATATATTTGGGCATGCCATTATCCAAAAACATCTCCAATTTCACCACCTTTTATCGATGCACTATTATTCCCAAATTCCTTGAGATCTTATAAAACCTCCCTCGACATCTCACAAACCACACTTAACCGGTTAATTTTCAAAACTGAGCTTTGAAGTTTAAATTGAACTCTGAAGGCATGATTTTTCAGATGGCGCGAACCGCGAAGCCATAACTAGACAAGCAACTTGGAAGTACACTGCACCTAACATACCCCAGCATAAAGAAATAACTGTTTGATGTCAGATGATTTTATCCAAGTTGCCATATCATGAAGATCCCAAAACTTAGTTTAGCAATACGAGAGCAACTCAGTAGGCAACTGGAATCTAAGATGCAGGTATAATCATTCATAAACAAGTTATCAACTGAGAAATGGAGCTGGTTCATCATACAAGATAATAATTTTCAGCAACTGGTTGATCCATCTAACAGAAGACAAATATCACTGTAATAGCAACAGTTTGAACGGCCACTAGAAAGATTCCTTTGGTACCCGTGTAATACCATACAGATACCAAAACTAAGCACACTTCAACATCCAAAAGCACCAATTCAGAGTTCCAAGGTCTAATCTCATATCTCATTTCAGTCTTACTCCTCGAATACTGACACTAATCATCCTTCCTGAGCAGAGCCTAGCACAAGCTTACCGCATCAAGATCGTAGCTACCGATCCGACCGACACTCCGAGGGCGCAAGAGATGGCGACCACCCGCGTCCGTAGCATCATGAGGTTAACGTTCTTCGAGGCCTGAAGGCAAAGCGTGAGCACCTGAAGCCTCCCGTTAGCCTCCATCTTCTGGAAGAAGGCGACGGGCTTGATGACACGGCGAAGCACCAGTGCGGCCGTGAAGGGGAACGCGAACGCCGCCACGCCCTGCACCAACGCGGCCGACTCGACCCCGACCGGCGCGGCCCCGGAGGCGATCCACGCTCCTGCGGCGAGGTGCGTACCGCCGAGGATCGCGAGGGAGGCGCTGAGGCGCTGCGCGGCGCGGCGGAGGGCGTCGAGCTCCGCCCGCGCCTCGCCGGCGAGCGGCGACATGTCGCGCTCCACCGTGGGGCCCTCGATCTCCTGGTGCTTCATCGACTCCAGGGGAGTGGGTTCGGGAGCGGGAGCGGGGGCGGCGTCGGGGTTGGAGGTGGTGTTTGGGCTCGTGGAGAAGCGGCGGTGGGGGTCGAGGAGGAGGAGGGGGTTTCGCGCATAGGCGTGGGGATTTGAGAAGCTCGTGCCGGGAAAGAGCTTGGCGGTGGCGGTGGCGGTCGAGGGGCTCAGGAGGCGGCGGGTGAGGTGGGAGATCGCCATCGGAGCGTGGGAAGAGAGACGCTGTGCTGCGACGGCGCGGTGGGCGGTGGCGGCTAGAGCATCTCTAGTGGTGTCTATGTGGTAGTCTAAACCAAATATAGACTACCGGAGGTCAAAAAACGTCTCCAGTGGCTTGTCTATGTGGTAGTCTAAATTTTACATAACCACCAAAATAGCTACCGGTTGTCCACATTTGGACAACCGAGCCACAACCGAGCCACGACGAGGGAGGGCGCGAGCGGGCTCGATGCGCCGCTTGCCGGTGGGGGACGCCTCCGCTGGCTCTGGCGTATGGGCAGCAGTGGCCGGATCCGCCGCACTCGCCTCGCCAGTCAAGCTGCTCTACGCCAAGTACCTGGGCGCCCTGGAGCGCTGGATCCAGCGGCTCCCGGAGGCGCAACCACCGCCGGCCGAGGAGCTGCTCTGCAGTGCCAATGGAGTTGAGATGGAGTAGCCGTCCATGGACTGCAATGGGAGGGGCCTGAAGAGGAAGAGGGAGGACATGGCTGGGATGCTGGATTGGGTGAGGGGGCTCGCCGAGACTGTCGCCAAGGAGGGCGCCATCGCTGCCGGGTTGGCGGATGAATACTTCCCGGTGGCATTGGCGGCGCGGGAGGCGGTGGCCAGGAAGAGGGTTCGCCGCGCAAGCGTGACCAACGGCGCGCTCTTGCAGGTGATTCCGACGCCTTTGATAAACTTGTTACTGAAATAGAGCCGTTGGAAATATAGACTACCAAATTTAGACAATCCGCTGGAAAACAGAGGTTGTCTAAATTCAAAAAAATTTAGACCATTGTCTATATGAAGATATAGACTACCAAATTTAGACAAGCCACTAGAGATGCTCTTGAAGACTTCGAAGGCCTGCTCGGGGAATTCTCACCCTTTTTTCCTGTCAAGGGCAAAAGCGTAAATAGCCCGCTTTCCTTGATGACATGGCAATTTTCACCTAGCACCCTTCTTGATTATTTTTAGAACGAATGCTCACGACGAGCTTGGCTTTAAATTGACAAAGCTATCATCCGGACAGGATTACAACAACCAACAACTTATAAAGAGAACTAACAATGATAGCTCACAAAAGGTATAAAAACAAGACCCCAAACACTAAGGCGACTGCAACAAGCAAATACATGAATATGAAAAAAAAATGTTCATGCTTGATGCCTTCATCCACTTTGTTTAATGAACCAAGAGCATCGCTAGGGCCACAACCATCATCTGGATTCCCGCTTTAACGTCTTCACATGCATGCTAGAATCATCCATGATGACGAAAGACAATGCATAAGAACCAATGAAGATCGATGTCTCAAAAGCAGCGTCTCTACGGAGAGGACGACACCAAAGCGATGTCGTTACCCAGCCCAAAAGGGTATGGGTTTTCACCCAGGGGCACAACACCAAAGTGCCGTCGTTACCGCCGTCGTATCTAGTGCATCCGGGATAGGTCGTGCATTCGTATATCCGTAGACTCCTTAGCCAGGCGATCAACATCTGACGCATGGGATGAAAAGCAACACAATTTTGCAGAAACACGCCCGCCGCCGTGATGGAGTGATATTTTTACACTCATTTCAACCTTGTTTAAACTAAGATATTTCATTAAAAGAGAGATATTCACTCCGATATTGCCACTTATGACTAATGAATGCATAGGATTCCACAAATCTTCTCTCTGATTCCACAGAAAATGGGCTAAAAAGGGAAGAAATCACGTGGGAGAAAGGAAATGAAGGAAAATGGAGAAGAAACAAGTCACCAGGAGGCGCCAGAAGGCAACCAGGGCCAAAGACGGCGTTCCATGCGCCCGCACGCGCTCACATGAGCGGTCGTTTGGCGTGGAAACCGAGGCAAGTCGTCCACCTGAACAACTTTTATAAAGGGGACTCAGTCGAAATGTCAACAGAACGAGCATGGGGAGAGCGTCGAGCACAGCCAGAACCTCTTCATCATCATCTTCATCCACAAACCCTAGTCGCCGCCATTTTCATCTCCATAGCCATCTCCACCACCATAGTGCTCTCTCATCTAGTTCATACTTGTAATCGTGCATCGCACAAGGCATCCATTGTAAGACATATTGCAATCAATCAATCCCAAGATGTGTTCTTCAATGTTTTCTTCTCGCGATCTGATCTCCATGTGTGAGTAGATCGGTAAGGTATGGGGTGAGGCATGAGCCTTGCAACCCCAGGTATTTGGTGAAGGGATCAATGGAAGTCTTTGACACAATGTCTCGTATGTGTGAAATAAAATTGTTTCATGAAGTGTCTCTTGTCTTGTCCGCGATCTTCATCCCTGCAGGTACCCAGGATCATGGAGATTGAGCACCGGTGAGGCTAGGAGCAAGGGGACCGTGAAGTGTTATACCGAACACCGGTGACAGTAAGGTTTAGTAGGGTAATGATCATAACCTTGGGGATTCATGAGGTGTAGTCATTAAACGCCCAAAGCTTTTGTCTGATATTATTATCTTAATTATCGGGGCAACCCCGCGAGACGGATAGGGCCTTTGGTAGGACAACTGATTCTTGGTGCAGGACTCGTGCCGGTCAAGATGTTATTTGGACACATCCCACACTCCGATACGAAGCAAGCACCTCTTGATGGGTGACTTCCCGAGCACAAACTCATATCATTTTTTATCCCAACACCAATACATGGTTGTAAGCATTAAGACCTCATCCCCGTACCTTCTTTTTATTATAAGTGTTTGAATCATAATTTGCTTGCTGATCCGGTCAAAAGCTGGATTTGACACTTTGGCAAAAGCTTGCTAGAGACCATTGCTTCAAGGGAATCTTCCTCTCGTGGGTTCGATACCCAAGGTCACCTCTGGGGAAATAGGTGCGGGATACCCTTTCTTGTTCCAATACCAGATCAATAAAAAGGAGATATCAAGCCCTTTTTCTGGCGCCGATGCCCGGGAGGAGTTTAGTATTCCTAGTCTTTGTGTTTAGAGTTTTTGTTAAAGTTAATTTTCAGTTTTTGTTTTTACTTTTCAGTTTAAGTTTAATTTTGTTGCAAGTCTTTTAGTTGAAAATACCAAAAAGTTACTATGGCTCGTAATCTTGGGAGTTTTGCTACTCCTAGCAACAATTTCATGCGTGAACCAATTGCACAACCTGATGTTGCAGCTGCAGAATATGAGATCAAACCGAACCTAGTTTTCATGGTTCAACTGGACCAATTTGGAGGCTCTGCTTCTGAAGATGTAGGTTGATACATCTCCAACGTATCTATAATTTTTGATTGTTCCATGCTGTTATATTATCAATCTTGGATGTTTTATATACATTTACAAGCAATTATATATCACTTTTTGGGACTAACCTATTAACTTAGTGCCCAGTGCCAGTTGCTGTTTTCTGCCTGTTTTTGGTTTTACAGAATATCAATACCAAACGAAGTGCAAATGCCACGAAACTTTTTGGAGATTTTTTTCTGGACATAACCAACACTAGAAGCTTCGGGAGAAGGCCAGAAGCCCCAAGAGGTGGCCACGAGCCACCAGGGCGTGCCTGAGGGGGGGGCAGGCGCGCCCTGGTGCCTCGTGGGCCCACCTCAGCCTCTTTTGACCTAATTCCACCACCATAAATTCCCAAAAATCAGGAAACCAACAGGAGAGTCCACGAAATACTTTTTCCACCACCGCAAGCTTCTGTTCTCAAGAGATCCTATCTGGGGGCCTTTTCCGGCACTCCACCGGAGGGGGAATCGATCACGGAGGGGCTCTACATCAACCTTGCTGCCCTTCCGATGATGCGTGAGTAGTTTACCACAGACCTTCGGGTCCATAGTTAGTAGCTAGATGGCCTCTTCTCTCTTTTTGATCTTCAATACAATGTTCTCCTCGATGTTCTTGGAGTTCTATCCGATGTAATCACTTTTTGCGGTGTGTTTGTTAGGATCCGATGAATTGTGAGTTTATGATCAGATTATCCATGAATATTATTTGAGTCTTCTCTGATCTCTTTTATGCATGATTATTATAGCTTCGTATTTCTTCTCCGATCTATTGATTTGGTTTGGCCAACTAGATTGATTTATCTTGCCATGGGAAGAGGTGCTTTGTAATGGGTTCGATCTTGCGGTGCTCAATCCCAGTGACAGAAAGGGACATGACACGTATGTATCATTGCTATTAAGGGTAAAAAGATGGGGTTTATTCATGCGTGAGTTTACTTTGTCTACATCATGTCATCTTGCTTAAGGCGTTACTCTGTTCTTTATAAACTTAATACTCTAGATGCATGCTGGATAGCGGTCGATGGGTGGAGTAATAGTAGTAGATGCAGGCAGGAGTCGGTCTACTTGTCTCGGAAGTGATGCCTATATACATGATCATTGCCTTGGATATCGGCATGATTATTTGCTTTTCTATCAATTGCCCAACAGTAATTTGTCTACCCACCGTATGCTATTTTTTTGAGAGAAGCCTCTAGTGAAAACTATGGCCCCCGGGTCTATCTAAATCATATATTAAAAACCCTAAACATACTTTGCTGCACTTTTTCTTTCTTTATTTTATTTTGTATTTTTGTTTAATCTATCTATCTATCACCATACAATTTAATCTTGCAATTGACCGCCGAGGGATTGACAACCCCTCGTTTGCATTGGGTGCAAGGATTTGTTGTTTGTGTGCAGGTACTGCTAACGAGGTGTTGCGTGGTTCTCCTACTGGATTGATAACCATGGTTTCATAACTGAGGGAAATACTTACCTCTACTGTGCTGCATCATCCCTTCCTCTTCGGGGAAAATACCAACGCAAGCTACAAGTAGCACAGGTATGTATTTACATAATTTTACTGAATTGTGCAACATGACACGCATAAAGGATTATGACCCAGATGCTCTTAAACTTCGCTTATTTCCTTTCTCTTTGAGAGGAAAAGCTAAGGAATGGCTTTTAGCTTTGCCTAAAGGCAGTATTACTTCTTGAGCTGCTTGTTGCAGTAAATTTTTATCTAAGTTTTGTCCACCTGCAAAAATTATGCCATTACGTTCTCAGATTACAAGTTTCAAGCAAGAAGAACGTGAGCCACTAGCGCTTGCGTGGGATAGAATGAAAGAAGCTATAAGAAACTGCCCCAATCATGGAATGGAGGAGTCGTTAATCCTTCATATGTTTTATAATGGCTTGAATCATATGTCAAAAACTATGCTTGATACAGCTACAGGAGGAACAATCATGGGAAAGCCCATAGAAGACGTCAAGAAGATACTAGATGATATGCAAGAGAATCATGCCCAATGGCATGTTGAGAGAACCACCACCAAGAAGGTGAATGTCATAGAAGAAAATAGCTCAGAGTTGACAACCAAGCTAGAAGAACTTATCTCTTTGATGAAAGGTAAAGAAGAGGTAAATGTCAATGCCATCACTAAGGAAGATACCAGTGATGTAAATTTTATTGCTCGTAATAGTTATAATCCTAATTGGAAAAATAATGGTTATGCTCCTAAACTTCCTTATCCTAATAATGGAGGAGCATCCAATAATTTTAATGGAGCTAATGGTAGCAACAGAAATACTCTTGAAGAAACTCTTAAAAGTTTTATTGCTAGCCAGACTGAGCAGAATGAAAACTTCAAGAATATCTTGAAGAATCATGATAACTTACTCGGTCAATTGACCGGTAAGGTTGTTGGACTAACAAACGATGTGCAGATACTTGAAGCCAGATCCAAGAATATGGAGGCACAAGTGGCAAAGATAGCAGAGAGCCAAACCTTGATTTTGGCCAAGTTTGCTGGTAAACCGGAGCCTAACCCGGTTGAAGAAGTAAAAATGGTGAGAAGCAATGAAGAGAAAGCTGAGGTACTTGACACAAGTCATGTGCCAGAATACAACTATACCGTTGCAGATTTTGTAAAGATGATATCCATGAAGTATCCACTACCGGAGGTAACTAACGATGAGGCATATAATGTCTTTGTTAAACAAGTTGCAGCCAAGGTACGTGAATTTGATGATGAAAGAAAAAAGTTATTCAGTAAGTTACCAGCTAAGCAAGAAGATACTTTTGAACCTACTATAGAGATTGAGATAGGACTTAATAAGTTCAGTGCTTTATGTGATCTAGGGGCAAGTGTTTCCACTATTCCCAAATCTGTTTATGATAGTCTCAATCTTGGTCCTTATGCTAATACTGAGATTATATTGAATATGGCTAACTCTACTTTTACTCAGGCAGTAGGCATTAAGCATGGAGTTATAGTTCAAATAAATGATTGCCCTGTCATGATTGATCTTGTTATAGTAGATATGCCTGAAGATCCAATTGCTCCTATAATTCTCAGTAGACCCTTTCTAAGGACTATCAAAGCTGTGATAAATGTGTTTGAGGGAAATGTTCGTTTTGATTTACCATTTAAAGATCCCTTTATAAGGCATTTCCCCAGGAAAAGAAATTGAAGACCTACACAGAAGGTGGCATCATTTTGAATGCCAGAAGCTATGGTCTCGGTGTTCTAGCACCACCTTGATCACCACTACGGTCGAGCTATCCGACCGAAAACAAGCACTTCGTGAGAGGCAACCCATGTGAATAAAGTAGACAAGTAAGTTTTTATTTTTGTTCTTAATAAAAGAGTGATTGAAGTTCCGTATGAAGAAGTAAGTTTGGAAGAGTCATTCTAATGAAGGCCTAGCCTTGTGCAAGATGATTTATAAGTTAGATTGATATTTGAATGCCTGGAAATATGTGTATGTACTGTCTTGGAACTAACCCCGCAGGAGAGCAAAGAAAAAGAAAAGTCTTGCAAGAGACAGATCAAAAGACGGCGTTCAAAATGACTGCTAGCGGCCGTATGAGCGGTCGCATGACCTGCTGGAGGTTCCAGCGCAAAACAACCAGAGACAGCAGGAGAGAAGACGGTGTTCCAAACGGGCGCGTGCGCCCGTTCGAGCGGTCATTTGACTCTTTCGCAGAAAACGAAGAAAATTATAGAGTGTTTGACGGCGTTCCAAACGGGCGCATGCGCCCGTTCGAGCGGTCATTTGACATCTTCGACCAGAAGCACAAATAGAACAGAATGAAAGACGACGTTCAAAACAGATGCAAGCATCTGCTTCAGCGGTCGTTTCATCTGCACGCTGATACGCCTCCAACGTATCTATAATTTTTTATTGTTCCATGCTATTATATTATCAATCTTGGATGTTTTTATATACATTTACATCAATTATATATCATTTTTTTGGGACTAACCTATTGATGACCCACAAGTATAGGGGATCAATCGTAGTCCATTCGATAAGTAAGAGTGTCGAACCCAACGAGGAGCAGAAGGAAATGACAAGCGGTTTTCAGCAAGGTATTTTCTGCAAGCACTGAAATTATCAGTAACGAGTAGTTTGATAGCAAGATAATTTGTAACAAGTGACAAGTAGCAATAGTAACAAAGAGTGCAGCAAGGTGGCCCAATCCTTTTTATAGCAAAGGACAAGCCGGAACGATCTCTTATAGTAAGCAAAGCGTTCTCGAGGACACATGGGAATTTCATCTAGTCACTTTCATCATGTTTGTTTGATTCGCGTTCGCTACTTTGATAATTTGATATGTGGGTGGACCGGTGCTTGGGTGCTGTTCTTACTTGAACAAGCCTCCCACTTATGATTACCCCCTCTCGCAAGCATCTGCAACTACGAAAGAAGAATTAAGATAACTCTAACCATACCATTAAACATATGGATCCAAATCAGGCCCTTACGGAATAGCGCATATACTAGGGTTTAAGCTTCTGTCACTCTAGCAACCCATCATCTAATTACTACTCCACAATGCATTCCCTTAGGCCCAAAGATGGTGAAGTGTCATGTAGTCGACGTTCACACGACACCACTAAGGGAATCAACAACATACATATCATCAAAATATCGAACGAATACCAAATTCACATGATTACTTATGACAAGACTTCTACCATGTCCTCAAGAACAAAAGTAACTACTCACAAATCATATTCATGCCCAAGATCAGAGAGGTGCTGAATAGCATAATAGATCTGAACATATAATCTTCCACCAAATAAACCAACTAGCATCAACTACAAGATGTAATCAACACTACTAGCAACCCACAGGTACCAATTTGAGGTTTTGAGACAAAGATTGAATACAAGAGATGAACTAGGGTTTGAGATGAGATGGTGCTGGTGAAGATGTTGATGAAGATTAGTCTTCCCACGATGTCGGTGTACTAAAGTATGGGTCTTTTTAGTACCCCTTACTTGTGCACGGGCAGTTGTAGCCGTACCGCGGCAAGCCTTGCCGGGGAATAGCTAGGAGTAATCACGAGACTAAGATGCCAAGGAGACATTCAAGTCAACGACCAGACAGAAGACCAAAGGGTTGCGGAGGCCCGGCAAGACCCTTGCCGGCAAGGCCTCGCGCCCGGCAAGACCCTTGCCGGCAAGGCCTCGCGCCCGGCAGGACCCGGTCCCGGCATGCCCCGGGCCCGGCAAGGATTCGGTCCCGGCAAGGCTCTGCACAGTGCAGCGCTATCGCTCCAGTGCAGCGGCCAGCCTTGTCGTTTAGGGCTTGTCCTCATGGTGACGTGGCGTAATGCTGGCCACGAGATGCTTAAGCGGTGCTGATGGGATGGCTGCTTTTGCCCATCCCCTGTAAAGCTTTTCCAAGCCCGAGACGCTAAGGGACATCTCGACGGACACCTCACGGTGCATTTAATGAGTTTGTCCTAAACCGTCAGGGTTAGGTATGATAACACTGTGGTAACACTGTAGCTACTTTCCACCTCATGCCTTATCTCGTACGCCACTGTGGTAGCCCCTTTGACTTATATAAAAGGAGGCCCGAGGCGTACAGAAAGGGTTTTTTTTCGGAGGTCCATTCTACATGCGTAGCTACTGAATACTGTAGCTCCCAGAACTTGGCCAAGGACATCCACAATAATACAATCAAAGCAGGAGTAGGGTTTTACGCATCCGTGCGGCCCGAACCTGGGTAAATCCCCGTGTGCTGTTTGTTAGTTCTGCTCTTTGTGCAATCCTCTCCCCTTGCCGAACCGTAAAGGGATCCGCTCGATAGCGATCCCATAGGTGTTCGTTTCCCACGACATCTTTGGCGCGCCAGGTAGGGGGATCGAGGTTGTGCGAACCTGATCTAGCGATCAGCGCGTCAGATCTTCGATCATCTTCACCACCATGGCTCCCAAGAAGAAGGGTTTCACGGCGGTTGGTCCATCCGCATCCGTCGTGCCTGATGCTGCGCGCGCAGGCGACGGGGTAGACGCGGGTGGAGGAGGTGGAGGCTCCGAACTTCCACGGCGTTCCGGCGATCCGATCCGGACGAGCAACAGGTCCAAGGATGGAGCTGCGCAACCTGCGGGTGGTGCAGCGACTTCCAAGGATGGAGCGGCGCCTTCCAGGACGAATACGTCGGCGCACGCACCGCGACCTTCTCAGGACGCGCGTGACGTGCGGCCTCAAGACGTTGGTGGTTCTAGGCGTCCGCATGGGAAGACCCCTGCGCATCACTCCCAGGGTGCGCAGGGCCAAGATCCACGCCAGCGCGCTGGTGGAAGCCGCGCGTGGGTGCAGAGTCGTGATGGTGCTCCTTCTAACCCTGTTAGGAGTTTGAGCACCTCACGTTCTTCGCACCTGTCGCCGCCGCCTACGCCAGCAGAGGCGTTGGCGCGAGCTCAGCTGCTCCTAGACTTCCCTCCCGCCGCGGAGAAGCTAGACGAGTGGCGAGCCGCTATCCAGAGCCTTATCGGCCTAGCCAACAATGACGTACCGCAGCAGGGTGAACCCTCGTGGCTGCAGTCGTCTAGGCTGGTGCGTGGCGATGGAGAGAAGACCGGAGCTGGAACGACTACGTTGCGTTCCCCTCCACTGCATCAAGAGCGGTCGTTAACTCGACGGACCAGTGCCCGTGAGGATGGTTCCACGGCGTCATCTGATCCGCGGGTTCGCCGAGATCAACGTCACGTTCTTCGGGAACGGAAGAAGGAGGACGCTCGAACCACCATCGAGCGCCGAAGGGAAGCACGTCGCCAGTCTGACAAACGCATTGGGACTGCTGTTGACGAGCCCGCGCCAGGGTACCCTGGCTGCCTACCCTACGAGGTGGGTTGTCCAGCGTTTACTCGTGAGCTGTGGCAAGTCCAGTGGCCTAGCTCCCGCTCCTTCAAGCCGGAAGTACCGGAGAAGTACGACGGCAAGACCCATCCGTCCGAGTTCTTGAGCATCTACACCATCGCGGTGCAGGCTGCCGGGGCTCGTGACGATAAGGTACTGGCCAACTACTTTCCGTTGGTGCTGAAGCCCAACGTGAGATCGTGGTTGATGCACCTGCCCGAGAATTCCATCTCTTCTTGGGCCGACCTGTGCCATCAGTTTGTTGGCGCCTTCACCGGCGGCCATCAAGCTCCTGGCCAGGAGAGTGATCTGCACATCATTCCCCAGAAGGAGGGCGAAACTTTGCGCAAGTATATCCAGAGGTTCAGCCGCATCCAGCACAACATTCCTGACGTTCATCCCGCCGCCGTCATCAACGCCTTTCATCAGAATGTGCGCAATCATAAGATGCGGGAGGAGCTGGCGATGAACAAAGTCAGGGATGTCGCCGAGCTCTACGCTTTGGCCGATAAATGTGCTCGGGCAGAAGAAGGAAGGAGGCTCCCCGGCGAGAACGCTGGCGCTGGAGTCGACTCCGATAGCGAAGACACTCCTGCCCCGGCAAAGAAGGGGTGGCGGAAGAACAAGAAGCGCAAGGGCAAGGCCGTGCTTGCCGTTGAAGGTTCCGGCAACACCGGCACCGCCAAGAAGTCCAAGACCGACGACCCCAGCAAGGAGGTTGCCGGGTGTGCGGCGTGTCAGGCCTTGGCGGCTGCCGACAAGCCAGAAGGATCCGGCAAGCAGTACTGCAAGATCCACCGCACCAAGGGTCATGATCTCCAAGACTGCCGGCAAGTTGAGGAGCTTGCCGAGAAGCAGCGCGCCGAGTACGAAAGGCGCGATAAGGAGAGAGCCCAAGATGGTGCTGGAGGGTCTGGCAGGAAGCGCGGTCGAGGAGGTCGCCGCGGCAAGCCCAGGCAGCAGCAAGAGAAGCCTGCCCGGGGCCGCGCCAAAGAGCAAGGAGATGATGATGGTGATGCAGAGGGCGACGAGTCCAGCGAACACAAGTTCCAGAAGGCTACAGAGGCCATGTGCGTCGACGGGGGCGCTTCGTTGCATTTCTCTCACCGCCAACTCAAGCGGTGGGCACGTGAGATTAATGCGGCAGAACCCTCTATTGATGCACAGAAGCCACTGAAATGGTCCCACACGCCTATCATTTTTGACGCCGAGGATCACCCTGATCGCACAACTGCGGTCGGGTGTTTGCCGTTGTTGGTTTCACCAACGATCCGCAACCTCCAGGTGACGAAAATGTTAGTGGACGGTGGGGCCGGCCTGAACTTGATCTCGCCAGACGTCATCAAGAGGCTGCAAATTCCTGACGAGGACCTTGAGAAGACAGGTTCTTTCCAAGGGGTCAATCCGGGAAGGAACCAGCCGAAAGGCAAGATCACGCTGCCGGTAACTTTCGGCAGCGAGCTGAACTTCAGGACGGAGAAGGTTGTCTTCGACGTCGCCAAGATTCCGTTGCCATATAATGGAATCCTCGGCCGCCCAGCGCTGGCTAAGTTCATGGCGGCCTCGCACTACGCCTACAACGTCTTGAAGATGCCCGGTCCAATGAGCGTCATCACTATCCACTCCGACAAGAAAGACGCGCTCATTTGCACCGACAAGCTTTACCGGGAAGCAGTTGCAGCGTCCGCCGCCAAGGCGCATGCTCCTGCCGCTCAAGATCCCGGCAAGAAGAAGAAGCCCGGCAAGACCTCTGGTACAAACTCCGGCAAGCGCGCCTCTCCGGAGTGCTGCGCTACCGTCGAGGGTGCACCAGAGAGCTCTGCTGGCCAGACCAAGAAATCCAAGGCTGCTCCGCCTGAGACCAAGAAGGTGCCCGCCAAGAAGGACGGGACGGGGGGAACTTTCACCATAAGTTCCACCCTTGACGACAAATAGGAAAGCGCGCTCGTTGCCTTCCTGCGGGCGAATGTCGATGTGTTTGCATGGCAACCATCTGACATCCCCGGTGTTCCCAGGGAGGTAATTGAGCACCACCTAGCTGTCTGTCCTCACGCGCGGCCCGTCAAGCAGAAGGTGCGGAAGCAAGCTTTGGAGCGGCAAGAATTTATTGCAGAAGAGATTAAGAAGCTTGAGGCGGCAGGCCTGGTTAGAGGAGTCCTCCATCCTACATGGTTGGCCAATCCAGTTGTTGTGCGCAAGGCGAACGGTAAATGGAGGCTATGTATTGACTTTACAGATATCAATAAAGCCTGTCCGAAAGATCCCTTTCCCTTGCCGCGCATCGACCAGATTGTGGATTCCACTGCCGGCTGCGATTTGCTGTCATTTCTTGACGCATACTCAGGCTACCACCAGATCTTCATGGCGAAGGAAGACGAAGAGAAGACCGCATTTATCACCCCGTGTGGCACATATTGCTTCTTGCGTATGCCTTTCGGGTTGAAAAGTGCTGGGTCGACCTTCGCAAGAGCTGTCCAGACTGGTTTCGGGGCCCAGCTACATAGAAATATGGAAGCTTACATGGATGACATAGTGATCAAAACCAAGCACAAGGCAACGCTCATTCAAGATCTGGAGGAGACATTTGCAAATCTGCGCAGGATCAACCTGAAGCTCAATCCCGAGAAGTGCGTGTTTGGCGTCCCATCCGGCAAGCTTCTCGGGTTCTTCGTATCTCAGCGTGGAATTGAAGCCAATCCCGACAAGATCAAGGCAATTGAGCAGATTGAAGCGCCAAGACGAGTTAAGGATGTGCGCCGCCTTGCCGGCTGCGTCGCTGCTTTGAGTAGGTTCATCACAAAGTCTGCTGAGCGCGCCCTGCCGTTTTTCAAAATTTTGAAGAAAGCAGGTCCAATAGAATGGACTCCAGAAGCGGAGGCAGCGCTGCAGGATTTGAAGAAGTACCTCTCCTCTCCGCCAGTACTATTCGCGCCTAGACCACAAGAGCCGTTGCTGCTATATCTGGCGGCAACGAATCAAGTGGTTAGTGCTGCGCTGGTGGCAGAGAGAAAAGCAGAGGAGGATGCAGCAGCAACGGCAGGCCCGCCAAGTGACTTGCCGGGGCCGGCCCCGGCAGAGTCTGGTGCCGACAAGGAAAGATCCGCGCAGTCAAGTCAAGCAGTGCAGAAGAAGAAGATGGTGCAGCGCCCAGTCTATTTCGTCAGCTCCCTATTGCAGGGGGCTAGGTCGAGATATTTTGGTGTGCAGAAGTTGCTCTTCGGCCTTCTCATGGCCTCCAGGAAGCTGCGCCATTACTTCCAAGCACATGACGTCACCGTCGTCACTCGCTTTCCGCTGCAACGGATTCTCTGGAACCCAGAAGCAACCGGCAGGATCGTGGAGTGGGCGTTGGAGCTGTCATGCTTTGGTCTCAAGTTTGAAAGTTCTTCAACTATCCAGAGCAGAGCCTTGGCAGAGTTCATTGCAGAATGGACCCCAACGCCAGACGACGAAGTTCAAGAATCAGCGATTCCCGGCAAGGAAACAGATCGCGAATGGATCATGTACTTTGATGGAGCCTTTTCGCTGCAAGGCGCCGGTGCCGGCGTGCTGCTTGTCGCACCCACCGGAGAGCACCTCAAGTACGTCATCCAGATGCATTTTCCCCGAGAGAGATCGACCAATAACACAGCGGAGTATGAAGGACTGCTTGCCGGTCTCAGGATCGCGGCAGACCTTGGGATCAAGAAGCTCATCGTCAGAGGTGACTCCCAGCTCGTCGTGAGGCAGGTCAACAAAGATTATCAGAGCCCGTTAATGGAAGCGTACGTCGATGAAGTGAGGAACCTGGAGGAGCGCTTTGACGGTCTTCAGACAGAGCATGTTCCTCGATCAGAGAACAGCGTTGCCGACGACCTGTCGAAGCGTGCCGCACTCAAGCTGCCTGTGGAACCAGGGACTTTTGTGCTCCGTTTGACTCAACCATCCGTGTCGCCATCGACAAGGCCTAATAAGAGAAGAAAGTTAAGTACCGGCGAGTACTTCCCGGCAGGGCTTCCCGAAGCCCCCGGCAAGGATCTTGCCGGGAACGACACGGTTGCCGGTGAGCAGCGGCTTCGCGCAGAACCTCAGGTTCTTGCTGCCGAAGCAAGCTCCCCTGCCGCCGAAGAAATACCAGTTGCCGGTGAGCAGATGCTCCGCCAAGAACCTCAGGTTCTTGCCGTAGAAGCAAATGCTCCCGCAGCTAAAGAGTCGCCTTTAGTCCTTGTCGTCGAGCCACAAGCTCCGGCATGGGCACAGCAAATAGTCCATTTCCTTCAGACAGGAGAACTCCCTGAGGAGCAGGAAGAAGCTGAGAAAGTAGCCCGTCGGTCAAGTATGTACCAGTTCGTCGACGACGTCCTGTACAGAAAGAGACCCAACGGTGTGAAATTGAAGTGCATTCCTCGGGAGGATGGACTAGAGCTGTTGGCAGAGATTCATGGGGGCATATGTGGATCCCACATAGGCTCGAGAGCCCTTGTCGGCAAGGCATTCTGGCAAGGATTCTTCTGGCCTACTGCCCTCCAGGATGCAACGGCACTAGTAACCAAGTGTGAAGCGTGCCAATTTCATTCGAAGCAACTTCATCAGCCAGCTCAAGCTCTCCAGACGATCCCTCTCTCTTGGCCCTTCTCGGTCTGGGGGCTCGACATACTGGGTCCCTTCCCCCGCGTTGCCGGGGGCTTCGAGTACTTGTACGTTGCTATCGACAAATTCACGAAGTGGCCAGAAGTGGAAGTAGTGAGGAGGGTGACAGCACAGTCAGCAGTCAAGTTCTTCAAGGGGATTGTGTGCCGTTTTGGTGTGCCAAACAGGATCATCACCGACAACGGTACACAGTTCACAAGTCGCACCTTCATGCAGTACGTCCAAGACCTTGGCGGCAAGATCTGTTTTGCCTCTGTTGCTCACCCGAGAAGCAATGGCCAAGCGGAAAGGGCGAACGCTGAAGTGCTGCGTGGTCTCCGGACCAGAACTTTCGACAAGCTGCACAAGCATGGAAGACGCTGGATTGATGAGCTGCCGGCGGTTCTTTGGTCGATCAGGACGACGCCGAATCGAGCCACCGGCCAGACGCCCTTCGCTCTGGTCTACGGAGCGGAAGCAGTTCTCCCCACGGAACTCATATACGGGTCACCTCGAGTGCTCGCTTATGATGAGCTTGAGCAAGAGCAACTGCGGCAAGATGACGCACTGCTCCTTGAGGAGAACCGTCTTCGGGCTGCTGTGCGAGCCGCTCGCTACCAGCAAGCTTTGCGCCGCTACCATAGCCGCAAGGTTCACGCCCGGAGTCTTGAGGAAGGCGACCTTGTTCTTCGGCGCGTTCAGTCGGCCAAGAATTCCAACAAGTTGACGCCGAAGTGGGAAGGCCCTTACCGGGTAGTGCGAGTCACCAGGCCTGGCGCTGTCCGCCTGGAGACCGAAGAGGGCTTGCCAGTGAGCAACTCCTGGAACATCGAGCACCTTCGCAAGTTCTACCCATAAGGCGCAGTTGTTCGGGTTTCTTGCTGTGATAGCGATATGGCCAGCAGGCTGCTGACGACCCGAATCCAGCGCTCGCGGCAGCGTAACGCTCCGGCAAGATCCCGGCAACGCCTTTCTGTACAAGTGTTGCCGCTGGCATGTAATCCTTTGTACAGAGCAGGCACATCCCTATGCATATTTAATAAGATCTGTGTGCTTTACGTTTCTTGTTGATTTTCATGTCATTTTATATGCATGTGTTATCTGAGATGTGTATTGCACTCGATCCCGGTAAGAGCTAGCGAACCGTCAAGGTTCCATACTTTTATTTTCTCTTCTTTCTTTTTCTCAAGAGACAGAAGATTCCCTCGCGCGCAAGTTTGCCGGGGGGGGGGGGGGAAGGAGAATGGTGGTATGGATACCAGACGACGTTCAAGGTTGGCGCCTTGCCGGAAGAAAAAGAATGGCGACGAAAAGCAGAGCTAAGTTGCTAAACCCCTTAAGCAGATTTTGATTTTTGTAAGGCTGTATTCCCTTGAACGATTTCGGCTTTGTATGGAAAACCTGCACGCGATGGAATCTTGTCGTGATCGGCTGCGCCCTTACTCTGTTTCGAGTCCGCTCAACAGTCTAGGTGGCCGCGCTGAAAGCGTCAAGATTTCTTGCCGTGAGCAGCACTGCCCGCAAGCTGCTGACGACCCGAATCCAGCGCTCGCGACGGGGTTACACTCCGGCAAGTTCCCAGCAAAGCGTAGGGCATACGCCATACAGAAAGAAATTGAACAAAGGGAATAGCATGCCATAATTCAAAGAGAGCAAGTTATATTACATCTAGTGCTTGCCGCGTTTCTGACATAAGACAAATTGTCTTTTACATATGACGCCGGCGGCAAGATGGAGAAGAGATGAGGCGGATGTGGCTAGTCCCGGCGATCGCCCTCGACCCTCTTCACCTGGCTCACCCGATCGACGATGGGCGCGACAAGCTCCTCGAGAGCCTTGACGTCCGCGTCCTTCGGCAAGCTCTTCAAGGCTTTGGAGAGGTCGATGCCAGGGTTCCTGTACGCCACCTTCATCAACACCTTGCGGAGGACGAGCTGGCAGAGTTTCCGGGATTCGTCGGCCAGCTTGCTAGTCTGGTTCGCCTGGAGTAGCTTGAAGGCGTCGACGAGCTTGTCGAAGAACATGGTTAGCCTGGCGCTTGAGGATATGTTGTCGTCGACAGAGTATCCGAAGCCCGGCAAGTCCATGGCCTCCAGCTCTGCGCCAAGCTTCTCGGCGACGTCCGCCAGCCTGGCAGTCCAGAGCTTCACGCTAGAAGTGTACTCGTTGTGGGTGGTGGCGGCGTTCTGGAGCAACTCCTGTTCGTCGTGGAGGTCTTTGATAAGAGTCCTCTCACGAACTCGGGCGGCCTCAAGAGACTCCTCCAGCATGGATAGCTTCAGCTTCAGATCTTCAATGGAGTCCTTGGCGGAGGAAAGCTGCTGGACCTTCTCGGACGCGGCAGCCTACGTCTCCATCAGGCTATGGAGAGCCTTGTCTCTCTCGGCGTCGAGTGCTGAGACCTTCTTGCCGTGGTCCTCGAGAGCGGCCTCCAGCTGCTTCGTCTTCTCCTCCAGCAAGTTCTTGGCGGTCTCCGCAGCTCCGGCAGCGTCGAGGGCCTCTTTGAGCTTGCCGGCATGGTCTTCAGTTAGAGCTCTGAGCGTCTTCAAGTGTTTCTGCTCAAGCTCCTGGACCCGCCGTGCGACAAGACTTTCGAGCTCTTCATCCTTGTTGCGAAGCTTGGCGGCAAGCGCCGCCTCGCGCGTGGCAAGGTCCTCTTCTTGAGCATCAAGGCTGATGCGGTGCTGCGTCAAGAGGGCTTCTGCCGCGGCGGCTTGCTGGGCGGCCTCCTCCTGCGCTTTTTCGATGTCTGATTGCTTCAGCAGGAGGATGTTCCGCTCTTCCGCCAGCTGCTCCCGGTAAATATTCAGCTCTTGGAGGGCCTCGCCATACCAAGCCTGTGTCTCCGTGACGCGTTGTTGGAAGTCTCCTTCCGCGGCCTCGACGAGCGCTACCCGGGAGTTCAGTTTCTCCTTCCGGGCGCGGTAGAGCATTTGGAGCTTCTGATAGTTGTCATTCATGGCTTGAAGTAGCTGCTCCTCCTTGAGCTCACTGGCGGCGGCGGCGGTGATTTCCCCGTCAAGATGTTCTCCTTCAACCAGCTCTTCGATGTTTGCCGACCCCGGCATGCTGACAACGTTTTTGCCGGCCCTGATGTATTGGCTTGAGGAAGGGGCCTGGGACGACAAGGGGTGGTCTTCGGCAGTTGAGGGCCCCGCGGCAGTAGAAGCGCCTGGCGCTCCTGCGGCGGAAGCGTCGTCAGTATGGCCGCGGGTCTCCTCGCCGGCTCCCTCGGCGGACATCTTGGCGGCCTCCTCTTGCGCGGCCTTGGCGGCCTCAGCGGCAGCGGCCTTGGCGGCCTCGGCGGCAGCGGCCTTGGCGGCCTCGGCGACAGCGGCCTTGGCAGCCTCGGCGGCAGCGGCCTTGGCGGCCTCAACGGCAGCAGCCTCGGCAGCAACAGCTTTGGCGGCCTCGGCGGCGGCATGCTTGGCGGCCTCCTTGGCAGTCTCTTCAATGACAACGTCAGTGTCCATGAGCTCTGTCAGAAGAAGATTGAAAGCCAAGGAATTGATTAAGATGAAGCTGGGAAGGAAGTTTAAGAAGACAAAAAGAAGAGAAACCAAAGCGACAAGAGTTCTTTGGGGCAAGTAACTTTACCTGCGTCAAGGAAGAGGTTGCCGGAGCCTGCACTTTCCGGCCCCTCCCCTTCGTCGCGGTAGAGATTGCCCAGAGACTCGCCCCTGGGCGGTGTGGTCGACGGAGGTGGCATGGCAGAGGCAGCTCCCGCTGTTGCTTCTCGCTGTTGCTCCGCTCCTGCACGCCCGGAGATGTCAGCAGAGAAGATGCATGCCCCGGCACGCGCCAGTGGGTAGTGAGTAGAAGACTCACGCTGGGGGCTGCGCCGGGGGCTGCGTCGAGGGCTGCATCGAGGGTTGCGTTCTGGGCTTGACTCCGAGCTGACGAGAACCGTTTCTGGCGCACCCGAGGTGCTTGCCGGCGGCTCGACGCTTGTTGAGGTCTTGGCCCTCTTCGCCATCCTCTGCGCCAGAGTCTCCGTATCCCTGAGGAGGCAAAAACAGAGCAAATTAATCAAGCAAAACTAGAAGGATAAGAATCAAGGCTGTGGCGGGACTCTTACTCTTCTTCTTCTTCCTCGGAGCTGATGGCGGAGAGGTCGAAGCCGACCCCTGCCGCAGTTCCTGACGGGGGAGGAGGAGGATTGGTCCTGGGCCGCTTGGCAGCGACAGTTTGCGGTGCGGCCTCACCGGCCGCCCCTTTGCCGGAAGCCTCGCTGCTTGAGGAAGGTTGGCGGGCTAGAGCGCCAGTGGCGTTCCTCCGGAGGACGCGCCTCTTCCTGTGTTGAAGAGCTGGGGGCTCTTCCTCCTCCTCTTCTTCCTCTTCGGCGGCGCCTCCGGCAGAAGAACTCCCGGCAGCGGCTCCGCTCGGCTCCCCGGCAGCCTGACCTCGCCCGGCAAGATCTTCCCGTAGCAAGTCCTCGTCTTCGCTGGACTCAGTGCTGCCGGCTTCTTCGGCAAGGTTCGCCTCTTCCGCCCTGCTGGCGATGTAGGCGAGCTCCTCCTCCGTGGTGGTGCGGACAAGGTTCTCCCCGCGGATGGCCTTCTCCGTCAAGTTGTCGAAGAATGCCAGCGCCTGCTCCGCGGACGGCTCGATCCACCTCTCGTCGATGCTATGGGCATTGAACACCGGCATCATGGCGATGATGGAGGTCAGCGACGAGTTGTTGCATAGTGGGACGACGCCTGCCGGCAAGTCTCCCACTGCTCCAGATTTGAACAGCTGTTGGCAGAGGGCCGCGTGCCCTATGGCTGTCAGATCATTATCCAGCCCAGGCCGCACCCTCATGACGTCGGCGGCGTTCGCGTACTCCCAGGCAGGGCGCCCCTTGTTCTGCAGTGGGGCGATGCGCCGGCGAAGGAAATCCGAAGCAATCATCTCCACCTTCAACCCGGCAGCCCTGAGGTGCAGTATCCTAGTGATGGCGATGGTGAGCTTGCTTTCGTCAGGGTCCGCGGCGCCCCAATCCTTGCCGCGGACCACCTTCTGCTTTCGCACCCCGCAGAACGGTTTGGGCTCCTTTTCCCAAACCCAGCACCACTTGCCGCGCCACTCATCCCATCTCTCGCGGTAGAGCCCCTCTGGGTACGTCTCCTTGGTTGCCGTCCTCGGAATCCAAGCGATGCTGCCGGAGAGGGCGTCGCCCTTTTGGATGCGGGGGTAGAAGTAGTGCCGGAAAAGTGCAGTGCTCGGGATGACCCCAACGAAATTCTCGCAAAGGTGCGCGAAGACGGACATACAAGTCACGGCATTCGGCGTGAAATCTAGCAGCTGGAAGCCGTAGGTGAGCATGATATCTACGAAGAAATCCGAGTACGGAGGACAGAGGCCGCACCAGAAGTAATCGGCAAAGAAGGGATAATCTCCTGGCTCTGCCTTACGAGAAGCTACACTCACTTTGGTGGCTGGATGCGCCGTGGTCTCAGTCACCCATGCGAACTGGTACCTCTTCTTCAAGGTCTCCGCGTCAAGCGTCGAGGGGAAGACATCACGTTCCTTCCGCATCTTCGCCAACCTGCTCTCCGCGGCGGCCGCTTCCGCCGCCTTGCCCTTGCTCGGCTTAGGTGGCATGGTGGCTATGGAGGTGGGCACTGAAGACGTCGAGAGCACGGTGGAGGAGGGTGGAGGGAGACAAGCTCTGCTTTGGACGCGAGGAAGAAGACGACGGCGACGGTTCTGAGATTGAGATTGGAAAGGCGGAGGGGGGTAAATGAGCAGTGCCCTCTGCGATTCCCTTTTTTATGGGGAAGGCGCGAGGCAGGCTCTTTACCACCCGCTTTTACAGCGGAGTTTCCGCCCACGTCTCCCACGTCGCGCGATTAATGCGCATAGTGGAGGGGCGTGGTAAAAGAGATAATGGTTGCGAGCAGTTATTCCCTGCCACGCGTGCCCGTGCACTGTTTTGGGCCTAGCCCAACAGGCCTGGCACCCGTGTGTGGCCTAGGCCCGGGGGCTCCTGTCGGTGTACTAAAGTATGGGTCTTTTTAGTACCCCTTACTTGTGCACGGGCAGTTGTAGCCGTACCGCGGCAAGCCTTGCCGGGGAATAGCTAGGAGTAATCACGAGACTAAGATGCCAAGGAGACGTTCAAGTCAACGACCAGACAGAAGACCAAAGGGTTGCGGAGGCCCGGCAAGACCCTTGCCGGCAAGGCCTCGCGCCCGGCAAGACCCGGTCCCGGCAAGCCCCGGGCCCGGCAAGGATTCAGTCCCGGCAAGGCTCTGCACAGTGTAGCGCTATCGCTCCAGTGCAACGGCCAGCCTTGTCGTTTAGGGCTTGTCCTCATGGTGACGTGGCGTAATGCTGGCCACGAGATGCTTAAGCGGTGCTGATGGGATGGCTGCTTTTGCCCATCCCCTGTAAAGCTTTTCCAAGCCCAAGACGCTAAGGGACATCTCGACGGACACCTCACGGTGCATTTAATGAGTTTGTCCTAAACCGTCAGGGTTAGGTATGATAACACTGTGGTAACACTGTAGCTACTTTCCACCTCATGCCTTATCTCGTACGCCACTGTGGTAGCCCCTTTGACTTATATAAAAGGAGGCCCGAGGCGTACAGAAAGGTTTTTTTTTCGGAGGTCCATTCTGCATGCGTAGCTACTGAATACTGTAGCTCCCAGAACTTGGCCAAGGACATCCACAATAATACAATCAAAGCAGGAGTAGGGTTTTACGCATCCGTGCGGCCCGAACCTGGGTAAATCCCCGTGTGCTGTTTGTTAGTTCTGCTCTTTGTGCAATCCTCTCCCCTTGCCGAACCGTAAAGGGATCCGCTCGATAGCAATCCCATAGGTGTTCGTTTGCCACGACACACGATGAGAGGATCACTGGTGATGTCGATGGCGACGATTTCCCCCTCCCGGAGGGAAGTATCCCCGGCAGAATCTCTCCGCCGGAGAGCATAAGTGCTCCTGCCCAAGTTCCGCCTCGAGACGGCGGTGCCCCGTCCCGAAAGTCTTCTCTATATTTTTCTAGGGCAAAATGACTTATATACCAGAAAGTGGGGGCCAGAGGTTGGCCAGGGGCCCCACGAGGTACCAGGGCGCGCCTGGGGGGGGGGGGGGGTAGCGCGCCCTGGTGCCTCGTGGGCTCCTGGGTGGCCCCCTCTGGTACTTCTTGATTCCAATATTTTTTTATTTATTCCACAATAATTCTCCGTGAAATTTCAGCTCATTTGGAGATGTGCAGAATAGGTATCTCTGACATACTTTTTCAGGTCCAAAATTCCACCTGCCGGCATTCTCCCTCCTTGTGTAAATCTTGCATATTAAGAGAGAAAAGGCATTAGAATTGCTCCAAAAAGTGTTATATTGATTAAAAACACTATAAATAACAGTAGCAAAACATGATGCAAAATGGACGTATCACCTATTACCTTAGTGCCCAGTGCCAGTTGCTGTTTTTTGCCTGTTTTTGGTTTTCCAGAATATCAGTGCCAAACGAAGTCCAAATGCCACGAAACTTTTTGGAGATTTTTTTCTGGACATAACAAGTACTGGAAGCTTCGGGAGAGGGCCAGAAGATGAAGCAGTGGCCCACGAGGCACCAGGGCGCGCCCCAATATAGATGAGTGCAATGCTTTATGTGATTTGGGTGCTAGCGTTTCCACAATTCCAAAATCTCTATGTGATGTACTAGGCTTTACCAATATAGATGAATGTTCTCTTAATTTGCATCTTGCGGATTCTACTATTAAAAAGCCTTTGGGTAGAATTAATGATGTTCTTATCCTTGCAAATAGGAACAATGTGCCCGTTGATTTTATTGTACTTGACATTGAATGCAATCCTTCTTGCCCCATAATACTTGGTAGACCGTTCTTACGAACCATAGGTGCCGTTATTGACATGAAAGATGGGAATATAAAATTTCAGTTTCCACTAAAGAAGGGTATGGAACATTTCCCTAGGAATAAAATTAAATCACCATATGAATCCATTATGAGGGCCACTTATGGAATCAACTTGAAGGATGACAATACTTGAAACTATGCATTATGCCTAGCTAGGGGCATAAAACAATAACGCTTGTTGGGAGGCAACCCAATGAATAAAATAAAATTTTACTTTTTGTTTCTGTTATTGTGTGTTTTCACATTTATGCTACTATTATGATTGTGTTTTTGTGTTTTTAATTAGTGTTTGTGCCAAGTAAAGCCTTTGGGATGATTTGGAAGATAGTATAATTGATGCTGTTTGGAAAACAGAAAGTTTTGCGTCCAGTGCTGGAATTTTGGTTCTGTACTGGAGCATAAGAAAAATCTGAAATTTTTACACAGTATTGGTATATGAATTTACCAGGTTTTCCTAATTTTTCAGAATTTTCGGAGTTACATAAGTATATATTTTAAATAGATCTCTACAGACTGTTCTGTTTTTGACAGATTCTGTTTTTGATGCACTACTTGCTTGTTTTGATGAAACTATGGATTGTATTGGGGGTATAAGACATGGAGAAGTTAGAATACAGTAGGTATAATGCAAAAATAAAATATGAATGGGTTTGCAACAGTACTTAAAGTAGTGATTTGTTTTGTTATACTAACGGATCTCACGAAGGTTTTGTTGAGTTTTGTGTGATTAAAGTTTTCAAGTTTTGGGTGAGATCACGATGGATGAAGGAATAAGGAGTGGCAAGATCCTAAGCTTGGGGATGCCTGAGGCACCCCAAGGTAATATTCAAGGAAGACTCATGCATCTAAGCTTGGGGATGCCCCGGAAGGCATCCCCTCTTTCTTCTACCAACCATCGGTAATTTTACTTGGAGCTATATTTTTATTCGTCACATGATATGTGTTTTACTTGAAGCGTCGTGTATTATATGAGTATTTGCTTTGTTTGCTTTTTAGTTTGTCACAATCATCCTTGCTGGACACACCTATTTGAGAGAGCCACACGATCATCATGATTTGTTAGAATACTCTATGTGCTTCACTTAAATTTTTTGAGCTAGGCAGTTGCTCTAGCGCTTCACTTAAATCTTTTTGAGCACGGCGGTGGCTATATTTTGAAGAAATATTTGAACTCTCATGCTTCACTTATATTATTTTTAGAGTTGATAAGATTAAAATTTTGAAGAAATATTTGCACTCTCATGCTTCACTTATATCTTTTTGAGAGTTGATAATAGTAATGGTAATTTGCACAAGATATGAATTTGGTCCCAAAGTGATGAATATTCAAGAGGGATATAATAAAAACTTTCATATAGATCATTGGATATGATAAGTGTGATTCCTTGCAATAGTTTTGCGATATGGAGATGATAATATGTGAGTCATGTTAGTGAGTAATTGTGATTTAGTAAGAATATTAGTGTTAAGGTTTGTGATTCCCTATGCATGCACATTAAGTCAATAGTTATGCAACGAAATTATATCCTACTTATGGTGCATTATTCGGTGTTAGTTATGTTCAATGCATGTTTATGACCGTTTTCGCTTTTTGGTTGGTTGCTTCTCAATCTATTTGCTAGCCTTCATTTGTACTAAGCGGAAATACTGCTTGTGCATCCAAACTCCTTACCCAAGTTGTGCCAAATGAGTCCACCATATCTACCTATATGCGGTATTTCAATGCCGTTCCAAGTAAATTTGCATGTGACAACTCTAAAATTTTCAAAATAATTTTCCGTTTTGTGTGCCCGTACTGCTCATGAAGCGGCAGGGGGTGGCCATTATTTTCCATGCTAGGAGTGTTATTCTCACGATGAGTGTTTATTCACTTGTCATTGCATGAGAGAGTGGCTGGTAATAGGGATGCCCAGTCCCACAATGAATCAAAAATTAATAACAACAAAATTCCTTGGAAAGTGTTGGTATGGAGGGCACCCGTGGATACGGCTAGCCATGGATGGTGAAAGAATGGTGGAAAGGAAATAAACTTTACTTTCTATTTGGGAACCGCCTATGATGTGTCTAGCATGGAAAATATTGGGAATTCTCGGTCGTTTTCATTGACAGGAAAGCATGCCTCTCAAAATAATTTTATCTCTCTAATTTAAGCTTTGAGCTCTGGCACATTAGCAAATCTCTGCTTCCCTCTTCGAAGGGCCAATCTATTTACTTTTATGCAATTTTTATTTTTATTTTGAGTCTCCATCCTCTCTTATAAAGCACCAACTAGAGAGCACTATTGTCATACTTGTGCATTGTGTGTAGCTAATATTGAGTGTGTTTCATGAATGGATCAATGATTGAGCATAATGGGCTAGGGATAACTTTCTTTAGCGTTGATATTTTGAAAGACATGGTTGCTTGTTAGCATGCTTGAGTATTTATATCTTCATGTCAAATTATAGACTATTGCTTTGAATCATTCAAGTCCAAATGTCCATGCTATAAAAGAAAAGAATATATGATGAATATGATAGGTAGCATTCCACATCAAAAATTCTGTTTTTATCATTTACCTACTCGAGGACGAGCAGGAATTAAGCTTGGGGATGCTGATACGTCTCCAACGTATCTATAATTTTTGATTGTTCCATGCTATTATATTATCAATCTTCGATGTTTTTATATACATTTACAACAATTATATATCATTTTTTGGGACTAACCTATTAACTTAGTGCCCAGTGGCAGTTGCTGTTTTTTTGCCTGTTTTTGGTTTTCCAGAATATCAGTACCAAACGAAGTCCAAATGCCACGAAACTTTTTGAAGATTTTTTTCTGGACATAACAAGTACTGGAAGCTTCGGGAGAGGGCCAGAAGATGAAGCAGTGGCTCACAAGGCACCAGGGCGCGCCTCGGGGGAGGGGGCGCCCTGGTGGCTTGTGGGGCCCACACAGCTCCGTTTGACCTAATTCCACCGATATAAATTCTCTAAAATCGGGAAACCAACAGAGGAGTCCACGAAATACTTTTTCCGCCGCCGCAAGTTTCTGTTCTCGAGAGATCCCATCTAGAGGCCTTTTCCGGTACTTCGCCGGAGGGGGAATCGATCACGGAGGGGCTCTACATCAACCTTGCTGCCCTTCCGATGATGCGTGAGTAGTTTACCACAGACCTTCGGGTCCATAGTTAGTAGCTAGATGGCTTCTTCTCTCTTTTTGATCTTCAATACAATGTTCTCCTCGATGTTCTTGGAGTTCTATCCGATGTAATCACTTTTTACGGTGTGTTTGTTGGGATCCGATGAATTGTGAGTTTATGATCAGATTATGCAGGAATATTATTTGAGTTTTCTCTGAACTCTTTTATGCATGATTATTATAGCTTCGTATTTCTTCTCTGATCTATTGATTTGGTTTGGCCAACTAGATTGATTTATCTTGCCATGGGAAGAGGTGCTTTGTAATGGGTTCGATCTTGCGGTGCTCAATCCCAGTGACAGAAAGGGACATGACACGTATGTATCAATGCTATTAAGGGTAAAAAGATGGGGTTTATTCATGCATGAGTTTACTTTGTCTACATCATGTCATCTTGCTTAAGGCGTTACTCCGTTCTTTATGGACTTAATACACTAGATGCATGCTGGATAGCGGTCGACGTGTGGAGTAATAGTAGTAGATGCAGGCAGGAGTCAGTCTACTTGTCTCGGACGTGATGCCTATATACATGATCATTGCCTTGGATATCGTCATGATTATTTGCTTTTCTATCAATTGCCCAACAGTAATTTGTTTACCCACCGTATGCTATTTTCTTGAGAGAAGCCTCTAGTGAAAACTATGGCCCTCGGGTCTATCTAAATCATATATTAAAAACCCTAAAAATACCTTGCTGCACTTTTACTTTATTTATTTTATTTTATATTTTAGTTCAATCTATCTATCTATCACATACAATTTAATCTTGCAATTAACCGCCGAGGGATTGACAACCCCTTGTTTGCGTTGGGTGCAAGGATTTGTTGTTTTGTGTGTAGGTGCTGCTAACGAGGTGTTGCGTAATTCTCCTACTGGATTGATAACCTTGGTTTCATAACTGAGGGAAATACTTATCTCTACTGTACTGCATATCCCTTCCTCTTTAGGGAATTACCAACGCAGCTCACAAGTAGCACACGCAGGCAAAGGTGAGTTTAACCGGGTTAAAAACGGCGTTCCAGATGGGCGCTCGCGCCTGTATGAGCGGTCGTTTCGCACGCCGGTGATACGTCTCCAACATATCTATAATTTTGATTGTTCCATGCTATTATAGTATCAATCTTGGATGTTTTTATATGTAATTATATATCATTTTTGGGACTAACCTAGTGCCAGTTGCTGTTTTCTGCTTGTTTTTGGCTTTTCAGAGAAACAGTACCAAATGAAGTCCAAATGCCACGAAACTTTTTTGGAGATTTATTTCTGTACAAAAGAAACCCGGGAAGGTTCGGGAGGAGGCCAGAAGCCTCACGAAGGCTTCACAAGGCACTAGGGCGCGCCCCAGGGGGGGCGCCGTGCTACCTTGTGGGGCCCACGTGACTCCGTTTGACCTAATTCCACTTGTATAAATTCACAAATATTGGGAAACCCCCAGAGAGCCAGAAGAGAAAACCTTTCCACCGCCGCAAGCCTCTATTCTTCCGCGATCCCATCTGGAGGCCTTTTCTGGTACTCTGCCGGAGGGGGAATCGATCACGGAGGGCTTCTACATCAACCTTGCTGCCCTTCCGATGATGTGTGAGTAGTTTACCACAGACCTACGGGTCCATAGCTAGTAGCTAGATGGCTTCTTCTCTCTCTTTGATCTTCAATACAATGTTCTCCTCGATGTTCTTGGAGTTCTATCCGATGTAATCTTCTTTTGCGGTGTGTTTGTTGGGATCCAATTAATTGTGAGTTTATGATCAGATTATTCATGAGAAATATTTGAGTCTTCTCTGAACTCTTTTATGCATGATGGCATTGTTAAGGAAATCGGTAACTGCTACCTGCTTGGTCGACTTGGGAGTAGCGATTAATCGGTGAATCGGCATATTAACTGGATTAATCGGTCGACCATTAATCGGTAGATTAAATAGGAACCAGCCAACATATATCTTATTTTTTATGTATTATACTATACTCTCATGCTTTCAGCTATGTAATATACCAAAATATGTTACGATTTGGTCGAACCCTAGCTATTGAGGAGAGAGAGGGGGATGGGAGGGGTTACGGGCTAAAAATTTGGGCTTTGTTTGCCCACAAGTTAATGGGCCAGGGGCGATTAATCGGCCTAACAACCTATTAATCGGTCTCACAGGCAAGTTAATCGGCCTGACAAGTTAACGCGATGAATATGTGCTATTCGATTCGGTCATCCTGCGAGTAGAGATTAACTGGCCCGTTAACTGATTAATCATACGAATTCTTGAACAGTGCATGATTGTTATAGCTTTGTATTTCTCTCCGATCTATCGGTTTAGTTTGGCCTACTAGATTGATTTATCTTGCAATGGGAGAGGTGCTTTGTGATGGGTTCAATCTTGCGGTGTTCAATCCCAGTGACAGAAAGGGACATGACACGTATTTGTATTGTTGCCATTAAGGATAAAAAGATGGGGTTTATTCATATTGCTTGAATTTGCTTCTCTACATCATGTCATCTTGCTTAAGGCGTTACTCTGTTTCATACTTAATACCCTAGATGCATGCTGGATAGCGGTCGATGGGTGGAGTAATAGTAGTAGATGCAGGCAGGAGTCGGTCTACTTGTCTCGGACGTGATGCCTATATACATGATCATTGCCATGAATCCGTCATAATTATTTGCTTTTCTATCAATTGCCCAACAGTAATTTGTTTACCCACCGCATGTTTATCTGCTCAAGAGAGAAGCCTCTAGTGAAAACTATGGTCCCCAGGTCTATCTTTATTATATAAAAAACCTAAAAATACCTTGCTGCAATTTATTTTCTTTTATTTTAATTAGTAGTTTAGTTTATCTATTTACCTCGATAGATTTAATCCTTGCAAATAACCGCTAAGAGGATTGACAACCCTCTTATTTGCGTTGGGTGCAAGTGTTTGCTCTTGTGTGTGTAGGTGCGCTTAATGGAATTTTACTTGGTTCTCCTACTGGATTGATAACCTTGGTTCTTAGCTGAGGGAAATACTTATCTCTATTGTACTGCATCATCCTCTCCTCTTCGGGGAAATACCAACGCAGACTACAAGTAGCAGGAAGAATTTCTGGCGCCGTTGTCGGGGAGACATCATCAAAATTACCAAGTACCTTCGCACAAATTATCATTCACTTGCATTTAATTTATTTACCTTTTATTTGCATTTGCCTCTCATTTTCATCTCCCCCACTTCTAAAACAATTTTACAAAAACACAAAAATATTTTGTTTGCTTGTTTGTTAGTTTGCTTGCTTTGCTTGAAACTGTTATCATGTCTGAATTTGAGAAAGTTGTGATTGAAAGTGCTAGTGAGGATAGCGGTAGTGAATCTCTTGGGGATAGAACACATTCTTTTGATCTTAATCATGACCCCCCGGAGACTATCTCCCCCACTAATTTTAAAACTAAAGTTTACATGTGGGAAGTGGTAATATTATTGGGAAAAACATTATTCAGGAATTCTTTAATTGCGCGGGAGTTATACCAATAAGTAATGGATCCATTCTTGATAAAACAAATTGTTATGTGGATGCTATTGCAATGCTTGTGGTTAAATTAGAAAGATTTGTTTTACATATCCACCCCGCCTTACAAAAAATATTTTATGAACTTCCCAACATCCATAATCCTAGGGCCAAGAGAATTGCCACTATAATCCTTATGCATGAATTTGATTATATTATCCAAGAAGCTAGGGATATTTTCTCCTTCTACAAAATAAATTTTGAGCATCCTCCTATAGAGGAGATTCTTCATGATAAAGATACTATTTGTAGGTTGGAATCTAAAGATTATTTTGCTTATGGTAAAAATATTAGAAGGAGAGTTCCATATGCCGAAGTAATTAAAACTATGTACCACCATGCTTGTGATAAATTTGAATGGGTTACTAAAGGAATTGATTGGGGATTTAGTGAAGAATGGTTCGAGAGTACGGCTAGAGATCCTATTGATGATGAGATACATGTTTTGTATGAGGATATTTATGGTGATGATCCTGAGTTTGAAGTTATGAATGTTAAGATTACCAATCAAAGTCCCTTCAATTACCTAAGTTCACCCACTAGGAAATAAGAGCATGAGAGTAGGTAATTAATGAGAAAAGTTTTGGAAGATTTAATCAAAGAGGAGTTGGAGACCAAGGATGACAACACTTGAAACTATGCATTATGCCTAACTAGCGGCATAAAACAATAGCGCTTGTTGGGAGGCAACCCAATGAATAAAATAATTTTTTGCTTTTACCTACTTTTCTTGAGTGTTTGCATGATTATAGCTTCTGTTATGATGTTTTAATTAGTGTTTGTGCCAAGTAATGCCTTTGGGATGATTTGGAAGATAGTATGATTGATGCTGTCTGGAAAACAGAAAGTTTTGCGTCCAGTGCTGGAAATTTACTTCTGTACTGGAGCGTCAGAAAAATCTGAAATTTTTACACAGTATTGGTATATGAATTTCCCACGTTTTCCTAATTTTTCAGAATTTTTGGAGTTACATAAGTATGGATTTTAAATAGATCTTTACAGACTATTCTGTTTTAGACAGATTCTGTTTTTATTGCATAGTTTGCTTATTTTGATGAATCTATGGATCGTATCGGGGGGTATGAGTCATGGAGAAGTTGGAGTACAGTATCATTATGCCAATATTAAATATGAATCAATTTACAATAGTACCTAAAGTTAAAGATTTGTTTGTTATACTAACGGATCTCACGAGGTTTCTGTTGAGTTTTGTCTGCTGAAGTTTTCAAGTTTTGGGTGAGACTACGATGGACAAAGGAATAAGGAGCGGCAAGAGCCTAAGCTTGGGGATGCCCAAGGCACCCCAAGGTAATATTCAAGGAAGACTCAAGCGTCTAAGCTTGGGGATGCCCCGGAAGGCATCCCCTCTTTCGTCTACAATCTATCGGTAACTCACTTGGAGCTATATTTTTATTCATCACATGATATGTGTTTTACTTGGAGCGTCTTGTGAAATATTTTGTTTGCTTTTGTTTGCCTTTTAGTTTGTCACAATCATCTTGGCTGAACACACCTTTTTGAGAGGGACATACATTATTCGTGATTTGTTAGAATACTCTATGTGCTTCTCTTATATCTTTTGAGCTAGTCAGTTGCTCTAGTGCTTCACTTATATCTTTTAGAGCACGGCGGTGATGATATTTTAAAGAAATAGTTGCACTATCATGCTTCACTTATACATTTTTGAGAGTCTCATGATAGCAATGGTAATATGCATGGGTTATGAATTTGGTCCTGATATGATAGGTATTCAAGAGGGATATAATAAAAACTTTCATGTAGATCACTGAATATGATAAATTTGATTCCTTGCAATAGTTTTTGCGATATTAAGATGGTAATATGGAGGAGGTATTAGTAGATAATTGTGGTTTAGTAAGAATAATTGTGTTAAGGTTTGTGATTCCCGAAGCATGCACGTATGATCTGTCGTTATGCTAAGAAGTTGGAGCATGATTTATTCTTGATTGTCTTCCTTTGTGTGGCGGTCGGGGGCGCATGATGGTTAACTCCTACCAACCTCCCCCCTAGGGGCATGCATAGTAGTACTTTGCTTCGAGGGCTAATAAATTTTCGCAATAAGTATGTGAGTTCTTTATAACTAATGCGAGTCCATGGATTATACGCACTCTCACCCTCCCACAATTTGCTAGCCTCTTCGGTGCCGTGCATTGCCCTTTCTCACATTGAGAGTTGGTGCAAACTTCGCCGGTGCATCCAAACCCCGTGATATGATACGCTCTATCACACATAAGCCTCTTTATATCTTCCTCAAATCAGCCACCATACCTACCTATCATGGCATTTCCATAGCCATTCCGAGATATATTGCCATGCAACTTCCACCGTTCCGTTTTTATGACATACATCGTCATTGTCATATTGCTTTGCATGATCATATAGCTGACATAGTATTTGTGGCTCAGCCACTGTTTCTCATTGTTATACATGTTACGCTAGCATCATTGCACATCCTGGTACACTGCCAGAGGCATTCATATAGAGTCATATTTTTGTTCTAGTATCGAGTTGTAATTTTGAGTTGTAAGTAAATAGAGGTGTGATGATCATCATTATTAGATCATTGTCCTAGTGAGGAAAGGATGATGGTGGCTATGATTCCCCCAAAAGTCGGGATGAGACTCCAGACGAAAAAAAAAGAAAAAAATATAGAAAAAAGAGGCAAAAAAGAGCCATGAAAAAAAAAGAGAAGAAAAAAACATAAAGAAAAAAAAGAAAGAAAAAAATGAGAGAAAAAGAGATAAGGTACAATGTTACTATCTTTTTCCACACTTGTGCTTCAGAGTAGCACCATGTTTTCCATATAGAGAGTCTCCTATTTTGTCACTTTCATATACTAGTGGGAATTTTTCATTATAGAACTTGGCTTGTATATTCCGACGACGGGCTTCCTCAAATGCCCGAGGTCTTCATGAGCAAGAAAGTTGGATGCACACCCACTTAGTTTTCATGTTGAGCTTTCATACACTTATAGCTCTTAGTGCATCCGTTGCATGGCAATCCCTACTCCTCGCATTGACATCAATTGATGGGCATCTCCATAGCCCGTTGATTAGCCTCGTTGATGTGAGACTTTCTCCATTTTTGACTTCTCCTATTTATCTCTATCACCATACTCTATTCCACCCATAGTGCTATATCCATGGCTTGCGCTAATGTATTGAGTGGGAGTTGAAAAAGCTGAAGCGCGTTAAAAAGTATGAACCAATTGCTTGGCTAAAACCGGGGTTGTTCATGATAAATACTTTGTGTGAAGAAGATGAAGCATGACAGGATTATATGATTTTGTAGGGATAACGTTCTTTAGCATTTTTATTTTGAAAGACATGATTGTTTGCTAGTATGCCTGAGTATTGATGTCTTTATATCAAATTATAGACTATTGCTTTGAATCATTTGGATCTTATTATTCATACCGTAAGAGAGAGATTACATGATGAAACATGATAGGTAGCATTCCACATCAAAAATTCTGTTTTTATCATTTACCTACTCGAGGACGAGCATGAATTAAGCTTGGGGATGCTTGATACGTCTCCAACGTATCTATAATTTTTGATTGTTCCATGCTATTATAGTATCAATCTTGGATGTTTTTATATGCAATTATATATCATTTTTTGCGACTAACCTATTAACCCAGTGCCTAGTGCCAGTTGCTGTTTTCTGCTTGTTTTTGGCTTTTCAGAGAACCAGTACCAAATGAAGTCCAAATGCCATGAAACTTTTTGGAGATTTTTTTCTGGACAAAAGAAACCTGGGAAGCTTCGGGAGGAGGCCAGAAGCCTCATGGAGGCTTCACAAGGCACTAGGGCGCGCCCCAAGGGGGCGCGCCGTGCTACCTTGTGGGGCCCACGTGACTCCGTTTGACCTAATTCCACTTCTATAAATTCACAAATATTGGGAAACCCCCAGAGAGCCAGAAGAGAAAACCTTTCCGCCGTCGCAAGCCTCTGTTCTTCTGCGATCCCATCTGGAGGCCTTTTCCGGTACTCTCCCGGAGGGGGAATAGATCATGGAGGGCTTCTACATCAACCTTGCTGCCCTTCCGATGATGTGTGAGTAGTTTACCACAGACCTACGGGTCCATAGTTAGTAGCTAGATGGCTTCTTCTCTCTCTTTGATCTTCAATACAATGTTCTCCTCGATGTTCTTGGAGTTCTATCCGATGTAATCTTCTTTTGTGGTGTGTTTGTTGGGATCCGATGAATTGTGAGTTTATGATCAGATTATTCATGAGAAATATTTGAGTCTTCTCTGAACTCTTTTATGCATGATTGTTATAGCTTTGTATTTCTCTCCGATCTATCGGTTTAGTTTGGCCTACTAGATTGATTTATCTTGCAATGGGAGAGGTGCTTTGTGATGGGTTCAATCTTGCGGTGCTCAATCCCAGTGACAGAAAGGGACATGACACGTATTTGTATTGTTGCCATTAAGGATAAAAAGATGGGGTTTATTCATATTGCTTGAATTTTCTTCTCTACATCATGTCATCTTGCTTAAGGCGTTACTCTGTTTCATACTTAATACCCTAGATGCATGCTGGATAGCGGTCGATGGGTGGAGTAATAGTAGTAGATGCAGGCAGGAGTCAGTCTACTTGTCTCGGACGTGATGCCTATATACATGATCATTGCCATGAATCTGTCATAATTATTTGCTTTTCTATCAATTGCCCAACAGTAATTTGTTTACCCACCGCATGTTTATGTGCTCATGAGAGAAGTCTCTAGTGAAAACTATGGTCCCCGGGTCTATCTTTATTATATAAAAAACCTAAAAATACCTTGCTGCAATTTATTTACTTTTATTTTAATTAGTAGTTTTGTTTATCTATTTACCTCGATAAGATTTAATCCTTGCAAATAACCTCTAAGAGGATTGACAACCCTCTTATTTGCGTTGGGTGCAAGTGTTTGCTCTTGTGTGTGCAGGTGCGCTTAACGGAATTTTGCTTGGTTCTCCTACTGGATTGATAGCCTTGGTTCTTAACTGAGGGAAATACTTATCTCTACTGTACTGCATCATTCTCTCCTCTTCAGGGAAATACCAACATAGACTACAAGTAGCAGCCGGCAGCTCCAATAAGCTAGAGGAAGGAGGTATTTCGCCCCCATCTCTCTCTTTTCTTCTTCTTCTTCCACCAAACCTCTCCAAACCTTAGCAAAACTTCGCCCGATCTCTCCCCTCGTTCGTTTTCAGTTTGAATCCTTTCTTGTGATCGATCTACGGTACGTTTCTCCTCCGATCCCCAATTTATTTTTCGTGAATCCATGTTCTACATGCCTAGCATTGCCATGTTTACGATATGCATATTTTTGATTCAAACTTGAGTTTGGCATGGATTTGTTGATGTTTTTAGAGGAGTAAGATGTTGTGAGTAGCGTAGGATCATTATTGTTTCATTGTATTGGACTAAAAAGTTGTTTTATAGATGTTTACATGGAGGTCTTCTCGTGTATGCGATGGTTCAAGTTCATCCACCGCACAACCGCAACAAGTTTTCACTCAGGGGATCGTCTTCACCGACCGTGGAGCAAGGAAGAAATTCCAGAAGCTCACAACAAGGAAGATCAAAGCAACCAAATGGGCTTGTGCGAATACTCTCGCCAAGCTAGGTATCACTCATGATTTTAATTTGCTTTGTCATAATGCTGGGTTGCATCATTTTGTTTATCAGGGATGTGAGACTTATGAACGATTGATGCTTGAGTTTCTTAGTACTCTCTCGCACAATGTTGGTTTAATGCCAAATGCATATGAGGAGGAGAGGACCACTTTCCGTCTTCTTGACTAAGACTTTAACATCACTTTTGTTGAGTGGTGTAACTACTTTGGCTTCCCCAACCATGATGATGATACACTACTGCAGGCGACCGCTATCGTGACACATGAATCAGAGACCCCCGCAACCGAACTGTGTGCGATGCATGCATTGCAAATGGTGTCGTAATAAAACCGTCGCCAATAAGACGAACTGTTTGCGATGCCGGAGACATCAAGCACGATTCAGATTAGAGACGCGTGTGCGATACGTGGCATACAGTTGATCCATGCAAACTATTTGCGATAAGCTAGAACAAGAGAAACGGGCAGCCAGTTCGAGGTGTGTGCGATACACGGCATACAGTTCACTAGGATGAACTGTTTGTGATTACCCAACACAACAGAAACGGCCAGGCAGATCAAGGTGTGTGCGATATACGGCATGCGGTTCACTCGGATGAACTATTTGCGATTACCCAACACAACAGAAACGGTTCAACTTAACAAGATGTGTGTGATACACGGCAAACAGGTCAGTAATCCAAAATGTGTGGGAAGACGGATAACAACACGGACGATTCCTGCTAATAACCCGTGTGTGTTGTGGGCAAACGCTTGCTGGTATACAAGTGTCAGCGATTGATGAAATCATCACCGACGGGTTCCCTAGTTTAGCCTGTGGCCGATGTGATTTGCTCTGTCCGCACAACATCTATGCTCTGTCTACACAACAACAACATATATACTTATAAGAACATTGTTTCATAACCAAATAAAACATCCAATTACATAAGTGACTACACACACCAAATTAAACAATTACATGCACACTAAACTAGGAAAAACGATCATCTAATCATCTACTTCTTGTTGTGACGACGCTTGCCATTGCTCTGCTTCCGGCTGGATCCCTGGCCGTTTTGGGGAAGAAGGAGGCACTTCCTCATGTCAACGATCCACCTGTACATATCGTAGCTCGTGTATGCCTCCTTGGCCGCGTACACGACGTGAGGTTCATTGAGTTTCTCCATCCAGGTCGAGTGCCAGGCACGCTTGTCCTTGTTGCAGGAATCCTTCATGTCTCTGTAGTAGGGGTCGATGATGGCCTCGGCGAGGTGAACCAGTGAGTCATTCTCATGCTTCTTGTTGCCCCAGATCTTGTATTGGCCCTAGGTGTCGACAAGATTCTGGCAGGCAATGCCCGAATTCTTGAGCACCTTTACATCGTTGGTGATGTCCACCGTAGCGAACATGAAGTAGGGGTTGTTGACAAACCTGGTGAAATGCTCGCAAGGCCTTGTGTCCAGGCAGTGGTGGTAGACGAGGACGTGATTGCGCACGCACATCTGGGCGACGGCGACCTTATGACGACACCCGGCACGAGCGCGGGTGTACTCAAGGTCGAACCCGACCACCTTGTACTTCTCCACAGCAAGCAACAACTCCATAGTGTGGATGGAGTTCTCCACCCAGATCGGGTTGTTGGTGTACACCACTGAGAGCTCCGTGAACCTTCTATGGGTGTCCACTACGGCATGCATGGTGAACTGCCGCTCGTCGTCGGCAGCCGCTGGGACCGCCATTGGAGCCGCGCAGGATACCCTCTCTGTATTTGTCATTGTGGGTGTGCTTCTTGCAATACTGGGGGATGATGTAAAGTTTGAAGAGACAGAAGGGTTAAATGGCTGCTGCAATAAATGGGGGACGAACGGCCTGTAATCGTCACGTCTTGTCACCGCGTTCCTAGCGGAGGATTCCAGTGCACGCTTGAGTTGTTGAGCACCCCACACGTGTTTCGTTTGACCACGTGTGGGCTCGAAGAGGCGCCAAGTTTACCCGTGGGTGATGAGATCAAAGTTACACAGACGGGTAATGATGGACACTCGAGAGCGATAATTCCGGGCACACAGTTGAGGAAACCAACTATGTACAATAATGTCGAAGATCGCTGTCGTGTCCGCAGTATAGATCGTTTGCAATTGAGATCGACAGGGGAAACACATTCGAGAATGGTAAATAAAATCAAGTCCATTGAGCTTCTGATATTAATCATCCATTGCATATGAATGTCAAAATAGTACTACCAATATACGAGTCTCATACGATGCCATTTCAACGATTGTACCACAAAAGCCCGAAATATTACAAGGTTCAAATTCCAGAGTTAGAAGGCTCAAATTCAAAGATTAATTACAAGGTTCAAACTGATATTAGAAATGAAATTCAGCTCATGCAGCTGCAGACGCCCGTGCTGATCAGCTGAACTTGGAAGTATGAGAGGTTCAAACTGATATTACAACTTGTAACACCCGTTTCGAAATCTCAACATTTCTGCAAAGGGATCAGCCACTGAGAAGTCATGTATGGGCTTGACATAATGACTTCCGATTACTCTGTCAGCTGAACTTCCAAAATGAAATTCAGCTTCTGCAGAGCCTTTTCCATTCTGCCGTAGCCGCCGGTGCTGATCAGCAAACCATTCAATTTTGTGAAGCAAATGTAGGGCAAGCCTTATTACCTTTAGCACCCTTGCTCTCACAACAAAGAACCTAGCGAATATAATCTCCAGTAAGGTCCCTCGGTAGGAGTTCAAAGTAATTTCTGAGAGATGTAGATCAAGGCATTCAATGTGGTTGTTATATTGTATCACATTATCCACTACCGGGCCTAATCTTATCTGCAAAAGAAGAGAACGTATTAGTGCCCACATGCAGTTTTGAACACTACTACAGGCCTCTTTGATTTGCAGGATTTCTAAAATACACAAATAGAGTGACATGCCATCTTCGATCCTACATGATTAACATGGGCATTTGATTACAATCTAGAAAAATGTAGGCTTCTTCCCAAGAGGTTGGAGTGGATGGAAATTTACCTACGAAAATTAGTATAGATGAATCGAAAGGAGAAATGCATATGGATTGTAACCTTATGAATCAAGCAACCATTGTAGGGAAAAAACATCAATGTACTGAAATCCTCCAAAATTCCTTCAGAAGTCGTAGTACATTCGTCATTGTAAACTTGGGAAAAGGTACCAAAAAATTGAACTCCCTTATGGTTAACATTTAACAGGAAAGGAGCATCACCTCGATATGTAGCTTCTCCAGGCACGGAAAGCATCTCAGGAAACTGACAACTTCGTCCAGGTTGGGGCCGATAGATTCTACTGCGAAGACCTTCACTGTGCGCAGATACGTTGTCAAGCTTGTCGGGTTCATTTTCTGGATGACAGACAAACATACATGTTCAAAATTAGAAAAAATGTTAATTCAAGAAGGAGAAGAAGAAGGCGAATGTTGTACCTGAACGGGTGTGGATCCAATAACAAGTTCGGAGAATTTGACTGACGAGTAGCCCACCACTGTCAATTTCGGCGCAAAAAATGACACTGATTCTTGTTGGACCTTGTTGATCAACTACAAGTAATCTCTCAAGTAAAGGTGTGTCCTCAATGACCATACTGTGATACACCTTCTGTGATCTCTTGTTGCAGCACCAGCAACACACATAAATTGTCCGGAGAGTCATGGAGGTGATGTGGAAGCTACTCAACCCATTGATCGCCTGAAGACGAAGGTACTCGAGTGCAGTACAGCCGCGGAGCAGGAGCTCCATGTCATCCTTGGGGATGCAGACGGCAACGAGCTCGAGGTGCTTCAGTTGAGGGAGAAAAAGAGCGGGCGTGTCATTAATCGGGGGCAAATGGCAGTTCATGAACCTGGCGACCCGCAGCATGGGCGCGAGGCAGAGCGCAGACGGTGGCAGCAAGCGCATATGTCCATCATTAAAACTGAGCTCCTCGAGGTGATCTAGGGTGGGGGATCGGAACCAATCATCAAGCTTGGCTCGGTCCTTGCCGTTGGAACGAAACTTGCCCATGATAAGGCCTCTGATTGGGCCAAGGTGCCTGCCGAGAATCTGGGACAACGCGTCCAAGCTTTTGTGATAGCCATGGCAGAGCTTGTGGACGTCGATGAGGTCGAGAGGAGTGGAATGCCATAGGGGCGCAATCGCCGGGAAAGGAGGGTTGTCTGTGCGCCATATTTTATTGGGAGGAGGGAGATGATGACGATCAACATATCATTGTGGAGGCTGCTGATGAAGTCTAGGCCCGCTGGAGTCGCTTGTGGTTCTTGCTCGACTCGCCTCCGCTTGTTGGCAGCCTCGTCCTCCACCTCTGGAGTCTCCTCGGCGGCGACACTATTTGATATGACTGGAGGAGTGGGAGGATAGGAAATATTAAGTTAGAACATGGCAGAAGAAAAGTGTATTGGTAACTAGAAGTTACTAGGTAGGAACAGACTTAACTAAGTCAGAAAATGGAATCCCTATTGGTTGCTTAAATACTACACAATTACTTTGATATTTCTAGGTAAGTCAGCATGCAGATACTTGAAAAGAACACTTACTTGGAACAAAGTCTGGACGGATGATATCGTCGGGGAAGTTAGCATATATCATATGACCAGGCTCTTTTAGGTGTAGTGCAATTTTAGTGCCAGCTTTCGCTACATAAAACTTAGAAATTTCTGTCCAAAGGCCCGCGCCAAAATAGGAGTGACCATGTTCATCAAGTTTTACAGAAGCAACAATTGTAAATCCATGGTTTGTGTTCAATATGACATTCCTGGAGTCTTCAGTCATGTAAAGGCCAAGATTGTGTACTATAGTTGCTGTTGCAAAGCAAGGGATGTACTGCAGGAAATGATAAGATTGTTAAAGAATAGGGTAACATGCAAATATGGGAGTAATTAAAAACAGTACACACCAGTTGAAATCAAAGGACACAAATTTATAGTTAAACAGATAGTGTAACCATGATGTCATGCAAATATGAGAGTAATCGAAAGAACATTACAACATTAATTTGCCTAATATAGGAAGAAGAAAAATCCCCTTTGACGTATATACTGCATGTGGCACCTTTTATCCAAATGTAGCAATATATACTATATGTTCAGAAAAGTAGGCCATGCCAACCGAGGTAGGGTGACATTGAACATACCGTGCGATTCCTGAAGCCAACTGGTACGGTGAGATGGAACTTCTCGGCTGTCTGGCCGAGGCCGCATAGGCCTGATGTCTCCTTGCACTGTACACTCTATGAATGAAAGAAAACCCTCGAATCAGCTAGAAGAAAAATGAATCCACAGCGATTTCGGCCGGGTGATTAAAAGGGGCAGACTGACTGGGATAAGAGATGATCGAATATTTTAGTAAATTAGTTACCTAGTTCTCCATGAGAAAAAGCTCCAATACAGCAGATTCCCGAATCGGGTGGAGCTGGGTCAACGGCGAGCCGCGTCGAGAAAGTCGGTGGTGATAGGCGGCGGCAAGCGGCAGTGGCGAAATGCGGTGGGGTTTGCCGGTAGCCGGCGTCGGCGATAGGCGTCGAGCTAAGTGGTTGCCGCGGCGATAGGCGGTGACATGCAGAGTCGCGGAGGAGTGCAGGTGCGACTGGGGATGGGGAGGGGGGGAGGTGGCGGGCGGGGGTGAGGGTTTTGTGACGTGGGGTGGTGAGGGTTTTCTTTTTTCCTTTTTGAATTGGGTGGTGAGGGTTTTCTGTCCCAGAGGCCAGAATGCATTTCGGAGGCAACGGTTTGGTAGACTCAACCGTGTGCGATGAACATCACTTTGTGTGTGGTGTGGGCAATCATATGTTGGTATAAGAGAAGCATAAAATTCCATCAACCAGACTGATTGCATACTCATCCCACATCTAGACATAAGTCAACATATATATAAGCATACTCAGGCATAGATAATAAGCGTACTCAATCATTGTTCAACCATAGTTCAACTGATATTAAGCATACTCAAGCATACTTATAATTAAGACACTACATAGCCATAGTTCAATCCCACATCTCATCTGCCGGCAGACCTGCACGAAGGTTAAGCTTCTCTAGGTACTCAGCGTACGCGGCGTGCGCCACCCTACGAGAATACTTCTACTTGAAGGAGCCAACGGCTCGTCCTCTTGCATGCGCCAGAACACTTTCATACTCGTGATGAAGCTTTTGGTTGCAAAACGGGCATCCAAAGCCCATATTCCAGGTCCTCACACGCCTGTTATATGCAGTCCCGCATAAAGCTCCCTGACCTTTTGCCTCTTGTACCTCCTCTGGGCATCTTCGTCCTCGCTGTCGACATAGTCAGATAGCACCTATACATATAGTAAAAAATGTGGCATCAGTATATTTTATAATAATGCGAATTCAACAGGCAGATTTATGAAACATAATATATCCTATGACAGCATGAACCCTAAATCATCAAGTGATCTTGATGAAAGAAATGCATAAATAGAGAGCACACAACTTAGTGCAACAAAATTAAGAGTCTGATTGGTTTGCTACCAACATTTGGCAGAATCAAAACTTTGGTTTGCTACCGACATTTGGCAAAATCAAAAGTTGCCAACACTTGGCAACCTTTTGTGATATTGGCAATGAACAATGGAATGCAAACTTATCTCTAGCGAACATTTGGGAGTTGCCAAAATTTGGCATGCCGACGACTTTTGGGATCAAACGAATTTACATGCCGTAAAGTAGGATCAAAATTTGGCATGCCAACGACTTTTGGCATCAAAATCAATTGTCAAGATCTGGCTAGGAATTATTAGCAACACTAACCCTAGTCGGATTATTTTCTTAGAAGAACAGGGAGGCTCCTCCCCGGTTCCATTACTCGAATGAAACCCTCATAGTGTCATACATCAGCTCACTAAGAGGAGATGTTCGAAAGCAACAGCTAAAGGGAAATACACAACGACAGAAGTATGAGGATTACAAGTTATCCTGCGCCCCAAAGGGGTCCCTAGTCGGATTTTTAGCAGAAATCATTTGTACAGAGGAAACAATTAATCACTTATCATTTGTACCATTCAAACAATCAATACACTACACGGATCTATCGAATCTAACTCAGATTTCATGGATTGAGAGAACATAACCATAGGATTTCTATTCCAAAAAGGTGAGGCAGGACTAACCAGAGAAACCCTAGGATATATTTGCCACATAAATGGGTATAGATGACTAACCGGTTCTCCGTCGTCGTCGAAGTCGTCGCCAGAGTGGTCGTCGGAGTCGTCGCCGGAGTTGCTGTGGACCTTCGGCTCCGGCAGTGGAAGCAGGACGCTGTCGCCGTCGCGCTTCTGCCCGCGCGATACCTCGTCGGCGGCGACGACAACCTCTGTCTCCAACTTCACGCCGTGCTCAGGTGCTTCAGCAGCCCCGGTGTCGCCACTCCCTCTGATGGTGCGCTTCAGCGGCATCCTCATACACTGACGGCGGTGACGACTGAGAGCGGCGTCGAGGATGCAGGCGGAGAGAGAGGATTGTGTGTGTAGCGAGAATGGGGGTGCGGCCGCCTATTATAACCAGTGGCTCGGGCGCGCCATTAATATGGAGCAGTGGGAGCGAGGCGGGCGGCGGTCAAAGGGCTGGCTCGCCTCTCAGTGAGCCTGCACAGCAGACTGCTCGCATGCCTACCTTCATTTCACACAGCTACTCGCACGCCTCCCGGTGACACTGCGCAGCGAACACGCCTCCCATCAATTCACACACCTGCCCGCACGCCTCCCGGTCTGCGTGCGCGGCGGACTGCTCCCATGCATCCTGTCAACTCACGCCTGCTCGCACGGCACACGGGACGCGTGGCGGCACGTATATTGTTTTTCTTTTTTGATGATTAATTCTGTGGCTTTATTACTTAACCGAAGCATGGCACGTACATTGTTGGTCTAATGCCCATGGTACGAATAAATAATCCATTTGCGATATTGGTTGCCAATTATTAATAATCTCCCATTTGTAAGAATAATATATCAAAACTTGTCTCAAATTTGAAAAAACAATACAATATCACAGTCTATTGGTGTCCATATGACCCCACGATAAGTTTCATGAATTTCAACTAAGTTTTGGATTTACTGAATTTTAAAAATCAAGATTCTCAATGTTTGAAATTTCTTGCATGGGGACTAAACATGCACCCAGAGACACACATATGATTTTCCAATCCATTTTGGTGCACTATCACGTGTGCATGTAGCTCAAATTTGATTTTTGCACATTATATCCCTAGGAAATCAATCTATGTATAAAAACGTCCGAATGACGATCTCTGGTTTGTTTCTTCCAAATTTTAACATGACACTCCTTTGGTCACCTATGTTCACCGCGGAAAAAGTTTAACATGCCTCGTAGTGGCGGTGGTGGTGCGGTGTGTGTGTGTGTGTGTATCGGGGTGGGGGGGTGGGGGTCCGGCAGTACACTGCGAGTCATGAGCCACCGTGTGGGGTTGACCGTTTTGTGAGGCAGGTGCCACATCAAAGTCGTGAATTGGTTATTTAAAACATTACATGGGCCTTTCATACATACATGTTTGGGCCACATGCATGCATGGTGGTCCTCTGACACTCCCTCGTGCGGTTATCAGCGATGCGCCCATTCGTTAGCCCGCAAAGGTTATCACTTTTCACCGACATCGAGAGGCATTTGACCAAAGGTGGATTCATCTTGGGATGAGTTACGGTGTGGATCATGGTGAGATTCCAGATCAAAGTTCGAGCGCGTGTGCATACACATGAGTCCCTCCCACCGGCTCGAAGTGAGGGGGACTACGACACGTCGTGAACCTCTATGTAGGGCATTTCCGGTTTGCGAAGCATGTGCCACATCAAAGTTGTGCAGTGGGTATTCAAACATCACACAACACCTCTTTGGGCATGCAGGCGGTGGTTGTCCTAGGACACTCACTCGCGTGTGACGCTTTCTGTGGGCCCGCGAGGTCGTCGTCCATCACTTTGACCTACAGCGAGAGAGGTTAATTTGACCAACAAGGATGATTCTTTTTGGTTTGAGTTACGGTTGGAGTATATAGTACGCATCGAAGAGGGGGGAGGGGACCAACATATACTACGCGTCATGAACCTCGCTCCGTGTGGGGACTTTCTGGTTTCCGAGGTAGGTGCCACATGAAAGTTGTGCATTGGGTATTCAAACACCACACAACACCTCTTTGGGCCACATGCAGGCGGTGGTTGTCCTACAGGACACTCACTCGCGTGCGATGTTTCCATCTGTGGGCCCGCGAGGTCATCGTCCATCACTTCGACCCAATGAGAGAGGTTAATTTGACCGACAAGGAGGATTCTTTTTGGTTTGTGTTACGGTAGGAGTATATAGTACGCATCGAAGAGGGGGATGGGACCAGCATATACTACGCGTCATGAACCTTGCTCTGTGTGGGGACTTTACGGTTTTTGAGGCAGGTGCCACATCAAAGTTGTGAATTTTGGGTATTCAAACATCACAACAACCACACGCCTCCGTACATACATATGTTTTGGCCCACATGCAAGCGATGGCGGTTGTCCTCTGGCACTCACTCACGCGGTTATCGGAGATATCGATGCTTTCCATCTGCGGGCCTGCTTGGTCCATCACTTTGACCGACAATGAGAGAGGTTAATTTGACTTAGGAGGGGATTAATTTTTGGTTTGTCTTACGGTATAGGTCATGCCGTGAGATTACATAATATAGTTTGAGCGCATGCATGTGTACTCATCATGCATGAATCCCTCCCACCGGATCAAAGTGGGGGGGGGGGAGGGGGGCGGCAGCACACGACGCGTCATGAACCGATCTCGCTCTGTGTGGGGACTATACGATTTTTGACGCGGGCGCCACATCAATGTTGTGCATGGTATTCAAACATGCATGCATCACCTCCATATACATATGTTTGGGACACATGCATGCAGTGGTTGTCTTCAGACAGTACTCTCCCTCGCGTGGTTATCGGCGGCAAGCCTATATATTCATGGGCTCGCGTGGACGTCCATCACTTCGACCGGCAATGAGAGAGGTTACCAGGGTGGATTCTTCTTCTTTGGTTCCTGTTACCGTGTAGTAGGTCATGGTGAGATTCCAGACCTAAGTTTGAGCGCATGCGTACGCATGAATCCCCGCCACCGGCTCGAAGTGGGGTGACATACATAGTACGCGTCGTGGACCCTCGCTCCATGTGGGGACTTTCCAGTTCCAAAGCACGGTACCGTGCCACATCAAAGTTGTGCATTGGGTATTCAAACACACCACACAACACTTCCATACATATGTTTGGGCCACATGCAGGCAGTGATTGTCTTCGGGCACTGCTCCCTTGCGTGGTTATCGGCGAGCTAGCCCATCTGTGGGGTGGCGTGGATGTTCATCACTTTGACCAACAACAAGAGAGAGGTTATACGACCAAGGTGGATTCTTCTTGGTCCGTGTTGCACTACGTCTTGGTGAGATGCCCTCTCCCACCGACTCAAAGTGTGTGTGTGTGTGTGGGTGGGGTGGGGGGGGTACTTCGCACTTCCTGAACCTCCGTGGGGTCGGGGATGCCCGGTTAATTTGCGAGGCACATGTGCCACATCAAAGTTGTGAATTGGGTATTTAAATATCACACTACCCTTTTTATACATATAGTTGGGCCACTCGCAGGTGGTTCGTATGTGGTCTCACCCATCTCGCGCCACAAGCACACATTTGTGGGCCCGCACACGGTCCACCTTTGACCGGAAGCGAAAGGGGGGGTTTGACCATGATGGACTCCTATAGGTTTAGTGTTACGGTAGGGTGTGATATGTGAGACCTAGCTATTTGGGGGCATGCATTCATACCTAGGATTCCCCTCCCTCCGACACGAAGTTCGGGGGGGGGGGGGGGGGGGGGTGGACTAGCAATAATGTGCGCTTTGTGAGACAGGTGCCACATCAAAGTTGTGCATTGGGTATTTGAACATCAAACCAGCCTTTTCATACATATATTTGGTCCACATGCAAGTGTGTTCATGTTCTGACCCTTTCCCACATTTTTTTGGCCACGCAACACGCACGGTTCCCTCAGACTACCCGTGTGCCACGCCCGTGCCCCTGTCACCCACATCAGCATAGTAGATTGGGCTCCACGAGGCTTCCCTCACAATCTCAAAAATATCTACCCGCCTGGAGGGTTTTCCTGTTTGATAGCACACGATTATTATGTTTCGACCGTGTGCGATGCTGTTTGCCCCCGGCCCCCGCTCCCGCCTGCATCCCTCAAAAATATCTACCCGCGTGGAGGGTTTTTCTGTTTGATAGCACACGGTTATTATGTTCCGACCGTGTGCGATGTTGTTCGCTCCCGCTCCCGCCTGCATCCCTCAAAAATATCTAGCCGCCTGGAGGGTTTTTCTGTTTGATAACACATGGTTGTTATGTTTGGACCGTGTGCGATGTTTGCTGCTCAATCCCTTCATCCAAATTTTCAGTAGCCCCGGCATTTTACTCCTGCCTAGTAAAATTTTCAGTACCCGTGTCATTTCCTCAAATACAACCTTGGCCCCCCCTCCACACACACACCCCAAAAACTCCACGCGCGCGCGCACACACACACACACACACCACCCCTCCCTCGCTCAAAACCCTAGCAAGGTCGCCGCCGCCGCCGCCGCACCGCCTCCATCGTCAACATCTGCCAGTTTGCCCGTGCAGGTTACCCACCGATCTCCATACCCTATAGCCGCCCTGAGTTTCTTAGATGACGTCTGCTAAACGCCCCCTTTCCCACAGATCCCCATCCCCATCCCCCTCCCCCACTCCAGAGCTTCGCAGCCTAAGCCCGGCTACACTTCTCGTGGAGCTCCAGGAGCTAATGGCCCAAAAGAGGTTTATCACGGCCTCTTCGCCCGACGTCGGCGAGGTGGCTGCCGAGGAAGCTGACGATGATTACTGGCCGCAGGCTCTCAATCAGCGGGCTAGAGTATGCTGGCATGTCACGGACGCCGGCTACGACATCGAGGTCGTCGACAGCGACGGCCTGACGCGGGCTATGTCACAGGTTAAGTGGCCCACCCCCAACCCCTCGGGTTCAACCGCCGTCGATCTCATCCATGGCCCCGCCGCTGATCTCCTCTGGCTCGCTGTCAAGAATTTGCCATCCTACATCGCCATCGAGCCCCTTTTGTCATTTCTGAAGGACACGTTCTGCGACGCTGGCTTGGGATCCTCAGCTGCCAAGTCAGACCTCATCGACGGTGACCACGAGGAGGGCACCCTCTCCGCCTCTTCCAAGGGGAAAGAGCACATCTGCGACATCAAGGAGGGCACCCTACAGCCATGCTCTTCCAAGGGGAAGGAGCCCATCTACGACAACATGGAGTGCACCCAGAGTTCGTGCTCTTCCCATGCGAGAGCCCATCTGTGACATGTGAGGAAACCCATGAATTGTTTTGCTGTGCCTCTTCACAGGGGGGAACCCATGATTTTTTTCGTCGAGCCCCTTTTGTAGTGAGAATATGTCCAGTTTTAATTGCTATGTTTGGTTGTTTGCAGTATGCCTTGTTTATTTCAGTTATTCACAGTGTGATGCTCTATATGTGCAACTATTTACTGTGCAGTACAATTTCATCAATACCAGTTTCAACAATACCAATATGAATGACTATATTTGCTTGTTGTTAAGCCTGTTATAGCAAGCATATGCCTCTTTTAACGTTTTTTGGTTGTTCGGTTGTTTGTAGTTAGCATATGTCTAGTTTCAATTGCTATCTTTGGTTGTTAGTAGTATGCCTTGTTTATTTCAGTTATTCACAAAGTGATGTTCTATATGTGCAAGTATGAACTGTGCAGTTCAATTTCATCAATACCAGTTTCAACAATACCAATATGAATGACTATTTGGTTGCTGTTAAGCCTGTTGTAGCGAGCATATGCCTCTTTTAATGGTTTTTGGTTGTTCTGTTGTTTGTAGTTAGCATATGTCCAGTTTCAATTGCTATCTTTGGTTGTTCGTAGTATGCCTTGTTTATTTCAGTTATTCACAAAGTGATGTTCTATATGTGCAAGTATGAACTTTGCAGTTCAATTTCATCAATACTAGTTTCAACAATACCAATATGAATGACTATTTGCTTGCTGTTAAGCCTGTTGTAGTGAGCATGTGCCTCTTTTAACAGTTTTTGGTTGTTCGGTTGTTTGTAGTTAGCATATGTTCAGTTTCAGTTGCTATCTTTGGTTGTTCGTAGTATGCCTTGTTTATTTCAGTTATTCACAATGTGATGTTCTATATGTGCAAGTATGAACTATGCAGTTAACACACCTTTCCACTTCTTGTTTTGCTTAACTAGCGTGCTTAAACCTGCACACTGAAGCTATCATTTGGAGATTATGTTGTCTACCATGGATATATTTGGTTGATGTTTAGCCTGTTGTGCTTAACATGCCTTTTGATGTACTTACACAGGACAATATTGGGAACGACTGTTGTTTTCCATCGAGGTTAGTTTCATCCCATGGCTTATATATACTCACTGTTCAGGATATCGGTAGCTGGTACCATATAGGCCGGGGGCTGATAAGGGATTAATCGGCGAATCAGACATTTAACTGAATATATCTGTAACCCATTTATCGATAGGTTAACTAGGGTCATATCTAATATATCTGAGGCTACATAGCAACATGCATTGTACTGAATGTCTAAATATGCAATCCTAGGCTACATAGCAACAAGGAAGAGTGTTACCTTAATGTTCTGATGATGTCTAGATATACATAGAAGAGCAGCAACAGGAACAACACAGCAGCAGTTAACTGTAGTTAATCAGCCGATATTTGTAACAATGTAATAAACTCCCTCCGCCCCATAATATAAGATGTTAATTCATCCAATATGTGAGTATATTGGATGTAATAAGATCTTATATAATGGGACGGAGGGAGTGTTGTACTACATCATTGTGCAATTGCTGTTTAGCTTCTAATATTAACTTGGTGCTTTTAGGTACATATGTCATTGGTAAAGATCCGCGCTTCGACCCTTTTTGTGTATGGGACAATGAGATATTCATGAACTCGCATCAAGTGAGGAAACTGATAAAGATTGTTAGTAAAATGGGTCAAAAAATGGCAATTAAACTATTTGTTTACACTTTATCCAAGACAACAGTGAACTGCAGGATGGTAAGTAAGAACTCTGCAACCTTCTTTTTACTGCCCATAATGAGTTGTGTTAGATGACAATGTCTGAATCTTTTTCCTTTGCAGTGGTTCCCAAAGCAGTTTACTCAAGATTACCTCTCAAACTACATGATTGGTGGGCATGCAAAGGTTAAAGTATTTCTACCAGAACACAATGAGTATCTAGATGTTGTCATGAAGACAGTGAAGGATGGGCGGTCGGCCATCACAAGGGGTTGGACTAGAGTCGCGTGTGCCTTCTGCATGGAGGAGGGCACAATATGGGCATTCCGCTTCACCTTGTTCAGCAACGTCTTTCGCCTCTTTCTTTACCGTCTTTAATAGTACAAGTATACAACCCTGGTTCATCATTCTTTATTTGGTGCATATGTAATTCTTTTTTTTGATGTAACTCTTGAACATATGTACCTGTGAATCGAATAATGCATTGGTTGTTGAACCTGATGGATATGAATAAAGTTATAGCCTACTTTCAAATTCAAATTTTGTACAATTTTAAATAGCAGCGATTAAATTAGGGTGAAAATAAGCTCTGCAGGTCATTATGGCGCACACGGTCTGTAAAGCACATCGTGTGTGATATACATCATAATCCGACACGGTTCACAGAGAGGAAACATGTGCGACCATGCACACAGTTGCCGTTTGCAAAGCGTGTGTGATGTCAGACAATATCACAAACGGTGCGAGCAAACTAAATGTTTGTGATGGTCACCTAATCATACACTGTAACACCCCGATTTTTGGCCCTTTCTTTTTCTTTTGGATTTCTTCGAATTTTTATTTGGAGTTCTTTTTCCGTGGCTATGTGGTCTTGAAACCTGGAAAAATCTTCTCTTCTGCCACTTCCTAGTGTCTTGTCATTATCAAATCTATCCCAAGGCCATGTCATTTCCATCTCAGCCCAACTCCAATATTTATTTATTGGGAATATTCCTTTTTCTATTAAAGGAATAACCTTGTTTGCCCTAGGTTGTGAAGCAACCTATATTTCTGTCTTCCACAAAATTCCCACAAAATTCTCATAAATTCTTAGGACCATATCTTCCACAAATATGACAAAACCCATCCTTGCCTAGTCCAAAAATAATTCAGGAATATTCATTTTCCATTCTGTCCAGAATGGCACTTTGTGAAGGAAGTGCTATTTATATTTTCTTTATTGCCCTCAAAATTTTTGGGCACTCTTTCCTATCCAAATTATTACCACGTGCCAAAATTCAGCTCCATTTGCCTAGTAAATCTTCCTCAGAAAATTCCCAAAGTTTCTGACCAGAGAGAAGCTTTGTGAAGGAAGTACTAGCTAGGATTATCCAAATGTGTTGAAATTTTGGTAGATCATTTATATGGCCAAATCATTTCTCGACACAAAATTTCTCCTCCATCCAATAATCTATGTGAGCACACCTTCAAATCTTGTTTTCTGGTCACAATTTCAGTATGTGAAGAAATTATATTTTATATTGCTTCAAAAGTTCTTAAATTAATCCAGGACCTAAATATCCATAAATAATGTGAGCATGAAAAAATTCACATTATTTTGCCAAGCCATTTTCTCCACAAAATTCCCCCAAGTTTCTGTCCAGTGTGGATCATTGTGAAGGAAGTACCATTTTTATTTATCCAAATGGGATGAAACTTTTATGGTACCTTCATATGCCCAAATGACTATGCTCCACCAATTTTCAGCCCAATCCCACCCACCATGTGAGTGCTACCTCCTGATCTTCTTTCTGGACCAGAATATGTGGTTGCGAAGCAACTATATTAAATACTGGTCCAAATCATTTCATTTTTCAAAGTATCATAGTCCTTCCTACCCCTAACCACTGTGACATCTTGTTCCTCTCTTTTACCAAGCCAATTTACCTCAGCTTCTGGATCAAGTTTGCAACAACAATCTTTCCCTGAGATCTCCTATCAACCCACAGTGCTTTTCTTTGACCCATCACCTCAGGTAGGACCCACTTAGGAGAGACAACACGTTAGACATAGTGTGGGTGGCCTTAAAGTCCCGCGTGCACCAGTGCATGCGGTGACCACGCGGTCTGGCACGCCGAAAGCGCGCTCTGGCCGTCGGGGCGCTCTGCTGCCGCCCAAACGCCGAGCTCCCACCACCGCACCATGTCCACAGCATTGCTATCGCTCTCCTGCATCCGCGTGTCCTCTCTGGACCCCTCCCCCTCTCCTCTTTCCTCTCCGGCGAACCATGCCGCAGCGCGTGCCCGCGGCCGTCGTCGGTTTGCCGTTGTCTTCTACCTCTCCGTAGCATCCCAGCACCGTATACACCTCCCCCAGACCTCTCTCCCCTCCGCGCGTGCGCTCGTGCACACGGTCGTGCCAGAGAGCATCAACCACACGCTCCCGTCGTCGTCCGGCGACGGCATCGTTGCCTCGGCTATATAAAGCCACCCCGAGCCCTGCTCTCCTCACCAACCTTCTCGCCACCCTCCACTAGCCCTCCCCGACCACTCATTCGAGCCCCGGAGCCCCTCCTCGACCCCCACGGCCGCCATGGCCGCCGCTCAGCCTCGCTTGAATTGGAGCAACCCGAGCTCTCTCCCTCCCTACTGACCTCACCAGAGGACCACCTGGAGCACGGAGAGCCTTACCATACCCCCAACTCCTCCCCTACGCCACCACAGACGCCGTGCCAAAACCGCCCGAGCCGCCATTCGCCATTGTCGAATGTGCGCGAGCTCCCGCCCTCCCCGAGCTCCGTCTACTCCTTGGTTGGATGCGACGCGGCGTGCCGAGCTCACCGGTATGCTGGACGCCGCCGGAGACGGCCCAGGTCGCCGGGACGGCCGCCGGCGTCGAGTGCCCCTCTCTGCATCGCGCGCGAGGCCAGGAGGTTGAAGACGCTGACTGGGCAGGCGGGCCTCACCCCAGGGACCCCACTCGTCAGTCTCTCAGCCGCGTTGACTCCGGGCCCGCGCAGTCTTAAGTGGAAGCGTATTTCCATAAATACGTTTTCACCTAAGGAAAGCGTATTCTCTTTCTTCTTCGGCCTGGAGTACACTTTCTCGGTTGGAAAGCGTATTTTCTGAAATACGCCTTCTGTTTTTCCAGCCGCCGGCTGAAACCGTTAAGTTGCGGGCGTTTGTCAGTTTAGGGCAGAAACGGACACTTTTCTGTTTGTTTTCTGACTAACGAATAAACGACCATAACTCGACAACCGTAACTCCGATTCAGGTGATTCCAAAGCCCACGATCTCAGTTTGTCGAGCCCGTTCCGATGGTATCATTTTCATGAGGTTGGCACACTGTGAAAATGACCATTTTGCCCTTGCCCTTAAAACAGCTCCGCCGAGAGGGAAACTTTTCCGGCGATTCTTTCCGCGAGTTCATCGCACTTCTCCCCGGTGAATCCTCCATCCCAGGCAAGCCACGACAGCCACTTGCATGATGGCAATGCAGTAGCCATGGTTTCCACTTGAATATTTAATAATTGTTTGTGCATTTAATTATTTTGTGAATGCTTCGAATATGCTTGTGAATCCATGCTCATTACTTATGCCATGTTCATTTTCATCTAGTAAGTGATATGATTAATTGCTAAGGATATTCTTATCATGTTTTATTCTTATAATTATTTCCGATGCTAGTGATAATGTTATGCTCACATGAGTAGTTACGGTATGATATGAAAATACTTGCATTATTCATGATCATCTTTATGCCATGCTCATTTGCATCCCGTAGACTAAATGATTTATCATTATGATGTTACATGGTTATGTTGCCCATCCATGGTTGCATTGATATCATGCTCATCTGCATTGTTATTTCATCATGCTATATTATTGTGACTCAGCTCATCACCATTCAAGTTGAACCTGACATTAATCGAACTTGAACAAATCTGTATGTGTGCAACTCTGTAGAGAGATCGTAGTTTCGGTCTTAGTTCGAGAGTGCCTCCCGAAGGGCTGTCTGTGTGACCATCCGAGTTTCGAAGGTCCTCCCGAAGGGCTGTCCGAGTGACAGTCCAAGTTTTGGAGGTCCTCCCGAAGGGCTTTCCGCGACACCGTCCGGGGGGCTGTCCGACCGCCTCCCGGAGGGCTGTCCGAGGGGCAGATGAGGGTATACATCCTCGCGGTTGGGAGGTTGTAAATCCTAGCTGCGGGGATCTGCACCGCCGATCGTCATCGACTCTACTTCCGCTGCGCTACGAGTCGGTAACGAAACAGATCAAACCTTGTATGCAGTCTCCATAGTGATCCTGGGCTGGTGCGTAGGTCGGAAATTTTTTGTTTTCTGCTGCGTTACCCTTCAGTGGCATCAAGAGCCGTGCTATGCGTAGATGCAGGTTGCGATCTAGAATACATAGAGATGTATGGGTGTTGCACAATATAATTAGGTAGTAGATGAGTTCTATTACTGTAAATTATTTGTGCGGGTAGCAGATGAAATATGTTACCCGTTGTTCTTGTTGCTTCCCCTGAATTTGCGTAGTCCTGATCTTGACGGCATGGTGGAATCTCACAAAGTTCTGGCAATCCGCGATCCTTTCATGCTGCTCCTGAGTATGCTGATTGACAGATCAACGAAGTGCTAACAGTTCTTTGGGTTCCACCATAGTTAAAGAAAGATGGATGTTTCGTAGACGAAAGGGCAATGCAGATATGATCTGCACGGGGGTCACGCATATGACAAAGTTTAGTATGGGGCTCGAGATTTTATTATCTCGTGTTTCATACACCCTGGAAAGTTAATCTAGCAACTTGAATTATCATACTTGATGATGGACGTTGGTAGCTTCGGTTTGTTTCGAAACCTTAGAAGCCGCGTAAAATAAAATTTTGCATGAACCGATTAGAGGCGTCTAACTTGGTTTTGCAGGATGGTTTGTATGTGCATATGATGTGGTATAGCAGTGCTCATAATAATTTGATTATGTATGAGATGACTATATGATGTAATTTGATTAACATGACCTACGTGTCATGATTCGGCATGATGGCTGGAGCCATATGATTGCACTTTAAACGACCTGCGTGTCAACCTTAAGTAATGCACTTATTTTATTAGCTATAGAGATAGCAATATTATCTGGTGCATCGACAAGGTGGTGGCAATCTTCGCGAAGGTGAACACCGACGCGAATGCCGAAGACGAAGAAATACAAGACTTCTCCGTCAGAAAGGGCTATACCATATCATGCTAATATGAATTGCCTGAGATGTTTATCCCTTATGATGCACCCTTTTTGATTGCGAGGTAGTCGCTTTTTATTAGGGTGATCTCTCACTTAAAATATCAAGTAGTTAGTGTTCTCCCAAGTGTAGCACCGTCACGGCACCTATCTCTTCGGGGCATCACATGATCTCCATGGGTGCGAACGATTAGAGAAGTGTGAGGCGGGTGAGTTGAGACCTCGCAGCGAGATCACTTGGTTGTCTTGACGTTCAGGCAGGACAGTCCTGAGCTCGGAACACACGCATCGAAAGATGAACAAGAATCACATAGAGATGTGATCGGCAAGTTTGCCTACCGATTGAAGTTCGCGCCATTTGAGTTCATCTCGAACCGTGGCGTTGAATTGAAATGTGGATCTTGTATCACTCACAATCAATTATGAGAGATATTGATTTGAGTGGGAGCGCACTGTTGAATTAACTTGTTTAATTCTCAGTGCAATTAATTTTGAACACTGTCTAAATGTGGTTTGCATAATAGTTGTAGAATAATGGCTCGCGTTTCCACCTTCCCTATTAAAATTTAATAGCTGTTAAATATCTGGTTAAAACTTTACGGTTGGTAACGTAATGTGAGGATTGTCCTCAAGAGTGCCGAGAAGGACTTTGTCCTATCGCATGCTTTCGGTATTCTCCCGCTAATGCTATGGATCATATGACTCTCGTCCTGCGATCCAAAAGCTAGAATTCCATTTCGGTCAAGTGCAATATGTTTGATTCCATGAAACCCGAACTTCAAAAGTTTGGGATAGCTATGTGATATTCATGGAACTGAAAATCATTTTCAGACACAAACAAAGGCTAAAAGATATTTGATATCCAAAGCAATGTTTGTTTTGCAAACTGTTAGTAAAAGTGTTTACTACGCATTTGACTAATAACAGAGGGATCCAGTAGAACGCCTGTCATATGATGAAGGTGAATAAAACAACAACTTAAAGGAAATGTCCAAAGGGTGTTAGTATGACTTACACGCCTAGGAAGTCCGTGGCTAACGTCACTCTTAAGTTGGATGCTTCTTCTGAGAGTAGAAGAAATACTAAAAGTTAAACTGTTAGAAGTATAAAGGCAAATAGAGAGAAGACTGGAATATCCAGCTCATGTATGAAAGTCATACAAGTTATTGATGTATAGAAGGCTGGTCAAAGAAATAGTTCTTGGGAATTATGATTAAACATGTTAATCACTAATTCTTGGGTATTGTGAGTTAATCACAAAGATACCCGCTCGATTGCATTCTGTTGCAACTCGATGTAAGAACTACTATGGCCTGAAAGACTAGCCAGGAATGAGGTTAGATACACACAGGGAACATAGTAAATGTTACTATGCCATCCATAGGTGTATTCCCTATGTATTTACTTTCATAATTCATTTTAGAGTTTCACACTCTAGCCCTTTGCATAAGGTATCTTGCAAGAAGGTTGTTCATAAGAGAACTTTTGATGTTCGGTGTTATGAATAACATAAGGGCCATACTTTCATTATGAATGAGACGTATGTTATGAATATTGATAATAATACATTACCTCTGGGTTTACTTTCATAATTCATTTTAGAGTTTCATACACTCTAGTCCATTGCACAATGTTTGTTGCAAAAGAGTTGTTCATAAAAACAACAATTGTTGTTCAGTATTATGAATAACATGAAGGGACATGCTTCCATCCTAGATGGGATGTATGTTATGAATATTGATGGTAATATGATACATCCATAATACTGACACTAAATGTTGCAAGACTAAAAGAATACCACATATGTGTGGCACTGCATTTGGTCACATTGGAGAAACCCGCATGGAAAATTCCATTATGATGGATTTTAAAGTCATTTGATTTTGAATCATCTGACACTTGCAACTTTCCTCCAAAAAGTGACGTGACTGAAATACTGTTCATAGGCCATAAGGAACGAGCAACAAACTTATTGGTGATCATACATTTTGATGTGTGTAGTTCAATAAATGTTGTTGCAAGTAGTGGATTTATCTATCTTCAGAAATGACTCAAGTAGATATATTGATATTTACTTGATGAGACATAAGTCTGGATCTTTTGAATTCATTCATAAGGTTTTCAAAAATGAAGTAGAAGTTGTTGTAACAAGAAAATTATGTTTCTACAATTCGATTGCAGAAAGGAATATTTGAGTTACAAGTTTAGCGAATGTCTGATGAGTTGTGAAAGGGGTTTCATAACTTGCACCTCCCGGAACACCACTGCAAGTGGAAAGTCCGTGAAGATGTAATCGAACCATTTATGACATGGTAAGATCAAAGATGACATAAATAAATTTGCCATTACCCCTTTTAAAGAGTGATGCTTTAGAGACTGCGGCTTTTACACTGAAAAGAGATCCATCAGGTCTGTTGAAATGACGCCATGGTATGGTACGCCCAACCATGTTATATCTTTTCTTAACATTTGGAATATGGGGCTTGTGTAAAAGGTTACAAACCTATTCCAAATCAGACAAGTGCTACTTTGTAGGTTATCCCAAGTCATTGGGTATTCTCCCACCACTATACCGAGGCAAAGGATTTTTGCCACAAAACGGTATGCTTTTAAAGAGAATAGTTCTTACAAAAGGTGAGTGGGAGGACAGTGCAAATCGACGAGATAACCAGTATCTTCGTCATCAGATCAAAGGAAAGAAACCTTGGAAGTGATTCCGGAGTTTCCTACTGCGACTGATTCGGAAGTCTCTACAATAAAATGTATGGACTTCGGTCGAACTTGCAGCTGAACCACGTAGGCAAAGCTCGTGCAAACCTATCAGGTGCGCAAACGAGATATTGTTGTTAGACAACATTATACCTACAATACACAAGGAAGCGTTGATGGGCCCTGACTCCGGAATTGGCTAAATGCCAATACAATCCGAGATAGTTTCCATATATGTGATTCGAGATTAAAATCTTGATACACCTTTCGGAAGACTTAGAGTCTAACGAATATTTATGGAACTAAAAACTGATACGGATAAAATGTTTTATCCATAAAGCTCGACTTGTTGCATTAACAAGTTCAAGGAGTTGACTACGATGAGATTGTCTCACCGTAGCGATGCTTGAAGTCAGTTCGGGTTGAACTAGCAATTAATACATATTTCAATCATGAGATATGAAACATGGATGACAAAAGGATTTCCATCTGATGGAAATGAAACCTAGGACTTGTATGTGATACAGTCCAAAGTAATTTGTCGATCCAGAGGATGCTAGTAAGTATGCAAACTTCAGAGTTCCAGCGATGGACAGAAGAGGGCAAAGTGGAGTTGGAATCTTCGTTTTTGATGGAATGGTCAAAGGGGTTTGACTTCATCAAATGGGTATCGAAGATGCTTGTGATTCAAGAAAGTAAGTGGGAGCATAATAATATTTCTAAAAACCTTGTGTACTTGACACATTGTTAATTGGAAATAAATTTCTTGACACGAATTAGGACTTCATTTGAAAATAGTTTTTCCGATGAAGTGCTTGGGCTAAATAGCCTCAATATTAGGCATGATGATCTATGGAGATAGATTTACCTAATTGGGCTAAGCAATGAATACATATTGACAAGATGCTAAAACTTTTTAGCATTTAAAACGCCAAGGAGTGATTCTTGCCGAAGTCACATGGAAAGAGTTTTTGCAAGACTCGGTGTCCCAAAACACTGATGAGTAAAATACATGATGGAGATTCCACACACTCTTGTGTTTGGATTAATCATGTATTCCATGGTATGTAAAACAACCAGATATGTCCGATACTCCAAAAGTTGTTGCGAGTATGGATACCAAAGTGATCAAAGTACTGATCATAGGATAACAGTGAAAGATGTCATTGAGTACTAGAGTAGTAGTGATGACATGTTTTCTCGCAAGCAGAGATTATGAAGTGCTCATTGTAAGTAATTACATCGATACAGTCTTCATCAATGCTCCATGCGATTTTTGATTTAAGTTAAGGGTTTTGTGTAATACACAATATGATGGCACGGTAGTTGGAAATTGTTCCAAACAAGATACTGTGGCGAATTCTATAACAAAGGCTAAGTATGTTGACGCTTAAGAAGCGACAAAGAAGTTGTTGAATCATATAGTTCATTCATGAACTTAGTATGGTTCCAAGATGGCTTTGGTCTATGGGACACTATTGCAGATAGTTGCTCCATAGCTCAGTCTGAGGAATCAGGTTTCGACCAATGATTCACACATATGCAAAGCCAAGTCCACACAAAATATGAATTTTGTGAAAGCGTGAAAACGCGAGGATATGCAAAGTTACACACGGAGCTGAAGTCGTCAGATCCGTTGGACATCAGGCTATACCACATGCGAAGCATTTTTTACACCAGTATGCCATAGGTGTAAAGTGCATTAGCATTGACTAGATTATTGACTCTAGTGCAAGTGGGAGTCTGTAGGAGATATGCCCTAGAGGCAATAATAAATGTTATTGATTATCTCCCTGTTCATAATTTTGTTTATGTTCCATGCTATAACTGCTATGGTTCTCGAGTCTTCAATAACCACGAGGCTCGGAGGAAGACTCATATGCACGTGTGGAATAATAAACGGTAAAATGTATTCCTAGTCTGGCCTCTTAAGACTGGCTCAAGTATTGCATGATGATCCTGTTTTCCTGATCATGGGCATGGCTATGCCGGCAATTTGGAGGGCGCAATGTTGGTAGAACACTTGTGTTGAATCGACCCGAATTGATGTTATGCTATGAGATACAATCGTCACTAGTTAATGGTTAATAACACAGAGATAGTTAACGTTTGCATAATTCCTTAGACCATGAGAGTATCGAGTTTCTTCATGCTTGCTTCATGAACTTTGGGGTTTGTTAAACGTCATCCGTAAATGGGTGGCTATTACGGCGGCTTACGGGTTCATGGAAAAGTATGTCAAGGGACTTGATAGCTCAAGATTGGGATTTGCTCCTCTGACGGTGGAGATATATTCTCGGGCCCTCTCGGTGTTACGGTATCCATCATCGTCTGGCCAGACACTTTGTGATTTGATCACAGGGATGCCGGAACACGGAAACGAGAAAAGATAACAATACCGGCAACGAGGTAACTGACATAGTGGACAAGGTTGTTGATCCACAGGGATGCCGATAAATCTCACCTCGGGTATTGTAACATATCGCGAAGCAACAGGAATAGCACACGGCAACTGGAGGTTCACTCGAATATTTATTCGTGTGGGTATAGGGGTCAATATGGGTGTCCACGGCTCCGATGCTGATCATTGATCGGAAAGTGTTCCGGTCATGTCTATAATTCACCGAACCTATAGGGTCACATGCTTAAGGGTCATCTATCTGCTGAATACTAGACAAGGAGTCCGAGAGAAAAGTCGCCGAAAAGGTTTTGGAGACAACGGAACAGTTCCGGAGAGAACACCAAAAAAGTTTCGGTAAAACCGAAAAGTTGTTTCGGATGAAACCATTGATCCTAAAAGGTTTCGGCAAGCACCGGGAATGTTTTGGAGGTTGCCAGATTGGTCTGGAAATTTCTGGAATTTTTCCGGAGAAAAAACCAAAAAAAGTTTTCGGAGCTGCCGGAATTGTTTACCGGGTAAACGAAGATGGTTTTAAATTAAACCACCATACCGGAAATGTTCTGGAGCGCATCCAGATAATTTTAGAGGGTGCCGGAAATGTTCTGGGACCTTCCGGAATTTATCAGAAGTAATAGTCGCGGAAAACATCTTGTCCCAGCGTGAGGGGACAAGATCCCACGATCCGTGGGGGCTGTTTTGGGGGTGCCCCCTTTGAGGGGGCAGCCCCTTGTGGCAGGACAAAGGTGTTGGGGGGGCCCCCATGGTGGGGGGCAGCCTCCACAAATGGTGGAGAGTGTTGGGAGGAAGGTGGGGCCCCATGGGGGAACACCATGGACAAGGGAACATGTTTTCTCCATGTTTGGTGGGAACATGTTTCCTTGTTTGGTGGGTGCATGTTTTGTGGGCTGAATTTCAGCCCCCCCCTCACCCCTTCCACCACTATATAAGGAGGTGGAGAGGAGCTCTCCATCCTCATTCCAACTCTCTCACACAAGCCATGCATGATCTGGCATTCTCTCTCCCTCCCAACGAAATAGTTTCGTAGAGCCGAAAGGCTGTCTGGGTTCCGGTGGGAACTAGTTCTGGACGGCGAAGCCCTGCCGGATAGATGACACCGTATGTGTCCAACTCTGTAGAGAGATCGTAGTTTCGGTCTTAGTTCGAGAGTGCCTCCCGAAGGGCTGTCTGTGTGACCATCCAAGTATCGAAGGTCCTCCCGAAGGGCTGTCCGAGTGACAGTCCAAGTTTTGGAGGTCCTCCCGAAGGGCTGTCCGCGACACCGTCCGGGGGGCTGTCCGACCGCCTCCCGAAGGGCTGTCCGAGGGGCAGATGAGGGTATACATCCTCGCGGTTGGGAGGTTGTAAATCCTAGCTGCGGGGATCTGCACCGCCGATCGTCATCGACTCTACTTCCGCTGCGCTACGAGTCGGTAACGAAACAGATTAAACCTTGTATGCAGTCTCCATAGTGATCCTGGGCTGGTGCGTAGGTCGGAAATTTTTTGTTTTCTGCTGCGTTACCCTTCAGGTACAGTGTACTAACCTCTGCAGAGTGTATAATCTATCGATAGCCGCCTCCTCGGTCATGGACACAGTTCGTAGTAGGTCACACTATGGGTCAACAGAAATAATAACATGAATAATAAACAACCCCGGTTCGATGAGAAAAGAAGTTGGTTGATCTTTATGTGATCATGAGAGGATCACGATGGTGTCGTGGATACCGATGTTGATTGATTATGAGGTGATCGAGTGATGATCACGATGGTAAGTTTGTGATTACGAGATAACCTCCGAGAAGAGTAAGTTGGTCCATGAGATCTTAAATATCGACCCCCCCCCCCCCCCCCCCCCCGTGCATGCTAGTGCTAGTATCATCCTGTTCATATCATGAATTATATGTTGTTGCCATGCTCATGTTGATGCCATGCTCCTGTTGTTGCCATGCTCATGTTGTTCTAGTAGTATCGTATTCATCTTTGATGATTAACCGGTAAATGCCATGCTGTTGTATGTCTTGATTGCTTTAGTTGCTGTGAGCTTGCGAGTACATTCAAAGTACTCACCTGGCATGTCATGCCAGATTGCAGGTGATGCCGTGATTGCTTGTTTGTCGAGGACCTCGAGGTTGCACTCTAGGATACGTCCCAGCCAGAGTCCCTGCGGAGTGGAGTCCATCACCGTCGTCGTTGTTCCGCTGCTAGAATTTATTCCGCTTCGAGATGTCTCGCTGCTATCATAGAGCTATCTGAGCAGGCGAAGTGTCGCCGTGCCCCTGTAACCTCTGTGCCTTCAGAACCTTTGTACCCGTATCATTTGTAATAAAGAGCTGATTTGTTCTATGCCAAGCAGTGCCGTATTCCAGAAGACTTGATCTCTGGGCTGGAATACGGGGTGTTCCGGTCTCTCTGAGCCGGGGTGCCACAACGATTGGTATCAGAGCAGGTCTGGCTGTAGGATGCCCTAGTCTACGCGAGCGTTAGAAACCAGTAGTATTGAGTCTAGTCGGCTTGTTGCATTTGATTGCTGCATTTGTTTGCTTCATAGCATGCATATAGTCTTATTATATTGTCACTAACGGTTGATCTTGTGAGTGTAGGTGGCATCGGTTTCGATCCACTACCTGCACCCTCCAGTTTTGCATACTTGCTCGTTGGTGTTTGGTGTCATATCTGTCCTAGTGGAGTAATGCCGAGGTACCTTGTGATATCGACCTCTTGCAGGATTGATGCACAGGTATCGCACCAATATTTTTTTTCCAGCCACACCTATAGCTTCGGTGATAGACATGTTTCTATCCCGGACCCTGCCATCCAACCCACTGCTTTGGCAACCCTTACTTGTCTGTGTTCCCAGAAAAAGGGCAATGTCAGCAAGACCCTGCTTTCCACCGCTATCCTACTCTATCACCCATTCCCTGGACGAGTACGGTTTCCGTCCGTACGCTTGATGATGATGTGGCCGTGACATCCGTGTCTCGCTACATGATCACTGAGTCCGTCCTCACCGCTAAGCCCGTCCAAATGTAACCGGTGCTGAGCCAGCGTTTGGTGTAGCTCTGTTTACACCAACCTCTCCACACGTCGATTCACTTTCGTGCACACCGCCACAACATATTAGCTCGTAGTATCGGAGTTCCCTCGAGAATTGTGTGCTTAAGTAGGCATGCATAGTGAGGTGAATAGCTGTGAAATGTGATGTTGCTTGTATGTAATCTTAATGCTGTGTGTGCTTTTGTTTTAGTCGTTTCTTTTGACTTCTTTCTTTGGGCCCTTGGTGTTACCATATTTCCCCTTATGAAAAGTTGCTCATCAACCGACACCGGACTCGAAGAATCAGTGAGGAGTTCAAATATTTGGAAGCTCAGCTAAACAGTATGAAATTATCAGCGGACTACATTATATTGGGAATATCTGGTTTGAATACAAATGATATTCTGGAATAACTATCAGCATCAAGACTGACTCAGTATGCAACCATCACAATCGTAATGAACCAGCTGGAAGACAATTTGTGTGCAAGACAACAGTACATTCCCAGTCAAAAGAATATCAAGGATATATATATATATATATATATATATATATATATATATATATATACACACTATAATGAGAAGCTTCTGGTATAAGCAACCCAGTCTTCCTCCGCATGCTATCAGAGAAGCTTACAGCATAAGACACCAAATCTTCCTCAGTACGCAACCAAGGGAAAAGCTTCTGAAGCACGGTACCCAGTCTTCTTCGACACGCTATCCCGGCAAAAGCTTCGAGTGCAAGATATCCAGCCTTCCTCAGCACACTACTTTCAGATGGCTTCCAGCACAAGCTATCCAGTCTGCGTCAATACGAGACTACCAACAGTCATCGTCATTGGTACAAGATATTACACAGTGAGTTGGCAGCATATGGCAGTACATCTCAAGAATCAGATCCGCAACAGTTTGTCAGAAGCAAGAATCAGTCAAGACACAAGTGTCTGCCTCGGGAATCAAATGCTCAGCTACACGTGCTTCCATATATATATTGTGAGCATGCTGCCAAGGTCATGCAAGACACTCGTACGATGAGGCCAGCATGGTGAGAATCCGACAATCCCATGATTTGTGCAAGAGGAAGAAAGCCGGTATACACCTTAGTGTGATGCAATGTCTGACAAGCCATGAAGCAAGACAATGTTGGGACAATAATCCTGACAGTGGATATCAAGGCCAACTTCCTCCCAACAGACAAAGTGATATCATTAACCTCTGTCACTGTCATGTATGATTGACCACAACAGTGAGATTTATACAAGTAACTGTGAACCTGGTATATGATCATAATGAACCCTTGCTTACCTTTCTCTGGTAACGGCACCACGCCTGTGTTCTGAGCTGCTTTCGGCCGTTCAGGGTGGATGCCGCCTTTATATTTCTCTTTTCAACAGACGGCCCGTGTTCTGAGCTGCTTTTCGGCCGTCTCGGGCAGCTGTTGAGTTTCTTTTTGTAGCAGCGACCCTATGCTCTGAGCTGTTCTTCGGCCGTCTTAGGGAACTGCTACATTCTTCTTATCAACACTGCCTCATGCTCTGAGCTGCTTTTTAGCCGTCGTGAGCCAAGGTTGAGTTATTTCAGTAATGTCCCAGATCTGAGTTGTAAAGACCGTTCTGGTGGCTACTGATTTATTTGCCGATTTCTTGCAAAGGTTCGGATGATCATTGCCATACAGTTAGAGCTTGAGAGATGATAAACTTGCTAGTTAAACATTGCTGTTCTGCCTGAGGATAAGGATAAGGTATGACTGCCGGAATATTGCACCCGACAGTACCTATGGTCACACGAAGAATTGGGAATATCGATGGCCAAGCTCTTTTCAGCAAAGGATTCCGAAAAAGAGAACAATAATAAAGGAGCAAGACCGGCAATACAGGAATGACGATTGTTGCATGAACAACATGGTACAGATACCCAATACAGTCTGATTCCGTATTGATCATCATGAACACACACCCAAAGAGTCTACTCTGTTTGTAAGGACCTCATATTAAGGTGACAGTTAAATCGTCGGTACGGATCTGAGACAAAGAAGTCAGCAAGATTTGGAACTACCTACAAGCAGCCAGATCCCGCCAAGAGAACGATTATGATTCTCAGCATTGTTTTGAACTCGGAGGACATGCGTCTACTTGAGTAACCCGATGCAAGGAATAAATGTTTCATGTCCACCGAGGAAATTTGTGCACAACTCCATTCATACTATCGGTGCTGGATAAAAGAATGTCACGTCGAATGGAAGTCACTCCCGGACTTATGGAAACTCCAGTCATGATAATATCAGACAAGCCAGCAGACATAAAAGAATTGGAGTCAGAGTGAGGATGAACATATGAAGAAAGACTTTTCAGAAGAAGCGAACCACCCCAGAGCAAGGCAGTCAGTCAAATGAAATTCAGTGGGAACATCAAGGAAAAGGATACCCGAGTTGGAAACGGTTTCCTTAAATCAGAATATTCATACTCGTTCCCTGAGCAACCAAATCTCGAGGACGAGATTTATCGTAAGGGGGGTAGGTTTGTAACACCCCGATTTTTGGCCCTTTCTTTTTCTTTTGGATTTCTTCGAATTTTTATTTGGAGTTCTTTTTCCGTGGCTATGTGGTCTTGAAACCTGGGAAAATCTTCTCTTCTGCCACTTCCTAGTGGCTTGTCATTCTCAAATCTATCCCAAGGCCATGTCATTTCCATCTCAGCCCAACTCCAATATTTATTTATTGGGAATATTCCTTTCTCTATTAAAGGAATAACCTTGTTTGCCCTAGGTTGTGAAGCAACCTATATTTCTATCTTCCACAAAATTCCCACAAAATTCTCATAAATTCTTTGGACCATATCTTCCACAAATATGACAAAACCCATCCTTGCCTAGTCCAAAAATAATTCAGGAATATTCATTTTCCATTCTGTCCAGAATGGCACTTTGTGAAGGAAGTGCTATTTATATTTTCTTGATTGCCCTCAAAAGTTTTGGGCACTCTTTCCTATCCAAATTATTACCACATGCCAAAATTCAGCTCCATTTGCCTAGTAAATCTTCCTCAGCAAATTCCCAAAGTTTCTGACCAGAGAGAAGCTTTGTGAAGGAAGTACTAGCTAGGATTATCCAAATGAGTTGAAATTTTGGTAGATCATTTATATGGCCAAATAATTTCTCTACACCAAATTTCACCTCCATACAACAATCTATGCGAGCACACCTTCAAATCTTGGTTTCTGGTCACAATTTCAGTTTGTGAAGAAACTATATTTTATATTGCTTCAAAAAATCTGAAATTAATCCAGGACCTAAATATCCATAAATAATGTGAGCATGCAAAAATTAACATTATTTTTCCAAGCAATTTTCTCCACAAAATTCCCCCAAGTTTCTGTCCAGTGTGGATCATTGTGAAGGAAGTACCATTTTTATTTATCTAAATGGGATGAAATTTTTATGGTACCTTCATATGCCCAAATGACCATGCTCCACCAATTTTCAGCCCAATCCCACCCACCATGTGAGTGCTACTTTCTGATCTTCTTTTTGGACCAGAATATGTGGTTGCGAAGCAACTATATTAAATACTGGTCCAAATCATTTCATTTTTCACAGTATCATAGTCCTTCCTACCCCTAACCACTGTGACATCTTGTTCCTCTCTTTTACCAAGCCAATTTACCTCAGCTTCTGGATCAAGTTTGCAACAGCAATCTTTCCTTGAGATCTCCTATCAACCCACGGTGCTTTTCTTTGAGCCATCACCTCAGGTAGGACCCACTTAGGAGAGACAACACGTTAGACATAGTGTTGGTGGCCCTAAAGTCCCGCGTGCACCAGTGCACGCGGTGACCACGCGGTCTGGCACGCCGAAAGCGCGCTCTGGCCGTCGGGGCCCTCTGCCGCCACCCAAACGCCGAGCTCCCGCCACCGCACCATGTCCACAGCATTGTTCTCGCTCTCCTGCATCCGCGTGTCCTCTCTGGACCCCTCCCCCTCTCCTCTTTCCTCTCTGGCGAACCATGCCGCAGCGCGTGCCCGCGGCCGTCGTCGGTTTGCCGTTGTCTTCTTCCTCTTCGTAGCATCCTAGCACCGTATACACCTCCCCCAGACCTCTCTCCCCTCCGCGCGTGCGCTCGTGCACGCGGTCGTGCCAGAGAGCATCAACCACACGCTCCCGTCGTCGTCCGGCGACGGCATCATTGCCTCGGCTATATAAAGCCACCTCGAGCCCTCCTCTCCTCACCAACCTTCTCGCCACCCTCCACTAGCCCTCCCCGACCACTCATTCGAGCCCCGGAGCCCCTCCTCGACCCCCACGGCCGCCATGGCCGCCGCTCAGCCTCGCTTGAATTGGAGCAACCCGAGCTCTCTCCCTCCCTACTGACCTCACCAGAGGACCACCTGGAGCACGGCGAGCCTTCCCATACCCCCAGCTCCTCCCCTACGCCACCACAGACGCCGTGCCGAAACCGCCCGAGCCGCCGTCTGCCATTGTCGAAGGTGCGCGAGCTGCCGCCCTCCCCGAGCTCCGTCTACTCCTTGGTTGGATGCGACGCGGCGTGCCGAGCTCACCGGTATGCTGGACGCCGCCGGAGACGGCCCAGGTCGCCGGGACGGCCGCCGGCGTCGAGCGCCCCTCTCTGCGTCGCGCGCGAGGCCAGGAGGTTGAAGACGCTGACTGGGCAGGCGGGCCTCACCCCAGCGACCCCACTCATCAGTCTCTCAGCCGCGTTGACTCCGGGCCCGCGCAGTCTTAAGTGGAAGCGTATTTCCATAAATACGTTTTCACCTAAGGAAAGCATATTCTCTTTCTTCTTCGGCCTGGAGTACGCTTTCTCGGTTGGAAAGCGTATTTTCTGAAATACGCCTTCTGTTTTTCCAGCCGCCGGCTGAAACCGTTAAGTTGCGGGCGTTTGTCAGTATAGGGCAGAAACAGACACTTTTCTGTTTGTTTTTTGACTAACGAACAAACGACCATAACTCGACAACCGTAACTCCGATTCAGGTGATTCCAAAGCCCACGATCTCAGTTCGTCGAGCCCGTTCCGATGGTATCATTTTCATGAGGTTGGCACACTGTGAAAATGACCATTTTGCCCTTGCCCTTAAAACAGCTCCGCCGAGAGGGAAACTTTTTCGGCGATTCTTTCCGCGAGTTCATCGCACTTCTCCCCGGTGAATCCTCCACCCCAGGCAAGCCACGACAGCCACTTGCATGATGGCAATGCAGTAGCCATGGTTTCCACTTGAATATTTAATAATTGTTTGTGCATTTAATTATTTTGTGAATGCTTCGAATATGCTTGTGAATCCATGCTCATTACTTATGCCATGTTCATTTTCATCTAGTAAGTGATATGATTAATTGCTAAGGATATTCTTATCATGTTTTATTCTTATAATTATTTCCGATGCTAGTGATAATGTTATGCTCACATGAGTAGTTACGGTATGATATGAAAATACTTGCATTATTCATGATCATCTTTATGCCATGCTCATTTGCATCCCGTAGACTAAATGATTTATCATTATGATGTTACATGGTTATGTTGCCCATCCATGGTTGCATTGATATCATGCTCATCTGCATTGTTATTTCATCATGCTATATTATTGTGACTCAGCTCATCACCATTCAAGTTGAACCTGACATTAATCGAACTTGAACAAATCTGTTGGCTGAGTCATGGTGCCACCGAATCGAGCTAACCAGTGCAGCCACACTTGCCTGGATGGGGAGGCCCTAATGCGGTCTATTGTCATGCCTCTCGCCGGTGCCTCCAACTAGGGAAGGTTATGTGCGCGCGCTACCCTGGCCCGGTGGGCGGCCATAAGCCTTGAGTGCCCGAGTTGTAAGGATATCCGAGGTCCCCGTTTGGGACAATGTTATGTTTTGGCCACGACGGTGGCAGCCACAAAGGTGGCGGATGTCACGAGTTGACATCAGGGGCAACCCAGGACATAGCCCAAAGGGGAGTTTGTCGGGAGTGGCCGGGAGAGTGTCATGCAATAGATTGGTTTTGTTGGAATGTCGTTGGTCCACCCGAATGGGAGCAGGAGGCCATGATTTCCGTGGTGTGGGTACAGTGTACTAACCTCTGCAGAGTGTATAATCTATCGATAGCCGCGTCCTCGGTCATGGACACAGTCCGTAGTAGGTCACACTATGGGTCAACAGAAATAATAACATGAATAATAAACAACCCCGGTTCGATGAGAAAAGAAGTTGGTTGATCTTTATGTGATCATGAGAGGATCACGATGGTGTCGTGGATACCGATGTTGATTGATTATGAGGTGATCGAGTGATGATCACGATGGTAAGTTTGTGATTATGAGATAACCTCCGAGCAGAGTAAGTTGGTCCATGAGACCTTAAATATCGACCCCCCCGTGCATGCTAGTGCTAGTATCATCCTGTTCATATCATGAATTATATGTTGTTTCCATGCTCATGTTGATGCCATGCTCCTGTTGTTGCCATGCTCATGTTGTTCTAGTAGTATCGTATTCATCTTTGATGATTAACCGGTAAATGCCATGCTGTTGTATGTCTTGATTGCTTTGGTTGCTGTGAGCTTGCGAGTACATTCAAAGTACTCACCTGGCGTGTCATGCCAGATTGCAGGTGATGCCGTGATTGCTTGTTTGTCGAGGACCTCGAGGTTGCGCTCTAGGATACGTCCCAGCCAGAGTCCCTGCGGAGTGGAGTCCATCACCGTCGTCGTTGTTCCGCTGCTAGAATTTATTCCGCTTCGAGATGTCTCGCTGCTAGCATAGAGCTATCTGAGCAGGCGAAGTGTCGCCGTGCCCCTGTAACCTCTGTGCCTTCAGAACCTTTGTACCCATGTCATTTGTAATAAAGAGCTGATTTGTTCTATGCCAAGCAGTGCCGTATTCCAGAAGACTTGATCTCTGGGCTGGAATACGGGGTGTTCCGGTCTCTCTGAGCCGGGGTGCCACATACATGCTTTACAATCATGAACTGTTTCTGATGTCGTACGCATTGTAAACGTTTGCACCACAGAATAGCGTGTGCGATAGTTATCCTGTACGACACTGGTACGACAGTCCGACATTTCGTAATCCTATCCGACACTCGTACAATGATTAACTAATCTTCTTGATTATATATCGCATACGGTTCGGGAGACGTGAATGTGTGTGATAGTCTCCTTATCACACACGTTTTTACAATCGTGAACTATTTGTGATGGGGCGCGCATCGTAAACGTTGCACCACAGAAACCGAGTGCGATGGTAATGCGAGCACACACGAGTAGCAAGGATGGAGCGTTTGGGATATTCGATAGATCACAAATAGTTGTGTGACGAGTCACGTTTGGGATAGATCAGGCATCGCATACGCTTAGTTCTACGAAACGTATGCTTGCGTGCTCCCTATCGCCGATGGTTTCTGGGTCGTGTGGGAAGACCCCCCTATCGCACACACAGGCAAGGTGACGGTTTAAAACTTCATCACGGAAAGGGGGAAAAAACCGTTTGTATAGCAGGTCGCTGCACCAGTGATATTAGATATGTTTATGATTTCACTGACCCGCACCCGAGGCAATCCTTTCTTTGGATGAGTCACCATGGCTCTAAGCATAGAGCCAGTTGCATTGAAAGTCCTGCTATACGTTATTTCTACTATGTTATCACTAACTCGTTGCAGGCATGAGGAGAAGTTTCTAAGGTGAATGATGAGAACATGCTAGTTCTCGGGAAAGCAGCAAACCTTGACGTCGGTTATTTGCCCAACCTAGGGGAAATACTTTTGCTACACCTCGCGCATCAAGCAAATCATGCACAAGGAGATATCGTGTGTGGAGGAGTGATCACCATGTTGGCCAACTCCCTTGGCCTCAACTACAATCATCTCCGCCCCATTGTCGGTAACACCCTTGTTAACCTTCGTGTTCTTACTAGCACCGGTATGGTAGTAGTTCGTAATGGCCGTCATTGTATCAAAATTCCTGGAGTGGCGTACTTGTTACCCACACCTATGCCTAACTGTTTCTCCATCGAGAATGGACAATTGCATTATGTTGCACAGGAAGGAGATGCAGCTTTTGACCAAGAAGGGCTACTACTTGTGAGCTGTGTTGGGATTTCCTCGAAGAGGAGAGGATGATGCAGTACAGTAGAGATAAGTATTTCCCTCAGTTAAGAACCAAGGTTATCAATCCAGTAGGAGAACCACACAGAACCTCGTTAGCAGCACCTACACACATAAAAGCAAATACTTGCACCCAACGCGAACAAGAGGGTTGTCAATCCCCTCGGCGATTACTTGCAAGGATTAATTCTGATAGTGATAGATAGGTAGATAAATTGCAAAACAAAATAAAGTAAATAAAATTGCAGCAAGGTATTTTGGATTTTATATATGATGGATAAATGACCTGGGAGCCATAGTTTTCACTAGAGGCTTCTCTCTCGAACGAATAACATACGGTGGGTAAACAAATTACTGTTGGGCAATTGATAGAAAAGCGCATAGTTATGACGATATTCAAGGCAATGATCATGTATATAGGCATCACGTCCGAGACAAGTAGACCGACTCCTGCCTGCATCTACTACTATTACTCCACCCATCGACCGCTATCCAGCATGTATCTAGGGTATTAAGTTAACGAAAACAGAGTAATGCCTTAAGCAAGATGACATGATGTAGACAAAGTAAACTCAAACAATATGAATAAACCCCATTGTTTTATCCTTAATGGAAATAATACAAATACGTGTCTTGTCCCTTTCTGTCACTGGGATATAGAACACTGTCGGGCCATTGGGAACCAGGGTACCATGGCCCGTCTGCCTGCGGCCCAGGAAGCGACGCTTGGCGAAGGCCCAAGACACGGCCCACCCATGGGCGCCGCGAAGCGAAGACACCTCGCGAGGCGCCGGCCTCACGAGGACCCCTCCTCAAGGAGCAAAACACCAAGACTTAGCCGCAGCAGCGGCAGGAAGCCTCGCGAGGCCCCTCCCGAGGCGGCCCCCCGTGGTGGCCGCCCGAAGCCATCCGAGCCTGACGTCAACCACGCAGTCCTGTTCCCATCACGTGGGTGACGCGCTTGGCGATGAATGGCAGCAGAAGCCGCGCCAGCGGGCACAGACAGAGAGGGTTTCCTCTTTGGTGCTAAAGGGGCAGCACCAGCTTCCCTCCTCCAAAAAAAGTCCCAAGGACTGCCCGTTTGGTGAAAGAAGACTGGGACAGCAAGGCACGCAGGGCGGAGGTCACCACCGAGCCCACTGGCGCGTCATGGATAGCAACTTTGCAGACGAAGACCATCTTTTGTCAGGATAGCATGGGTGCCTATCCCCTTTCAAAACCCGCCCATTGTGGCTACCCTTCCCGCCGAGATTTTCAGGGGAAGAGGACCAAGGCAGCTATAAAAGGGGGCAGTGCTGCCATTGTAGGGGGGATCGATTCCTTTGTCTCCTACCTTGTACGCGAGAACACTCTCTTGCCCACAGCAATCCCAAACACAAGCAGAAGTAGGGTTTTACACTACAAGGTGGCCCGAACCTAGGTAACCGCTGTGTCCCCTGTCGTGCTCTGCGTTTGTGTGCTCTCACCGTAGCCTTGCCGTGGTCACCCTTGGATCGGTAGGAACGAGCTTGCCCCCAGTGTTCGAATCTTTGGGTCCTCGGAGCCCCGATTCCCACATTTGGCGCGCCAGGTAGGGGACTAGCTTTGGTCCTTCCCACTTCCTCACCGCCATGGCCGACGCCCGTCGTGAGCGCTACGCGCGCAGAGCTGCCAGGGTGTCCCAGACGGAGCCGATCGCCCGTGACGACCGTCGACGCCGCGCCCCGGCTGCCGCCATCGACCCCACTGCAAGGGAGCAGCATGCTTCCTCCCTCCACCCGTCCGTGCAGCCGGATGGCCACACCGCCACGGCCTCCTCGCTCACCCACCGCGACGCGCCGGCCCCGCAGGCCGCGCTGTTCATGGCGCACGGGCTCCTACGCTACCGCCCCACCGACGCAGGCTACGACGCCTGGCTCGCCCGCATCACCGAGCTCGTCAAGGCCGCCGGAGACGCCCCGGCGCCCTCTCACTCGCTCCACCCTCCGCTGTCTCGCGCCGGGGACATGACGCACGTAGCGCCGCCGCCGCCTCCTCCACCCAGCGAGCGTGCTAGGCGCCACTGCGATGCGCGGGCGCATGAGCGGTCCCATGGCGCGTCTTCGTCGGACCATGCCTAGCCTAGCTGCCAGATCGTCCGGCGCACGCCGCCCTACGCGCGCATGCTCCTCGAGCGGCAGCGCCAGTGCCAAGACAGGACCATCCAGGAGGTTGCAGCCGCCAGCCGCCAGAACTGTGCCGCCCTCGCTGGTGGCATTCCCTCCAGCTGCGGGGGCTGCCGCGCCTTCACCCGCAAGCTGCGCCGTGTAGTGTGGCCCGCCAAGTTCAAGCCGGACTTGCCTCCGCGCTACGACGGCACCCCCAACCCTGCAGAGTTCCTGCAGCTCTATGCTCTGAGCATCGAGGCAGCGAACGGCGACGACAAGGTCATGGCGAACTGGTTTCCCATGGCCCTCAAGGACGGCCCACGCTCATGGCTCATGAACCTCCCCGAGGCGTCCATCTCCTCGTGGGCCGAGCTCTGCCGGCAATTTGTCACCAATTCAAGGGCACGCACGAGCGCTCCGTCACGCTCAACGACTTGCGCGCCGTGTGCCAGCGCCCTGACGAGACCCTCGGCAAGTACATCCAGCGCTTCAGCCTAGTGCGCAACAAGATCCCGCGTGCCTCCGAGGCTGCCATCATCTCCGCGTTCTCCTCCGGCGTCACGGACGTCCGGATGCGTGAGAAGCTCGCCATCAACAACGAGCTCGACTCCGTGCTCAAGCTGTTCTACCTCGCTGAAAGATGCGCCAAGGCCGAAGAAGGCCATCTCTTCGCCCACAATGACCCCGATGCGGCGCCAGGCGCCGCAAAGGCCAAGAGCAAGGACGCCAAGTGCAAGGGCCCTGCTGTGGTCGTGGTGGAGCCTGAGCAGAAGCACGACCATGAGCGCGACGAGCCCAATAAGGACAGCCGCCCTCTTTGCGCCTACCACAACTCGCACTCCCACAGCACTGAGGACTGCCATGACCTCAAGCTGCTTCGCGACGAGCCCCTGGGCCGCCGCGGCGACCGCAACGACCGCGGCGCCGGCCGCGGAGGCGGCCGCAATGGCAACCACTGGGGAGACCGCAACAACAATGACAACTTCCAGTAGGGCTGGCGCGACTAGCCTCGTGAGGCCAACTCTCAGGCCAACGCCGCTCTTCCACCGCTGCCACCGCCACCTCGAAGGAACGATGGCAACCAGCCTGACGAGGGTGCTGGGGGCTACCAGGAGCCTCGCGGGGTGGCTTGCTTCCTCGGCGGGGCCCAGGCTCCCACGTCCAATCGCCACTTCAAGTTGTTCTCTCGCGAGGTGTGAACGCTGCCCTCCCGAGGCCTGAGGCCTCTCGGCCCCTCAAGTGGTCGCAGTATGCAATCACTTTCGACTCCAAGGATCACCCCAAGTCTTCAAGCGCCGCGGGCACAATCCCCATGTTGTGCACTCCCACCATCAGCAACGTCGCCGTCACCAAGATGCTCATCGACGGAGGCGCTGGCCTCAGCGTCATCTCCATCGAGACCTTCGAGCAGCTCCAAGTGCCTTATGAGCAGCTGATGCCGACTAGGCCCTTCTCCGGAGTGACTGATGGCTCCACCATTCCTCCAGGGCAAGTGCGCCTTCCCGTCACCTTTGACACCCGCAAGAACTACCACATTGAGCTCATCGACTTCGACGTGGCACACATCGGCCTGCCGTACAACGCCATCTTGGGCTACCCGACGCTCGCCAAGTTCATGGCGGTGACCCATCATGCCTACAACGTCCTCAAGATGCCGGGCTGCAATGGCATCATTGCCTTCTGCTGTGACGAGAAGGACGCGGTTCGTTACCTCGAGAGCGCCTACACGGCTGCCGCCACCGCCTACCCTGTCGACGAGGACGACGCCGCGCCTCATGAGGCAGCACCCGTGAAGAAGAAGCAGCTGTTCTCTCAGGACCGCGCCGAGACGAAGAAAGTGTCGGTGGACGGCAGCGGCTCAGGCCTTGCCTTCACCATCGGCACATGCCTTTCTCCTACATAGGAAGGCACGCTCGTCGCCTTCCTTCAGGCAAATTCAGATGTGTTCGCCTGGACAACATCTGATTTGTCCGGTGTGCCGAGGGAGGTGATCGAGCACCACTTAGCGGTGTGCCCCACCGCACGCCCTGTGAAACAGAAGGCATGGTGCCAGGCGTCAGAGAAGCAAGATTACATCGTCAAAGAAGTTCAGAAGCCACAAGAAGCTGGAGTCATCCATGAGGTGCACCATCCTGAATGGCTCGCCAACCCAGTCATGGTGCCCAAGAAGTGCGGCAAGGAGCGAATGTGCATCGACTTCACGAGCCTCAACAAGTTCTGCCCTCAAGACCCCTTCCCGCTGCCTCGCATCGACCCGATCGTGGACTCCACCGCCGGGTGTGAGTTGCTATGCTTCCTAGACGCCTTCTCAGGCTACCACCAGATCAAGATGGCAGCTGAAGACGTGGAGAAAACGACCTTCATAACCCCCTGCGGCATATACTGCTACATCTGCATGCCCTTCGGCCTCAGGAGTGCCGGAGCCACCTTCCAGAGGCTGATGCGCATCACCTTGGGGCCCCAGATGGGGAGAAACACTGAGGCCTATGTCGATGACATCGTGGTCAAGACTCGCGAAGCCTGGTCCCTCATCACGGATCTTGAAGAAACGTTCAACAACCTGCACAAGGTCAACCTCAAGCTCAACCCAAATAAGTGCGTCTTCAGAGTTCCTTCCGGCAAGCTGCTTGGCTTTCTGGTCTCCCACTGCGGCATCTAGGCCAATCCCGAGAAGATCAAGGCCATCGAGAAGATGCGTCCTCCCCAGAACCTCAAGGAAATGCAGCGCTTGGCGGGATGCATGGCCTCGGTTGGGCCATTCATCTCCAAGTTCGGCGAGCGAGCCCTGCCATTCTTCAAGCTCATGAAGAGATCCGTGTAGGAGATATGCCCTAGAGGCAATAATAAATGTTATTATTTATCCCCATGTTCATAATTATGTTTATGTTCCATGCTATAACTGCTATGGTTCTCGAGTCTGCAATAACCACGAGGCTCGGAGGAAGACTCATATGCACGTGTGGAATAATAAACGGTAAAATGTATTCCTAGTCATGCCTCTAAGACTAGCTCAAGTGTTGCATGATGGTCCTGTTTTCCTGATCATGGGCATGTCTATGCCGGCAACTTTGAGGGCACAATGTTAGGAGAACACTTGTGTTGAATCGACCCGAATTGATGTTATGCTATGAGATACATTCGTCACAAGTTAATGGTTAATAACACAGAGAAAGTTAACATTTGCATAATTCCTTAGACCATGAGAGTATCGAGTTTCTTCATGCTTGCTTCATGAACTTTGGGGTTTGTTAAACGTCATTCGTAAATGGGTGGCTATTACGGCGGCTTACGTGTTCATGGAAAAGTATGTCAAGTAACTTGATAGCTCAAGATTGGGATTTGCTCCTCCGACGATGGAGAGATATCTCTGGGCCCTCTCGGTGTTACGGTATCCACCATCGTCTGGCCAGACACATTGTGATTTGATCACAGGGATGCCGGAACACGGTAACGAGAAAAGAGAACAAAACCGTTAACGAGGTAACTGGCATTGTGGACAAGTGTTGATCCATGGGGATGCCGATTATTCTCACCTCGGGTATTTGTAACATATCGTGAAGCAACAGGAATAGCACACGGCAACTGGAGGTTCACTCGAATATTCATTCGTGTGGGTATAGGGGTCAATATGGGTGTCCACGGCTCCGATGTTGACCATTGTTCGGAAAGTGTTCCGGGTCATGTATATACTTCACCGAACCTATAGGGTCACACGCTTAAGGGTCATCTATCTATTGAATAATAGACAGGGAGTCTGAGAGAAACTCACCGGAAAAGTTTCGGAGCCAGCGGAAAAGTTCCGGAGAGAGAGCACCGGAATAGTTTTCGTAAAACTGAAAAGTTGTTTGAGGGTATACCATTGAGTCAAATTGGTTTCGGCACACGTCTGGAAATTCGTGGAGGGTGCCAGAATTGGTCTGGGAACTTCTGGGATTTTTCGGAGAAAAAACCCGGAAATGTTCCGGAGCTGCCGGAACCGATTTGGTTGCTTTTCATAGATGAAAATCACTAATCTGAAATTTTTTCGGAACACGTCCAAAATCATTTGTGTGGGTACTGGAATTATTCTAAGACCCACAGAAATATTTTTGGATTTAACGGTCACGGAAAATTGGTTTTGTGAATAGTGAAAATCACTTTATGGTTAACTTTTTGGAAAGTCGCCTTTTAGATCTTTTCCCAAAAGGCTTCTAGAAGGGATAGGGGAGCAAGGAACCCCTATGTGGGGGGCCCCCTAGGGGTGGCCGGCCAAGTTGGACTCCTCCATGGAGCTCCACTTGCCTTCCTTTTATGCCCTTGAGATGGATCCATGTGATGGGTTTTTGGGTATTTTTCCCATATGACTTTCCTATAAATAGAGGTGGAGGGGTGATCTCCAAACCTCATGCTTGCTCTCATACACATGCCATGCTCGTCTGGCTCTCTCTCTCTCCCTCCCACGAAATAGTTTCGTACAAGCGAAAGGATGTCTGGGTTCCGGCAGGAACTAGTTCTGGACGGCGAAGCCCTGCCGGATAGATGACACCGTATGTGTGCAACTCTATAGAGAGATCGTAGTTTTGGTCTTAGTTCAAGAGTGCCTCCCAAAGGGCTGTCCGAGTGACCGTCCGAGTTTCGAGGGACCTCTCGAAGGGCTGTCCGAGTGACCGTCCGAGTTTCGAGGGTCCTCCCAAAGGGCTGTCCGAGGATCCGTCCGGTGGGACTATCCGAGGGACAGTCCCGAGGCCTCCCGAAGGGCTGCCCGGAGATCCGTCCGGTGAGCTGACGAGGGAGTACATCCTTGCGGTTGAGAGGTTGTAAAATCCTAGCTGCGGGGATCTGCACCGCCGATCGTCATCGACTCTACTTCTGCTGCGCTACGAGTCGGTAACGAAAAGATCAAACCTTGTATGCAGTCTCCATAGTGGTCCTGGGCTGGTGCGTAGGTCGGAAATTTGTTGTTTTCTGCTGCGTTCCCCTACAGTGGCATAATGAGCCGTGCTATGCGTAGATGCAGGTTACGATCTAGAATACATAGAGATGTATGGGTGTTGCACAATATAATTTTTAGTAGATGAGTTCTACTGCTGATAATTATTTGTTCGGGTAGCAGATGAAATTTGTTACCTGATGTTCTTGTTGCTTCCCTGGAATTTGCATATTTCTGATCTTGATAACAGCATGGTGAAATTTCAAAGTTCTGGCAATCCGCGATCCTGATTGATCAACAAAGTGCTAACAGTTCATTGAATTCCACCATAGTTAAAAAGAAAGATGAAATTTCGCAGACGAAAGGGCAATGCAGATATGATCTGCACGGGGGTCATGCGTATGACGAAGTTCAGTATGGGGCTCGAGAATTTATTATCTCGTGTTTCATACACCCCATAAAGTTAATCTAGCGACTTGAATAATCATACTTGATGATGGACGTTGGTAGCTTCGGTTTGCTTCGAAACCTTAGAAGCCACGTAAAATAAATTTTTGCATAAACCGATTAGAGGCGTCTAACTTGGTTTTGCAGGATGACATAAGATGTGCATGTGATGTGGTATAGCGGTTCTCATAATAATTTGATTATGTATGAGATGACTATATAATGTAAAATTAACATGACCTGCGTGTCATGATTCGGCATGATGGCTGGAGCCATATGATTGTCACTTTAATGACCTGCATATCAACCTTAAGTAATGCACTTATTTTATTAGCTATAGAGATAGCAATATTATCTGGTGCATCGACAAGGTGGTGGCAAACTTTACGAAGGTGAACACCGACGCGAATGCCGAAGACGAAGAAATACAAGAGTTCTCCGTCAGAAACGGCTATACCATATCATGCTATTATGAATTGCCTGAGATGTTTATCCCTTTGATGCACCCTACTTGATTGCGCGGTAGTCGCGTTTTATTAGGGTAATCTCTCACTTAAAATATCAAGTAGTTAGTGTTCTCCCAAGTGTAGCACCGTCACGGCACCTATCTTTTCGGGGTGCGCCATGGATGCATGGGTATGAACGATTAGAGAAGTGTGAGGCGGGTGAGGTCAGACCTCGCAGCAAGATCACTTGGTTGTCTTAACGTTCATGGCAGGATCGTCCTGACCTCGGAATACACGCATCGAAAGATGAACAAGAGTCACATAGAGATGTGATCGACAAGTTGGCCTACCGATTAAAATTCCCGTCATGAGATGATGATTCTATGGCGATGAATTGAAGTGTGGATCTTGTATCACTCAAAATCAATTATGAGAGATATTGATTTGAGTGGGAGCGCACTTTAGAATTAATTCTTTTAATTCTTAGTGAAATTAATTATGGACACTGTCTAAGTGTTATATGCATAATAGTTATAGAAGAATGGCTCGCGTTTCCACCTTCCCAATTAAAATTGAATAGCTGTTAAAATATCTGGTTAAACTTTACGGTTGGTAACGTAATGTGAGGATTGTCCTCAAGAGTGCCGAGAAGGATTTTGTCCTATCGCATGCTTTTGGTATTCTCCCGCTAATGCTATGGATGATTTGACTCTCGTCCTTCGATCGAAAAGCTAGAATTCCGTTACGGTCAAGTGCAATATGTTTGCTTCCATGAGACCCGAACTTCAAAAGTTTGGGATAGCTATGTGATATTCATGGAACTGAAAATCATTTTCAGACACAAGCAAAGGCTAAAAGATATGCGATATCCAAAGCAATGTTTGTTTTGCAAACTGTTAGTAAAAGTGTTTACTATGCGTTTGACTAATAACAGAGGGATCCAGAAGAACGCCTATCATGTGATGAAGGTGAATAAAACAAACAACTTAAAGAGAAACGAAATGTCCAAAGGGTGTTAGTGTGACTTACACACCTAGGAAGTCCGGGGCTAACGCCACTCTTAAAGTTGGGTGCTTCTTCTGAGAGTAGGAGAAATACTAACAGTTAAACTGTTAGAAGTATAAAGGCAAAAAGAGTGAAGACTGGGATATCCAGCTCATGTATGAATGTCATACGAGTTATAGATGTATGGAAGGCTGGTCAAAGAAATAGTTCTTGGGAATTATGATTAAACATGTTAATCACTAATTCTTGGGTATTGTGAGTTGATCACAAAAGATACCCGCTTGATTGCATTCTACTGCAACTCGATGCAAGGACTACTACGGCCTAAAAGACTTGCCGGAGTGTGGTTTAGATATGCGCTGGGAACATAGTAAAAGTTGCTATACTCGGTACATTACCTATTTATTTATTTTCATAATTCATTTTAGAGTTTTTATATGCTCTAGCCCATTACATAAAGTATCTTGCAAGAAGGTTGTTCATAAGAGAACTTTTTGATGTTTGGTGTTATGAATAACATAAGGGCCATACTTTCATTTTGAATGAGATGTATGTTATGAATATTGATAATAATACATTACCTTTGTATTTACTTTCATAATTCATTTTAGAGTTTTACACACTCTAGCCCATTGCATAATGTTTGTTGCAAAAGTGTTGTTCATAAAAGAACAATTGTTGTTCAGAATTATGAATAACATAAAGGCCATACTTCCATCAGGGATGGGATGTATGTTATGAATATTGATGGTAATATGATACATCCATAACACTGACGCTAAATGTCGCAAGACTAAAAGAATACCACACATGTGTAGCGCTGCATTTGGTCACATTGGAGAAACCCGCATGGAGAAATTCCATAATGATGGATTTTGAAGTCGTTTGATTATGAATCATCTGACACTTGCAACTTTCCTCCAAAAAGTGAAGTGACTGAAATACCGTTCATAGGCCATAAGGAACGAGCAACAAACTTATTGGTGATCATACATTTTAATGTGTGTAGTCCAATAAATGTTGTTGCTGGCAGTGGATTTATCTATCTTCAGAAATGACTCAAGTGGATATATGGATATTTACTTGATGAGACGTAAGTATGGATCTTTTGAAATCATTCATAAGGTTTTCAATATGAATTAGAAATTATTGTAACAAGAAAATTATGTTTCTGCAATTTGATTGCGGAAAGGAATTTTTGAGTTGCAAGTTTAGCGAATGTCTGATGAGTTGTGAAAAGAGTTTCATAACTTACACCTACCGGAACACCACTGTGAGTGGAATGTCCGTGAAGATATAATCAAACCATTTATGACATGGTAAGATCAAAGATGACATAAATCTATTTTCCATTATCCCTTTTAAAGTAATGCTTTAGAGACTGCGACTTTTACACTGAAAAGAGCGCCATCAGATCTGTTGAAATGACTCCATGGTATGGTACACCCAACCATGTTACATCTTTTCTTAACATTTGGAATATGGGGCTTGTGTAAAATATTTACAAACCTATTCCAAATCAGACAAGTACTACTTTGTAGGTTATCCCAAGTAATTGGGAATTCCTCCACCACTATACCGAGGCAAAAAGTTTTGCCACAAAACGGTATGCTTTTGAAGAAAATAGTTCTTGCAAAACGTTGAGTGGGAGGACAGTGCGACTCGATGAGATAACATTATCTTCGTCATCAGATCAAAGGAAAGAAACCTTGGAAGTAATTCCAGAGTTTCCTACTGCGACTGATACGGAAGCCTCTACATAAGATGTATGGACTTCGGTCGAACTTGCAACTGAACCACGTAGGCAAAACTCGTGCAAACCTCTCAGGTGCGCAAGCGAGATATTGTTGTTAGACAACAGTATACCTACGACCCACAAGGAAGCGTTGATGGGCCCTGACTCCGGAATTGGCTAAATGCCAATATAATCCGAGATAGTTTCCATACAAATGATTCAAGATTGTATCTTGATAAACCCTTCGGAAGACTCAGAGTCTAACGAACATTAATGGAACTATAAACTGATGTGGATAAAATGTTTTATCCATAAAGCTCGACTTGTTGCAATAACAAGTTCAAGTAGTTGACTATGATGAGATTGTCTCACCATAGCGATGCTTAAAGTCAGATCGGGTTAAACTAGCAATTAATACACATTTCAATCTTGAGATATGATACATGGATGCCAAAAGGATTTCCGTGTGATGGAAATGCAACCTAGGACTTATATGTGATACAGTCCAAGGTATTTTGTTAGTCCAGAGGATGCTAGCGAGTATGCAAACTTCAGAGTTCCAGCAATGGACAGAAGAGAGCAAAATGGAGTTGGAATCTTTGTTTTTGATGAAATAGTCAAAAGAGTTTGATTTCATCAATGGATAACGAAGATGCTTGTGGTTACAAGAAAGTAAGTGGGAGCATAATAATATTTCTAAAAACCTTGTGTGCTTTACACATTGTTGATTGGAAATAATGTAAATTTCTTGACACGAATTAGGGCTTCATTGAAAATAGTTTTTCGATGAAGTGCTTGGGCTAGATAGCCTTGACATTAGGCATATTTATCTGTGAGATAGAATTGCCTAATAGGCTAAAGCCAAAAATACATATTGACAAGATGCTAAAACAGTTTAGCATTAAAACGCCAAGGAGTGATTCTTGCCGAAGTCACATGGAAAGGGTTTTAGCAAGACTCGGTGTCCCAAAACACTGATGAGCAAAATACATGATGGAGATTCCACACACTTTCGTGTTTGGATTAATCATGTATTCCATGGTATGTAAAACAACCAGATATGTCCAGTACTACCAAGGAGTTGCGAGTATAGATACCAAAGTGATCAAAGTACTGATCATGGGACAACAGTGAAAAATGTCATTGAGTACTAAAGTAGCACTGATGACATGTTTTCTCTCAAGCAGAGATTAAGAAGTGCTCGTTGTAAGTAATTACATCGATACAGTCTTCATCAATGCTCCATGCGATTTTCGATTTAAGTTAAGGGTTTTGTGTAATACACAATATGGTGGCACGGTGTTTGGAAATCGTTCCAAACAGGTTACTCTGGCGAATTCTATAACTAAGTCTAAGTATGTTGCCGCTTTCAAAGCGACATAGAAGATGTTGAATCATACAGTTCGTTCATGAACTTAGTATGATTCCAAGATGGCTTTGGTCAATGGAACACTATTGAAGATAGTTGCTCCATAGCTCAGCCTGAGGAATCAAGGTTTGACGAGTGATTCACATATATACGAAGCCAAGTCCACACAAAATATGAATTTTGTGAAAGCATGAAAAACGCGAGGACATGCAAAGATACACCCGGAACTGAAGTTGTCAGATCCGTTGGACATCAGGCTATACCACATGTGAAGCATTTTTACACCAGTATGCCATAGGTGTAATGTGCATTAGCATTGACTAGATTATTGACTCTAGTGCAAGAGGGAGTCTATAGGAGATATGCCCTAGAGGCAATAATAAATGTTATTATTTATCCCCATGTTCATAATTATGTTTATGTTCCATGCTATAACTGCTATGGTTCTTGAGTCTGCAATAACCACGAGGCTCAGAGGAAGACTCATATGCACGTGTGTAATAATAAACGGTAAAATTTATTCCTAGTCATGACTCTAAGACTAGCTCAAGTGTTGCATGATGGCCCTGTTTTCCTGATCATGGGCATGTCTATGATGGCAACTTTGAGGGCACAATGTTAGGAGAACACTTGTGTTGAATCGACCCGAATTGATGTTATGGTATGAGATACATTCGTCAGAAGTTAATGGCTAATAACACAGAGAAAGTTAACATTTGCATAATTCCTTAGACCATGAGAGTATCGAGTTTCTTCATGCTTGCTTCATGAACTTTGGGGTTTGTTAAACATCATCCGTAAATGGGTGGCTATTACGGCGGCTTACGGGTTCATGGAAAAGTATGTCAAGTAACTTGATAGCTCAAGATTGGGATTTGCTCCTCTGACGATGGAGAGATATCTCTGCGCCCTCTCGGTGTTACGGTATCCACCATCGTCTGGCCAGACACATTGTGATTTGATCACAGGGATGCCGGAACACGGGAACGAGAAAAGAGAACAAAACCGGTAACGAGGTAACTGGCATTGTGGACAAGTGTTGATCCACGGGGATGCTGATGATTCTCACCTTAGGTATTTGTAACATATCGTGAAGTAACAGGAATAGCACACGGCAACTGGAGCTTCACTCGAATATTCATTCGTGTGGGTATAGGGGTCAATATGGGTGTCCACGGCTCCGATGTTGATCATTGATCGGAAAGTGTTCCGGGTCATGTCTATACTTCACCGAACCTATAGGGTCACACGCTTAAGGGTCATCCATCTACTGAATACTAGACAGGGAGTATGAGAGAAAGTCAGTGGAAAAGTTTCGGAGACAGCGGAAAAGTTCCGGAGAGAGAGAGCACCGGAATAGTTTCGGTAAAACTGAAAAGTTGTTTCAGGATATACCATTGAGTCAAATTGGTTTCGGCAAACGTCTGGAAATTCTTGGAGGGTGCCAGAATTGGTCTGGGAACTTCTGGGATTTTTCAGAGAAAAAACCCGGAAATGTTTCGGAGCTGCCGGAACCGATTTGGTTGCTTTTCGTAGATGAAAATCACTAATCCAAAATTGTTTCGGAATGCGTCCAAAATCATTTGTGTGGGTACTAGAATTATTCTAAGACCCACAAAAATATTTTCGGATTTAACGGTCGCGGAAATTGGATCCGTGAATAGTGAAATTCACTTTATGGTTAACTTTTTGGAAAGTCACCTTTTAGATCTTTTCCCAAAAGGCTTCTAGAAGGGATTGGGGAGCAAGGAACCCCCATGTGGGGGGGGGGGGGGGGGGGCCTAGGGGTGGCCGGCCAAGTTGGACTCCTCCATGGAGCTCCACTTGCCTTCCTTTTATGCCCTTGAGATGGATCCATGTGATGGTTTTTTTGGGTATTTTTCCCATATGACTTTCCTATAAATAGAGGTGGAGGGGTGCTCTCCAAACCTCATGCTTGCTCTCATACACATGCCATGCTCGTCTGGCTCTCTCTCTCCCTCCCACGAAATAGTTTCGTAGAGCCGAAAGGCTGTCTGGGTTCCGGCAGGAACTAGTTCTGGACGGCGAAGCCCTGCCGGATAGATGACACCGTATGTGTCCAACTCTGTAGAGAGATCGTAGTTTTGGTCTTAATTCGATAGTGCCTCCCGAAGGGCTGTCCGAGTGATCGTCCGAGTTTCGAGGGTCCTCCCGAAGGGCTGTCCGAGTGACCGTCCGAGTTTCGAGGGTCCTCCCGAAGGGCTGTCCGAGGATCCGTCTGGTGGGACTATCCGAGGGACTGTCCCGAGGCCTCCCGAATGGCTGCCCGGAGATCCGTCCGGTGAGCTGACGAGGGAGTACATCCTCGTGGTTGGGAGGTTATAAAATCCTAGCTGCGGGGATCTGCACCGCCGATCGTCATCGACTCTACTTCCGCTGCGCTACGAGTCGGTAACGAAAAGATCAAACCTTGTATGCAGTCTCCATAGTGGTCCCGGGCTGGTGCGTAGGTCAGAAATTTTTTGTTTTCTGCTGCGTTCCCCTACAGTGGCATCATGAGCCGTGCTATGCGTAGATGCAGGTTACGATCTAGAATACATAGAGATGTATGGGTGTTGCACAATATAATTTGTAGTAGATGAGTTCTACTGCTGATAATTATTTGTGCGGGTAGCAGATGAAATTTGTTACCCGATGTTCTTGTTGCTTCCCTAGAATTTGCATATTTCTGATCTTGATAACAGCATGGTGAAATTTCAAAGTTCTGGCAATCCGCGATCCTGATTGATCAACGAAGTGCTAACAGTTCATTGAATTCCACCATAGTTAAAAAGAAAGATGAAATTTCACAGACGAAAGGGCAATGCAGATATGATCTGCACGGGGGTCATGCGTATGATGAAGTTCAGTATGGGGCTCAAGATTTTATTATCTCGTGTTTCATACACCCCGTAAAGTTAATCTAGCGACTTGAATAATCATACTTGATGATGGACGTTGGTAGCTTTGGTTTGCTTCGAAATCTTAGAAGCCACATAAAATAAATTTTTGCATAAACCGATTAGAGGCGTCTAACTTGGTTTTGCAGGATGACATAAGATGTGCATGTGATGTGGTATAGCGGTTCTCATAATAATTTGATTATGTATGAGATGACTATATAATGTAAAATTAACATGACCTGCGTGTCATGATTCGGCATGATGGCTGGAGCCATATGATTGTCACTTTAATGACCTGCGTGTCAACCTTAAGTAATGCACTTATTTTATTAGCTATAGAGATAGCAATATTATCTGGTGCATCGACAAGGTGGTGGCAAACTTTACGAAGGTGAACACCGACGCGAATGCCGAAGACGAAGAAATACAAGAGTTCTCCGTCAGAAAGGGCTATACCATATCATGCTATTATGAATTGCCTAAGATGTTTATCCCTTTGATGCACCCTACTTGATTGTGTGGTAGTTGCCTTTTATTAGGGTGATCTCTCACTTAAAATATCAAGTAGTTAGTGTTCTCCCAAGTGTAGCACCGTCACGGCACCTATCTTTTCGGGGTGCGCCATGGATGCATGGGTACGAACGATTAGAGAAGTGTGAGGCGGGTGAGGTCAGACCTCGCAGCAAGATCACTTGGTTGTCTTGACGTTCATGGCAGGATCATCCTAAGCTCGGAATACACGCATCGAAAGATGAACAAGAGTCACATAGAGATGTGATCGACAAGTTGGCCTACCGATTAAAATTCCCGTCATGAGATGATAATTCTATGGCGATGAATTGAAGTCTGGATCTTGTATCACTCAAAATCAATTATGAGAGATATTGATTTGAGTGGGAGCGCACTTTAGAATTAATTCTTTTAATTCTTAGTGAAATTAATTATGGACACTGTCTAAGTGTTATATGCATAATAGTTATAGAAGAATGGCTCGCGTTTCCACCTTCCATATTAAAATTGAATAGCTGTTAAAATATCTGGTTAAACTTTACGGTTGGTAACGTAATGTGAGGATTGTCCTCAAGAGTGCCGAGAAGGATTTTGTCCTATCGCATGCTTTTGGTATTCTCCCACTAATGCTATGGATGATGTGACTCTCGTCCTTCGATCCAAAAGCTAGAATTCCATTACGGTCAAGTGCAATATGTTTGCTTCCATGAGACCCGAACTTCAAAAGTTTGGGATAGCTATGTGATATTCATGGAACTGAAAATCATTTTCAGACACAAGCAAAGGCTAAAAGATATGCGATATCCAAAGCAATGTTTGTTTTGCAAACTGTTAGTAAAAGTGTTTACTATGCGTTTGACTAATAACAGAGGGATCCAGAAGAACGCCTATCATGTGATGAAGGTAAATAAAACAAACAACTTAAAGAGAAACGAAATGTCCAAAGGGTGTTAGTGTGACTTACACACCTAGGAAGTCCGGGGCTAACACCACTCTTAAAGTTGGGTGCTTCTTCTGAGAGTAGGAGAAATACTAAAAGTTAAACTGTTAGAAGTATAAAGGCAAAAAGAGTGAAGACTGGAATATCCAGCTCATGTATGAATGTCATACGAGTTATAGATGTATGGAAGGCTGGTCAAAGAAATAGTTCTTTGGAATTATGATTAAACATGTTAATCACTAATTCTTGGGTATTGTGAGTTGATTTCAAAAGATACCCGCTCGATTGCATTCTACTGCGACTCGATGCAAGGACTACTACGGCCTAAAAGACTTGCCGGGGTGAGGTTTAGATATGCGCTGGGAACATAGTAAAAGTTGCTATACTCGGTACATTACCTATTTATTTATTTTCATAATTCATTTTAGAGTTTTTATACACTCTAGCCCATTGCATAAAGTATCTTGCAAGAAGGTTGTTCATAAGAGAACCTTTTGATGTTCGGTGTTATGAATAACATAAGGGCCATACTTTCATTATGAATGAGATGTATGTTATGAATATTGATAATAATACATTACCTCTGTATTTACCTTCATAATTCATTTTAGAGTTTTACACACTCTAGGCCATTGCATAATGTTTGTTGCAAAAGTGTTGTTCATAAAAGAAGAATTGTTGTTCAGAATTATAAATAACATAAAGGTCATACTTCCATCAGGGATGGGATGTATGTTATGAATATTGATGGTAATATGATACATCCATAACACTGACGCTAAATGTCGCAAGACTAAAAGAATACCACACATGTGTGGCACTGCATTTGGTCACATTGGAGAAACCCGCATGGAGAAATTCCATAATGATGGATTTTGAAGTCGTTTGATTATGAATCATCTGACACTTGCAACTTTCCTCCGAAAAGTGAAGTTACTGAAATACCGTTCATAGGCCATAAGGAATGGGCAACAAACTTATTGGTGATCATACATTTTGATGTGTGTAGTCCAATAAATGTTGTTGCTGGCAGTGGATTTATCTATCTTCAGAAATGACTCAAGTGGATATATGGATATTTACTTGATGAGACGTAAGTCTGGATCTTTTGAAATCATTCATAAGGTTTTCAATATGAATTAGAAATTATTGTAACAAGAAAATTATGTTTCTGCAATTTGATTGCGGAAAGGAATTTTTGAGTTGCAAGTTTAGCGAATGTCTGATGAGTTGTGAAAAGAGTTTCATAACTTACACCTCCCGGAACACCACTGTGAGTGGAATGTCCGTGAAGATGTAATCAAACCATTTATGACATGGTAAGATCAAAGATGACATAAATCAATTTTCCATTATCCCTTTTAAAGTAATGCTTTAGAGACTGCGGCTTTTACACTGAAAAGAGCGCCATCAGATCTGTTGAAATGACTCCATGGTATGGTACACCCAACCATGTTACATCTTTTCTTAACATTTGGAATATGGGGCTTGTGTAAAATATTTACAAACCTATTCCAAATCAGACAAGTACTACTTTGTAGGTTATCCCAAGTAATTGGGAATTCCTCCACCACTATACCGAGGCAAAAAGTTTTCCCACAAAACGGTATGCTTTTGAAGAAAATAGTTCTTGCAAAACGTTGAGTGGGAGGACAGTGCGACTCGATGAGATAACAGTATCTTCGTCATCAGATCAAAGGAAAGAAACCTTGGAAGTAATTCCAGAGTTTCCTACTACGACTGATACGGAAGCCTCAACATAAGATGTATGGACTTCGGTCGAACTTGCAACTGAACCACGTAGGCAAAACTCGTGCAAACCTCTCAGGTGCGCAAGCGAGATATTGTTGTTAGACAACAGTATACCTACGACACACAAGGAAGCGTTGATGGGCCCTGACTCCGGAATTGGCTAAATGCCAATATAATCCGAGATTGTTTCCATACAAATGATTCAAGATTATATCTTGATAAACCCTTCGGAAGACTCAGAGTCTAACGAACATTAATGGAACTATAAACTGATGTGGATAAAATGTTTTATCCATAAAGCTCGACTTGTTGCAATAACAAGTTCAAGGAGTTGACTACGATGAGGTTGTCTCACCATAGCGATGCGTAAAGTCAGATCGGGTTAAACTAGCAATTCATACATATTTCAATCTTGAGATATGATACATGGATGCCAAAAGGATTTCCATGTGATGGAAATGCAACCTAGGACTTATATGTGATACAGTCCAAGGTATTTTGTCAGTCCAGAGGATGCTAGTGAGTATGCAAACTTTAGAGTTCCAGCAATGGACAGAAGAGAGCAAAATGGAGTTGGAATCTTCATTTTTGATGAAATAGTCAAAAGAGTTTGATTTCATCAATGGATAACGAAGATGCTTGTGGTTACAAGAAAGTAAGTGGGAGCATAATAATATTTCTAAAAACCTTGTGTGCTTGACACATTGTTGATTGGAAATAATGTAAATTTCTTGACATGAATTAGGGCTTCATTGAAAATAGTTTTTCGATGATGTGCTTGGGCTAGATAGCCTTGACATTAGGCATATTTATCTGCGAGATAGAATTGCCTAATAGGCTAAAGCCAAAAATAAATATTGACAAGATGCTAAAACAATTTAGCATTAAAACGCCAAGGAGTGATTCTTGCCGAAGTCACATGGAAAGGGTTTTTGCAATACTCGGTGTCCCAAAACACTGATGAGCAAAATACATGATGGAGATTCCACGCACTTTCGTGTTTGGATTAATCATGTATTCCATGGTATGTAAAACAACCAGATATGTCCAGTACTACCAAGGAGTTGCGAGTATAGATACCTAAGTGATCAAAGTACTGATCATGGGACAACAGTGAAAAATGTCATTGAGTACTAAAGTAGCACTGATGACATGTTTTCTCGCAAGCAAAGATTATGAAGTGCTCGTTGTAAGTAATTACATCGATACAGTCTTCATCAATGCTCCATGCAATTTTCGATTTAAGTTAAGGGTTTTGTGTAATACACAATATGGTGGCACGGTGTTTGGAAATCGTTCCAAACAGGTTACTGTGGCGAATTCTATAACTAAGGCTAAGTATGTTGCCGCTTTCAAAGCGACATAGAAGATGTTGAATCATACAGTTCGTTCATGAACTTAGTATGATTCCAATATGGCTTTGGTCAATGGAACACTATTGAAGATAGTTGCTCCATAGCTCAGTCTGAGGAATCAAGGTTTGACCAATGATTCACATATATACGAAGCCAAGTCCACACAAAATATGAATTTTGTGAAAGCGTGAAAAACGCGAGGACATGCAAAGATACACACGGAACTGAAGTTGTCAGATCCGTTGGACATCAGGCTATACCACATGTGAAGCATTTTTACACCGGTATGCCATAGGTGTAATGTGCATTAGCATTGACTAGATTATTGACTCTAGTGCAAGTGGGAGTCTGTAGGAGATATGCCCTAGAGGCAATAATAAATGTTATTATTTATCCCCATGTTCATAATTATGTTTATGTTCCATGCTATAACTGCTATGGTTCTCGAGTCTGCAATAAGCACGAGGCTCGGTGGAAGACTCATATGCACGTGTGGAATAATAAACGGTAAAATGTATTCCTAGTCATGCCTCTAAGACTAGCTCAAGTGTTGCATGATGGTCCTGTTTTCTTGATCATGGGCATGTCTATGCCGGCAACTTTGAGGGCACAATGTTAGGAGAACACTTGTGTTGAATCGACCCGAATTGATGTTATGCTATGAGATACATTCGTCACAAGTTAATGGTTAATAACATAGAGAAAGTTAATGTTTGCATAATTCCTTAGACCATGAGAGTATCGAGTTTCTTCATGCTTGCTTCATGAACTTTGGGGTTTGTTAAACGTCATCCGTAAATGGGTGGCTATTACGTCGGCTTACGGGTTCATGGAAAAGTATGTCAAGTAACTTGATAGCTCAAGATTGGGATTTGCTCCTCTGACGATGGAGAGATATCTCTGGGCCCTCTCGGTGTTACGGTATCCACCATCGTCTGGCCAGACACATTGTGATTTGATCACAGGGATGCCGGAACACGGGAACGAGAAAAGAGAACAAAACCGGTAACGAGGTAACTTGCATTGTGGACAAGTGTTGATCCACAGGGATGCCGATGATTCTCACCTCAGGTATTTGTAACATATTGTGAAGCAACAGGAATAGCACACGGCAACTGGAGGTTCACTCGAATATTCATTCGTGTGGGTATAGGGGTCAATATGGGTGTCCACGGCTCCGATGTTGATCATTGATCGGAAAGTGTTCCGGGTCATGTCTATACTTCACCGAACCTATAGGGTCGCGTGCTTAAGGGTCATCTATCTGCTGAATACTAGACAAGGAGTCTGAGAGAAAGTCACCGGAAAAGTTTCGGAGACAGCGGAAAAGTTCCGGAGAAAGAGCACCGGAATAGTTTCGGTAAAACTGAAAAGTTGTTTCAGGGTATACCATTGAGTCAAATTGCTTTCGGCACACGTCTGGAAATTCTTGGAGGGTGCCAGAATTGGTCTGGGAACTTCTGGGATTTTTCGGAAAAAAAACCCAGAAATGTTCCGGAGCTACCGGAACCGATTTGGTTGCTTTTCGCAGATGAAAATCACTAATCCAAAATTGTTTCGGAACGCGTCCAAAATCATTTGTGTGGGTACTGGAATTATTCTAAGACCCACAGAAATATTTTCGGATTTAACGGTCGCGGAAAATTGGATCCATGAATAGTGAAAATCACTTTATGGTTAACTTTTTGGAAAGTCACCTTTTAGATCTTTTCCCAAAAGGCTTCTAGAAGGGATTGGGGAGCAAGGAACCCCCACGTGGGGGGCCACCTAGGGGTGGCCGACCAAGTTGGACTCCTCCATGGAGCTCCACTTGCCTTCCTTTTATGCCCTTGAGATGGATCCATGTGATGGGTTTTTTGGGTATTTTTCCCATATGACTTTCCTATAAATAGAGGTGGAGGGTTGCTCTCGAAACCTCATGCTTGCTCTCATACACATGCCATTCTCATCTGGCTCTCTCTCTCTCCCTCCCACGAAATAGTTTCGTAGAGCCGAAAGGCTGTCTGGGTTCCGGGAAGAACTAGTTCTGGACGACGAAGCCCTGCCGGATAGATGACACCGTATGTGTGCAACTCTGTAGAGAGATCGTAGTTTCGGTCTTAGTTCGAGAGTGCCTCCCGAAGGGCTGTCCGAGTGACCGTCCGAGTTTCGAGGGTCCTCCCAAAGGGCTGTCCGAGTGACCGTCCGAGTTTCGAGGGTCCTCCCGAAGGGCTGTCCGAGGATCCGTCCGGTGGGACTATCCGAGGGACTATCCCGAGGCCTCCCGAAGGGCTGCCCGGAGATCCGTCCGGTGAGCTGACGAGGGAGTACATCCTCGTGGTTGGGAGGTTGTAAAATCCTTGCTGCGGGGATCTGCACCGCCGATCGTCATCGACTCTACTTCCGCTGCGCTACGAGTCGGTAACGAAAAGATCAAACCTTGTATGCAGTCTCCATAGTGGTCCTGGGCTGGTGCGTAGGTCGGAAATTTTTTGTTTTCTGCTGCGTTCCCCTACAGTGGCATCATGAGCTGTGCTATGCGTAGATGCAGGTTACGATCTAGAATACATAGAGATGTATGGGTGTTGCACAATATAATTTGTAGTAGATGAGTTCTACTGCTGATAATTATTTGTGCGGGTAGCAGATGAAATTTGTTACCCGATGTTCTTGTTGCTTCCCTAGAATTTGCATATTTCTGATCTTGATAACAGCATGGTGAAATTTCAAAGTTCTGGCAATCCGCGATCCTGATTGATCAACGAAGTGCTAACAGTTCGGAAATTTTTTGTTTTCTGCTGCGTTCCCCTACAATCCGACCCCTTCAAGTGGACTCCCGAGGCTGACACAGCCTTCGAAGACCTCAAGAGGTACCTCACGAGCGTGCCCATGATGGTCGCACCACACTCTCGCGAGCCCTTGCTCCTGTACTTGGCCGTTGGCGCGTCGCCTCCCGAGGCCGCGCCTCCACCTGCCGAGGGTCCTCCTCAGGTGGCCTCCGATGAGCCGCCGCGCGAGCTGCCTCCCGAGCCCTCCGAGCCTTGTGAGCTGCTCGAGCCCTCCGAAGAGCAATCTGCCGTGCCAACCACACGCCTCGTCAAGCACCCTGTGTACTTCGTCAGCACAGTGCTGCAGGACGCGCGCGAGCGCTACCCCATGCAGCAGAAGCTCCTCCTTGCGCTCCTCATCGCTTCCAGGAAGCTGCACCACTACTTACAGGGCCATCCCATCAAGGTGATCTCGTCTTACCCCCTGGAGCAAGTCCTGCGCAGCCCGAACGCCACTGGCCGCGTCACCGAGTGGAACATTGAGCTGCAGGCCTTCGAGTGGAATTCTGCACGACAAGGGTGATCAAGGGTGCAGCCCTGGCTAACTTCGTAGCGGAATGGACGGATCTGCACCTGGAGGAGTCTCGCAAGGACGAATCCCTCTTGCCTGGGGATGAGGCACCTGGCGGCTGGACCATGCACTTCGATGGCGCCTTCTCCCGGCAGGGTGCGGGGGCTGGCGTCATGCTCACTTCGCCGACAGGAGACAAGCTCTACTATGCTGTCCAATGATACGTCTCCAATGTATCTATAATTTTTTATTGTTCCATGCTATTATAGTATCAATCTTGGATGTTTTTATATGCAATTATATATCATTTTTTGGGACTAACCTATTAACCCAGTGCCTAGTGCCAGTTCCTGTTTTCTGCTTGTTTTTGGCTTTTCAGAGAAACAATACCAAATGATGTCCAAATGCCATGAAACTTTTTAGAGATTTTTTTCTGGACAAAAGAAACCTGGGAAGCTTCGGGAGGAGGCCAGAAGCCTCACGGAGGCTTCACAAGGCACTAGGGCGCGCCCCAGGGGGGCGCGCCATGCTACCTTATGGGGCCCACGTGACTTCGTTTGACCTAATTCCACTTCTATAAATTCACAAATATTGGGAAACCCCCAAAGAGCCAGAAGAGAAAACCTTTCCGCCGCTGCAAGCCTCTGTTCTTCCACGATCCCATCTGGAGGCCTTTTCCGGTATTCTGCCGGAGGGGGAATCGATCACGGAGGGCTTCTACATCAACCTTGCTGTCCTTCCGATGATATGTGTGTAGTTTACCACAGACCTACGTGTCCATAGCTAGTAGCTAGATGGCTTCTTCTCTCTCTCTTTGATCTTCAATACAATGTTCTCCTCGATGTTCTTGGAGTTCTATCCGATGTAATCTTCTTTTGCGGTGTGTTTGTTGGGATCCGATGAATTGTGAGTTTATGATCAGATTATTCATGAGAAATATTTGAGTCTTCTCTGAACTCTTTTATGCATGATTGTTATAGCTTTGTATTTCTCTCCGATCTATCGGTTTAGTTTGGCCTACTAGATTGATTTATCTTGTAATGGGAGAGGTGCTTTGTGATGGGTTCAATCTTGCGGTGTTCAATCCCAATGACAGAAAGGGACATGACACGTATTTGTATTGTTGCCATTAAGAATAAAAAGATGGGGTTTATTCATATTGCTTGAATTTGCTTCTCTACATCATGTCATCTTGCATAAGGCGTTACTCTGTTTCATACTTAATACCCTAGATGCATGCCCGATATCGGTCGATGGGTGGAGTAATAGTAGTAGATGTAGGCAGGAGTCGGTCTACTTGTCTCGGACGTGATGCCTATATACATGATCATTGCCATGAATCCGTCATAATTATTTGCTTTTCTATCAATTGCCCAACAGTAATTTGTTTACCCACCGCATATTTATGTGCTCAAGAGAGAAGCCTCTAGTGAAAACTGTGGTCCCCGGGTCTATCTTTATTATATAAAAAACCTAAAAATACCTTGCTACAATTTATTTACTTTTATTTTAATTAGTAGTTTAGTTTATCTATTTACCTCGATAAGATTTAATCCTTGCAAATAACCGCTAAGAGGATTGACAACCCTCTTATTTGCGTTGGGTGCAAGTGTTTGCTCTTGTGTGCACTGGTGCGCTTAACGGAATTTTGCTTCGTTCTCCTACTGGATTGATAACCTTTGTTCTTAACTGAGGGAAATACTTATCTCTACTGTACTGCATCATCCTCTCCTCTTCGGGGAAATACCAACGCAGACTACAAGTAGCAGGAAGAATTTCTGGCGCCGTTACCGGGGAGACATCATCAAAATTACCAAGTACCTTCGCACAAATTATCAATCACTTGCATTTACTTTATTTGCCTTTTTATTTGCATTTGCCTCTTTTTTTCATCTCCCCCACTTCTAAAAGTTTTTACAAAAACACAAAAATATTTTATTTGCTTGCTTGCTTTTATTGCCATGACAACACTCAAGAATAGAAAGTAAAACAAAAATTTAAGATCACTATGGATCCTCATCCACTTGCTAATCTTTTCAAAAGATCCAATTATAATGAACCAATTGCTAGTGATTTGAGTGCTCTTGATTTTCTCTATGAAGTTTTGCTTGAAAATCACGAATCTGAAAATTGTGATGAAGTGTTAGAAGAAGAAATTTATAAAGTAATTCATGATAGCTCCTTGATTGAAAAGCATGATTGCAATGATGTTACTATAAATTCTATTAATGTGAATTGTGCTAATAATATGCAAAACTACAAGCTTTGGGATGATAATTTTGTTATGTCCACTACTTATTGCAATGATCATGATTGGGGTGATAATGCTTCTTATGATTTTGAAAATTTATTTAAGCCTCATGATGAATATGTTATTGATAATAATTTTTGCAATACTATTAAAAGTGGGTTTGGAAGAGCGTCAACTTTAGGTAATAATGATCCCACTACTTTGGAGAATTATCAATCTTATAAATTTTTGGATAAGAGTGGGTTTGAGATCATGACTTTAGTTGATGTTAATCCCACTATCTTGGAAGATTATAAAACTTTTATGCATGCGGATCTTGAAAGGAATATTTTATATGATAGCTATATTATTGAATTTTACTATGATCCTACATGTAATTATTATGAGAGAGGAAAATATAGTTGTAGAAATTTTCATGTTACTCAATCACCTCTCTTGAAGTTCAAATTGTTAATGTTTCGTTCTTCTTCCTTCCATATGCTAGATTCTTCCTATCTTGATAATTTGTTTTATTATAAAATGCATTTGCATAGGAAGTATGTTAGACTTAAATATGTTTCCTTCATGCTATATGACGCACTCTTTGTGCTTTAATTCTTATCTTTTATGTGAGCATCATTAAAATCTCGAAGCCTATCTTAATGGCTATAAAGAAAGAGCTTGTTGGGAGATAACCCAATATTTTCTTCTTGAGTGTTTGCATGATTATAGCTTCTATTATGATATTGTTTTTATGTTTTAATTAGTGTTTGTGCCAAGTAATGCCTTTGGGATGATTTGGAAGATAGTATGATTGATGCTGTTTGGAAAACAGAAAGTTTTGCGTCCAGTGCTGGAATTTTAGTTCTGTACTGGAGCATCATAAAAATCTGAAATTTTTACACAGTATTGGTATATTAAATTCCCACGTTTTCCTAATTTTTCAGAATTTTTGGAGTTACAGAATATGGATTTTAAATAGATCTTTACAGAATGTTCTGTTTTAGACAGATTCTGTTTTTATTGCATAGTTTGCTTATTTTAATGAATCTATGGATCGTATCGGGGGGTATGAGTCATGGAGAAGTTGGAGTACAGTAGCATTATGCCAATATTAAATATGAATCAATTTACAACAGTACCTAAAGTTAAAGATTTGTTTGTTATACTAACGGATCTCACGAGGTTTCTGTTGAGTTTTGTGTGCTGAAGTTTTCAAGTTTTGGGTGAGACTACGATGGACAAAGGAATAAGGAGCGGCAAGAGCCTAAGCTTGGGGATGCCCAAGGCACCCCAAGGTAATATTCAAGGAAGACTCAAGCGTCTAAGCTTGGGAATTCCCCGGAAGGCATCCCCTCTTTCGTCTACAATCTATCGGTAACTCACTTGGAGCTATATTTTTATTCATCACATGATATGTGTTTTACTTGGAGCGTCTTGTGAAATAGTTTGTTTGCATTTGTTTGCCTTTTAGTTTGTCACAATCATCTTTGCTGAACACACCTTTTTAAGAGGGACACACATTATTCGTGATTTGTTAGAATACTCTATGTGCTTCACTTATATCTTTGAGAGCACGGCGGTGATGATATTTTAAAGAAATAGTTGCACTCTCATGCTTCCATTATACCTTTTTGAGAGTCTCATGATAGCGATGGTAATATGCACGGGTTATAAATTTGGTCCTGATATGATAGGTATTCAAGAGGGGTATAATAAAATCTTTCATGTTGATCACTGAATATGATAAATTTGATTCCTTGTAATAGTTTTGCGATAATAAGATGGTAATATGGAGGATGTATTAGTAGATAATTGTGGTTTAGTAAGAATAATTGTGTTAAGGTTTGTGATTCCCGAAGCATGCACGTATGATCTGTCATTATGCTAAGAAGTTGGAGCATGATTTATTCTTGATTGTCTTCCTTTGTGTGGCGGTCGGGGGCGCGCGATGGTTAAGTCCTACCAACCTCCCCCTAGGGGCATGCATAGTATTACTTTGCTTCGAGGGCTAATAAATTTTCACAATAAGTATGTGAGTTCTTTATGACTAGTGCGAGTCCATGGTTTATACGCACTCTCACCCTTCCACAATTTGCTAGCCTCTTCGGTACCGTGCATTGCCCTTTCTCACATAGAGAGTTGGTGCAAACTTCGCCGGTGCATCCAAACCCCGTGATATGATACGCTCTATCACACATAAGCCTCTTTATATCTTCCTCAAAATAGCCACCATACCTACCTATCATGGCATTTCCATAGCCATTCCGAGATATATTGCCATGCAACTTCCATCGTTCCGTTTTTATGACATACATCGTCATTGTCATATTGCTTTGCATGATCATATAGTTGACATAGTATTTGTGGCTCGGCCACTATTTCTCATTGTTATACATATTACGGTAGCATCATTGCACATCCTGGTACACTGCCAGAGGCATTCATATATAGTCATATTTTTGTTCTAGTATCGAGTTGTAAGTAAATAGAGGTGTGATGATCATCATTATTAGAGCATTGTCCCAGTGAGGAAAGGATGATGGTGGCTATGATTCCCCCACAAGTCGGGATGAGACTCCGGGCGAAAAAAAAAGAAAAAAATTAGAAAAAAGCGAGGCAAAAAAGAGCCACGAAAAAAAGGAAAAAAGGAAAAAAAATAAAAAATATATATAAATGAGAGAAAAAGAGAGAAGGGACAATGTTACTATCTTTTTCCACACTTGTGCTTCAGAGTAGCACCATGTTTTTCATATAGAGAGTCTCCTATTTTGTCACTTTCATATACTAGTGGGAGTTTTTCATTATAGAACTTGGCTTGTATATTCCGATGACGGGCTTCCTCAAATGCCCGAGGTCTTCATGAGCAAGCAAGTTGGATGCACACCCACTTAGTTTTCATGTTGAGCTTTCATACACTTATAGCTCTTAGTGCATCCGTTGCATGGCAATCCCTACTCCTCGCATTGACATCAATTGATGGGCATCTCCATAGCCCGTTGATTAGCCTCGTTGATGTGAGACTTTCTCCATTTTTGACTTCTCCTATTTATCTCTATCACCATACTCTATTCCACCCATAGTGCTATATCCATGGCTTGCGCTCTTGTATTGAGTGGGAGTTCAAAAAGCTGAAGCGCGTTAAAAAGTATGAACCAATTGCTTGGCTAAAACCGGGGTTTTTCATGATAAATACTTTGTGTGAAGAAGATGAAGCATGACAGGATTATATGACTTTGTAGGGATAACGTTCTTTAGCATTTTTATTTGAAAGACATGATTGTTTGCTAGTATGCTTGAGTATTGATGTCTTTATATAAAATTATAGACTATTGCTTTGAATCATTTGGATCTTATTATTCATACCGTAAGAGAGAGATTACATGATGAAACATGATAGGTAGCATTCCACATCAAAAATTCTGTTTTTATCATTTACCTACTCGAGGACGAGCAGGAATTAAGCATGGGGATGCTTGATACGTCTCCAACATATCTATAATTTTTGATTGTTCCATGCTATTATAGTATCAATCTTGGATGTTTTTATATGCAATTATATATCAATTTTTGGGACTAACCTATTAACCCAGTGCCTAGTGCCAGTTGCTGTTTTCTGCTTGTTTTTGGCTTTTCAGAGAAACAGTACCAAATGAAGTCCAAATGCCACGAAATTTTTTGGAGATTTTTTTCTGGACAAAAGAAACCTGGGAAGCTTCAGGAGGAGGCCAGAAGCCTCACGGAGGCTTCACAAGGCACTAGGGCGCGCCCCAGGGGGGCGCGCCGTGCTACCTTGTGGGGCCCATGTGACTCCGTTTGACCTAATTCCACTTCTATAAATTCACAATTATTGGGAAACCCCCAAAGAGCCAGAAGAGAAAACCTTTCCGCCGCCGCAAGCCTCTTTTCTTCCACGATCCCATCTGGAGGCCTTTTCCAGTACTCTGTCGGAGGGGGAATCGATCACGGAGGGCTTCTACATCAATCTTGTTGTCCTTCCGATGATGTGTGAGTAGTTTACCACAGACCAACGGGTCCATAGCTAGTAGATGGATGGCTTCTTCTCTCTCTTTGATCTTCAATACAATGTTCTCCTCGATGTTCTTGGAGTTCTATCCGATGTAATCTTCTTTTGCGGTGTGTTTGTTCGGATCCGATGAATTGTGAGTTTATGATCAGATTATTCATGAGAAATATTTGAGTCTTCTCTGAACTCTTTTATGCATGATTGTTATAGCTTTGTATTTCTCTCTGATCTATCAGTTTAGTTTGGCCTACTAGATTGATTTATCTTGCAATGGGAGAGGTGCTTTGTGATGGGTTCAATCTTGCGGTGTTCAATCCCAGTGATAGAAAGGGGCATGACACGTATTTCTATTGTTGCCATTAAGGATAAAAATATGGGGTTTATTCATATTGCTTGAATTTGCTTCTCTACATCATGTCATCTTGCTTAAGGCGTTACTCTGTTTCATACTTAATACCCTAGATGCATGCTGGATAGCGGTCGATGTGTGGAGTAATAGTAGTAGATGCAGGCAGGAGTCGGTCTACTTGTCTCGGATGTGATGCCTATATACATGATCATTGCCATGAATCCGTTATAATTATTTGCTTTTCTATCAATTGCCCAACAGTAATTTGTTTACCCACCGCATGTTTATGTGCTCAAGAGAGAAGCCTCTAGTGAAAACTATGGTCCCCGGGTCTATCTTTATTATATAAAAAACCTAAAAATACCTTGCTGCAATTTATTTACTTTTATTATAATTAGTAGTTTAGTTTATCTATTTACCTCGATAAGATTTAATCCTTGCAAATAACCGCTAAGAGGATTGACAACCCTCTTATTTGCGTTGGGTGCAAGTGTTTGCTCTTGTGTGTGCAGGTGCGCTTAACGGAATTTTGCTTGGTTCTCCTACTGGATTGATAACCTTGGTTCTTAACTGAGGGAAATACTTATCTCTACTATACTGCATCATCCTCTCCTCTTCGGGGAAATACCAACGCAGACTACAAGTAGCATCCAACTCTGCTTCAAGCGCGACGACAAGGTCTCCAACAACATCGCGGAGTACGAAGGCCTCATCGCCGGCCTCAAGGCTGCTTTCGCTCTCGGCATCAAGCGCCTCACCATCAAGGGCGATTCGCAGCTCCTCATCAACTTCTCTAACAAAAGCTAGAAGCCCAAGGACGAGCACATGGCCGCCTATCTGGAAGAGGTACGCAAACTCGAGAAGCGTTTCCTTGGCCTGGCGCTCCAGCATGTCCCCCACGGCAGCAACAAGGAAGCCGATGACATCGCCAAGCGAGCATCTCATCGCGAGCCTCAAAGCCCCAGCGTCTTCGAGGAAAGGCTCCTGAAGCCATCAGCTACACCACCTGCCGTGAGCGCCACGCTGCTTCATGAAGAGCTACCACCTGCACCACCCACGGGCGCACCAGACTGCGGCCCAGCCTCAGGCGCCTGCTTGCTGTTGGCGCTGGAGCCTCAAGCGGACAGCTGGGCCACTGAGTTCAAGGCCTACCTGCTTCACGGCACCCTCCCAGATAAGGACTCAGAGGCAGAGCGTGTGGCTCGCCAGGCCACCGCTTACTGCTTGAAGGATGGCGAGCTATACCGCAGGTGCCCCAATGGCGTCTCACTGCGGTGCATCTCTGAAGAACAAGACCGCGAATTGCTTGCCGACATCCATGGAGGAGACTGTGGCCACCACTCTTCATCACGCACCCTCGCCGGCAAGGTGTTCCGCAGCGGCTTCTACTGGCCCATCGCGCTTCATGACGCCACCGAGCTGGTCCAATCCCTTGAAGCTTGTCAATTCCATGCCAAGCAGATCCATCAGCCTACGCATGACATGCAGACGATTCGTCTCTCGTGGCCCTTCGCGGTCTACGGGCTAGATATCATGGGACCCTTCCCTCGCGCAGCAGGCGGCTACCGCTACCTCTACGTCGCCATCGACAAGTTCACCAAGTGGGCGGAGGTCGAGCCTGTGCGCACCATCCCGACAGGATCTGCCGTCAAGTTCATCAAGGGCCTCATGAGCCGCTTTGGCGTCCCCAACCGCATCATCACTAACAACGGCTCTCAATTCACAAGCGGCCTTTTCAAGTCATACTGCGCCAGCCTCGGCACGCAGATCTGCTACGCCTCTGTGGCGCACCCGCGAAGCAATGGCCAGGCCGAGCATGCCAACGCCGAGGTCCTCAAGGGCCTCAAGACAAGAAGCTTCAAGAAAAAGCTCAAAGCTAGAGGCAAGGGCTGGCTTGACGAGCTACAGTCTGTGCTATGGTCGATCCGCACGACAGCAACTAAGCCTACTGGCGAGACTCCCTTCTTCCTCGTCTACGGAGCTGAAGAAGTCCTCCCTTCTGAGCTCAAGCACGGCTCTCCGCGAGTCCTCGCCTTCGATGAGGCTCGTCAGGATGGCTCGCGAGAGGCCGACCTGCTACTCCTCGAGGAAGCCCATCGCCAGGCCGCCCCGCGTGCCACAAGATACCAGCAGGCTTTGCGTCGCTATCAGAGCCGCAACATACGCCTGCGCACCCTTGAAGTTGGCGATCTCGTTCTAAGAAGGATCCTCTCCAGAGAGGGACTCCACAAACTCTCACCCATGTGGGAAGGCCCTTTCAGGGTTGCTCATGTCTCCTGGCCCGGCGCCGCCCGGCTGGAGATGTAGGACGGAGTTCCTGTGCCCAACACATGGAACATCCAACACCTCCACAAGTTCTACCCGTGACCCTCACGCGTACGAACGAAATGGAGCTGTACACGCTCCGGAGCCTCTCATTGCGTTCGCCTGATGGGCCCGCGAGAGCTCCCGCCCACGCCCCAGTGGAAGCCCCATGCTCAGCGCTGGCGGAACGATCGAACTGAGGGCGCCCCCCCGGGCTGCACCAACCACAAGCTGACCCGTGCCGGACACGGCAGCCTCTTCTCTTTTGGATGTGAACTGAGGGCGCCCCTCAAGCTGCTCCAACCTCAAGCTGACCTGCGCTGGACATGGCAGCCGCATCTTTTTTGGTTGTGTAATGAACCTTATTATTATGCTGTAGTAAAGCTTTATTTCCTAAGATATTTTATGTGTTGGTAAGTTGCCTTCCTCAGGAGCCATGCGTACTTGCGACCTTCCTCTTGCGCATCATGCGAGCGGGGGCTGGACACGGTGCCTGTGCTCGGGTCAGTCCCAACAGCACTGCAAAACCCAAGTGATCGAGCTCTGGCTCGCGGGCCTGCTCCCGCGCACGCCACCTCACCAAGATCCTTAGTGTCTCGTCTCCTCGCATGATGCCCACGAGCAAGCTAGTGCTACTTGTAGACTTTGTTGGTATTTCCCCGAAGAGGAGAGGATGATGCAGTATAGTAGAGATAAGTATTTCCCTCAGTTAAGAACCAAGGTTATCAATCCAGTAGGTGAACCAAGCAAAATTCCGTTAAGCGCACCTGCACACACAAGAGCAAACACTTGCACCCAACGCAAATAAGAGGGTTGTCAATCCTCTTAGCGGTTATTTGCAAGGATTAAATCTTATAGAGATAAATAGATAAACTAAAATACTAAATAAAATAAAAGTAAATAAATTGCAGTAAGGAATTTTTAGGTTTTTTATATATGATAAAGTAGACCCGGGGGCCATAGTTTTCACTAGAGGCTTCTCTCTCGAACACATAGCATACGGTGGGTAAACAAATTACTGTTGGGCAATTGATACAAAAGCAAATAATTATGACGGATTCATGGCAATGATGATCTATATAGGCATCACGTCCGAGACAACTAGACCGACTCCTGCATGCATCTACTACTATTACTCCACCCATCGACCACTATCCAGCATGCATCTAGGGTATAAGTATAGAGTAACGCCTTAAGCAAGATGACATGATGTAGAGAAGCAAATTCAAGCAATATGAATAAACCCCATCTTTTTATCCTTAATTGCAACAATACAAATACGTGTCATGTACCTTTCTGTCACTGGGATTGAGCACCACAAGCTTGAACCCATCACAAAGCACCTCTCCCATTGCAAGATAAATCAATCTAGTAGGCCAAACTAAACCGATAGATCAGAGAGAAATACAAAGCAATAAAAATCATGCATAAGAGAGTTCAGAGAAGACTCAAATATTTCTCATGAATAATCTGATCGTAAACTCACAATTCATTGGATCCCAACAAACACACTGCAAAAGAAGATTACATCGGATAGAACTCCAAGAACATCGAGGACAACATTGTATTGAAGATCAAAGAGAGAGATGAAGCCATCTAGCTACTAGCTATGGACCTGTAGGTCTGTGGTAAACTACTCACACATCATCGGAAGGGCAGCAAGGTTGATGTAGAAGCCCTCCGTGATCGATTCCCCCTCCGGCAGAGTACCGGAAAAGGCCTTCAAATGGGATCGCGAAAGAACAGAGGCTTGCGGCGGCGGAAAGGTTTTTCTCTTCTGGCTCTCTGGGGGTTTCCCAATATTTGTGAATTTATAGAAGTGGAATTAGGTCAAACGAAGTCACGTGGGCCCCACAAGGTAGCACGGCGCCCCCCCCGGGGCGCGCCCTAGTGCCTTGTGAAGCCTCCGTGAAGCTTCTGGCCTCCCCCCGAAGTTTCCCAGGTTTCTTTTGTCTAGAAAAAAATCTCCAAAAAGTTTCATGGCATTTGGACTTCATTTGATACTGTTTCTCTAAAAATCCAAAAACAAGCAGAAAACAACAACTGGCACTAGGCACTGGGTTAATAGGTTAGTCCCAAAAAATGATATATAATTGCATATAAAAACATCCAAGATTGATACTATAATAGCATGGAACAATCAAAAATTATAGATACGTTGGAGACGTATCAAGCATCCCCAAGCTTAATTCATGCTCGTCCTCGAGTAGGTAAATGATAAAAACAGAATTTTTGATGTGGAATGCCACCTATCATGTTTCATCATGTAATCTCTCTCTTACGGTATGAATAATAAGATCCAAATGACTCAAAGCAATAGTCTATAATTTGATATAAAGACATCAATACTCAGGCATACTAGCAAACAATCATGTCTTTCAAAATAAAAATGCTAAAGAATGTTATCCCTACAAAATCATATAATCCTGTGATGCTCCATCTTCTTCACACAAAGTATTTATCATGAACAACCCCGGTTTTTGCCAAGCAATTGGTTCATACTTTTTAACGCGCTTCAGCTTTTTCAACTCCCACTCAATACATGAGCGCAAGCCATGGATATAGCACTATGGGTGGAATAGAGTATGGTGATAGAGATAAATAGGAGAAGTCAAAAATGGAGAAAGTCTCACATCAACGAGGCTAATCAACGGGCTATGGAGATGCCCATCAATTGATGTCAATGCGAGGAGTAGGGATTGCCATGCAACGGATGCACTAAGAGCTATAAGTGTATGAAAGCTCAACATGAAAACTAAGTGGGTGTGCATCCAACTTGCTTGCTCATGAAGACCTCGGGCATTTGAGGAAGCCCATCATCGGAATATACAAGCCAAGTTCTATAATGAAAAATTACCACTAGTATATGAAAGTTACAAAATAGGAGACTCTCTATATGAAAAACATGGTGCTACTCTGAAGCACAAGTGTGGAAAAAGATAGTAACATTGCCCCTTCTATCTTTTTCTCTCATTTATATTTTTTTGTTTTTTCTTATTTTTTCTCTTTTTTTCTTTATATTATTTTTTTCTTCTCTTTTTTTCATGGCTCTTTTTCGCCTCTTTTTTTCTATATTTTTTCCCTTTTTTTTTTCGTCCGGAGTCTCATCCCGACTTGTGGGGGAATCATAGCCACCATCATCCTTTCCTCACTGGGACAATGCTCTAATAATGATGATCATCACACCTCTATTTACTTACAACTCAAAATTACAACTCGATACTAGAACAAAAATATGACTCTATTTGAATGCCTCTGGCAGTGTACCAGGATGTGCAATGATGCTAGCGTAACATGTATAACAATGAGAAACGATGGCTGAGCCACTAATACTATGTCAGCTATATGATGATGCAAAGCAATATGACAATGACGATGTATGTCATAAAAATAGAACGGTGGAAGTTGCATGGCAATATATCTCGGAATGGCTATGGAAATGCCATGATAGGTAGGTATGGTGGCTGTTTTGAGGAAGATATAAAGAGGCTTATGTGTGATAGAGCGTATCATATCACGGGGTTTGGATGCACCGGCGAAGTTTGCACCAACTCTCAATGTGAGAAAGGGCAATGCATGGTACCGAAGAGGCTAGCAAATTGCGGAAGGGTGAGAGTGCGTATTATCCATGGACTCACATTAGTCTTAAAGAACTCACATACTTATTGCGAAAATTTATTAGCCCTCAAAGCAAAGTACTACTACGCATGCCCCTAGGGGGGAGGTTGGTAGGAGTTAACCATCGCGCGCCCCCGACCACCACACAAAGGAAGACAATCAAGAATAAATCATGCTCCAACTTCTTAGCATAACGACAGATCATACGTGCATGCTTCGGGAATCACAAATCTTAACACAATTATTCTTACTAAACCACAATTATCTACTAATACCTCCTCCATATTACCATCTTATTATCGCAAAACTATTACAAGGAATCAAATTTATCATATTCAGTGATCTACATGAAAGATTTTATTATACCCCTCTTGAATACCTATCATATCAGGACCAAATTCATAACCCGTGCATATTACCATTGCTATCATGAGACTCTCAAAAAGGTATAAGTGAAGCATGAGAGTGCAACTATTTCTTTAAAATATCATCACCGCCGTGCTCTAAAAGATATAAGTGAAGCACTAGAGCAACTGCCTAGCTCAAAAGATATAAGTGAAGCACATAGAGTATTCTAACAAATCACGAATAATGTGTGTCCCTCTCAAAAAGGTGTGTTCAGCAAAGATGACTGTGATAAACTAAAAGGCAAACAAAAGCAAACAAACTATTTCACAAGACGCTCCAAGTAAAACACATATCATGTGATGAATAAAAATATAGCTCCAAGTGAGTTACCGATAGATTGTAGACGAAAGAGGGGATGCCTTCCGGGGCATCCCCAAGCTTAGACGCTTGAGTCTTCCTTGAATATTACCTTGGGGTGCCTTGGGCATCCCCAAGCTTAGGCTCTTGCCGCTCCTTATTCCTTTGTCCATCGTAGTCTCTCCCAATACTTGAAAACTTCAGCATACAAAACTCAACAGAAACCTCATGAGATCCGTTAGTATAACAAAAAAATCTTTAACTTTAGGTACTGTTGTAAATTGATTCATATTTAATATTGGCATAATGCTACTGTACTCCAACTTCTCCATGACTCATACCCCCCGATACGATCCATAGATTCATCAAAATAAGCAAACTATGCAATAAAAACAGATCTGTCTAGAACAGAACATTCTGTGAAGATCTATTTAAAGGCCATACTTTTGTAACTCCAAAAATTCTGAAAATTAGAAAAACGTGGTAAATTCATATACCAATACTGTGTAAAAATTTCAGATTTTTTTGACGCTCCAGTACAGAATTAAAATTCCAGCACAGGACTCAAAACTTTCTGTTTTCCAAACAGCATCAATCATGCTATCTTCCAAATCATCCCAAAGGCATTACTCGGCACAAACACTAATTAAAACATAAAAACAATATCCTAAAAGAAGATATAATCATGCAAACACTCAAGAACAGTAGGTAAAAGCAAAAATTTATTTTATTCATTGGGTTGCCTCCCAATAAGCGCTATTGTTTTATGCCCCTAGCTAGGCATAATACATAGTTTCAAGTGTTGTCATCCTTCAAATTGATTCCATAAGTGGCCCTCATAATGGATTCATATGGTGCTTTAATTATCTTCCTAGGGAAGTGTTCCATCCCTTTCATTAGTGGAAATTGAAATCTTATATTGCCTTCTTTCATATCAATAATAGCACCAATAGTTCGAAGAAAAGGCCTACCAAGTATTATGGGGCAAGAAGGATTGCATTCAATGTCAAGAACAATAAAGTCCACAGGCACATAATTTCTATTTGCAAGAATAAGAACATCATTTATTCTACCCAATGGCTTTTTCATAGTGGAATTCGCAAGATGCAAATTAAGGGAACAAGGATCCAAGTCGGTGAGACCTAGCACATCACACAAAGACTTTGGTATAGAGGAAACGCTAGCACCAAGATCACAAAGAGCATTACATCCATAATCTTTAATTTTTACTTTAATAGTGGGTTCCCATTCATCTTGTAATTTTCTAGGAATTGATACTTCCGACTCAAGTTTTTCTTCATGCGCTTTCATCATGGCTTCTACAATATGTTTAGTGAAAGCTTTATTTTGTTCATATGCATTTGGTGAATTAATCATGGATTGCAACAAGGAAATGCACTCAATTAAAGAACAACTATCATAATTAAAGTCCTTTTAATCCAAAGTAGTGGGTGCATTACTATTTAAAGTTTTAACCTCTCCAAACCCACTTTTTTCATTGTTATGATCAAGATTATCACCCTCCAAGCAAGTGAGACTCCTTCTTTCTAAAGTTGACTCTTCTTCAGTCCCTTTTTCATCAAGTTTTATATTATTAAACAAAGATTCAATAGGTGTAACACCAATCATTTTAATATCTTCATCATTACTACGATAGAAACCGGGTGGAATCGCTTTTTCTAGAAATTCTCGCTTAGCTCTCAACCTAGCGGTCCTTTCTTTACTTTCATTAATGGAGATATAGATAGCTTTAATAGACTCATTTATATCACGCTTAGATGGCAAAATTTTAGTTTTGAGATTTTCCACATCATGAGAGATTATATCCATGTTCCTAGCCAATTCATCAACTCTATTCAATTTTTCTTCTATCATAGCATTGAAATTATTTTGTGAACTAATAAATTCTTTAATATTACTTTCAAGATCAGAGGGCTTCCTATTATTATTATGATAAGAATTAGCATAAGGATTGCCATAATTATTAGAGGAATTTCTAGGAAACGGTCTAGCATTGAAATTACCCCTATAAGCATTGTTGTTGAAATTATTTCTAGAGACAAAATTCACATCAATAGCATCATTATTTTGCTCAATCAAAGTGGACAATGGCACATCATTAGGATCAATATGAGCATTTTTACTAGCAACCAATTTCAATAAAGCATCCATCTTATCACTCAAAGTATTAATTTCTTCAACAGAATTTACCTTCTTACCAGTTGGAGTTCGTTCAGTGTGCCATTGAGAATAATTTGCCATAATATTATCAAGAAGTTTTGTAGCTTCTCCCAATGTAATTTCCATAAAAGTGCCACCTGCGGCAGAGTCTACTAAATTTCTAGAGACAAAGTTTTGTCCCGCATAATTTTTTTGTATGATCATCCATAAATTCAAACCATGAGTTGGGCAATTTCTTATCATTAATTTCATTCTCTCCCAAGATTGAGCAACATGTTCATGCTCAAGTTGCTTAAAATTCATAATTTGATTTCTTAAAGAAATAATTTTAGTGGGAGGAAAATACTTGGTAATAAAAGCATCCTTACACTTATCCCAAGAATCAATACTATTTCTAGGCAAGGATGAAAACCAAGTTTTAGCACGATCTCGTAGTGAGAACGGAAATAATTTTAATTTGACAATATCATTATCCACATCTTTCTTCTTTTGCATATCACAAAGTTTAACAAAAGTATTTAGATGAGATGCGGCATCTTCATTAGGACTACCAGAAAATTGTTCTTTCATAACAAGATTAAGCAAGGCAGCATTAATGTCACATGACTCCACACTAGTGTGTGACACCCTGGTTTTCGCTCCTTGTTTTTTTTTCCTTTGCGGGATTTGGCTCCCGTCTTTTTTTCGATGTTATCCGGTTTTCTCTTGCCTTTGGGTATATGAAGACGGTCATATAGCCTTGCCTTTCTAATCCAACCAGAGATTCTCTCCTGACCAACCTTGCCACCCAAGATATATTCCCGGGGTTCTGCCGCCGAAACCCTACCTTCCGAGTTACCGGAAGGGAAACCCTAATTCCTTCCATTACAAAGGAACCCCAATTTCCTTGGATCTGTTGCCTCCCAAACTTTTCCCAGTGACTCACCTATACCTATAAACCCTGGATATGCAAAAATATTGCCAAGTCATTTGCAATATTTTTCATTTAAAATTAATTCCTTTTTCTGCCAGTTAAAGGAATTAAATCCAGGAAAATATCTATCCATCTCCAAAGTTCATGAAAACTTGTGGAGATATTCTTTGTGATTATATTGAGCTCCCATAAAAATATTGGCAATAATTAAATAAGGGAAATTGCCTTTTCCTATTTAAAGCCAATATTGCAATTTGAGCACTTTCCAAAGGAGCTACTATTTTGGTAGCCAGGAAAAATCCCAAATAATTTGTGGAGCTTCTCCTATCCATATCTTCACCATTTCCATCAAGATCCCAAGTTCCATAGCTCAACTTTTGAGAGCATCATCCAATTCTTGTTTCTTGATTTACTTTGAGGTTGTGAAGCAACTATATTTTATATTGATTCAAAAATTCTCAAATTAATCCAGGACCTCAAATTCCATATATGATGTGAGTATGCCAAAATTCACATCATTTTATCTAGCCAATTTTTTCCAAAAATTCCATCTAGTTTCTATCCAGATCCAAGCTCTGTGAAGGAAGTACCACTTTGGTATATCCAAATGAGCTGAAATTTTGCCAGTACCTTTATATCTCCAAATCATCACCCTACACCAAAATTAAGTTCATTTCATCAAGCCAAATGAGTGCAGCTTCAAAGTCAAATTTCTGGACCAAATTTGGCATTGCAAAGGAAGTATGTGCAAACTTGGTCCAAATGACTTGAAAATTTTCCAGCATATACTCCTTCCTACCCCATCTTATTTTGACAAAATTTCAATCTCACTTGCTAAGTCATTTCACCTCAGCTTGGTCCCCAAGTTTCTATCCAGAAACTGTTCTGGATCCTCTTGATCACTCTAGAGCTGTCCTAGTCCATACAAAGTCATAACCTATCTATATGACCTCTGATCTATCTATTTGACATGATGTATCATCCAGGAAAACGCCAGAGCGCGTGTTGACGTGGTGACCACGCCACAGACAAGGCCAACCGCGCGCTCTGCGCGCTGACTGCGTCTGGTCGCCTCAACTAGCTAGCTTCTGGCCAGCCCCGGCTTGTCTGGCCATGGCTAGTGGGTTCGCGACGTCCACGCGCCCCTCTCCAGCCCCTTCCCCTCTCCGATTCCTTCCTCTGCACGCCACGACGATCGCCGCCAAGGTGCTGCCCGCCCGTGATCGCTGTCGTCTTCCTCTCCCCTTGGCCTCTTCCTCGCCGCCGTGTCTCGTCATGCTACCCCGCGTCAGGTCGGCACCACCCGGATCTTGCCACCTCGCCGGAATGCCGCCAAGGCAGCGAGCTCCCGAAGCCTCGGTTATCGCCGAGAAGCCCGCCCCGGCCGGCTATAAAAGCCGTGGCCCGAGGCCTCCCCGAGCATCCCAACCCCCGCAGTGGCGTCCTCTCCCCTCCTAGCTCTCTCCCCGTCCTCCTGACCGAGCTCGAGGAGCTTTCCTGCCCCTCCAATGTCGCCATGGCCGCCGCCGTCCCCCTTCTCAAATTCCCCCGCCACCAGCCCTATCCGCCTCCACTGAGCCCACCCCTGAGCTTCCCGGTCGCCGTAGGCCATTCCCGCCCCTCTTCCAGTCTCCCCGGCCACTGGAGCACCTCCTCCACCGCGGAGCCGCCACCTTCGGCCGCCGTTGCCGCGGCCAACCCCGACTGCCCCCGGCACCCACTCCACCACCCACGGGCGCGGGGTGGAGCGGCGCATCCACCCCCGGCAGCGTCCAAGCCTGCCATGGCCTACAGTCGCCGGCACCGGCGAGGCCGAGGCCTCTGTTGCTCTGTCGGGGAAGAGGAGGGAGGAGGAAGAAGGAGATGGAGGGAGGAGAGAGAGAGAGGAGATGGGGCCCACCGGTCAGCGATAGAAGTCGGGCCCCGCCCCTGCCACGCTGGATAAGTGGTAGCGCCTTCGGCGCGCTTACGTTTTCCCTGCGGGAAAGCGTATTCCGCTGGAGTGCGCGACCCGCCGAGCTGCCAGGGACCCCGTTGGACACATTCTTTTTGCAGATAGGTCCCTGACAGAAAAACCTTTATATCTTTTCACTCGTGACTCCGATCGAGGCGATTCCAAAGCCCACTTCTTCAGTTCGTCAAGACCGTTCCGATGGTATCATTTTCATAATGTGTTCACACTGTGAAAATGACCATTTTGCCCCTGCCCTCTATTTAGCCTTTCCGGAGGGAACCTTTCCTGGCGAATTTTCCGCGAGGTGATCGTACTTCTCTCCGGTGAATCCGTCAACTCCCAGGCAAGCCGACCATCTGATATATGCCCTGAAGCATTGCTCTGTGTTATTCTTGCATGTTTAATTAATGATTATGCCTGTGATAGAAATAATTAAACCCCTGTTAGTTTGAATTTGCTATTTACATTACCGGCTAATGCTCATCATTTTATCGCACTAGTGACTCTTAGATGACGATGTGGAGATAGGTTGTTATGTTGATATACTAGTGTACATCTTGGATTATCGTTATTGTTGCTATGATAAAGAATCGGATATAATGACCACAACCTCCTCCGTCGGCTGGATCGAGTCATAGTGCCACCGAACCGAGCTCCTCAAGTGCAACCACATTTGCCGGTATGGGACGGCCCTAGCTTGGTCTATTGTCCTGCCTCTTGTCGGTACCACCAAATAGGGAAGGTTATGCGTGCGCGCTACCCTGGCCCGGTAGGCGGCGATAACCTTGTGAGCCCAAGTTGAGTTATTTGCCGGCGTCCCCGTTTGTGACAGTGTTTGGCCACGACGGTGGCAGGTGTCACGGGGTGACACAGGGGCCACCCAGGACATGACCCTGGGAGGGTATGATTGTCGGTGGGACCGTAAGAGTGCCAGGCAATAGACAAGATTTTGTTGGAGCAGCACTGGTCCACCCGACTGGGAACATGTACTAAAGTACGAGGCCAGGCGCTCCATGGTGTGGGTAAAGTGCGCAACCTCTGCAGAGTGTAAATCTATTCGAATAGCCGCGTCCTCGGTCATGGACAGCTCGTACTAGGCCACTATTTGGTCTGTGTCGAGTCTGGAGGAACAAACTATATAACGTATTGTTAAGACTGAACCAGAGAATGGTAAGGTTTGCCAGACTTGTAGTGCAGATGCATGGACACCGAATGATGTCAGGTATATGATGTTGGCCATGCGATGGCTATGAGATGAGTGGTCGGATGACCACAGGACTTGGATTTGGTTTGGATCATGACATATTCGGAGTATGGATTATTTCCTTGATATGTTTTACTTTAGTAGTTATCATGCTGAATAATCCTGTTATAACATGGAAATTACTATTGCTAGATAGGTATGCTATGCCATGATAATTAATGTTGCTCTAATAACAAGTGCATGCTTGAATGCCATGGATTGCATTGCTTGGTGTATATGTTGGTTTGGTTTGCTTGCGAGTACATTCAAAAGTACTCAGCGGCCTTCAATGTGGCCAGGTTCACCTAAGGATTCGACGTTCGCTAGCAAGGAGCCGGAGTGTTCGCGGGCTAGAAGAGTAACCCAGTCAGATCCCTGTGGATTGGAGCCGCACCAGGACCATGCTGCCTTAGATGGAGCTTTTCCGCTGCCATCACCCTTGTAAAATATCATGTAAGACTCATATATCCATTAATAGAAATGTCTGTGTTCATGATACTTGTTGTAAAAGCGCATGCCAGTGTGATTTTCCTGGGCTGGCGTGTGCGGTGACCGTCTGGCTACAGTGGTATTCAGGCGGGGCGCCACATAGTGGCGAGAGGAGCAATAGGAGTATTAATAAAATCATTATTATTAGTATTGGAAAAATCACACAATTTTGTATTTTCTTGAGACATCGCGAAAAAGCAAGCAAACAAAATATTTTTGTGTTTTTGTAAAATTGTTTTAGAAGTGGGGGAGATGAAAATGAGAGGCAAATGCAAATAAAAGGTAAATCAAGTAAATGCAAGTGAATGATAATTTGTGCGAAGGTACTTGGTAATTTTGATGATGTCTCCCCGGCAACGGCGCCATAAATTCTTCCTGCTACTTGTAGTCTGCGCTGGTATTTCCCCGAAGAGAAGAGGATGATGCAGTACAGTAGAGATAAGTATTTCCCTCAGTTAAGAACCAAGGTTATCAATCCAGTAGGAGAACCAAGCAAAATTCCGTTAAGCACACCTGCACACACAAGAGCAAACACTTGCACCCAACGCAAATAAGAGGGTTGTCAATCCTCTTAGCGGTTATTTGCAAGGATTAAATCTTATCGAGGTAAATAGATAAACTAAACTACCAATTAAAATAAAAGTAAATAAAGTGCAACAAGGTATTTTTAGGTTTTTTTATATAATAAAGATAGACCCAGGGACCATAGTTTTCACTAGAGGCTTCTCTCTTGAGCACATAAACATGGGGTGGGTAAACAAATTATTGTTGGGCAATTGATAGAAAAGCAAATAATTATGATGGATTCATGGCAATGATCATGTATATAGGCATCACGTCCGAGACAAGTAGACCGACTCCTGCCTGCATCTACTACTATTACTCCACCCATCGACCGCTATCCAGCATGCATCTAGTGTATTAAGTATGAAACAAAGTAACGCCTTAAGCAAGATGACATGATGTAGAGAAGCAAATTCAAGCAATATGAATAAACCCCATCTTTTTATCCTTAATGGCAACAATACAAATACGTGTCATGTCCCTTTCTGTCACTGGGATTGAGCACCGCAAGATTGAACCCATCACAAAGCACCTCTCCCATTGCAAGATAAATCAATCTAGTAGGCCAAACTAAACCGATAGATTGGAGAGAAATACAAAGCTATAACAAGCATACATAAAAGAGTTCAGAGAAGACTCAAATATTTCTCATGAATAATCTGATCATAAACTCACAATTCATCGGATCCCAACAAACACACCACAAAAGAAGATTACATCGGATAGAACTCCAAGAACATCGAGGTGAACATTGTATTGAAGATCAAAGAGAGAGGAGAAGCCATCTAGCTACTAGCTATGGACCTGTAGGTCTGTGGTAAACTACTCACACATCATCGGAAGGGCAGCAAGGTTGATGTAGAAGCCCTCCGTGATTGATTCCCCCTCCGACAGAGTACCAGAAAAGGCCTCCAGATGGGATCGCGGAAGAACAGAGGCTTGCGGTGGCGGAAAGGTTTTTCTCTTCTGGCTCTCTGGGGGTTTTCCAATATTTGTGAATTTATAGAAGTGGAATTAGGTCAAACGGAGTCATGTGGGCCCCACAAGGTAGCACGGCGTGCCCCCCTGGGAATATTCCTTTTTCTATTAAAGGAATAACCCTGTTTGCTCTAGGTTGTGAAACAACCTATATTTCTGTCTTTCCTAAAATTCCCACAAAATTCTCAAAATTCATTTGACTCATATGGACCTTGGATATCTAAAAATATTCAAGATTCCATGCTCATGGTGAGCACACCATCCAATCTTTGTTTCTGGTCATAATTTCAGTTTGTGAAGCAACTATATTTTATATGGCTTCATAAATTCTGAAATTTTATCAGGACATTCTCCTACCTATATAACCTCCGTCCACCAAATTTGGACTCATTTTATCAATCCAATATTTCTCAATAATTCCCCCAAGTTTCTGTCCAGTGGGAAGCATTGTGAAGGAAGTACCATTTTTATTTATCCAAATGGTATGAAATTTTTACAGTGCCTTCCTATATCCACATGATCACTCTATACCAAATTTCAGCTCAATCAAACACTCCATGTGAGTGCAGCTTCCATTTCTATTTTCTGGCCAGGTTGGCATTTTGCAAAGCAAGTGCTAGCTACACCCCTCCAATTGAGCTGGAACTTTGCCACAGTTATTACCTTAGTGAGTGACCAACCCTAGCCAAAGCTCAGCATCTATCCCCAAGTTTGCCTTCCCCAGTTCATTGCAAACACCTTGCTGCCAGAAGCTACAGTTGATGCTACCCATCAACACAAAGTCACTTTAATCGAACCAAGCCCATAGTGGTCCTCCATCAAGTAGGGTCCATGCGGTAGACATCTTTTTCCAGGTCAGAGTGCAGCGCGTGCGCCTGTTCATGTGGTGACCACACGGCTGGCATGTTATGCGACGCGCTTTGGACGCCGGCGCCGTTGGCCACCGCCCAAACACGGCGGTCTCGCCACCGAATCATGTCCACAGCGTTGCCCACTCTCTCCTGCGTCCACGCATACCATCTGGACCCCTCTCCCCCTCCTCCTTCCTCCCCGGCGCGCCATGCCGCACCGCGTGCCCGTGGCCGTCGTCGTTTTGCCCCTGTCCTCTTCTTCCTCAAGCTCTCTCGAGCGCCCACGAGCCCCTACACGTCGTGTGCACCCTCTGAAGCACCTCTCCCCCTCCCTCCGCATGTCCTCCCCGCTTCAGAACGCCGGTGCATGTGTCGCCATGGCCGCGCTCACCCCGAGCTTCGCCCCGGCTATATAAGCCATTCCCGAGCCCTCCCGAGCTCACCAGCCTCTTCTGCACTCTCCTAGCACCCTCCCTGACCTCTCAATCGAGCTCGAGGAGCCCCCGTTCCCTCCCACAGCTGCCATGTTCGTCACGGCCCTCCGCTCAAATTCGAGCACCAGGACCACTCCCTCCTCACCTAGTCACCGCCAGAGGCCCCCTCCATCACCGCAAGGTCTCCGCCGTCCTCAGCTCCACCAGAAGAGCTTCGCCGCCGCGGCTCCCTTGAACATCTCCGGCCACCGAGCCCCTGCCTGTGGGGATGGAGCTGTAGGCCGCCTCGGGCAACCCTGCGGCCACCCTCGGGCGCGGCAGAGCCCCGCGAGCTCGCCACGCTCATCGGCGAGCGCCGTGGTGCCCCCGCGCGGCAGCCTCGAGCTCGGCCGGCCCCCTCTATTCCATCTCGTCGCGAGGTAGAAGAAGAGGACCAGGAGAGAGAGAGGACACTGGTGGGGCCCACGTGTAAGTGACCCAGCGCCCGAGCCCGCCAGTTTAAGTGGAGGCGCTTTTCCAAGAATACGTGTCCCCTTTCTGAAAACGTTTTCTGGTGCAGCTTCGGGCAGATATACACTTTCTCTACAGCGAAGGCGTATTCCCGGAAATGCGCTTTCCATTTTCAGTCACCGGCGCCGAAATCCTTATATTGCGGGCGTTCGTTGGTTAAGAGCAGAAAAGCACAGATTCTGTTTGTTTTTCTGCATAACGAACGAACAACCGTAATTTTGCAACCGTAACTCCGATTCAGGTGATTCCAAAGCCCACGTTCTCTATTCGTTAAGCCCGTTCTGTTGGTACCATTTTCATGATGTTGTCACACTCTGAAAATGACCATTTTGCCCTTGCCCTCTAATCAGCTCCGCCGAGAGAGAAACTTTTCCGGCAATTCTTTCCGCGAGCTTCTCGCACTTCTTCCCGATGAATCCTTCATCCTCAGGAAAGCCACAATAGCCACTTGCATGATGGTCTTGCAATAGCCATGGTTTTCACTTGAATGTTTAAATAATTACTTTGAAATTATTTTGTAAATGCTATGTATATCCTTGTGGATTCATGCTCATCCCTATACCATGTTCATGTGCATCCAGATATTTACTTGCTAGTAGTATTATTCTCATGTTCCATTCTTGTATTCAGTTCATATGCTAGTGATCATGTTATGTTCACATGAATAGTTATGGTTTGTTATGCAAATACTTGTGATATTCATGATCATCTCTATGCCATGCTTATTTGCATCCCGTAGACTAAATGATTTATTGTTGTTGATGTTATGATAAATGGTTATATTACCCATCCATGTTTATGTTGATATCATGCTCATATGCATTGTCATGTTATTATATTGGGACTCAGCTCATCACCATTCAAGTTGAACCTGACATTAATCGAACTTGAACAAATATGTTGGTTGAGTCATGGTGCCACCGAATCGAGCTCACCAGTGCAACCACGCTTGCCTGGATGGGGAGGCCCTAATTCGGTCTATTGTCATGCCTCTCGCCGATGCCTCCAACTAGGGAAGGTTATGTGCGCGCGCTACCCTGACCAGGTAGACAGTCATAACCTTGTGTGCCCGAGTTTTACGGTACCGATGTCCCCGTTTGGGACGATGATATTTTATTTTGGCCACGCAGGTGGCAGGATGTCAAGAGTTGGCATCGGGGCCACCCATGACATAGACCAAAGGGGAGTTTGTCGGAGTGGCCGGGAGAGTGTCATGCAATAGATTGGTTTTGTCGGAATGTCGTTGGTCCACCCGAATGGGAGCACGAGGCCATGAGTTCCGTGGTGTGGGTACAGTGTACTAACCTCTGCAGAGTGTATAATCTATCAATAGTCGCGTCCTCGGATATGGACACAGTTCGTAGTAGGTCACACTGTGGGTTAACAGAAATAATAAACCTGCACACTAAGAACAACAAGATGGCACATGCAGAAGTTGGTGATCGTGTGAGGATCACTATGGTTGGTATTGCTGTGATCAAGTGAGGATCACGATGGTAAGATGTTGATGGTGGTTATGAGGTAACCCCGAGATGGTATGTTGGTCCAAGGGACCATGGCAACAATCCACGTACACATCATGTATGATAGCATCATGTTCATGTTCATATCATGATTAACATGTACATGCCATGTTCACTCTCATGTTGTTCTAGTAGTATCATGCCCATCATTGATAATTAATCTGTAATTGCCATGCTGTTGTTTGTCTTGATTGCTTTGGTTGCTGTAAGCTTGCGAGTACATTCAAAGTACTCACCTGGCATGTCATGCCAGATTGCAGGTAATTCCGTGATTGATTGCTTGTTGAGGATCCCGAGTTTGCGCACTAGGATGTGTCCCAGCCAGAGTCCCTGCGGAGTGGATTTCATCACCGTCGTCGTTGTTCCGCTGCTAGAAGATATTCCGTTGCTACGAGTTGTTCTGCTGCTAGCATAGAGCTATCTGAGCCGGCGTAGTATCGCCTTGAACCTGTAACCTTTGTAATATCGGACCCTTGTACCCCAATTATTTGTAATAAGAGCTGATTTGTTCTATGCCAAGCAGTGCCGTATTCCAGAAGACTTGATCTCTGGGCTGGAATACGGGGTGTTCCGGTTCCTCTGAGCCGGGGTACCACATACTACGTATGCCCCTAGGGGGATAGATTGGTAGGACAAGTCTATCGCTCATCCCCGGCCGCCACTCATAAGGTAGACAATCAACAATAAATCATGCTCCAACTTCTTAGCATAACGACAGATCATACGTGCATGTTTCGGGAATCACAAACCTTAACACCAATATTCTTACTAAACCACAATTATCTACTAATACCTCCCACATATTATCATCTTAATATCGCAAAACTATTGCGAGGAATCAAACTTATCATATTCAGTGATCTACATGAAAGTTTTTATTATATCCCTCTTGAATACCTATCATATCAGGACCAAATTCATAACCCGTGCATATTACCATTGCTATTCATTAGACTCTCAAAAAGATATAAGTGAAGCATGAGAGTGCGACTATTTCTTTAAAATATAACCACCGCCGTGCTCTAAAAGATATAAGTGAAGCACTAGAGCAACTGCCTAGCTCAAAAGATATAAGTGAAGTACATAGAGTATTCTAACAAATCACGAATAATGTGTGCCCCTCTCAAAAAGGTGTGTTCAGCAAAGATGATTGTGACAAACTAAAAAGCAAACAAAAGCAAACAAACTATATCACAAGACGCTCCAAGTAAAACGCATATCATGTGATGAATAAAAATATAGCTCCAAGTGAGTTACCGATAGATTGTAGACGAAAGAGGGGATGCCTTTCGGGGCATCCCCAAGCTTAGACGCTTGAGTCTTCCTTGAATATTACCTTGGGGTGCCATGGGCATCCCCAAGCTTAGGCTCTTGCCGCTCCTTATTCCTTTGTCCATCGTAGTCTCACCCAAAACTTGAAAACTTCAGCACACAAAACTCAACAGAAACCTCGTGAGATCCGTTAGTATAACAAACAAATCTTAAACTTTAGGTACTGTTGTAAATTGATTCAAATTTAATATTGGCATAATGCTACTGTACTCCAACTTCTCCATGACTCATACCCCCCGGTACGATCCATAGATTCATCGAAACAAGCAAACTATGCAACAAAAACAGAATCTCTCTAAAACAGAACAGTCTGTAAAGATCTATTTAAAATCAATACTTATGTAACTCAAAAAATTCTGAAAAATTAGGAAAACAAATAAAATTCATACTCAAATACTGTGTAAAAATTTCAGATTTTTCTGACGCTCCAGTACAGAATTAAAATTCCAGCACTGGACGCAAAACTTTCTGTTTTCCAAACAACATCAATTATACTATCATCAACATCATCCCAAAGGCATTCTTAGCACAAACACTAATTAAAACATAAAAATACAGTCATAACAGAGGCTATAATTGTGTAAACACTCGAGAACAGAAAGTAAAAGCAAACTTTATTTTATTCATTGGGTTGCCTCCCAACAAGCGCTATTGTTTTATGCCCCTAGCTAGGCATAATGCATAGTTTCAAGTATTGTCATCCTTCATGTTAATTCCGTAAGTAGCCCTCAAAATAGATTCATAGGGTGCTTTAATTCTCTTTATAGGGAAGTGTTCCATCCCTTTCTTTAGTGGAAATTGAAATCTTATATTACCTTCTTTCATATCAATAATAGCACCAATAGTTTGAAGAAAAGGCCTACCAAGTATTATGGGGCAAGAAGGATTGCATTCAATGTCAAGAAAAATAAAGTCCACGGGCACATAATTTCTATTTGCAAGAATAAGCACATCATTTATTCTACCCAATGGCTTTTTAATAGTGGAATCCGCAAGATGCAAATTAAGGGAACAAGGATCCATGTCGGTGGGACCTAGCACATCACACAAAGACTTTGGTATAGTGGAAATGCTAGCACCAAGATCACAAAGGGCATTACATTCATAATCCTTAATTTGGACTTTAATTGTAGGTTCCCATTCATCTTGTAATTTTCTAGGAATTGAAACTTCCAACTCAAGTTTTTCTTCATGCGCTTTCATCATGGCTTCTACAATATGTTTAGTGAAAGATTTATTTTGTTCATATGCATTTGGTGAATTAATCATGGATTGCAACAAGGAAATACACTCAATTAAAGAACAACTATCATAATTAAAGTCCTTGTAATCCAAAGTAGTGGGTGCATTACTATTTAAAGTTTTGACCTCTCCAAACCCACTTTTTTTCATTGTTTTCATCAAGATTATGACCCTCCAAGCAATTGGGACTCCTTCAATATAAAGTTGACTCTTCTTCAGTCCCTTTTTCATCAAGTTTTATATTACTAAATAATGATGCAATAGGAGTGACACCAATCATTTTAATATCTTCATCATTACTACGATAGAAACCGGGTGGAATCGCTTTTTCTAGAAATTCTCGCTTAGCTCTCAACCTAACGGTCCTTTCTTTACTTTCATTAATGGAGACATAGATAGCTTTAATGGACTCATTTATATCATGCTTGGGTGGAAAACTTTTAGTTTTGAGATTTTCCACATCAAGAGCAATTCTATCCGTGTTCCTAGCCAATTCATCAACTCTATTCAATTTTTCTTCTATCATAGCATTGAAATTCTTTTGCGAATTAATAAATTCTTTAATATTACTTTCAAGCTCAAGGAAAGTATTTAGATGGGATGCAGCATCTTCATTAGGACTACCAGAAATTTGTTCTTTCATAAATGGATTAAGCAAAGCAGCATTAATGTCACACGACTCCGCACTAGTGATAGGAGGAGCAATAGGAGTACTAATAAAATCATTATTATTAGTATTGGAAAAGTCACACAATTTTGTATTTTCTTGAGACATCGTGACGAAGCAAGCAAACTAGCAAACAAGCAAATAAAAAAAATTGTGTTTTTGTAAAAAAAAATTAGAAGTGGGGGAGATGAAAACGAGAGGCAAATGCAAATAAAAGGTAAATAAAATAAATGTAAGTGGATGATAGTTTGTGCGAAGGTACTTGGTAATTTTGATGATGTCTCCCCGGCAACGGCGCGAGAAATTCTTCCTGCTACTTGTAGACTGCGTTGGTATTTCCCCGAAGAGGAGAGGATGATGCAGTATAGTAGAGATAAGTATTTCTCTCAGTTAAGAACCAAGGTTATCAATCCAGTAGGAGAACAAAGAAAAATTCCGTTAAGCGCAACTGCACACACAAGAGCAAACACTTGCACCCAACGCAAATAAGAGGGTTGTCAATCCTCTTAGTGGTTATTTGCAAGGATTAAATCTTATAGAGGTAAATAGATAAACTAAAATACTAAATAAAATAAAAGTAAATAAATTGCAGCAAGGTATTTTTAGGTTTTTTATATATGATAAAGTAGACCCGGGGGCCATAGTTTTCACTAGAGGCTTCTCTCTCGAACACATAGCATACGGTGGGCAAACAAATTACTGTTGGGCAATTGATAGAAAAGCAAATAATTATGACGGATTCATGGCAATGATCATGTATATAGGCATCACGTCCGAGACAAGTAGACCGACTCCTGCCTGCATCTTCTACTATTACTCCACCCATCGACCGCTATCCAGCATGCATCTAGGGTATTAAGTATGAAACAGAGTAACGCCTTAAGCAAGATGACATGATGTAGACAAAGTAAACTCTAGAATTATGATTAAACCCCATATTTTTATCCTTAATGGCAACAATACAAATACGTGTCATGTCCCTTTCTGTCACTGGGATTGAGCACCGCAAGATTGAACCCATCACAAAGCACCTCTCCCATTGCAAGATAAACCAATCTAGTTGGCCAAACCAAATCGATAGATCGGAGAGAAATACAAAGCAATAATAATCATGCATAAAAGAGTTCAGAGAAGACTCAAATATTTCTCATGAATAATCTGATCATAAACTCACAATTCAACGGATCCCAACAAACACACCGCAAAAGAAGATTACATCGGATAGAACTCCAAGAACATCGAGGAGAACATGGTATTGAAGATCAAAGAGAGAGAAGAAGCCATCTAGCTACTAGCGATGGACCCGTAGGTCTGTGGTAAACTACTCACACATCATCGGAAGGGTGGCAAGGTTGATGAAGAAGCCCTCCGTGATCGATTTCCCCTCCGGCAGAGTACCGAAAAAGGCCTCTAGATGGGATCGCGGAAGAACAGAGGCTTGCGGCGGCGGAAAGGTTTTCTCTTCTATGTCTCTAGTATATTGGGAATATTTGGTAATTTATAGCACTGGAATTAGGTCAGGAGGGGCAACGAGGGGCCCACAAGCCTGGGGGGTGCGCCTACCCCCTGGGCGCGCCCTCCAAGCTTGCCGCCTCCTCGTGGCTCTTCTGGTCTTCTCCCGAAGCTTCGTGGGTCTCTTCTGGTCCAGAAAAAATTAATCCAAAGTTTTTTTTCTTGTTTGGACACTTTTTGTTAATGATTTTCTGAAAAGGCAAAAAGAAGCAGAAAACAGCAACTGGCACTGGGCACTGGGTTAATAGGTTAGTCCCAAAAAATGATATATAATGGCATATAATAGCATATAAAAGATCCAAGATTGATACTATAATAGCATGAAACAATCAAAAATTATAGATACGTTGGAGACGTATCAGCTAGCAAGCGCGCATTGCTCCCCCTTTTGTGAAACCTATTGATATGAAGTTGTCATAGGAACAGGGAACGTCGAAGGCCTCGCGAAGTAGCTCACGACAAGACGCATCCGTATGCCCTCAGGAAGCCTCGCAAGCGCTGCCTCGCGAGCCAACTTGCGGCGGCTGTCTCCACCAAGTGTTAGCGGGAGGCCTCACGAGGCGCACTCCGTGGCCACGACACGCCAAGCGACACTCGCGAAAAAGCTAAGTACAAAAACACCTCACGAGCCGCTCTCGGCGCCTCTCAAGCTTTCCTTTCCCCGTAACCTCACCGAGTGCTGATGTTTCCTCCTCCGCGCAAGCCGCTTGCACGTCAAAGGGGGGCTTCCTGAGCATGGCGCCTCAGGAGCCCTTACCGCCTCTCAGTGCCCTACACCTCCTGGCCTTGTCCAGGCAACACGGCCTGACATACCAGTGACGGCTGTAGCCTGCTCGGGGGCTGGGTCCTGATGATGTAGAGCACCAAGGCAAGCAAAAAGAGGAAAATAGGCCTCACGAGGAAACATACGTTGCAGCAAACCAAAGCACTCAAACGCAAAAAGACATTGTTTTTACGCCCCCACGGGGCCACGTTGATCTGATACAGGTAAACCAAGGAAAAAGGACCTAGGAAGTCACGCCGTCACCATCATCACTGTCATCGCCTTCGCTGTCGTCGCCCTCAACTCCGCTAGAGCTCTCGCTACCGCCATGGGAGAACTTCGCGAGCAGGGCATCCACGTGGTCCTCCACCACCTTCCCAAGGCCGTCGTGAAACTCCTCGGGCACGGGGGCTATCACCCTGTCGAAGTCAAAGTTGGGTCGGCGTGGAGGAGATGGCTAAAGATGCGTGTCGCCGCCTGGAAGAGGAGGTCACGTCATTCATCTTCAATGATGCCGTTCATCCTCTTGGCGCCGGCCTAGAGCCACTCCACGAGCTTGGTAAAGAAGTCGATGTAGCTGGCATCGTGGGTCTCGCGGGGGCCCTCGAGCTTCTCCTTGTAGATGGTGGCCAGGGCGCCGCGGGCCCGAAGCTGGAGGGAGCGGAACATCTTGGCACGCTCGTGCTGCCGCCCCCGCGCCCGGTCCGCCTCCAACCTCGCCTGCTTGACGACATTGGAGACACCGCTCACCTGCTACTGGAGGGAGGCTAGCTCCGCCTCGGCGTCGGCCTTGGCCTGCAGCGCGGTCTTCCACCGGGTCTCTGCCTCCGTCAGGACTTCCTTGAGGCCCTCGATCTCCTTCTGGAGCTCCGTGCGCTTCTGCTTGAAGCGGTCCTCCTGGGCCTTCAGCTTCTTGTTGTGCTCTGCGATGAGCGCCAGGTGGTTCTTCTCTATCTTCGCGTTGGCGTCCTCCTGGGCCTTCTTCTCCTTGGCCTTCAGCTGGGCATTGGCCCTCTCCATGCGTTGGTTGTAGGCGTCCTGGGCAGCGGCCACCTGGTGGTCCAGCATCTCCAGGCGCTCGCGCTCCGCGGCCTGCTCGGTCGTCGTCCGCGCGAGCTCCCGTTCGCGGATCGCGAGGTCCGCCTCGCAGGCCGCGAGCTTCTCTTCGTGAGCGGTGATGGCACTCTTCCGCGTCTGAAGCAGCTGCTCCTGTGCGGCGTGCTGCTCCTGGAGCTCCTTCGTGCGGGCCTCCACCTCCTCGCGGCACTTGTCGGCCGCGTCAGCCTCCTAGAGGGTGCTCTCGAAGACCTCCTTCGGCTCGGCAGTGGCCTTCTCGCGCTTCTCCCGTGCGGCCTCATCCTGGCGCCGACCCATCTTGATGGCGACGTCAAGTCGACGCCACCCCTCAGCAAGGCGCATGCGCTCCTCGGCAAGGCGCGCCTCTGCCTCTTGGAACTCCGCCTCAAGCTGGCCCAGAGCTACCCTGGCACTCCGCAGGACCCCACGCTTGAGCAGGGTGCGACTGCACACGAGCGTCAGAGCCCAGGCCGGGTCTGACTCTTCGCCGCCCTCCGCTGTCACGGCCTGGGAAGGTCCGGCATCGTTCGTCAAGAGCGGGGGGCTCACCGGGGCCTCCTCCTCCTCTCATCGCGGCGGCGCACCCCGCGGGCTCGTCGCGCCCTCGACCGGGGCCCCGTGCACCGGTGAGTGCTGGGGGCTCCCTGAAGCGCCTCCGGCATCTGCGGTGCTCGGCGGGGGATTCGGCACCTCCGCCTCTTCCATCATTGCGTCCGCTTCCGCAGCGGGCACCTCGGGAACCACGGTGCCTCCTCCAAAGACCGCCTCCCGAGGCTCGACTTCCTCGGCCTCAGGAGCCATGTTTGCGTGCGGCTCCGGAGGGACCGCTTGCTCCTTCTCCACCTCCGCGCGCTCCGCTTCAGCATCGGGGCGGCGGGTGGCCTCTTCATGCCCCTCGGTGCCTGTGGCAGGCGTTGGGGCCCCCTTCGAGCCAGGGGTCTTCTTCGTCTTCTTCTTCTTCATGGATGCCCTGCACGAGGCAAGGCCTCAGCCCCAAACCACGGGACAGACGCAAAGGGAAGGGGATGTGATAGACACTTACACGTCATTAGCCACCCACTTCCTCTTTTTCAAGACCGGCATCGGGCGGCTTCCATTGTCGCCCTCGTGAGGCTCCCTCGCGGGGTCGCCTCCCGGAGCGGTCCCCCGAGGCTTGGCCGCCCTGTCCTTGGTGCCGTCCTTCTCGGCAGGGAGCTTGGTGGCCCCGCCTCCCGCACCGGCCTCCTCCTCGGCGGGCTTGGTGCCCCCGCCACTGGCGTCAACCTCCTCAACGCGCGGCTCGCCGGCCGACGCGCTGGTGCTCCCTTTGCCTCCCGCGCTGGCGGACCGGGAGGGCTCAACCCTGAATCGGGCGTCATCATCGTCATCGTTGTCATCATCGAGGTCACAGATGAGTTGGCGGCGGGTTCGCGAGGCAGGACCGCCATCGCTCCCCTCCATGGCACCCCCCGAGGCCTCGGCATCGTCCAGGTCCCCCGAGCCGGGAACCACCATGAACGGGTTCTCACGAGGCCCCTCATGGCCCTCCGGCATGAGGCCCCACTCGTCGAAGATCGGCATCTCAGCGACTAGTTGATCGATCTCCTGGTAGCGATACAGCAGGAGCACATCCATGGGCGGGTCTTCTGTAGTACCGCCAAGCAGAATCTCCATGATTTCGTCCACCACCGCTGGCTTCAGCTAGGCGACGCTCAGCCGCATGGGGTCCTTCGTGCCGGTGATCTTCCACACCGGGCGCGAGCGCATCTGGAGTGGCGCTATGCGCCGCAGCAGGTACTCCTTGACGACCATCGCCCCCGTGAGGCCCTCCGCCTTGTGGTCGGCCAGCCGCTCCCAGACGGGCGCCAGCTTCGGGTCGGTGAGCTTCTCGTGCTCCCATCCCGAGCTCTTCATGGCAGGGCCCGTCGGCTCCATCAGTAGCTGGTTGCGATGGTGCGCATCCATGTATATCCAGCGCTGCCTATAGCCTTCCACCTTCTTTGAGATCTTCAGGCTGATGATGTCGTTCTCCGTCGCCTTCACGGCAAGGAATGAGGCGCACGCGGAGCGCTGATTTGCTGCAGACATCCGAAAGCTGAAGAAGTGGCGGAAGAGCGCCACCGAAGGCATCATGCCCACAAAGGCCTCACAGTAAAAGGCAAAGATGGCGAGGAGGAAGATGGAGTTGAGTTGGAGATGGAGGGCGTGGACCTGGTAATGGGAGAGGATGGCATTGAAGAAATCCGAAAACGGCGGCACCAGGCCGGTGTAGACGCTGTGGATGAAGAAGGGGAAGGTCGTCGCCTCCAGGTCGCGCCGTGTGCATGCGCCCGGCCAGATCTTCGTCGCCCCCCACTCGTTCTTGTCATCAGCGGTCATCGAGATCACCTTGTCCAGTCCCTCTGAAAGCACATTTGCTCCCTTGGTGGTTTTGGCAATTCATAACAACATATATCTCATTGAACTAATGTCCATTCAAGATTAAAATTTCAGAATGTTCAATGATTGGCATGGCATGGATTAGAGACGTGGACCCCTCAAAATGCTAAGGACAAGGATTGGCAAAAGATCAAGACTCTACATTTTTGGTTTAGTGATCCAAGATCACATTGAGTCCATAGGAAAGCCAATACTATTAAAAGGGGATGAGGTGTTGCTTAATGGTCTTTTTGCTCAAGTGCTTAGTGACCGTACTCCTAAACCCTCAACCACTCTCTCAATCCCAAATATGTCCAGAACCTACATTCTAACTCGGCCCCACTGAAATTTCCTATCCGGCCCCACCGAGTTCATCCAAGACTTAGCCACTGCCAAAACCCTAACAAATCGGATCCACCAAAATGGATCTCGGTCTCACCGAGATGGCCTTGCCAACTCTGTGTAATCGTTTGCACTTACTTCAGTCTCACCGACTTTTGCAAATCGGTCTCACCGAGATGGCTTGCCAACTCTCTGTTGCCTTATTGCTTCACTTCGGTCCTACCGAGTTGACGCAATCGGTGCCACCGAGATGAGGATTGCCCTAGCCATTGCACTTCGGTCCATCCGAGTTGTTCGTATTGGTCCCACCGAGATTCCTAACGTTCATATCTTTTACACAGTTTGGTGCTACCGAGATGATTGTTTCGGTGCCACCGAGTTGGGTCAAAAGTGTGTAACGGTTGGATTTTGTGTGGAGGCTATATATACCCCTCCACCACCTCCTTCTTAGTAAGGAGAGCCATCAGAACGTGCCTACACTTACACCATACATTTTTTGAGAGAGAACCACCTACTTAGGTGTTGAGATCAAGCTATTCCATTCCTACCATTTGAAACATGATTTCTAGCCTATCCCAAGTTGCTTTCCACTCAAATCCCTCTTCCACCATAGCCAAATCTGTGAGGAGTTGTTTGAGTGCTGGGAAGACTATCATTTGAAGCACAAGAGCAAGGAGTTCATCAACAACACACCGTCTATTACCTTTTGGAGAGTGGTGTCTCCTAGATTGGTTAGGTGTCACTTGGGAGCCTCCAACCTGATGTGGAGTTGAACCAAGCAGTTTGTAAGGGCAAGGAGATCGCCTACTTCGTGAAGATCTACCCCGAGTGAGGCTAGTCCTTCATGGACGTAAGCCATGGTGGAATAGACAAGGTTGCTTCTTCGTGGACCCTTCGTTGGTGGAGCCCTCCGTGGACTCGCGCAGCCGTTACCCTTCGTGGGTTGAAGTCTCCATCAACGTGGACGTACGATAGCAGCACCTATCGGAACCACGCCAAAAATCACCGTGTCTTTATTGCGTTTGAAATCTCCAATCCCCTCTCTACTTACATATGCAATTGCTTATTTTCTGCTGCTATACTCTTAGAATTGCATGTGTAGGGTGATGCTTGACATGTACTATTGCTAAAATCTGCCCACAACTAAAATTGGGAAAAGGTTAGGTTTTATTTGGTCAAGTAGTCTAATCACCCCCCCTCTAGACATACTTTCGATCCTACAAGTGGTATCAGAGCTTTGGTCTCCTTAAGCCTTGATTTCCATTGTTTTGGTGATCATAGCCTTGGTTTCACAACCTAGGAGAGTATGGCGTCTAGTGAGGGTAACTATCATCATAGAGGTCCATATTTTGATGGTACAAACTTTGCTAGTTGGAAACATAAGATGAAAATGCATATTCTTGGTCATAACCCTGCCGTTTGGGCTGTTGTTCGTGTTGGCTTGCAAGGTGACTTCTTTGAGGATGGCAAGGAACCAGATCGTGAAGCAACCCCGGAAGAATTGAAGATGTTGCAATACAATGCTCAAGCTTGTGACATTCTATTCAATGGTTTATGTCCCGAAGAATTCAACAAGATCAGCCGCCTCGAGAATGCAAAGGAAATTTGGGATACTTTGGTTGATATGCATGAGGGTACCGAGTCCGTCAAGGAATCTAAGTTGGATGTGCTTCAAAGTCAACTTGACAAGTTCAAGATGAAGGATGGTGAAGGAGTCGCTGAGATGTACTCTAGGCTTGCTCTCAACACAAATGAGATTGCCGGCTTAGGAAGTGAAGAGATGACCAACAAATTCATCTTCAAGAAGATACTTAGAGCTTTGGATGGAAAATATGATACCGTCTGCACATTGATCCAAATGATGCCAAATTATAAAGATCTCAAGCCCACGGAAGTCATTGGAAAGATTGTTGCTCATGAGATGTCACTCAAGGACAAAGAGGAGCTGCACAAGAAATCAATTGGTGCTTACAAGGCCTCAACCGATGCTCCAACAACTTCAAGTGACAAGCTAGTATCAAATGAAGAGATAAGCCTAATGGTGAAAAGGTTCAACAAGTTCTACAAGAACAAAGGGAAAGAAAGAAGCTCTAGCTCAAGACATTATGAGAGAAGATCATCAAGTCATGACCGTAATTGCTACAATTGTGGGAAGCCCGGACACTACTCAAATGAGTGTACGGCTCCCTACAAGAAAAGAGGCGAATCACCAAGAGGAAGACATAGAAGAGACAAATCACCTCATAAGGAGAGAAGGAGCAGAGATGATCGTTATTAACAAAGACACTCTCGAAGAAGCAAGGATTTGGAGAGGAAGGACGGGTCATCCAAGAGCTACACAATAAGAAGACATCAAGCTCATGTTGGTGAATGGGTTTCCGGCTCCGACTCCGACAACCACTCCGAGAGAAGTTATCACTCCAACTCCGACTATAGTCAAGATGAAGGTGTTGCCGGACTTGCACTTGTGTCATCCAACTCCTATGATCTATTTGACTCACCAAATGAAGGAATTGGAAGATGCTTCATGGCAAAATGCCCCAAGGTATCACACCCCGAGTATCTTGATTTCAATAGTGATGAAGATGATTTGCTTGGTGATGATGACTTACTTGTTGATAGGGCTAGTAATGTGAGCTATAATGAAAATGCTAGTAATTATGATAGTCAAGAGGAAACGAGTGACAATCCTATGAAGGAGATTGAGCGTCTAACTAAAGAACTAAATGCTCTTACGTTAGCTCATGAAATAACTCAAGAGGATCATAGAGAACTTCTAAGAACTCATGAGAAGCTACGCTTTGAGAAGCTAAATTTAGAGCAAGAGCATGAGTTTCTTAAAGCTATCAATGACGATCTTCGAAAGAAGAGTTCTTCATATCTTGCCAAACGTTTACTCTTGTCTACCTTTATGCCACAAGTTAAATCTAAGCAAACTAGCAACAAAGGTAAAAATGGTTCTACCTCTAGTAGTAACAATAACAATGCTAAATCCAATGTTGTTACTTCTAGTAGTTCTATTAATTCCACTCATGATTCTCTTATCAAAGTTACACTTGAGCAAGAAAATATGCTATTGAAAGGAATTATAGAAAAAGGTGTCTACAAAAGTCTTACCGGGAGTAAGCAATTTGAGGAAATTGTACGGAAGCAAGGAAGGAACCGGAAGAACCAAGGTGTTGGTTTTGAACGAAAGTTCAATGCCAATGGAGTTGAGTGGGAAGAAGATCAATACCCCAAGATGAAGTTTGTTCCTCAACAAGAGAAGTATGATCCTACTTCCTTCAAGGGAACACAAGCTCTAGAAGATCTTCCACCACAAGACCACAAGCTAAACGGCAAGGACAAGCTTCAAGAAGAGATTGATTCATTTGAAGAAGCTCCTCAAGCCATGGTCAAGTGGGTTCCCAAGACTTCATCAAGTTCTACTTCATCAAGTGCTACTACAACTCCAAGGATTCCCATCAAGTTGATGTGGGTCGAAAAGAAGAAGAACTAGAGAGTTCTTGAGGGTGACTCCGCCAACAAACTTCACTCATATTCTTTACGGCAAGGACTTGTGCAACCAACTTCCACATTTTGCACTAGTTCATGGAGTCACAAACCCTCTTGTTGGTAAGGGAAGGGACAAGGTATTCAATGCATTCATGGACATCATCATATGTGTATTTCACTCTATGTCCATGGATATCCTTGTATGTTCCTTGTGTGGGACTAACCCATGTAGGTATTGAAAGCACAAAACTCCAAAGGATTGCTCCCAACTCTTGATGGTCTACATCAACATTGAGCATCCACATCTTCAACATCTACACGAAGTCATCATCGACAAAACCCAAGGTTAGTTCATCCCTCTTAGGGGGAATATCACATCTAGGGGGAGCTTTGCTCTAAGCAATTGAGCTAAAGCAACTCTAATGGTGTGAACACATTAATGCTTTATGTAAAAGTGGTAACCCCACTTGTGCTTAAACGATGAGTATGACCTATGATCAAATGTTCTCATTTGGCTCCTAAGTCAATATACTCATATATAGATGACCTAGTCATCGCCATTGCTTGATAGATGCTAGAATTGGTTGTGCATGTTTGACACATATTTCATTTGCTATCTTATTGTGTGAGCATGTTGGTTTGCATGTTTTCATCATTCGAGGACATCCATTTGTTGTTTTGACTGTCTTGGTTTTTCTGACCAAGTGGATGTACAAGAATGCCTAAGTATCTTCTCTAGCTATCTATGCTTTCTTGTCTCAAATTCTATTCTTGCTGCATCACAAAAATTGAACAAGTCATTTTCGGACCCTCCGGGTGAGGAGCACTCGGAGCCACCAATATGAAAGGGCTGAACCTCCAAAACCTTCTAAATGATTTCGGCAGAACCAATTCACTCCAACTCGGTCCAACCGAAATCACTTAGATTGATCTAAGTTTTCCATCTCGGTGCTACCGAATTGGACCATTTCGGCGCCACCGATGTGCTATACTGCGAGCAGTTACACATATCGGTGCCACCGAGTTGTTCAACTCGGCGCCACCGATAGCGTACGGGTATATATATCGCGCGGACCGAACGGTTGAAATTACTCGACCCCACTCGTTCCCGCTCCCCGTCGCTGCCGTCGCCCTCGTCTTCGAACTTCGCCGTCGTCTCCAGCGAGCTCTCGCCGCCGGATTCCGCCGCCGTCAACGGGAATCTCCTCCACCGTTGCCGCCGTAGAGGATCTCCACCAAGTTAGGGTGAGATTCGATCCCTTTCGTGCTTCCCTTTTCCGATTCAATGCACGATTGGACTGGCTGAATTCATGCCACGGATTGAGAACTCCTGCTACACTACAAACTCCGTAGATTAGATTAGAGCAAAAATTTTAGGTTTATGTTTCCGCCGAATGCATCTCGGACTGACCGATTCAAAATTTTCGGTCCTACCGATTTGGTCTCTGACCATAGCACTAGTACGTCTCGGTGCCACCGAGTTGTACGAATCGGTGAGACCGAAAGTAAAGTCTCAGTGAAACCCTAGCATCTCGGAGCCACCGAACCCCATATCGGTCTGACCGAAGTGGCGTGTAAGGTTTCTGTAGTGTGCTTCGGTATCATCGAGATGATCAACTCGGTCCATCCGATATGCATCCTGTGAAAACTTGTAGGATCGAGGAGATAGGTCTAGAGGGGGGTGAATAGACTCCTAACCAGCCAAATTAGCAGTTTTTAATTTCTCTTGGAACTTAGGCAGATTTTGGCACAAGTTAAGATCACTCCAATACTTTCTACACATGCATATCTAGAGATTGAGCAGCGGAAACAATGAAGCATGCAATAGTACGGAAAGTAAAGGGGTAGAGTATGGAAGATCAAACGCAATGAAGACACGATGGTTTTTGGCGTGGTTCCGATAGGTGGTGCTATCGTACGTCCACGTTGATGGAGACTTCAACCCACGAAGGGTAACGGCTGTGCGAGTCCACGGAGGGCTCCACCCACGAAGGGTCCACGAAGAAGCAACCTTGTCTATTCCACCATGGCTTACGTCCATGAAGGACTAGCCTCACTCGGGGTAGATCTTCATGAAGTAGGCGATCTCCTTGCCCTTACAAACTTCTTGGTTCAATTCCACATCTGGTTGGAGGCTCCCAAGCGACACCTAACCAATCTAGGAGACACCACTCTCCAAAAGGTAATAGACGGTGTGTTGTTGATGAACTCCTTGCTCTTGTGCTTCAAATGATAGTCTTCCCAGCACTCAAACACTCCTCACAGATTTGGCTATGGTGGATGAAGGATTTGAGTGGAAAGCAACTTGGGAAAGGCTAGAGATCAAGGTTCAAATGGTAGGAATGGAATATCTTGATCTCAACACATGAGTAGGTGGTTCTCTCTCAGAAAATGAATGGTGGAAGTGTAGGCACGTTCTGATGGCTCTCCTTACTGAGAAGGAGGGGGTGGAGGGGTATATATAGCCTCCACACAAAATCCAACCGTTACACACTTTTGACCCAACTCGGTGGCACCGAAACAATCATCTCGGTAGCACCGAACTGTGTAAAAGATATGAACATTAGGAATCTCGGTGGGACCGATACGGACAACTCGGATGGACCGAAGTGCAATGGCCAGGGCAATCCTCATCTCGGTGGCACCGATTGCATCAACTCGGTAGGACCGAAGTGAAGCAATAAGGCAACAGAGAGTTGGCAAGCCATCTCGGTGAGACCGATATGCATAACTCGGTGAGACCAAAGTAAATGCAACCAATTACAGAGAGTTGGCAAGGCCATCTCGGTGGGACCGAGATCCGTTTCGGTGGATCCGATTTGTTAGGGTTTGGCAGTGGCTAAGTCTTGGATGAACTCGGTGGGGCCGGATTGGAAGTTTCGGTGGGGCCGAGTTGGACTTTAGGTTTAGGACATATTTGGGTAGAGAGAGTGGTTGAGGGTTTAGGAATACTGTCACTAAGCAGTTGAGCAAAAGGACCATTATGCAACACCTCATCCCCTTTTAATAGTATTGGCTTTCCTATGGACTCAATGTGATCTTGGATCACTAAACCAAAAATGTAGAGTCTTGATCCTTTGCCAATCCTTGTCCTTAGCATTTTGAGGGGGTTCCACGTCCTCTTGTCCACGCCACGCCATTGTTGAACTTGTCTGAAATTCACTTGATAGAAGCATTAGTCCAACAACATGTATGTTGACATAAATTACCAAAACCACCAAGGGAGCAAATGTGCTTTCAAAACTTGAAACTAAGAGTTGAACTCAAATTTTATGAAAATTATCTGCTTTTTGTGATGACTCATCTACTCTGCCCATACCTATCTATTTACAGGGTCAGCTCAGCAAGATGTTAGATCCCAGCAGTGACAGTCAGAACAGGTCAGAGCAGAATGCAGAAATGAGTGAAGGGTCAAGCCCAGCTGAAATTTTCTATGAGGGAGAGAGGAGCTCTCCAGATCTTCCAAAAGCTGCAACCAGAACAAGGAAGAAGAAAACCTCTGACAGTGAGGATGAGGATTTTGTTGCAAGTGAAGCTGCAACTAAGAAAAAGAGAGTAGTGCTTGCTAAGGAGTACAACACCAAGCCTACTTCTACCAAAGAGAGGACTGCTGTGAGGAAAGTGCCTCAGCAGACTGTGCAATTCACTCTTGAAGAGCCTAGTAACACAGAGGCAGCTGGAGGAACCAAGAAGAAGAGAGTAAGGAAAACTATTGCCTGAGTGATTGGCAGACCCTCCATGATGATTGATGAGGAAGAAGAGGAGGAAGAGCCAACAACCACTGCACCCCCTGCAAAAGCTCAAAAGCTTATGTCAGATGCAATTAAGACTGCTGCCCCCAAGGCAAAGCCAAAGGTGTCAGCACCGAAGAGATCTACAAGGAATATTTCAGCCGTAGAGAAGAACAAGGCCCCAGTGCCTGAGTCAAATGTTGATGAAGAGCCTCTAGTGCTCAGAAAGTTGAAGCCAAAGATACCAGACCATGACAATGCACACCCAGTCGCAGAAAACATGATGCTGAGGAAGGATAAAGGGCTGCGTTAGTGGAGATTGACAGATCCTTATGCTATAAGGACAAGGACAGCATGTGACTATCGCTTTCACACTCGTGAACAACAAGATTTTTATGAGACAGTGTTGCTTGATAAGAAGCCCATAGTCAGTGACATGAAATGGGTGGATTGGGAATACATTGATGAGAATGAGGACTTCTTCCCCCATGTCCATGAAAGCTTCAGGATTGCAGGAGTTGATAACTTTCTCGGTAAGAAGTTGACCAAGTGGAATGATGAGATGGTCATGCAATTTTACTCTACTGCACACTTCTATCCAGATGGCCGCATTATATGGATGACTGAGGGTATCAGATACCAGTCCACCATCTCTGAGTGGGCAAGTCTTCTTGGAGCACCCAAGGAAGAGGAAGATGACATTGATATCTATGCCAAGCTCAAGATGGATCACAACTCCATGGCCAACATGTATACTGCAATTCCTCACTAAGACCTTGAGACTCACAAACTTGGATCGGTGAAGCATCTGCTCCCAGGATTAGCCACAACGAACACCATTTTGCGGTACACTCTGCTACCCAAGTCAGGAGATGACAAAATGATTCGTGGCCACTCCATCAATTTGCTGCATTTGTTTGATACACCTTAGAAGTTCAAGGTGATGAGCCTGATAGTAGAGACTATCAAGAGGACTGCAGCAGATCAGAAGAGATCGTGCGGATATGCCCCACATATTCAGATTTTGATCTATTCCAAGGTTGGAACTAGCACATACCTTCTTGATCGAGAGCACTTGCCGCTCCGTCCAGAGTTTGAAGACAATGTGATAGTGATGGATCCTTCGCATCCCACTTCAGCACAAGCCCAAGAGAAGATCCGCATAGCAAAGGAAGCAAAAGCAGCTCAGGAGGCATCAGCTCCAAATGCTCATATCGCCACTCTCAAGACACCCAAGGATCAAATGACATATCTGCTTGAAGCTACTTTGAGGATTGAGCGAAGTTTGGCCAACCTCACCCAGACCCAGGCTAGTTTTGAGCGGATTATTGAGACCAAATTTCATGATCTTGATGTGAAGGTGACAGATATTCAGACTACCGTAGAGCAACTGCAGAATGACGTTGATGCTGTCAAGACAGCCCCATCAAATGACAGTAGAGATGACAGACCAACCACACAGCAATTTCAGACAGTGCCCAGAGCAGCCAGGTCTGCTGCGATACCCATTGTGGATCCGAGGACCACAGTATCTGCACCAGCTGCTACTGCCACAGTGTCCCCACCGGTCTCCACTCCCCCAGCCCAGCAAACGTCTGCAGAAGCCTTCGCGGATGCACTTCTTTCTACGCCGTCTACGCACACCGGAGCTGCCAGCAGGAGATCGCCTTCAGGAGCTTCGGAGGACCGTGCTTAGAGTGCCGACTAGTCCTATACAGTTCGATCTTTTTGGTACTTGTTGCCAAAGGGGGAGAATTTGTATAGATCATAGGCTTCGAGAGAGAGTGCTTTGGTCGTTGGTTTTTCTCTCGAGAGTTCTTTTGCTACTTATTTGCTTGTTGGTACTTTGTTATGTGTGTGCTTGCTACAGTCAATATGTTGCTTATACTTGTGAGCTACCTCATGTGATGATCATACTATGCTTATTGTGATGATCTATGTTTATCTTCTTCATTATCTTATATGATCACTCACTTATGTTGGTGATGCGTGCTTTCTATTCCAATAATATCATTTTGCGCGCTCCACCAAGATGTATGTGACATGGAAGAGTGACCCATAAGCCTAATCGATTGTGCATTTGCATTCAAACGGAATTTTTTAATAATGCACAAATTTAGGGGGAGCTTTTGCTTATCACATACTTCTCAAAGCGACGATGTATTTCATTCTTTTAATCATTTGTCGAAGCTTTGATCTATATGTTGTCATCAATTACCAAAAAGGGGGAGATTGACAGCACATTTGCTCCCTTGGTGGTTTTGGTAATTCATAACAACATATATCTCATTGAACTAATGTCCATTCAAGATTAAGATTTCAGAATGTTCAATGATTGGCATGGCATGGACTAGAGATGTGGACCCCTCAAAATGCTAAGGACAAGGATTGGCAAAAGATCAAGACTCTACATTTTTGGTTTAGTGATCCAAGATCACATTGAGTCCATAGGAAAGCCAATATTATTAAAAGGGGATGAGGTGTTGCTTAATGGTCTTTTTGCTCAAGTGCTTAGTGTCAGTACTCCTAAACCCTCAACCACTCTCTCAATCCCAAATATGTCCAGAACCTACATTCTAACTCGGCCCCACTGAAATTTCCTATCCGGCCCCACCGAGTTCATCCAAGACTTAGCCACTGCCAAAACCCTAACAAATCGGATCCACCAAAATGGATCTCGGTCTCACCGAGATGGCCTTGCCAACTCTGTGTAATCGTTTGCACTTACTTCGGTCTCACCGACTTTTGCAAATCGGTCTCACCGAGATGGCTTGCCAACTCTCTGTTGCCTTATTGCTTCACTTCGGTCCTACCGAGTTGATGCAATCGGTGCCACCAAGATGATGATTGCCCTAGCCATTGCACTTCGGTCCATCCAAGTTGTTTGTATCGGTCCCACCGAGATTCCTAATGTTCATATCTTTTACACAGTTCGGTGCTACCGAGATGATTGTTTCGGTGCCACCGAGTTGGGTCAAAAGTGTGTAACGGTTGGATTTTGTGTGGAGGCTATATATACCCCTCCACCACCTCCTTCTTAGTAAGGAGAGCCATCAGAATGTGTCTACACTTCCACCATACATTGTCTGAGAGAGAACCACCTACTCATGTGTTGAGATCAAGCTATTCCATTCCTACCATTTGAAACTTGATTTCTAGCCTATCCCAAGTTGCTTTCCACTCAAATCCCTCTTCCACCATAGCCAAATCCGTGAGGAGTTGTTTGAGTGCTGGGAAGACTATCATTTGAAGCACAAGAGCAAGGAGTTCATCAACAACACACCGTCTATTACCTTTTGGAGAGTGGTGTCTCCTAGATTGGTTAGGTGTCACTTGGGAGCCTCCAACCTGATGTGGAGTTGAACCAAGCAGTTTGTAAGGGCAAGGAGATCGCCTACTTCGTGAAGATCTACCCCGAGTGAGGCTAGTCCTTCGTGGACGTAAGCCATGGTGGAATAGACAAGGCTGCTTCTTCGTGGACCCTTCGTGGGTGGAGCCCTCCGTGGACTCGCGCAGCCGTTACCCTTCGTGGGTTGAAGTCTCCATCAACGTGGACGTACGATAGCACCACCTATCGAAACCACACCAAAAATCACCGTGTCTTCATTGCGTTTGAAATCTCCAATCCCCTCTCTACTTACATATGCAATTGCTTATTTTCCGCTGCTATACTCTTAGAATTGCATGTGTAGGGTGATGCTTGACATGTACTATTGCTAAAATCTGCCCACAACTAAAATTGGGAAAAGGTTAGGTTTTATTTGGTCAAGTAGTCTAATCACCCCCCCTCTAGACATACTTTCGATCCTACACCCTCCCAGTTGGTGATGATGGAGCGCTGCAGAGCCGTCTCCATGGCCGGCGCGCTCGAGGCTGCAGCCGCCGCCTTGCCTCTCTTACCGACGGGCGGCATTGCCGCGCGGTGGAGCTTGGGAGGCGAAAGGAGGAAGGAGCACTGCTCAAGGGAGAAGATGCGAGGAGCCAAGCGCTAGAGGCGAGGAGTGCAGAGGAAAGCAATGATAGCCCTGCGCCCCACACGGGAAGGCTTTATGGCAGACGCAGGCGGTTACAGAGGCGGAGTGGAGGAAGTGGGGGCGTCCCACGTCCCGTCGTGCGCCACGCGTTGAACCTGGGCCCCGCAGTCTGTCAGGGCCCGCGCCGTTTCGTTCCCTATGGGCGGGAACGTGCGCGCCACGGGCCCGGAGGCTACTGTTGGGCCATTGGGAACCAGGGTACCACGAACCATCTGCCTGCAGCCCAGGAAGCGACGCTTGGTGAAGGCCCAAGACGCGGCCCACCCATGGGCGCCGCGAAGCGAAGACACCTCGCGAGGCGCCGGCCTCACGAGGACCCCTCCTCAAGGAGCAAACCACCAAGACTTAGCCGCAGTAGCACAGGAAGCCTCGCGAGGCGGCCTCCCGAGGCGGCCCTCTGAGGCGGCCGCCCGAAGCCATCCAAGCCTGACCTCAGCTGCGCGGTCCTGTGCCCATAATGTGGGTGACGCGCTTGGTGACGAATGGCTGCAGAAGCCGCGCCAGCAGGCACGGACAGAGAGGGTTTCCTCTTTGGTGCTAAAGTGGCAGCACCAGCTGCCCTCCTCCAAAGCAAGTCCCAAGGACTGCCCATTCGGTGAAAGAAGACCGGGACAGCAAGGCGCGCAGGACGGAGGTCACCACCGAGCCCACCGGCGCATCATGGATAGCAACTTTGTAGACGAAGACCATCTTTTGTCAGGATAGCCTGGGCGCCTGTCCCCTTTCAAAACCCGCCAATTGTGGCTACCCTTCCCGCCGAGATTTTTAGGGGAAGAGGACCAGAGCTGTCGGGGGGATGATCCCCGGGTAGGCAAACGGACCCGGAGCCCCTTTTCAAAACTTCGGGGCAGCCCGTGCCCCTCCCCACCGGCTGGCCAGCCGGCCGGCTTCTCGACACGAGCTGGTAGGACCGGCCCCGGGCCGGGTCCGGCTGCCCACTAGCCGGCTGGCGACGGGTCAGCGGCCGTCCCATCGCTCCCAATGACAAGACAACCCTCCACGACGGGCGAGCGTGGCTACAGTGCAATCCGTCTCGGGAAGGCACGGCGACAGGGCTGCCAACCCCGCTGACCGGAGTGACCGATGTCAGCACCAGCGCGCCGCTGTAGCCCCATGACGCCAACCACTCCATGACGCACGAGGCGACGGATCACAGTGCCAAGCAGCCGGCGGGCCCCCTAGCCAGCCCCAGACGCCGACGTCCAGGTCCCGCTGTGTGTAGTTTTACCTATGTAACCCTGGGGGTCGGGCTATAAGACCCCCCAGGAAGCCTCCATGCAGGGGGGTTCCGCTCAGTAGCAACATCCACACTCACACTCACAGGAGAGGTGGAACGGCGGCCTAGCCCCTTCTTCCTCCTTTGCCCGAACAGCTCCAGGAGCACCATTGTAGCCCTTGAGCCCATCATCCCATTTTGGCAGGATTAGGGGTGTTACCTCCCCGGAGAGCCCCGAACCTGGGTACGCCTTGTGTCTCCCGCACGCGCGTGCCAACCTCTCTTCTGGAACCCACCGACGTCCTCACGCAGCCCCCCACTTTTAGCCATCTCATGGCATCTGCCGCGATTTCACCATGACAGTTGGCGCCCACCGTGGGGATGCTCGCGGCGTCGGCCAGAGTCAAGTTCTGGACGAGGCCCTTCACCAGTTCCGGCGAGCGCATAACGCACGGTTTGGTTCGCGCGCCTTGCGCGGCCAACCCGGCCGGCTGCGATGCGAAACCAGGCGCGGACGCCGCCTGCCCCGCAGGCTGCCTCGTCGTCCCTTTCGACACGCTGCGCGTCTTTGTCGCGCTCATCCCCGACGAGTACCCCAGTGAGGTACACAGCTTCACCAACTCGCCCGTCCCCGTTGGTTGCGCCGTCTCTGGCAAAGTCGCGGTCCTCTGCGCCCGTGCGGAGGTGCTGACCATCGGCGCTAGCTCCGGCTCCTCGCGCAGCAAGGAGCAGGCCGCCACGGCTGCGGCCCCATCCCGCCGGGTCGACCCACTTCGCGAGACGATCCGGAGCCTGCAAGCCCCCATCATGCCCGACGCCGACACAGCGGCCGCAGCGACCCAGTTCAACGAGGACCGTCAGCAACTGTTGGTCGAGGCCACGGCGCTCGCGGCAACGCGGCGCCGGCTGGAGTCCGCCCAACAGGAGTATGACAGCGTTCACGGCTTCACGCCGGCCGCCGCTGAGCCCAGCCGGGCTGCGAAGGTGCGAATCCGCGGGGGCGCAATCGGCCGTGCGCTAGGCGCAGGCCGACCCGTCTATGACACCCCCGTCAAGAACATGCGCGCGGCGCAGGCGGCCATGGCGGATCTCGAGTTCCTGGAGGGCGAGGAGCTGTTGCAGCAGCAGCAGCGCATCCGTGACCTCATCACCACAGCAAACGAGCAGCAGAAGCGTTTCGACCCGGCCCAGCCATCCGCCTCCGCTTCAGGAAACACCGCGAACCCGGAGAGGGCCCTTCGGGACACGCAACAGGCGTCTTCTCCTGCCGGCAGCGCCAGCCGCTCTGGCCGGCGCCGGGCAAGCCGGAGCCGGCACAACCGCGCCATGATGGCCGGTGACGGCATTGCCGACGAGACCGCCGGTAACGACCGGGTCCAGCAGCTGGAACTTCCCCCCCGCTGCCTCGACGGCCCCGGCCGGCTTTCGCTGGTGCGGTGCCACGTGGCCACGTCGCAAGCCGGCTGGGTCCTCGCGAGCCTTACGACGAAACCGATGCTTGCCACCGCATCGACCGGCTGGCGCGGTCCATGCTTCTCGAGGAGGAGAGTTCCATTGGCCCCGCCTATTTCGGACCCCGCATCCGCGAAGAGCCTTTCCCCAAAGGGTTCACACTGGCCCGCGACACCCCCAAGTACAGCGACGTCTCCAAGCCGGAAGACTGGCTAACTGACTACACCACGGCTGTCGGCATTGTCGGCGGCAACCGGCGCGTGGCGGTCCGCTACGTCCCCCTCATGCTGCTCGGCGTGGCCCGGACATGGCTTAACAGCCTGAGGGCCGGCAGCGTCAACTCCTGGTTGGACTTCGAGGATGCGTTCGTACGCAACTTCACCAGCACGTACAAGCGTTCGGGTCGGCCTCGCCAGCTCTCCATGTGCGTTCAGGGCCCGGGCGAGCCTCTCCGCGAGTTCCTCACGCGCTGGACCGAGCTGCGCAACTCCTGCGAAGGGGTCCACGAAGTGCAAGCTGTCCAGTACTTCGTCGACGGATGCCGAGACGGCACCCTGCTCAAGCACCGGCTGATGTGTGACGAGCCGGACACTCTGGCGGAGGTCATGGCGGTAGCGGACATGTACGCCACGGCCGACTCCGCGATGCGCGTAAAGATCACGGTCGACGTGGACGTCAAGCCGGTCCCGATCCAGATGGCCACCCCAAAGCCGGCTGGTGAAACCAACTAGCGCCGGCAAGACAACAACAACAACAAGCGGAAGGTCGAGCAGCCGGCTCCTCGCTACAACAACCAGCAAGTGGCCGCCGTGGCGGAGGAATAGCCGGCCGAGCAAGGCGGCGTCAAGCACCAGCGCATAGGCAAGATGGCCTGGCAGCCCAAATTCTCTTTCGAGCAGATGCTGGACGCCCCCTGCAAGCACCACAGCGGCGCGAAGCCATCCACGCACGCGCTCCGGAACTGCAGCATCACCCAGCGCCTGATGCGTGGCGATTTCCCACCGCCACCGCCCGGCCCCGACCCGCAGCTCCCGCCGCCTCCTCCGCCACCTCCGGCAGCCGGCACCCTCGCCAACAACCCCTACCCGTAGCTGGACGCGGCCTACGTCGTATTCACCAGTGAGGGCGACAACAAATACAGCAAGCGCAAGTACCAGCACGAGGTGAACGCCGTCGTCCCCCCGGTCCCCCAGTACATGCACTGGTCTGACCGTCCCGTCAGCTGGACCCGGGAGGACCACCCGGCCGTGATGCCCACGCCGGGTGGCTACGCGCTCGTCCTCGACCCCACCTTCGTCGCTGAGAAGCGCACCTGCCACTTTTCACAGGTGCTGATCGATGGCGGCAGCAGCGTGAACATCCTCTACCGCGACACCATGGTCAAGCTCGACATCGAGGAAAGCCAGCTGCAGCCTACCCAGACGGTGTTCCACGGCATCGTGTCTGGCGCCTCGTGCTCGCCCGTCGACAAAGTGTGGCTGGACGTGCTGTTCGGCACCAGCGCCCACTTCCGCCGTGAGCCAATCTGGTTCGAGGTGGTCGACCTGGCCAGCCCCTACCACGCGCTTTTGGGCCGGCCCGCCCTGGCCAAGTTCATGGCGGTCCCCCACTATGCCTACCTCAAGATGAAGCTGCCGGGTCCCAAGGGCATCATCACCATCACCGGCGACTACAAGAAGTCCCTGGAGTGCGCCAAAGCCGGCTCTAAGCTAGCCGAGTCGCTGGTCATCACCGAGGAGAGGCGCCAGCTTGATCGTCTCGTCACGTTAGCTGGCGAGCAGCCGGTCATGCCGGCTCAGCTCAAGCAGCCGGCCGACGAGGGGTCCTTCAAGCCGGCCAAAGGCACGAGGAAGGTTTCGCTCGACCCGTCCAACCTCAACTCTAGCGAGTACGTTGTCATGGGCTCCGGCCTCGATAGCAAATAGGAAGGCGAGCTCGTCGACTTCCTCTGTGAGAATCGGGATATCTTCGCATGGTCCCCTAAAGACATGCCGGGTGTTTCGAGGAAGTTCGCCGAGCACAAACTCCACGTCCGGCCGGATGCCAAGCCGGTCCGACAGCCACTACGCCGCTTCTCCGAGGAGAAGCAAAGAACCATTGGCGAAGAGATAGCCCGGCTACTCAAAGCCGGGTTCATCATGGAAGTGTTCCACCCCGAGTGGCTGGCCAACCCAGTCCTCGTCCCGAAGAAAAACGACACTTGGCTCTTGTGTATCGACTACAGTAGCCTAAACAAGGCTTGCCCCAAGGACCCGTTTGCCCAACCCCGGATCGACCAAGTCATCGACTCCACCGCCGGCTGCGAGCTTCTGTCCTTCCTGGACGCCTACTCTAGCTACCACCAGATCAAGCTGGACCCGGCGGACGCCCTCAAGATGTCCTTCATCACCCCCTTCGATGCGTATTGCTACACCACCATGTCGTTCGGCTTGAAGAACACCGACGCCACCTTCCAACGCTGCATGCAAAAGTGCCTCCTGCCACAGATCGGCCGGAACGTGCATGTCTATGTCGACGACATCGTGGTGAAGACCAAGCAGCACCTCACCCTCCTCAAGGATCTTAGAGAGACGTTTGCCAATCAACGCCAGTTCCAGATCAAGCTCAACCCGGAGAAATGCATTTTCGGCATGCCGGATGGCCAACTCCTTGGTTTCCTCGTCTCGGAGTGCGGCATTGAGGCCAATCCAGAGAAGATCAAGGCCATCAAGCGCATGCGCAAGCCGGCTCGGCTGCGCGATGTCCTGAAGTTCACCGGCTGCTTGGCTTCTCTCAGCCGGTTCGTTAGCCGGCTGGGGGAGAGGGCCCTGCCCCTGTATCAGCTGATGAAGAAGACGACGCCGTTCGAGTGGTCTGACCAAGCGGATGAAGCTTTCCGCGACCTCAAGCGCATGCTCTCCACCACACCCGTCTTGGCCGCGCCGGCTGAGAAGGAGCCACTCCTGATGTACATCGCGGCAACCACCCGCGTGGTCAGCGTGGTGCTGGTGGTAGAGCACCACGAGGACGGCAAGGAACAGCCAGTCCAGCACCCTGTGTAATACCTGAGCTAGGTCCTCTCCACCTCCAAGCAGAACTACCCCCACTACCAGAAGATGTGCTACGGCGTGTACTTGGCCACCAAAAAGCTAAAGCAGTACTTCCAGGAGCACGTCATCGCCGTGGTGAGCACGGCCCCCATCGGCGAGATCATGGGATGCCGGGACGCCTCTGGCCGGATCGCCAAGTTAGCCATAAAGCTAGCCAGGCACTCCATCCTCTATGAGCCTCCCACCGCCATCAAATCGCAGGCGCTGGCCGACTTCCTCGTCGATTGGGCGGAGACCCAGTACTTGCCGCCGGCTCCCGCCGCAACGCACTGGCACATGCACTTCGACGGCTCGAAGATGGCCTCCAGCTTGGGAGCTGGCATCGTGTTCTCCTCCCCCAAGGGCGACCGGCTGCGCTACGTGCTCCAAATCCACTTCGCCGCCTCCAACAACGTCGCTAAGTACGAAGCCATTTTCCATGGCCTTCGGCTGAACAAAGAAATCGACATCCGGCGTATCCTCTGCTTCGGCGACTCTGACCTGGTGGTCCAGCAGGTCTCCGGCATGTGGGGCGCCAGGGACTCCAACATGGCCAACTACCGCAACCTGGTCCAGCAGATGACCGGCAGCTTCGACGGCTGCGAGTTCCTCCACGTCCCCCGAAGCGAGAATGAAGCGGCAGACACTCTAGCCAAGCTTGGCTCCAGCCGGCAAGCGATCCCAATCGGCGTCTCCCTCGAGCACTTGCGCAAGCCCTCCATCAAGCCATCTCCGGATTCGGAGTCCATCTTCGTCCCAGCTGCCTCGACGGTCCCTGTTCCTGACCCCGGGGCTGTCGGCTTCGGCTCGGGGACTGCCGCCCCGATCCCGGAAGCTGCCGTCTCCGACCCAGCCCAGGGGGCTGCCGTCCCGGTTCCGGGGGCTGCCAGCTCCGGCTCGGGGACTGCCAGCGCCAACCCGGGGACTGCCATCCCGGCCCCGGGGGCTGCTGTCGCCAACCCAGCCCCGGGGGCTGCCTCCAGGTCCCGGGGGTTGCCGGCTCCGGCCCGCCGCCTCCCGATCCGGCCGAACCTGCGCAAGTGGCTGTCCTCACAGTGCTGGAGGTGCCGTCTTGGGCCCAACCGATCCTCACTTTCCTGGCGAACGGCGAGCTCCCGGCGAACGAGGTCGAGGCTCAGCAGGTGCAGCTCCGGGCCTCCGCCTACAACATCATCAACCATGAGCTCTTCAAGCGCAGCACAACCGGCGTCTTCCAGCGCTGCGTCGAGATGGCCAAGGGCCTCGAGATCTTGCTTGACATCCACCAGGGCGAGTGCGGGCATCATGCCGCCTCCCGGTCTCTGGTGGCCAAAGCATTCCGCCACGGCTTCTACTGGCCAACTGCGCTGAAGGACGCCGAGGAGCTGGTCCTCCAATGCAAGGGCTGCCAACACTTCAAGGCTCAGAGCCACCAGCCCGCCACGGCTCTCCAGACCATCCCCATCGCGTGGCCCTTTGCCGTCTGGGGCCTCGACATGGTGGGACCCTTCAAAACCGCTCGAGGCGGCATGACGCACCTTTTGGTGGCCGTCGACAAGTTCACCAAGTGGATCGAGGCCAGGCCGATCAAGAAACTCGACGGTCCCACAGCCGTCAAGTTCATCAAAGACATCGCTGTCCGCTACGGCGTCCCCAACAGCATCATCACCGATAACGGCACCAACTTCGCCAAAGGCGCGCTGGCGCGCTACTGCTCCGTCTCCAGCATCCGGCTTGACCTGGCCTCCGTCGCACATCCTCAGTCTAACGGCCAGGCGGAGCGGGCAAATGGCCTCATCTTGGCCGGCATCAAGCCGCGACTCGCCGAGCCGCTTGTGCGATCACCCGGCAGCTATATCGACAAGCTGCTGACCGTCCTATGGAGTCTCCGGACCACCCCCAACCGCTCAACCGGCTTCACCCCATTCTTCCTCGTCTACGGGGCCGAGGCGGTCATTCCCACGAACCTCGAGTTCGACTCGCCTAGGGTCACCCTGTACACAGAAGTGGAAGCCAAAGCAGCACGCGAAGACGGGGTCGACCTGCTGGAGGAGGCGTGCCTGCTGGCCCTTAGCCGGTCGGCCATCTACCAACAGAACCTACGCCACTACCATAGCAAGAAGATCAAGCCCCTCGCTTTCCGCGAGGGCGACCTCGTACTTCGGCTGATCCAGCGAACAGCCAGCCAGCACAAGCTATCCTCCCCATGGGAGGGCCCGTTCATCATCAGCAAGGCCCTGCGCAACAGCACATACTACCTCATCGACGCGCAAAAGCAAAGCAAGCGCAAAAGAGACGCCTCCGGCGAAGAGACAGAACGCCCCTGGAACGCGGAGCTCCTCCGTCTGTTTTACAGTTGAACCATGTATGTATGTATCACTACCCCTTTTGAAAATTAATGAAAGCAGCGGGTCCCCCAAACGACTCTCAGGGGCTACCTTTTCATCTCTATCGAGTTCTTGCGCACTTTACCACATTCCCCCCCCCCCCCCGCCGACACGGCCGGCTCGAGGGCTCAGCGGCTCGGCGGCTAGCCCACGCCCCGCTCTTCCAAACCCGGTCAGTAACGTGCGCCCCGCTAAAAGCCCCCTCTCTGCCATAAGCCACGGACCGGCTCCCGGCTGTTCGGGCTGGCAAGAGCCAAAGGCTGAAAGCGTCCTCACGCGAAAAATGGCCAAGTACAAACGCCAGGCTCGGCCAACCCGGCTCTCTCCCTCCCTTTTACTCTTCGCCGCACAGACCGGCTGTGCTCCAGCCGGCTTCGCCGTCTGCAGCCAGCCGACCCAGTGGGTGTTCCACTCGCGCTCAAATCCTAACGCCTAAGTACTGCTCGCTCTCCTTCGAGTCCGGCCCCCCGTCCCAGCTACAGACCGGCTCTCGGCTATCCGGCTGGCGGGGAGGAGTTCGAAAAGGGGAGGGGACAAGAAAACGGCTAAGGGAAAAGAGCAAGAGCGAAACCGCCAGACGGCGAGCACAAGCATACAAGGAAATAAACATGCATCTATACACAGCAAGGCCCACGGCCGATAGTTCATTACATTAACTTACACCCCCCAGTGGGTGGACTTGCCAACTAACAAGCAAACCGAGTTCAAGAGAAAACAAAATACAGGAAAAGCAAAAAACGCCCTAGGCGGCGGCCTCATCGGCATCACTCTGCGCCGGCTCCTCCATGGCGGCGGTGTCGTCCAAGTCGGCGGCGGCGTCATCCACGCCGGCTCCCGTCTCGGCCGAGCTACTCTCCAGGTCCTCGATCGCCAGACCAAAGTCGTTGGCGGGAAGCTCCGCGCCGTTTGGCGCCCGCTCCGGCATGAACTCACCGTGCGGGGTGAACGACGCGATGTTGCTGGCCCGCACGGTGATCGGCGTCGCTCGCTCCGCCTGGTCCGCCTCCGCCCTGGCCCTCCACGCCTTCCGCCGGTCCAGACGGATGCCCGGGTACCAGGACACCATGAGACAAAGCACCATCTCCGCGCTGGCTCGGGCCGCGGAAGTCCTCCACGCGCCAAGACGCGCCGCGTCGGCTTCCTGCCAACGCGCCAGCCGGCTCACAGTGGTCGGCACCACCGCACCCGGCCAGAAGGCGGCCACCATCAACAAATCGGCTTCGAAAAGACGGTTCATGTCGCGCTTCACCACCTCCAAGCGGGCCTTGGCGGCCACGGTGATCTCCGCCACCGACCAGGCGGCGTACTCCTCGATGGTGGCCCCCGCTGCCATCTGCTCTTGCCGGTGGGCATTCACCGCCTCCTCGGCCGGCTCTTGAGTCTCGGGGAAGACCCCTGGAAAAGAAGGGGAAGAAGATCGATCAAAAGGCCGAAGGGCCGAAAGCAGAAAGAAACAAAGACACAAGCGAGTAGAAACACTTACGCGTGAGGAGCTCGTCGATGTACAGCGCCTCCTGCAGCACCTCCCGCTCCCTCGCCGCCAGCGCGCTGGCGCTGCGGTCGCGGTCCGCCTTGAGCTGGGCGACCTCCTCGGCGGCCTTCTTCGGCTCCTCCTCCCGCCACACCGCCGCCTGGCGGCGCTCCTCGGCGAGCCGGTCCAGCTCAGCCTTATGGGCCGCGGCGGCCTCGTCCCTCTCCCGGACTGCCCGGGCCGCCTCCTCCTGCAGCCGGCTGCGCTCCGCGACCGCCTGGTCGCAGAGCTAGCCGGCTTCCACCAGCTGGCGCCGGAGCCCCTCCATCTCCGCCGGGTCGACGGCGGCGGCTGCGCATCCGGATCCGGATTCCGGTCAGAAGCCGGACGAGAAAGCGAAATACGAAGCAAAGAAGATCTGACCCGGCCGCTGCACAACCGGCCCGGATCTTGGGGGCTACACCCAGTGGGAGCGCTGGAGCGCCCCCACTGGAGAAGTGCAAGAAAAAGCTTGAAGAAATACCTCTGGCCTGGCGAAGCTCCTCCTCCTTGGCCGCCAGCTGATCCCTGGTCGTCGCTACTGGCCCAGGAGACGGCTGTATGCCGCCACCCGCTGGTCGTAGATGGACTGCAAGGAAAGAAAGGTTAGCACACAGAAGCTGGAGAAGGCCCGACCCGCCTGCTGCGCAGCCGGCCCGGGCCTCGGGGCCTACACCCAGTGGGTGCGCTGGCGCGCCCCCACTAGAAAGCGACCAAGCCGGTCAAGAAAAGGAAAGAAGAAACGAGAGGCAAGAAAGCACGAAGGACAAGCGAACTTACCGCGAAGGTCTGCTCCAGCTGCTGCAGCCGGCCGCTCTCCGCCTGGGCAAAGCTCTGCCACTGGCCGCGGTGGTTGGTGATCTGTAGCCGCAGGGAGTCCACCGCCGCGTCCAGCTCGCTCCGGGGGGCGCGCTCGTCGCCTCGCTGGAGCTGGCCGCCCAGGCCCGCTGCGGCTGAATCGCGTACCCGGAGCTGGTTCCGCTTCCGGCCGGCCTCAGCTCAAGGCTGCACCCTGCGGCCCGCGGCTCCGCGGTCACCAGGGTGCGAGAGCTCCCTGGCGTGGACTCCGTCCTCGAGGGCGGCGCTCCTCCTCCGCCTGGCGCAGCCTCCGGCTCGCGGCTCCCTCCGTCTCCGCCTCCGGCCCCGTCGGCCGGGTCGACAGTCGGCGGCACCTCTTGGTCGGCCGTCAGGTCGGCCTCCGGCTCGTGGTCGCCGGATCCGCCATGACCGGCCTCTTCCTCGGTGGCTGCACGGGCATCCGCCTCCGCCCGGCGGGCCAGGTCGTGCACCGACTTGGAGCGATGCTCCGCAACCGGCGACTGCGGTGGCAATGACGCCGTCCATTCCGGCCACGCGGACTCCTCCGCGACCCTCTGCCGCCTCGCCGCGATCTCGGCCGCGGCGTCGCCCCACGCCCTGGTCGACGCCTCGGCCATCTCCTGCCCGGCCTCGGCCCGCGCCCTCCAGGCGTCCCTCTCAGTGTCCTCTAGGGCGGTGCCGGACTGGCGGGCCGCGAGCACCTCCTCGGTGGTCTTCGTCGCCTCGCGCCCCTCCGCGCTGCCCTGGCCCCTCCGCCGGTCGGCCTGCTCCGTGGCTGCCGCTGCCACGGCCGCCTCCGCCAGCTCGAGCGCACTCCTGGACAGTGCCCAAGGAAGATAAGGAAGAAGAAAGGAGAAAAAACAAACAGCAGCAGCGGCAAAAAAGGCAAAAACAGCAACGAAGGAAAGCTCACCCTATGACCTCGGGAACCGCCCGCGTTGGGCCTGCCGGCAGCGCCATCCGACGCGCCTTCTTGACCGACCTCTTCATGGCGCCCGGCTGTGCTGTAGCTGGGCGCTTCGCAACCGGCCGCGCCTCGACCGGCTGCTTCCCGTGATGCCGGCTTGGTCCCGCTGGCTCCCCGGTCGCCCTCCACTGCCGCCCCCTGGGGGCGGCCCCATCGCCCGCCTCCGCGCCCTGCGGAACTGCATCGCCCGCCCCGTCCACGTCATCTTCGTCATCATCTGGCCACTCGCACAAAACATCCGGGATTAAAAAGTTACCGGCTTGATCAGAGCCGCCGGCTTCCGCGTCCGCGAGGCGCTCCTCGCCGCCTTCGGCTCCCGCTTCGCTGTCTCCCTCGTCCTCCGGGTCCGATTCGTCCCGGTCCGGCTATAGGACCATGGGATTCGGGCCATCATACACCAGCTGGCTCGGGAAGTGCTGCAGCCGGCCCAGGGCGTCAGGGCGCATGAGGAGGGTGGACGTTGTGAAGAACAAAGACCAGAGACTCACCGCGGGCGCCGGGGCATCCCGGCTGTACGGCTCCTTGCCGAACCGCCACGCCTTCACCTTGAGCCCGGCGGAGGAGACGTCGTTCACACGCTGGCCGATCTCGGCCGACGTCAGCTCCTTCGTCGACAGCCGGTAGGGGTCGCGCTGGCCACTCATGTCGCAGATCCGTTGCGGCCGCCGCTGCAGCGGCAGCACCCGGCGGCCGATGAAGGCGGCGATGAGGTCCACGGCGGTGAGCCCCTCGCGGTCCGTCATCTCCTTGACCCGGCGACAGACACCCAGGATCTCCGCGGACGGGTTCTTCGGGTTGTGCCCCCAGTTCAGCTTCTTAGCCGGCGGCACGTCGACGAAGGGGGGGAGGTTGATGCGGTCGTTGGCCGGGTCGACGTTCTTCACATAGAAGAAGGACTTCTGCCACTTCTTGGTGGAGTCCTTGAGCGGCAGCTTCGGGAAGGGGCCCGCCGTCTAGGTAACCGGCACGGCCGCCCCGCACTCGGACATGACGCCGGCGGCTGCTCCTTGCTGCTTCAGATAAAACATACAGCACCACAACTCCACGTACGGGAGGAGGCCGACGTAGCCCTCGCATAGCGTCGCCAAGCCGGCGAGCTACAGGATGGCGTTCGGCCCCAGGTGATGCGGCTGGAGGCCGAAATATGTGAGGAAACGCCTAAAGAAGACGCTCGCGGGAAGCCCAAGCCCGCGGAGGAAGTGGGTGTAGAACACCACCACCTCGCCTTCCCGTGGCACCGGCGCCATCTCCTCGCCGGGCGCGCGTGCCTCCACCTGCTCCGCCAGCGGCAGCCGTCGCGTGTGGCGCAGGTACTCGATGTCGTCGGCGGTCACCACTGAGCACTCCCAATAGCCCTTCGGCGGCGCCATCGGCGAGAACAGGAGGGGCGCGGTCGAAGAAGAGAGAACGGCGGCGGCGAAGCGGGGAAGAAAGGCCGCTCGTAGGTGGCGGCGCGATGTGGCTACAGCTCGAGAGGGCGATGGCGTACGGCGATCGTGTGCGCGAGAAGGAGCATGGGGAGGTGGAGACGAAGCAACGGGCGGGGGTAAGGGAGCGAATGCCTCGGCCTCTCCCCTCCCTCCCCATTTAAAGACCACGACGGAACGTGGGGGAGTGGGATCGTCTGCGCCCACTATCCCCACTCCCCCGCAATGCATGGGCGCATTAAGACGTGCCTTAATTGCCCCGAGAACTCCAACAGGCATGCGCGGCCGCAGTAAATCCCACGCGCGGGCCGAGGCCGCGGCCTGGTAGGACCCAGCCCACCGCGACGTCTCATCGCGCGCGTGGCCTGGCAGGCCTCATCTGCCGTTGGGCTGCACGTGGCGGGATTTCGTCAGGTGGCTGGCGCGATCCCCCATACCGGCTGGACTAGCCGGCCGAACCGTTCGAACTCCGCTACGGCTAAGTGCCTCGACCCGGCTCCTAACAGCCGGCGAATGGCGGCCTCAAGCCGGCGCTTCTTCGTCAAACAACCGCACTCCTTCGGGGGGGATAAGCTGCAAAGCCTCCCCCGCTTGGAGCCGGCGACCTTCACAGCCTCGGGGACTACTGTCGGGGGGATGATCCCCGGGTAGGCAAACGGACCCGGAGCCCCTTTTCAAAACTTTGGGGCAGTCCGTGCCCCTCCGGCTGGCTTCTCGACACGAGCCGGCTAGGACCGGCCCTGGGCCGGGTCCGGCTGCCCGCTAGCCGGCTGGCGATGGGTCAGCGGCCATCCCATCGCTCCCAACGACAAGACAGCCCTCCACGACGGGAGAGCGTGGCTACAGTGCAATCCGTCTCGGGAAGGCACGGCGACAGGGCTACCAACCCCGCTGACCGGAGTGAACGACGTCAGCACTAGCGCGTCGCTGTTGCCCCATGACTCCAACCACTCCATGACGCACGAGGCGACGGATCACATTGCCAAGCAGCCGGCGGGCCCCCCAGCCGGCCCCAGACGCCGACGTCCGGGTCCCGCTGTGTGTAGTTTTACCTATGTAACCCTGGGGGGTCGGGCTATAAGACCCCCCAGGAGGCCTCCATGCAGGGGGGTTCCGCTCAGTAGCAACATCCACACTCACACTCACAGGAGAGGCGGAACGGCGGCCTAGCCCCTTCTTTCTCCTCCGCCCGAACAGCTCCAGGAGCACCATTGTAGCCCTTGAGCCCATCCCATTTCAGCAGGATTAGGGTGTTACCTTCCCGGAGGGTCCCGAACCTGGGTACACCTTGTGTCTCCCGCACGCATGTGCCAACCTCGCTTCCGGAACCCACCGGCGTCCTCACGCAGCCCCCACTTTTAGCCATCTCATGGCATCTGCCATAATTTCACCACGACAAGGGAGGCTATAAAAGGGGGCAGCACTGCCATTGTAGGGGGGATCGATTCTTTTGTCTCCTACCTTGTACGCGAGAACACTCTCTTGCCCACAACAATCCCAAACACAAGCAGGAGTAGGGTTTTACACCGCAAGGTGGCCCGAACCTGGGTAACCGCTGTGTCCCCAGTCGTGCTCTACGTTCCTGTGCTCTCGCCATAGCCTCGCAGTGGTCACCCTTGGATCGGTAGGAACAGGCTTGCCCCCAGTGTTCGAACCTTTGGGTCCAAGGAGCCCCGATTCCGACAAACGCCGCAAGATTGAACCCATCACAACGCACCTCCCCCATTGCAAGAAAAATCAATCTAGTTGGCCAAACCAAACGGATAGATCGGAGGGAAATATAAATCTATAACAATCATGCATAAATAAGTTTAGAAAAGACTCAAATATTTCTCATGAATAATCTGATCATAACCCAACAATTCATCGGATCCCAACTAACACACCGCAAAATAAGATTAAATCGAATAGAACTCCAAGGAGATCGAGGAGAACATTGTATTGAAGATCAAAGAGAGAGAAGAAGCCATCTAGCTACTAACTATGGACCCGTAGGTCTTTGGTAAACTACTCACACATCATCGGAAGGGCAGCAAGGTTGATGTAGAAGCCCTCTGTGATCGATTCGCCCTCCGGCAGAGTGCCGAAAAAGGCCTCCAGATGGGATTGCGGAAGAACAGAAGCTTGCGGCGGCGGAAAAGTTATTTCGTGGGGCTCTCTGTTGGTTTCTCAATATTTGAGAATTTATAGAGGTGGAATTAGGTCAAAAGGAGCCACGAGGGGCCCACAAGGCATTAGGGCGCCACCCCTAGGGCCGCGCCCTGTTGCCTTGTGACCTCCTCATGAGGCTTCTGGCCTCCTCCCGAAGCTTCTAGGGTCTCTTTTTGTTCAGAAAAAAATCGGGAAAAGTTTCGTGGCATTTGGACTTCGTTTGGTACTGATTTCCTGAAAAACAAAAAACAAGTAGAAAACAGCAACTGGCACTGGGCACTAGGTTAATAGGTTAGTCCCAAAAAATGATATAAAATAGCATATTATTGCATATAAAACATCCAAGATTGATACTATAATAGCATGGAACAATAAAAAATTATAGATATGTTGGAGACGTATCAGCATCCCCAAGCTTAATTCCTGCTCGTCCTCGAGTAGGTAAATGATAAAAACAGAATTTTTGATGTGGAATGCTACCTAACATGTTTATCATGTAATTCTCTTTTACAGTATGAATATTAAGATCTGAATGATTCAAAGCAATAGTCTATAATTTTATATAAAGACATCAATACTCAGGCATACTAACAAACAATCATGTCTTTCAAAATAAAAATGCTAACCATCTTCTTAACATAAAGTATTTATCATGCACAACCCCAGAGACAATCAAGCAATTGGTTCATACTTTTTAACGCGCTTTAGCTTTTTCAACCCCCACGCAATACATGAGCGTAAGCCATGGATATAGCACTATGGGTGGAATAGAATATGATGATAGAGATAAATAAGGGGAAGTCTAAAAAGGAAGATAGTCTCACATCGACGCGGCTAATCAACGGGCTATGGAGATGCCCATCAATTGATGTCAATGCGAGGAGTAGGGATTGCCATGCAATGTATGCACTAAGAGTTATAAGTGTATGAAAGCTCAAAATAAAAACTAAGTGGGTGTGCATCAAACTTGCTTACTCATGAAGACCTCGGGCATTTGAGAAAGCCCATCATCGGAAGATACAAGCCAAGTTCTATAATGAAAAATTCCCACTAGTATATGAAAGTGACAACATAGGAGACTCTCTATATGAAAAACATGGTGCTAGTTTGAAGCACAAGTGTGGAAAAGGATAGTAACACTGCCCCTTCTCTCTTTTTCTCTCATTTTTTTTGCTGGGCTCTTTTTGGCCTCTCTTTTTTATTATTTATTTCCTCACTGGGACAATGCTCTAATAATGATGATCATCACACTTCTATTTACTTACAACTCAAAATTACAACTCGATACTAGAACAAATATGACTCTATATGAATGCCTCTGGTAGTGTACCAGGATGTGCAATGATGCTAGCGTAACATGTATGAAAATGATGAATGGTGGCTGAGCCACAAATACTATGTCAGCTATATGATCATGCAAAGCAATATGACAGTGATTATGTGTGTCATATAAATGGAACGGTGGAATTTGCATGGCAATATATCTCAGAATGGCTATGGAAATGCCATGATAGGTAGGTATGGTGGCTGTTTTGAGGAAGATATAAAGAGGCTTATGTGTGATAGAGCGTATCATATCACAGGGTTTGGATGCACCGGCGAAATTTGCACCGACTCTCGAGGTGAGAAAGGGCAATGCACGGTACCGAAGAGGCTATCAAATTGCGGAAAGGTGAGAGTGCGTATAATCCATGGACTCACATTAGTCATAAAGAACTCACATACTTATTGCGAAAGTTTATGTGGCACCTCGGCTCAGAGTCACCGGAGCACCCCGTATTCCAGCCCAGAGATCAAGTCTTCTGGAATATGGCAATGCTTGGCATAGAACAAATCAGCACTTTATTACTATTAGTTGGGGTACAAGGGTTACAAAGAGTTTACAAAGGATTACAATGATGCTACTCCGACTATGGTGGCTCTATGCTAGTAGCGGCACGACTAATAGCAGCGGAACCATGATGACGAGGATAGGCTCCACTCCGCAGGGACTCTGGCTGGGACACATCCTAGCTCGCAACTCGAACATCTCCACTATGCAAACAGGGCAGCACCTGCAAACTGGCATGACATGCCAGGTGCGTACTTGGAATGTACTCGCAAGCTCACAACAAACACAAGCATCAAGGCACGACAACGTCATAGTAAATCAAGATTATATCAGATCCAAATGTTATTAAAAAGGGTGGAAGAAAATAATAACATACTATTGCTAAATTATCCACTGAAAGTCACCCATGCTAATGTTATAGGAACCATCATGCCTTGGGCTACTCGGTTGAAACACTTTCTCCCGCGACCAACCGTTGGTCACCTCAGAAACCTTGGACGATCATTTCCGACATCGCCTACAGTATTACCAGCGGTCTTTCACCAAATAAATACTCACCATGCTGGAACGAGTTCTTCCATCATTAACAAGTCATTCCATCATAGGTGTTGATCAGACAGTGTGACTTAGTACGAACTGTGTCCAATACCGTGGATGCGACTATTCGAATAGATTATTACACTCTGCAGAGGTTGCGCACTTTACCCACACTATGGAGCTCCTGGTCCCGTACCTCGGTACACTTCCCTTCTGGGTGGACCGGTGCTGCTCCAACAAAATATGCCCAACCCGTGACTCCTCCACCGTACCACCGACAATCACTCCCCTTTCGGGTCATGCCCTGGGTGGCCCCTGTGTTACTTCTGACACCTGCCACCGTCGTGGCCAAACAAACTGTCCCAAACGGGGAGTTGAGCTCAATAACCAAACCGGGCTCATAAGGTTATCGTCGTCTACCTGATCAGGGCAGCACGCACGCATAACCTCCCCTCTTTGGTGGTCTCGATAAAAGAGCACGCGGTTAGACCAAGCCAAGGCCGTCCCATTCCGGCAGATGTGGCTGCACTGGAAAGTTCGATTCAGTGGCACTTGATCAACCGTGAAGGAATTTATCCCCAAGCATCTATAGTCACTACTGACACTCCGGTATTGCAGCACTCCAAGTTACAACAATTAACTAACTAGAAATCCAATAAGCAATATGATCAATTACCACTACTGATCCCATATATGAGGTACCGGACGGAATCACAAAATAATCATAGACGGTAACCTCTTAATCCAACCGTGTTATATAATCATCAAACTTGAAATCTACTAATGACTACAATCTCATTATCAACATGACAGTAGCCTACCCAAGATTTTCAAAGTGTTGCCTGAATTAATCCATTCACCAAATAATTCATATTTAGCAATAAAATAATCATTTAAACCATGATATTGCAATGCAATTATGCAAATGAGAGTTGTGGCTTGCCTTGCACCAAGGAAGTGTGGGAATACTCCTAGTCTTCACCAACTACTCAAATCAATGTGAAAAACATTTTTGAAAACATTTTCAAATATTGCATAAAGCATTTTCCTTTGACCAAAAATTCTAGACAGTAGAGAAAAATACCAAAATTTTACAGCAACTAGAGGAGCTCATAAGAAAAATAATGCAAAAAGAATGAACTCATTTGGACTTATGGTTTAAAAGATATTAATGGTCAAAGTTGAGTCAAACTACTAGATTTATTTGAATTTAACTGAAAAATCAGAAAACCCTGGAGCGGCCACGTCGAAGGCGTAAACCCAGTTTACGCCTCCACTTGCGTACCGCTTCGGGCGCACAGGGTGTCACCGACAGGTGGGACCCGCTGTCAGATTTAAAGAGAGCGAGAGAGAGAATGGAGAGATGGCGGCGTACCGGCGACTGTTCGCCGGCGTTGAGGCCACGGCCGAGCTGGGAGAGGGTGGGGATGGAACGGGCGGACGCTGGCGAGCACACCCGTACCCGTAGCTCGTCGGGAGACGGCCGAACGGTGTCGGCCCCTTCTTCTCAGGCGGCGAAGAGCCACGGGCGTCGATGGATCCGATGACTCCGGTGAGCTCTCGGGCAGCGGAGCGGCTGGGGAGAGCCAGTGGAGCACCAGGAGCTCGGGGTTGGGCGTGGTTGGGTCGGAGAGGCACTGGGGCGAGCTGGAGAAGCAGGAGCAGAGTGGCGGAGCTCTTCGCCGGAGATGGAGAAGGAGAGCTCTCCAGCCTGCTCTGGCGCTGCTGGTGGCATTTGAGAGGGAGAGGGGTGGAGTGGTGAGGGAGGGAGAGGCCGAGCGGGGCCTTTTATAGGCGAACGAGGGGTGGCCGAGCCGCTTGGCGCCGCAGACACGTCACTGGAGCAGGAACGGTGAGGTGGCCATCGCGGAGCGGGGCGAAATGACGAGAGAGGTCAGAGGAGTTAAGGCGCGAGACGACGGCTCGCCGGGAAGCTGCCAGCCAGCTCATCCCCCGTACGGCAACTGTGCCGCCCGTGCATGAACTTGGCCATGAGCGGCGGCGAGCCTTGCCGGCGACAAGAGGAGGTTCTGGAGGGGCTATGTGTGCGGCTGGGACGACGCCGGCACCAATGGACAAGGAGAGGAGGCAGGGGCTGGCCGGACTGGTCGCATCCGACACGGCTGGGCACGCAGAGCGCGGCTTCAGCCCTGGCAGACGCGTGGTCACCGCGTGCACTGGCACACGCGGTGCACTTTTGCTCATTGGGTAATGTCCACGCGGTAGTCCATTCAATATGAGGCCTCCCTGTGCTCCTGGTTTGACAAGATATGTCCTGGGCAGCTGGCTAGCTTCTAGACAAGCTTCTGGACAAAAACTTGAGCAGCAAGCTGAGGAGAAATGGCTAGGGTTTTAGAGGTGAGAGTTTTTCATGATGAATTGTAGTAGGAAGGTGCCCACTCTGGAAAAATTTCAGATCAAATGGACAGGTTTTGGAGGTAGTTGCTTTACAACCACATCTCAGGTCCAGAAACATTGCAGAGGAAGATGCACTCATATGGATGGGCTTCTAGAGTTGAAACTTGGTATATGTGGGTGATTTGGTGGTACCAAGATGCCATAAAAATTTCATAGCATTTGGATAAGAATAGATGGTAACTCCTTCACAAAGCTTTCCACTGGACAGAAGCTTGGAGGAATTTTATAGAGAAAATGGCTATCTGAAATGGGAAAAAATTTGGTGGAGTGTGTTCATATGGATAGGAGAATGTCCTGGATTAATTTCAGAATTTTTGAAGCAATATAAAATATAGTAACTTCACAAACTGAAATTATGACCAGAAACAAAGATTGGATGATGTGATCACCATGAGTATGGAATATTGATTATTTTCACATACCCAAGGTTCACATGGTCCAAAGGATTTATGAGAATTTTGTTGGAATTTTTGGAAGAACGGAAATATAGGTTGCTTCACAACCTAGGGCTCAAAGGGTTATTCCTTTAATTGAAAAGGAATATTTTAATTGGAATAAAAATTGAGATTGGGTAAGAATAGAGATGACATGGCTTGGGAGGATTTTTTGGAGGGTTTGGTTGACTTGGGAAAGAAAATCAAGAATATTCCCAAGTTTTAAGTCCATAGAGTCATTCAAGGAAAAATTCAAACCAAATTCCGAATGAAATTTTCAACTAGGTTTTGAAAAGAAAAGTTGGCAAAAACCAGGGTGTCACAGTTTATTAGCCCTCGAAGCAAAGTACTACTATGCATGCCCCTAGGGGGGAGGTTGGTAGGACTTAACCATCGCGTGCCCCCGACCGCCACGCAAAGGAAGACAATCAATAATAAATCATGCTCCAACTTCTTAGCATAACGACAGACCATACGTGCATGCTTCGGGAATCACAAACCTTAACAACAATATTCTTACTAAACCACAATTATCTACTAGTACCTCCCACATATTACCATCTTAATATCGCAAAACTATTGCAAGGAATCAAACTTATCATGTTTAGTGATCTACATGGAAGCTTTTATTATATCCCTCTTGAATACCTATCATATTAGGACCAAATTCATAACCCGTGGATATTACCATTGATATTTATTAGACTCTCAAAAATATATATGTGAAGCATGAGAGTGCAACTATTTCTTTAAAATATAACCACCGCCGTGCTCTAAAAGATATAAGTGAAGCACTAGAGCAACTGCCTAGCTCAAAAGATATAAGTGAAGCACATAGAGTATTCTAACAAATCACGAATAATGTGTGTCCCTCTCAAAAAGGTGTGTTCAGCAAAGATGATTGTGGCAAACTAAAAATCAAACAAAGAAAATAAAACTATGGCACAAGACGCTCCAAGTAAAACACATATCATGTGATGAATAGAAATATAGCTCCAAGTGATATACCGATGGATTGTAGACGAAAGAGGGGATGTCATCCGGGGCATCCCCAATCTTAGATGCTTGGGTCTTCCTTGAATATTACCTTGGGGTGACTTGTGCATCCCCAAGCTTAGGGTCTTTCCGCTCCTTATTGCTTCATCTATCGTGGTCTCACCCAAAACTTGAAAACTTCAGCACACAAAACTCAACAGAAACCTCGTGAGATCCGTTAGTATAACAAACAAATCCTAAACTTTAGGTACTGCTATAAATTGATTCATATTTAATATTGGCATAATGATACTGTACTCCAACTTCCCCATGGCTTATACCCCCCGATACAATCCATAGATTCATCATAATAAGCAAACTATGCAACAAAAATAGAATCTGTCTAAAACAGAACAGTCTGTAAAGATCTATTTAAAATCTATACTTCCATAACTCCAAAAATTCTGAAAAATTAGTACAACGCAAAAAATTCATATATCAATACATTGTAAAAATTTCAGATTTTTCTGACGTTCCAGTACAGAACCAAAAATCCAGCACTGGGCACAAAACTTTCTGTTTTCAAACAGCATCAATTATACTATCATCTAAATCATCCCAAAGGCATTACTTGGCACAAACACTAATTAAAAGATAAAAACACAATCACAACAGAAGATACAATTGTGTGAGACAAGAAAAATAAAAATTGCAATAAAGATAAATATTGGGTTGCCTCCCAGCAAGTGCTATTGTTTTGTGCCCCTAGCTAGGCATAATGCATTGTTTCAAGTATTATCATCCTAAAAATTAATTCCATAGGTGTCCCTCATAATAGATTCATATGGTGGCTTAATTATCTTTCTAGGGAAGTGTTCCATCCCTTTCTTTAATGGAAATTGAAATCTTATATTACCTTCTTTCATATCAATAATAGCACCTATGCTTCGTAGGAAAGGTCTACCAAGTATTATAGGACAAGATGGGTTGCATTCAATATCAAGAACAATAAAATCCATGGGTACATAATTCCTATTTGCAAGTATAATCACATCATTTATTCTACCCAATGGTTTTTTAATAGTGGAATCCGCTAGATGTAAATTAAGGGAACAAGCATCCATATCAGTAAGACCTAGCACATCACACAAAGATTTTGGTATAGTAGAGACGCTAGCACCTAGATCACACAAAGCATTACATTCATTATCTTTAATTTTAAATTTAATAGTAGGTTCCCATTCATCATGTAATTTTCTAGGTATTGAAACCTCCAACTCAAGCTTTTCTTCATGAGCTTTTATCATAGCTTCTACAATATGTTTAGTAAAAGCTTTATTTTGTTCATAGGCATTAGGTGAATTAATCATGGATTGCAACAAGGAAATACATTCAACTAAAGAGCAATTATCATATTTAAAGGCCTTGTAATCCAAAGTAGTGGGCACATCACTATTTAATGTTTTGACCTCTCCAAACCCACTTTTATCATTTTTATCATTAAAATCGTCACCCTCCAAATAATTGGGACGCCTTCTAGATAAAGTTGACTCATCTTCAGTCCCCTTTTCATCAAGTTTTATATTACTAAATAAAGATTCAATAGGCGAGACACCAATCATTTTAATATCTTCATCATTACTATGACAAAAACCGAGTGGAATAGCCTTTTCTAAGAATTCTCGCTTAGCTCTTAACCTAGCGGTTCTTTCTTTACTTTCATTAATGGAGACATGGATAGCTTTAATAGACTCATTGATATCTAGATTGGGTGGCAAAATTTTAATTTTAAGAGTTTCAACATCATGAGCAATTCTATCCATATTCCTAGACATATCATCAACTTTATTCAATTTTTCTTCTACCATAGCATTGAAAATCTTTTGAGAATTAATAAATGCTTTAATATTACTTTCAAGATCATAGGGTATCATATTGTTATTATTATATGAATTACCATAGGAATTATCATAACTATTAGAGGAATTTCCGGGAAGCGGTCTAGGATTGAAATTACCCCTATAAGCATTGTTGTTGAAATTATTTCTAGAGACAAAGTTCACATAAATAGCATCATTATTTTGCTCAATCAAAGTAGATAATGGCACATCATTAGGATCAACATGAGCACTTTTACTAGCAACCATTTTCATAAGAGCATCCATCTTATCACTCAAAGTATTAATTTCTTCGACAGAATTTACCTTCTTACCATTCGGAGTTCTTTCAGTGTGCCATTGGGAATAATTTTTTATAATATTATCAAGGAGTTTTTTAGCTTCTCCCAATGTAATTTCCGTAAAAGTACTACCTGCGACAGAGTCTAGAAGATTTCTAGAAACAAAGTTTAGTCCCACATAAATTTTTTGTATGATCATCCATAAACTTAAACCATGAGTGGGACAATTTCTAATCATTAATTTCATTCTCTCCCAAGATTGTGCAACATGTTCATTCTCATGTTGCTTAAAATTCATTATTTGATTTCTTAGAGAAATAACTTTAGCGGGAGGAAAATACTTCTCAATAAAAGCATCCTTACACTTATCCCAAGAATCAATACTATTTCGAGGCAAGGATGAAAACCAAGTTTTAGCACGATCTCGTAGTGAGAACGGAAATAATTTCAATTTGACAATATCATTATCCACATCTTTCTTCTTTTGCATATCACAAAGTTCAATGAAAGTATTAAGATGGGATGCAGCATCTTCATTAGGACTACCAGAAAATTGTTCTTTCATAACAAGATTCAACAAAGCAGCATTAATATCACACGACTCCGCACAAGTGGCGGGAGGAGCAATTGGAGTACTAATGAAATCATTATTATTAGTATTTGAAAAGTCACACAATTTGGTGTTTTCTTGAGACATAGTGACAAAGTAAGCAAACTAGCAAACAAGCAAATAAAATATTTTTGTGTTTTTGTAAATTTGTTTTAGAAGTGGGGGAGATGAAAACGAGAGGCAAATGCAAATGAAAAGGCAAATTAAAATAGGAGCAAGTAGATGATAGTTTATGTGAAGGTACTTGATAGGTTTTGGTGATGTCTCCTCGGCAACGGCACCAAAAATTCTTCCTGCTACTTGTGAGCTGTGTTGGGATTTCCTCGAAGAGGAGAGGATGATGCAGTACAGTAGAGATAAGTATTTCCCTTAGTTAAGAACCAAGGTTATCAATCCAGTAGGAGAACCACACAGAAACTCATTAGCAGCACCTACACACACAAAAGCAAATACTTGCACCCAACGCGAACAAGAGGGCTGTCAATCCCCTTGGCGGTTACTTGCAAGTATTAATTCTGATAGTGATAGATAGGTAGATAAACTGCAAAACAAAATAAAGTAAATAAAATTGCAGCAAGGTATTTTGGATTTTATATATGATGGATAAATGACCCGGGGGCCATAGTTTTCACTAGAGGCTTCTCTCTCGAACGAATAACATACGGTGGGTAAACAAATTACTGTTCGGCAATTGATAGAAAAGCGCATAGTTATGATGATATTCAAGGCAATGATCATGTATATAGGCATCACATCCGAGACAAGTAGAACGACTCCTGCCTGCATCTACTACTATTACTCCACCCATCGACCGCTATCCAGCATGCATCTAGGGTATTAAGTTAACAAAAACAGAGTAACGCCTTAAGCAAGATGATATGATGTTGACAAAGTAAACTCAAACAATATGAATAAACTGCATCATTTTATCCTTAATGGAAACAATACAAATACGTGTCTTGTCCCTTTCTGTCACTGGGATATAGAACACCGCGAGATTGAACCCGTCACAATGCACCTCTCCGATTGCAAGATAAATCAATCTAGTTGGCCAAACCAAACGGATAGATCGGAGAGAAATACAAAACTATAACAATCATGCATAAATAAGTTCAAAAAAGACTCAAATATTTCTCATGAATAATCTGATCATAAACCCACAATTCATCAGATCCCAACAAACACACCGCAAAAGAAGATTACATCGAATAGAACTCCAAGGCGATCGAGGAGAACATTGTATTGAAGATCAAAGAGAGAGAAGAAGCCATCTAGGTACTAGCTATGGACCCGTAGGTCTATGGTAAACTACTCACACATCATCAGAAGGGCGGCAAGGTTGATGTAGAAGCCCTCCGTGATCGATTCCCCCTCCGGCAGAGTGCGGGAAAAGGCCTCCAGATGGGATCGCAGAAGAACAAAAGCTTGCGGAGGCGGAAAAGTTATTTCATGGGGATCTCTGTTGGTTTCCCAATATTTGAGAATTTATAGAGGTGGAATTAGGTCAAAAGAAGCCACGAGGGGCCCACAAGGCATCAGGGCGCCCGCCCCGGGGCCGTCCCCTGTTGCCTTGTGACCTCCTCGTGAGGCTTCTGGCCTCCTCCTGAAGCTTCTAGGGTCTATTTTGTCTAGAAGAAATCATCAAAAAGTTTCGTGGCATTTGGACTTCGTTTGGTACTGATTTCCTGAAAAACCAAAAACAAGCAGAAAACAGCAACTGGCATTGGGCACTAGGTTAATAGGTTAGTCCCAAAAAATGATATAAAATAGCATATTATTGCATATAAAACATCCAAGATTGATACTATAATAGCATGGAACAATAAAAAAATTATAGATACATTGGAGATGTATCCAGGGCCAGAACCCAAACAAGTAGATGAAGAAGAACTCGCCGCCGACGAAGAGGAGGAGCAGTCCCAGCAAGACTACACCACCTACGCGGGCCTCAACAACCTCCAGGGCTCTATCCAAGATATGAGCAACCTCGCATCGTCCCTGAGAGGAACGGCCGCCTACATGAACATGAACTTCTCCAACTGGAGGCAGCAGTGGGCTCCTGACCAACCGCCACAATGATCTCACCGGTTTGGTGTGGCACCCCGGCTCAGAGGAACCGGAACACCCCGTATTCCAGCCCAGTGATCAAGTCTTCTGGAATACGGCACTACTGGCATAGAACATAATAGTTCTTTATTACAAATAATATGGGTACAAGGGTTCTGATAAAACAAAGGGTTACATGGAAATTGCGGCACTATGCCTGCTAAGGTAGCTCTATGCTAGCAGCAGAACAACTCATAGCATCAGAATAACTTCAAGCAGCGGAACGGCAACAGCGGTGATGGACTCCACTCCAAAGGGACACTGGCTGGGACACATCCTAGCTCACAGACTCGGGATCCTCGACAAGCAATCAATCACGGCATCACCTGCAATCTGGCATGACACGCCAGGTGAGTACTTTGAATGTACTCGCAAGCTCACAACAACCAAAAGCATCAAGGCAAGACAACAACATAGCATTATCAGGTTAAGTTATGTACTACTACTATGATGTGGCAGTAAATATTAATCATGATATGGTATAGCTAGAATTACTGAGGAACCGTCATCTTGGGTCACATGAACCATCTCACTCTTGGCTACCCAGCCAAGCAATATATCATCTTGATCACCTCGTGATCAATATATCCTCGTGAGCACCGCGTGATCACATCACCATCCGATGATCATCCTCAAGATCATCCCAATATCATCATCGGCATCCTGCCAAACTGTTACTTGCTCACATATAAATATAAGTCATTTTATAAGTCATTCCGTCATCGTGAGTGTTGATCGAACGGTGTGACCTACAACGAACTGTGTCCATAACCGAGGACGCGGCTATCGATAGTTTATACACTCTGCAGAGGTTAGTACACTGTACCCACACCATGGAACTCATGGCCTCGTGCTCCCATTCGGGTGGACCAACGACATTCCAGCAAAACCAATCTATTGCATGACACTCTCCTGGCCACTTCGACAAACCCCCCTTTGGGCTATGTCATGGGTAGCCTCGATGCCAACTCTTGACATCCTGCCACCTTCATGGCCGGCCACCGTCGTGGCAAAACAAAACAAACTCGTCCCAAATGGGGACACAAGGGTACAACACAACTTGGGCACACAAGGTTATTGCCGCCTGCCGGGCCAGGGCAGCGCGCGCACATAACCTTCCCTAGTTGGAGGTACCAGCGAGAGGCATGACAATAGACCGAATTAGGGCCTCCCCATCCAGGCAAGTGTGGCTGCACTGGTGAGCTCCATTCGGTGGCACCAGATCAACAAAATGACAGAATTTGTCCCCAAGGTATATATGTGATAACTGTTACTCCGATATCATATATCAACCTGTGATCCAAGTCATAGCAATATCCAACCAATAACCCAAAGAATAATATGGACAAGTTATTATTATAAACTCCATAGGTAAAATATTAAATATGATTATGATAAATCCATAGCAAATAATACTACCAATCCAATAGCAGTAGCAAGATAGTAAACTACTAGTCATATGCAATCCATCCATCAATATGGCAGTAGCAAATCCAATAATACTCCAATAAGCATATAATATCCAATATGATCATAATGAAAAATAATTATTGAGCCTAATAATCCAATGCCAACATATCATCATCAAACTTGCAAGATAGAAGCCACCTATAATCCAAGCATTTTCATGGCAGTAGCAAGATCAAATATTACTCCAAGAATTTCCATGAATAAATCATTTTTAGCTAATGCAATTTTTTTAAGCAAGTTTATTAAATAAAACCATGGCATTGCATTGTAATCATGCAAATGGAGGTTGTGGCTTGCCTTGCTCCAAGAGAGTGAGGACAGTACTCCTGGTCTTCATCACACATTGCTAACACTCTGGAAATCATTATAACAAGCAAAATAAATACTCACATAAAGCAAATAATTCTGTCCAGAAAATCTAGACAGAGAGGAAAAATGTCAACTTCTACCAGAAAATAAAGGAGTTCAAAATAAAAATACTACAAAAAGAATTAGCTCATTTGGACTTTTAGTTTGGGAGATAGAGCTGGTCAAAGTTGTGGTCAAACATGGATTAAAATGAATTTAAATGATTTTCTGGAAAACCCCCAGCGAGGTGACGTCGAAGACGTATTCTAGGTTTATGCCTCCACTTGAAAATGCTTCGGGCGGCCTCGCTGTGGCTGATGGGTGGGGTCGGCTGGCAGGGTTATAAGAGAGAGAGGGAAGCAGAGGGACGGCAAAGGTCACCGGTGGGATTGGCCGGCGAGGAGGCCACGGAGGTGATGGGAGGCGACGGGGCTGGGACCAGCGCATCCCGGCGAACCTTCCCGTACCAGTGGTTCGTCGGGAGGTGGTCGCACGGCGTCGGAATCGAGCTCTCTGGCGGCGATTGGCTACGGTCGTCGACGAGTCCGGTGATTCTGGCAAGCATTCGGGCACTGGAGAGACTGGGGAGGGTAAGTGGAACACCAGGAGGTCGGTGGTAGTGGTAGTGGTTGGAGCAGAGGTTGCCCGGAGCAGGCTGGGAGAAGAGAGGGCCAAGCTGCGAGGCACTTGGCCGGATCAGAGGAAGAAGAGCTTCTCCGGCTGGGTTATCGATGTTGGGCTTTGATTGAGGGGTGGTGAGGGCGATTAGTGAAGAGAAACGAGGTCGGGGTGGCCTTATATAGGCGGGAGGAGATGCGGGGGGCCGGAAGCCACCACGGAGGCACGGTTGATGCTCCGGCGAGGTGTGGCGCGCTGTGGGTCCCTTTGAGGCGACGGGAGAGAGCTAGTGGAGGTCAGTGATGGAGGCAAGGCGGGGCTAGGGACGCGGGGCAAGCGGACGGGGGCGCACAGGAGCTGTCGGCCACCACGGTGTACTGTACGCCCGTGGGCGCGACGGCTGGCGCCGGCGAGGGAGCTTCTGGAGGGGGAAGTTGAGTCATGGGGTGAGGTGGAGGAAGGAGGAGGGTGGACGGCACCAGCGGACGCGCGGGAACGGCTGGGAGGAAAAGGCCCGAGGCTTGGCGACGCGCAGAGCACGATGACAGCAAGCAGAGCGCGCTTCTAACCATGCCATCTACATGGTCACCGCTTGGCATGACACGTAGAGAGCACGTCGGCTTGGAAAAAGTTGTCTATTGCAGCTGTGGTTCGATTAAAGGGTCTCTGGTATGAAGTGTAACATCAACTGATCTTTGCTGCAGAAAACTTAGACCAAATGCTGGGGTCAAATGGATGGGTTAATAAGCAAAACAAGATGTCACAGGGGTTTAGGGTAGGAAGGACTATGCTCTGGAGAAAATTGGAGGGGTTTTGACAAGATTTGAATAGAGTTGCTTTACAACAGCAAATCTGGTCCAGAAAATGGATATTGATGCTGCACTCACATGGAGTGATGGATATAGCTGAAATTTGGTGGAGGATAATGATTTTGTCATATGAAGGTACTGGTAAAATTTCATACCATTTGAATATGTATAAATGGTACTTCCTTCACAACGATCCACACTGGACAGAAACTTGGGGGAATTTTGTGGAGAAAATGGCTTGGCAAAATGATGTGAATTTTGGCATGCTCAAAGGATATAGGGATATTTAGGTCCTGGATTAATTTCAGGATTTATGAAGCAATATAAAATATAGTTGCTTCACACCCTGAAAAAGTGACCATAAGCAAGAATTGGATGATGCACTCACCATGAGCATGGAATCTTGAATATTTTTACATATCCAAGGTTAATATGGTCCAAAGGAATTATGAGAATTTTGTGGGAATTTTGGGAATGACAAAAATATCGGTTGCTTCACATCCAAGGGCAAACATGACTATTCCTTTAATAGAAAAAGGAATATTATCAAGAAATGAAGATTGGGATTGGGATAAGATGGAAATGACATAGTCTTGGGAATGATTTGAGAGAGATGATTCACTTGGGAGAAGAAACAAAAAGGATCTTCCCAAGTTTTAAGTCCATAGAGCCAATTCAAAAAGAAATCCAACTCAAATTCAAAGAAAAACAAAAGAAAAGAAAAGGGCCAAAAATTTGGGATGTTACATTTGGGCTTGCAAGAGCCTAAGCTACGGGGAGGTTATCACCACTTCTACATCAAGATGTGGCGGTATTTGAATATGTTGTAATGAGGTTGCACTTAAGCTCGAGGAGCTTCAAAACACTCGTGTTGGTTTGTTCCAACACTTTGCTTTTGCTTTTTATTTTTGCCTTTGCGATTTTTTAGTTGCAAGTTAGCTTTAAAAAACCCAAAAACCAAAAAATAGAATAAGCTTTGCTTTGCTCTTGTTCTTTATTTATCCCCTTGGAGTTCGTTTGCATTTTGTTTTCAGAGGAGTTGATCTATGCCAGGACAACGAGGAATGCAAGAGTAAGGAAGAGAAGTGTGTAAATTCGCAAGCGTGAAGGTATGTCCTACGACCCCCCCCCCCCCCCCCCGTCTTTTGCACTTGGATACTTAGAGTAGATGTAGTAGTTGTATGTGTAATATGTGCAGATGGGAGTAAGTCTTGATAGTTAATACAAAGGTTTTGCTCTAGTAGCTGAAATAATTTTGTAGCCTTTGTTTTATTTAGTCTAGACAACTAAGACTTGCTGTGGGACAGTTTTTGAATGAAATGTTATTAACCAATTATAACTTTGCACAAGAAAAAGTCTCTCAAGACTTGGGAGTTGAGAAATTGTAGTGGAAGTGATGTTTAACATGCTTAACCCCATGTTGTTAATTTTAATAGACTTGATAGCACTTGTGGATTAAATTGTCTAGAGGAACTTAGTTGAAAGGTAGGTGAGATTATGCCAAAAATTTATGTTGTGTATCTCAACATGGTGTTACAGCCTCCAGCTGGTGCCATGGCCTTTGCTACTATATACGCGTTTATGTGTGTAAATGTGGCTTCGTCACCCTTCTTGATGTTATGCTGAGGACTCCACTGGCCAATGAACGATACACCAAGAGCGACATCTCGAATTTCGGCTATGAGTTTGTTACCGTACGTAGTGGCAACACTACAAATGAATATTATTCGGCTTTCTCTTGAGTGGGTGTGTATGTGGTAAATAACGGGGACTGATCAAAAGAGCCCAGAAGAGACATTATTGCTAAAGGTCCATAGTTCCCAAACATTAAGCCACAACGAAAACCTATGCATGATCACTTATTTGGCATAATATCCTTCACGTGACAATCAAAGTTCCAGCAAACAATGATTGAAACAAAGTGTTTAAGAGCCTAGAGGAGGAGGCAATTGTGGGTGTACTCATGAGCACGTGAGCATCATATTTTACTACATGCTTTCTACTCCCTAACTTATGTTTTCGTGGCTCTATCTAAAGAAACTCTTCCGTGCATTCCCGGCAAGCAAGTGTTGTCTAGATTAAATGAAATGAAGTGTTGCAGAGTTGTTTTATCTAGTAGATCAGAAACTTTGTGTTGATTATCTTTGCTTCACTAACACTTGCACTATAACCATGCCACCGCTATATCTATGATAAGTTTTCAGGTCAAGAAGCGGAGGGCTATCTAGGCATACCGATCGTAAGTGAACCAAAACCTTCTCGTTATTTTGGTCTAAACAACTGAGTTCCTTATGCTTCGGATTTCTCTCTATGTTGCTCGAGGACGATCAAGTTTAAGTTTGGGGGAGTTGATGGGTGATATTTTTACACCCATTTCAACCTTGTTTAAACCAAGATATTTCATTAAAAGAGAGATATTCACTCCGATATTGCCACTTATGACTAATGAATGCATAGGATTTCACAAATCTTCTCTTTGATATTTTTCCACAGGAAATGGGCTAAAAAGGGAAGAAATCATGTGGGAGAAAGGCAAAGAAGGAAAATGGAGAAGAAACAAGTCACCAGGAGGCGCTAGAAGGCAACCAGGGCCAAAACGGCATTCCATGCGACCACACGCGCTCGCATGAGCGGTCATTTAGCGTGGAAACCAAGGCAGGTCGTCCACCTGAACAACTTTTATAAAGGGGACCCAGTCAAAATGTCAACAGAACGAGCGTGGGGAGAGCGTCGAGCGCTGCCATTTTCATCTCCATAGCCATCTCCACCACCATAGTGCTCTCTCATCTAGTTCATACTTGTAATCGTGCATCGCACAAGGCATCCATTGTAAGACATATTGCAATCAATCAATCCCAAGATGTGTTCTTCAATGTTTTTTTCTCACGATCTGATCTCCGTGTGTGAGTAGATCGGTAAGGTATGGGGTGAGGCATGAGCCTTGCAACCCTAGGTATTTGGTGAAGGGATCAATGGAAGTCTTTGACATAACGTCTTGTATGTGTGAAATAAAATTGTTTCGTGAAGTGTCTCTTGTCTTGTCCGCGATCTTCATCCCCGCAAGTACCCAGGATCATGGAGATTGTGTGGGATATATGCCCTAGAGGCAATAATAAAATGGTTATTATCATATTTCCCGCTCATGATAAATGTTTATTATTCATGCTAGAATTGTATTGACCGGAAACTTAAATACATGTGTGAATACATAAACTATACCATGTCCCTAGTAAGCCTCTACTAGACTAGCTCATTGATCAAAGATGGTTAAGGTTTCCTAACCATAGACATGAGTTGTCATTTGATAACGGGATCACATCATTAGGAGAAAGATGTGATGGACAGACCCAACCGTAAGCTTAGTATCAGATCGTTTAGTTATTTGCTACAACTTTCTTCATGTCAAGTATCAGTTCCTTAGACCATGAGATCATGCCACTCCCGGATACCAGAGGAATACTTTGTGTGCTATCAAATGTCACTTCGTAACTGGGTGATCATAAAGGTGCTCTACAGGTATCTCCGAAGGTGTCTGTTGGGTTGCATGGATCGAGACTGGGATTTGTCACTCCATGTGACAGAGAGATATCTCTGGGCCCTCTCTATAATACAACATCATAAGAAGCTTCATGTGACTAATGAGTTTAGTCACGGTATCTTGTATTACGGAACGATTAAAGATACTTGCGTGTAACAAGATTGAACTAGGTATGGAGATACCGACGATCGAATCTCGGGCAAGTAACATATCGCCGGACAAAGGGAATTGCATACGGGATTAACTGAATCCTTGACATTGTGGTTCAATCGATAAAGATCTTCATTGAATATGTGGGAATCAATATGGGCATCCAGGTCCCGCTATTGATTATTCATCGGAGAGGAGTCTCGTTCATGTCTGCATGTTCCCGAACCATAGGCTCGCACGCTTACGTTCGATAGTGCTAGGGTAGTAATGAGATATTAACAGTGGAAAGTCCGAAGGTTGTTCAGAGTCCTGGATGGGATCCAGGATATCACGAGGAGCTCCGGAATGGTCCGGAGGTAAAGATTTACATATGGGAAGTCATATTTTGGGTTCCGGAAAAGTTTGGTTTTTTCCGGTATTGTACAGGGAAGGTTCTAGAAGGTTCCGGAGTGGGGCCCACCTGCATGGGGGACCCACATGAACGTGGGTAGTGGGGAAAGGCCCCACACCCCTGGTCTAGGTGCACCAAGATCCCCTCTTAAAAGGAATAGGATCATATCCCGAAGGGATAAGATCAAGATCCCTAAAAAAGGGGATAGCGATCAGCGGGGAAAGGAAAGGAGGGATTCCCTTCCTCCCCCCTTGACCAACGACCCTAGGGGATTGGAGGGCAAGCCACCAGCCCCCTCCATGCCTATATAAAGGTGGGGAGGCGTTGAGGGCAGCCAGGCCTCCACCCTTGCCCTCTGTCGCTCCCAACTCCTCCCACCTTTCCTCCGGTACGCGCTTGGCGAAGCCCTGCCGGAATTCCGCTACTGCCACCACCACCATACCGTGGTGCTCGTTCTGATCTCATCTACCTCCTCTCCCTTTCTTGCTGGATCAAGAAGAAGAGGACACCATCGAGCTGAACGTGTGCTAATCTTGGAGGTGCCGTCCGTTCGGCACTAGATCGGATTGGGTCGCGATTGGATTGTGAAGAGTACGACTACATCAACCGTGTTACGACGCTAACGCTTTCAGTATACGAGGGTACGTAGACACAGTCACCTCTTGTTGCTATGCATCTCATAGATTAGATCTTGGGTGTTTCGTAGGAATTTTTTTGATTTTCAAGCAACGTTCCACATCAGTGGCATCATGAGCTAGGTCTATGCGTAGATGTGTATGCACAAGTTGAACAAAAAGAAGTTGTGGGCGTTGATGTTCAAATTGCTTACTTCCTTTGACTTATTTGGATTCGGCGGTATTGTGGAATGAAGCGGCTCATACCAACCTTACATGTCCTCGCACATGAGACCGGTTCCACTGTTTGACATGCAACTAGTATTGCATAAAAGTGGCTGGTGGGTGTCTGTCTCTCCTACTTTAGTTGAATCTGATTTGACAAAGGCGGTCCTTGTAGAAGGTTAAACGGCAATTTGAATATCACCATTTTGTTTTTGCGTAGATAAGAATGGTTCTTATAGTTTGCCCTAGCAGCCACGTAAAAATTGCAACAACAAAGTAGAGGACGTCTAACTTGTTTTTGCAGGGCATATTGTGATGTGGTATGGCCAAAATGTGATGTGATATATGTTGATGTATGAGATGATCATGTTTTGTAATAGGTTCACGACTTGCATGTCGATGAGTACGGCAACCGGCAGGAGCCATAGGGTTTTCTTTAGATTATTGTATGACCTGCGTGTCAACTAAGAACGCCATGTATTTGCTTTACTTTATCGCTATGCGTTAGCAATAGTTGTAGAAGCAATAGTTGGCGAGACAACCATGTGATGACATGATGATGGAGATCATGATAATGGAAATCATGGTGTCATGCCGGTGATGATGGAGATCATGCCGGTGCTTAGGAGATGGAGATCAAAAGCACAAGATGATAATGGCCATATCATGTCACATATTTTGATTGCATGTGATGTTTATCTTTTATGCATCTTATTTTGCTTAGGACGACGGTAGCATTATAATATGATCCCTTCATTAAATTTCAAGATAAAATGTGTTCTCCCTAAGTACGCACCATTGCGAAAGTTCGTCGTTTCGAAGCACCACGTGATGATCGGGTGTGATAGACTCTATGTTCGCATACAACGGGTGTAAGCCAGTTTTACACATGCGGAATACTTGGGTTAAACTTGACGAACCTAGCATGTATAGACATGGCCTCGGGACATGGAGGACCAAAAGGTCCAACATGAGTCATATAGTAGATATGATCAACATGGAGATGTTCACCATTGATGACCACCCCATTTCATGTGATGATCGGACATGGGTTGGTTGATTTGGATCATGTAACACTTAGACAACTTGAGGGATGTTGATTTAAGTGGGAGTTCATTAGTAATATGATTAATTGAACCAATTATCATGAACATAGTCTTAATGTCTTTGCAAAATTATGGCTCGCGCTGTAGCTCCCCTGAATTTTAATGCGTTCCTAGAGAAAGCTAAGTTGAAAGATGATGGAAGCAACTATGCGGACTGGGTCCGTAATATGAGGATTATCCTCACTGCTGCACAGAAGGCTTATGTCCTTGATGCACCGCTTGGTGATGCACCCCCTCCAGCGTCGTCTGTAGATGTTGTGAACATCTAGCAGACACGTTCTGATGACTACACGACAGTTCAGTGTGCCATGCTTTACGGCTTAGAACCGGGGCTCCAAAGACGTTTTGAGCACCATAGAGCATATGAGATGTTCCAGGAGCTGAAATTGGTATTTCAGGCTCATGCCCGGGTTGAGAGGTATGACACCTCTGACAAGTTCTTTAGCTGCAAGATGGAGGAGAACAGCTCCTTTAGTGAGCACGTACTCAAAATGTCTGGGTACTACAACCGCTTGAATTAGTTGGGAGTTAATCTTCTGGATGAAGCAGCGATTGACAGAGTTCTCCAGTCATTGCCACCAAGCTATAAGGGTTTGGTGATGAACTATAATATGCAATGGATGGAGAAAACTATCCCTAAGCTCTTCGCAATGCTTAACACCACGGAGGTAGAAATCAAGAAAGAGCATCAAGTGTTGATGGTCAACAAGACCACCAGTTTCAAGAAGAAAGGCAAGGGAAAGAAAGGGAACTTCAAGAAGAATGGCAAGCAAGTTGCCGCTCCCGTGAAGAAACCCAAGGCTGGACTCAAACCTGAGACCGAGTGCTTTTATTGCAAGGGGAAGGGTCACTGGAAGCGGAACTGCCCCAAGTACTTGGCAGATAAGAAGGTTGGCAATGTCAACAAAGGTATATTTGATATATATGCTATTGATGTGTACCTTACTAGTGCTCATAGTAGCGCCTGGCATTTGATACTGGTTCGGTTGCTAATATTTGTAACTCGAAACAGGAGCTGCGGAATAAACGGAGACTAGCTAAGGACGAGGTGACGATGCAAGTTGGAAATGGCTCCAAGGTTGATGTGATCACCGTCGGCACGCTCCCTCTACGTCTACCTTCGGGATTAGTTTTAAACCTGAATAATTATTATTTGGTGCCTGCGTTAAGCATGAACATTATATCTGGATCTTGTTTATTGCGAGACGGTTATTCATTTAAGTCAGAGAATAATGGTTGTTCTATTTATATGGATAATATCTTTTATGGTCATTGATACGTCCAATTTGCATCATGATTTCTTATTGATAATTCTTATGTTTTTGATCATTATTTCACTTTATGGTACAATTCTTATGCCTCTTCTCTCTTATTTTGCAAGATTCACATGAAGAGGGAGAATGCCGGCAGCTTGAATTCTGGACCTGAAAGGGGTGAAACAGAGATAGCTAATTTGCACAACTCCAAATGACCTGAAAATTTATGGAGAATTATTTTGGAATATATAAAAAATACCAGCGAAAGAATCAATAGGAGGGGACCCACCAGGCAGCCACAAGCCTGGGGGCGCTCCCCCCAAGCTTCTGGGGCCCCTGGCAGGCCTCCGGCCCCCTCCTTCTGCTATATGAAGCCATTTGCCCTAGAAAAAATCAGGAGAGGACTTTCGGGACGAAGCGCCACCGTCTCGAGGCTGTGGCACCCCGGCTCAGAGCAAGCGGTTTACCTTGCATTGCCAGCCCAGAGATCAAGTCTTCTGGCAATACACAACAACTTGGTACAGAAAACAACCGCTTTATAGATCTCTTAGCGGGAACATAGGTTCACATATTACATGATGATCGAGGCCAAGCGGCACACATGGTGCGGCTGCACTTATGTACATTATTTAGTAGACATGACAAGGGCCTTGATGATAAGGGAACTACTACGCGGCAGCGGAACGACGAGGTAGCGGAACTCCACTCCACAGGGACACTGCTGGGACACGGCCTAGAGCGCGACATACTGCTCGACATCCACACCATGCATGGCTTCTCCTGCATCTGGCATGATAAGCCAGGTGAGTACTTTGAATGTACTCGCAAGCTCACAGCAAACAAAACAAGTGTGACAAACAACAACAAGGCATTTAACAGGTTTAATGCATGAACATGAAGCTATCCAACATGAGGTGTGCGTGAAACATTGCCATGGTCCCTAGGACCAACTTACCATCTCAGGGTTACCACGTAACCACCGTTCATAACTTACCAACGTGATCCTCACTTGATCACATCCATACCTTTCATCGTGATCCTCACTCGATCACCTCTTCTGCATGTGCCATTTTGTGAATCTTAGTGTGCAAGTTTATTATATCTGTTGACCCACGGTGTGACCTACTACGAACTGTGTCCATATCTGAGGACGCGGCTATCGATAGATTATACACTCTGCAGAGGTTAGTACACTTTACCCACACTACTGAACTCATGGCCTCGTGCTCCAATTCGGGTGGACCAATGACATTCTGACAAAACCAATCTATTGCATGACACTCTCCCGGCCACTCCGACAAGCTCCCCTTTGGGCTATGTCCTGGGTGACCCCGATGCCAACATGTGACATCCGCCACCTCTGTGGCTGCCACCGTCGTGGCCAAACACAAACATCATCCCAAACCCAAACGGGGACCTCGGTACCATCAAAACTCGGGTCCTCAAGGTTATGAATGCCTACCGGGCCAGGGTAGCGCCAGAGCACAACCTTCCCTCGTAGGAGGCACCGGCGAGAGGCATGACAATAGACCGCATTAGGGCCTCCCCATCCAGGCAAGTGTGGTTGCATTGGTGAGCTCGATTCGGTGGCACCATGACTCGATCAACAGCATGTTCAAGTTGGATTAAGATCAAGTTTAACTTGAAATGAAAATGATTCGAGCCATAGTGTGTGAATGGTTGCACGGGTCACGATCATGAATGATGAATGCATCATACTACCATATGTGCACTTGACAGGAATCCTACTGCCCTCATTAACAAGTGAGCATATATCCTACTGCAGAAAATCAAAATGACAAGAACAAAGTCTATGCAATGAGGGCTATATAGCAAATTATTTTAAATGATGAATATATGATGAATTTAATTCAATTAAACCAAAGTCATTGCAATGCCATCCTTGCATATGAATGTTGTGGCTTGCCTTGGTTCAGAGGAGTGTCACAATACTCCTGGCCTTCTCCAACACAACTAGGTTCTTCTGAAAATAATTTAAATGCAAAAAGAAAATGTCAGATAACACTGTTTAATTCACTAGAAATTCTCAACTGCAAGAAAAATTCTGAAATTTGGCATACAGAAACTTTGGAATTTTACAAACTAGAAGCAAAAAGAATCAACTCAATTGGACTTATAGATTAAAAGTTATAGCCGGTCAAAGTTGGATTAGATCTGGTCAAAATTTTCATTAAAATGAATTTAACCGAACGGGCACGTCGAAGGCGTATTTAGCGAATACGCCTCCACTTATACCGATTCGGGCGGGCGAGAGAGAGGCTGACGGGTGGGTCCCACTGTCAGGATTAAACAAAAGAGAGAGAGAGAGGGAACAAAGATAGCAGCGCTTTCGCCGGCGATACTCCGGCGAGGAGTCCACGGCGGTCACCGGAGTTGGGTGGGATGGGCTCAGGGCATTACGGCGATCACGCACGTACCCGAAATGACGGCGGGGGTGGACGGACGGCGTCGGAATCTTCCTCTCCAGAGACGGCGGCGGCGGAGCTTCTCGGTCCCGGCAATTCCGGCGACAATCCGGCGAGCTCTTCGTACCGTCGTGCTCAGGAGGTTACCACGGTCTGGTGGGTAGCAGTGGTTGGAGCTGGGATGGGCTAGAATGAGTGCACGGAGGTGGGGGATCCGCGGCTGGATCCGGCGATCAACGGCGGCGAGAGGCCCTCCCGGCCTTGCCGCGCTCGTGGGGGAGTTGTTTGTGGCCAAGAGAGGTGAGGGCGATGCTCAAAACGAGTCGGGGAAGCTTCTATTTATAGATGGAGCTCGCCCGCTCTCGGGTGCCCGCTGGCGTTGAGCTGCAGAGGAGAGGCGGAGTGGATAGGCTCGGGCTCGGCGCGGGGGAAGAGCAGAGGAGCATAGGGCTACACGGTGCACGCGTGCGGCCACAGTGGGCACGCGAGCTCATTGTTTCCGCCGCGTAGCTCTAGGCCTCTTACGGCGAGCAGCTTGCCGGCGTCGGGGAGGAACAGGGAGGGGTTTGGGTGGCGCGCGGGAGTTGGCTGCGGCGCTGGGGCACGGTGAAGTGTCGCGGGGAGGGAGGATGGACGGTGGCCGAGGGCCCCGACGCACAGAGCGCAGCGAGCGCATGCAGTGCACCGCGCTCTCACGCGGTCACCGTGTGCACTGGCACGCGGGGTGCTTTCGGCACTGCCACACTATGTCCACCGTATTGTCCCTTCAACGCGGTGCCTAAAAATGCTCTTGGCTTGACAGGTGGCTCAATGGAGGTGACTAGAGGAAGCAGCAAAGTTTCTGGACAGAAACTTGCTCCAATCACCGAGGACAAACGGCTGGGGGTTTTGAGATGATTTTTGGTGGTTAAGCATTACTTAGGAAGGTAGTCACGTGGTAAAAATTTCAGCTTAAAAAGATCAAGGAATAATATAGTTGCTTCACAAAGTGCCATTTCTGACCAGAAGCAAAAACATTTTCCTTGGCTGAAAATTTCCAAATGACCATGGGATATTTTTGCATAGGGAGGTGAGACATGATCCAAATAATATTTGGGATTTTTCTTGGAATTTTTAGAGCAATAAAAATAGGGGCTGCTTCATAGCTTAGTGAGAAAAGGAGCATTTTCAGGGAGAAAATGAATATAATGCCATTAAATAAAAATATCCAATGGCATTATTTTGAGAGGGATGAGGTCTAGGGAGGGTTTATGGATGAAAGAACCCACTTGGAAGAAAAGCAAAAATAAATCCAAGTGGTAAGTCCAAAAGAATTGACTGAAAAACCCAAATGCAAATAAAATATTCAATAAATCCAAGTAAAAGAAAAAGACAAAATCCAGGGTGTTACAGAGGCGGAACCTGGGCAGGAGCAGTTTTGCTCTCCGGCGGAGCGATTCCGCCGGGGAAACTTCCCTCCGGGAGAGGGAAATCGAAGCCATCGACATCACCAATGATCCTCTCATCGTGGGAGGACCAATCTTCATCAACATCTTCACCAGCACCATCTCATCTCAAACCCTATTTCATCTCTTGTATTCAATCTTTGCCTCAAAACCTCAGATTGGTACATGTGGGTTACTAGTAATGTTGATTACATCTTGTAGTTGATGCTAGTTGGTGGAAGATTATATGTTCAGATCCTTAATGCTATTCAATACCCCTATGATCTTGAACATGAATATGATTTGTGAGTAATTACTTTTGTTCTTGAGGACATGGGAGAAGTCTGGTCATAAGTAATCATGTGAATTTGGTATTCGTTCGATATTTTGATGCTATGTATGTTGTGCTTCCTTTAGTGGTGTCCTGTGAACATAGACTACATGACACTTCCCCATCTTTGGGCCTAAGGGAAGGCACTGTGGAGTAGTAATTAGATGATGGGTTGCTAGAGTGACAGAAGCTTAAACCCTAGTTTATGCGCTATTCCGTAAGGGGCTGATTTGGATCCATATGTTTCATGCTATGGTTAGAGTTATCTTAATTCTTCTTTTGTAGTTGCGGATTCTTGCGAGAGGGGGTAATCATAAGTGGGAGGCTTGTTCAAGTAAGAACAGCACCCAATCACCGGTCCATCCACATATCAAATTATCAAAGTAGCGAACGCGAATCAAACAAACATGATGAACGTGACTAGATGAAATTCCCATGCGTCCTCGAGAACGCTTTGCTTATTATAAGAGTTCGTTACGGCTTGTCCTTTGCTATAAAAAGGATTGGGCCACCTTGCTACACTTTATTATACTTGTTACTTGTTACTTGTTACAAATTATCTTGCTATCAAAACTATCTGTTACCGCTACTTTCAGTACTTGCAGAGAATACCTTGCTGAAAACCTCTTGTCATTTCCTTCTGCTCCTCATTGGGTTAGACACTCTTACTTATCGAAAGGACTACGATTTGAAAGCGTAGGATAACTCCCAGAATGGGGGTGAATGGGAGATTTTTAGAAATTCGTCAAACTCCGAAGACTTTGACGAAAATCAGAGTGAAGAAATAGAAACAGAATTGAAACTAAGTCTACACAGATATGGAAAGCATGCATACGAAGTATAAGCAAGTGAAGAACATGCAATCATACACACAGATAAGCATGAGGAAGATGAACTGAAGAAAATGAGATAGCATGATGAAAGTCTTTAGTTCAAATTCATCAGAGAGGAAAGACACAAGTTCTTCAGCAGCGGAATAGTAGTAAAGTAAAGGGGTGAGGAATTTGAAACCGATTGAGCTTGACGAAGACACAACAATTTGGTAGACCAGTTCCAGTTGCCGTATCAACTGTACATCTGGTTGAGGCGGCTGAGTTTTACCTCAGAGGACACTTAGTCCTCACCGTATTCCTCTTGAGCTAAGGTCACTTAGTCCTCGCCCAATCACTCGTGGTAAGTCTTCAAGGTAGACTTCCGAAACCTTCACAGACTTGTTCACCGGCATGCCACAATTACTCTTGGGTGCTCAGAACATGACGCCTAACCGTCTGGAGGAATGACAGTCCTCAAAGGTAACAAGCGTCGGATCACACAGATCAACTTCTTCAGTGATGCTCAGTCACTTAGGCTATGGTTGGGTTTTTCCTCACTTGGGTTCTCACAAAGTCGTCAGAGGAAGGGTTGCTCTCAAATGACAAGTGTCAAGTTCTCTCTAGAGTAGCCAACCAACTAGTGGTTGTAGGGGGCGGCTATTTATAGCCAGGAGGCAACCCGACATGAAATGTCATAAATGCCCTTCTCAGACAAGACCGTTATCAGGATAAGGATGCACTCGACAGCTGGCATGCGACGCAGCAACGGTCGGAATTGAACTCTCAATTTCATCGGGGCACTCTATTTCCTCACGATAGGCAGATCGCATTAGCGAAATCCTAACTCCTTAGCCTGACCAAATTCGTCAAAGACCAGATGAACTTCACCATTGTCACTGTCAAATTCGTCAGCTGTTTTGGAGATTTCCAAAGGCTTCACTCGAAGCGGCTTGTGTATGTATAGATTTGAGCATCACTTTGGAATTGTGATAAATGTTTCACCTTGACCCCCTTTAACAGTACGGTTTTTCCTATGACTCAAATAAGAAGAAAAAAGAAACTATGAAAACAAAGTCTTCAAGCTTCAAAGTCTTCACATCAATTTTCTCAAAGGCCGCACCAAATTCTTCGCTTGAAGAAATACATTTTTAGGGGTCGTCTTTCGTGGTTAAACCAAGTCTTCAAGGACTGTATTCTCCTGTGTACACTCACAAACACATTAGTCCCATAACTTATTTGTCTTCAATACTCCAAAACCACTAAGGGGGCACTTGATGCACTTACAATCTCCCCCTTTTTGGTGATTGATGACAAATCAGTTAAGTTTTTAACGGGAGTAAAATAATGGAAGTGTAAGTACTGAATGTGAAGACATTGGTTACAAGATATGGAGGAACTCCCCCTGAAGATGTGCATATGAAGAGTTGCTTTTGATTGTAAATGCACATGGCATGTTGAAATTGTGGAGATCTCCCCCTATATCTTGGAATCCAATCATGCATGATCATATGATATTGACGAATTTGAATGCATGATGAAAAATTGGTGTCTGATGAATTGCAGCATGCATGCGCACATAATATTGAGGAATTAGAGCATAAGCATGCAAGCAGATAAATCATCACAGAAAAGAGTCAGAGCACCAACAGTTTAAGTTACAACTCTTCAAGGAGCAAACCAAATGAACACAAGAGTTGCAGCTTCGCAAAATAAACCATCCCATAGTTTTATATGACCCGCTTGAAGACTTAACACTCAAATTTCTCCCCCTTTGTCATCACATGACCAAAAGGAGACGAAACTGAGGACTAACGCGCCCTGATGAATGAGATCATGAAGCAGCAGAGGGAGCGCCAGCCTTGTCATCGGGGTCGCGGGTTGAAGAAGGACATGCAGCAGTGTCTTCAATGTCCTCATATTTGTCAGTAGCTTGAGAGGGGGACACTGAGCTGGGAACCAGTGGTGGAACTTGAACCTTCTTGAACTTCTTCTTGGGCGGATTGTCCCAATCAAAGTTCATCTAGAATTCCATCTCCTCAAGTTCATCAGGGGTCTTTAGATGTGAAAGGATGGCCCAACTTAGGTCGAAGATCTCATGCAGATAATAGTGATTTTTGCACACAGAGTTTTGCGTCACAGTCATGTTGCCCAAAATGGCATGGAGTTGATGTTTAACCCAATTGTGGTTGCGACCCACTTTCTGATGAAGGCTAATAAGAAGCTCACGATCACTCATCACACGAGGGGCTTCACCTTGAGGCATTTGCGTCAGTGTCTTGACTTGATGAGTCATATCCTGTGGATTGTGAGACGGGCTAATGAAATTGGCCATCAAGGGGTCGAACTCCTTCATCAACTACAGCCTTGTCTTTGCCAGGATCTGATGCAATTGTGCTGGGAAGAATTTCCACATCTGGCATGAAGCAAAGGTGATTTTGACAGTCTGCTCGATAGTTGATTGAAGACCTTGTTCTGATGAATTTCATGATCCAAGGTGCATAAGGCTTCAATTCAAATGGTGATTGAGCAACAGTCGCCGAAGTCCTCATGAAGAAATCATGGATTGTCAATGGGAATCCCATGTATGATGTTGAATAGCAAGTTATTCATGATGCCAACAACTTCTTCAGTCTCAGAATTGTGGCCTTTGATGGGACTGAGGGTTTTGGCCAGAATGCGATATACTGTCCACGGCATAAATAGCAAATCCTTCACAAAGAAGGTGGTTCTCTGAGGTTCTCCTGGAGTCAAAGGCTTCATTAGTACATTCATCAGATGATGTGGCAGCTCAGGTTCTTCATAGATTTTTCTTGCATCAGGAGAGCGCAGATCAACGGGAAGGGCTCAAAGCAATTCATCAGTTGGAGCCTTGTAGTTTGTATTCTCACTCATCCAGTCAATCGCCCATGAGTGAATATCATCAACTTCTCCTGAAAGATGCAGAGTGGCGTAAAATTGAAGAATGAGCTCTTCATTCCAATCGCATACATCTATGACGAAATTGAGCAGGCCAGCTTCATGAAGAACAACCAATACTGGCGTGAAGCATGGCAGCGATTCCATATCAACGTGAGGAATATGATGATGCGGGAATACTTTGTTCTTGTCAAAGAGCAGTGAGGAGTAGTAATTCATCTGAGTGTTTGTCCAGAATCTTTGACGCCTTATCTTGGCCGAGTCATATGGAGACTCGCCGATGAAAAAATTCTTCTCTTCGAAGAAAGGAGCATTATCAAATTTTGGTCTTCTGACGTTTTTTGCCAACTCTAGGCATTGAGGGCATAAGCTGAAGATTTATCTTTCTTGGCCTCAGATCCAGAATGGGCCTTGGTGAGCCTGTTGAATCATTGGGATCAGTGAAGGCCAGAGATTTGGCAACTTCCTCAGCTGTTGCTTCTGGTACAGTTTCTGAATCGGCTGAGGGAGCTGGATCTTCTTGCTGAGGGGGTGGTGGTGGAATGTCATCAGTAGCCATTGATTGCACAATTTCTTTAGCTGATGCAGCTGGAATTTCTTCATGAATGGTTTGAATGGATGGCTGGTGACCTTCAGAACCAGTGTGAATTTCCTCAGTAATAGCAGGTGATTGAGGCACATGAGTGAGGGGTGTGGTGAGGGGTGAGTTCGGGTGAGTTGCATCCCAAAAGTCATCATGCATCACTGGGGTAGTGGAACCCACATCCACATCCTCATCAGTTTCTTCCTGGCTTTGATGCAAAGCCGACTGTCCTTCAGTCATCAGTACTGAGGGCAATGATACCACGGGAAGTGAAGATTCTGCTTCGACTTCAATTTCTTCATCCACTTGCTCTGTGGTAGCAGCAGAGTGGGTATCAGTATCGTCTTCAGGTGGGATAACATAATCCACACCGAAGGGAACAATCAGTAACTCTTCCATGTTTCTTGTTGGGGGTGCTGACGAGAGTGGGATAGCATCAATTGGCTCAGTTGAAGACATTGGAGCCGTCTTCAACTTCGTCATGGTTTCTGTGGTAGGGGGTGCTGATGCTTTTCTCTTCTAGGCTGCCTTGGCCTTCTTCACTTATGATGCAGAAGGGAAGGTGATAAGTTTCATAGATGAGGTCGGTTATGGCGCTGCAGCTGAGGAACTTGGTGGAACAATTTCTTTAGACGCGACTGATGCAGTCACTCTGGCATTCTCTTCAGGGGCAGCTAATGCAGCTACACTGGCAGTTTCTTCAGGAACAACTGATGCAGTTGCCCTGGCATGGTCTTGCGGAGGTGGTGCTGAAGAACTGGATGGAGGTGCTTGGCCAAACCTTGCAGCCTCCCTTCTATTATGGTCATCAACCACCATGTTAGAAGTGGTGATGAATCTATCCTTTACTCCGCAGCAGTGCTCTGCTTGGCGCTCATATTCCTCAGACAGGCGTTGAATCTCAGTTTGCATTGTAACTAGCTGTTGAGGGGATATGGTGAGTATGTTGTCCTTGAGTTCTTTCTGTTTCCTCTTCATCTCCTTCCTCACAAGTTTAGCTTTCTCAATCTTGTGCTTCTCATTGAGGACAAAAGCAGACAAGACATGGCTTGGTCCAGGCGGCAGATTCAAATCGTCAAGTGGTGTATTAGGATTTTGGCACCAAATGTCGATGAAATCAAGAATGGTTTGAGGACTCATAAATGAGGGTACTGTGGTGTTCTTGGCATGAGCGGCCTCCTCCATTCTTCTCTGAACATACTCTGCTAGTTCATCTTCATCAGCCATGCCCTGGTCATCAGCCTAAGGCACTATGGCCTTGCTCTTGGGACTGGGCCTTGTACCACGGCCTGCTGTTGGCTTTTTCTTCAGCATCGGCGTGTTTGAGGATATATGCCCAGATGCTGAGACACTTGATGCAGCAATTGTGGCTGTTTGAAAGCCATCAGTGCGCTGGCATGAAGCTAGCACGACTGACATTGAAGCTTTTGCAGTAGCCATTGACGAACTTGTGGCTGGCAGAGGTGCTGAAGAGGTTGGAGCATTAGGAGCCTTAGGCGTTGAAGCCTTTGATGATGACGGCTTGGGCTCTGAGGTCTTTGCAGAAGTTTTAGCCACTGAAGATTTTGGAGCTAAATCTTTTGGCCGTGAGGGCACATCAGCTGAGGGCTTCGGCTTTTGAGCCGGCTTCTTCTGCATAGATTTCTTGGGGGCTCTGCCAATTGAGCTAGCACCTGCTTCTTGTGAAGCTTTTGTGGCCCTGTTAAATTCTTCATCAACTCTTTGAGCTTGCTTCTGCAGTTTTGCTTGACTCTTTGCCCATTCCTCAGGAAATTCCTCACCTCTCCTGATGCTTGTGGGGTCTGCTGTTTGTCCAGGAGCCAGAGGTGGCCTTTTGAAAGGTAGCTTCACAGCAAATTCCTTCATGTACTTTGGAGTCACATATCTGTATGCCCTCCATTCATAAGCCCACCTGCGTTTAATTTTTTGTAAGCGCGTCTTGCGCTGCTTGTCAGTCTCTTTGCCATGAATTTCTTCATCTGGCATGCAGTATCCTGAGTAAATGTCCTCAGGTATCTCAAAGGCAGTGTGTTCTTCCTTTCTCTTGCCTCCCTTCTGAGGCCTTTTGCCATCTGTCATTTTCTTCAGCTGAGGGGTTTGAACTTTTGATGTTTCTGAAGAAGTCTGGAGATTTTCCTCAAGCAATGCTGCAAATGAATTAATTTGATGAGAACCAAGAGATTCGTCTGCAGACATGGGTACCTGTGAACAGAGTATAGTTGCGAGGAAATTGGGAAGAGTCACATGCGTTCTCAGAGATTTTCAAAATTAAACCAAGTTGAGGAATATGACCCTTGTCGTCTTGAAGAAATTCACTAAGTGTTCTTGACTTAGATTCCAGGGCTGTGCAGATTGAAGCAATTTGCACAACTGAGGAATCTATGAATTAAGAGTAACTTAGGTGAAATAACCAAGACTTGCTAGAAGGAAGTGCTGAAGATTTGGAAAGAAGTGGTAAAAACAACACTTGAAGAATTGGAGGCAGTAAAAAGATCAAACTTGGGCAGTAAAAATAAATTTTAATTACCCCAAGGATGAACTCGATGAACTGGACGACGAGGCGATGGAAATCATCAGCTCAGATCTTTCATGCCCTAACTTGGCGAGGAAAGACAGCTACGCCGGCGGCGGATGTGAAGAAATCTGTGGCCGGCGCGAGTACGACAACGAAGAAGTCGAGGCAGTGAAGCTCTTCCTCTCCGGCGATGATGAATTCTAGCGGCGGTGCTAGGGTTTTGAGAGTGACAGGGGTGCGAGAGTGAAATGAGTTAGGGTTGACGAGGTCAAGCCTTTATATAGGCGCTGTGAAAACTGAGTGGTCCGAAGATTTTGGACGGATAAGCCCCTGGCGTTTCGCATCTGAGTGACATGCGTCACACATGCATTTCGAGTGCGCTTATCCACGCGTCGGAGGCGCGGGAGAATTATTTTGGAATAAGTAAAAAATATTGGAATCAAGAAGTACCAGAGGGGGCCACCCAGGAGCCCAGGAGGCACAAGGGCGCGCCACCCCCCTCCCCCCCCTGCCCCAGGCACACCCTGGTACCTCGTGGGGCCCCTGGCCAGCCACTGGCCCCCATTTTCTGGTATATAAGTCATTTTTCCCTAGAAAAAATATAGAGAAGACTTTCGGGACGATGCGCCGCCGTCTCGAGGCGAAACTTGGACAGGAGCACTTTTGCTCTCCGCCGGAGAGATTCTGCCGGGGATACTTCCCTCCGAGAGGGGGAAATCATCGCCATCGACATCACCAGCGATCCTCTCATCGTGGGAGGACTAATCTTCATCAACATCTTCACCAGCACCATCTCATCTCAAACCCTAGTTCATCTCTTGTATTCAATCTTTGTCTCAAAACCTCACATTGGTACCTGTGGGTTGCTAGTAGTGTTGATTACATCTTGTAGTTGATGCTAGTTGGTTTATTTGGTGGAAGATTATATGTTCAGATCTATTATGCTATTCAACACCTCTTTGATCTTGGGCACGAATATGATTTGTGAGTAGTTACTTTTGTTCTTGAGGACATGGGAGAAGTCTTGTCATAAGTAATCATGTGAATTTGGTATTCGTTCGATATTTTGATGATATGTATGTTGTTGATTCCCTTAGTGGTGTCGTGTGAACGTCGACTACATGACACTTCACCATCTTTGGGCCTAAGGGAATGCATTGTGGAGTAGTAATTATATGATGGGTTGCTAGAGTGACAGAAGCTTAAACCCTAGTTTATGCGCTATTCCGTAAGGGGCTGATTTGGATCCATATGTTTAATGCTATGGTTAGAGTTATCTTAATTCTTCTTTCGTAGTTGCGGATGCTTGCGAGAGGGGGTAATCATAAGTGGGAGGCTTGTTCAAGTAAGAACAGCACCCAAGCACCGGTCCATCCACATATCAAATTATCAAAGTAGCGAACACGAATCAAACAAACATGATGAAAGTGACTAGATGAAATTCCCATGTGTCCTTGAGAATGCTTTACTTATTATAAGAGATCGTTCCGGCTTGTCCTTTGCTATAAAAAGGATTGGGCCACCTTGCTGCACTATTTTTTACTATTGCTACTTGTCACTTGTTACAAATTATCTTGCTATCAAACTACTCGTTACCGATAATTTCAGTGCTTGCAGAAAATACCTTGCTGAAAACCGCTTGTCATTTCCTTCTGCTCCTCGTTGGGTTCGACACTGTTACTTATCGAAAGGACTATGATTGATCCCCTATACTTGTGGGTCATCAAGGCCTTTGCAATCTTGCATGCCGAACTTCTTCAGGCCGTCTTTGAGATATTTCTCCTGAGATATGAAGATGCCATTGGGTTGTTGACAAATTTGAAGTCCGAGGAAGAATTTCAACTCCCCCTTCATAGACATCTGATATTCTTCTTGCATCATATGTGCAAATTCGTCACTGTATTTCTTGTTAGTGCAACCAAAGATAATATCATCAACATATATTTGGAAAATGAACAGTTCACCATCATAAGATTTTGTGAAAAGGGTAGGGTCAAGTGAACTGGGCTTGAACCCATTTTTCTTCAAGAACTCCTTCAGTGTATCATACCAAGCCCTCGGGGCTTGCTTAAGGCCATAGAGAGCCTTGTTGAGTCTGAAGACTTGATCAGGATGCTTTGGGTCCTCAAAACCTGGTGGTTGAGCAACATATACTTCTTCCTCAAGCTTACCATTGAGGAATGCACTTTTCACATCCATTTGATATAAGAGGATATCATGATGGTTAGCATATGCAAGCAGTATACGAATGGCTTCAAGCCTAGCAACAGGTGCAAATGTTTCATCGAAATCAATACCCTCAACCTGTGTGTAGCCTTGAGCTACAAGATGGGCCTTATTCCTTACCACTTGGCCATTTTCGTCTTGTTTGTTGCGGTAGGTCCACTTAGTGTCGATGATATTGTGCTTGCGTGGATCGGGACGCTTGACAAGCTCCCACACATTGTTGAGCTCGAACTGATGCAATTCATCTTGCATTGCTTGAATCCATTCAGGTTCCAGAAAGGCTTCATCAACTTTGGTGGGCTCTGAAATAGAGACAAAAGCTTAATGCCCACAAAAGTTGGCTAAATGTGAAGCTCTTGAGCGAGTGAGGGGACCAGGTGCATTGATGTTGTCGAGGATCTTCTCAATCTACACTTCATTTTCCACTCGTGGATGTGCTGGACGAGGGTCTTGCTGTTGTTGTTGACGTGCAGAATTCTTAGCATCATTTTCGTCTGGATGTTCATTTTCTTCACGACAAGGAACAACCACTTCTTCATCAGCAGCTATTTCTTCACTGGGCACATTTCACCAGTGCCCATAAGCTTGATAGATTCCTCAGGAGGCATTTCATCTAGCATAGGAGGCAGGTGCTCTCTTTGCGAGCCGTTAGTTTCATCGGACCGCACATCTACAGTTTCGACGACCTTGTGGTGGAAGGAGTTGAAGACTCTGTAGGTGTGCGAGTCCTTTCCGTAACCAAGCATAAAACCTTCATGTGCTTTTGGTGCAAATTTAGAACTGTGATGAGGATCTCTAATCCAACATTTAGCACCGAAGACTTTGAAATAACTCACATTGGGTTTCTTGTCAGTGAGAAGCTCATATGAGGTCTTCTTGAGGAATTTGTGAAGATATACTCGGTTGATGATGTGACATGCAGTGTCAATTGCTTCAGGCCAGAAATGACGAGGTGTCTTGTATTCATCGAGCATAGTACACGCCATCTCGATGAGGGTTCTGTTCTTGCGCTCCACAACTCCATTCTGCTGAGGCGTGTAGGGAGCAGAGAGCTCATGAGTGATACCAAGTTCATCAAGATAGTCGTCGAGGCCTGTGTTCTTGAACTCAGTGCCATTGTCACTCCTAATGTGCTTGATCTTGAGACCATAATTCGTCATGGCCCTATTGGAGAATCGTCTGAAGACATCCTGAACTTCAGTCTTGTATGAAATGATGTGCACCCAGGTGTAACGAGAGTAGTCATCAACAATGACGAATCCGTAGAGAGAAGCTGCATTGGTTAGTGTGGCATAATGGGTAGGACCAAACAAATCCATATGAAGCAATTCAAAAGGACGAGTAGTGTTCATGATTGTCTTTGCCAAGTGCTTGGATCTGGTCATCTTTCCAGACTCACAAGCAACACAGAGATGGTCCTTGACGAATTTGACACCCTCGATGCCAATGATATGCTTCTTCTTGATGAGAGTGCTCAAATTCCTCATCCCAGCATGTCCAAGTCGTCGATGCCACAGCCAGCATTCTGAAGCTTTTGCCATTAGACATGTTGTAGGCTGAGGACCTGTAGAGAAATCTACAATATACTAGTCACCTCTCCTAAAGCCTTCGAAGACTTTGGATTTTTCAGATTCCAACAGCACAATGCATCTATATTTGCCAAAGATGACAATCATATCAAGATCAAAAAGCATTGAGACAGACATGAGGTTGTAGCCAAGGGACTCGACAAGCATAACCTTTTCCATGCGTCGATCCTTTGAGATAGAAACCTTACCCAGACCCAATACCTTGCTTTTTCCTTGGTCAGCGTATGTGATATGCTTCAGATGAGACGGAGTTAAGGGAGCATCAGTGAGGAGATTCCTGTCTCCTGTCATATGATTCGTGCAGCCACTATCCAAGACCCATTTAGTGGCTGAAGGTGTATCATCCTGTAGAAGCATTAGTCTGACTTACAAATTCATATACTTCAAAGTGAAGAATATGATGATGATCAATTTCATCAAGGAATAATATCTAGCAGCATAAGGGATGTGTGAAATGAAACATTCATTTCATCATGGTTAGCCTGCATCCCAACAGGCATTATGTCAGGTCTTCAACAAATTCATCAGACATTTTGTTGTCTGAAGACCTGACCCTGCAGAAGAGATTAGTTCTTCTTCTTAACCACCCACATCTGAATGGGTGGCTGAGAAGCAATGTAATGAAGTGCATTAATGGAGAACTTAGGCATTGAAGAATATGCATTTCTCTTCACAGGAGGGTTATAGTAATTGAATGAATAAGCAGAGAAATTCTTCGATAATTTGTAAACATAGTGGTTTGAAGAACAGTGCTCATATTCATCAAATCGCTGTTTTTTCCCCTGTGAAACAGAGGCATTAGCACGACCATAAGTGGGTCTGTGTCCATTTGACGACTTTGATCCCTGTGAAGAATTCGCCCTGGGAAGTTTTTTCTTCATCGGTGGTGTCATGATGACATTCACCTGAAGATTTTCCAGATGGCTTTTAGGAACCCAGATTTTCTTCACAGGTGGACCGTTCCTGCAGTTAGTACCAATGAATCTGGCAAAGACTTCACCATTCTGATTCTTGAATAGTTTATAGTTGGAGTCAAATGACTCATCTGAGGAATATGAAGAATCACAAGTACAGCCAGATAGAGTGGATGGATCTATTGGAGGTCCCTTTGCAGCAACCCATGTGGTTTTGGGATACTGCTCAGGCTTCCAATACGAACCATCAGTGTTGAGCTTTCTCTCAAAAGCAATACCCTCTTTCCTAGGGTTCCTGTGAAGAATTTGCTTTTTGAGCACGTCACACAGGGTTTGATGCCCTTTGAGGCTTTTGTACATGCCAGTGAGATACAATTCCTTCAACCCTGCATTTTCATCAGTATCACTGGTGGCTACCTCAGATGAGGGGTTAGTGGCCACCGTAGAAGTTGAAGCAATCGGAAGTACAGAAGCATTTGAACATTCAGCTGAAGAATTTGCATTATCACGTTCAAGGCATTTTAGGCATGGTGCAACAAATTCTTCCTGAGCGGTACTGATCTGTTGAGCGAGGAGTGAATCATTTTATTTTTGAAGATCATCATGAGACGCTCTCAGCTTCTCGAGATCTTGCTTCCTTTGAAGAAATTCATAGGACAGCTTCTTATGTTCAGGTGAGAGGGACACATGACGACTTTCAAGTTCGTCATATTGAGACTTAAGCCTTCTGAGATCCTCAGACAAAGCTTGACTACGGTCCATTTCCTTGTCCAACAGGTCATCTGTTGGGGATATTTCCCAGTGTTTAGACCCGACAGTATGGTAACCCGGCCTTAGAGCAGACTCGGCGGGTTAACTCACTACAGGGCTAAGAAGGTATTTGATGGGCCGGCTTGATGGAGGCCTAATAAGAAAGGCTGGCTCAGGCTTTGGGCCGGCTCAAGAAGAAGATGAACGGTTTAAGGGTTGTCTTGTAGAATAAGTAGGAAAGAGTAGGAGACGGGTCAGGATAACGACCCGGACTCTCATGTAAATCTAGGGTTCTGCCTGTATATATAAAGGGGAGCACCTAGGCGAAAAAGACTAAGTTGCAATCCCTCGAAAGCTAGGTTAGCGAATCTGCATCCTTGTAATCGAGATCCACAGCAATACAATCAAGCAGGACGTAGGCTTTTACCTCCATTGTGAGGGGCCGAACCTGGGTAACTCCGTGTCTTCTCGTTCCCGATCAACCCTGTCGTGGTTTTGTCACGACAGATGTCCTCGTGAAAGGACTTAGTCGTGAGGCCATCGCAGCTAGGTGGTAACTCGAACGGGGTTGATCGGAATCGAGAGACAAGAGTTTACCCAGGTTCGGCCCCTCGCGGTGGAGGTAAAAGCCTACGTCCTGCTTTGGTTGTATTGATGATGATGATCTCGATTACAAGGGTGTGACTTGGCTAACCTTGTACTTGAGAGCTTGTAACTTGGTCTTTTCCGCCTCAGGGGCTCGCCTTTATATACAGGTCGGGGCCCTGGGTTTACAACAGAGTCCAGATCGAAGAGACGACCCGTGTCATACTCTAATTCCTACTCATCTTGTTTCACAAGTAAGGAAACTCTTTAGGCGCCTTAGATAGAAAAGCTCTGGGCCGTGAGTCGGCCTCCCCCGGGCGGCTTATCCTCTGGACTCCGGTCTTCTGGATCGCCGCGGCCCACCTGTAGAAACCTTCCTCTAAGTCGCCGTATAGTGACCCGGCCCTAAACGGGCGGGTTACATCCAGGGATTATATCCCCGACAAACCCCGTTAAGCTTCCACACTTGTGCGATGGCCTCATCTTCAAGTCCTCCCACGAGGGCATCTGCCGTGTCAAAACCACGACAGTTGGCGCCCACTGTCGGGCCTACGCACGGTGGAGTTGAGTTCTTAGCGGGATCTCTCCCAGGGTTTGGGAAGTACGCGGTTGGCTTGATGACGAAGAGCCGCCGCGGGAAGTTCTACATCGACGATTCATACTGGGGACCCGACGCCGACTCAATTGAGTACGGGTACCGGGTCCCCTTCGGCAAGATCCATACCTTCATCGGCGTGGTCGGTAAGTCGGCCGCCGGGTTGGAGGACGTCGCCGACGTCGAGTCAGCGCGCCGCGCTCCAAGCCAAGTAAGACCCGGCCCGTCGCAAGCCGGCCGGAAGCATGTCTTCGTGGGGTTCACCCAAGGGGTGGCCTTGTCGGAGAACTCCCTGTCTGGAGACGATACGCTCGTCCAATCTGACGGCGAATCCTCGATGGGAGAAACCGAGTCGATCCATCCCCTGCATGATGGAAGGCTCGGGCACACTGACGACATCTTTCCAGAAGTCCTTAAGCCACCTCATTTTGCAGCAGTGTACATGGTGGGTAGACAAGATCCTACCTGTGATCCGGTTGATCCAGCGGCCGAACAAAACCTCACCCTGGCCAGCTCAGGAGGAGCCGGTGCGGCCGCCGCCGGCTCTCAGAGAACTGGGGTGCAGGCCCTCGCGGACTTGATGAATACACTGACAGCCCTACTGGCCGAGCGGGTTACTGCGGCAAGCGCAGCGGCACGCAACGCGGAGATCACGAAGTGTCGTGAGCAGATGGCCAAGATCCAAGAGGACATCAATGCAGAGAACACACACATGGCTCAGGTGCAGGCCCGGCTTGCCGAGGAGAGATAGCGCCTAGATAAGGAGACGCATTACCTAAGCCGCTGACAAGCCGAGTCGGAACTCGTCCACCGGAGGCGTCATCAAAGCTGGCTTCTGGCTAATATCGAGCCGACTCAGCTGTTTACCACACCGCTGGCTCCGACGAACCTGGGGGCTGGAATTGTCCCCCCGGGAGGGCCACTTTTACAGCAGCCGGTTCAGCAGAGAGAGCCGGCCGAGCATCATACGCCAGATCAGCAACAGCTGTCGCCGTCTCACCGGTTCCAGACCCCAATTGGAAACTATTCCAACCCGGTCGATAACGTGCTGGCAGCAACCCACAACTTGGCGGCTATTCCAATCGAGGGGGATGGTCCGATTCAGGCGGAAGCCAGGAACGCTATTGCGATGCCCAAGACAGCAGTAGTGCAGCAAGACAACTATTCCCATAGCCAGCATCGGCTTCACTCGACCCCTCACCAGAGCCGCACCAGGAGCTAGCGTCGAGAGTCGCCGGCGGTTTCCAGCAGCGCGCACCATAGAAGGGTCACCCAACCGTTGGTGGATCAGCACCAACCTAGAATCCCGAGTGCGCAGGACATTGTGGACACCACTCGGGCTCTACGGGCGTTGGAGGAAAACGCGCGTGCGGTGTATAACCCGCCGGCAGCGCATGACCCGCCCACCGCAACCCAGACAGCTGGCCGACTTGGGAGCTTGTCAAGCCGCATGATTGGAACTCCTTGTTTAGTCCCGGTGCTGCGAGATGCACGCATGCCCCCATATTTCAAAGGTCCTCGCAAGGTTCCTAATTACATAGCAAATCTGGAACCAACCGAGTGGATCGAGAGTTACGAGCTGGCAATGGACTTGCTGGCTGCAAGTGAGGCAGTGTGTGCACGTTATCTACCTCTCATGCTGGAAGGCCCTGCACGCACTTGGTTGAAAAACCTACCGGTGAATTCTATCAACACATGGCATGAACTGAAGGAGCGCTTCATCTAAAATTTCCAGGGAACCTGCAAAAGGCTAACTACAATTGTTGATCATGAGCGTTGTGTTCAGCGGGAGGATGAGTCGGCACATCATTGGGCTCACCGGGTTGCGGAAGTTATACATAGTTCAGATAGCATCTCGGTTGCATAGGCGGTGCTCGTTCTGGAACGAACAGGCAAGTTTCAGCCGCTGGTCCAGAAATTAGGGTGACTCAAGAGAAAGGCCCAAGATATGGGCGATCTCATGGATGTCTTAACCCGGTATGCTGAGTCGGATAATACAAAGGATCCGCCATCTGATGAGGACAAATCTGGTAGTGTCGGGCCCATGGAACCCGGGGTATCCAGGCCCGTCTGCCTTTGGCCCAGGGTGCAACGCCTGGCGTGGGCCCAGCAGGCCATCATCACCAAGCGCCTCACCAGGGCTCCTCATGAGGCCTTGGCCTCCTGAGGCCCCCTCCTCAGGGAGCGGGCGAGCAAGGCTCAGCACCTCCACCAGCGGCCTCGCGAGGTCCTCTCGCGAGGCGACCTCCTGAGGTGGCCTCCCGAGGGCGCACGAGACGAAGGCCGTTCAGCGGAGCCGCGCGGTCTGTGGCCCATCACGTGGGTGACGCGCGCGGCGACGAGCGGCGACAGAGGCCGCGCCAGCAGGCGCGGGTGAAGATGGTTTCCTCTTTTGTGTTAAGGGAGCAGGGCCAGATATCTACTCCCCAAAGCAACCCCAAAGGTTGCCCGATCGGCGAAGGAAGACCAAGACGGCGGGCGCGCAGGGCGGAGGTCATCACCGAGCCCACCGGCGCGTCATGGATCACTCTTTGGCAGGTGAAGACCGCCTTTAGTCAGGATAGCCTGAGCACCTGTCCCCTTTCAAAACCCGCCAAGTGTGGCAGCCCTTCCCGCCTAAGTTTCAAGGGGGAAGAGGACCGATGCGGGTATAAGGGGGGCAGAGCAGCCATTGTAGAGGAGGCTCGGAGGCCGACCCCGGATCCGATCGACTCCGGTTCAATCACCCTCGACCTTGTACTCTCTCTCTCTCACACCAGAGCAATACCAACCAAGCAGGAGTAGGGTCTTACACCGCAAGGTGGCCCGAACCTGGGTAAACCGCTGACTCCACGGTCCGTCCCCCACTAGCGCGCTCTCGCCGTAGCCTCGCCGTCGCTTAGCCGTAGTAGAAGACGAAGTGGTAGAACGAGCTCACCCCGGTGTTCGAACCTTTGGGTCCCCGGAGCCCGATTTCCGACATTTGGCGCGCCAGGTAGGGGTGCGCTACTGTTCTTCCGCTCCGCCCTCTGCTCCACCAACCCCATGGTCGACGCACGTCGCGAGCGCGCCGAGCGCAGGGCTGGCCGTGTGGCTCGGACGGAGCCAGTGGCCCGCGGCAATTGCCGCCGCCCCGAAGCCGAGGCTGCTGCCGCCACCGACCCCGCTGCCCACGAGCAGCAGGACTCCTCCCTGCACCCCTTCATGTAGGTGAACGGCCACACCGCCACTGCCTCCTCCCTCGCCCACCGCGGGCCGCCGAACCCGCAGGCCGCGCTGCTCATGGCGCGCGAGCTGCTCCGTTACCGTCCAGCTGACTCCGGCTACGACGCCTGGCTAGGTCGCATCACTGAGCTCGTCAACCCGGGGACGCTCCGGCGCCTCCCCACTCGCTTCGCCCTCCGCCGTCTCGCGCTGGGGACCTGGCGCACGGCGCTCCCCCGCCGCCTCCTCTGCGCGACGAGCACGGCGGGCCTCAGCGCGGCGCGCGGGCTCGCGAGCCATCCCGCGGCGCGTCCTCGCCGGACCGAGACGAGGCCAGCTGCCAGATCATCCGCTATGTGCCCCCTGATGCGCGTGTGCTCCTCGAGCGGCAGCGCCGGCGCCAGGACCAGGCCGTTCAAGACATTGCGGCGGCTGGGCGTCAAAACCGCGCCGCCCTCGCTGGCGGCGTTCCCTCAAGCGGCGTGGGCTGCCGTGCCTTCACTCGCGAGCTGCGTCGCGTGGTCTGGCCCGCGAAGTTCAAGCCTGAGCTGCCTCCACGCTACGACGGCACCCCCAACCCCGCGGAGTTCCTTTAGCTCTATGCGCTGAGCGTCGAGGCGGCGAACGGCGACGACAAGGTCATGGCAAACTGGTTCCCCATGGCCCTCAAGGACGGCCCGCGCTCCTGGCTCATGAACCTCCCCCAGGCGTCCATCTCCTCATGGGCCGAGCTCTGCAGCCAGTTTGTCGCCAACTTCAAGGGCACACAGGACCGCTCACTCACCATCAACGACTTGTGGCGTGTGCGGCAGCGCGCGGACGAGACCCTCCGCAAGTACATCCAGCACTTCAGCCAGGTGCGCAACAAGATCCCGCACGCATCCGACGCGGCCGTCATCTCTGCATTCTCCACCGGCGTCATGGACGTCAAGATGCGTGAGAAGCTCGCCATCAATGGTGAGCTCGACTCCGTGGTAGAGTTGCTCGATCTCGCCGACAAGTGCGCCAAGGCTGAGGAAGGCCGCCTCTTCATCCACAACGACCCCGACTCGGCGCTCGACGCCGCCAAGGCCAAGAGCAAGGACGTCAAGCGCAAGGGCCCGGCTGTGCTCGTGGCGGAACCCGAGCAGAAGCGCAGCCGTGACCGTGACGAGCCCAGGAAGGACGGTTGGCCGCTCTGCGCCTTCCACAACGTGCGCTCCCACAGCACCGAAGACTGTCAGGAGCTCAAGCTGCTCCGCGACGAGCGCCAAAGCCGCAGAGACGACCGCAATGGCCGTGGTGCCGACCGCGGCAGCAACCGTTCGGACAGCCGCAACGGCAGCGGCAACTTCTGCCAGGGTTGGCACGACTAGCCTCGTGAGGCCGTCTGGCGCGACCAGCCTCGTGAGGCAGACCCTCAGGGAAATGCCGCTCTTCCGCCGCTGCCGCCGCCACCCCGGAGGAACGACGTCAACCGGCTTGATAAGGGCACTGGGGGCTACCAGGAGCCTCGCGCGGTCGCCTGCATCCTTGGCGGGTCCCAAGCCCCCACGTCCATCCGCCATGTCAAGCAGCTCTCTCACGAGGTGTATGCCGCCCTCCCAAGGCCCGAGGCCGCGCGACCCCTCAAGTGGTCGCAGTACGCCATCACCTTCGACTCCAAGGACCACCCCAAATCCACGGCCTCCGCGGGCGCGCTCCCCATGCTGTGCACCCCCACCATCAGCAACGTTGCGGTCACCAAGACCCTCATCGACGGGGGCGCCGGCCTCAACGTGATCTCCATCGAGACCTTCGAGACGCTTCGGGTGCCCTACGACCAGCTGATGCCAACCAGGCCCTTCTCCAGAGTGACCGATGGCTCCACCATCCCTCTGGGGCAAGTGCGCCTCCCCGTCACCTTCGGCACCCGCAAGAACTACCACACCGAGCTCATCGACTTTGACGTCGTGCACATCGGCCTGCCTTACAACGCCATCTTGGGCTACCCAGCTCTCACCAAGCTCATGGCAGCCACCCATCACGCCTACAATGTCCTCAAGATGCCCTGCAGCGGCATCATCACCGTCACCTGTGACGAGAAGGATGCGGCCAGCACCCTCGAGCGTGCCTACAAGGCCGCCGCGGTCGCGCACCCGGCCGACGAGGACGCGGCCGAACCTCCTGAGGCCGCGCCCGCGAAGAAGAAGCAGCTGTTCTCTCAGGACCGCGCCGAGACGAAGAAGGTGTCGGTGGACGGCAGCGGCTCCGGCCCTGCCTTCACCATCGGCACAGGCCTCCCTCCTGCATAGGAAAGCGCGCTCGTCACCTTCCTTCGGGCAAACTCGGATGTTTTCGCCTGGAAAGCATCTGACTTGTCCGGTGTGCCTTGGGAGGTGATCGAGCACCACTTAGTGGTGTGCCCCAATGCACGCCCCGTCAAGCAGAAAGCATGGCGCTAGGTGCCAGAGAAGCAAGATTTCATCGTCAAGGAAGTTCAGAAGCTCCAGGAAGCTGGGGTCGTTCGCGAGGTGCGCCATCCCGAATGGCTCGCCAACCCAGTCGTCGTTCCCAAGAAGGGCGGCAAGGAGCGCATGTGCGTTGACTTCACCAGCCTCAACAAGTTCTGCCCTCAAGATCCATTTCCGCTGCCCCGCATCGACCAGATCGTGGATTCCACCGCCGGGTGCGATTTGCTATGCTTCCTGGATGCCTTCTCAGGCTATCATCAGATCAAGATGTCGGCCGAAGATGTGGAGAATATGGCCTTCATCACCCCCTGCGGCATATATTGTTACATCTGCATGCCCTTCGGTTTAAGGAGCGCGGGCGCCACCTTACAGCGGCTAATGGGCATCACGCTGGGGCCTCAGATGGGGAGGAATGCGGAGGCCTACGTCGACGACATCGTAGTCAAGTCTCGTGAGGCTGGATCCCTCATCGCGGACCTCCAGGAAACATTTGCCAACCTGCGCAAAGTCAATCTCAAGCTCAACCCGGAGAAATGCGTCTTCGGAGTCCCCTCCGGCAAGCTCCTCGGTTTCCTAGTCTCGCACCGTGGCATCGAGGCCAACCCAGAAAAGATCAAGGCCATCGAGAAGATGCGTCCTCCCCGGACCCTCAAGGAAATGCAGCGCTTGGTAGGATGTATGGCCTCCCTGGGGCATTTCATCTCCAAGTTCGGCGAGTGAGCCCTGCCCTTCTTCAAGCTCCTAAAGAGGTCCAGCTTCTTCAAATGGACTCCTGAGGCAGAGGCCACCTTCGAAGCCCCCAAGAGGTACCTCACGAGCCCGCCCATCATGGTCTCGCCGCGTTCTCGCGAGCCCTTGCTCCTGTACTTGGAGGCCACCCCCCAGACGGCCAGCGCGGCCCTGGTGGCGGTGTGAGAGGAGCGCGTCTGTACTAAGGAAAAACCCTCCGCGCCCCTTCGGGCTCATGAGCCCGCTGAGCCTCGTGAGGCCACCGATCCTCGTGAGCTTTCCGAGCCTCGCGAGCCTCCTGAGCCTCGTGAGACCATCGATCCTCGCGATCCTTCCAAGCCTTGTGAGGTGCCTGAAGAGCAAGCTGCCACAGCAACTACACGCCTCATCGAGCACCCCGTGTACTTCGTCAGCACCGTGCTAAGGGACGCGCGTGAGCATTACCCCATGCAGCAGAAGTTCCTCCTCGCGCTCCTCGTCGCCTCCAGGAAGCTACGCCACTACTTCCAGGGTCACCCCATCAAGGTCATTTCATCCTACCCCTTGGAGCGAGTTCTGCGTAGCCCCAACGCCGCCGGCCGCATCGCCGAATGGAACATCGAGCTGCAAACCTTCCAGCTGGAATTCTCCACCACCAGAGTCATCAAAGGCGCGGCCCTGGCCGACTTCATGGCAGAATGGATGGACACATACGAGGAGGAGCCTCGCGAGGCCCAGTCCCTCCTGCCAGGGGATGAGGCGCCTGGCGGCTGGACCATGCACTTCGACGGCGCCTTCTCACGACAGGGCGCGGGGGCTGGGGTCATGCTCACCTCGCCGACAGGGTTTAGGCTCTACTACGCCGTACAGCTCTGCTTCATGCACACCGACAAGGTTTCCAACAACATCGCAGAGTATGAGGGCCTCATCGCAGGCCTCAAGGCCGCGTTCGCCCTGGGCATCAAACGTCTGACCATCAAGGGCGATTCGCAACTCCTCGTCAACTTCTCCAACAAAAGCTACAAGCCCAAGGACGAGCACATGGCCGCCTACCTGGAAGAGGTACGTAAACTTGAGAAGCGTTTTCTTGGCCTGGAGCTGCAGCACGTCCCCCGCAGTGGCAACAAAGAAGCCAACGACATCGCCAAACGAGCATCTCGCCGCGAGCCTCAGAGCCCCGGCGTCTTCGAGGAAAGGCTCCTCAAGCCATCAGTCGCGCCTCCGGCCGCGAGCGCGGCGCTCCTTCACGAAGAACTCCCGCCCGCGCCACCCACGGGCGTGCCAGACTGCGGCCCGGCTTCAGGAGACCGGCTGCTGCTGGTGCTGGAACCTTAAGAAGACAACTGGGCCATGGAGTTCAAGCCTTACTTGCCTCAGGGCACCCTTCCGGAGAAAGACTCAGAAGCAGAGCGCGTGGCCTGGCAGGCCGCCGCTTACTGCCTGCAAGATGGCGAGCTATACCGCAGGCGCCCAAATGGCGTCTCGCTGCGGTGCATCTCTGAAGAGCAAGGGCGCGAGTTGCTAGCTGATATCCATGGAGGGGACTGCGGCCACCACTCCTCGTCACGCACCATCGTCGGCAAGGTTTTCCGCAGTGGCTTCTACTAGCCCACTATGCTGCGTGACGCTATCGCACTGGTCCAAGCCTGCGAGGCCTGCCAATTCCATGCCAAGCAGATCCACCAGCCGGCGCAGGGCCTCCAGACGATTCCCCTCTCATGGCCCTTCGCGGTCTGGGGGCTGGATATCCTGGGGCCCTTCCCTCGCGCGGCTGGCGGTTACCGCTATCTCTACGTCGCCATCGACAAGTTCACCAAGTGGGCAGAAGTCGAGCTGGTGCGCACCATCCCGGCAGGCTCCGCCGTCAGGTTCATCATGGGCCTCGTGAGCCGCTTTGGGGTTCCCAACCGCATCATCACTGACAATGGATCCCAGTTCACAAGCGGCCTCTTCAAGTCCTACTGCGCCAGCCTCGGTACGCAGATCTGCTACGCCTCGGTGGCACACCCGCGAAGCAATGGTCAGGCTGAGCGTGCCAACGCCGAGGTCCTCAAGGGCCTCAAAACAAGGAGCTTCAAGAAGAACTCGAGGCTTGCGGCAAGGGCTGGCTCGACGAGCTACAGTCCGTGCTGTGGTCCATCCGCACGACAGCAAGCAAGCCTACCGGTGAGACACCCTTCTTCCTCGTCTACGGCGCTGAGGCAGTCCTCCCATTAGAGCTTAAGCACGGCTCCCCGTGAGTCCTTGCCTTCGACGAGGCGCGTCAGGAGGGCTCGCGGGAAATCAATCTGCTGCTCCTCGAGGAGGGCCGCTGTCAGGCCGCCCTCCATGCCGCGAGGTACCAGCAGGCCCTGCGTCGCTACCACAGCCGCAGCATCCTCCCTCGTACTCTCGAGGTCGGCGACCTCGTCCTACGCAGAATCCTCTCCAGAGAGGGGCTTCACAAACTCTCACCTATGTGGGAAGGCCCTTTCAGGGTTACTCATGTCTCCAGGCCCAGCTCAGCCCGGCTGGAGACGGAGGACGGAGTTCCTGTGCCTAACGCCTGGAACATCCAACACCTCTTCAAGTTCTAACCGTGACCCTCACGCGTACGAATGAAATGGGGTAGTACACGCCCCGGAGCCTCTCATTGCGTTCGCCTGATGGGCCCACGAGAGCTCCCGCCCACACCCAAGTGGAAGCCCCATGCTCCACGCTGGCGGAACGGTCGACCCGCGATCATACCCACACCCTTGTGGAAGCCCCATGCTCCGCGCTGGCGGAACAATCAACTGAGGGCGCCCCACGGGCTGCACCAACCTCAAGCTGACCCTTGCCGGACACGGCAACACTCTTTTTCTCATTTCAATGTGTAACTGAGGGCGCCCCATGGGTTGCACCAACCTCAAGCTAACCCGTGCCGGACACGGCAGTCGCATCTAGTTCTAGCTATATAATGGGTTGCTATCTTACTTCAGTAAAACTCGGTTTCTTACATGCCATTTTGTTTTGTTCTTGCCTCGCGAGCCTCGCACGCTCACGACGTCCCTCATGAGCCTCACACGAGTGGGGGCTGGACACAGTGTCTGTGCTCGGGTCAGTCCCAGCAGCGCTGAAAAACCCAAGCAACCGGGCTCTGGCTCGCGGGTCTGACCCCGTGCACGCCACCCCACCAAGGTCCTTGGTGTCTTGTCTCCTCAGTAATGATCATGAGCGAATTGACGAGCGTGCGCTGCTCCCCTGTCGTTAAGTGCTCTGCATGCAGTCATCTCAGGAGCAGGTTCCCGGAAAGGCCTCGCGAGGATGCCTCGCGGGGTGGCCCCCTCAAGGCCTCAGGAAGCCAGCAGGCCCCGCCTCTGGAGCTAACCCTCGGCGGCCGTCTCTGCAGGGGATTTCGCGAGCGGAGCCCTCACGAGGCGTACCCTGCAAAAGATGGCCCGCCGAACACTTCCTGGTGTAGAGCTAAGTCTCCCGGCTCGCGAGCCGCTCTCGCCGCCTCTTAAGCCTTCCCTTCCGGCGGCCTCACGAGCGCCAGCGTTCCTCTTGGCGCAAGCCGCTTGCGCGTCGAAGGGGGGTTCTCCGAGCATCGCGCCTCAGGAGCCCTCATTGGCTCCCGGTGCCCCTCGCCTCCTGGCCTTGTCCAGGCATCGCGACCTGACATACCAGCGACGACCGAGGCCCACTCGGGGGTTGGGTCCTGACAATGTAGAGCATCATGGCAAGCAAAAAGAGCAAAACAGGCCTCAAGAGAAAGCCTCACGAGGGCACGAGCGTTCATTATAGCAAATCATAAAGTACTTAAACACCAAGGCATCGTCTTCATGCCCCCATGGGGCCACATTGGTCTAGTGCAGGGTAACGAAGGGAAAAGGACCCTAGGAACTCGCGCCATCGTCGTCGTCGCCGGCGCCGTCGTCGCCGCCAGAGCTCTCACCGCTGCCGCAGGAGTACTTCCCAAGCAACGCATCCACATGGCCTTCTACCGCCTTTGCGAGGCTGTCGCGAAGCTCCTCGGGGACCGGGGCTATCACCTTGTCAAAGTCGAAGTTGGGATCGGCGTGAAGTAGGTGGCTGAAGACGCGAGTCGCCACCAGGGAGAAGAGGCCGCGGCACTCCTCCTCCAAGATGCCATCCACCGCCTTGGCCCCGTCCTCAAGCTGTTCCACGAGCTTGGTGGAGAAGTCGACGTAGTCGGCGTCGCGGGACTCGCGGAGGGCCCCAAGCCTTCCCTGGCAGATGGAGTTCAGGGCGTCGCGGGCGCGGAGCTCGAGGGAGTGAAGCGTCTTGATGCGTTCGCGCTGCTGCTCCTGTTCCTGGTCCACGATGCTGGAGCTGGGCTACGGCGCGGCCCCCAGGCGGGTCTCCGCCTCGGCGAGGGCCGCCTTGAGATCAGTGATCTCCTGTCGGAATCGCTCGCATTCCATCTCGAAGGCGTCCCTCTGCCGCGACACCGTCTTACCGTGCTCCTCGGCAAGCGCCAGGCGCGCCTCCGCTACCTTCGCGTCAGCATCCTCCTGAACCTTCTTCTCCTTGGCCTCCAGCTGGGTGTTGGCCTCGGTAACACGCTTCGTGTGGGCCTCCTGCGCATCGGCCAGCTGGCGTCCCAGCAGTTCCAGGCGCTCCTTCTCCGTGGCCTGCTCGGTCGCCGTCCTCTCGAGGCTCTCCGTGCGACTCTCGAGGCCCGGTTCACGGGCCGCAACCTCCTTCTCGTGGGTGGCGAGAGCACCTTCCCGCGCGAGGAGCGACTGCGCCTGCTCGGCGTGCTGGTCCTAGAACTTCTTCAGGTGGGCCTCCGCCTCTTCGCGGCGCGCGACGGCCGCTTCGGCCTCCTGAAGGGCTCTCGCACGGACCCCCTCCGCTTCGGCGGCGTCCTTCTCGCCCTGTGCGCGAGCGCGTTCGCTCTGGCGCCGGGCCGTTTCGACGGCGACGCTGAGCCGACGCCACCCGTCGGCAAGCTTCAGGCACTCCTCGGCAAGGCGCGTCTCCGCGTCCTGGAAATCCATCCCGAGCCGAGCAAGCGCGGCCTTGGCGTCACGCAAGGCTTCAGGTCGGAGCAGGGTGTGGCCGCTCACAAGGGCCAGAGGCCAGTCCGGGTCGGGCCCTCTAGCACTCTCCGCCGCCGTCGCAAGGGAGGACTCGGTGTCGCTCGCCTGGAGTGGAGGGTTTGCCAGGCCACCCCCCGCGTTTGGCTGCGGCGGCACGCTATGGGGGCTCTCCATGCCTGCGACGGCGTGCCCCACGGCTCCTCCCCCCTCGCTCAGGGAGGCTCCCGGCGGGGTGGGTGGGTGTTCCGACCTCCCCCGTCGCCGCTCCTTTCCTCGTGGCGGGGTCAAGGGGGAGGGCGTCCCCGCCTCCTGAGCCTACCTCCCGAGGCTCCTCCGTCTCGGCTTCACGAGGCGCACCCGCATGCGGCTCCGGAGGAACGACTGTCTCCTCCCCGACCTCCATGCGCCCCGCCTCATCGTCGGGACGGCGGGTGGCCCCTCCGTGCCCCCCGGCACCCGTGGCGGGCGCCGATGCCCCCTGCGGGCCGGGGGTCCCCTTTGCCTTCGTCGTCTTCTTCTTCTTCTTCTTCTGATCCACGGTAGACTTCCTGCGCGAATGGTGGCTCAGCTCCGAGCCCGGACGAAGAGCAAGGACTAGGAACGCCGGGAGGAGGCAGGGGACTTACTCGTCACTAACAAACAACTTCCTCTTCTTCTCCCCCGCGAGGGGCGGGCCGTCGCTGCCACCGTCAGGCATCGCCCCGGCGCCGCCGCTCGGGCCCCCGGGGTGTATCGCAGTAGACCCGGATGCGTCGCCGCCCGCCTTGGGGCCCTGGGGGGCTTCGGCCTCGTGATGGGCCTCGGGCACCGGGGGCTCGGCCGCTTTTCGGCCAGGAGCACCCTCCGCCGTAGGAGGCGCGCTGTCGGCGTCGTCATCCCCAAACTCACAAAGGAGCTGACGGCAAGTGCGCGGTGGCGCCCGGTTGGCGTCCTCCCCCGTGGCCTCCACTAAGTCCTCCTCGCCACCGCTACCCCCTGAGTCTAGCTCCACCACGAGAGGGTCCTCGCGAGGCCCGACGTGGCCTTCCGGCATGAGGCCCCACCCGTCAAAGAGAGGCATCCCCTTGACCAGCTCCGCCTTCTCCTCGTAGCGGAACAAGGGGAGTGCATATTCGGGCGGGCCCTTGGCAGGGTGTTGAGCAGATTCGCCAGGGCCCCGTCCAACTCCTCTTGCATCAGGCTGCTCAGGTGCAGCCTCATGACGTCGCCCACACCAGTGTACTCCCACATGGGGCGCGAGTGTTGCTGGAGTGGCGCTATGCGTCGCCGGAGGTACTCCCTGACGACCGACGCTCCCGATAGCTTCGCGGCCCGGTGCGCAGCCATCCGCTCCAGAACGGGTTCCATCCTCGGGTCGGTGAGCCTCTCACTCCCCCACCGGGAGTTCTTCTCGGCCGGATCCATTCGGATCATCAGGAGCGGGCTGGTCCGGCGCGCGTCCATGAAGACCCAGCGCTGCCGATAGCCCTCCACCTTACCCTCAGGTTGATGATGCTGTTTTCCGTTCCCTTAACGATAAGGAACGATGTGCACCCGGAGCGCTGGTCGCACGCGGTCAGTCGCAGGCAGAAGAAGTGGCGGAAGAGCGCCACTGAAGGCATCACACCCACAAAGGCCTCACAGTAAAAGGCAAACATGGCAAGGAGGAGGATGGAGTTGGGCTGAAGAAGGAGGGCATGAATCTGATAGTGTGAGAGAATGGCGTAGAAAAAGTCCGAGAACGGCGGCACCAACCCGGCATAGACGCTGTGGAGGAAGAAGGGGTAGGTCGTCGCCCCCAGGTCGCGCCACGCGCATGACCCTGGCCAGCTTTGGGTCGCCTGGTTCTCGTTCGTGTCGCCAGCCACCAGCGGGAGCACCCGATCTAGGCCCTCCCCATCGACGATGGAGGAGCGCTGTAGCGCCGCCCCAATGGCAGGCGCGCTTGGGGATGGGGCCACCGCCTTTCCCCTCTTGCCGGTGGGCGACATCGGTGCAGCGGAGATATGAACGAAGGAGGGGGAAGAAGGCAGAACGCGGAGATGGGGTCGCGAGGAGCTGTGCGCGGGAGGTGAGGCGCTGAGGAAGGCAATCATGGTCTCGCGTCGCCCGCGGCGGACTTTATGTCAGCACGGGTGGTTACCTAGACATCGTGGGAGAAGTGGAGGTGTCCCCAGTCACATCGTGCGCCACGCGTCGCGCCTGGCCGCAGGCGGTTAGGGCCCGCACCGTTTTGCCCCCCTGTAGGTGGGAACGTGCGCGCCGCGGGCCCGGGGGCTACTGTCGGGCCCATGGAACCCGGGGTATCCAGGCCCGTCTGCCTTTGGCCCAGGGCGCAACGCCTGGCGTGGGCCCAGCAGGCCATCATCACCAAGCGCCTCACCAGGGCTCCTCATGAGGCCTTGGCCTCCCAAGGCCCCCTCCTCAGGGAGCGGGCGAGCAAGGCTCAGCACCTCCACCAGCGGCCTCGCGAGGTCCTCTCGCGAGGCGACCTCCGAAGGTGGCCTCCCGAGGCCCCCTCCCGAGGGCGCACGAGACGAAGGCCGTTCAGCGGAGCCGCGCGGTCTGGGGCCCATCACGTGGGTGACGCGCGCGGCGACGAGCGGCGACAGAGGCCGCACCAGCACGCGCGGATGAAGATGGTTTCCTCTTTTGTGTTAAGGGAGCAGGGCCAGATATCTACTCCCCAAAGCAACCCCAAAGGTTGCCCGATCGGCGAAGGAAGACCAAGACGGCGGGCGCGCAGGGCGGAGGTCATCACCGAGCCCACCGGCGCGTCATGGATCACGCTTTGGCAGGCGAAGACCGCCTTTAGTCAGGATAGCCTGAGCGCCTGTCCCCTTTCAAACCCCGCCAAGTGTGGCAGCCCTTCCCGCCTAAGTTTCAAGGGGGAAGAGGACCGATGCGGGTATAAGGGGGGCAGAGCAGCCGTTGTAGAGGAGGCTCGGAGGCCGACCCCGGATCCGATCGACTCCGGTTCCATCACCCTCGACCTTGTACTCTCTCTCTCACACCAGAGCAATACCAACCAAGTAGGAGTAGGGTCTTACACCGCAAGGTGGCCCGAACCTGGGTAAACCGCTGATTCCACGGTCTGTCCCCCGCTAGCGCGCTCTCACCGTAGCCTCGCCGTCGCTTAGCCGTGGTAGGAGACGAAGTGGTAGAACGAGCTCACCCCAGTGTTCGAACCTTTGGGTCCCCGGAGCCCGATTTCCGACAGGTAGGAGCAAGAAAAACGGTGGCAAGGGTCCCCAGCAGGGCAACGGCAATGGGCAAAACAACAATGGTGGTAAGCACAAAAGTTATGACGGCAGCTACGATTTGGTGGCAAACACAAATACAGGTAACAAAAGTCAGCGTCAGAACGACGGTTCCAGGAGGCAGTCCTCCGGTAATCGCCCTCTCAGCTTCGAGGAAGCTCTCAAGGGTCCATGTCCAAAACATAGTTACAATGGTAAGCCATCCAGCCACTCCTGGGAAAATTGCTATATCATGCAAGAGTTTTCCAGACGGGTCTCCCAGAATCATCATAACGGGGGTGGAAACGACGGACAACCCGGCAATCAGGGGTCCGACTTGTAGGGAGCCGGCTCACAAGGGCCCTTTTCAGGCCCCGGGTTCCAAGGGAACAACGGGCAAAACGCCGGGTTTCAGGGGGCTGGCAATACTGGAGGTGGCAATCAGCGAAGCAACCAGGGAAATTAGCATCAGGCCGGTCAGTCAGGGTTCCAGAGTAATCCGAAGCAGTTGAATAGTGGGCAGTATCATGTCTTCACCACTAGTACCCATAAATGGGATAGGAAGGTGCAGCGACGAGCGACCAACTTGGTTGAGCCGGCGGCCCTGTACTATCTCAATTGGTCAGAGCAGCCGGTCACGTGGAGCCGGGCGGATCATCCTGTGCTCCTTGATCACCCTGGTCATCTGGCATTGGTTGTGGCACCTCAAGTCGGCGGTTACAAATTAACAAAAGTTCTCATGGATGGCGGCAGCAGCATCAACATACTATATTATGATACTTTCAGGCGGATGAATCTGTCAGATAAGCAGTTAACTCCGTCCTCCACAGTGTTTCATGGCATCGTCCCTGGCAAGTCGGCTTATCCCGTGGGCAGAATATCACTGGAAGTAGCCTTCGGCTCAGAGGATAACTACCGTTCTAAATTTCTGTCCTTTGAGGTGGTTAAGCTTAAAAGCCCATACCATGCCTTATTCGGCCGGCCGGCTTATGCATGGTTCATGGCACGGCCATGCTACATTTACCTGAAAATGAAGATGCCAGGACCAAGAGGAACCATCACAGTTGAAGGAAATCAGAAAATTGCACTCGAATGCGAGGAAGGAGATGCAGCATATGCCGAGACGGCTTGCGCTGCGGAAGAATTGCGGTATTATAAGGACAATGTTGACCCGGCGGATAGGACCTCTCTGAAGAAACTCACAACGGAGTCAGACCCTCTGCTCAAATTTAACTCGGCCAGAGACACTAAGCAAGTTGATTTCACCTCGGGCCATTCTTCTGAGTTCATCCGTGAGAACCGGGACATCTTTGCATGGAAACCTTCTGACATGCCAGGTGTACCGAGAGAACTCGCTGAGCACTCCCTCAATGTGGATCCAAAGTTTAAGCCAGTTCGCCAATATCTCCGTCGCTTTAATGAGGAAAGGCGGAAAGCTATTGGTGAGGAAGTGGCCCAGCTCCTAGCTACCGGGTTCATTATCGAAGTCTTTCATCCTGAGTGGCTAGCCAACCCGGTGCTTGTTCTGAACAAAAATGGAACTTGGCGGATGTGTGTCGACTACATAGACCTAAATAAGGCTTGTCCTAGTGACCCCTTCGCTTTGCCCCGTATTGACCAGATCATCGATGCTACGGCGGGTTGTGAGTGTTTATGCTTCCTGGATGCTTATTTTGGTTATCATCAGATCAAAATGAAGCAGGAGGACCAGGAAAAGACGGCTTTCATCACACCCTTTGGAGCTTTCTGTTATACAACCATGTCGTTTGGTCTAAAGTGTGCACAGGCGACTTACCAGCATTGTGTCCAAAGCTGTTTTCACAAACAGATCGGGTGGAATGTTCATGCATATGTTGATGATATTGTGGTTAAATCTCAAAAGAAAGAAACACTGTTGGAGGATCTCAAGGAAACATTTGACAATCTCCGTGTCTACCAGATGAAGCTTAACCTGGAGAAGTGTGTCTTTGGTGTCCCTGCAGGAAAGCTTCTGCAATTTCTTGTTTCCGAGCGTGGCATTGAAGCTAACCCGGAAAAGATCAAGGCAATCACGACCCTGGCTAAGCCAGCGAATCTTAATGTTGTGCAGAAGCTGGGTGGGTGGGTCGCAGCACTGAGCCGGTTCATAAGCCGGCTTGGAGAGAAGGCAATCCCGTTGTATCAATTGCTTAGGAAGTCAGATAACTTCGTCTGGAGTGATGTTGTAGATCAGGCTTTTGAGGCCCTCAAAAAACAATTGTCTGAGTCGCCTATCCTCGCCGCCCCTTGGGAGAAGGAACCTATGCTGTTATACATTGCTGCCAACAACAAGGCTGTAAGCGTTGCAGTTGTTGTAGAGCGCAAGGAGGAAGGCAAGGAATATCCAGTTCAGCGCCCTGTGTATTATATCAGTGAAGTGTTAACTGAGTCCAAGCAGCGATATCCGCATTGGTAGAAACTGGTCTACGGAGTGTTTATGGCTAGTCGCAAGCTGAAGCATTACTTCCACGAACATCCAATCACTGTAGTCAGCTCAGCACCTCTTGGGGACATAATCCAGAACCGGGAGGCCACAGGCCGGGATGCTAAATGGGCCATCGAACTCGGTCCACATCATCTTAAATATATGCCCCGCACAGCAATCAAATCTCAAGCGTTGGTGGATTTCATTAATGATTGGACAGAGTTACAGGCTCCCGAAGAGAAGCCTGACACAACATATTGGTCCATACATTTCGATGGCTCAAGGCAGCTCGAAGGCTCGGGGGCTGGAGTTGTGATCACTTCCCCACGAGGAGATAAGTTCTGTTATGTTTTAAGACTTATGTTCCCCTGTACTAACAATGCAACAGAATATGAGGCTTTGCTTCATGGACTTCGGATGGCCAAGCAGATGAACCCGAGCCGGGTCAGGTGTTTAGGCTGCTCAGATTTGGTGGCCCAACAGGTTTCTGGTACATGGGATTCCAAGGATCCCCGTATGGTGGCTTATCGGCACGCGGTCACCAACATTGCTGGACACTTCAAGGGTTATCAAGTTGATCATATTGACCATCGGCAGAATGAGGCAGCAGATGCACTCTCTCGCTTGGGTTCTCAGCGCAAGTCGGTGCCACCCAATGTTTTCCTGGACGTTTTGCACAACCCGTCTGTCAAGTTACCAACAGAGGAGGACTTAGCTATCCCTGACCCCGAGGCGGCTCTAGTGGCTGTTGTACATGCTATACCTGATTGGACAGTCCCCTACTTGGCTTATTTAGGCCGGGGAGAACTTCCAACAGAGGAAATCCTTCCTCGACAGATCGTCAGATGATCCAAGTCTATGACTATCGTCAATGGCGAGTTGCACCGGCGGAGCGTCACTGGTGTTTTTCAGCGTTGTGTTTCACGTGAAGAAGGTCGTGCAATTCTCAATGAGATTCATTCTGGTGATTGTGGTCACCATGCCGGCTCAAGATCCCTGGTTGCCAAAGCCTTCTGGCACGGGTTTTAGTGGCTCACAGCTCACGCCGATGCAGAAGATATTGTGCGCAAATGTGATGGGTGCCAGAAATATGCTCGCCAGGCTCATGTGCCGGCCCAGGAGTTGAGGATGATCCCGATAACTTGGCCTTTTGCAGTCTGGGGGCTTGACATGGTTGGACCCTTCAAGCGTTCTAAGAACAAGCATACACACCTATTGGTGGCTGTGGATAAATTTAACAAGTGGGTAGAAGCAGAACCGGTCAGCCGTTGTGACGCTGCTACAGCCGTCAAGTTTCTGAAAAAGTTGATATTTCACTTTGGCTATCCGCACAGTGTCATCACAGACAATGGAACCAATCTTTCCAAGGGAGTCATGAAGCAGTTCTATCAACAGGAGCATATCCGGCTTGATCTAGCGTCGGTTGTGCATCCTCAGTCCAATGGGCAGGCAGAAAGAGCCAATCAGGAATTATTGCATGGTATCAAACCCTGGCTCATGGTGCCTTTGCAACGTACGCCGGGTTGCTAGGAAGAAGAATTACATGCGGTGCTTTGGAGCATACGAACTACTCCCAACAGGTCAACAGGCTATACGCCATTTTTCCTGGTCTATGGCGCAGAAGCTGTACTTCCAAGGGATATTCGTCATGACTCCCCTCAAGTGGCGGCTTATGTAGAGTCTGATAATGAACAAGCTCAACAAGATGCTCTTGATGCTCTAGAGGAGGAATGCGAACTTGCCGCGTCCAGATCAGCAATTTATCAACAAGACCTACGTCGCTATCACAGGCGTAGAGTTCGAAGCCGTACCTTTCAGGAAGGTGACTTAGTGCTCCATCTAATACAAGACCAGACAGGCATGCACAAGCTTTCACCACCTTGGGAAGGGCCCTTTGTGGTTAGCAAGAATCTCAACAATGGGTCATATTACCTGGTTGATATACGTGAGGCAAATAAGTCACGAACCTCTAAAGAGGAGACAAGCCGGCCCTGGAACATTGCCCATCTCTGGCCATACTACACCTAAGTCATTGACTGGGTTGCATCTTTGTACATACCTTTTATCATGTGTATACCTATTTTCGATCAAATAAAATAAAGATTGGCAGCTCTATATAAGAGAGTTTTGTCGTTTGGCCCCAAAGTTGTGAGTTGAGTCTTTATTTGTTGATCTTGGTTATTTGGGGGCTTCCAACTCAATTGAGTTTAGCTTACAAAACCCTTTAACCCGGCGAAATTCCACAAGTTGGTTAAACTTGCCTGTTAGCAAGATGCTACTCCAAAAAGGTGACCCGGCGTACGCCTGATGAGTCAATCACAAAGGTGACCCTGAATTCATCAGAGGTAAAACGCTCGATTGGTCGCGTGAGAGCCGGCTTTCAGAAAGCGAGGATAAACCAACAGGCCAAAGTGTCAGCTTCATGAAAGCAATTCAGACTTGAGCTTTATAAAGCCGGTCTTTCAAGTTGTGTTTAAAAAAAACCCGGCTTGTTACAGTCATGTTCTCTTTTCTGCATTCATTTCATCTCTGCATGCATACATACATTCATACATGGCATCTACCTTAGTTAAATTTGATATTCTTGATTCATTACAAGCAGTAATAAGGTTACTAGTTATCTATATGATTTCATCAATCATAACTATTATTATATGCAATTGTTATTGATTCAGCAGAATCACTCTTATTGCAAAAACCGATTCTCGAGGCCGAAAAGAGGATTCACAATGACAAGGCATCCACAAAATTTTTGTATAGGCAACAGCAGCACAGTACACGATGGCACTGGCATCAACAACAAGTTTTTGACGCTAAGCTATTACAAGTCGCCCATTGGGCTACAGACATAAATGTTATTCTTCTAGATTCCACTATAATCAAAGAAGAGCCGGTATGTGCCAGATTAAGGACACGGGATGATCAAGGAGTGCTTTGACCCGGCTCTTCGTGATTGTCGTCATCCTCCGCCCCTTCCTGGCTTGTGGACTCGCCGGTCGACCACTGAATGGAGCACAATGCTTCAAACATTGCATCGGCGGAAATCATGGAAGAAGGATCAACTTCAGGGGCAAAAGATTGCTTACGCGCGTGAGTAAGAGCCACCGGTTGAAACTTTGGCGGCTCGATCTGCTCATTATCTTCTGTATAACCGGCTTGGTACTTGGACAAGTTCGCTTCTTTGGCAATGGCAGTGGCAGCAACTCGGGTTTCCTTTAGGCAGCGTCTGAAATCCTTCTCAGAAAATGGGGTGTCTTCTACATTGAACTCCGGATACCCGCCCACAATCTGAGCTGGATCCAGTTCTGGCACATAGGCTTTGGCACGCGCCAAAACTGTCAAAGCCCCAGCGCGACAAGCCGCCTTCTTCCATTCTTCAAACCACTTGGGCACAACTGATAGTTCCTTCAACATGTCAGCAATCAACTGTGGCGACGTCTTAGTATTTTTTGCGGCCATTACTCATCGGGAGCCGCCTATGTACAGCTGCTCCACAAAGGTATAAACCGCCTTCAATTTCACCAATGGTTGCTGAACAAGGGTCTGGTTCTTGCGGCCTTCAAGGATAAGTACGCGCGATCAGTAAAGCTGGCTTAGCATATTAAGTTGGCATAATTGACTCATGGTAGTCTTTTTACTTACCGAAGATAGCCTTGCACATGGCTGTCATATGGCCCTTTAGAGTGGCTAGCTCTCAAGTTACCGGCTCCAGTTTGGCCTCGGCTTCTTCAGCACGCTCAGCATGGGCGGCTCTTTCTGCTTCGGTTTCCTGCCAAGTGCTCCTCACAAGGAGCAGAGACTTGTTGGCTACTGTAGATGCTTCTTCAGCTTCTTTACGCGGTCTTTTCTCCTTCCTTGCTTCCTTTCGGAAGAAGGAAGCCTGAGCCTCCACTTGATTCAACATGTCCTGCATGGCAGCTTCAGTTATATATCATATATGCATGTCCCGAGCCGCCCTTCCGGCCGACCCGGCACATGGGGGTTACATGTTTCAGCGCTTCTCCACAACAACAAAAAAGCAAGTTCCATGCAGATGCAGGCATTCTGCATGGCACTTCGGGGCTAATGCATAATTCGCTCTATCTTACTACATATGGAGACCCGCCCGTCATAATATGACGAACCGGCCTTTGGGTGCCTCCATTTGGAGATTATGCATGCAAGAAGTTTTTGAAGTCCCGGGTCATCATCTGATAATGACCCGGCCCTTGGGGGCTATATATATATATATATGTATATATATATGTATATATATATGTGTGTATATATATATATGCATATCAACAGAGGGCAAAAATTACCTCATATTTTCGCTTCAGCGAAGTTATCATCACAATCTCTGTGTCACGGCTTTCAGACAGCCGGGTCAGCACAGATTGGTGCAATGAGTTGGCATCTTGGTCTTCGAAGGAAGAAAAGTCAAGAGCCGCCTTCCCCTTTGTAACACCACCAGGGGTTAACTACAGTGGCCACATGCTAATCATGCCATGTCATCATATTTTTATTAAGCCAAAATGGCACTTGACTCAAATCAAAGTTAAATTCAAATTCAAAATATAAGTCATATTATTATTTCTTCAAACATGAAAATTAAAGTGTTCATATTTTTGCAAATAATCAGTAGGTAATTGTCATAAAGGAACCAACATTAATTGAAGTAATTAAATGACCTTAATTAATTAAAACAGAGACCAAAACAACTTTATTTAATCCAATTTCATTTATGCAAAATTCAAATGAAATCATTATGCCTCCAAACTTTTTGTGGCAGAACCAGATATTGCCTAGTATTTATTCTGGCCAATAGCACATTTTGCAAAACTCATTTAGTGCAAGAATTAATGGCAAAACAGTAGCGAAGGCAATTACAGAAAAGAATAAAAGGGGAAGTGACGAATAGCACTATGCACTTATGGCCCATATGAGCAACGCATGGCCCAGCCCGCCAAGCCATCACCTCCTACCTCCTGCTCACCTCCCCTCGCTGTCAGCACGTGCACACGCGCACGCGCTCAGCCCCCTCTCCCCTGCTCGACAAGGAGGCGATGCCGAGCCTCTGGGAGGATAAGAGCAAGGCCAGGGCACCCCCAAGCAAGCCCCTAGCGCCGTCTCCCCCTCTCTCCCTTGCTCTTCCACCTCGGCCGATCCCGCCATGGCCGCACCTCCGTAGCTCACGTGGCCACCGAGCCCCTGACGCCTCACCACCGTGTCCGTCTACCCCGCCGCTGACCACCTCGCCCTCTGGTGCATCCCGTTGGAGTCGAGGAGCCCTGCATCACCAGATCGCCGTCGTCATCTACCTCGGGTCACCGTCGCTCCGCGCCGTCGATCCGCTCCTCCCCGGCAACCCCGGCTTCCCCGAGCGCTCCCCGTCAACGCTGTGAGCACCACCATCAGCTCCTCTCCCTCTCTATGCGCCCGGTTGCCCTCTAGCTAGCTGTTGCTGCTACCGTGATCCGGCCGCCGCCATTGCCGTCGCACGCGAGCCGTGCGTGCCTTCGAGCTCCCGCGCGTGCCACTGGCGCACTCCAGGAACCGCGCTGCGTCGAACCCGAACCCCAGCTAACCCCTAGCTCGCCCCTGCCTCGATTTCAAACGGAGCCCAAGCGCCGCCGCCGCTCCGCTCGCCGCCGTAGTCCCTGTGGACCATCTCCGGCTGCACCGAAGCCACCATTCGACCCGCCGCGATGCGCACGGCCGAACGCCACCACCCACGCGAGCTCCCGTGGCCGGAGTCGGCCGGACGGTCATCGCCGCCGCCTCTGTTTAGCGCCGACGATTAGCCGACGTTAACTGCTGACATGGATGTCATTAACCCCTAACCAAAACCCTAAACAGGCACTGACATCAGGCCCCACCGGCCCTAATAACCCCCTGTCAAAAATAACCCCTTATAACTAAATTAGAGACTAACATGTGGGCCCCATTTACAGTTCAAATGGATAAAATATTAATTAACACTAACAGTGGCTGACATGTGGGTCCACTGGGCCCTGTTGACCCAGTCAACTGGCTGACTGGACAAGCCCAGTCACTGACAGTGGGACCCACCGGTCCTGTTGACAAGTCAAAGCAGACCAGTCAACTGCTGACTGGGCAGTTGACTGGGCCCCACTGTCAGCCACACATATGCATCTTTGGGTACACTTCTGTGTACCCATAGCAATTTAGTATTTAATATTTTCGAAATATAATTAATTCCAGAAATTCCAGAAAATGATTAAAACTTTGAAAAATCATATAAAATAAACCGTAACTCGGATGAAAATAATTTATATATGAAAAATGATCAGAAAAATATGATGAATCCGAATATGCCACCCACATACCTGCCACACCCCTCTAACATGATGAACATGGAACTTTCCCCTCCGGATCGTCTGATCGATAATCACCCGGAGCTGGGAGAACACTCCCGGATATTTTCCCGCTCCGACCAAAATACCTAGCACTGCATTAGAACTCCCCTAGCACTGCATATTGCCGTGTCATGCATTTGTGTTGCATTGTTTGTCGTGTATTTATTGTTTCTTCCCCCTCCTTCTCTCCCGATAGACCCCGAGACTGCCGAAGACACTGCTGAGTACGACTACGTCATCGACGACCAGACCCCTTCAGCCGAGCTTCCAGGAAAGCAAAACCCCCTTGATCATCCAGATATCGCCTACTCTTTCTCTCTATTGCTTGCATTAGAATTGCTCATGTTGTTGTTCCGATAGCTCCTATTCTGATGCATAGCCCGATTTCGTCGCCTGCTATTGATACCTTACCTGCTATCCTATGATGCTTAGTTAGGTATGCTATGTTTCATCAGCTGGCCATTCCCCCTTGTCCGGTTGCCAGGCTTGTTATCGGGCCGTGATCACTCTGGGTGATGATCACGGAACTGTTTACATTACTGCAATACTTTAAATTGTTAAAGTCGGGCCGGCTCCAAGAGAGCCCGCAAGATAATGGAACAAGACGGGTTGAACCCAAGGGTACCCGCGAGTGATATTGTGGCGGAATGACAGGGCAGGCGGAGACCACCTAGGAGGGAGGTGGGCCTGGTCCCTGGTCGGGTCCGCGTGTTACCAAGTCAGAGCGATAGGAACCCTGTTCGTCTCTGCGAGCTACTAAAACACGTCTAACGGATTTGGGTATTTGATCTTAGTTGGCTACGTGCCTATACGCGCTACCACCACGTGGGATAATGGTTTAATGGGGCCCTCTACGCCGTACGTTCCTTCCTAAAGCGATCTCGATGTCACAGTTCAGAGATGCGGGCTGATTGTTGGGGTGAGCTGGTTATGTCTGTGGTGTTTCCACAGTCGCGCTTCGGCCCCGGCCAGTCTCGCAATGTGCAGGAGTGCAGGGGGCGATGGGCCCAAGACCCCTTCGCACTTAGGATTTAGACCGGCGTGTTGACCTCTCTGGAGAGTCTAGGTTGGTCTACGGCGTGTCGATTACCCGAGGCCGGGCATTACCCATCAAGTGTGTCCGGCCAGATGTAATCGAGCGTGTTGGGTAACAGTAGTGCACACCTGCAGGGAAGTTATCTATTCGAATAGCCGTGTCCATGGTAATAGGACACTCAGTGTTGTATCCCGATCTACTACAACTTGAACTGGATACATGTTAATTAATTGTAAGCTCCGGGATCGCTTTCTCGCAGGGAGTCGAGGAAGGATCTCTGGGCTTTGCTATTACATGCTTGTTAATTATGTTATGCTACTAATCTGCACTCTTCTAATGCTGCAAGATGCTAGTCTTCGATAGGCTAGGCCTTCCCCTCTATTCTGACATTTCTGCAGTATAGTCCACAGATACAGTCCCTTCCTTTGATACCAATGCATAACTAGCATAGTTCTGATGTAAGTCTTGCGAGTACTTTGGATGAGTACTCATGGTTGCTTTGCTCCCTCTTTTTCCCCATACCCGTTTTACTGCGACCAGATGACGGAGCCTCGGAGCCAGTTGCTCCCGCCGACGACTACTACTACCCTTTCGGTGGAGCCTACTACTACATGGAGACCGATGACCAGGAGTAGATAGGAGGCACCCAGGCAGGAGGCCTGCGCCTTTTCGATCTAGTTATCGTTGTTTTGCTCAGCCTTCTTAAGGCAAACTTGTTTACTTTATGTCTGTACTCAGATATTACTGTTGCTTCCGCTAACGCTTGTTCGCGAGCTTATGTATTCGAGCCCTCGAGGCCCCTGGCTTGTAATATAAAGCTTGTATGACTTTTATTTGTGTTTAGAGTTATGTTGTGATATCTTCCCGTGAGTCTCTGATCTCGATCATGCACGTTTGCGTGTATGATTAGTGCACGGTCGAGCAGGGGCGCCACAAGCTGGTATCAGAGCCGACTGCCTGTAGGAAGCCTCTTTCCAACTCCTTGGTCGAAGTTGAGTCTAGTCTTTGAAAAACTATATTTTACTAACAGTGTTGTGTGGCTTACGGGCCCACGTTGCACATGGATGGGATTAGGATCTTTTATTCCTCTTCGATACTCTGGGATTCTGATCTCTCTTCTTTTCGGGTTAAAGATTTTACTAACTCTAACTTTAGGTTCTCGTAACTATTCCCTCTTGGAGAGCCCCTCGTTCCAGATGATCGCTTGATTCACCAGAAGGTTCTGAAGATACTCTTCGAAGTTTTCCCTGAGACCCTTGTGCCCACCGTCTTTGCAATTCCCTACCACCGATAAATCCATATGGATCACTACACATCCTTGTCATTCATACAATTATTCCCCGTTGCTCTTGTTATTACAAGATGCCCCGAAATACTCTCCGTTGTTCCGAGGATCCTTGTGCCTACTGCCTTGCAGCTCCCTTTCGCATGAATACAACTACGAATAATTCCTCACACTTACCGGGGATTCGTTCATCCCTAGTTGTTCATGTGTTTCACAAAATTCTTCGAAATACTATTCGATCTTTCGAGAATCCTCGGCAACCTATTGCTTTGGAAAGTCTTGCCTGTCTGCATTATGGTAAATTCCATATTTCTAGTAATCTTCATTGACATCCTTTGCCATTATCATTCTGAGTCCCTCGATTCAATATGGTCGCGAATACTCGCTATTATCAGTTGATTCCAAGAATTCGTCCTTCTGGCTCAGACGTCATTCTGGACATGAGCTGGATCTCGACAAATCAAACGTTCATTGATTGTCCATATAAGTCTATTCAACTTATCCATCCTTGGTCAGAGCATCTGCTTCTGATCTCCCGAATTGGAAATCATAGTTCCTTTGTAGTTTATACCTCAATTTATTCAGATGTTACTATGATCCGATGCCTTTGCATTCTTTCCTCTTCTGGTTGAGTACCGATACTCACATCAGATCCTTTGTGGTCTGCCAGACCCTTTGGTGGATTATTATCTGACCGTTTCTTCACATTCAAAAATCTCGCGAGTTCTCCTCTGATACAAGCTGCCTTTGCGAATTGTATACTCAGCTTTTGTCGTCGCTACTCTGCTCCGAGATGGTATCCGTTGCTTCTATAAGTGTGTTGTCTAGATTCGTAAAATGTCCCGATGGGTTGAATATATGCTTTTGTTATCTGTGTGAGCCCAATAATCATCACGGGTCATACTCTTCTGGTGTTACGGCAGATAAAATTTCAACACTACAACTTCATCGAAAGCGAGAAGTAAATGAAAGGTTATGCGTTGAAGAAGTGGGAGTCGACCTTGAATTCTGTGTTCATGCCCATGGAAACGATGTAGACCGTCACGGAAGCTTCTTGCAACATATTTATTCATTTGTATAACTCTTCCGGTATCATTAAATTTGATCCACTACTGTTATGGTTCCGACCATGCTGTCCTTATTCGATATATCTGAAAGGAATCCATTCCCGTGCCTCGTCTATTTTTCGACAAGGTTAAACTATCTGCTGCCCGCAGCTCAACGATCTAGTTCAGCTTCTATTCTGTTCTACCTTCGAGTATTACCCTCTGGTATCTCGAGGATATCGTACCATTGCACTACATCTTATGAAGCTTTGATAAGGTGATACATTTCCCCATCATAGTAATTCCACGGGTTCTGGTTTGTTGTCAGCCGAGAACACCGATAAGTGAATCAAATCCACCCTATAACACATTGACCTTCTGCTTCCCCATTTCTTCTTCTTGATCATGTTATTGATCAATTACATCTTCCTGAAACCTTTCGATAAATTGTGTTGTGATCATTGTCAACATCTTTGACTTATCCCAAGTTATGAATTTAATTCGTAATACTTCCTTTTACCTAAATGGTGATCCACTTGCTATCCTGTCATGGATATCAAGTTCTGCTTTCCTTGGGAGAGATATACTCCTGATACTTGTGTATTATCACATTTTCCTTTCCATTGGTTTGTTTTACCTTTCTTGTGATCTATATGATCTAAGCAGTAATAATCCCCTGCTTATGTAAACACCCCGGTGTACAACTCTGTCAGTAAGACCCTGTTACTATTGTTAATGACATTCCGGTAACATCGGTGGATGAGAACTTTGCCTATTGGTCTGCCTCGAATTAACGAGCAGGAAAATGGTTCTCTTCGTTCCCCGCCCTTGGTACCGACGTTGTTGCCGACATAGCTGACAAGCTATCCTCTGACATACCTGGCTATCGTGACCGTGCAAGATGTCACCACCCTTCCTACTTTTAATCGGCACTCACCACAGTTCCACGGGATCGAAACCTGACTCTCATGTACACCCCCTGTTTCCAAAGTTATTCCTCGTGCTTGTCTTCATATGTATTTCACAAGCCACTTTCCTTACGATGTTCTATTCTGGTATTAGACGCAATATCTATTATCGTTGCTCTGAAACCCCTTTTCACCTTCTCATTAGGCATTAAATGAATTCCTGCCCGCTTGACACTTCTCATGCCTTCTATTATTTTCTCTCGATGTATTTCCTGAGTTCCAACTCAAGAGGTACTTGTGCGTTCATTCATGGGATAACCCCAGATGATTATCCCTTATAGCATTCCGTCATTACCGAGTTACCCCTTATCCTTTTCGTAAGTACGATGAAGATCCTGAAGGAAGAACAGCAACTTCGTCACGATGCACTGATGCAGACAAAATGAAGACATCAACGAGAAGGATTAACTTCTTTGAGAAGAGCAACAAAAACAAGAAGACTTGTTAGAATTTCGTAACCAAACCTTTGTTTTCCCCTTACTCTACCTCTTAAATCTCGAGACGAGATTTCTTCGAGTGGAGGAGATTTGTAACACCCCCAGGGGTTAACTACAGTGGCCACATGCTAATCATGCCATGTCATCATATTTTTATTAAGCCAAAATTCCACTTGACTCAAATCAAAGTTAAATTCAAATTCAAAATATAAGTCAAATTATTATTTCTTCAAACATGAAAATTAAAGTGTTCATATTTTTGCAAATAATCAGTAGGTAATTGTCATAAAGGAACCAACATTAATTGAAGTAATAAAATGACCTTAATTAATTAAAATAGAGACCAAAATAGCTTTATTTAATCCAATTTCATTTATGCAAAATTCAAATGAAATCATTATGCCTCCAAACTTTTTGTGGCAGAACCAGATATTGCCTAGTATTTATTCTGGCCAATAGCACATTTTGCAAAACTCATTTAGTGCAAGAATTAATGGCAAAACAGTAGCTAAGGCAATTACAGAAAAGAATAAAAGGGGAAGTGGCGAATAGCACTGTGCACTTATGGCCCATATGAGCAGCGCATGGCCCAGTCCTCCAAGCCATCACCTCCTACCTCCTGCACACCTCCCCTCGCTGTCAGCACACGCACGCGCGCACGCGCTCGGCCCCTCTCCTCTGCTCGACAACGAGGCGCTGCTGAGCCTCTGGGCGGATAAGAGCAAGGACAGGGCACCCCCAAGCGAGCCCCTAGCGCCGTCTCCCCCTCTCTCCCTTGCTCTTCCACCTCGGCCGAACCCGCCATTGCCGCACCTCTGTAGCTCACGCGGCCACCGAGCCCCTGACGCCTCACCACCATGTCCGTCCACCCCGCCGCTGACCGCCTCGCCCTCTGGTGCATCCCGTTGGAGTCGAGGAGCCTTGCATCGCCAAATCGCTGTCGTCATCTACCTCGGGTCACCGTCGCTCCGCGCCGTCGATCCGCTCCTCCCCGGCAACCCCGGCTTCCCCGAGCGCTCCCCATCAACGTTGTGAGCACCACCATCATCTCCTCTCCCTCTCTGTGCTCCCGGTTGCCCTCTAGCTAGCTGCTGCTGCTACCGTGATCCGGCCGCCGCCATTGCCATCGCACGCGAGCCGTGCATGCCTCCGAGCTCCTGCGCGTGCCACTGGCGCACTCCAGGAACCGTGCTGCGTTGAACCCGAACCCCAGCTAACCCCCTAGCTCACCCCCGCCTCGATTTCAAACAGAGCCCGAGCGCCGCCGCCGCTCCGCTCGCCGTCGTCGCCCCTGTGGACCATCTCCGGCTGCACCGAAGTGATGGAAATATGCCCTAGAGGCAATAATAAAGTTGTTATTATTTTATATTTCCTTGTTCATGATAAAGGTTTATTATTCATGCTAGAATTGTATTGACCGGAAACTTAAATACATGTGTGAATACATAAACAAATACCGTGTCCCTAGTGAGCCTCTACTAGACTAGCTCGTTGATCAAAGATGGTTAAGGTTTCCTAACCATAGACATGAGTTGTCATTTGATAACGGGATCACATCATTAGGAGAATGATGTGATGGACAAGACCCATCTGTTAGCTTAGCATATGATCGTTCTGTTTATTGCTACTGCTTTCTTGAATGTCAAATACATGTTCCTCCGACCATGAGATCATGCAACTCCCGGATACCGGAGGAATACCTTGTGTGCTATCAAACGTCACAACGTAATTGGGTGATCATAAAGATGCTCTACAGGTATCTCCGAAGGTGTCTGTTGAGTTGGCATGGATCGAGACTGCGATTTGTCACTCCGTGTTTCGGAGAGTTATCTCTGGGCCCTCTCGGTAATGCACATCATAAGAAGCTTGCAAGCAAAGTGACTAAGGAGTTAGTTATGGGATGATGTATTACGGAACGAGTAAAGAGACTTCCGGTAACAAGACTGAACTAGGTATGGAGATACCGACGATCGAATCTCAGGCAAGTAACATACCGACGGACAAAGGGAATTACGTATGTTGTCATTGCGGTTCGACCGATAAGATCTTCGTGAAATATGTAGGAACCAATATGAGCATCCAGGTTCCGCTATTGATTATTGACCGGAGAGGCGTCTCAGTCATGTCTACATCATTCCCGAACCCGTAGGGTCCGCACGCTTAACGTTCGTTGACGATATAGTGTTATATGAGTTATGTGAATTGTTAACCGAATGTTGTTCGGAGTCCCGGGTGAGATCCCGGACGTCACGAGGAGTCTCGGAATGGTCGAGAGGTAAAGATTTATATATGGGAAGTCATATTTTGGGTTCCGAAAAAAGGTGCAGTTTTTTCGGTATTGTACCGGGAAGCTTCCAGAAGGTTCCGGAGGATTCCGGAGGGGTCCGGAAGTCCACAAGTGGGTCCACCACATCCCAAGGGCTGGCACGGGCTAAGGGGAGGTGCCCTGGCCTTATTGGGCCAGGTGTCGTGGTATTTTCACGGCAGATGTCCTCATAGGACTTAATCTCGAAGCCATCGCGTAAGTAGCAGATCGAAGGGGTCAAACGAGGAACACGGAAGGCAAGATTTACCCAGGTTCGGCCCCTCTCGAGGAGGTAAAAGCCTACTCCTGCTAGATGTATTTGAAGATCTTGATTACAAGGGTTTTGAGACTTGTCTAGCCCTAGCCCTCGAAAGATCTCTCCCCTTCTACCCCCGGGGGCTCCCCTATATATACAGGTGGGGCCCCGGGGCTCACATAAGAGTCCGGGCCGGGATAACAATCCGAGCCCAACTCCCCTTACTTGTTTCCTAAGTTATACCTTAAGGCGGTTTGCACTTACCGCCTCTCTCGGCGGGTCTTGGGCCGGCCCCTCAATGGGCGGCTCTCCTTCTGGGCCTCCATAGAAGACACTACGGCCCACCTGGCCCTTCATGGTTTTACTCCTCGAGACCCGGCCCTAAACGGGCGGGTTTCACCCAAAGATATTTCCCTGACATTAGCCCTCAGGTTGGCTTGAACTGGTTCCAGACAACCTCGTCCTTTTCAAACTTAACCTTGATATTTTGGCGAGTCTTCAGCAGAACCCGCCTCTTCTGAATATTTCAACTGCCTTTCCTTCAGTCCTGCTCTTCTTGTGACGTCACCGAATCTCCAGAACGAATCTTTCCATGACATCACCAATATCTCAAATGAATTCATTAGGCGCGAAAATCGGGGCGTCGGATTACTGTAGATCCTTAAATCTCGCCCCGACCCTTTGGTGTCTCGCCCCCTTATAAATACCCTTTTCAGGTCCTTTTCCTCATTTTCTCCATCTTCTTCCTCCTGCCGTCCGAGCTTACGCCTCCTCGCGACACACCTTCGAGCTCGCCGGCCATCGGAAGGAGAAACAGTCCCGACGCACCGCCGTCACCTGTCTGCAACCGCGCCGCGCGGCTATCTGATCCAGGTATTCCCAGTTCTTCTCACCCTTCTTAGGGTTCCGCCATTGTCGGGCTCGAGCTCCGCCTCGGCCTCTCCGCGGCTACTGTCGCCGGCCGCACCTTGGTACTCTTGCATCATGGAAATGGTGCCGTTGCTATCCCTCCAATGATCAGGAATTAAATCTTGTATCAAGATAGATCTGAGAAACCCCATCTGTAAATACCTGCCGCGGCTTAACAAACAGTAGCAAGAACTGCTTTTTTCCTTATTTTATAGAACTGTTTGATCCAAAAAATTTACCGCGCTGGCAGAAATCTGTTGTTACACACTTAGCAAAATTTTCACTTGTGCTGAACATCCTTCACTCGTGGCGGCTTAAGGAAAGTCGCCATCCTTGCTTTAATAATTTTTTCTTTTCCGACTTATGAAAGCCGCTGACTTAATCCTTCTCCCCATTTACTAGGATGACAAAGAAAGCAATAGAATGCAACTGGGTCCGCTCCGCGGTTACCACCAAACATGTCACAAGACTCATAGACAACGGTCTCCTATCCAAAACAGAAAACTGCCGGGTCTCCAAGAAGGACTGTCCTCCCAAGCCGAAGGAGGGGGAAGTCATTATTTTTACCGATCACATTGAGAGAGGGTTTGATCCACCCGGCTCTAAATTTTTCCGAGACCTTTTATACTTCTATGGTCTGCATCCTCAAGACCTTGGCTCCAACTCTATTGTTAATATAAGCTCTTTCGTAGTAGTTTGTGAAACTTATCTCCGGATAGAGCCAACGATCTTGTTATTCCGAAATTTATTCTATGTGAACAAGCAAACTGAAGTCGCCGGAGGCCGCCATCAAGAGCTTGGCGGCATATCCTTTCAGAGACGGCGGTTTACTTATTTTCCTAGTGCTGAGCTCTTGAGCCACCCAAAGGGCATGCCGGAGACTTGGTTTTACGTGAAGACCAAGGTGCCTGAAGGGCAACACCCATTGCCGGGTTTTAGACCTGATCGCCTGGGTCATAAAAAAGAATATCCTCCCAGGCCCACAGAAATAGAACGGATCCAGCTTCAGCCTCTGATGGACAAGATAGCCACTTTGATGGCCAATGGTCTTACAGGAGCTGACTTGATCCTTTGCTGGCTTTCCTGGAGGATCCAGCCATTGAGCCTTCGAGACCGGCTGATGTATGAATACTCCGGTTTAGAAGATCCTCAGAGGTATAATAATACGCCTGCTCCTGTGTCAGACGTGGTGAAACAGATGAGGATAATCGTCAACTTACTCGGCGACTATACTGGCGAGTTTTCTCTGAAGCCCTTCACTGAAGCCAATCCACCACCGGCTGTAAGCAAATCTCCTTTAGGCTTCTGTTTTATTGTTTACATTCTTGAGGCTTACCCCTTGCGACTTTCAGGATGATGATCCCTTTTGGGAAGCTCGGCCACAGGTGAAAGAAAAAGAACCCAAAGGCCAGAAGCCGGGCAAACAGGCCGGCTCTCGAAGAGGAAAGAAAAAGAAGGAGACCATCAACCCTTTGGACGCGGATCCTGCTGTCTTAGAATCCTCCAAAGATGAAACATCGGCAAGTTCATAATTTACACCCACCTTTTTCCTTTTCATTAGCGGCTTATGCTTAATAATTTTACCTTGACACCTTCCAGGGTGAAGAAGAAGAAGACGAAGAGGGAGAAACTGAGGTAACTTCCACTCCGTTCAACAATCATTTTTCTAGGAAACCCAGAATTACTGTGAGGAAATATCCTTTCTCACATCCTTTTGCTCGCCTGGATCCCAACTATTCGTTAAAAACAATTCAGCATGCCGCCTTTCTCCAATCTGATTGTGGCGGCTCTAACACTGGCGCCAGCGGTTCTGTCGTTAATAAAAGCGACTCTCATAAGCGCCCGCGTGAGGTGCTTCTCCATCCAACACCTCTGCTCCCTAAAGCTGGTTTGTTTAAACATCCGCTTAATCCCTCTGATTCGGACTATCAGGTTTCATCTTCCTCTGATGACGCCTCAGAGTCGCCAGAGGGTTTCGTTATCAAACCAGGGTAAGATTATGATCGCTCTTATTATCACACCCTTGTGTGATCTCAAAGCTATCAGTTTATTTGAAATCTCAATAAATATGCAGAGTTACCTCCAAGAGACTGAAGCCCTCAACTTCCTCTTCACCTCCGGCGGGCTCCGGAGACCCAGCCAAGGACTCTGACGAAATAGCCAATGACCCTCCAGAAACTCAGGTATCTTTAGAGCCAGAGATGGAAGCACCGGCTGATAACATCGACCAACAGCCGGATGCAACGATATCTTCACCGATTCAGGAAGTGCGACTTTCAGAAGCCGCTGTTATTCCGCCCTCGCACAATATTGAGGAGGGTACTGTTGCTGCTGCTATTGCCACCGCCGCAGACTCGTCGGCGGCTTTGGGCAAATCTTCCCTTGAAGCCATGTCTTCTCAAGGGAAAGACAAGTTAAACCTCTCCTCCTTAGAGAATGCTGATTTAGATGGCCTTCATGAAGCTCTTCAGACTCGATTATTTGAGAGTCAGGAGATCGCCAAAACCTTGGTTAATAAACCAAAGGTGAGATAAACATCATTTTTATTCATAATCCTTATTAGTCGCCCAAACCTGCATATTACTGATTTCATAGTTTTATGGAGGTTTACCAATTTATATTTTAAAAATGCATAAATGTACACATGTAGTCCCCAAGAACCGGCTGTCTTCTTGAAACAGCCGGGTCTTAGAGCAAAGAACCACATGTGTTTTAAATAGAGCAAAGAACCACATGTAGTCCCCAAGAGCCGGCTGTCTTCTTGAAACAGCCGGGTCTTTTAGAGCAAAGAACCACATGTAGTTAAAAGAACCTCATGGGTTTTCAGAAAAAAATTCTTTGTAAAAACTTCGGGTTTGCATTAGCCCCCAAGTTCCATGTGGATTACTTGTAATCGGTATGGAACTTTATCTGCATAAGTAATTTGATCCTTCCTTTTTTCTTTCAGGCTCAATTATCTTCATTAGAGACCCAGCTGGCCGACTCTCAGAGGAAACTGAAATCTGAACAGGAAATGAGAGCCGCCGCCGAAGAGCGGGTTACATCCTTAGAAAAGGCTGCGTCTGAGGCAGCCGCCAAGTTGGTCACCCTGACCTCCGAACATGCGAAAGAGAAACAGCTTCTTGTTCAACGCGCCGAAGAAGCTGAAAAACGCCTTCAGCCTATCTCTGCAGAGCTCGGCGGCTTTAAACTTCACATCCGTCAAATGAGCCATGCAATCTTCGGTAAGCCGCCAGATTTCCTGAAGCTTTTTACACAAGTCTCCTAAATAATTTTTAAATTCTGACGTTTTCTTTGCAGGTCCCAGAAGCAATAAGCTGGAGAAGGATCCAGCCACACAGCTCAAAGCGGCTTATACTTTCCTCGAGCAACTTTATACTGGAAGCCGTCGCGCAATCCATGCTGCTTTTTATGGGAAGGAAAAACCTTCCACCATAAAGGGAGTTCTGGAAGCCTTGTCAACTCTTCCTGCTCAACTGAAGTTTGTGAAGGAATCCAGCGCCCGTATCGCCACGATGCACACTATGGCCCGCGCAAAAGCTCATTATGAGGACTTGGAGCTGCAGACTCTTGTTGGCGGCTTTCCCGAAACTTACAAAGGGAAAAAGATCGATAAGGCGACTTACAACGCTCTGAGGAAAGAAACTTTCATCCCCGCAAGTCTGTTGGTGAAAGAAATGAAGCTTGCAAGAGTTCAACCGTCTTATGGCGAAGATGGAAAGAAGGAAAAACTCGACCCTCTGCCGCCTCTCACATTATCTCCTAAAGGCCGTAAGGACGAATTCGCTCCTGCTATTGACTCTTCAAACCTTATAGACGCTGAAGAGATCTTCGAGGCTTTTGCCGACGTTGACTGGGATGCTGATCATGACCAGATAAATCCTTCAGCAGACGCGGACCGAGCCGGAGGCGACAAGATCCAGGAGTAAAGCTGGAACCTTGAAAGTCGCCAGCTGCCGAACCTCTTGTAATATATGATCTGAACCATGATTCTGAAATTCCCTCTAGTGGCCTTTTGTAATAGACTTTAGAAAGATCTTGGCCTCTTGCTTTTAAATGCACACTGGCTTCCTTGGGAAGCAAGCCTAATACCTTGGCATGAAGCTTCCTTATAAAAAATTACTCTGGCTGCTTCTGAAAGAAATTGAATCCTTCGTGGACGCTGGCGGCTCTTAGCCAAATATCAAGATAATCATAATACTTTGATAAGAGGTATGCATCATTTGAAACAAGTATTTAACCAAAAACTAATTAGTCATGGCGGCTTATAACCAGCAAACTTGCATAAACATGCTGTAAACAGCGCAATAAACTGGCGGCTCTTGGCCAAATACGAACTTTTAGAACAGTTCATAAAAATCGTAAGACTCGCAAAGGCAATAAATCTCAAGAAAGTTTTGTCAAACTTGTAAAGACGTAAGAAAGGATTACCAATAACTGGATGCGTAAGCCCCCAGTATGATGGCGGCTCTTGGATTACCAATAACCCCAACCAAACCAGTTCTTTTCTTCCCGTATGGTGGCGACTTCCATGAAGTTCGGCCCATAAGGTTATTGATTTTAAGATGGTGAAGGCTTCTGGATTACCAGTAGCATCGTCACATCTAAGTTTTTCCCCCGTACACGGATGAAGGTTCTGGATTACCAGTAACGCGACCCGTTTATTAGGTGCCTGTACACGGATGAAGGTTCTGGATTACCAGTAACACAACCCGCTTATTAGGACTTTAACCCAATATGGCGACTTCTGGATTACCAGTAAGTTCAGCCTCATAAGGGTTGAAGGTCCCAGGATGGTGAAGGCTTCTGGATTACCAGTAAGCATCATCCCATCTGAGTCTTTTAAGCCCGTACACGGATGAAGGTTCTGGACTACCAGTAACACGACCCGCTTATTGGGTGCCTGTACACGGATGAAGGTTCTGGATTACCAGTAACACAACCCGCTTATTAGGACTTTAACCCAATATGGCGACTTCTGGATTACCAGTAAGTTCAGCCTCATAAGGGTTGGAGGTCCCAGGATGGTGAAGGCTTCTGGATTACCAGTAAGCATCATCCCATCTGAGTCTTTTAAGCCCGTACACGGATGAAGGTTCTGGACTACCAGTAACACGACCCGCTTATTGGGTGCCTGTACACGGATGAAGGTTCTGGATTACCAGTAACACGACCCGTTTATTAGGACTTTAACCCAATATGGTGGCGACTTCTGGACTACCAGTAAGTTCGGCCCATAGGGTGGAAGGTCCCAAGATGGTGAAGGCTTCTGGATTACCAGTAAGCACAGCCCATATGGGTCTTTTTTATTCGACTAAGTGCAGGGTCCTCCATATGATGGATGGAAAACGACAGATACCCCGAGTTTCAGGGCCTCCAGCTTTTATTCATTATTGATAATATATACATGAGAGGTATGTACATGATCCCCAGAACCGGAACTCTAGGTGTAGTAAGGTCTTAGATGAGCTATGTTCCAGGGCCTGCTGGTCTCTTCTTCAGATGTTCGAGACTCCTTTCCAGGCCGGAGATCAATCAGATAATAAGACCCGTTATAAAGATTTTTGCTGACAACGAAGGGCCCTTCCCAGGGAGGCGAAAGCTTATGCATGCCTGACTGGTCTTGAATTAAACGAAGCACCAAGTCCCCTTCCTGGAAAGTCCGGCTTCTGATCCTACGGCTATGATAGCGACGCAGGTCCTGCTGGTAGATAGCAGATCGGGCGGCTGCCAAGTCCCGCTCCTCTTCCAAGGCATCCAGAGAGTCTTGACGAGCCAACTCATTGTCCTCTTCAACGTATGCTGAGACCCGGGGCGAGTCGTGGCGGATGTCGCTCGGTAAGACGGCCTCTGCTCCATAAACCATGAAGAAAGGCGTGAAACCCGTCGATCTGTTGGGAGTTGTTCGTATGCTCCATAAGACGGAGGGAAGTTCTTCTACCCAACAGCCGGGTGTGCGCTGAAGAGGAACCATAAGCCGGGGTTTTATACCACGAAGGATCTCCTGATTGGCGCGTTCAGCTTGCCCATTAGATTGCGGGTGCGCAACAGCCGCCACATCAAGTCTGATATGCTCCTGATCACAAAATTGCTTCATGGCGCCTTTTGAAAGGTTCGTGCCGTTTTCAGTAATGATGCTGTGCGGGTATCCGAAACGGAAGATTAACTTTTTGACAAACTTAACAGCCGTCTCTGCATCCAAATTACTGATGGGCTCTGCCTCCACCCACTTGGTAAACTTGTCAACCGCCACCAAGAGATGAGTCTTTTTGTCACTAGAAGCTTTGAAAGGCCCCACCATATCTAGCCCCCAGACCGCAAAGGGCCATGTGACAGGGATCATCCGAAGTTCCTGAGCCGGCACATGAGCTTGGCGGGCAAACCTCTGACAGCCGTCACACTTCCTAACTATACTCTTCGCATCAGCATGAGCTGTGAGCCAAAAGAAACCGTGGCGGAAAGCCTTCGCCACCAATGACTTAGAGCCGGCATGATGACTACAGTCACCAGGTGATACACAGCGCTGAAAGACGCATGTGGCACTTCTGTGGTGTAACTCGCCATTGACAATGGTCATAGATTTGGACCTTCTCACGATCAAACGGGCTTCGATTTCATCAGCCGACAGGACGCCTCGAGTCAGATAATCCAAGTATGGGACAGTCCAATCCGGGATCTCATGGAGAGCCGCCACCAGCTGGGCCTCCGGGTCTGGGACAGCAAGGTCCTCCTCCGTTGGCAACTTAACTGACGGGTTATGGAGCACATCCAGGAAAATATTCGGAGGCACCGGCTTTCGCTGTGATCCAAGTCGTGACAAGGCATCAGCCGCCTCGTTCTGCCGCCGATCAATGTGATCCACCTGATAACCTTTGAAGCAACTAGCCACATTAGTAACAGCTTGTCTGTAAGCCGCCATGAGCGGGTCTTTAGAATCCCACGTCCCTGAAACTTGCTGTGCCACCAGATCAGAGTCGCCCAGGCACCTAACCCGGCTGAGATTCATCTCCTTTGCAATCCGAAGCCCATGGAGAAGGGCCTCATACTCCGCAGCGTTGTTAGTGCAAGGAAACATAAGCCGTAAAACATAGCAAAACTTGTCACCTCGAGGGGAAGATATTATAACTCCAGTCCCCGAGCCTTCCAGCTGCCTAGACCCATCAAAATGTATGGTCCAGTATGTATTGTCTGGCTTTTCCTCCGGGGCTTGAAGCTCTGTCCAGTCATTGATGAAGTCCACTAAAGCCTGAGACTTTATAGCTGTTCGAGGTACATATCTGATATCATGGGGTCCAAGTTCAATGGCCCACTTTGCAATCCTGCCTGTAGCCTCTCTGTTATGAATTATATCCCCCAAAGGAGCTGAAGAGACCACTGTGATAGGATGCTCTAGAAAATAATGCCTCAGCTTCCGGCTTGCCATGAATACTCCCAAAACCAGCTTCTGCCAGTGTGGGTAACGCTGCTTGGACAAAGTCAGGACCTCACTAACATAGTAGACCGGCCTCTGGACAGGATACTCCCGGTTTGCCTCCTTTCTTTCCACCACCATTGCAACACTAACAGCTTTGTTATTTGCTGCAATATACAGGAGCATTGGTTCCTTGGTGACAGGAGCTGCCAGTATGGGCGGCTCTGCCAGCTGCTTCTTCAAAGCCTCAAAAGCTTCTGCGGCGGCTTTCGTCCACTTGAACTCATCTGCTTTCTTCAACAGCTGATACAGAGGAATAGCTTTCTCCCCCAGGCGGCTTAAGAAACGACTCAGAGCCGCCACGCGACCCGCCAAGCGCTGGACATCATTGATACACTTAGGCTCGGCCAGAGAGGTGATGGCCTTGATTTTCTCCGGGTTAGCTTCAATTCCATGCTCAGAAACCATGAAACCCAGGAGCTTTCCTGCAGGAACACCAAAAACACATTTATCTGGGTTAAGCTTCATCTGATAAATCCTGAGATTGTCAAAGGTTTCCTTGAGATCCTCCAGTAAAGCTTCTTTCTTTGCTGACTTGACCACAATATCATCCACATAAGCATGCACGTTGCGACCAATCTGCCCGTGGAAGCAATTTTGCACACAACGCTGGTAAGTCGCCTGGGCACTCTTGAGCCCAAAAGGCATAGAAACATAGCAGAAGGCGCCAAAAGGGGTAATGAAGGCCGTCTTCTCTTGGTCCTCCACTGCCATCTTGATCTGATGATAACCAGAGTATGCATCCAGGAAACATAACCTCTCACACCCCGCTGTAGCATCAATAATTTGGTCAATGCGAGGGAGAGCAAATGGATCAGCTGGACAAGCTTTGTTAAGATCCGTATAATCAATACACATACGCCAAGTTCCATTTTTCTTCAGAACCAACACCGGGTTAGCCAACCACTCCGGGTGTAAAACCTCTATGATAAACCCGGCTGCCAGAAGCCGGGCTAACTCTTCCCCAATAGCCTTGCGTCTCTCCTCATTGAAACGACGAAGATACTGTTTGACAGGCTTGAACTTAGGATCCACATTAAGGCGGTGCTCGGCGAGTTTTCTCGGTACACCCGGCATGTCAGAAGGTTTCCATGCAAAGATGTCCCGATTCTCACGGATAAACTCGACGAGCGCGCGTTCCTATTTGGGATCCATATCAGACCCGATAGTGAACTTAGCAGAAGAGTCGCTAGGGGTAAACTCCACTTCCTTAGTATCTCTGTGAGCCTGAAATTTGAGAGCCGGCTCTCCCTCTATAGAGGGCTTCTTGAGAGGCGTCATATCCGCCGGGTCTACATTGCTGGCGTAGATTTTGAGCTCCTCCGTGGCACAAGCCGCCTCGGCATACGCGGCATCCCCTTCTTCACATTCTATGGCGACTTTCCGCATTGAGCTCTGCTTGATTCTCCGCTGTAACCTGTGTGGCCATCAATGTCGTCAACGTGGTCGCCAGCCCCACCGGAGCCTGCGCTGGCGAGACTCTTGGCATCGCATTAGAAGTTCCAGCATCTGCCGCCGGGTCTGGCATGTCAGCCGCCCCTGCCATGTAGACAACAGGGCGAGCGGGCGGGCCTAAAGAATCCTGCGACGGCGAGTTCTGCTGAAAGCCCCCAAGACCCTCCTGATGAAGAGAATAAAGCGACTCTCCACCAGAGGAATAGCCACCATCATCGTAAGTCGCCGAGCCTTCTGTGGAAGCCGACGATCCAGAGTACTCCACCCCTTGAGTGAAGCCAATGAAGACGTGCCTCTGCCTGGCGGGCTGCGTGTCCTGGACCGGCTTGAAGGTGTTGGCGAAGATATCCGGCCCAGATCCAGATCCGCCGGCGTGCACAGGAGCCGGAAGCCGAGGGGCGGCTCTCGCCATGGCGGGTTGCGCGCGGCGGGCCGTCTCAACGACCTCCGTGGAGGTGACTGGCTTAGAACCGCCAGCCTTCCCAATGAAAACATGAATTCCGCCAAAGGGGACCCAGAAACCGTACTCCAGAGAGTCGGCCTCGGGGCCCCAGTCTGAGTCGTCAACGAGCAGATTGCCGCGCCGACTCCTGGTCATCCGGCCAATCACGTATCCCTCGAGTCCTCGGGGAGGACCCTTCGAATACTCAACACCACCATGCGATAGCCCCACGGTGGGCGCCAACTGTCGTGGTATTTTCACGGCAGATGTCCTCATAGGACTTAATCTCGAAGCCATCGCGTAAGTAGCAGATCGAAGGGGTCAAACGAGGAACACGGAAGGCAAGATTTACCCAGGTTCGGCCCCTCTCGAGGAGGTAAAAGCCTACTCCTGCTAGATGTATTTGAAGATCTTGATTACAAGGGTTTTGAGACTTGTCTAGCCCTAGCCCTCGAAAGATCTCTCCCCTTCTATCCCCGGGGGCTCCCCTATATATACAGGCGGGGCCCCGGGGCTCACATAAGAGTCCGGGCCGGGATAACAATCCGAGCCCAACTCCCCTTACTTGTTTCCTAAGTTATACCTTAAGGCGGTTTGCACTTACCGCCTCTCTCGGCGGGTCTTGGGCCGGCCCCTCAATGGGCGGCTCTCCTTCTGGGCCTCCATAGAAGACACTACGGCCCACCTGGCCCTTCATGGTTTTACTCCTCGAGACCCGGCCCTAAACGGGCGGGTTTCACCCAAAGATATTTCCCTGACACCAGGCGCACCAAGTCCTCAAAAGCCCACGCAGCTAGGGAAGGAAAAAAAGGAGAGTCCTAGTAGGAATAGGATTGGACTTTGGAGTCCAAGTCCACGTGTGTACTATTCACGTGATACTGTTCACGTGGTACTGTTCACGTGGCACTATTCCTTCTACTCCAAGCCCCTACACATATATAAATAGAGGAGAGGGGGCGCCCCAAAGAAGACACAACATTGTCTTAGTCGTGTGCGGAGCCCCCCTCCACAGTTCCGTCCCTCGGTCATATTTTCGCAGTGCTTGGGCGAAGCCCTGCGGAGATAGCATCACCATCACCGTCACCACGCCATCGTGCTTCCGGAACTCATCCACTACCTTGCCTTCTTGCTGGATCAAGAAGTCGAGGATGTCACCGAGCTGAACGTGTGCTGAACGCGGAGGTGCCGTACGTTCGGTACTCGGTCGGTTGGATCGTGAAGTTGTTCGACGACATCAACCGCGTTGTTCTAACCCTTCCGCTTACGGTCTACGAGGGTATGTAGACACACTCCCCCTCTTGTAGCTATGCATCTCCATGGATAGATCTTGCGTGTGCGTAGAATTTTTTTTGTTTTCCATGCAACGTTCCCCAACAGTGGCATCATGAGCCAGGTCTATGCGTAGATGATATGCACGAGTAGAACACAAAGAGTTGTGGGCGGTGATCGTCATACTGCTTACCACCAACGTCTTATTTTGATTCGGTGGTATTGTAAGATGAAGCGGCCCGGACCAACCTTACATGTCCATGTACATGAGACCGGTTCCACCGACAGACATGCAACTTGTTTTGCATAAAGGTGGATGGCGGGTGTCTGTTTCTCCAACTTTAGTTGAATCGAATTTGACTGTGGTCGGTCCTTGTTGAATGTTAAAACAGCAAACTTGATAAATCACTGTTGTGGTTTTGTGCCGTAGGTAAGAACGGTTCTTGCTAGAAGCCCGTAGCAGCCACGTAAAACTTGCAACAACAAAGTAGAGGACGTCTAACTTGTTTTTGCAGGGTATGCTGTGATGTGATATGGTCAAGACATGATGTGATATACGTTATTGTATGAGATGATCATGTTTTGTAATTTATCGACAACCGGCAGGAGCCTTATGGTTGTTTCTTTATTGTATGAAATGCAAGCGCCATGTAATTGCTTTACTTTATCGCTATGCGTTAGCAATAATTGTAGAAGCAATAGTTGGCGAGATGACCACGACGCAATGATGGAGATCAAGGTGTCGAGCCGGTGACGATGGAGATCATGACGATGCTTTGGAGATGGAGATCAAAAGCACAAGATGATGATGGCCATATCATGTCACATATTTTGATTGCATGTGATGTTTATCCTTTATGCATCTTATTTTGCTTAGAACGACGGTAGCATTATAAGATGATCCCTTCACTAAATTTCAAGATAAAAGTGTTCTCCCCGAGTATGCACCGTTGCTAAAGTTCGACATTTCGAAGCACCTCGTGATGATCGGGTGTGATAGATTCTACGTTCGCATACAACGGGTGTAAGCCAGTTTTACACAAGCAGAATACTTGGGTTAAACTTGACGAGCCTAGCATGTACAGACATGGTCTCAGAACACTGGAGACCGAAAGGTCAAACATGAGTCATATAGTAGATATGATCAACATGGAGATGTTCACCATTGATGACTATCCCATCTCACGTGATGATCGGACATGGGCTAGTTGATTTGGATCATGTATCACTTAGTTAACTTGAGGGATGTTAATTTAAGTGGGAGTTCATTAGTAATTTGATTAATTGAACTTAATTTATCATGAACTTAGTCCTGGTAGTCTTTGCAAATTAAGTTGTAGATCAATAGCTCGCGTTGTAGCTCCCCTGTTTTTGATACGTTCCTAGAGAAAGCTAAGTTGAAAGATGATGGTAGCAACTACACGGACTGGGTCCGTAACTTGAGGATTATCCTCATTGCTGCACAGAAGAATTATGTCCTTGATGCACCGCTAGGTGATGGACCTGCTGCAGGAGCTGCTGCAGACGTTGTGAACGCCTGGCAGGCTCGATCTGATGACTACTCGATAGTTCAGTGTGCCATGCTCTACGGCTTAGAATCGGGACTGCAAAAGCGTTTTGAATGCCACAGAGCATATGAGATGTTCCAAGAGCTGAAATTGATATTTCAAGCTAATGCCCGGGTTGAGAGATATGAAGTCTCCAACAAGTTCTTTAGCTGTAAGATGGAGGAGAACAGTTCTGTCAGTGAACACATACTCTGAATGTCTGGG